>OV815959.1:14800000-17200000 GCA_929112965.1 Mythimna albipuncta
TTTAGTATGTTAGGCTTTTATTTTTAATTTCGTATTCGTATGTTTGAACCTTAGTAAAATAACTTATAATAACACTAGTTTTTGCTTGTAATTGATCTTGTAAGTAGGTAAATTCAGAATTTTTTTTTTTAATTAAAATAAAAAAAAATATTTCGTTAGTTTCTTTCTTAACTTAACAATTCACGTCGTAAGCCATTTTTCTGGCTAGCCGTTTTAAAATTTTATTTTTAACCATTTTTTTACGACTACGTATTACTAATACAATAACACAAGCTGTACGCAACAGTATCCAAGTACAACAGTATCCAATGAGATGCGAGAACGCAACGCGGGAATTGAAGAGCGACTCTATCTACCAATGACGTGTCGCCGACGGCGCACACCCGCCCGTACGTCGCCAAATAGACCTTAGAATTGAATACTGCGCATGCCCCTTCCACTTTTGCCGAGCGATCTTGATTCATCGCGCGACCTGTACCATATGTTTAGTTTCACTAAAGCTGTGACATTTCTATCATACTATTTCAATAATAAAGAGTACTAAAATGCCGCAAACAATTTTTAAATAAGTAACTTTAAATTTCCCATCACAGATTTTATTTTTAACCCCCGACATAAAACAGACACAGAAACACCTTTTTTCCGATGGGAAAAATCATCTTAGGACAACCCCCACTCTTGGGCGGAGCGGGAGATAGTGTCAGACCCTTACTGACAAAAAAACCCATCCCATTCCTTCAAGTCCTCATACCGGGGCTCGAGCGCTCTTTCGGATAACCCTGGCCCCAGTAGGCTTTGACCCGGCTGGGTCCCTGCTGTTGCTGACAACTCCTTGAAGCGCGCGGGAACAGTGCGCGCCGTCGACGACTTGGGCTTGGTCCGGACAGTTACCGGACGGCCGGACAGCGAGCTACCCATTGCTCACTGTCCGCAAGCCCGCGCCTACGGTGGCTGGAAATCGGGATCGGAATCCCGGCGGCGGCGTTGCTTGATGCGGTCGGCCTCCTCCTTAGCAAGCATTACTGCTTCGCAGAAGTCGGCGACCGCCAACCACTCCTCCTCGCTCCGGACCATGGCCTCGACCAAGGCCCGGCGCGAGAGGTCTCCGCCGCCGATCACCCCCACGAGGGCACGGAGATGCTCCGCCCAAGCAGAGCACACCGCGATTGTGTGCTCCACCGTGTCCTCCGGGCGCTCCGCACAGTGGCGACACCCGGGCGTCACTTCCGCTTTAATTCGGAACAGGAACCTCCTGAACTTGCCATTTCCGGTGAGGACCTGTGTCATGCGGAAGGTAAGGACGCTATGAGGTCTTTCCAGCCACGCCTTAAAGAGGGGACTTATCACCATAATTGTGGCGTGCCCATAACGGGTTTGCGATAGTCGCTGACGCCATTCCACCATGAGATACCGCCGGAGCTCTGTCCGCCATGCCGTGACCTATCGCGGCAGAGGACTTTCACCCCGGCGTTGTATCTCCACGCGCATGTCGTGCATGTGTGCAAGGACTGTTGCCTCCATATCCTACGGTGATAGGCCAGCCAGAAGGCTCGCCGCTTCGCAGGAAATCGTGCGGGATCCCCGCACCATCCGAATTGCCATGACCCTCTGGCAGGCGTTCAGAATGGCCGCCGGTCGCTTTTGCAGCGACGCACGGCGCCCACACCGGCGCCCCGTAGAGGGCCATGGACCGAACGATACCCGCGTAGAGCTTCCGGCGTCTGGACCCCCAAGGTACACAGAAAAACCTATAACACCCCTCACCCCGCTTATATTGCTTCTCTATCTAGTTGCGACTCATTACAATGTAACGACTCAAATAATTATGGGGTGTATAAACCTATCGTCCAAAAAAAAATTGGTCGTAAGTCCACGCTAACTTCGAAACTAAGAGACTGACAATAAAATAAGGTTTTCCATTGCAAAGAACATAAAAAGTTATTAATCTTGATAGGGGAAAAATACCTATAAGAACAAAAGGCAAAATATTTTTTAAATTCTGTTTTTTGCTCTTCCTGTAAAGTAGAGTTTATGGCTTTTACTACCTTTGTACCCCAAGGTAGCGATATATCTCTAGCATTCTACAGAAGTAGCAGGCCCGCAACTGCGGCGGACATGGGTGAAAACCGCTTCGTGAGTTCTTACTCTAAGTAAAATGCGGAGTGTTAAAAATATGATAATATTTTTGATTACTTTAGTTTTCAATTCATATTAGACTACAGTATCTTAGTCCTATTTTCCATGTAGGTTCTACTGTTAAAAAAACCGGTATGAAAAACCGAATTTGGAGACATCACTTTTACTAAAAATCTGGCAACATATTTGACATTAGCACTTGTCAAATCATCGTCTTTAATTAAAAAACTAGAGATAAGATCTATAATCACATTAAAAAAATAGTCAAATAAATTCATTTTTCTCAGTATCCTAAATAATAATATTTAATAAATAATTACTGGTATCATTTTACAAAACTGACAACGGTCAAGCTTTGGTTATTTTTATTGGCAGTCAGATCATATTTTTTGGCTCACTACAGGCACACTTGTTTATTAATCGATGTACCATACCTGGCCAAATTATTAGGGACAGTACTCGTAAATACGTAATTTCTGATTGAAACACACTTTTTGAGCAAACCAATACATTTATGTAAGGTTTTTTATTGGTATTGTTATTGGTGTCATTATTATTATTTTTGATATGTGGCAACACTGAGTTCGCGCAATTTTTTTTAAATGGCAAACAAACTTTGTCGACTATTGTCAATATTTGTTGAAAATTGGGTTCTATTTTGTTGGAGGAAAAAAAATATTTTTAGTTGGATTTTACTAGTTTTTTCTCTATAAAATAGTCAATACGTAAGTAATGTTTCTTATTGCGTTGCTTTTTTTTAAGTTTTATACGTTTGTTTTTAATTAGGGCAACGGTATATGGTGATATTCACAAAATTGCTTTTTTTAAGTATGAGCAAGGCTTCAGACAAGTCTCCAAGAAGACATACACAAACTCTTTTGTACTCCAAACATTCCCAGAGAGATATAGCAGCTATTAAAAGAGTTTTAAAGTCTATAGTTTACAGGATTAAAAGAAAAACTGAACAAAACAAATTATAATCACACCATGTTAAAAAATGTGACAGGAAAAGGATCACCATCCTTCTTAAAAATCCTAAAATCAGGTATATCTCGTAAAAAGACTGTTGCCAAGGTGGGCAACAGTCTTTTTACGAGATACCACGATTACTAACAACGAGAACCTAGATGTTTTCGATAGGACAATTCATTAAGGGTAGGCAAAAGAAGAGTTAATAGGTCGTCGGCCTAACAAAAAACCACTCCTCACCGAGGTCTCGAAGAAGAGACTATTGCACAGGGCCAAACAACACCAAAATACGACTGTTGCAGACTGAAGTCGAGTAAAAATAATACTTTAAATAGAGTCCGTCTAACGAAAGCGTGACCTGAGAAAAGGAGGTTAAAACCAAAAATTTTGAATGTGGTGTTATTGAACTTCTGAGTATTTTTTGTATTTATGACAATTGTATAATAGTCGTATAGGAATTTAAATTTTAGTCAAAAACATGTCTATAGACTTAAGCTAGAACTACACTACACCGACGCACACACGTCTCAGATGTTTGCGGTAGGTGTGCACACTACACCGACGCAACGCATAACACGTGTGATGCGCATCACAACCGAGGATGATTTCAACGGAGGATTAAAAACAGTTCAAGCTCGCTTTTTCATTTACCATCGAAGACACTTCCGCCTGACCACCGCGATCGTTGCATGGCGTGGCGTGGATCAAGTGTAGCTCTAATAGACTATTTTCCATAAAATGAAATGTATGGAGACCGACGCTCCCAGATCTGCGTGTGTAGCATACGTATGAGTGTAGTTCTACCTTTAATTATTGGTGGGTGTATGGTAAAGGTCAATAACACACAAAATGTTAGTTATTATTCCAAATTATTTTATTTTATCTGTTCTCTCAAATGTCGCTACATAATATTCAAATAATACTCTTTATTTACCATTTGGCCTTCTGGCAAAAATATCAAGTGCACAACACCGCAATAGTCAACATGATTTCAATTTCACCATGTCTCGCCAACACTAACAATGTGTTTCAAGATTGTTGGAATCGAATCGTTTTAGCACAGACAAAATTCAGATCTTTTAGGATTAGTCAAGCGGGAACATGTTTCATACTCCAGTGATTGTTTCAAATGATACGGATCGACGCGTGAGACACAACAAATTCAGCAGCTATCTCTCTCAAACTTAAACTAGGATTTCAGTTGAAGACTTCGATTCACTACCCGACAGTGAGGCAAATATTTCATTATAGCTTTTGAACGCATTCTACCATTAGTATGTGTTTTTGATTAAGTCGATTCACCAAAAGCCTTCTTTGTTCGATGTTTTTGTCAAATATGAAATTCGAAATATGCCAGATTATCTAAAAATATAAGAAAAAAAAATATCATCATATCGTAAATATAACTATCTAATAAATTAATAATATTTGTCAACAAGGATCAAGATTATAACGTCATACTAACTTAAAAATTCTGAAATCGTATATAAACATATAAACATTGTTGGTTTTTATTGAAAACGCCTTTTTTCTCTTCTTGTTTTAGTTTGAATGTATTATCATACTTTGTAGCAGTTTTCGCACGTTACTGTTTATTGATTTTCCCATAATTAAGGAATTATTTGTGAAAAATAAATATCTGTTTCCAAAAACTGACAATTGCAACCATAGACTTTGACGTGATTTTTTCGGCAAAACATTGTTGCCAATTTAATTTAAAAAAAAAACTCCAGGTAACGCTTTTAGTAGACGCACTCTAGTACAGTACATTGTTAATAGATAAATTATTGCCATGTGATGGAGTAAAATAATTTTTCAGACATGCTTCTCCGATGAATCGACGTTTTAGATTTTGTTTGGCAAAAACTCCTTTGCTTCTTCACAAAATACTCCTTTCCGACGACTCCCTGGAGAATAGTTCCATGCAAACTGCTGTTTAGAGAGAGCTAAACACCCAATTAGTATTATGGTGTGGTCTTTAATCTCAGCCAAGGATATGGGGCGCCTACATACCGTGGAAGGGACAGTGAGGCAAGATCAGTACAAGCGTGAACTAGAAACTGAACTGCTGCCGCAGCTCGAATAATGGTTCCCTATTGACAAAGAGTCCATTTTTATGCACGAATCTGCATTGTGCGACAAAACAAGGGGTGTTACTTTATACCTGGCTAAAAACATTAATGTTTTACCTTAGCCAAGTAATTCGCCAGACATGAACACTATTGAAAACATGTGGAGCTCACCAAGCAGTAAATCGCTTAGCAAGTGATCACCACCACCAAGCAAATAAATGATTTATTATTATTCTTATAAAAGTACTAGCTGATCATATCACGATGAATTTGTGATAGTTCCCAATTATCACAAATTTCTGGTAATATTCGCCCGATTTACTACGTTTTTTTTTTTTTCATAAATATATAAATGATTTTGTTTTATTTTGTTGTTTTTATTATTTCAATCAATAAAGTCTATAAATAAAAAATACCAGGCGGACCTACAACCAACCATTTTCTTGCAATATTCAGTTAAAGTAGATAATGTAAAAATTTTGATGCTGTCCCTAATAATATGGCCACCTACTGTACATCGGTATTTGGCTCCTGATGCATCTGAATCTTCATGTGCCAGATTTTCTTCAATTTGAGAATTTTCAAGCCGTTTACTAGTATTTGACACTGAAATCCCAACTTCCGACTCCCTACGCTTCTCTGAGACCGCTGCCGAATTTTAAATCCGATGTAATTTACCGATTTGGAACTATACAACGCAACTAGCTCTCTCTACGGCGTGGACGCAACTCAAGTCGAATCTACTCAGGCGTTGACACAAAGAAAACGCGGGGAAAGGGGTGAAATGATGATTGACTGACGTCGCTGGGGCCTGTGAGACCGCATGTCACCAGTTAAAGGTTATGGGCCATGCCTCATCGGGACGTCATGGTAACCAGGTCAAGACACCAAAAAGTTTCATGGATTGGCTGCGTGGTCAACAGTGGCCAAGTGAGGACACAACATAGAGCTGCATGCATTTTCTTGGTTGCGCGAATTGGCATCACCGTCATGGCGTCCCCATGAGGCACGGGCCTAACCGGATGCAGCTGGATATTAATATTTTACATGGAGTGACTGACTAACTGACCTCCACAACTCAATAATTGTATAACATAATGCAACCCGATAAGAGTGGTGTTAAAATTCCTGGCAATTAAGACCAGTAATTTGAGACCAAAAGAAATAATAAAGTACTTACGAAGCGGTTGTTCCTTGAAGTAGGAGCTCTGCAGGCACTCCTCGGCGGTAGCGCGCTTGTTAGGATCATACATGAACAGGAAGTTGAGCAGACGCAGCCCCGCGGCCGATAGCCAGGGGAACCGCTGCTTCAGATTGTTATAAGGTTGCTGTTTCAATGTAAAGTTCTGAAGGGCTGGTAAAGCACTGAACTCGGGCCAGATCGCGTCTGACGGTGTACCTGGAAACAGCAGTTTTCATTTTATTCTTCTACTTTTAGGACCACATTTAGTAAATATGGCAGTTCTAATCTCTCAGGGAATTTGAAGCAATGAAGGATGGCATTTTAAATGGAATGTCAATATAAACTGTATTCCACTAGTTTCTTTCTATCTAGCCTGTTATGTCCCACTGCTGGGCAAAGACTTGCCTCTTTTATTTCCGTATATTTTTGCGGAGAAAGAAGCCAATGTCATGGGAAATATACAAAAAAAATCGAAATTTTGGTTTTTCTATACTACAGTAGAATCTCACAAATCCGCTCTTCAATAGACCGACACGTCCAATAATCAAGCACCCTCTGGTTTTTTATAGTACCGGATTAGTGAGATTCTTCGGTAGTTTGATCAATCTATTTTCTACTCACCAAGAAGATCCACAATAAGTTCCAGCTGTTCAATCTCAGTCCTTCCTGGCAGTAAAGGTTTGTTAGCCAAGAGTTCTCCAAGTATGCATCCTGCTGCCCACATGTCCAGAGCAGGCGTCTGGCGAGGTGACTGCAAGAGAAGCTCAGGAGCCCGGTACCACAGAGTGACCACACGAGGAGTCGCGCTGCGGGCGGGAGCACCCAACCAGCGGGCGAGACCGAAGTCAGCTGTAATTAACAATGTAACGGTACGTTTACACGGAGCCACGTTTTGCCGAATCTTATTTTCATCGGATCTGAAAAAACCGAATGTTGTATTGACACAGCACATCTTGCATTGCCGTATCCGACGGCCTCGATGGCAAATAAACGAATCTACCCCTCGGGTATCGTATGAATGCATGAATTAAATGCACTATACCACTGCACCGGATCTACATATTGCAGTACAGCCGGATCGGTTTACAGTTGCGAAATCGGATGTCAACGTCAGCAAGATTTGTTTTTTTTTTTCCGTGTCTTGAAACTGAATGCATGTGTGAACTCATTCATTGAAATACTGTTGCCACTCAATCGAATCTTGCAAAAAACCGATTCGGTAGAGAAACACTGACACCGTGTAAACGTACCGTAATATGGTGATGAATCAACATCAGTTTTTGTCTGCATTCAAAAACAATGTACATCATGATTAATGTACATGTGCTCGCCTGTGTACATCGGCTTTCTTACTGTGAATGGTGTGCGAATTTATGTACAATAAAGAATATAAGAATAAGAATATAAGAATGTTTCTGCAAACTTATCAACTTCTCAAACAAATAGACTTCTTCAATTCAGAGTCATACAACACTACATACATAAACTCACATAAACTCGTGTTTTCCAACAGGAATAGGGAGAACCTATATGTGGAATTGTTTGAAAGAGTTATCAATCATGTCCCTAGAATGCCATAGGTAACTGGAAGAACACTGGTGGGTTTTAGTCATTAAAATTTGACACAGTCGCACCAGCTATTCTGATTTCCCACCTCCAAAAAAAGGAAGAACCTACAAAATGCCACCTTCCTATTTTTACATACTTCTTTGCTTCATTTACATACATCTAGATGTACTTGCATGTCGCTAGTGTGTGATCGCCTGACCTAGCTTTTCTGAACATTTATTATAAGAAACCAACTCCACCCACGTAAAAGGCGAAAATTATCCCAAGGGAACTCACTTCTAGGATATAAAATTCCATGACCTATTCAGGGACATAATCTAACTGTGCTGTGCTGTCAAGTTTGATCGGAACCCGTTAAGACGTGTGAAGACATATCAAACAGACACACAAATTTACTTTCATATTTGCCTATAACATTAGTATGGATATTTTTCTTCATGCTTACCTATTTTCACACATCCTTTATCCGTCAGAAGCAAGTTAGAGACTTTCAAATCTCTGTGCACTATAAAGTTGGAGTGCAAATACTTAAGACCTTTCAGTACTTGTAGCATCAGACATTTCACTTGTGACTCTGTAAAGGGCGATGTCATGTTGTCCAGCAGAGAAGCCAAGTCCTGTTCGCAGTACTCCATCGATAGGAAGATGCTGTTGACGAAAATTAGCTTAAGAAAACATTATTACATAAACAATTTTTTCATATATTCCAACTAACAAGAAGAGAACAAGACCTCAATTTTCCTATAATCCAACCCAGTGGGCCAGTATTCCTACCTTTTTTTTAAATGGGAAATCATCCAATGACGTCTCCCGGCCTTGAACTGGGCGAGAGGGCGTGAATAAAACCTACTCCTAGTTCAAAATAGTGATGTGATGTGTGTAAAAGTACCTACATTGTTTAAATACTAATCTATATTTTTAGAAAACCTAAATGTATTATAATATATGATAGGAAACATACATCCCATTTTTTTCTGAAACAACATAAACATACTTTTCATATTTTTCTTCTTTTACAAGACATATCAAAATTGTTTACTTTCTTTTTAATAGGTAGGTACTATATAATAATAATAAAATAAAACTGTATCAATGGTCAATATAAACATTTGAACTGTAAGTGTAGTATAACTAATAAATTCCTTAAATACACTGTGTTATGAAAGAGCGTTTTTAATTAAATTAAGGAAAATAGATTTGTTAGGCTGGCAACATTAAGCACGCCCCCACCTACGCGCTAAAGGACTTATTACACTGCGCTGAATATCACGTGCGATATTCCGACTCGTACTATTTTTCATTCATAGAAAGACAGTCTAACCCTTATTACAGTACGCGATACGTCGAACCATAGACTAGACTGTCTTTCTATGAATGAAAAATAGTAGGATCGCACGCGATATTCAGCGCAGTGTAATAGATCCTTAAGTTATCTTGGTCGCGCAGACACGATAACTTAAGAACCATTTCGCAAGTTTATTGAATTTTTTTAATGTTTTTTTAATATTTATTTTTACACTTACAAAGTGTAAAAAAAAATTACGATTCTCGAGCGATTCTTTCGCTCGTCAGGATGACCCAAGATGTTGATCGAAGCTCGTGGCTATTGAGCCAATGGAAATAGCAACATAACTATATTTTTAATTTATAATAGCACATTACATACAGTTTGTGGGAGCTTAATTTCCCTAATTATGCCCTTACAAACTGCTTTTAAGAAATATTAAACAGTATTTTTGCTGTCATGAATGATTTATGTCCTATTGAAGTAAAAAGGATGAATGATAGAACAATTTTTATTTAATTTAATATTATTTCAACTCTTCCTGTTCCCCCCCGGTTATAATTGCCACACTTAAAGTTGTGAACTTTTTTAATCTTAAGTGAACCATACATATTCTAAGGCTGACTGGTAGAAAATGCCTAAACCATATTTAGTCGAGCCCTGTACTTATGTGCATAAAGTATTATATAAATAAATACATAATTATGACGAAAATAGAGCAGTATCAAACAAACCTCTCAAGAGACCGTCCAACCAGCACCTCTTTGAGTTGTACAATGTTCTCATGCCGACATGCCATCAGCACCTGAATCTCACGAAGACCACTCAGGGGCAGGCCATCTTTTTCAACATCCATCCTCACCTTTTTCAAAGCCACAATGCTGCCATTCAACTTATCCTTTGCTCTGTCTGCAAACAACAATATTAATTGTAACTTACTTTATGATCTATATGGACTTTAAAAGTGACTTTGACCCCAGAGTTTGTTACGGTGTTTCTTCTCAGGGTAGCCAGCTAGGAATCTAGTTATCCAGTCTCATCTAGTTTTAATTGACGAAAAAATTTACATGTAAAAGTACTTTTAAAAAACCTATTTACAAAATAAATATCATTTATCGTCATCATTTCAGCCTGAAGAATCCACTGTTGGACATATGCCTCCACCAAGTATCTCCATAATAACCAGTCCTGTGCGTCTCGCACAGCACCAGTCTAAACTTAAATGGCAGTAGTTAGGGCACATAGCCCGCAGAACAGTAGATTGATAGGGACAAAAGGGCCTGTAGTGTCGACCACATACTGGAAGATACAGCGTTGAAAGGCCTCACACAAGGTGGACCGATGACTTGGTGAGTGTTGCGGGAGTCCGATAAACTTTACAATAGTTCAAAAGAATTACTGTGGCCCACGCAATAGCCAACTACAGTAACAGGTGGATAGAAGTCTGACACTCTCATTCTTGTAGAGCTGACATTATAGTCTTAAACATGATAAATTTAAAAAAAAAAAAAAAAAAAAATTTCAACACTTACATACTATACCATAAGTGCCTTCACCAATTCTGTTTATTTTTTCAAATTCGCCTACAAATCTGCATCTTCCAAGCTGTAATTTTAGAATACAATTGGGTTTTTTAATTCACAACAGATTATTACTACAATGTAGGTAATTTTACACACCAGAACATTATAACTACATTTATATATGTTATACTTAAAGATAGATGTGAACATGGACTTAAAATTAGCTGGCATATTTTTTATTTATCCTTTCATGTTAATTAGAGACACAATAGAAAGACAATGGGTGCGCGAACACTGGCATTTGCGCTGCTATTGTCTTATTATTGTGTCTCTAATTGACGGTATTTGAAAGGTTAAAGTATTTAGTTTCGATATTTATCTAAGTATCTGTACTAGTGTCATTTTGAAGACTGTAGTATCCATATTGAGTGACCATTTTTTTAACACGCTTATTTTAGCTTCACTTGTATTTAAATAAGTTTCTTCATTTGTTTCTACATTTTTAACCCATGAGTAGCAATTACACCTAAGTTTAGCCAGGTGATCTTAAGTTTATGTTCACACTTACTTGTAGTCTTATTATACACTAAAAAAACTTAACAAATAATTGTAATCCAAAAAAAGAATCGATAAAATAATGTTGTTGATTAAGTTTTCCACATAGGTGTCTGAAATTCCAGAGTGTCCAAACTAAAGCCTGGTTGATGACAATATGATCAGTAATGATCACCACCTATCAGATGGCACTAACTGGCGAACTGTAGATCCATGTACCATAGTTGCACCTCTACTTAATGCTTCAGAAAAGGCTAGTGAAGTTTTTCATTTAAGGTTTTTAACATGCCCTGGTATTCAGCTTGTTTTTCGTAAATTATTATTAAGAATTAAGTTGTTACTGTGAAATGAAGAGTAAGAACAGCAGATGTAGTTGTTATTTTAACCGCCCGCGTCGAATTGTTCCGACGAGTGTTTTCGCGTCCTATTCGCCAGGGTCGTGTGTTAGTGACTGGGTACTCCATCTCGTTTAGCTCTTCAACCCCCATATGTGGCCGAAGAGCTGACGAGGTGGAGTATTTGGTCGTGGATGTGAGATTTTGGCGGAATTAACGCGAGGGTGTTAGTCGGATATATCCGACTTAGGCGGTTAATGGGTTAATGTTAACGTTTTTACATTGTGCAAATTGGCTAAAAACAATATTGTACAGGTCAAAAAGTGTACCCGAAAAAAAAAATCGCCTTGAAATATGCAAAACCACTCTATCAACTACATTAGCAAGATCACGTAAAGGCATAGATTTAATTTTCTTGTAGCTAAAGAAGTGGCAAGAGATAATTACTGTAAATCAAAAACATTTTGTTGACATTTCACTTCCAAGATTGAAAGGTCGAAACACTCGTTTTTAAGGTTATGTTTACTTACTATATCTTTCTCAGGTATTTCCATAGTTTTGCCCGTTCTGAAAGATATGAGGACCCCTTTTCTTGCAGCAGGACCTGTTGGGTCCACAACATCTTGGCTAGTAGGGGGTTTTTCTGAGTCTGCAATAAAATCAATAACAATATCATTTACTTATAAGTTGTGCTTCTAAACAGGGTTTATTATTATTAATAATCAAATTAGTCTTGCTTACTCTGTGACATTATTTAATATCTACAACACTTCTTTTCTAATAATTGTTTCGGCTTTCGCACTCTAAAAACAAGCCCCAAACACGGATGTCAGATCCCAGATCGAACCAAAAACAATGAATGAACAAATTGAAACAAATGAACTATATGTGTATAATCTATGCAAATGAATGCTTTATTTGTAATATTTTTGGCCTGGATGCTAAGTCATTTAAGCTAAATCTTTCTTTTCGATTTTATACCTAGGGTTTAATAAATCAGTATTCTTTTGCCTTAACCGGTCCTATGTCATAAAAAAAATGATTGTCTATGGGTTTGACCATTGACTAGAAATAGAGATGGGGGGCGGATATATACCCAGTAGATATATACCCAGTAGATAAATACTCGAGTAAATATCCAAAATGAGTAAATACTCATTTTTACCCATTTTTATTGGATATTTACTTAAAGTGATGGATGGAAACTCTAAATGAAATGATGTTTATTTTTTTGCAAATTGAATGGTTATTTTAAGCATTAGAGACTAGTAGTGTTGGGATTTTATCCGATTAAATACTCAAATTGAATAAATACTCGTTTTTAATCGAGTATTTATCCAATAAAAACGAGTATTTATTCATTTTGAGTATTTAATGGGATAAAATCCCAACACTAGTGACTAGTATTTATATAATTAGAGATTTCAAAAAAGGAGTACTTAGTTACTTCATTGAAATATTTGAAAACACTACATTAAGTACTTTCATTTCATTAGTTCTGATGTCAATGATATTTTCAGTGCACGCTACCCCGGTTATTATTTTGGATATTGTATTAATACTAGTGACCGACCGAATATTCGTTTTCGTTTTCGGCCATAAACCAGCCGAGTAAAAAAAGTATATCGTATAGTCGTATATAAATATTTTCTACAAGAAATGCCCTTTTCAATGATGTACGCTTGTTACACACATAGTCATCGGAAAACAAATAAAGACATATTACAAATCAGGGGAATTAGGTGGGCAGCCATTTTGTTTCGCGGACCCCCTAGTTACAAACATCTAATTTTGACTAAAATTGTAATTCTGTTGTACCTTTTGTAAATTTTTCAGCCGAAAACTTTTACCGAGTAAACATACAATGCGATAGTTATTACTTTTTAGAGTTCCGTAGCCAAATGGCAAAAAACGGAACCCTTACAGATTCATCATGTCTGTCTGTCTGTCTGTCTGTCTGTCTGTCTGTCTGTCTGTCTGTCTGTCTGTCTGTCCGTCCGTATGTCACAGCCACTTTTTTCCGAAACTATAAGAGCTATACTGTTGAAACTTTGTAAGTAGATGTATTCTGTGAACCGCATTAAGATTTTCACACAAAAATAGAAAAAAAGCAATAAATTTTGGGGGTCCCCATACTTACAACTGAAACTCAAAATTTTTTTTTTCATCAAACCCATGCGTGTGGGGTATCTATGGATAGGTCTTCAAAAATGATACTGAGGTTTCTTATATCATTTTTTTCTAAACTGAATAGTTTGCGCGAGAGACACTTCCAAAGTGGTAAAATGTGTGTCCGTCCCCCCCCCTCTAACTTCTAAAATAAGAGAATGATAAAACTAAAAAAAATATATGATGTACATTACTATAAAAACTACCAACGAAAATTGGTTTGAACGAAATCTAGTAAGTAGTTTTTTTTAAATGCGTCATAAATCGAAAAAAATACACTATTCTTAAAATATCGATCAAAGTTACAACACATTTCAAAAACTTTTATATTATGTTACTTGCTGCTACGGAACCCTTCATGAGCGAGTCCGACTCGCACTTGGCCGGTTTTTATACATAACTGGTCTCACAATTTAATAAATTACGATAATTTTCTGACAAAATTGTAGTACTGTTGCAAGTGCACTGAAAACCACACAGAAATATTTTTTTATGAAAAAATCATCCAATGGGGAATGTCCCACTCTTGGGCGGAGCGCGAGATAGTGTCAGACTTTTCTGACCAAAAACCCACTCCTGTTCCTTCGTTGCCTTTCGTACCAGGGCCAAATCTTCTTTTCAGAAACAGATCTTTGGCCTCAGTAGGCTCCGATTCTGCTGGGCCTCTACGGTTTGCTGACAACTCCTTGAGGCACGCGTGAAACGATACGCGCGGTCGACGTCTTAGGCTCGACCCGGACGATTACCGGATGGCTCGGCGGCAGCTGGGGCGTGAGGATCGTTGCCTCACGTGTGCGTCCTCCTCCTTTGCTAGCATTACTACTTAGCCGAAGGTGGCGACCGCCTACCACTCTTCCTCGCTTCGGAGCATGGCCAATGCCCGGCGCGAGAGATTGCTATCGCCGATCGCACCCACGAGGACACGGCAGCAGTGCTCTGCCCAAGCGAGCCACACCTCTACCATATGCTCCACCGTGTCCTTCGGGGAACCCGACAGTGATGACACCTCGGCGTCACTTGCACACGAATTCGTTTCAGGAACTTCCCAAACTGACCGAGTTCGGTGAGAAGTTGCATCATGCGGAAAGTGAGGACACCGTGAGGTCTTGCCAGCTACGCCCTAAAGAGGAACTTGCCGTCATAATTATGGCGTACCAATACTTATCCTCAAGTTAAAATACCGTTGCACACACAAACTATATTTTAATTATGATCTCAGTAATTTACTCAAAAACACTCATCCACAACCGAAAATACTTTAAATGCTAATCAATCAATACAGCAAGACATAAACGAAATTTTTTGTCTTCTTTTGAAATTAACATGTTTATTTTTTATTTTTATTGCTTAATTCATTTTTTGCAATCATTTGTTTCTTTTTTGTTTTTCTTGTAATTTATAAGGGCACGTCGTTCTGATTTGTATTTTTTTTTTTTTTTATTCTGTGGAAAATGTCGTTAGTTGTGCATTTGTCTTTTTCTTTATGTATTTTTTTTTTTAATGTGTTACTGTAATGTGCAACTGTTTATTTTCCCTAATAAATAAAATAAATAAAATAAAATAATTCATTAAACCTATTGTTTTTCTATTGTGTCTGTAATTTCCACGATTGAAAGGTTAAACAGAAAAAAAAAACGCTTTTCCAGTATACACCGGAAATATATTCTATTATGAATTCATTGAATATTTTAAGTTTTCAACTTCTTAATCATTTTCATTTTCGGCTGAAAATAAATTTTTGGTCGAACACTACATATAACGTCTCAAAGTAAGTTTCCATTCCCTCTCATGGAAAAGTCTGTTTCCCAGCAGTGGAAACATAAGATGGAACATAATAGGGGTTATGTTATTAGAAATGTGATTAATAAAGCACGTTACAAATTTATATTTTCCCGTATTTTTATTATTTCAATTCTTTTGTTGGTAAAATAACAATAAAAATAGCGCAATCCAAACAGTAGAGAGTATTTATCCATGATTTGGATAAATACTCGGGTAAAAACGGGTATTTATTGAGTATTTATCCATTTTGAGTATTTACTCGGATAGAATTCCAATCCAACACTAACTGGAAATAATCTACTAAAAATTTTAATTTTTTTGTCCAAATTAATCCAAAAAATCAGTAACTTCTTTACGTTTTAAAGTTTTATGAATAAAAGTTATGTTAATATTGTAGTAGATTGATATTGTAACAAGTTTATTATCAACAGAATGCAGTCAATTGGCCGATTTTGGAGAGCAAATATGTAAGATGTGTCATTAGTGTTTTTGTTGATTTCTTATTGATTTTTCCCATTTTAATCATTCGTCTCATCATGCTAAACCATTATCCCCTTGCACCAATTTGTATCTAATGATTGATTTTTTTTTATTTAAGTTGCACTTCAGTTTAGCGCCTAACCTCTTCACTGAGATCGCGAACATAAATAAATAGGTAGCAAAAAATCCCTAAAACATGAGAGTGCCTAGAACCTACAACCCGAGGATACAGAAGCGGATATTGTAAGTTGGTTCCAGTACTTTGACGATCAAGAGGATACTAACCCAATCTATGTTGTTTTTGTTGTTAATGTCATAAGCATGTGCACTCACATTATTTTCCTGTGCTTGTTTGGCTATTTATCTACGTCTATGTCTGTGGTTATATTAAGTAATAAAAATATTTTGTTTCCAGAAACAGAAGGTAAGTTTTCTACTAAAGTTCCCTACAGGAGTAGTTAAATAACTGTTTAAAATGTTTTAGAAAACGCTTTGGTGTGTACAGTAAAGTGTACCCAGCAGAGACAACACCTAGTCGAATAGTACCGGAACACATTGAGAGGCCAAAATACATATCATTGACAGACACACCATTGGTGCCAAATATACCTGAAATCAAAAATGTTGACCAGATAAAGGGCATGGAGATAAGCTGCAAACTAGCTGCAAATATATTACAGAAACTAGGGCCATTTATACAGGTACTGTTGAACATTTGAAATGGAACCACAAATGAAAATAACTTATACCAATACCTAAAAGAGAGCGACTGATTTTTAAAAAACAATTTTATGCGCACATCCCTTATGTAGGTATTTTCAAGCTACTGCTGATGAACCTATGTTGTTTGGATGACATTTCAAATGCCATTTCTTATGAACATTTGAGGGGTTAAAAGTGCAAAATCAAATCAATAACTCTTCTGAAACATAAGTGACAAAACCAAATTCTATCCTATCTATAATTAAATTCCATGATATCCAGTGCTTGACTGCAATCCCACCTGATGGTAAGCAGTGATGCAATCGTTGATGGTGAAAAATTGAGTTGCAAACCTGCAGAAAAAAGTAAAATACCATGTCTGTCTGTTTGTCCATTATATAAATATATAAATCATAATTTTATAATTGGAAACTAAACATTTTCACTGAGCGTGTATTTTATTGCTGCTATAACTCAAAATAACATGAAATTTTTTTTAAGTGGTTTATAAGAAAAATTTTTTGCTTTATAGTATGAAATCCTTTACATAATACGATTCTATTATTTTTTACACCAATTTTCTTTCATGTCTGCCATACCATTACCATACAATATGTTTAATATAAACTTATTTTTTATCACCAGCCAGGAATTACAACAGATGCTATTGATGAAGTAGCCCACAATTTGGCTATAGAAGCAGGAGCCTATCCATCACCATTACATTATAATGGATTTCCAAAGAGTGTGTGTACTTCAGTCAACAATGTTGTTGTCCATGGTATACCTGACTTGAGGCCACTAGAAGATGGAGATATTGTAAATGTTGATATAACGGTCAGTTTGTAAATGTTGATATTACAGTCAGAGTCAGTTTGTAAATATTCATTTGAATAATCCTCATACTGTACTACTCATTAGACTTAGTAAACAGACTTGTATTTGAAGGAGCACAGGCTAAGCAATAACAGCCACAAGAGTTGATCTAAGTAGTAGTAGTAGTTGGTTAAGTAATTTTGTTCAGATTGGTATGTGGATGGATAACCATCCATTACAATTGAGACTGACCTGTTTTGACTCAGAAAGCATGTAAGGCCATTGGTTATTGTAGTCAGAGGCCGAAAAGTGTGACATTAGTCCAGCCAAGGGTTTTTTGTGTGTTTAGGCACACAACAGTCAGTCACCTTTTTGAGAAGTGGCTATAGAGGCATACGGTTCTCATTTTCCGCCTGATGCATGTCCTCAACGGACATGGTTGATTTGATGATTGAGGATGCTGTTTCAATGGGCAGAAACGTCGGTGTCGCCATTATAAGGATCGCTAGGAGCACACGGTGGAAGTCTGCCCCGCTTGGGCGGAGCACACAGGCATGTCCTCGTGAATGTGATCAGCAGTGACGATCTCACACGTCCGGGTCCGTCCCTAACAGCCGTCCGGGCTAAAACTGTATGTGAATATCCTCACGCCCCAGCCATTGCCGCATAAGACGCCCCGGGTATCGGGAGGCGCAAGGCAATTCACCGCCACCGTAGAAGCTGGTTTATAGACGACGAGTGTTCAGCACCTCTAAGAGATGTTAGCAAAACCAAAGGCACCCAGTAGAGCCAATGCCTGCTAGGGCTGCTGGGGGAATGTTCGAAGCATTACCATAGCCCATGTAACGCAAAATGTAACTGAATAGGAACACAGGGCACTTACAGTAAAAATAATTCGGATACGCCCTCTCGCCCCACCCAGAGCGGGAAAAGATAAAAATAAAGATAAATTGTGTTACCTAATTACTACATTGTAGAGGTTTATTTATTTATTTATTTAACTATTTATGTACACACAAAAATAATAGAAAAAGATAATACATAAGAAACATTAGTACAAAGGTACTGCTTATTTCCAAAGAAAAAGGTTGTGTAATTGCTCAGGTGCATTCAACTAGATTGGAATCCAACCCTTGTAGGCGTGGGCTTGCAGACTACAAGCAATGAGTAGCTCGACGTCCGGCTGTCCGATAACCGACTTAACCGAGTCGTCGACGGCACGTAGTGTTCCAAGCCCGCCTAAAAAGCGGCCTAGAGCGGGAGAAGTCATTAGATGATTTCACACCGCAAAAAAAAACAGTTAAAGGCTGAGCACATTGACTGGATCAGATTTAATTGACAATAATTCCTTATCTTCATGTTTTATGCAAAATGCACTTCTGATTACCTTTTTATCGTTTTCAGGTTTTCTACAAAGGCTACCATGGAGATTGTTCGAAAACATTTCTTGTGGGCGATGCTGTGGATGATAGAGGCTTGCAACTTGTTCGTGTAACAGAAGAGTGTTTGGATATTGTAAGTTTGTTTATTTTTGATAGGTTGTGTTGTCATTCTACATCGCTTGTAGAACGGTTGGTCGATAGGGCTGAAAGGAAACGAAATCGCAGCAATGGAAGGCCTCCAACAAGGTGGACCGACGACCTGGTGACAGTCGGCATGCGGTGGATGCGAGACGCACAGGATCGGTCGTTGTGGCGACGCTTGGGGGAGGCCTATGTCCAACAGTGGACGTCTTTCGGCTGAAATGATGATGACGATGGTGCATGCTTACCCAGAAGTACACAGTACGGTCGAAATATCAATTGACCGCTTCGAACTTTGCATTCGCTACGAAGTAAATAATTATTTTTAACCATTTAAACCGCTTGCGTCGGATTGGTCCGATCCGACGACTGTTTTCGTGTCCTATGGGCCAGGGTCGTGTGTTTGCGACTGGGTATTCCATCTCGTATAGTTTTTCAATATCCATAGGTGACAGAAGAGCTGACGAGATGGAGTAACTGGTATTTGGTCGTGAATGTACGACCCTGGCGGAAAAAACGTGAAGAATCGTATAGCGAATGCGTTTTGCGTATTTTTTTTAGAATGCACAATAGGACGGAACGCCAACTTTAGGTTGGCCAATTTTGACCTTACAGTAACTTTTTCACTCTTGACTCAAATCACTAACAGGAAAATATTCTCAAAAAGTTTTGTGCGCACGGCTGAGATTTCCTGGGTCCTGAGCCTAGAAGGCTAACAGTCACTCAAAGGACTATGCTCAAAGTTTATTTGCATGATTGCATCTGGAATGAAGTTATCCGCAGGAGAATCAAAGTCGCCGAAATAGCCTGAAGAATCGCCAAACTAAAGTAGCAGTGAGCAGAGCACATTGTTCATAGAACGGATGGTCGATGGAACCGAAAGTTTCTAGAATGACGACCGCGCACCGGAAGACGCAGCGTTGGAAAGCCTCACACAAGGTGGTCCGACGACCCGGTGAGAGTCACGGGAATGCAGTGGATGTGGAAACGCACAGGATTGGTCGTGGCGACGCTTGGGAGAGGCCTATGTACAACAGTGGACGTAGGTAGGAATTATTTTCCTGTTATGGCATAATTATGGCATACGGTACACTTAGCAATCGACTTAGACATACATTGCGTGTACCAAATAAGATAGACGTACGTTCTCATCACGCTAATATTATAAAGGCTTAAGTTTGTAAGAGTGTGTATGTTTGTTACTTCTTCACCCTCAAACGGTTGAATGGATTTTGATCAAAATTGATACACAGGCAGTCCATATCCTGGAATAGCACATAAGATAGTTTTTATCCCAGGAGTATGCTACCTTGGGATAATTTTCTACATCACGCGGGCAAAGCCGCTGGCAGCGTCTAGGGTACCTAATATAAAAACATTATGAGGAACAAAACATTTTCAATTCCAGGCCATCAAAGGATGTGGACCAGGTGTTCCTTTTTCAGAAATTGGCTATAGAATATACAGACATGCAAGAAAACATGGGCTGACTGTCATTCCTTCTGTGTTGGGGCATGGCATCGGACAGTACTTCCATGGACCCCCTGAAGTTCATCATACAAGTAAATATTATTTTTCACAATTATTAACTTTAATTTACATCGTGTCTCGGCACAGCAGACACAAGTAGTGTAAAGAATCATGTCATTTACTTATGCACATGTATTATTTTCTAGAAAACAAATACCCTGGGAAAATGAAGGCTGGCATGACGTTTACAATCGAGCCAGCCATAACTCATGGTAGTGTGTTCACTGTACTACAAAATGATGGCTGGACACTACTGACAGAAGATGGCTCCAGGTGCGCACAGGCTGAACACACGGTTCTGATCACTGAGGACGGAGCTGAAATACTAACTAAACATTAATACCATTAATATCAACAATAGAGCTGTATGTGTTGCCAAATATTGGTCAGAAAAGGTATAGTTTGAGAGCATCGACACGAAAAGAAGAATTAACACCATTCATGTTATGTTGTAGTAATGTGATAGTTCATTTATACAGGAAGTATTAGATATAATGTAGTCCGTGGCTATGTAATTAACTGTGATAAACCTCTCTGAGAATGTATACAATTTATGTAGAACAAACGTTAAATTATTATAATTTTAGTTACCAGTTCCTGTTGTATTTTATTCGTAGCATAATTTTATTGTTGACGTTGTTTTGTAGTTCATAATTGTTTTACTTAACGAAATAAAAATACTATATAGCGTGTAATGTTTCTTTTATTTTGCTTCATAAATCTTAAATTAAAAACATGTAACTTGGTACATTAAAAGCACAAGCACAATAATTTATCACTCATATGTCAGTCAATAGATAAAACTTTAAAGGCGTAGAAGGAAGGTATCGATTGAGTCGGTAACATGTGGATAATATGTAATATAGGATAAAGGCGTAACCAATGGGACGTAAACACACTCCCAGGGATTAAATATTCGCTCTACGCTCCGGGTTCCACCGCATCCAGTCGAAAGAGTTTGGTCCCATAGAATATCCAGCTACGCCTCGACTAAATACTAATGTGACAAGTGATTAACTGTTAGGAAGAAGAATAATTAATAATAATGACTAGGTCTTAAATCACTAAGTAGGTACCTATAGTAAAATGGTTTTTAATTTTTCATCACATAGATACTAGGTAGAAGCAACTTCAAACACAATTTATGGGACTTGGAAGAATCTCGTAAAACCTTAAAAAATAATTAACATTGGACTAGTAAACTGTAAAAGTTACGAACACAGATCACGAACCCTGCAGAAAGTATGTAGGTAGTAAAAGTTAATAAATGCAAGTTTTCTGAAAACAGTAAAATTATTCACAATCGCTAAGTTGTAAACTCTTCACCTGTGCTATTGTAGTACCATAACATTAATCTTACTCAATAAGTATAATATAGTATTTAAGTAATTAATATTTTTACTCATAATAGAGAGAATTTAAAATATTTAGGTACAATTTTATAGTGTAAATATATTAGGTAAAATAACTCTTTAAACATTTAGAACAATAGATAAGATTTCTTAAGTTTGCATAATTCAATTATTACATACATAGGTTGGAAGTAGAAGGACGTAAATTAACTATCTCCACAGAAATGAATCATACATTTCGTTCATTGGATTGACCCTTACCGTAAGCGAATATTCTTAAATATATTTTTGGTATTTTTATCAATTTTCTAAGGGTGCTAGGGAAGAATAAAAAGAGTGTATAAAAGTTGTTACAAAATTATTAAATAGTTTAACAACATACAAAAGCTACCTGCGACCATATACACTACTATAAATTTACTTAAATGTTAATTTACCACTCAAGGTAATACACAATCCGTAAACAAGGATTACCTCAGTCAAAATGAGAATAAATATGATCTACACAATGTTAATAATATTGTACTCTTCCACAACAACAATAATAAATGGAAAGAAAACGCAGAACATCCAAAACACTACTCACTCATTACTAATATAAAATTGAAACTTCAAGCACTAGCGTCTTGATTAAATTTCTTATGCTTAATATTTTACTATCTAATTATATCAAAATCAGCTAATCTTTATGGGGAATAGAAGTGCCCTGAATTATTATATAATTTGCCATATTTAATATGTAGGTATTATATTAATTTATTCAAAATTATTTTTAGAGTAAAGTATATCATTTTCTTATTCCTATGTAGGTTTCTGATTTTTGCAACTGCATTATTATATTTTTTTTTTAATGTAATACATAACTACTAATAAGGAATAATTTCAATATTTATTCAGGTAAACCTACATAAAAATATATTTATTGAAGCTTAATACTTACATAATGGTTGACTCCATTTAAGGTAACAATTTGTGCATAATCATTTTTTTGTGTTTGTGGGAAGAATTGGTTAATTTATTGTGCTATATTTTTAAGGTCACTCAAATATATTGGAATTAGAAACAAATAACAATTAATTGAACAATAGGTATGGAAAGATTGAATTGGTTATTTAGTAGTAGTAGTAAAGTCATGTTTTTTTTTTTTTCAATAAATTAATCATTTCATCAGCAGTATGGCACCAGGATTCCAGAATTTTCACTGTAGTAAGATAATTAAACTTACAGTATGAAAAAAACAAGGATTATTAAAACATAATCAACATACAACAAACCATTAGGACCATGGAATTAATTCATAAACAACATTTGACTATCTATTAGTAAGTACAGAACTTTCGTACTACTTATTAATCTTGTAGAACCGCTGTACGAAATCTGTTAGATTCAATACCTGACCTGGACCAACTCCGAAATCCATGTTGATGTATTCATCTAAGTTATGAGTGGAAGCTGGAAACAAGTAAAAAGCTAATATTATAACATAAATTGAAATATGTGAAACCTACCCTAATTACGATTTGCACGTCGGCATCGTGGGTTCAAACTCATAAAAATCAGAAAATGTCGTTTATTCCTAGGGATTAGGTATTAATTTTGATTTATAGTTTTGAATTTATATTCTTTGGACTAAAAAGTAGCTATGGGCCGTGTGCATCAGTTTGGGCGCGCCATAATCATGACGGTTGTTCTTACAGTCGCTAACATTGTAGATCTACCACAAAGTGCAAAGTTCGAGGGTTCACCTACCGTCACCACATGACACTGATATGATAGTCAACACCGACTCCGTTGGCAAAAAACAAGGCCTAGCGCGCACAGCCGTGCGTTTTTCTAACGCAAAATCTGTGAAGTATGGAGTGCCATAGAAGTGCGCGCACTGCGGTGAAATTAATGCATGCGGTGAAGTCACCGTAGGCCTCTCGCTACAAATTTGCGGTGAATCTACCACACATATTTGCATCGCATAGAGATCTACATATAAAGTGCCGCGCACTACGGTAGACAAAACGCATTGAGGCACTTAGTTGCTGTTGGGACGCGACACAGCTATGTAGTTACCTGGCGTTTCTCCGGTAACGGAGGCGCGAGCGGCGAGTGTCGATCGCAGATTTAGATATTAAACTTTTAATTAATGCAATTGTATTCAGGTACTTACAATACCCGAATATTGGAGACAAGGATGTGGGAGGAAGTTTATGACATTGTTATTAATAATTATATAATTAATAATGAAACCATATTGACAAATGCTTGTACCAATGTCTATTATGTAAGCATGGGCGGTGACAGCTTTGCTTACTTTTGCTGACAAGGGGTAGGTGGGAGTTGATATTTGCAAAAAAAAACTGCTTTAGTAATATTTGAACGGCCAATGTAAATGCTAAGTAGAAGCTATAAACAGTAGCATGTGCTATGTCCCTCCGTAGGGTTCAAGCTGACTCCGTATCAAATTTCATCAAAGTCTGTTTAGTAGTTTCTCCATGAATATCATTTTTTACGATTTTTTTTTCTTTTTTTATTTTATCTTTCTTTAACTTTAAAATACAAACATCCGAATTGAGAACCTCCTCCTTTCTTAGAAGTCGGTTAAAACGTGCGTTTTTTTCACCACAGTGCGCGGCCCCTTGAATGCGTTTATTCTACCGTACGGTAGAATAAACGAACCGCATTCCACCGCAAGGCAGTGCGCGATAGGCCTAAAAGATAAATCATGGCGGTAAGTCCCTCTTTAGAGAGTGGTTGGAGAGACGTCCTCAACAGCCACGGAGTAAAATAAGTTCGAGAGGTTCGTTTTGCGAACTGCCCGGACGACACGGTGGAACGTAGGTACAATAAATGAAAAATAAATCTTTTCTACTGGCTTTTTTATATAGGTAATTAAAAATAGGGAAACCAGAATTTGTGGAGACCACGACGAAGATGGTAAGTCAATTTTAGTCTTTTAACCGACAAACACTTGCGTGTATTTCGCCAGGGTCGCACATCCACGAACTTGTTGTTACCTATGGAGGATTGTAAAGCTAAACGAAATGGAATACCCAGTCACAAATACACGATTCTGGCGAATAGGTGTCCTATATATAAAACACTCGTCGGACCAATCCGACGCGAGCAGTTAAAAGGTTAATGTCTTGCTTAGGAATAGGTAAGTCATGGCCCTGTGCCAGGTACAATGGAAACAATGTCTTCCTCTTGAGGTGGATGTTAATTAACAGCTGCGACACAGTTTTGCAACTAATGTGGCTATTTACTAATACTATTTGTTTTTGTTCCAAAAAACATTATTGTTATAAAAAAAAAGAGGAAGGCATTTGCCCAGCTGAGGGGCAGTACAAGCTAGATACGAGATATAATAATAAAAAAAAGTAAGTAGGTACTAAAAACCTTTGTAAGCAACAACAATACACAGAATGTTACTACTGTCAACAAAAATACAAAACAAAAAATGAGTGGTAATAAAAGCTACCATCATTCTATAATTGAATATTTAGTATTCAGTACCGAATCTAGTAGGTACAGAATCTTCTACTCTATGACACAATAGTGACCCATTAACCTATTCCCTAACTTTCAACAAAACACTGTCCAGCAAGAACAAAGAAAAATAAAACAAAAGTACTGTTTGAAATGCTATTTGTACAAAATGTAACATTTGCAAATAAATGTTACACATTAGTTAAGTGAGTGTATTAAGTTATTGGCTTTTAGCCAGGAATTGGAGCCAAAAAATATTTGTAAGGGTATAAACATGGATGCTAATAAGTAATCTGTATACATAAAAGGCTAAGTCCTGACTCACTCACTGAGTCATCAATGCCCGACCCAAACCTTTTGAAATTTTGCACAGACATTCCTGTTATGATGTATATGTTGTGGCCAAATCATAGAATTGATCACTTCATGATATGGTCAACTAAAACTTGACTAGATTGTTTAAACATTTGATGATATGTCAATACTTGTTTGGCCATATCTTTGTTGTAGGATTTCTATGACAATAAAAGGTCTAAAGCAAGGCCAAATATGATCAAACTTAACAATCTGCCTAGTTTTACTTGGCCATATCATGAAGTGCTCAATTTCTATGATCTGGGCAAGACATATGCAAGGAAGATCGAGTTTCTCCCTTAACGGAATGAAAATAGGGTCCAAACTTTGTATTTAGAAACCTATGTAGATGAAACCACTGGAAGAAACACTGGAGTTGCAAAATATTTGCTAAAACTATGAATCAGTACAATAAAAAATAAGACCTTTTCTGTATTTTGACTACATTAATGTTAAACATATAAATTGTTATGCTTACTAGAAGTGCATATTGCTGGGTACGGTGGGGGTGGTTTAATCCATGATCCATCTGGTCTCTTCATGTGGCGTCGATCTGACGCAAAACTCTGCAAAAACTGCTTCGCGGGCACCACACGGAAGAATCTAAAAGTTGTTGGTTTTTATAAATTATTTACAGCTTGCCTTTTTTATCATGACTTTTGAAATCAGTTTGACAAACCACCAGCATATTTTTTGTGTGAATGATTGCTTGTCTGTAGTGAAAATGTTCTCTACAAATAACAAATCATAATGCTATATAGTTAATTACCTGTGAAAATCTGACTTGAGCACTTGATCTGTACGAAATGTTTCAGTAACATATTTGTGGAAGAATGTCGGGAACGGCAACTCAGAATCCAGATCGTAAACAAGGCAAGTTTTGCTGTCCCATGAATACAGAAAAATCACATGATAATCCTGAAATAAAATTAATTACATTATAATTTGTAAGTGTATTACACATAAGTAAAATAGTTTCACTGTACTTTGATATAAGATGAAATTCTGTTAGGGCATCCCTTTTATAAATTGTAGTGATAAAAAATAGTAGGTTAACAACTATCATCTAATAACCCTGTATTACATCTGTATGTAATGCTGAAATGAAAGATATGATAGATATAAATTTTACGACAAAAAATTAGAAAGAATTAACATTCTCTCAACAATAAAGCTGACTATGTACATAATAGCGTGACATAATTTCGGTACACACCCATATGACGAGACGGTCCTCCTCGCGCCCAGCCCTTTGTTTCCACAGAGGCACCGTACGGCATGGATTCGATATGAAAACGACGAAACATCTATCCAATTCTTCAGGAATTCTTATTGATACATCTTGGCATAGTTTCCAAACGTTTTCCTCGCTGCAGAAAAGAACATAACAAAGGCACATTAATTGAATATTTTTATTGTTGTATCGAATGTAGGGGTGATAAAAAAACTACATGCCAATAACAAGACACATGTGAGCACTCCTCTCGTTTAGGAAACAACTGTTTGAGAGTTTTATCACTCTTTTTATTATTTTCGTTGCTGCTCAAGTGAACTTGTGCATTGACCGACATTTTGACACTTTGACAGTTGTTTTCACAGAGTAGGTACCTAACAACGACAATGATTTTTTTCTATGTTGTTTTTTATTCAAACTTTTTTTGTTATTGCTTTTGGCTTGGTTACTTTAGTTCTTTAGACCATGTCTTTAAATTCATTAGTTTATCGTTAGAAAGTGGGTGCAACACATTCTAATGTTTTTTAGTATTTGGCAGCAAATGTATCGAGTCAGCCTTCTTGGCAAACTACGCACAGGTAGCCAAAGCTAAAACTACAATAAAATTCTCAGCTACATTTTACCGAGATGCGCTTGTTTCAATTATTCCACATAGTGTTTAATTGCGCAGACGCTTGAGATACAAAACTACAACAATTTAGAGGTAGTCAACACTACGTACGTCCATTTTAGCGAGATTACGCCTGTTTCAATGGTTCCACATAAAGATGTAAATCAACCGGTATAGAACGTTATAAACCAAAATGTTGCGGTTGTAAACCCCAAATAAACCATTTTAAACGGTTGAAAACTCGCCTACAAAAATAAAAGATTTATGTTTTACATTTCTATAAGGGCAATATTTTGGCATCTGAGTAACGTTATAAATTCCGAAAAAAAAAAAATTTTTTTTTCATGTTTTGCATTGAAATTTTGGGGAAAAAATTGTTTGGGGAAAAAAACAGGAATCTTTCGACTGTTTCGGTTAATTTCGTGATAAATTTAAACAAACAAGTTTTATTGAAATTGAAAGGCGAAATACAAAAAAAAAAGAAAATGTACTGCTTTCCTCAACCAAAATCTCGATTTCACTGTCTGACGATTACTGACGAATCGACAGCTTAATCAGACTCGAGCTCCCTCAAGCCTCCCCCAACTGTCACCATAATGGATTTGACTTATTAGCACTCGTAGCATACAGAAGTGCTCGGTAGATATATTTAATTTTATAAAATAACATCAGTGACCTTCTTTTTACATATATTTTTTGCCTAGTGTGTAGTTTAGTAAAGACAATGAAAACTTAGAATAAGTTATAAATAAAACTAGTTATAAATAAAATGGACAACAGCCCCTTCTCAAAAGATCGAGCGAATCTCTCCGCATCTCCAGCGAAGACGATTGCCCAAAATCCAGCCCAATCCGATGCCTCAATCGAACCGGTTTCAACAACCGAGATACAACGATGGATGTCAGCCATTGAGCACCATTTAAACGAGGTTTGTTCTATTGCCTCGGATGGCAAACTCAACTCGGAGCAGAAATTGAAAATTTCTGACACCTCACGGATGGCAGTCCTATATCAATCCTTGAAGCAGAAAGCAATCCAAAAGCGAAGAGCGCATCCTCAATGAAGATCTGATGGAAAAGTGCCACTTGACAGACCACATCTTGGACCTCACGAAGACGATTAAGGACTCCGGTACTGTTTCGTTTGCCGACATGGTGAAAAGGGGGACAAATGATTTCGTTCGACCAACCAATTTAAACTCCGTGGCCATATATCCCATTATCAAATTGAAGTCCAGTGACGAAACAAAAGTCCTCGTGCAAAAGATGATACGACCAGATCAAGTCAAGTTGCATATACGTGGTGTTCTTCTAAAAACGGAGGCGTCATAATTAGTACGGGGACGAAAGATGACGCGGATAAAATTAAGCACGCAGTCCTACAATCTAAATCTGGCCTTACCGCCGACGAACCCAGCAAGCGCAAACCCCGGATTGTAGTTGTAGGAGTGCCGTCTTCTTTGACCGAAACTGAAGTCTTCAGGTACATTTACGAACAGAATGTAGCCGAAAAGTTTCCGACGATTGCCATGGATTCCTTTTTGATCATGGTTAAATTAAGTCACAAATCGAGGAAGAAAGACTCGCATACTTGTAACTACGTGGTTGAAGTTCCAGCCAACATACGAAGAGCTCAAATTTCCTTGACAAGGATTTTCATAAATTGGATTTCCTGCCCTGTCAGGGACTTCACCCTGGTTACGAGATGCTACAAATGCCAGCAGTATGGACATACAGCAAAAACTTGTAGAGAAGTCAACTCGACGTGCGGCCACTGCAGTGAGACAGGACACTCGATGTCTGAATGCGCAAAGAAAGCGGACTACTCAAGGCCAGACTTCCGGGTAACGCTTACTGCTGATTCAAATTCCAGTGTGTTGACCTACAAACCATAATTTTTCTTATTATTTTAGCATTTTTGTCCAATGTAAACATAACTCTTTAGAATTAACGCAACCTCGACTTTAACCCAATTACTAACGCTGCTGACGCAACATCATGTGTGTGTAATTAGAGAATAAAGTGCAAGAAATAGTTTTAGAATATAAAATAACATATTGTGACCTTTAGTGTTTAAGTAAACTAAGTATATAACATTATAAATAATTTAATCATATTTTTCACTACTTATAGACTTTTTAAATACTGTTATCAATAGTATTGTCCTAAAAAACTATAATGTAAGAGCTTCTACCACCTGTGATACAGGTTTATCCTAGTACAGGCACTTATCATAGCATTTACCTTTGTAATTACTCTTAAGATTTTATGTAACCATTTTACCAAATGTTATTCTGAATAAAACATTATTATTATTCCATTTATTTATTATTATTTACATAATTTTCATATTTTTAAATATTTCTTAAAAAAAATAACATTAAAAAAACATTTAAAAATATAAAAAATAGTAGCCCACCGGCATCGGGAACAGGGTCCAAGCTACCGGCGGTCAGGGCTCCTGAGAGAGGAACCTCCGGACAATACGCGCCGTGTCTAGGAGTACTGCCCTTCTGGATCAAGCCCTTGATCCAACTGCCTAACGAGAGCCTCCGCAGATGTTGGTCGAGGCTCTTGGCTATTAAGCCATTGGCCGTCACGACTATCGGCACAATGATTGCTCTATCCACTTCCCACATGTCGACAACCTCGCGAGCCAAGTCAAGATATTTAGTTTGTTTATCCTTCTCAGCTTTCACGAGGTTCTCGTCATGAGGGACCGCTATATCAACAATCATTGTGCGACGCTCCAGTCGATCTATCACCACTATGTCAGGCTTATTGGCAACAATAGTCCTGTCAGTGATGATAGATCGGTCCCAATACAATGTGACGCTGCCATTCTCGAGAACTGGGTCGGGCACATACCTATAGTACGGTACTTCTGATTCAACAAGATTGTATTTAAGAGCAAGTTGCTGATGGATAATCCTGGCTACAAGGTTGTGTCTGTGCAAATAGTCTCCGTTAGCTAAATGAGAACACCCAGAAATAATGTGTCGGATTGATTCTCCGGGCCGGTGGCATGCCCGACAGATGTCAACCGTACCGTCCTTCACAATATATTTCCGGTAGTTGTTCGTCATCATAACTTCGTCCATAATTGCAAAAACAAAACCTTCGGTTTCTCCAAAGAGATTACCAAAGCGTAGCCAGGATACGGACGCTAAAAGATCTACATTGGGCCCATGTAAGGCCCGGTAAAAGCGCCCGTGAAGCTCCTTGCCCTTCCATACTTCCTTGCGTTCATTAGTATCCATTACTATAGGTTTGCGCCAGTTCTCGTTGGCCAAGGAGAGCGGGGTGAGGCCTTTGTCCACCGCCACTACATCTCGGTGCATCCCCACGTCGGTTTCCAGGAAGTATTCCCTGAGACTGCATACCTCACGGTTGTGCAGGGTCTTGGTATTTAAGAAGCCACGACCCCCACACTTCCGTGGGATATACAGCCTCATCACCGATGATCGTGGGTGATGCATCCGATTTGCGGTAAGCAGAGTGCGGACCCTCCTATCCAGGGCGTCGAGTTCTGTCTGAGTCCATTTGAGTATGCCGAAAGAGTACATCAAAACCGGCATGACCCAACCGTTGAAGGCGCGCACCTTGTTCCCGCCTGATAAGAGACTTTTCAGTACTTTATTCAGGCGGCCAAAGAAGCGCTCCCTCAACGATTGTTTCACTTCAGCAGCATTGATGCCCAACGCTTCCGACATACCCAAATACTTGTAAGTTTCGGTTGAGCAGAGGGATCTAAGGTGTATAGAATCCGAGAGTTGGGTTCCCACGGATTCCATAATCTCCCCTCGCTTTACATGCATGACTGCACATTTGTCCAAACCAAATTCCATCCTGATGGCACTACTGAAGGTTTCAGTTACCTTCAGTAGCTCCATCAGTTGCAAGTTGTTGGAAGCAAAAAGTTTCAGATCATCCATGTAAAGAAGGTGAGATATGACCTGACCCTCTCTTCTCAACCGGTAGCCTATACCCGAACCCTCCAGCAGTGTGCTGAGAGGGTTCAAGGCTAGGCAAAACCACAGTGGACTCAAACTGTCACCCTGGAATATGCCACGCTCGATCCTTAACGGTTCGCTGTTCTCCGAAACCCGTCGACACCCTGGATAGTGAAGGACCGTCCTCCACTGCCCCATACATGACATCAGAAAGGTGCGCAGAGTTACATCAATTTTATATAGCTCTAGCACCCTCATGAGCCATGTATGCGGCACTGAATCATAGGCCTTCTTATAATCTATCCAGCATGTCGACAGATCTCTTCGAGAACGACGAACCTGTTGGCTAATGGCAACATCAATGAGGAGCAGCTCCTTAGTACCACGGGACCCGTTCCTACATCCATTCTGAGAAGCAGACATGATGGAATTTGTCTCAATATGATTATTAATTTTAGCTCTCAGGATGGATGTAAGAACTTTATAGACCGTCGGTAAACACGTAATCGGTCTATAATTTTTGGGTTCCGCAGTACTACCCGATTTATGGAGCAGGTGGGTTATTCCTGTCGTCAGGAACTGGGGCAGCGACCCTGACTCTAAGGTAGATTGGAATTGGGACGCCAAGCGAGCGTGCGAACTTTTAAACCATTTAAGCCAAAAGTTGTGCAGCCCGTCCGGTCCTGGAGATTTCCAGTTTGGTAACGGACGGACTGCACGAGCTACATCTTGGGGGCTGATGGTAACTGCCCCCATTTCTGGTATAAGTTCGCACTCTCGCTCGACCTCCCGAGTCCAATCACCCTCAGTGTGATTGACAGGCACCGACCAAATGCTGCGCCAAAATGAATACATGGCATCATCATCCGGTAGGCGCGTATCAATCACACTTTGGTCCGGTCGCTCCCAAGCCCTGTAAACCCACCTTTCGTTGCTTTGGAACGCGCGATTCTGGGTGTACCGCTCCACTCGCCGCTTGTACCGTCGTATACGGTTTGCCCATGCATAGACTTTCTGCCTCAGGAAGTCGATACGCTCTGTGATACGGGGTAGATAATCTCGTGGACTAATATCTGTCCCCGAGAACGCCCGCCTCACAAAGCGCATCACTCTAGGGCGAGTGTTGCCCTCCCTGAAGCAGATAAGTTTGCCGATGAGTGCTCTAGCCTCACCGATACGACGCTCGATCCTGCACTGCCAAGCTGGTTTAGCTGGTCGTGTAGCTCTGTCACTATTTGGAATTTTGACGTGAGCTACACGACACGCCGCTGCAGCCGCACAATACAAGATCGAGTGGGTATCGGTAAGGTCTTCGCTGCTATCAAAACAATTTGATAGCTGCGAATCTAGAGCACACACCAACGCCCTATTTTTTCTATGCATAGGCAAACGAGGTAGACGAGGTCTAAGCTCTGCGGGTATAGAGCGGTACTCCCGGAATGCATCCTCCAAAGCGCTCCTCAAGCGTACATTGCACTGGGTACTCACGGATATAGCCCCGTCATCATCATCCTCACCAACGTGGTCGGGTCGCGGTGAAACACTGGGTTGACGTTGCACCGCGGCCTGTGGTGGAACAGGTGAGACACGACCATTCCGTGATTCTAGGCGCAGTCTATCAAGTACGGCGTCATCCAACATACGGTTACGCTGGATGACCCGCACCTGATCCGATAGTCTTTGGGCCGAAACGTTGACAGCTGGTTCAAGCACCTGAAACAGAGAGAGCATCCGACCACGGTACGCAGTCAGGTTAATTCCCCCCTCTGTAGCCCCAAAGTATGAGCGCATGACATTTTCATTAATGGATTGTGTCCATTATTATTATTATTATTATAATGATCGGTGCCCACTGTTGAATATAAGCCGGGACCATGTGTTATCATATAGGCCCTATAATGACTGATACTTACTGTTGGACCTAAGTCTCCCCCTCACTATAATGACCTATGCCCACTGCTGGACATAAGCTTCCCCCCGAGTGTCGCCATTTAGGTGCTACAATGACTTATGCCCCCTGTTGGACATAAGTCTCCCCTCGCTATAATGACCTATACTCACTGTTGGACAGAAGCCTCCCCCAAGTGTCGCCATTTAGGCCCTACAATGACTGATGCCCACTGTTGGACATAAGTCTCCCCCTCGCTATAATGACCTATGCCCACTGTTGGACATAAGTCTCCCCCAAGTCTGACAGTCTGTCTGCCTGCCTGTCTGTCTGTCCGTCCATCCGTCCATCCGTCCATGCGTCCGTCCGTCCCTCCATGCGTCCGTCCGTCCGTCCGTCCGTACGTCCGTCCGTCCGTTTATAACAGGCACTTTTTTCCGAAACTATAAGAGCTATACTGTTGAAACTTTGTAAGTAGATGCACGTATTCTGTGAACCGCATTAAGATTTTCACACAAAAATAGACAAAAAATCCCCATACTTAGAACTGAAAATCAATTTTTTTTTCTGAATCTATGGATAGTTATCATAGCTTCAAAAATTGATAATTCTAAAATCATTTTTCTTCTAAACTGAATAGTTTAAGCGAGAGACACTTTCAAATAGATAAAATGTGTCCCCCTCCCTTCTAACTTCTAAAATAAGAGAACGATAAAACTAAAAAAACTATATGATGTACATTATCATACAAACTGCCAACAAAAATTGGTTTAAATGAGATCTAGTAAGTAGTTTTTTTTTTAATATGTCATAAGTCTAAAAAAAAAACACTATAATTATTAAAACATCGATCAAAGTTACAATGAACTACAAGAAATTTTATATTATGTTACTTGCTGCTACGGAACCCTTCATGGGTGAGTCCGACTCGCACTTGGCCGGTTTCTTCGTTTAAAAAAGATTGGTTTAGTTTTAAACCGGCCTTACAGCTATAGTTCCACCTATTGTCCAGTGGCGCAAACACTTGAGATATAAAAATAAATCCATTTTACAATATCCAATTTGCGAATAATTCATTAAGACAGCCTTTAACTTCACACGAAAAAATCCCGACAAAAACCATGTTTTCCTTTTATTCAAGCTAGTTAAACCTGTGTTGACAATTGAGTACTAGTTTACCCATTCATTATTAAAACCTTGTTATGAGTTTGCGGGCCGCCAAGATAATCTTATTACTACTGTCTATATTTTTAAATTTCTACATTTTCACCAAAAATTGATGGACAGATTTTGATAACTGAAATTCTACCAGCATTACAAGCTGTAACTTATAGCTTGTAATATATATTCATCCTCCTATTTCTTCTTCTCTAAACAAAAAAACTTAAAAACTAAAAAAAAAAACTACATTACCTCTTTAAAATATTAGGAAAGATTAAGTACACAGTCGAGTGGTAGTCATTGAAAGCGGTGGGTCACGTTGGCTCGCTCTTGCATATAAATGTAAGGCCGGAAAACCAATTAAACCAATCTGTTTTAAGCGAAAAAAAACCGTTTATAACCAAAACAAATTTTTGGTTTAAAACGTGTTGATGACCATGTTTTTTTTAATTATAACTACATTTTTTTGATTTGACCGAGCTAGGGATATAATCTAAAAACTACTTTATAAGGATTTTTTAAATGTGTGACATAATATTGGACATCTATATAACGGGTTTAGTTCTACTTGGTCCGTCTAACCTACCGTTGAAAGTTCCAAAAAAACAATTTGTTTTTTTTTCATGAAAAAGCAAAAATTCAGTTTTTTTTCGGTTTTATTGGAAAAATACAAGAAATTTATACTCTATAAATTTTTTGAAGTTTCGAATGTTATATTGAATAAAACAACAATATTGGAAAGAAACAGCAATTTTCCCTGCTTTTTTCAACGCTAGTCTGACCAAACGTACCTAGGCATTACCTACATAAGTTATAAAAACTCTATTGATAAGTAAAGTTAAAAACTCTGTGTTTTCAAACGATATAAGTACACAATTTAATTAATTTTAAAACCAAACTCACATACACACTCGTTGACTTCGTCATTCATGAACGTGACTCGCGATCGCAATGCGACGTTGCCAGCTCGCTAACACACACGCACACATAGAGTGCGTTTAACGAAAGATTTCTCTGCGCCGTATTGTTGGCAATACGGAAAAGCAGTGTTTTTAAGGCGGGTTTTCAACCGTTTGAAACGGTTTATTTGGGGTTTAAAACCGCAACATACTGGTTTAAAACGTTTTAAGCCGGTTGATTTACATCTATACTCACGCAGCATCAGCCCAGCGCTCCTCCAGTATTCCACATATTCCCATAATTAAAACATTTTTAACTAAACATTTTTTTTGTTCTTCAAAAGAAATTGATAGATATAGATTGAAAACTACGGGAATTTTTGACTATATTTATTTGTTACAATATTAAATACTAAAAAAAATCTAATACAAATCATGTAGATATTACTTTGTTCGCAACACTAACATACTACCTAGTTCGTAATTAGGTTGATTGATGAAAAAAAAAACACTGCAAACATTTTAATTTAATTATGAAATCACATTAAGACTGATAATATCCTTATTTTTTTTTTCAAGGAATAAACGTAGGTACTTTTTCGAGTTGATTGCATTTTTTTTTGACGTGACAACGTCTTAAATTAGGTTGCGGCTGGGAGTCACTTATGAAAAAGTGTAACGCTCGGTAACGTTACGATGAGTCACCGAACGAGAGAGAGGCCCGCCGAATGCCTTGCGTCTCTCTCCCACTCAACTATGATCGGTCTGCCGCGCGCGCAGCACTAGAGAATTAGGCGCATTGAATCGGCGCATGCTTGTGTCTCTGTCTTTGTCTTTCTCGAACGTTCTTGGCGTTGGAAAAAAAAAGACGTTGTCACGTAAAATCTTCGCCCGTAAAACCGACTTTACAGGCAACCATTTTTTTTTAATGTGGTTTTTTATTATTTCAAAGTAAGTTTTTGTTGAAAAAATATTATTTATTCAAGTCCTTTACGAAGCTTCGGCCCTATATGACATTATAAGGACTCAGATAATTTTAAAACCTTTAGTTGAGTAGTGTCACCTAAACACTAAGACGGTTTGACATAGAAATAAACCCTTATATGAATAATTTTGTGATGCAACTTCCCTTATATAGATATTCCAGTTTTGCTTGACTTTCTCCTTTACAAATATATTTTATGAATAAAATGAAGTAATATAATTTTTCTCTAAATTATTCAACCTAAAAGTTGCTGTACCAAAGTAAAAATATATTAAAAGTAAATAGCGTCATTGACGTTTTGTTTGTGGTTGTGGCCAGCTGGCTGAGGCGTTTTGTTAGCAGCCAGCGTTATCTTTTAGTTGTTTTCAAAGTTTCTTTCGTATTGGTAAGGAGGGCGGTGCGTTGTCCTAGGTTTCGGCCGGGCTAGCGTATCGTCCGGTCTGGCATACCGCTAAAACTACTAACAATTAGACAATTGCGCCTTTCGACAAGTCCAACCTTGGTGGCGTTGAGTGATTAATATTCGCGATGACCCGTAAGTATAGTGACACACATATAAATAATAGTGTTTACAATTACAAAATACTAGTGATGCATCAAGGTTCTACCTTCAATCTTAATTATTCTGTTTGATCCTGGAAGGACAAATTCCATCGAACGTTCTAGATTACAGCACGTTTAATGTTATAACCATGACACGAGTCATATTTGGGTGACGCTTTGCTTTGTATCATGAAAATTGATTCTATCCGCTCTAGTGAACCATTATTTATCACATGTTTAAATTACTTATCGAGTGTTAATAAAAGAATGAAAACATGCTATTGTTGTGAATTGACATAACATGCCATTTTTTCATGGTTAGGTATTTGGCTAGGCAGATAGATCATAGATAATTGTTAAATTTGTTACAGGTGGAAACCAGAGGGATTTGGCTCGCGCCAAAAACCAAAAGAAACAACAGGAACAGCAAAAGAAAAAGAATGCCAATGAAAAGACTGGTATGTCTTTACAAGAGAGAAAACATAGGTAGGTTATGACCTCTGAAACTAAGTCCTCGCCACTTTGGAATCGTTATTAAAAAAGGAGTTTGTTAAGCTTTCATGGTTAGTTTGTGTCAGCATTGTCACTTGTTAGTTTTGCTGACTAGCTAAAATAGGGATGTTGTTGTTGTTGTGGGCAAATTGAACAATGTCTAGCATATGCTTGCCATTTGCTGGCAATTTTTTTTTTCAACACCTCTAGTATCCTCTTTGTATTCCTTTAGTTCAATATCTGTCTCTGTGTCTGACACAAACCCCTGTAGGTACAACCTTTGTTTTATGAAGAACAATCCAAGGTTGATAAGAATGAGCTAAACTATAGATTAACCTTTCAATCATGGTAATTACAGACACAATAGAAAGACAATAGGTGCGCGAACGCCGGTGTTCGCTTGGGGTTTAATGAATTAATTAGGTATTAATTTCTTTTTGTTACAGGGATGCTGAATTAATGAGAGAAAAGCAACGAAAAAAAGAAGAACAACAAGCAGCAAATATGAACAACCAAAAACAAACTGCAAATTAATTAATAATAAATTAAATAATAATGGAAGTTTCACGACTGCTCCACATTATGTACTATCACATAAAGTTTTGAGCTTGTTTGTGGGGAGCTGAAATTGTTTATGTAATATAAGCAATCCTAATAACTAGAATAACATTAAAATTTTGCGTTAAACAGAGCCTAATTTAATTATAAACCCAAATAATAAATATTTTATTATGTTTAAAGTTGAGGTTTGGTGCTTAGGATTTCAGCAAGTATGATCTGAAGAGTTGTAAATTGTAACTGTGACTTAAAATCGCAGTTCCAATGACAAATATTGGGTACAGATTTGTCACAATAGGTCTTAGCATTTATGCAAATCTTAATGTTAATTTCGACTGAATAGGTTTGTATGTATACTCAACTACCCATTTTTTGTAAAATAAAATCTTAAAAGTATGAACTGTGTTATGTTTTATCAAGTTACCCTTAAATACTTCATTATTTGACTACCGTTAGCTGTCCATAGTTCAACACATTAAGATTGTGTTGTGCAAATAGTGTCATAATTTCCTTTGTAGAAATGACTTAAGTTTTTACCCGCAACTTCGTTCCAGTATAAACGTTACCTACTGTACTTTTTTGAGCAAATATTAGTTCTCAAACAACACAAGCTATCTTTGGTTGAAAGTCTTGTTTATTCATTTCGGAGATGTTCAATCCCCCTCCCCCCGGGAAAATAGTAACTTACGTTACTCGTTAACTGTTTTGAAGAAAAAACCACTCGACAAAATTCAAAGTACCTACCTAACCTTTTTAGGGTTCCGTAGTCAACTAGGAACCCTTATAGTTTCGCCATGTCTGTCTGTCTGTCCGTCCTCGCTTAATCTCTGTGACCGTTAGCACTAGAAAGCTGAAATTTGGGTGTGCATCTGGATTGAGGGCCCATTTTTTAAATCCTTATGAAACGAAACAAGATTTACAGGGAATTTAGTTAAAAATTTGTAAAACTTAAAGCAATGAGCCATAAATTTCTTAAACGTAAAATAAAAAAGTTATGATTAAATAACATGGGCCCTCAATCCAGACGCTTGCATAAAGAGGCATAGTCTAAATCTCGGAAAGTACGATGTCTGGGTAAATAATTATCATTTAGGAATTTAGTTAAGAATTTCTAAAATATTTTAAGAAATTCTCAAAACTGTAGAATATCACATTACAGATTTATTGCGGTTTACCTTGGGCCCTCAGTTCAGTAATGTCATTTATAAAGAATCTGCAAAAACTAAATTTATTTGACAAAATACATACGTAGGACTTTATTATATTCTAATTAGATACCTCTATGAATTAGTAAAAAAGAAATAATGAACCTAGAGTTAATCGTTTAAAAGTAAATGAGAGTTGAATTTTACTGAAACGTCTGAACTGAGGGCCCAAGATTTTCGGCTTTATTGACTAGACGAAACGTCATAGATTAACGCAAAGTAGATTAAAATTTCTTACTATTTTTTAACTAAATTTTAACGTATCGTCCATTCTTCTAGATGCTATAATTTAAGAGAAAATTGATTTTCAATTTTGTATAGGAGAACATTTTGTAGGGTGACCAAAAAGTTTATCGTACCATTGGTACATTTTGTAAATCACAAGTAAAATTCATACACATTTGCAGATAGAAGCATTATAATAACATGTCTCATTATATAGGAGACAATCTTGTAAGGTAGATATGATTTAATTACTTTTTTTAGACTGATCGGTATATTGTTTGAATTCAGAATTAATACTGCTTTGTATGGCGCAATAATTTAATGATGGTAAAGTAAATATTATTATTATCAGAAGTGTATTTTTATGATATCGAAGTAAGTAGGTAGGTACCTATATTATTCAAATATTGTCTATTTAGTCCAGTGCCTGGGACGCTATCAAACCTTGAATTACGGTTTCTGTTAGAGATGGGCAATCCACCCACCCGAGTTTCTTCCCAGTTGGGAAAATACCGGGTGTTTTGGTTTTGGAAAATATCCTATACACACCCAAATTTTTGGGTTTTTTTTCTTTTTAAACTTAAATTATACTTTTTCTCGACTTGACCAAATGCAAACTGCATAGTGTGCTTCAATTTCAGCTACTATTTACCGTTTTTTCTTTCACTTTCTTCAAATGGTAATTCTTTGAGACAGAGGGGCCGACCACAAGCTCTTAAAGCAGTATTGTTTTAATCTTACTTACGCTTTTCGTACCATGACGCCTTCAAAACAATCTTATTACAATATTAAAACAAGATTGTTTTCTTAGCGATTTTGTGACGTCACAGTTAAATAGTTCATTCTATTCGTACTCTGACGGGATTTTTGACCGCTAGCAGTATTGTTTTTACGTCAAATTAGCAGGAGTAAAAAAGTTGCTCGGACGCAGCGGATTTATTATTGTTTTCCAAATAAATACTATTTAAAGTGTTTTTCGTGACATATTAAGTAAGTAAAACTTATTTCTTATGCCTAAATGTGTCCATTAATTGTTTAATTTAGTGATTTTAGTACATTGCAGGTTATTAATTTATTATTGTGTTCTAGATGGCAAACATAAATGAAATTTTTGAGTTTCTGGAAGCAGATAACTCTGAATCCAATAGTGCACGAACAACAAGAAAGCGGCGTCGTTTGGAACAACGTGAACAAAGTGACCCCTTCAATTTGGATGAAAAAGAGTTTATAAAGCGGTATAGACTCACGAAGGAGCAAGTTCACGAACTGTGTGATGAATTGAGACCACATATGCCCAGTCCTAAAAAATCTACAGACTTGTCTGTAGAGACAAAGGTAATATTCGTCTATATTTAAATGAATATTAAGTAGTAAAACTTGTTTATAGTGCCGTTGTAATACTTTCATGCAGGCTATGCATACTAAACTATGTTACGTTTTTGAAGGTGTTGATTACATTGTCCTTCTATGCGACTGGATCATACCAACGTCCTACAGGCAGTATTGAAGGACATTATGTGGCTCAGCAGACTGTTTCTTCAGTCATCGCACAGGTTACAGCCTGTCTAAATGTACCGGAGCTGAGGGAAAAATATATTCAATTCCCAGTAACTGACCAAGAACGCAACAGAATTAAAATGGAGTAAGTACCTGTGCATACTTTGTAATATAACTTAATATTATTATAATGATGAACTAATAAATAAACAAAAACTAGGTAATTAGGTATGAGCTATTAAATACTCTACATTTTGTTGATGCCTTTTGTTAGTTGTTACAAATTATACCCATGTTTAAAATTGTATTTATTCCCAGTTAAAAATTGTTCTTTTATTTTACAGATTTAACAATAAATTTCATATCCCTGGGGTTTTGGGATGTATAGATTGCACCCATGTTGCTATAGTTCAGCCAGCACAACATGCTGATCGATATTTTTGTCGCAAACAATACCATTCATTGAATGTTCAATTGGTAAGTCATCAAGTATGAAGTAAGTTAAGCAGTAGGTACTGACGGGTGTTGCAGTCAGCAGTATGCAACAAAAGTAAAGCTAGAATATAAATTGAAAAAATATACATATAATAAAAACTTATTTATTTACTTGTTTATTCAATAATTTTAGAGCTTAAGTATTTTTTTCTTTTAATAACCTTTTTATAAACTTAAGTTGTTACCATTTCTTTCAGATTTGTGATGCAAACATGCAAATATTGAGTGTAGATGCAAGTAACCCTGGTGCGACCCATGACTCATACATATGGTCTACACATCCATTGTGTGCACGGTTACAAAATCTCAGTAACAGAGAAGAAACTTGGTTTCTTGGTATGTATTATAAATGTCATTTATTTATTTACTCTTTCATGTACCATATGATGGTATGTAAGGCAGGCTTAATAAAATAAAAAATAAAATAAAATAATTTAATCATGTCACATAAAATTAAATTACCTACATACTACATAAAACTTACAAATATATTTAAATATTAAAAAAACCAAGAACATAAAAAATTAAAGATAAGAATTAAAAATAACTAAATGAATTATAATAAGATATAACTTTAATCTTTACAAAATATACCTATTGTAACTTAGCACAACAATAATAAATCTTATTTTTTTTATTATTAGGAGATTCTGGATACCCTTTAAGAAAGAGCATGATGACGCCAATACTGGATGCAGCACCAGAGTCACCAGAAGCACACTACACAAATTTGCATGTTCGTGCCAGGAACATCATAGAGCGCACTATCGGGCTACTCAAAGCACGTTTTCGTTGCTTACTTGTGCACAGAGTTTTACATTACTCACCAAAAGTGGCTGGCCTTATTGTAAATGCTTGTGTTATATTACACAACATTTGCAATAAGGCTATGATACCTGTGCCACAATTAAGTAACGAAGATTTGATTCGAGAAGCCCAATTACAGCCTCAAGATCATTTGAGTGAGCTGCCACGCACACGCAGGAGCAACATAGCTCTTCAGCAGGGTATTGCTACTCGCAATGCTCTTGTGCAGCGGTTGTGGGCAAGGCGCCGCGTCTGAAACGTAAATAAACCCATTTTTAGACATGATGGTGTTCAATAAACATAGGTATTATAAAATGATAATTTATATTTTATAGTGTTGATCTATATTTTATTACTATTGGACATTCATTAGTGCCAGTGTTTGTTGTTTTGTGTATTAATTTTATTTTTAAATTATCATTATATTTCTGCATTTTTTTTTTTTATTGTATATTTTTATATTTTGTTACAAAAAAAATTTTTAAGTCACAAAACAGACCCAATTGAAATTGTTCTAAATCAAATGATTTAAAGTAAATGTACTTAAAACTCCACTTTTTACTGCAAGATGTATAATCAACTTTTTACCCCTTCAATTAGTATATAGTGTGTAAATACGTATAATAAGTAAATATTTAAATGTCATCATTACATGTATAAATAATTGTAATAAACTGTATTGATTTTATAATGTATTTTTGTAAACATTGTACCCAAAGAGTGCCAGGGGCTTTTACTTAGATTTTGCCATCTGTTTGTTTATCACAGGGCTGTATCTTTTAAATCTTAGTGGCTTAGAGGTTAGTGGCTGTGAATTATTTACAGAAAGTGTAATCAATAATAAAAATTTAAGGGAGTCCCCATAGATAAAACAAGCAGTGGCACGGAATCTTTAGTACACAAGCCTGCTCTAACTTGGCCACATTATCTTTTTTACTCCAACTGAAACTTGACCCAATAAAAGAAAAATTTTGGAAATTAACGAGTATCAAATAGCATTTTTTTTCGATTTAATAAATGGTAGTAATGAGTAAGTAATCGTTTAATAATTTCGGGCCTACCTTTCAATTCGTGTGAAGATATTTCTTAATTCGGCCAACATCTCCACGCCCCTCTCCACTGCGTCAGCTGTCCTCACAGTGGCCTCAGCATACATCTGCGATGTGAGGACAAGGGCACGTCTTGCAGCTTCCTGAGACATCGGTGGCTCGCGCCTCCTACGCCGATGACGCGGAGAGCGGCCTGTAGGTGTTCTTGCAGGACGTCGAGGTGTGGTGGGTGGCTCTTGGATTGTGGGTGGCTCTAGGATTGTGGGTGGTGTGAGAGGAAGCTCTAATATCGGTGGGTGATCAATGGTGGGGGATGGTATATAAAGTTGTTGGTCAGTTGGTTGTGAGTCAGCACTAATAAAAGAGGGATCATGGAAACTTTGTAAAATTGATTGGGATGCAGGGGAATCTGTTTCTATCTCAGGGGCACTTATTTCTGGAGTCTGTAAAGAGATAACATAAAAGTGAAGTCATAATAATATAAATAATAATTAATTATGTAAATTGTCTGTTTCTTACCGGTTCCACCCGGACACCTGGTATACCTTGGCCATAATCTTGTCCTAGAATTTCAAGAAATCTTGATTCTTGGTCGCTGAGGGGGTTAACTGTGGAAGGCCCCCCTCCAGTCTGCACATGAGATGCTCGCAATGCGCCAACTCTCTTTTTAATTTTGGCCTTATAATCAGTCCAATACTGAAACATATGGTTTAGTTTAATATTTTTCTATCATGACAAAATAAAAATAATAAGTTTGTTATGTACCTTGCACCAGCCCGCCCAATCTTTATGAGCACCATCACCTTGAGCATTTAAAATATCGGCGATTTCTCGCCATTTCCTTTTGGAATAATCCTTGGCTTGCAAGGAACGATTAAATGCACAAGCGATGTCCCTATTGCTGTTCAAAAACTCCCACAGCAAGTCCAACTGGTGAGAGGAAACCCGGTGAGTTCTTCGGCTGCAAAATTATCAACAAAAACTAATCACACACATTGTTTCACAATATCATCGTCAAAACTATTGACAAAATATTAAGTACCTATATTATAATTTAAAGAAATATTGACAGAATATTTTTTTGTTTTAATGTTATTTCACTGGATTAACTTTACCTTGATTCCATGACGTCCGAGTACAATAAGTTTCAAACTTAAAATATGCATTTTACTTCGTGGGTTCAAGTATCCACTTCGAAAACCAACCACTTGAAAACCGATCACTAAGCACTTGAAAACCATTTTAATAATATTTCGAAATCGGTTCTCTCAGCTCGCACCCAACAAATCAACACTGATAAGAATTTTGTTGTAAACAAACCGTTCCGAATTCCAAATAGTCCGATTCATATTAACTTGCATCCAAATGTCAACGTAGTCGCAGCTTTTTAAATGGTTTTCTACTTTATTAAAGCAAAATATTGAAATTTATTATTTCCTTTTTATGGAAAATACTTAAATTCTTTTGTAAATATATTTTAGCATGACATATTTTTATTTAAATGTATTTTTATTAATTCACGATGAACTTCAATATATGGCGACGGACGATAAACGTGAAAGAGACAACGCTATACAGAGCAGTATAGCGCGTCGTTTCTTTTGGTTTAGCAGGGAATAGACAAATCTTTAAAATCATTCGTTCTTTCCCAGCCCTTAGCAGGAATACAATCATACTGAGCGAATAAGTTCATGGTACGAAATGAAGTAATATTACTTTATTATGGAAACAAAACGTTCCTGCAATAATATTGTTTTCTAAACCTTTATGGTTGACCCCAGAAAGAGGCGTCATGACTAGAAATATGAATAGTTTGAAATATACGCTTTATACATAGTATTCAAATGTTTTTACTCAAAACAACATCTTGGAAATAATATATATATTTCCAAGATGTTGTTTGAAATTGAAATGGATTTTTAATCATATATATATATATATACATATATTATGATTAAAAATCCATTTCAATATGACATTTAAGTTACATTTTTTCGGTCTCACCATGTGATTCAAAGCAGGACCTAGGCTTAGTATAAAAAAAAAATTGAATTTGATTTTAAAGGAATATAATTTTTTTTTTTCTAAATACCGATGTTTTAAGACCAATCTAGAACAATAGAGTCGTGTCGAGGGGCTATAAATCATTTTTATTGCAAACTTGTACCTCCCTCACTTTGACGCGAATTTCAACTCTGTTGTTAAATAACGGAAGGTACGAATTCCCTTATCTACATACCTACCTACCTACGAAACCCCATTTAATAATAATTGTGGTAGATACTTATGGCGGACTTTTCTAGAACTTGCCAGGCCTCCGTACATACTTCCATTCTAGAAGCTTCGCACAGCAATGCGTTTTAATCATTTGAAGTCATTCTTCATTTCATCCAAAATGCCCCTCAAAGATGATCATCATTTCCAGTGTCATCACAAACCGTCTCGCGCGCAGGTTTGACGACTTCCAAGCTCCCGAACAAGCCGAATTCTGAAAAGGCTTTAACACCGTAGACCCCATACATACGCTGCGGCAATTTATACAGAAGACTGAGGAGTATAATCAGCCTCTCTGCTTAGCATTTATGGATACGAGAAAGCCTTTGATTCGATGAAGACCTGGACTGTACTCTCCAACGGTGCCAGATTGACTATTGGTACATCGAAGTGCTGAAGTGTTTGTACAAAAACGCCACCATGACAGTCCGACTTCCAAATCAGACATTGAAACCTATCCTCTTGCAGAAAGGTGTGAGGCAGGGAGACGTCATTTCTCCGAAACTATTCTCGGCTGCAATGGAGGATGTCTTCAAGGTTTTGGAATGGAGAGGACTAGGCATTAATGTTAATGGCGAGTACATTACTCACTGATTATTTTTTCAACTCCTTCGTTTGTAAGTCGATTTCTTTTGTTATTGTGTATGTAACCATACTGAAACGCTCGGTGGCTGCAGAAGTACACGGAGCTAACATAATACAAATCGCTACTTTGCTTAACTCAGTGGAACTGCAAATACCTTTCCACCATACCTACTATGGGCTCAATACTATGCAATGAACTCCACAGAAATTGTCTGGACCAAAAGGTTTTCTTTAGCTTTGTGACTCGCCAAATCTGCCATTATATTAAACAAATTTAAGTGTTGGCTTAAATTGCAGGTAAACTCCATACCATGAAACTCGCTGCCTTTTGTGTAGTTTCGAGTCCTAGAGCGTGCTGCGTGCATGGCGTTCTCACTTCAAATTCATCACCAAAAAGAGTTAACAATACCACTTTTTATAATTATTGATCTTTCTATACCCTAATATATTGTGTATCTTGCAGTCCCCTAGAATTAAAGTAACGGTTCCTTTAATTATCCACAATGTAGATCATACGAACGTATAAAAATAAAATTTAAAACTTGTTTTTAATACTGCTTAAGTATTTGCATAAATAAAAATAAAAACCCATTTTTTTGGGTGTTTATAGTTGTTTTCGGGAGTTTATTGGAAATTTATCAAAGCACCGAGAATAAACCATAACAAATTTTTCCATCACTAGTTACTGTAGATAAAATGAAATAAAAAAACGAGTACATACAACAGTTCAACTATTTAATTCGAATTGAAATAAAACATTTTGATAAAGTGCATAAAGTTTTGCAATTGAGGCGAAATTCACCCGAGCTGTATAGGCGAGGGTATTATGGAGCTGAGTGACAACTTTCCATGTTTTTCAAAACACTTAGAAGAAATACTTTCTTTGATAATTACGACACGTTTTTGATCATTTATTACTGATGAAAATTTTAATATATAGTTTTAATATTTAATTAAAATTAAAATTGTTTATGAACAAATCGTAAATAAATATGGTTACACAATAATTTGTTATTTTACAAATTAACAATTATTTGTGTTTTAAATTCAAAAATATTTTATTGTATGTACCTATTCGTTTTTTTTTTCATCTACAGTAACCGTAATTCGAGGTTTGATGACGTCCCAGGCACTGGACTAAATAGACAATATTTGAATAATATAGGTACTTACCTACTTACTTCGATATCATAAAAATAAAATTCTGATAATAATAATATTTACTTTACCATCATTAAATTATTGCGCCATACAAAGCAGTATTAATTCTGAATTCAAACAATATACCGATCAGCCTAAAAAAAGTAATTAAATCATATCTACCTTACAAGATTGTCTCCTATATAATGAGACATGTTATTATAATGCTTCTATCTGCAAATGTGTATGAATTTTACTTGTGCTTTACAAAATGTACCAATGGTACGATAAACTTTTTGGTCACCCTACAAAATGTTCTCCTATACAAAATTGAAAATCAATTTTCTCTTAAATTATAGCATCTAGAAGAACGGACGATACATTAAAATTTAGTTAAAAAATAGTAAGAAATTTTAATCTACTTTGCGTTAATCTATGACGTTTCGTCTAGTCAATAAAGCCGAAAATCTTGGGCCCTCAGTTCAGACGTTTCAGTAAAATTCAACTCTCATTTACTTTTAAACGATTAACTCTAGGTTCATTATTTCTTTTTTACTAATTCATAGAGGTATCTAATTAGAATATAATAAAGTCCTACGTATGTATTTTGTCAAATAAATTTAGTTTTTGCAGATTCTTTATAAATGACATTACTGAACTGAGGGCCCAAGGTAAACCGCAATAAATCTGTAATGTGATATTCTACAGTTTTGAGAATTTCTTAAAATATTTTAGAAATTCTTAACTAAATTCCTAAATGATAATTATTTACCCAGACATCGTACTTTCCGAGATTTAGAATATGCCTCTTTATGCAAGCGTCTGGATTGAGGGCCCACGTTATTTAATCATAACTTTTTTATTTTACGTTTAAGAAATTTATGGCTCATTGCTTTAAGTTTTACTAATTTTTAACTAAATCCCTGTAAATCTTGTTTCGTTTCATAAGGATTTAAAAAATGGGCCCTCAATCCAGATGCACACGAAATTTGGTACCAATATGTATATCAATCACGCCGACAAAGTGGTAAAATAAAAATTGAAAAAAAAATGTTTTATTAGGGTAGCCCCCCTATATGTAAAGTGGTAACTGATTTTTTTTTTAATTTCAACCCTAACGTGTGATATATCGTTGGATAGGTATTTAAAAATGAATAGGGGTTTACTAAAATCATTTTTTGATAATGTCAATAACTTCGGAAATAATCGCTCCAAAAGTAAAAAACAATGTGCCCTCTAACTTTTGAACCATAAGTTTAGAAAATATGAAAAAAATTTGAAAAGTAGAACTTTATAAGGACTTTCTAGGAAAATTATTTTGAACTTGATGGAAAGAACAGTTTTTGTACAAAAAATACAACAGGGTTCTACAAAATAATTTCTGGACTAAGTTTATATAAGTGTATATGCAAGCATTTTTTTAACCTCATATGTGGGTACACTTATTGTGATGGACGGGAAACTACGGAACCCTACACTGAGCGTGGCCCGACATGCTCTTGGCCAGTTTTTTTTCAAGGGAAAATCATCCAGTGACTCCAGTCTCATGTGAAGCGGATGAAAAGTAGCTTACGTTACTCCTTATAACATCAGCTAGTTGTCAATGAAAGTTCCGTCAAAATAAGTCCAGCCGTATCGGAGATTAACAGGAACCAACAAAAATTAAAAAAAAAAATGCATGTCGGTTGTAGGTATCGAATTGCGTTTAGTAATAAAATATTTTTATACTATAAACAGAAAGAAACCTACTTTTATTTGATCTATAGTAGGTACCTACCTACTTAAATATTACTAATATTTACATTTGTAGCATGGTAGCAATTAGCAATAGGTACCAAACCAACATTGCAAGTTAGAAAATATGCTTTTCTGCCACAGAAATATAAAAAACAAAGCAAAACTCCTTTATGTTTTCTACCGAGCGAGCAGTAGGGCCAGCGCTCACGGCCGGCATGGTACGGCAGGTCCACTCTGTCATCAATCAGTTTTGCTAATCTCTTGCCGTGCTCGGTCGGTGTAAGAGAAAAAAAAAAGCGTGCGGAATTCGGCTGTCTAAAATCAAAACCTAGCAAGTGGTTCAAAGCAAATTTTACAGATGGAACAAAGTTCCGTTTTGGCTTGCTTTCTATAAGAGAGACAGACAGAGAAACATGCGCCCGCCGCACGGCTTACAATAGCCACAGTATAAATATGTAAATAGCTTACTACAGCAAAAAGTGTCGTTACAACTTTTCGTGAGATTTTTTTCCGTCTAGCCAATACAATATAACTAAAAATACTTTGCTATTTTATGTACCTACATTTTGACAGCACTATTTTAACATCTTCGAAACTATGAAAACAACACTCATGATGAAAAATTTAATAATTTTTTGCAGCCGCCATCTTGGATTTATATTTTGACAGTACTATCGGTTTCACCACCCTCGAAAACCACGAAAACGACATCCAAGACGGAAAAGCTAATAATTTCTTGCAGCCGCCATCTTGGATTTACATTTTGACAATACTATCGGTTTCAACACCCTCAAAAACCATGAAAACGATACCTAAGACGGAAAAGTTAAAAATTTATTGCAGCCGCCATCTTGGATTCAGATTTTGACATTACTGTCGGTTTCAAAACCCTCGAAAAACATGAAAAAGACACCCATATCGAAAAAGTTGATGATCTATTGCAGCCGCCATCTTGAATTTCCATTAATAGATAAAGATTTAGTTTCCAAGACAAAAACATTTAAAAAAATTAGTGAAAGAATATTAAAGAAGGAAAAAAAAAAGACGTGTGGCACTCGGGGACTGCCGCAGTAAAGCTATTGCATAGCATTTTTATCAACCTATGCAATTATAATTATTTATTTATTTTATTTACGCAGTATTTTTTTCCTTTGATAAGCTATTGCATAGCGTCTATCGCGGGCCTTGAGCGTGGAATCCAGAAATTCCGTAACGAAAATAACCTAACACCCCCCACTCATTTGTTTTTTGAGCGTGGTGACCGATAAGAAACCAAATGAGTGAACAATCAATCAAAATTCAATTCAATGTGTGAAAGTGTAACTTCAATTAATATCAAAGAAAAAAAAATAGTGTATAAATAAAATAAATAAATAATTATAATTGCTTATGTTGATAAAAATGCTATGCAATAGCTTAACCGCGGCAGTCCCCGAGTGCCACACGTCTTTTTTTTGTTGGCCATAAGAAACAGTATTAATATTGTGTCTATATTGTTTATTGCGTGTAAGAGAGCAGTTACCTACTAAGGAATAAATTGTTTTTCATTACTCATACTCTGAAAGTAGGTCTGAGGCTGCCTGAGGAGCGGGCTGAAAGTGATACTTTTCATCCCTAGGGAGTTTAACTTTACAACTGACAGCTGTCAAATTATTAAAAAAAAAAACGAGTTCTATCTTCACATTTCTATTGAACCATGTTCCAATTTTCCATACAGCCAGTCAATCACAGCGCGATATAAAATTGAAATAACTTAAAGACAAGTATTAAAATAATGTTATTGATTTATTTGTTCAACTATTTCTTTAAATAACTTTATTTTTAAAAGATTACCATTAATTTCTAATTTTTCACTAATGAGGCTGAATAGCTGGCCGGCCACAGAAAAAAAAACAAGCACAAAATGGCGGGAAAATGGCAATCGGTCGTTAGTTTGTTCGAGTTTTGTTTACGTTTCCGTACAACAGAGATTTGTACTATCATGTTATGTTTATCAGATTGAAATAGTAATTTAACGCCTAATTTCATATGAGAAGAGGTTAAAGCAGTAGTGAAATACCTTTTACCGCCTAAATCAGAAGAAAGATACCTACCTAAAATCATAGGTACGACGACTCAGGTTTTAAAAACTTTTTATTTTATTTTTAGTTTCCTCGTATTCGTAATGAAAAGCACAGTGTTTACCTCGGGGTGAAAGTAACCCATTTAACCCCTCGAATTAGCGACCTCGCTGCGCTCGCCCGCCAACTCCTTCTCGGGACGAAATGAGTTACCTTCACCCCTAGTGTAACAATGTACTAATTTATTACTCATACTCTGAAAGTAGGTCTGAAGTTGCCTGAAGAGCGGGCTGAAAGTGATACTTTTCATCCTAGGGAGTTTTACTTTACAACTGACAGCTGTCAAATTATTAAAAAAAAAACTAGTTCAATCTTCGCATTTCTATTGAACCATGTTCCAATTTTCCATATAGCCAGTCAATCACAGTGCGATATAAAATTGAAATAACTTAAAGACAAGTATTAATTAAGTAATGTTATATTTTCAGTGATTTATTTGTTAAACTATTTCTTTAAAATACTTTATTTTTAAAAGATTACAATTAATTTCTAAATTTTCATTAATGAGGCTGAATAGCTGGCCGGACGCAGAAAAAAAAATGGCAGGAAAATGGCAATCAGTCGTTGGTTTTTTCGAGTTTTGTTTACGTTTCCGTACAACACAGATTTGTATTAACACGTTATGTTTATCAGATTAAAATAGTGATTTAACGCCTAATTTCATAAGAGAAGAGGCTAAAGCAGTAGTGGAATACCTTTTACCGCCTAAATCAGAAGAAAAATACCTACTTAAAATCATAGGTACGACGACTCAGGTTTTACAAACTTTTTATTTTATTTTTAATTTCGTCGTATTCGTAATGAAAAGCATAGTGTTTACCTCGGGGTGAAAGTAACCCATTTAACCCCTCGAATTAGCAACCTCGCTGCGCTCGCCCGCCAACTCCTTCTCAGGACGAAATGAGTTACTTTCACCTCTAGTGTAACAATGTACTATTATGAAGTCAAAGTATGATAGTGAAACAATATCAAAACCTAGCAACGTACTTTACTAGATTTTTATCTAGATAAAAATCTCAATCAATGATAAAATCAAAAAATAAATACTACTACTAGAGTCCGTCTAATGAAAGCGTGACCTGAGAAAAGGAGGTTACAACCAAAAATTTTGAATGTGGTATTATTGAAATAGTAGGAGAAAAAAGTTTTGATACTAGAGTGTTTTTTGTATTTATGACAAATGTACAGTCTGTCAAGAAAGTCATGAAAAGAGGGGAGGGCGCCACCATCATTAACATGGTATCCCAATAAATTTCGACTAAAAGATATTGATACTTTTATTTATAAAATTATAATTACCAATTTACGGTCCCTTTACTGCCGTGTAGGTACATTATTTTACCGATCTATCTGACACTCGTCTATCTATTTAATACATGCTTGCAAACGAGTTTTGACTTTCATTGGTAGTGGCTCCCTATAAATAAAAGTACTTACTCTGTCGTAGTGGCGAACAACATTTTTATTAGAACTAATTTTCATTCAAGTGACGTTTAATTTTAACTGATACACAATAGTTATAGTAGTTCTCATTTATTTATTAAAACTTCATCCAACACAAAAGTACAAAGGCGAAGTTAATGCCTTAGGCATTCTCTACCAGTCTGAACTTTGTTTTATAAACATTGCGACGAAACCATACTTCTCTATTTCCTTATTAGGATAGTTATGTGTTTATCCTACGTATCTACACGTAAGAGTTTATCAAAACAGAAATTCTTCTGAATATCTGGTTTTATATTCTTAAGAATGTCTGGTTTGATCAACCCTTGTTTTCGTCCTTTCAGCTACTAGCATTTATGTACTTACTACAAAGTGCAAATCACGATGTTTTGCCTCTCTGCACTGCCAGCATGGCGCTGAGTATCGATAGGTATGAGCTCATTGCAAAAATAAAAAGTTTATGATATAAATAAATCTTTATTAATCCGAATCCAAATAATCAGAGTCGAGGTATTCGACTCCAGAAATGTTGCCTGAAACTTCTTCAAAATGAAACCAGCCAACATCTGACTCGTAGTCTGTTTCGTAGGTCGGCCTTTCCTGTGTTTTCCAAGCGTTGAAAACCTCCATTCTTCATGCCTTAGTCCACAATGCGCCGAACTGTACTTTCGGAAACGCCTGAAGTCAATAAAGATAATTATGTTAAATATAGAAATACATTTATCATACCTAAATAAAAAACAACCAAAATATCAAAACCGTTAAGTGGTAGTATAATAAATCGTAGGTAAATGTCATAACCTTAGCAAGACATAAACAATGTTAAAGATAGATAAATTGTACTTAAAAACAGAAGATTGTCTAAACATTATATTTCCGTTAGTGTGTTAAACTTTAGAATATATTTACGTACCGGTTAACTTTGCTGTTCGACCATAAACATCGTCTTTGTTCGTCCCAGCACTCCCACCTTGAATTTCGGCTATAAACCTTTGAAAAACTTTAAATATAATTTGTCACACACCGCTCTTATAAACATTTCGATTCATTTTTTGTATCTTAACGCTTACACGATTAAAAAAACTCGAAATAGCACCGAAATATTATAAAAAATCAACCACAAAGATACGACGTGACAGTTCAGGTACTCAGCTTAACAATTATTCAGTGTTGCCAGTATTAGCAAAAACATTAGTTCCCAAAACATTATTTTCATGACTTTCTTGACAAACTGTATAATAGTTGTATAAGAACTTAAATCCTTGTCAAAAATATGTGTGTAGACTTAGGGTGAGTTGCACCATTTAACTATAACGATAACAAAGCCGTTAACAGTTGTCAAATCATCTAATTGACCACTAGGCAGCCGTTTCACGGCTGGTTATCGTTATAGTTAAATGATGCAACTCACCCTTAGTTATCTGGTGTATGGTAAAGGTGAATAACACAAAAATGTTAGTTATTATTCCAAATTATTTTATTTTATCTGATCTCTCTTATATCGCTCTAAAATATTCTTTATTTACAATATGGCCTTCTGGCAAGAATACCAAGTGTGCAATACCGCGATAGTCAAATAAAATAGTCAACATGATTTCAAAATCATCACGTCTCGCCAACACTAATAATGTGTTTTACGATTGTTGGGTTGGAATCGATTCGTTTTAGCACAGAGAAAATTCAGATCTTTTGGGATTATTCAAGTGGGAACATGTTTTATACTCCAGTGATTGTTTCAAATGATACGGATTGACTCGTGAGACACAAAAAGTTCAGCAGCTATTTCTCTCAAACTTGAACTGGGATTTCAGTCACTATTTCCTTCGCTTTCGCGATTTTAACTTCAGTTGAAGACTTTGATGCACTACCGGACAGTGAGTTTGTTCGATGTTTTTGTCTATTAAGAAATTCGCAATATGTCAGATTATCTAAAAATATAAGAAAAAAATATATTTTTATATACCTAAATATAACTCTTTAATAGTATTAATCTAATAATATTAGTCGACAAGGATCAAGATTATAACGTCATAATACTAACTTAAAAATTCAGAAATCGAATATAAACATTGTTGGTTTTCAATGAAAACACCTTATTTCTCTTCTTGTTTTTGTTTGAACTTATAAACCATCAAAGAGATTTAAAGAGATACAATAGAGCGGCCATCAGGAGAAATGTCTTAAAAAAACCATGACCCTAGGTGGCATACGACAGGAGGCGGCAGAAAGCGCCAAATTATTTATTTGGAAAAAAAAACTTTGATATTCGAAATTACGAGCGCAATGATACGTACGTGCCAAGCAAATTTTGATGTCGATGTTAAGTCTACCCTGCGTGCTGCAGCAGGTATATTGCTTTTTATTAATCCACTGGCACTGAGCATGTTTACGCTGACGCGATTAAACACGCGCATACCGACCTTGGGCCAACACTCGTATGCACAAGGCAAGTGACGTGACTCTTAAGGTGTTGTGGAGTTCTCAGTTTGACCACATTGGCCGAATAGGGAACAAACCTCGTTGGTACTAAAGCGTTTTGGTCCCTGGCAAAATCGAATGAATCGAACTTCTGCGGTCCCTCACCTCCACCACTGCTGGAACCCGACGGGTCCCTGGCTCACACCGCTGAGGAGAAAGCAAACTTAATTGCCTCTCTTATCGCGGAATCTTCGCGTCTGAATTCCGGTGACGCACCGCCCCCTGTTTCTCCTGATGGGTACGTGACGAGTATGTCGGATATTCGTATCCATCAAAAAGACTTACGTAAGAATAAAGTTAGTGGCCCGAAGGGATACCTGCAGTCGTTCTTAATACTGGTGTTCAGAGACACAGGACAGAGCTATACAGGTTGTCTAGCGCCATCTCTTACCCACACCGAAACAAGATTAAAACAATATTACTTTGAACGCCATGGTAACCCTGCTGGCGCTGGTCGACCTCAAGCGGCGAAAACCCACACTACGCCACTGGTGTGTGCTAGGTAAGGTTAAACTTTTCAGCAATAGATGGCGCTATCATAAAATCTAGAAGGACTATTCATGGAAATTGTTGAATTTTAATTAATTACTGCGTAAATACCAAGAATGTTTACGAAAATAAACCGAAGTTAGGTCCAATAATTTTACCATAACAAGATTTGCGATAGCGTAATGCGCAACTCAACACGTTTTTTCAGAAAATGATTTTCTTTTAGTGCCTAAAGCGGATACAAACACGACTTGACGTTTACGGGTGTCATACTAGACTGAGCGACTTGTTACTAATGTAACAAGTATCGGCTTGGACTTTTGTTCGCTATGTCCTGTCTATTGGTAGTCTATATTTAATGTCTTTGTTAACCATAGTGTGTAGCAGTTTTTGCACGTTACTGTTAGAGTCTGTGCGGAAAGTAAACCATCGTGGGATTTGAGGGCGCTGCTGTAGATAAATATCGTTTTTGTTGTGTTAGCAACATTGTGACGTCATTATAGTGCGACTGTTAAATCTTGATATTTTGAAACTATGTTAGACTAGCTTCTTCCAGCGGCTTCACCCTATAATAAAAATTATCCTATTGGCTGCATTTGCTCACCTAATGAAACTGCAAAGTTATAGCTTATGTGCTATATTATTGCAATGTTTATGATTAAGTTCATCTGTCTAGTAGTTTTTGCGCGACACATCCATACATACGAGTACCTCCATCCATCTTCACAAACTTTCGCATTTATATTAGTATTTTATATTAGTAGCCTATTTATTGAAATTGCTCACGTGATGAAACTTAGCTATATTAACTTAAGCTATATTATTGCAACGTTTATCATTAAATTCATAAGTTTTTGCGTAATGCCGTTAATTGTGGCGACACCTGGGGGAGGCCTGTGTCGAACAGTGGACGTCTTTCGATTGTAATGATGATGAACATTTAAATGCAAACACGAACTGGTAAAGGAAAATAGCGTGAAGAAACTGCTGTACTGCCTATCTAGGTAGCTTCCACCAACGACCCTTACCCCGTTCCAACGAAAATGGTTCTATCACTTTGACTGAGATCGGTCTATTATCACTGGACTGGAATATTGTTGCTAGCAGCAAGTTTATGTTTACCCTAGTTAAATTTAAAGGTAAAAATGGGACACACTATCACTTTCTCGTTGTCTTCCTCGGTACATTTTTCCCTTTTGCTAATCAATGAAAAATATGAACTTAATGACTATGAAAATAAAGTGCACTTCAGAATTTGTAATGTAATGCTTCGTAAAAAATCTATTTAGCCTGTAAGGGACCATCTCGTATATAAGATCCTTGGGATCACTTGGTTGTTCGTCTGTTTATCTGTTAAGACCCTTTAACTCGAGAACGCTTGAAGGTATCGAGTTAAAATTAAAACTATACACTCAAAACTGCGGTCGTTTGAAGTTGTGAAAAAATCAGACTTCTGAGTTAACGAAAAAAAAGATACGGCCGTTTATGTCGCAAAAAACATATATTTCGATACTCAAGGGAATGAAAGTTCAAAGGGGTGACGTTGACCTAGAATCCTGAAATTTGGCATAAATCAAGGTCTCATAGACCAAGTACAGGGAAAAATCTGAAAATTGTAAATTTGTAGATCCGCCACATAAAAAAAAAATTGCAAGTCGGAGAAATCTTCGTAACTCAATTCGAGAATTGATTTCATAGGTAAATTTGTACAGAATCTTCAGTGCGCCAGTCCGACTCGCACTTGCCCTTTTTTTATTTTAGTTACTGTATCCTTACTCAAGCCTGAAAAGAAATATTCTAAGTTAGTCGAAATGCATTATAAATTTAAAATATCTATACTCTTTATACTAGCCATCGAAAATATTGACCAAAACAAAATAAACAAATATCTTCATGTATAAATGAATTTCCGTTTAATTTATATATATTTGGGGATAACAGGGATAGGAGTTCACCTAGGAAGTCTAAAAACATTAAAATAAAAGTGCTACGTACCAAAAAAACAGCATACCAATGTTTCCCAAGTTCGTGACTTTGTTTTGATCAATAATGGTGTGATTTGCCATTTGTTATCTTTGGCAAAACTGTAATATATTAAATATTATTTCCCTTGCAGCTCAGTGAAATTTTTTATCACATTTCTGATGATTTCAATTAAAAATCACAATAAAATAACATAATAAACAAACCCTCTGTCAATATTAAATGACATTTGGTATTTGACGGATGGCTGGGTTGTGTTGCTACTTAAAATCTTTAATGTTGTTTTCACTTTACGCCACGACGGTTCTTTTATCGCACAGACAATAATTGTTTTTCCCATAATTAAGCAATTATTCTTGAAAAATAAATATTGTTTCCAAAAATTGACAATTGCGACCATAGACTTTGACGTGACTTTTTTCGGCAAAACAATGTTGCCAATTTAATTTAAAAAAAAAACTCCAGGTAACGCTTTCAGTAGACGCACTCTATTTCATAAACCTAGTTAGAATCTTAATTTTATTAAAGTCTTGCAAACCATCAAAATAATAAAGTACTTATATTTTTAATCAAATTTTAAATAGCTAGATCTAGAGAAATATTATTATTTATTACTCGGTACTTCTATATAAGTAGCCAAAACTTTCTTTTAACCAGGAGCATCAGTGGAAGTAATTTTTTACACCACCTGCTCGATAATGTCGTTTTATACGTCATACAGCAAGTCATTCTATCCATATGGAGATAATGCAGTATGACCGATCCGGAATAATGAGATTTGAATCTGGAACATTAAAAATCGTCAACATTGTGAATTAAAATGTAGGCGGCGCATCAAACAAGTTGACTTGAAATTCAAACCAAAGAGCATGTAATCATTATGATGAATCATGAATCATAGGATTCAAACTAGCCACTAACACGAAAAAACTAGCCAGAATAAAACGTGCGTACTGACGTTTTACAGAAAATTGAAACTAAAAAATCTTGGAGTAGTCAATTTTGTTTGTTTGATGAACTTGTAAATACTCGTATAATACTTATATTTCTTGAATATAATGATTTGGTCGACCAAATTGTCTTTTAATTATCTCACAGATGGTGTAAGGTGTAAGTAGAGTATGCAACGCGGGGATAAAGCTGTCTTTGTCTTGGGCGACTTGAATTCCTCACTTCACTCGTTCAAATTAATTTTATAGATCCCTCACTGTCCTTTGGAATTAAAATCAGCAACTTTCGTTTCGTTCGGAACTCAACATGCCGCCCGCGACTTAAAGACACTGCTTTATCCCCTAGTCACATAACTACTATTATGCCTTCTTTTTTGCTTTCTTTTATAACTCTTGCAGAGTTATTAATTGAAGACAATGAACGAGGGTTGCGGTGGTGACGCTTGGGGGAGGCCTATGTCCAACAGTGGACGTCTTTCGGCTGATATGATGATGAACGAGGGTTAAATTTTTTCTAAAACGAAAACGAAATAATCAAAGTTCACATCACCTTTGCAAAGTGGGACAAACCAAATGTACAAATATCTTAGTTTTCTATGCGTGTAATATGCAACTATGACAATATTTGAAGTAAACCCCTATTCATTTTACTTATCCAACAATATATAACACGTTAGGGTTGAAATTAAAAAAAAAATTACTTCCTACTTTACATATAGGGGGGCTACCCTAATAAAACATTTTTTTTACAATTTTTATTTTACCACTTTGTCGGCGTGATTGATATACATATTGGTAACAAATTTCAGCTTTCTAGTGCTAACGGTCCCAGAGATTAAGCGAGGACGGACAGACGGACAGACAGACATGGCGAAACTATAAGGGTTCCTAGTTGACTACTGAACCCTAAAAAAAGGGGTCTCTTTCCCTCACACCCCGCTACAAGTACCTTGCACTCCGGTACAATTACTCAAAAAACAAAAAAAATGATTGACATAAATTTGCGGCGGCGCCAGGAGGGGTCTCGCGGGAAAGGGGTGGTTGCATTCGAATTGCTGAATGCACTAGCGGGCATCGAGTGGGTAAGCGGAAGCGGGGTTATGACTCTAGGTTGGATTCTATGTCAACTTAAAACGTGCGAATTTTCAGATTAGTCCTAAAAACTTTTTTGGTGACATGGAGTGAGACGTGATGCCATAAGGACGGATTTTTTTTTGCTTCTTTTTAACAAATTTTATAATTATGTACCATTGAAGACACTTCAGCTTGACCACAGCTAAGTTTATTTTTGTTAGCAATCGAAACGAAATTTTCAAAGACACCGTTTTGGTGCCGCACCGCAGGTTTCAAGCTAATTTTTTTTTAAGTGTTCAGGCAGAAATGACGGCGATGGTACCCTGACCATGCATAGCCCATTCAATCTATCCTCGGTCATAGTCGATCTTAGCCATGTTTTTACGAGTCTACGTGTGTTAAATGATCTTGTGATTGTAGCTGTGGAATAAGGCATTGCTAGTAAAATTTCTAGGGACATCTTTACTTTTAGAGGAGGCGCCAAAGGGAGTTGAGTATGCAAAATGTAAGGACCGCCTTCAGTGAGTGGTTTCGGACTCAGAAAAGCCTGCAGATTATGATTCTGAATGTTGCCAGGAGGCATATTGGTCCATTTTTTTTATACCCCTCTCCCTGAAGCAGCAAAATGGGTTTCGTTAAAAACACAAAAATAAAACACGAAGTCGTAAAATTTTGTAATTTAAGTATTATAAAGATTATTAGAAAAAAAAAAAAAACATTTGAGTGACATGGCACTGAACACAAAAAAAAAGTTTCTTACGCAAGAGTCAGAAGAATCGGAGAAAAGCGGAGTAAGATATGGGGTGCTTTCCTTCCTATTAGGTACGTGACCACCAGTCCATGTAAGCGGATAATAAGCAGAGCGGACGCGCAACTTGCCAGTATAGAACAATCATGATAACCAATGTCATTTCAATAGAGAAGAGATTGATACATGTACTTATTACAATAAATTAATAGGGACAACGGGAAGCTAGTTTTTTTTAATTAAATTCCATTTGTTCCCACGACGGGGACTACCTATATCTATAGTTGATATCCATATTGAAACTGTATTTGAATGATTCTTGCAATTCTTCGCTTCGCTTATGTCCACCATCTGAGAAGAAACTCGCCCCGTAATTTGTAGGTAGGTATAAAACATTTGGTAACTTTTAAAATAATTTGATGTCATTTTAGTGACTAGTGGGAATGATATTTGGTACTTAATCTTCTAACTCATTACTGTTAGGTAGCTCATTAGAAATGGCTTACAAGAGCTTACGTTATCAATACGTATATTTTTTCAAATAATAAAACATCATCAATAACAAAAACCATTATTTTCAAATATTTCTTGTTCTAATACTACTTACTTCTATGAATTCGTTGATAAAATAAAATTAATAATATGTTAGTTCTTACTTATAATTATGCAATGGAATAAGAAATCGAATAAATATTAAGTACCTAGCTATTAATATTTTTAGCATTTTATTCTACGCTAATTTAGTAACACTGTGCTTATTTGAATATTTATGAGTGAAACAAGAGAAGATAAGTACCTACTTAACACAAACTTTACACACTGGAAAAATAAAAACCCTTTTTACCTTTCGGCCATACACGAACAGCTCGAGCAGTTAACCAGTGACCAATTTACGCGGACCGCTCTTGCAGTCGAGTCAACAGCTTGAAGCTGCCAATCATATCTTCTGGAGCAGTTCATGCCAACTACTTCAGTAGTTGGTATGTCACAATTTCATTTAATTTTGAGGAAGAACTGCTACTTTTGCTCGACGGCAATCGGTGGCGTAGAAATAAAAAATTAGGGGGGTTCATCCAATATTGCAATATTGTGTAGGTACGTAGAAGACTGTAGGTAGTTCACTATGGAGTAGCAGTTAGGATGGATTGCTTCAAGCAGTCCATCCTAACTGCTTCAAGTTGTTCGTGTATGGGCCCCATACACCTCATCAACCCCGGTAGGTACAGGTTTTTCGGTCCCGATACGTCGACCCGTACTCGATAGGTACCGGTCAAAGCACATATAGAAACAGGTAAATATGTAGATATGTTTAAAACACTGGCCGACGCCTAAACCCGTATGACTCGGTCCAGGCAGTCGGTACCGACAAGTATAAACCTGTTTCTTTTTATACGAGAGAACACACAGGAGAATTATACCTGCACCGATCTGTACCGACCGCTCAGACTCGTCTGCACCGGTAACTTGTTTCCTTGTTTGCACATTTAGGCCGGTCTTGCACAGGGTCTAACAGAAAGGTGTATTCATATTTTAAAAAGTGCATTTACCTATGAAAATTATTTTTTTAGGTTCTGAAGTTTTATAAGTGCCCATGCAGACCCGCCTACATGGGCACTTATAAAACTTCGGAAGCTATGTGAAAAAATATATTTTGCTTTTTTTTTAATTTTCTTGAACTTTTTATAAACTTGAAACTTGACACAAATTCTAATCAAAATGAATGAAATGAAATAATAAGACTGTCATGATGCATGTTAAATTTTTCAAAATTACTTTTAAATATGGTATGGAGCTTAAATTTTTTACCGCGAACGACGTCGCAAAATGCTAGTTTAATATATTTTGCTTGTTTTCTCGATGGGTGAAATCAGTTGTTAAAATATGACCACACTTTGTCATCACGACCTTTTCAAGGTTAATAGTATAGTACAATTACCGGCACGGATATTCGGTCAGTGTGGGGATCGCTTTGCGCATTCTATACATTGGCGAGCCAATCGTCATCGTTGTTAGGAACGCAGGAACTAATCACGAGTGAAGTCTATGACAAGACGGCGCGGCGAGCCAATCACTGACACTCCCCGCCCCCGCGTCTCACCACTAGAGACCGAATACTTGACTTCTGCGCAACATGAAGCCAGCGCTCAAGCTCCGTGCCGGTACAGAATGTTAAGTACAATTACTAAATTAGCTTATCGTCAGCAGAGTTTTCACAGTGCGTGAGTCAATAATAGCTATTTTACAGGAGGAAAAAATAGTATTTGTTATTTAAAGAACATCTATTTTTGGAAGAAGTAGGAAACCACTTCAAAAAGCAAACTTTTTCTTAATCTTCTCTGGGCCAAAAATGATTTAGGTATAATAGGTACGCAATGTTAGAAAAAAGGTTTAACCGAATTCCTTTTAAGTTAACAAATAAAAAGTATTTTATACCTATTCATCAGCATGATAATTTAACTACTTAACCAAAATGTGCACTGCAGCCGTTAGGAGCGGTTTTGGGTGAATCATCATAAACCATATAGCAGATGCATATTATGCATATTTTTATCCTCATTAAATGACTCACAATTTCGCCCGATAAGCAGTCGCTCTATGTAAAATACGAGTATTAATTTCTATGCTACATCAGTTTTAATATTTGCGAAAACCGAAACACGTGTCTAGCATTTTCATGTAAAGAATCTCTACACAAAATTTCACAACTGTATCATCAAAAATCACAAAGTTATAAGCTTGTTATGTCAGCAAAAATACATAGTCACCCGGCCATCCAGGTGACAGAGGGGTTCTGCACAAGCAACCAATTGTTCTCTGGCGCCTAATGCCAGCTACGACTTTCCGTGACCTGTGTTGTACTTAGTGTCGGTGGAATCCAACTTGTGACTTTTTTAAACATTTTTGGGAAATTAATATAACATGGTGTAAAACTATTGGTATCCATTCAGTTACCGAACAAACTAAATTCAGGTTTCGCATATACAAAAAATTATGATGTATACAGTAAGACCAAAAGCCAATTCCAATATAGCTGGGAAAAGACTCAGCAGACTTTTTGACTTGCATTCTGGTAACTTCATAAATAAAAACCTAATGTAGTGCCTTGCTGTAGTAGTACATTGTTCTATATTATTCCTTTCACACTGTGCAATCAAAAATAATTCTAACTAGCTTAGCTAGATAACAATGCTAGATATTATTAACATTATAACAAATAAGTAGCATTAAAAAGAAAATTTTCTAATATTATGCGTGACCATTTGTTAGGCATTTTTTTTCAAACTCTTCTCTTTGTTTATAAAGTTCTGTGACCAAATCTTTTATGAATGGATGGTCGAACTTCCCTTCAGTAGCTGTGAAGAATTCTTGCAGCTTTTGTGGTGTATTTTCACGTTTCTCATATTCAAATGCCTGCAGTATCATATCATAGCGGTCCAAGTCTTTGGCGAATTTAGCTTCAGGTGAAGTTTGGTTTTCATATTCCTGGAAGTGAAAGATTACTTGTTCAATGACTTATCCTTGACTTTAGGCCATGTATGGATTAGCTTTTGAGGGTATATCATATTGAAAGATGTTAAAACCTAGCTGAGTAATCCATTTAATGTACTTTTGTTAATTATACCTACATAAGAATGATGTTTTTTCTTTGTGTGACTATGCAAAAGTTTGAATTTAAATAAAGAACACAGTATTAGTAGGATTTCTGGCCAACAGAGGTTGAAACTTGGGGGGATGGAAAAATGAATTATTGCAATCAATGACATCTTCAGTGGAAGTCATTGCACTGCATTGAGATTACTGATACAGGGTATTGATTGCCATATCTTGAAATTTCCTGTTTTTACTACTGCAATATTACATTGGTTTCAACATGATTGATTTTTAAATAATTTAAATATCATATAGGTACCATTTTCATAAATATATGTATTGCACCCTTCTGAACACTTCTGTTTACCCTGAATACCAACAAAGAAAAACTACAAACAAATCCACTTTTGTTATAAACAACATCTTCAGCAATATCAGGCAGTTTACAAAGTTGTAGTTTTTTATTAACTAGATCATACTCACTTTGTACAATTCATACATTCTGTCACCAGCAAACCCGGTGAGTTCTGCAATTTTCTGCATGGCCTCATCTTCTCGACGGTGCTTCTCTTCCGGAGAGACTCCACAGTGAGGTGTGAGGTCTCCAACTATACATTCAGCCAAGTCATGAACAAGAGCTGAAAAGTATGAATCTGAGTTTAGAAAATTAAATACATTATTAATTGATTAAACCCCAAGCAAATGCCGGGGTTTAGTCTCTCATTGTCTTTTTATTGTGTCTCAAATTACATTATTCAAAAGGTTAAAAAAATATTGGACTTAAAATTTTAACAATTTTGTTCCAAGTACCAATTCTTTGTACAGAAAAACAAATTAAGAAAATTTAAAGAATATTAATTCATTAAACCTCAAGCGAACACCGGCGTTCGCTCACCTATTGTCTTTCTATTGTGTCTGTAATTTCCACAATTGAAAGGTTAAAACTCAGAAATAATAATTATGGGGGCGAATTCTTCTAACACATTGCTTTTGCAATATTTTTATTTTATTTTATATTATCTGACTCCAAACACATTAAATTCGTTAGGTTTTCTTTTTTGGTTGTTAACGTCTCATTTATTGACAGCTTTTTTTATATATAACCTCTTTTTATAACGTAAATGGAAGAACACTGCAGACTCCACGAATTCTTAGATTACTTCATATTTTGACTCACTTTTTTTAAATGATTATTTTGATGATTTTATTGTTCTTTTGAGTACAATATAGACCGGTTTACACTGTTCTTAAATAATACCTATTAATACTGTAATATGGAAATATTGTAACTACAACCACTTTTTTAAAACCAACCATGTAACCATGGAGTTTCTTGCTGGTTCTTCTCCATATTTAACGACCAATTTCGAACCGTACACTAGCTTCTGACGTTTTATAAGTGCCCATGTAGGCCTATGTGAAATAAAAATCCTTTGACTTTGAAGCTACAGGCAGCAGCTAGTAAATTATAATCATTTGTTATAATTCTCAAATAGTTAATTAATTTACAAGACAAAGCATGCAAGCAAATACATCATATTACACTCTCAGACACCAATTAGAAAATACTTTTCTTTTTTTAGATGCATGAATTAAAACAAAACAAGAAACATTGTACACAACTGAAATTTTAGAACATAATGCTGTGAAAATATCAAAGGATATATTTACATACCTATTTGGAGGCACCTAAACCTATCCAGGTTGGTAGGGTTGTTCTCATCAGTGAGCAAGAAGGTCATCAGTCCCATGCGGTACATATGGCCAGCAATAGATTCACAATCATTAATATCACATATTATCCAGCCAGTCCTCTTCACATGCTGCAAATTATTAGAAAATAATAAAATCTTAGAAAAGCTTGAACTACAATAAAATTAAATGTTACAGGGAAACAAAGGGCTTGGTGTCAACTGTTTAATTTTTTTTAGCTTCCATTTATTTGTTAAAACTCGTTAAATAAAAAGATTAAATAACTTAAAATTAAATCTCACATCTAAAAGACTTTTCACGATGAAAGAAAAGCAGGTAGTGGGTTGATTCTTATTATTTACAAGAAATCGATAGTCTTAAGTACGAAAAATGGCAATTGCTGAAATACTTAAACTTATAATTACCTTCAGACGACCGACAAGTTCCAAAAATTCTAAGATTTTTGTGCTATCAAGGGCTAGTGCCATTGTGCGTAAAAATATTTTTCTAAGAAACTAGCTGTATCACACACAGCTGCTGCCTTCAACCGTGATGTCTAGTTGGTTCGATATATTTTTCCTTAATGACACGCGCGGTGCGCTTCGATACGATTAATTTTATTATCGTACGTATTATAAATACACAAACGACACCAAGTAACAAAGTACTCTGTGACCATTGTCTTTCAGGCCAACTATCACGTCAAACGTCAATAAATAAATACGGAAGTCGGAAGCAAGGACGGATGTTTGTAACGGGTTTTTTTTTATCTATGTCTGTTTCAGACGGTTTGCGATCGATATATCGACCATAGCCCAAAGCAATGAGAGCAAGGCTATGCTCGTAGCCAAAAATTAAATTGCCCAGTATATTTAACCAAGCGGCAAAGTTAGGAACTAAAATTTCACTCACTATCTACGTCTATATTATGAACTGCCAAGGGTCAAGTGATCAAGTCATATTTTGCAATCTGAAATTTATATTCTTCAACGAACCCTTATTTTATTTGGTTATGGATTTAGGGTGAATTGGACCAACTACCTTTAACCATAACTGGTACTTGTCAGATAACTGTCGGCTGTCATATTTCTCATTAAGAGTGCCCAAGCCGGATAAATTTACACACAACCGTTCTTACGTGATTATGATGTTAATGCGCATCTTTCTTTAGATATTTTTGAAATATAGATATCTTGTGGATAGTTTCTTTAATCTATCTTATTTTCTGGAACAAGTTTCGTGAAATATTCGAATGAATAACGAAATTACTGAATGCCGACCGAGCGTCCAAGCGTTATTTCCTTTATTTCACGTTGCCTTTTTATCAAACATTGTGTTGGATTGCGTTGAATGAAACAACAAGCTTTTAACCCCTCGAGCGTCAGGGTTTAATGACCCGGAAAATTGCCGTGTTTACGTAAATCACCAATAAAATAAATAAACAAAATTTTTTTTTTTGGATTTTTCTAGGAAAACCAATAATATAATAAATATTGAATAATATAATATAGAAACCAAAATTTTCGGCCAAATAAGTTTCGTACAGACGTGTGTACAAAATGAAAATTAAGCGTTTTTCAAGGTCTTCAAGTTGTACAGACGTATGTACAATCGGCGCCCGAGGGGTTAAACCATGGTCACGTTGATGATAGATGGATTGAGAAGGCTCCTAAGCGAAAATATGGGTCTTATCAATGTGACAATTGTTAAAATGACGTCATATTAACAATAACTTTAACTCTAGGAATTCGAGCAGTTATAGTTACGGTCAAGAGAGATGAAATAATCTCTGTATATCTTCTTTTTTTTTTTAAGGTAGGAAATCATACAATGACATGAGGGTGTGTCAGACTTCAATTGACTAAGACCCACTCCTGTTCCTTTTTTGCCTTCGTTCCAAGGCCCTGGGGCTCTCTTTTGCAACACCCATGCCCCCAGTAGGCTTCGACCCAGATAGGCCTGATATCTCCTTGAGGCCCGCGTGCAACAATACGCGCCGTCGATCGGGGCCGTCTTTCACCTATTAGAGGCCCTGGGCACATTAGGGTAATGGGGCCCCTAAGACCATAGTAATAAAGTACTCTTTTGTTAGAATAAACAAAGAACGTAGGTGTGCAAAGTTTTAGCTTTATATTTATTTCTTTACAGTTACTCGTACATTAGATATTATTATAATGAATAGATAATAAATATAATGTAATTCACACTAAATAACCAGCATCCACGATGAGTCCTTATATAAGTATCTATGCTGATTGAAGCGGTACCTTTCTAGATTTGAGTTGAGCAAAATCGTTAATCACATCTTCAAAATCTATGTTTTTGAGCAATTCACATTCTATCGACATTAGCGACAAACTGTTTCAGCAACGTACTTCTTAATTCATTTTTTATTCGTTTTAATTTGGAGAAAGAGCGTTCCCCACTTCAGTTGGTTACCATCATGCTTAAAAAAATTCTCAGTGCGATTTCTACATTTGGAAAGGTGTCTTCAATTTTTTTCTCCATTATTAGAAGTCGGTTAAAAAGAATTAAAAAAAAAAGAAATGCGTTGGCAGCGACATGCGGCTATTTCAGGAACTTGGATTGAAAATGATAGCTGTCGCATTTGTACGTAGTAAGTACTTACATCTTATAGTGGTAGGGGTCAGTGGGTAGCCTTAGGGGCGGATTTTTAGGAATTGGAGTATATCCTTAGGGGCGCTATGAGAAGCAAAGAAAACGAAAAAATAATTTTGGTGGTTAAAATTTTTTTTTTTTTTCGAATTGGTACCATACGCTTATAGGCATCATGAGCCGTGCAGAAAACAAAAAAAAAAATTTAGGTTAAAAAAATTTTTGGGACGAGTATGGTTAGGGGCAAACAGAAAATTTTTCAAAAAAAAATTTTTTTTTCGAATTGGTGCCATACGGTTATAGGCACCATGAGCCGTGCAAAAACGAAAAAAAAAATTTTTGTTAAAAAAAAATTTTTTGGGACTTGCAAAATTTTTCCATAACAAGTGACTCTCGTTACGGTAGTTTCGACCCTACCTCAACTTTGCTAAAAATACGCGAATTATTGGGAATTCTCAATACTCGGGCGATCCAAAGTTTTTGCTGTCGTTATAATTCGTTGTAGTTTGTTGTAATTTGTTGTTGTAATTTTTTTTTGTTTTCTGCACGGCTCATGGTGCCTATAAGCGTATGGCATCAACTTCCAAAAAAACTTTTTTTGAAAAATTTTCTAAGTCCCGCGCCATAGCGCCCCTAAGGCTACACTCCAACCGTGGTAGGGACTAGGCTAGGGGGCCCCAATCCATCGCGGGGCCCTGGGCACGTGCCCAGTGTGCCCAGTGGGAAAGAGGGGCCTGCCGTCGATGACTTGGGGTCGGTCCGGGCGGTTACCGGACGGTTGGCAGGCGAACTATCCATTTCGATTTGTAACGTAATAATTTCCTCCTTAATAAAATTAACACTTCTCACCCTGAAATATTTATATTTCTATTCATATACCTACTACTCACTTCTCCCATACTTCTCATATAATAAACATCGCAAAAGATTATATTTCGTTTTATTTATTTTCTCACTCGTGGTGTTTAAGTGCAGTCTAACAATGAAATGTAGGAAAACTCACATTGTAATGAAGTTCTACAAATCGCTATTGTTTATAGTGTGTTAGGGTAAGATCGGCATTGGGGCAAGAACGTATAAATATAAATTATACCACTTATTTAGCTTTATTTTTAATGCTAGTCATATTGCGTGCCGCGTCATTATGTTACACCTTGCCCAGCAATGTAGTTGGCATTAAAAATAAAGCTAAATAAGTGGTATATTGATTTATACGTTCTTACCCTAATGCCGATCTTCCCCCAACCTACCTTATTTCTCATAAACACTCAATATTTTTACTGCAATTTGTATATTTTTAAAGGAAAATGATTTGTAAACATTACAATCCATACAAAAAATACAATGTCAAAATTGGCACCTTTCAGGGAAAAATGACACCCGACTCGAAGTGCTACCATTACTAAAAAAATATCTACATATATTTCGGGGAAATTAATTATCTTTTCACTGGGCACCCTTTTAATTTTAACATGTTATTTCGATGCAACTCACCCTTAAACAAACTTACTAAAAGCTTATCCCGATTCTTGTATAGATATTTTCACTCGCAGCAACTTTTTTAACGGGGAGTCTGGTAATACTTCCGTGAGATACTCAAGGGTGAGTTGCACCGAAATTACCTGATGGTACCCAGTAAAAAGATAAATAATTTCCCCGAAATATATGTGGATAATTTTTTGGCAATGGCAGCACTTCGAGCCGGGTGTCATATATCCCCAAAAGATGCCAATCTATCCAAAAAATACAATGTGAAAGGTAACACCAGGACTATTTTATTTAAAACACGTATTTCGTGATGAATCTACTATCAATATCTTGAAACGTTTCCGTTTATGTGGTTGTAATTGGTATTTTTCGAATCTTTGTACATAATTGGTTACTGGTATATTAATATAAAGGTATATCTTGTTTAAATGAAGCTAGATAAAGGTGGGCCAGGAAGTGAGATGTAGGGGTGTGGGCCAGCTGCCTACACTTCAGGACTAGAAGATGCTATGGACTGGTTACGATCTATGTCACCAACCTCAATGGATGGATGGAAGTAATAGATTTTCAAAAGTAGTATAAGAAGTAATGTTTGGATAAAACAAAATCTGTTTTTAATGAAACACTAGTTTTATAAGGAATTTATTTATACCCGCCCTTGGGCGATGCGGGAGGGTGTGTCAGACTTCAACTGACCAAAACCCACTCCTGACCCTTCTATCTTAAAATATTATTGGATTGAATCCAATAATATTTTAACAAGTTATAAAAGTACAAAGCAGATGACACAAAGATCGCCGGGCCTTGGTACAGGCCATCGTTCGAAGCGAGGAGGTGAAACAGTAAAACTAGCAAAGAAGATAAAATTGTATTTTTTCGGAAATCGGGGTCTTGGCTTGCGCACGGCGAGAAATGGGTCCGACCGTCCGGTAACCGCCCGGACCGACCCCAAGTCATCGGCGGCACGCGGGCCTTAAGAAGATGTCAGGCCTAGCTGGGTCGAAGCCTACTGGGGGCATGGGTGTGGCAAAAGAGAGCTCCAGGGCCTTCGAACGAAGGCATAGAAGGGTCAGGAGTGGGTTTTGGTCAGTTGAAGTCTGACACACCCTCCCGCATCGCCCAAGGGCGGGAGATGTCAATGTATAATTTCTACCTTAAAAAAAAAGATGATTTAAAGAGACTACTTCATTGCTCAGCATTTCTCTTGACCGTAACTATAACTGCTCAAATTCCTAGAGTTAAAGTTATTTATTTATTTATGTATCCTTTATTGTACACCAAAATAATAAATTACACATTTGAGCCTTATATTTAGAACATACAATTGGCGGCCTTATCGCATTCCGCGATTGTTATTTATGACGTCATTTTAACAATTGTCACATTGATAAGACCCATATTTTCGCTTAGGAGCCTTCTCAATTCATCTATCATCAACGTGACTATGGTTTGAAAGCTTGTTGTTTCATTCAACGCAATCCAACACAATTTTTGATAAAAAGGCAACTTGAAATAAGGGAAATAACGCGTGGACGCTCGGTCGACATTCAGTAATTTCGTTATTCATTCGAATATTTCACGAAACTTGTTCCAGAAAATAAGATAGATTATAGACAATATCCACTAAGACACCTTAATTTCCAAAATATCTAGAGAAAGATTTGCAATAACATCATAATCACGTAAGTTGTGTGAAAATGTATCCCGGGTTGGGCGCTCTTAATGAGAAATATGACAGCCGACAGCTATCCTACAGGTACCAGTTATGGTTAAAGTTAGTTGGTGCAATTCATCCTAAAGTAGCTTGTGAAATTCAAATTTCTTTTACATATTTATAGTCCGGGTTCCCTAGTACATTTTTCCCACTTGATTAATTTCAAGCTAATTTTCCGTGAGTACCTTCATTTTAATGAGACGCCCAACAATTTCCTATACGGAACTTTCGATTGTGGTAGCTAACAGAGATATCAAGGATGTTTATGAGATGATGACTCTAAAAAGATTATTAGTAACAGGTTTCTTTTTTTGTTAAATCTCTAGATAATTATCTAAATTATTCGAAAAAGTATTTGTCCTACAAAATGAATGGTTTGTTAAAAGGGTCCCCTTCTTCCAACATGTATCGAAAACGAGGTCATCATAAATGATTACTAACCAGCTGATTTTGTTTTGTTACTTGGTTTATATTCATTTCAACAGTCATGTTGTCCTACAAATTGCGCGGTACGTTATCCTGCTCCTACGCTCAGAAATTAGTAACACCACAAGACCATTTTTCTCATTATTATCTGTAGGACAAAAATATTACATAATAGGTACCTAAGTTAGTGTGTTTTGTGTCCAAATGAAACAATGTACTACAATGTAGTACTACAAAAAAAAAAAATCTGTGTATCTCTAGTCCAACAAGAATTGTAATTTTTCCGTTTTCCTATTTGTAACTTAAGATACAATGAAAATAGTACATTATGATATAGGTAATGTGTAATGTTAGTGATTACAGTCGAGGCGGTATTTAGACCCGAGCCGTGGCGAGGGTCTTAAAAGAGCCAAGAACGGTAATCATTAATTACTCACGTGTATCGTACGACTTTTTTTTAATACACTTGTGAAGAAAATAACAGTTAAACTAGTAACTTTTTTTGTGACATGGCGGTAAAAATCTGTTTTCATATGCGCGCGTATAATTTTTTTTTACCCCTAGGGGAAGGCTAAGGTTTTTACTATAATGTCTTTCATAGTGACAATGGAATACGCATGTAACATTTTCTAATGATTTTGTAGTTTTTAATTTTAGCTAATTAATACAGGCACTGAATTACACTTCAATTAATCAAGCCAAAAACCGCGTGCATCTTAAAATGTCGGCCATAGACCTCAAAAAAAAAACAATTTTTATTTAAATGCACGATTTTTTTTTTAAATGTTTTTTTTTTATGAAATTAATCGTTTGTACAAGTTAAAATGGTCAAAATTGCATGAAATAAGTAAGTAAGACATTAATTTATACTCACTGGTATTACGCAATAGTGAAATTTTTTCGTACTCATTTGTTTTGCGAACAAAGAGGTTGAACAAAAAGGTTTTATCTACATTATAGCACGAGTGCGTAATGGTAATCAAAATGTCACAGTTTGTTAACAAGCGCCATTATATACTTAAGTGCAGTGCATTAGGAGTCATTTTCTGAGCAAGTGTATTGAAAAATCTTTTTTTAAACTGAATATATTATTTTTTAGCATACAAAAAAGTGTAAAATAAAAAACTTTACAAAAAAAAAAAACATACGACTTCAATGTTAAAAAAACACTGAAAAGTACAAAATAACTTTAATTTCGGAAGTATGTGTTAATAAATAACGAAGAGATAAAACTGTTACAGAAACACCGTCTCCCAAAATGCGATGTGGAAGAGTTTTTTGACGCCATATTTTAGATAGTGTATTTTAGCGTAGGGTTTTATTATTTATTTATTTTGTAATTTACTGTAATTATAGTTATTAAGTTGTTTATAAATGTAGATAATTAATTAATTTATAATAGTGAAAATGTAAATAATTATTTTATTAATATAAATTAAATTATTGACATTACAGTAAAACAATAAAAAAAATTGTACAATTTTTTTAACATTGAAGTCAGTTGTATTTTTTTTTTGGAAAAAGTTTGTTAATTTACACTTTTTAGGGTTCCGTAGTCAACTAGGAACCCTTATACTTTCGCCATGTCTGTCTGTCTGTCTGTCTGTCCGTCTGTCCGTCCTCGCTTAATCTCTGTGACCGTTAGCACTAGAAAGCTGAAATTTGGTACCAATATGTATATCAATCACGCCGACAAAATGGTAAAATAAAAATTGGAAAAAAACGTTTTATTAGGATCCCCCCTATAGGTAAAGTGTGAAGTGTTTTTTTTTTATAATCAACCCTAACGTGTGATATATGGTTGGATAGGTATTTAAAAATGAATAGGGGTTTACTAAAATCATTTTTTGATAATGTCAATAATTTCGGAAATAATCGCTCCAAAAGTAAAATACAATGTGTCCCCCCCTCTAACTTTTAAACCATAAGTTTAGAAAATATGAAAAAAATCTGAAAAGAAGAACTTTATAAGGACTTTCTAGGAAAATTATTTTGAACTTGATGGAAAGAACACTTTTTGTACAAAAAAGACGAAAGGGTTCTACAAAATGATTTCTGGACTAAGTTTTTAGTATAATCGTATATGCAAGCATTCTTTAAACTCATAAGTGGGTACACTTATTGTGACGGACGGGAAACTACGGAACCCTACACTGAGCGTGGCCCGACACGCTCTTGGCCGGTTTTTAGTTATGGTACCACCACTAAAAAGTACCTCTCAGCCAAACCTAAATACCTTATATATCCAGAGTGTATCTCATAACTATTCTAATAATCCCAAAACACGGTTAGATTGCATTAATTTACCTTCTGGCTTCATTCGTACCGCTGTATACCTATAAGCTGTAGTTGCAAAATACAGAAAAAATAAATAAATTTTTAATTTATGAATTCAATTGGAGGATCACGATAATGTACCATGCAATTTGTAGGACAATATGACTGTTAAATTATATAAATATTAACTAAGTAAAAATAATAAATCAGCTGGTTAGTAATCAATCACTTTTGATGACCTCGTCATCGATACATGTTGGAAGGAGGGTACTCTTTTATCAAACCATATGTTTTGAAGGACAAATACTTTTTCGAGATTAAACAAAAGCAAAACCTGTTATTATAAATTTTTTAGAGTCGTCATCTGATACATATTTTATCCTTGGTATCTCTGTTAGCTACCACAATCGATAGTTTTGTATAGGAAATTGTTGGGAAAAATGTACTGGGGAACCCGGATACATTTACATTTTGTACGACTGAATAATTTAGTTGATTGTCTTGAGATATTACAAAAAAAAAAAAAAAAAAATAGTAATAAATTTTTGAGAATCATCAAATCGATATAATATTCTATCCCTACTACCTCTGTTAGCTACCACGATCGAGAGTTTCTTATAGCAAATTGTTGGGCGTCTCATCCAAATGAAGTTATCCACAAGCTTCAGCTTGATAGGTATTATAATTATTATGGCTTCGTGAATACCTAGCTAGCGTTAAAATAATTATTTTTACATCACCGATCTGTACGCACACAAACCGACCACCTTTACGTTGTTGAAACATCTACGGTCCGGACTAAGCGTTTCGCCTAGTCATTTATACCGCGTACATCGAAGGAAAAACTCTGAAACAATTTGCCTGCTGCGGTTTTTCTGTCTGATTATAATTTAGGGCCCGTATTAATAAACGATGCTCAACTCCGTCCTCAAGATATCATTTGATCCCCGATTATACGATGACAGAAGCTCAAGATCTTTGCTAATTAATAAACACATGAGTACAGGATCTCAGTTACCAAGATCAGCTCCTCAATGCGCTGTACTCAAGCTTAGCTTATGTGAACGATAACGTCACATTGGCCGAAGTTTAAAATAAAATGTCCTTTAATGGGAATACAAAGCTTGGTATCAAGTACGAGATCTTGGGCTGAGGAACGTTTATTAATACGGGCCTAGGTGTCTTTAAGGCTAGAGTGAATGGGCTCTTAATAAACTAGTGCGCCTCACCATCAACGATTGCATCACTGCTTACCATCAGGCGAGATCGCAGTCAAGTACTAGTTTATAACAGATAAAAAAAAGATAGAGTGATTCATAAGGAAAGTTTAGATGATAATAAATGAATGTTTTTTTTTTAATTGATCCCACCTGATGGTAAGCAGTGATGCAATCTCTGACGGTGAGACGCACTAGTTTATGAGCTTATTCACACCTTGAAGATACTCAAATTATAATCGAACGGGAAGACCGCAGCAGGAAGGCAAATTGTTCCAGTCCCTTGACGTACGCGGTATAAACGACGAGGCGAAACGCTGACACACGATGTCCAACAGGGGACGTCTTTCGGCCGAAGTGACGCTGATGATGATGAAATGCATAGGTATTATAGTAGTGGAAAGCTCAGAATTTCAAAGATTTATAGATGGCAAATTATGTAGATAGTGCACAGATTTATAGATGGCATATATAGATAGTGCACACTTGTGAAGCTAGGGCGAGTCGCTAATATTATCTAAATTAGGACTGTGTGTTCATAGCTATGAACGTTTCACTGTTTCATTTTCCCTTTTAAAATTATTCATAGATGACTCAAGTTTCACAGTTTCTCCAGTCACCATTTTACGAATCCTCGAGGACACCGTATGCAATGTTAATAAGGTCCAGTTTGATTAATATGATCGATGGACAGGCCAGCGGATCGTACTATGAATCGTAATGGAGGCCAATACCGCTACGTAAATTTAAATTCAATCTCTGTTTCGAGCGGGCAGTGAAAATGTGGGAGCCTTCGGCGTCGGTCCTTCAATTAGATTTAGCTTCAAAATGAGCGTTCTAGTCAGTTTAAAGTTCAGCAAAGTTTTGTTCGATGTGTGGAAAGTTGGTTGTGCTCACAGTGAGTCTGGTGTTTGTAACCAGGAAGCGGAATTGGAATGATTTCGTTGCTGTTTGCTCTGTTTACAGGTTCGTGTGTCAATACATCTTAATCAGGAAGTGCCATTAGGGAATTTCTGACATCCCTCTTAAGAATTACTAATGCCTTATTTTTCTATGAATATTTTTTGCGGGTTTGTTTTCACCAAAAACATTGACATTACTTTGGCTTTGATTCTCCTTAGAACAATATAAGTACCTACGAACCGGTTTAGGTTTACCGTGGAGTCGAGGAATAGGTAGTTACTGCAAGGCGATTGAACTTTGGACCTATTTTGCAAAAAATCTCGAATGGGTATAACGTATAACCGGGTGGCCGGTAATTTTTAACATCATCAAAAACAGGCTAAAGCGACACTTGCTGAAATTCGTCGCTCTTTTATTCCGTAGTACCTACCAACTAGTCCAGTTACTTTACGATTTGAACCTCTGAATGAAAGATAAGAAGAAAATTATAGTACAGTACTAATTAAAAATTTAGTGGTGTAGGAAAGATGTACCGATAATTAGTTGTAAAAACGTGCCTATTATAAAGTGGTATTTTTAATTGACTTAGCATTATGACATGTATTTAAGTAAGTAGATACAGCTGAGCGCGAAGAGTGTTTAACTCATCGATATATATGTACTACGTACCTACTTTAACCCTTATAAAACGGTTAGACATAATAATATGAAAGTTTCAATTAATTTTGTTTTTCTATGTACTTACTCGAAAACTGGTTCCTACCTACCGCTTTCAGGCACACAGATTTCTGTTTTTCGCGCTTGTGGGGTAAAATGCGCCAGCTCGTCCCCAACATTATTTATTACAGGTATCTTATCAGGCTGGTGTTTATTTACTTCTTCATAATTGTTTTGAAAAACGGTGTTTCACATATGTGAAACACCATCGCCTAGGGTGGCCTAGGGCTAGTGCACATTTATGAAGTTTCTCCACTTGTTTCAAAATGTAGAGAATCCAAATTTCTACAATTTTTGTGTACTTAATACGAGGGCAACACTGATAGTTTTTAGAACTGGCTACTTTTAAAAAATATGAAAAAAATATATTTAGAAAATAGAACTTTTTGCTAATATTATCGAATACAATTCATTCATTTGTCATTTGTTTTACGATTTGGCGGCAAGCAACCTCTAAGTGGTATACTACTGTTTGCCACTTGTCTTGGAAAAAGTTCGAGAGAAACAACCTCGAATTAGGATCCTCCTTCACCACGACAACGCCTCCTCGCACACCGCCGGGCAAACGATCGACTATTTGGCGTGGTCAGACGTGGAATTGCTGGGTCATCCGCCATATAGCCCCGACCTCGCAACTTGCGATTTTTATTTATTCCCGAAAATAAAAGAAAAACTTCGAGGAAAACATTTTATGGACGCCAAGGAAGCAGTGGCTGCGTTCCAGAATGCCATCGAAGAGGCCCCTAAGGACGAGTGGGCAGTGCTTTTCTCGGTGGTTCTATCGAATGTAGCGATGTTTTGATGTGAATGGAAACTATTTTGAAAAGATATAATAAAAAAATAACTTGCTAGTTTGCTCAGTTTTTGATTTTCTAAGAACTTTCAGTGTCACCCTCGCATATGCAAATATGATTTAAAGTATAGGAGGTGAAATCTGCACAGAACACTTATTTTTACGGCTTTTGACCTTGAATATCTTGAGTCGCGTATCTAAGTGATATTTATTACGACTTTCGAGATAAAATTTTATAATATCAAAATCAAGATTTTTATACTTTTTCAGCTATAAATAGCGGTCATCAAAATGACTCCCTTTTATAGCGTTAGGTGATTGCGCTATGTATGTATCTACATATTAGGGTGATTTTACTATCGTGCGGGTTTGATCACGCATGCGGGATTGCTCCGCAGGCGTTACCCCCGCAAATGTCCATTTCATACAAGTATTTATTGTAATGCGAGAAATCACGCGGAACGTGTTTTTTTGCATTTTGAAATTTTCTGCATGCGGAGCAAAACCCGCGTGCGTGATGAAATTCGCGCGATATTAAAAACACCCTTACAGCTGAATAAATATTGCAGCTTTAGTCCTTCAAGCTGCGATCTCTCAAGTCTCGTCCGAGGGTTTCTAGGGTTCCGTAAATTGGCAAAAGCAACAGAACGTTCCGTATCTAAATCAAACAATGAATATTAATTGTTTGCAGCTATCGAACTTTCACAATGTTTGTAGGTGAAGTAAATGTTGAAGCATTCGTTGAATGTTAAAGTGAAGATAACTATCTATATCCTCGAGACCATTATGGCAAGCCTGGCTGACTTCTATTAAATTAACGAAGCAACTCAACACTCTTTGAATTATTGATTACAAGTTCGCAAAATGTTTTGGTAGATTGATTTTGAAGTATACCTAGTCTGTCTATAAATAATCTTTTTTTAGTTTAAGTTCTTATTTTCCTTTCCAAGGTTGTCTGGAAGACATCGCTTTCAGCGATAAGACCGCCACTGTGCACATAGGTTTAAGTTTCTGTGAAATTGTTACTATTTTGGTGTACCTACAATAAAGTTTATTCTATTCTATAAAGTCAAACGACTTGGGAATTTTGTGTAATATTTAATCATTTAAAAAATACTTGATACTTCTATTAGTAAACCATGATCAAGATCTCTTAATCAACCTTGATATTGAACCAGTGCTGACTACATCAGATTTCATTTTGTCCTTATAATTAGGTACCCAAGTCGTTTGACTTACTCTAGTAGGTATATTAAATACTAGCTTCTACCAGCTTCGCCCGCGTGTATGTAAGTTTCTCCATACAAACTTTGGACCCTCGTTTCATCCCATCAGAGGCTGAACTTTGAAAATCCTTTTTTAGTGCTCACCTAAGTCATAAAAGGAAACCTCGTGCAAAATTTCACACTCCTAGTTCCAGTAGTTTTGGCTGTGCGTAGATATTTTCATTCAGTTTCTCTTTATATTAATTATACATATATTTATAATAATAAAAAAAACTAGACTTGTAGAGTTAGTAGAATAGAGACTAAATCCACGCCAAACGACGTTGGTCTACGTACAAATTAGGCGTGTTATGAGTGCGTTGGTCTAATGTACCTTTTTTTATGGTGGGAAAAAATCATCCAATGACAACCCCCGCTCTTGGGCGGAGCGGGAGTTAGTGTCAGACTCTTACTGACTAAAAGACCCACCCCGTTCCTTCTAGCCTTCATACCGGGGCTCGAGCTCCCTTTCAGTAACACTGGCCCCAGTAGGCTTCGACCCAGCTGGGTCCCTGCTGTTGCTGACAATTGCTTGAGGTGCGCGGGAACAGTGCGCGCCGTCGACCTCTTGGGCTTGCTCCGGACAGTAACCGGACAGCCGGACAGCGAGCTACCCATTGCTCACTGTCCGCAAGCCCGCGTCTACGGTGGCCGGAAATCGGGATCAGAATCAAGGCGGCGGTGGCGGCGGCGAGAACGCTGTTTCCTGGTGCGGTCGGCATCCTCCTTGACGAGCATTACTGCTTCGCAGAAGTCGGCGCCCGCCTGCCACTCCTCCTCGCTCCGGACCAGGGCCTCAACCAAGGCCCGGCGCGAGAGGTCTCCGCCGCCGATCGCCCCCACGAGGGTACGGCGATGCACCGTTCAAGCATATACCTTAACCGTGTGCTCCACCGTGTCCTTCGGGCGTTTCGCATAGTGGTGACACCCGGGTGTCTCTTCCGCCTGAATCCGGAACAGGTAGCTCCTGAACGTGCCATGCCCGGTGAGCACCTGCTTCATGTGGAAGGTAAGGACGGCGTGAGGTCTTTCCAGCCACGCCTCAAAGAGGGGACTTACCGCCATGATTGTGGCGTGCCCATGGTCTAATGTACCTAGTTCAAGCTTTAATAAACTGGTGTACTTCACCATCAACGATTGCATTACTGCTTTGATTATTTAGCTATTTACTTCATTTTGTTTAACAATGTGTGTAATAATGTACCAGTTGAATGAGTTCTTTAATAACCTAGTGCGCTTCACTATCAACAATAGCATCACTGCTTATCATGTAGGTGGTATCGATCTGGTGGGATCGCAGTCAATTAGGTACTAGTCATTAGCAGGTTTACCAACCAGTGCAGAATTTCGACATTTTAAAGTTTTTGCCAAAGTACTTATAATAAGTAGGTACAGTATTTTTTAATGTCAGCTAAAATCGGTTAACCAAAACTATGCAACATAAAGTTAAAAAAAAAACCGGCTAAGAACGTGTCGGGCCACGCTCAGTGTAGCGTTTCGTAGTTTCCCGTCCGTCACAACAAGTGTCCCCAGTTAAGAGTTAAACAATACCAACGAGAGACCAAGCGAAAAATTCGACAGTGTAATAGCTCATATCCAGGATATCCATGCTCATACCCGTCCCGACCCCAACAACTCAGGAAAAATAGAAAAATCTTAACAGCGTGAAGTAGCCCAAAGTAAAGCGCCATCTCTCGGGAAATTGTATTACTAATTCATACAAACTAGACGAGTTATGTGTGTCGGATTTCGGTGCCTCGGTGGTAATCTAACATAAATTATCGTGGATTGCGTGAACCAATTTTAATCATTCTTTTTTTATTTAAAAAAGATACGTTCAGGATAATAAAATATGTAAATTAAGTTAAAAAAAATGCAATAATTAAAATTAATTACAAACTTACTTCAGGAATTATTTTGACATTATCAAAAATGAATTTAGTAAATCCCTATTCATTTTTGAGTTAAGTTAGTCTAATAAAACTTATAAAACATATTTTTCCTCTTTTTATTTTACAGCTTTGTCGGTGTGATTGATATACATATTGGTACCAAATTTCAGTTTTCTAGTGCTAACGGTCACTGAGGTTATCCGCGGACGGACGGACAGACAGACAGACATGGCGAAACTATATAGTTTCCTAGTTGACTACGGAACCCTATAAAATGGATAGTCAAACAGTCCGTTTGGTGTTTTCATTTCAGATCTATGGTTTATTTAGATAAAATTTCAAATCCTCTTCATTTTTAAGGAGAGTGCTGTCGTGTTTATTTAAATTTGTTTCCCCAACGCACAATACAACCGATTTCGATCAGCATTGAAGTTATGAATAAGTTTCAGATCATTGAGTGTCTGGAATTATTATCGCCTGGAGAAATCTAGCCCGATGGAACGAAAATTTGTTATAGCTGCGATAAAAAAAAATGACTTCGTCTGAAATACAAAAAGTAGATAACTAATTGGTCAATCTACCAGTGGCAGCGGTCTGTCTCGATTTTTTTATTTTTCTAAGGTGGCGTAAGATTTTTTCTAATGGATATAGTGTTTTCTAAACTAAGACAGTCTTACGCTTCATACGATATCTTTATAATTTATCTATTTATTTGATATCAAATCATAGAGTACCTATTGGTGAAATCCGCTTCCACAGAAGTCCGGTGGGAAACTTTATCAGGCCACTCAGAAAGTGTTGCGAATAAAAGTTTTTATGTCTATGGTACTGGCCACTTTTTATCATTTGGGTGATTTGCACCATTTAAATATAACGATAACAAAGCCGTTAACAGTTGTCAAATCGTCGAATTGACCAATAGGCGGCCGTTTCACGGCTTTGTTATTGTTATATTTAAATGGTGCAACTCACCCTTAGAAAACTTTAGTTACATTTCTAAAAGTAAAAAAAACCATGTTTGAATTTTGAATTTCCCTCCACATTTTTCAAATTATCGTCTAATTTAAAAATGGATCTGCAATTCTGCATCCGCCCGCCTAGGCGACCGCCTGCCATTCCTCTTCGCTCTGGCCCATAGCCTGTACCAAGGTTTGGTGTAAGAGATCGCTGCCGCCGATCGCCCCCACAAGGACACGGCGATGCTATAACCAAGCGGGGCATAGGTACACATTATGACGACTCCTGGATTTATCAATACGATCCAGAAAAAAAGCGTCATTTGACATTTTGGCTGTTTCAAAACGAACTAACGTCTACGAAAGTGAAGCGATCGAGAAGCACAGGGAAAATTTTGATTGCTATTTTCTTCACTTTGACGGGGTATCTGATTTCAATTCCATTAGACGCGCTAGAAGCGTTCGAGACAGCCGTTGAAGAAGTGTTTGCGGCGGACTGGAAAAAAGGTTTTGAAAATTGGTTCAGATGCATGAAACTTTGTATAGACGCTGCTGAAAAGTTTTTTCAAAAAAAGTTTCTCAAAACATTCTGAGTGTCCCACGTATTTTAACCTTTTAGGATGAAACCTCCGCTCAATCGGAAAACCATATTTTTGAGAGTGATACAAACGGTATGGATGGTGCTCTTAGAATTGCTTCATTAACCCCCCAGAGGGTAACCGCCCCAGGACCCGATGGCTTGCCGGGGAAAGCCTGGGTCCTGGCCATGGAGGCTCCCAGGTCTCGACTAAGAGGGTTCTTCAGCACATGTATGGAGAGGGGCCAGTTCCCACTTTTCTGGAAGACGGGGAAACTGATCCTCGTTGCGAAGCCAGGGCGCCCTGCGTACGAGGTGGGCAAGCTCTTTGAAAGAGTCATTTCAAGCCGCCTCGTCGCGCGCCTAACACGGGTGGGGCCAGACCTTTCGGACGGTCAGTTCGGCTTCCGCAGGATGCGCTCGACGGTGGATGCTATCATGCACCCTGGGACACCCCCAGGGTAGGTGTGTCGTGGCAGTGTCCTTGGACATTGCTAACGTCTTTAATTCTCTGCCCTGGAGTACGATCCAGAGGGCACTCCGGTACCACCGGGTGCCCGAATACCTGTCGAGTGGTCGGGGTCTACCTGTCAGACAGGTTTATAGTCTACGCAGGTCACCAGGGAGAGTGGAGACGCCGGGAGATGTCGTGCGGTGTTCCGCAGGGATCGGTATTAGAACCAACCTTGTGGAACATCGGGTACGACTACATGCTGCGTGGCGACTTCCCTGACGGAGTCAGCGTGGTCTGTTACGCAAACGACATGCTGGTTGGCGCAGGGAGAGTCGCACCGGACGGCGGTTACACTAGCGACACGCGGGGTTGCGAACGTCTCGTTGATAGGATCCAGGAGTTGGGACTCGAGGTGACGCTGCACAAATCCGAGGCTATGTGTTTTCACGGTCCTCGGAACGCGCCGTCATCGGGTTCCCAATTAACGGTAGGAAGAGTTCTCATCGGCACCGGGTCGACGATGAAGTACCTGCGACTCGTCCTCGGCGGCCGGTGGAATTTCGTGGAGCATTTCCGACGTCTGGCTTCAAAACTAAACCGGACTGGATATACTGCACGATTTCCCGTGAAGCGGCGAGCCTTCTTGCTGGCCTACCACCGGGAGATCTGGAGGCAATAGTCCTTTCCGCGTCAAGTCATGGCATGGTGGATAGAGCTCCGCCGGGTTCTCATGGTGAAATGGCGTCAGCTACTGTCGCAGTCCTGGATACGCTATAATTATGGCGGTAAGTCCCGTCTTTGAGGCGTGGCTGGAAAGAACTCACCGTTCCTCACCGGACATGGCAAGTTCGGGAGGTTCCTGCATCGGATTCGTGCGGAAATGACGTCCGGGTGTCGCCACTGTGCGGAACGCCCGGAGGACACGGTGGAGCACACAGTGAAGGTGTGCCCTGCTTGGGCGGAGCATCGCCGTGCCCTCGTGAGGGCAATCGGCGGCGGCGATCTCTCGAGCGAGGAGGAGTGGCAGGCGACTTCTGCGAAGCAGTAATGCTAGCAAAGGAGGAGGCCGACCGTATTAGGCAACGGCGGCGCTCACAGCGCCCCAGCCGCCGTCGGGATTCCGATTCCGATTTTCGGCCATCGTAGGTACGGGCTTGCGGACGGCGAGCAATGAGTAGCTCGCTGTCAAACCGTCCGGTAACTGTCCGGACCGAGCCCAAGTTGTCGACAGCGCGCACTGTTCCCGCGCACCTCAAGGTGCTGTCAGCAACAGCAGGGGCTCAGCTGAGTCGAAACCTACTGGGGGTTAATTCGAAAGATAGCTCAAGCCCCGGCACGAAAGGCAACGAAGGAACAAGAGTGGGTTTTTGGTCAGTAAAAGTATCTCACGCTCCGCCCAAGAGCGGGGGATGTCATTAGATGATTTTCCCACCATGGAAAAAACCCTTAATATAAAAATAGCTTAATTATGGATCTAATTAATTAAACTCTTCTGTTAATTATTTATATTCTTGTGAGTCGTTAGTTAAGTAAAGTTTGTCATTCAATCAATCAATCAATCAATCATTGCGACCTAGACGGAATTTGCACGAGCCGCATAGTCCAAGATCCCAGAGCGATCTGACATAACTTATTTTCTTGCGTCTCAAGTGCTTTGAGTACCTGTGTACTATTGGAGTTCCCTCTTAGAGAATCTTGGCAGGTACCAGGTGAGAAAGGGAACTAAAAATAAGAGTTACTTAACTTAGATTTTTATGGCTGATTTTTATATAATATGTTTTGTAGAATATTATTCTAAAATAGTATCGTAAGTGTCAGACACTTTCCATGGACCAAAACTTCTGTCAGATGTTTTATAGCTCCACAAAAATAAACAAACTTTAATTATTTGTACCTACAAGATTTTAAAATAAGTTATTTTCCACACTAGTTCGGAAAACAGTAAATTGCAGCCGAAAAGAGGTAGTAAAAAGGAGTGCACTTGTCTCTCTTAGACTTCGACAGAAATGTAGGTAACTATTACAAAGTTTTTCAGTAGTCAAATAAATTGTATAGGTAGGTGGTTAACGAAAAAATAAACTTAGGAGTTTTCCCTAGTTTTTTTTTTCTTTTAAACCCACACAAAATTGTCAATCATGATCCTACAAAATATCATAGGAAATCAAAACGTTCCATCTTAAAGGTGGAAAGTATTACCTAAAACGGGGAAGGAGCCGCAAGCGTAGCTAGTATAAAATATTAGTATTTCATCAACACAATTACAATGGTGTTTCTTTAAGAGGTGACTGACTTATACACGTATGTAGTTATGGTAGGCCTACAAAGGTGGTACTTAGGTATTGTTTCCTAGCATTTATCTGATCGGTGTCACCAAACTGGTCTCTTTTATTACTGGTCGTAATAGCCGAGCTCTCTAAGCACCATTGTTTAGTTGATTGTCTGCAATTTGACCTGCATAGATAGGTATTCTATAGAAAAACAGTTACTTTTCCAGTTTCGATATTTATTAGTTCCTGCTTTTTAATGTTATAGCCACAGAACACAGGAATAGTAACTTTTAAACCGACTTTTAAATGTCAGATAACTTTTATAGAAATTATAGGCAAGTACGTACCTATTTATTTTTTAGTTAAAAATGATCTGTCTATTATAAAAAAAATTGGATAAGTGCGAGTCGGACATGCGCACGAAGGGTTCCGTACCGTCCGTAGCAAAAACGGAAATAAAATCATGTTTGTTGTATGCTGCGGACTGTTGTTACAGCAGCAACAGAAATACATCACCTCTGAAAATTTCAATTGTATAACTCTCACGGTTCATGGTACAGCCTCGTGATAGACGGACAGACCGACGGACAGCGGAGTCATAGGGTCCGTCCCGTTTTACCCTTTGTGTACGGTACCCTAAAAAAAGGCATTAAGTGAGTTTATCAAATATTTCCGATAAAATTTAGAGATTTTTTTTTTAAACCGTTTGGTTTCGATTCGGACTCGCGCATAATGGTGCATGCAAACATAAAGATACATGTTTTTCGGTCCCGATATGTCGGTACGGGTCGGTACAGATAGGCACCGGTCAAACCACATTTAGAAACAGGTAAATCTGTATCCGTGTCCGACGCTTGCCGCCTGCACCGATCGGTATACCGACTCGCACAGACTCGCCTTCACCAGTGACTTGTTTCTTTATGTTAGCACCCTATAGGATTTCAAACGATAATAATTATTTTGGTAATTTATGTAATCTTTAAACCCGTCTTTCTCATTTGGAACCGTACAAGGTTCTTGTATCTTGAGGTCATAAATTCTGTTAAAAATGATCTTATCATCAATAAAAGAAGTGCTGGTGCTGCTACACATGGGCAATAAATAATACGAACCATATACGGCAAGGTCTGAAAAAACATATGTTTACTTATTATGGATTTTTTTACAACATTATCAACATAAATATTTCTTCCATAAGATTAAAACATTCATAAAAAAAAAATTGCTACACGATATTTCTATCTACTTTGATCTTTCGAAATATGTTTACACAAAAATATTCAGAGTGTACATATCATTATGTAAAACAATTAATATTTCGCAAAGAAAATGGTTTTAAAGATCAGCGGGGCTCTATGAATATATTTTTACTAGCTGAGCCCGCGTTTTTCTCGTTTCCGTGGTACCAACTGTTAACATCTTACACACGTGATAAGTAACAAGTAAAAAGTAGATAAATCTTAACGAAATATCCGATTGAGATGAAACAAAAATTATTTTACTTCTACATAAATACTCTTGATAACATAATGCTTAATTTCGATAAAGATTAATATTACGATACATATTTAACGTAGTTTTTTTTTCTTCAGACGATTTAATAATTATTTTGAACACAAAATCGGTTATTGTGATTAAACCATGATAGCTAGATATACTTATGTTCTTGTGGACTTTTTTGTAGGTCTTAATGGGATCTACAAACCCGTAGTACATCATTTTGTTCTATTGTCAATAGTTTTTGCAGCGCACGCAAAAATAGGTTTTCGATTTTACACCTTGTGTTACAAAATAGCAATTTTATTACGGATCCCTAATTTTGAAAAAAAAAACATGCTTATAGCCTTCCTCGATAAATGGACTACCCAACACTGAAAAAATCATTCAAATCGGACCAGTAGTTCCAGAGATTAGCGCGTTCAAACAAACAAACATATATATATATATATATACTAGCTTTTGCCTGCGACTTCGTTCGCATGGAACAGTGACTTCCGGAAATTTCAGTACTGAATTGATGCCGACTCTTGACCGTCCGGAATATTTTTTTTTTATTTCTTTTTTTTTTGCAATAAAAACTATCCTATGTCCTTTCTCAAGTTCCAAACTATGTCTGTACCAAATTTCACACAAATCGGTTCAGTAGTTTAGGCGTGAAGCAAAGACAGACAGACAGACAGACACAGTTACTTTCGCATTTATAATATTAGTTTGGATATATAATATAATATAATATAATATATACTATATATTATTATATAGATTTACATAAATATTTAGAAAGTATTTAGTTGTTACTTGACACTAGTCAAATGCACAATCCGTTCGTAACAAAACAAAAAAAAGAAAACTGGGCAAGTGCGAGTCGGACTTGCGCACTGAGGGTTCCGTGCGAACTACAATTCCCGAATGGAGTCTCGAAGATTTTTTTTTTTGTGGTCTAGGTAACCACAAATTTACCGTTTTAGATTTATTCCTTTACTGTGGTATAAGACCTTGCTTTGTTTCAAATTTCAGGATTCTCGGTCAACTGAGTCAACCCTATGAATTTCGATCTATAAGAGTATCAAAATATACGTTTTTTTGCGACATAAACAGCCGTATCTTTTTTTATCGCTAACTTAGAAGTTTGATTTTTCCACAGTTTGAAGGAACCGTAGACCTGAGTACATGGTTTTAATTTTAACTCGATATGTCCACGCAATCTCGAGATAAAGGGTCTTGACAGACAGACGGACGGCCAACAAAGTGATCCTATAGGGGTTCCGTTTTTTTCTTTTTGAGGTACAGAATCCTAAAAAAAATTTTGGGGGGAAATTTTCGAGTGTAGGTTTCAATTGTAATGATTGTAATGGCAAATTGATTGTTAATGGATATTGGTATGTAAAATTGGTGTAATAGTATCCACAAGTGTCTGCATAAGTGAACCATGTATGGAATCATGAAACAGGCGCGATCTAGGTAAAAGGAACTGACAATATTTATTTGTAGTGTTGACTACCTCTGCGAAGTTTGCGAAGTTTACATTTGCTGTCAAATAATGTGTCATGTGAATATGTGTTACATCAGTATTATAATGGAAATCAAAATTAATCGAAGTGACAATAAAAACTTAATATTTTATAAACTCGATGCATGAAAAAAAAAAAACTTGAACTTTCATAAATGTTACGTTTGTCCCAGCAGTAGTGTCGGCGGTGACATGGGACGCGCCGACGCCTTACGACCCGGTGTGGCTGGCCAGCGTGCAGATGTACCCGCCAGCTCCCACCGTCAACGAGACCCGCTTCTGGGGCTTCGGGTGGGTCTATGAGTCTGATGTTGAATTTAGACTGTTTACGAGGTAAGAGGATTTAGGTAATCTTATTGATAGTCGGTTTAAATGTTGTCTGTATGAGACTTCCCTCTATTATTTTTACGGCGGTTGACCTGGACCGCGATTTTTTTTCTTGTTTGCGCTTGAAACCATGAGCTCTTAACGCGATCTATTTGACGACGTAAACTGAACCGTTAGGGATCGAGCTCTATAGGGCTTAAAGGTCCATCCCTCTTTTTCGCTCGCAACATTATAATACGTCATGGTAAGGCTTCAGATCGCGCAAGATTTTCAAGAAGAAAGAGGTCTTTTGTCCAACTGTTCTACACATACTATGTTAGAAAAAAAGTTTTGTATGGTGTACAAAAAACCTACATACATATGTACGTTTACAAGCTCGTAAAATAATTGTTCTTGGCAAGACATACAGTACTAGTACAGTAATACAGGGATAATAGAAATGGGTGGTAAAAAAGTTGGACTTGCTACAGAAAGTAATTTCATTTTTTATTTATTTATAAAAATTGTAATATATTTAGGTGTTGCAAAAGGATTCCTAAGATAAATAGGTAAACTAATATATTTTACACTGCTGTCTACGTAGTACTCAAATAAATGTAAAAAAAAAAACTGAAACGGCAGTCTACTTTTATTTTGGAGTCAACCGTGACATTCTTGGTATGGTTATGTGAAGAGGAGTGATCAAACGCATGTTACTAAAACAGTTGTTAGTTTACATGTGAACGGATGAAAAGGGAGGCCAAAGATCGGATGGATAGATTGTGTAATTGTATAAAAAAGAATCAGTGATAACGTGACGGTTCATAGAATAAAATGGAAGAAAAAAACGTGTTGCACCAACCCCAAATCCCGACACAGGACAAGGGCAGGAAGAATGATAATGAGTGTGTTGTTTGTAACATTCTTGAAGTTCTACAGATAAAACCAGTATTTTTAATATGACCAGATATTTCCATTACACTTTATCGTATTATAAAAAAGTCCCCACCGTCATTGTCTGTCTGTACGTTCGCAATAAACTATAAAACTACTGAACATATTCTCTTATGGTTTTCGCCTATATGCAGAGTGTTTCATGAAAAAAAAACCCGAGAATTTTAAATATTTGTAACATCTGTGCAAAGCTGGGGCGAGTTGCCAGTATAGGTATTAAACTCGACTCAGTACCTATAAGTATTAAAGACGTTATCTTAATTTAATGGGCTTTCCTAGTCTTCTTTCGTCTTAAAATAATAGATCGATCATCTGTGATGTCAGTGTTTTCAAGACGTGGTTTGTTTCGCTTCTAATAGGACTGATATTTTTCTCCTCGGTTCGAAGTGACAACCTCCTTTTAGATGAAAACTGAGTACCTATGACGTCAGTTTCGAAAGATAATTCGAGCCCCGGTATGAAGGCTCGAAGAAACAGGGCGGGTTTTTAGTCACTAAGAGTCTGAGACTATCTCCCGCTCCTCCCAAGAGCGGGGGTTGTCATTAGATGATTTTCCCACCATAAAAAAGCACCTATGACGTCTTTCCAGATTGTAGTAATCTGAAATTGTCGAAAAATAATTGGCATTTGTATTTTAACTACCTAGCAGCTTGTCCGGTGTAGTGTAGCTACTACTAAAATAGCTAAAAAATGTTATACAAAGAAAAACTGACTTCACTAAAAAAATACACTAAAACGATCCAAATAACTTTAATTTCGGAAGTCGGTGTTATATAAGAAACAAACAATAGCGAGAAACACCAACTTCCGAAATTAAAGTTATTTGGATCGTTTTAGTGTATTTTTTTAGTGAAGTCGGTTATTTTTTTTAAGTTTTTTATTTCGCATTTTTTAGTTGCGATACACTTATAGCCAGAGTACCTTTTTTCACGAAAATTATTAGGATACAATGTTTTATTATGAAGTTGCCGTGTTCAGCTTCCACCTTCTGGCTCCATCATCAGTTCATTTCGATAGTACCTTATAACCAAAGTGCATCTCATAACAATTCTAATAAGCCCAAACACGGCTAGAATACATTGATTACTTACGGAGTTCCGGTGCCTATCTTCCGGCTCCATCATCGTCATCAGATCAGTTCAATAGTACCTTACGGCCAAAGTGCATCTCATGACAATTCTAATAAGCCCAAAGACGGCAAGGATACAATGATTAATTACGGAGGTCCCTTGCCTATCTTCCGGCTATCAGATCACTTCGATGATACCATTTTCAATATATCTATTCAGAACTATTCATTTATTTGTATTGTCATAGTGGCTTAACTATGTTCATTGTGATATCTGTTGAGTATGAAGTTCCGTTGGCCATTTCCGGTCTTCTTCACCAGTTCCACTTCATAAAATGTCACCTTTGACTATAAATACATAAGCCCTCAATGATAATACCAAAATAACTATATGGTTGCCTATAATATTTGAGGAGTTCCCTTGGTTCATTATGGATCCCATCATCAGAAATGGATTTTGAAAATAATAGGACCAATCTGGAAGAATGTCATGAGACGGGGAAAAAATTTTGCAAATCGGTAAATAAACGACGGAGTTCTAAGGTAACAAAAAAAAAATACAACCGAATTGAGTTAAACCTTATTTTTTTGGAACTCGATTAAAAATAGCTAAAACTACATCGGACCCCTAATTATTATTTTATTGTTTCTTTCAGTTTCGTTCCAAGTTGAGTAACTTACACTCACACTTAAACTCTAGAGTTAGAGTTTCTCAATTGTCAAAATAAGCCTTTTATTTTAAAGAGTCCATGGTTGCTTGCCTGCTTTTATTGAAGAATATTAATACTATTTTATTTAGCAGATCAAATAAAACAGTATTAATTTTCTATGTATTATTTTTGTATGTGCATCACAGATCATGCACATGCAAAAAAATACATAGAAATCTGAAATTTGCGGATTGCTTGATTTAAAATTAGTTTAAAGAAATTGAAGGAACTGTGTTTAACTTTAAAGTTGCTTCTCTCAAGTTGTAAGTGAAAACTCAACGAAAACTGATTGTTTCAACTACACCGGCGTATAGCTTGAATGTGGTTTTCAACGGTATCGACCGACCTGAGGCTGCAGGAAAAGTTTCGGTGAAACTTTAAATAATGGTGTCAAAAACAGTTCAGCAATGTACCTAGACGGGTAGGTTATAAAATAGGAACATGGATCATTGTGATATATAACCCTAGGGAGTTGTGTTCGCTTCAAGATTGTTCGGAAGAGTTACCCCGACCCTAGAGTGCAAAGGGCAATAGGGGTTTTAGTCAGTAAACGTCTGACACTACTTTCTTGTTTTTGCTAAAAGGGCTTTGTATTTAGTTACGTCTGAGAAAAAGGCGAGTTGGGAAATCATCTTACTATGACTGCTCTCGATCTAAGGCTGAAGCGAGGGGGCGGGCGTGTCAGTTTACTGGCTAATAGGTACTTGTGTTCTTCAGTTAGTCTTTGCATTTCGTAGCCCTATTGAGCCCACACGGTTTTGCTGATATTTCTATGAAGCGTGTGACACTACGCGCTGGCGATTTGGGCTCGGTTTTTAGCGGACTGGCGGAAGCTTCAGTGTCTCTAGCAGATGTTGGAACACTGGTAATTATTTCCGTATGAAATGTTTAAGTCATAAACCCCACAATAAAAGGTACTTAAACTGCCAAAAACGAACGTAAAATCTGTTGAAACATGTGTTATATTCTGCTTTATAAAATTGTTCTCACCATAAAGGGAAATTGTAAAGTATAATTAAAATTCGCAGAGCGTTCTTTCCAACACATATTTTACTATCGTAGTGTATGACAAAAATTTTAACGCCACCTTTTTTGTACATGCCATTGTTTTCGTGTCGTACGTAATGAGTGGTAAGAGTCATAAGACTATAATTATATTGAAATGAGCTATTGTGTATGTATGTCATGTATCTATTCACAGCTTGAGCGAAATTCTCTATGTACAGCTCCAAGTATTTGGACTACTCAATCGGCACGATGCGACGCGCAGGTTTTGGAGATCAAAAACAAAAAAAAATATTCTAACATATCCAATGGTTTTACCGAATAAAAATTTGGTATACATAGTTGGAAATAAGACTTTTAAATAAATAATAGGAATAATTTGAGGGTGCAAGATGGATAAAATTATTTAGCTATCAGCGACCCGAATCATTGCATTTTTTGGTTTTTCTCCACTATAATATTTTTGTCCCTCAGTTCTAAAAAACCGTTCAGTAATTTTTGAGTTCGCGATAGCGAACAGACGATTATAGAGACGCGGTGGGTGATTTTGTTTTAAAAACAAACTTTACCTCTTTATTATATTAGTGTAGATGTAGGAGAACGCGACATTTAATCACGTAGGCAGATAATTGGCAGCGTTTGCTAATCTTTGATGAGCAAACAATTCATCATCATCATCATCATCTTCCTGCCCTAGTCCCGTTTTATTTGGGGTCGGCGCAACACGTTTTTTTCTTCCATTCTGCCCTGTCACTTGCCACGCTATCACTAACTCCATTTTCATTAATTAATTATTAATTTTTAATTATTACTAGGAATTACCCATGTCATCGTATTTAAGAGTTCATGTCATACAAATCTGTAGTTTTAGACGTTGATACACTGGTAAACTTTTAAATTTTAATTTATTTATAATTTCAGGAGGAACCCATTCGACTTTCAAGTATTAAAAACAAACGATTCCGCATCTCTACGAGAATCAAATTTTGATTTTAGCAAAAAAGTTAAGGTGCTAACTCATGGCTGGCTCAATAATGGTCACGGCCCCATGCCTGAATCCATCAAAGAAGGTAGGAAACCTTTTGAAACATTATGTTAACTCGAAATTATATGCATATACATTCTCGATTTATATTAATTGTTAGAAGGAATGAAACCCAAAAACCTTTTCACTTTAAAAGTATTGAGATTATTTTTTCAGGGTTCCGTACATACCCAAAGGTCAAAAATGAAACCCTATTCCTACACATGGTCCGTCTGACTGCCATCAGATTGTATCTCACGAACCGTGATAGATATACAGTTGAAATTTTCATAGATGATGTATTTCTGCTACCGCTGTAACAACAAATATTAAAAACAGCATAAAATAAATATTTAAGTGGGGCTCTCAAACAACAAACGCGATTTCTTTGCCGTTTTTAGCTCGATATTAATAATGGCAACCGGTACACGCTTGAATTATTCACAGAATATTTACAATTGCAGAAACGGATCTTGAGCGCTTGGCGTCAGAGTGGGGATTGCTTTGGGCATTCCATATATTGGCTAGGCAATCTTCGTTGTTAGATACATGCAGCAAGACAGGGAACGAATCATGAGTGACGTCTATGATGTTATGGCGCGGCGAACCAATCACTGACACGCCCCACCTCCACGTGTCATTTCGCACCACTAAAGAGACCGAATATTTGACTTCAGCGCAACTTAAAGCCAGCACTCAAGGTCCGTGTCGGCAATTGTAGTTGTTAGTATACCTATTCACTTTTAAAAGAAATTAAAAAAAATATATATAATGAATAATTAAGGGGTTCCCAAACAAAAAAACTGATTTTTTGCTTATGTATAGTGTCTAATGTTGTATAGATAACGGAACCCTTCGCGCACGATCCGACTCGTAGGTACTAGGCTTGTTTTTTTTCATGTGTGCCTACATGTATAACAAGTAGGTAACTACATGCTGATGTACATACTCACGATATCAGGGAATGGAAACTGCAATGGTTGTAGGCGATTACTCCGCCTGTATCTGCATAATGAGATCTTGAAATCCATCACGTCGATGCCAGACTGAATTTCAAGCGAGGTCAATGTATCTCGATTCACGAACACCCACATTGCCAGTGAAAAATGTGTGCTATTCTGATAGAAATAATCAAGGGAATATATTGCAGAATCCTTCTTATTTCTTTGTTCTATAATGAAGAACAACGTAAATAAAGTAAGAGAAGTCTTAATATAGAAATTAAAAAAGCCAAAGGCAACTAAGAGAAGATGGCCAGACTCAATTGACAGCGCCCGTTCATGGACATGACGCGTATTTATTTAACACTTAATACACATGGGTACAGAGGCGGACTTAATGCCGTAATGAGTTCAGTTTTCCCACTCTAAATCTTATCTACGAATATTTGGCGTGTATAGATTATTGTAATCATACTACTTAGCTGAATTGGCGAACGTTATTCTGTCATATAAATTAATAAAGAAAAAAATTGGGGTTGGGAAAAGGAGGGTAATAAAAACAGCCAACAATCTATTATCAGGTCTACCAAATATAAAAAAAAAATCAGCAAGCTGTTTGGGAGGAGGTCGATTGCAAACACTGAGACACGAGATTTTGGTATATTAGAAGAATTCAAAACAAATTCGTCAACAACTTGTATTTTTTTATAAAATATTGATAACAAGACTCATCGAAGAAGAGGTCAATATAACATAGTCAAAATCTTTAGAAAATAATCAAGTTGTTTTATATTTCAGCTTACCTTAACGTCAGCGATTTGAATATAATCGTGGTAGACTGGGGTGTCGCAGCCAACGTCAACTATGTCCTGGCCAGCTACAACGTCGCCTCAGTTGGGCGCCTCCTCACACAGTTCCTCAACTTCCTTATTGGAGAGGGAGTGTCTATGGATGACGTGCATTTAATTGGCCACAGTCTAGGAGCCCATGTCGTGGGTATAGCTGGAGCTTATGTGAAAAAAGGACCAATTGATACTATTACCGGTGAGCGCTTATTCTGTGGTTAATTTCTCCTGGTAACCATTAGTTCCAAGAAAAAACTGTTGTGTATGTATTGGTATAACCTGAACGTTATTGGTAGCGGTGAATTCTTGCGCCCGGTTCTTGTTCGAAGTGTGAGGATTTCCGGCCACCGTAGGCGCTAGTTTGTGGATGACGAGCAGTGGGTAGTTCGCCTATCACACGTCCGGTAAGGACACGGCCCGAGTCGACAGCGCGTAGTGTTCTATGCGGGCCATAAGGAGATGTCAGTAAAGCTGAAGGAACCCAGCAAGGCTGCGGAAATGTTTAAAAGGGTGATCGTGTCCCTCGAACGTAAAGTGTAACTGAAGGATATAGGTAGGTTACAGTCAGTAAAAATCTGTCATCCCCTATCATTTCACCCTAGAGCGCGAGAAGTCATTGGATAGTTGTAAAGAAAATGTATTGGGAGATATTCGGAGCTTATTCGGGAGAGGTTATTGGCTCTTTTTGTGTCCTGGAATGGTAAATAAATACTGGAGAATAATAATAAGTATTAATAATATTCCACAACTATCACACAACGCCGTCTATTCTCAAGCTAAGCAAAGCTTGTGTTATATGTAAGTACTAAACAACTGATAAACATATACTTCTAAATACATATAGATAAATTACACCCAGAGACAACAAATAATCGTGCAAACACAAACATTTGTCCTGGGAGAGAACCGAACCCACGACCTCCGGCAGGGCCACTCATAACTAAGGTCAGGCAGGATGATTTCTCCTTTTAATTTATCGACAAAAGAAATTATTTAGGCATTTACTTAACTTTGTGCACCATCGGCTTTCATATTAAAATTAAAAGCAGTTACGAAGGGCTTAATATTAATTTTGTGTTAAGACAACAACTGATGTGGATGTCAGTTAAGTAAACGTTGTACGTTTGTAACGTCAATCAATGTCAGTTTTAAGGAGCTACACTTCATATTCTGCAGTTTTGAGCACAATACCTTTTACCTTGAGGCTTCTTTCCATGCAGGGGGTACTTTATCATCCCCTTCATAAAGGGTTATGAGTTTAGCTCACGGCTACGCACAGTTTCACCTGAAGGGACTTAACTGTCATAATGAACTAGAATTAAAATGATAGTGACATTAGATATTGACCGACGACCTGGTAAGAGTAGCGGGAATGCAGTGGATGCGTTACGCACAGGATCGGTCATTGTGGCGACGCTTGGGGGAGGCCTATGTCTTACAGTGGGCGTCTTTCAGCTGAAATGATGATGATGATGATATGATATGATGAGTTCAGATGACGTTAGATATATCTATATATCCCAATTTCATTTTATTGAAGATATATAGATATATAACCTTGTTGATGAATATCAGGTATAAGTATACAGCCTATTTTTTTTTTTTTTTAAACTATCACACAACGCCGTCAAGTCCCAAGCTAAGCAGAGCTTGTGTTATGGGCACTAGACAACTGATAAACATACTTATATATTTCTAAATACACACATATTATAGATAAATTACACCCAGACACAGAACAAATGATCATGCTCATCACATAAACATTTGTCCTGGGTGGGAATCGAACCCACAACCTGCGGTATAGCAGTCAGGGCCACTAACCACTAGACCAACAGGCCAGTCAAATAAGAGTAAAGTCAAGGGAGGATCCTCCGGCCAGACAGGTGAGGGACGGGTAGTCTGGTGGGCGACTGCCCACACGTACATCCATAAACCTGTAATCAGATATCATAATATCCCCTGTCAAGACGTGCATGATTTTTTTTGACTTTAGGCTATCCCTAACGATAGTACGACGTCAACGATACCAATTTGGCCTAGCACCCTTATAACTTTATTTTTTAATTGTGTATTTTTAGTATAATTATACGATTGTGCGAGTGTATTTCTTTCTTTATGTTGAGAAGGTGACCCATCCACAGACTGAACTCGGCATGCATTGCGATAAACACCTTAGAGTTCGGCTCGTGCGGTTGCTATTATTCTTATCACAAGCTTTTCTCAGATAATTCCTTTCCTCTCCTTTTAGATGTAACTAGAAGCTATGTACAATTGTACATATTCTGATTTATTCCGTTAGTTTGAAAGCCGATCTTAAGCTATGAAAAGTAGTGACCGACCAAAACACGATTTGCAGCCGAAACCGAAACCGTAACTCAATGAATGGCTACTCTTATAGTTTCGGCGGTAACCGAAACGGACATGGTAACTGACAAAAAATCCAAATAACATTTCTATGTGTTTATGATTATAATTTTATACATAATCGAATATATCGAAAAATATAATATAAAAATTACAACACACAGACGAACGAGTCAGTCAGGTTTTAGGTTTCTATCAAAACTATCACCTTAAAGACGCTATTTCGGTTGAACCAAATATTTCGACCACTTTTTTGGCCAAAACCGAAACTCTAGCCGAAACCAGATTTTTGACCGAAACTTCGGGCGATCTCTAATGAAAAGACGAGCCGGATATCTTAATCCACTTAACCTTCCTGAGTGAACAGAAAGATGAACGATTATTACGAATTCCAGGATCAAGTATTTCGTTATCCCTCCCGTGAAACCCGAAACAGTGTACCCTTCGCCCAACCCTTCAGCGAGACAAGAGGCAGCAGGACATAATAAATCGCGTCTTAATTACGTGCTTATGGCAAATAATTTGGCAATTTTAACTCCCCATTCTGCGCTGAATGCCGAGGTGTTTACGTAACCGATTCTGTTTGCTTTTATAACAAAACCGCAGCAAATTAGCTTCTATTGTTAGTTATACTCTGGCGGTTGTTGTGAAGACTCCTTTGTTTTGTTTACTAATTTTGCGTATACCATGTTATTATCTTTATTGTTCGGGTAATATGTTACTAAAATTAATATAAGGAAAGTTTTGAGTTATGGGCGGGAGATTGACCTAACATTTTAATAATCACTAGTAGCTCCGCTCTTCAATGAACATACTTCCGAGATAAAAAAATCCCAAAATTTTATCCAAATCTCCTCAGCAATTTTATCGTGAAGAACTAACAAACACTTTCTCACAAAATTATGCCTTTATAATATTAGTGTGATTGATTAAGTTCTTGATAATAAAGTAGATATGAAGGTACGAGTCAAAAGCGGTATCGCATTGCCTGGAAAATGGGCTGTGTAGGTAATAAAAACACTGGCTCTATTTTGAATATTAGTGTTTAGTTGCATTCAGTTCGACTAAAAGCCAGCTTCAGCATAGTTATTTTTAGTTGGGATATCATCTTGTGACATCCCCGCTCTAGGGCAAAGCAGTCAGACTTTTACTTATTAAAACCACACCTATGTTTTTCCAATTGCCTTTTGCGTTCCAGGGCCACAGGTTTCCCTTTCAGAACCAACCCATGGCCCAAAAGCATAGTTAGTATAAGGTTAAGCAGATTATGTTGTATATCATACTAATATTTAAAAAGCAAGTGTGTTTGTTATTTCTTCACACTTGAATGGCTGAACCAATTTCGATGAAACTTGGTACCCAAACGGGTTCTAGACTGTGTCTTGGAATAGCACTAGGATACTTTTTATGCCGGGACTGAGTTCTTTAGAATATTTTTCTATAATCACACGGGTGAAGCTACTGGCAGCAGCTAAATATGATAATAATTTAATTACTTAATTAATTAAATTTTATGATTTTAATTTTATAAATTACGTTCTTGATATTAACTTTACCACAAACTTCAATTTTCATTACATTCAATCATATAGTATATACCAAGGAATATAACGTACATTAAAAAGTAAAATGAAAACTCAACTAATTGACTGATCGATTCCTATGATCTCGTTTCCCTGAAAACCGAATTCGGTAAATTAATTCAATGAAAAATGATCCTTAAAAGTTTTCGTATTTATGTCGATACTTATTGATTTTGTACTGAAATTACATCTTGAGAAATTTTATTTGATTCTGATTTTAATTTAAGATTTGAATTGATTTATTTATGATTTTAGTGTTTTTTTTTTTCTAGTTTCACTTCATTTCGTCCTGTTTTTTAATATGAGACTTAATGTACTTACTGGCTATGGACTCCATGGTCTAATAATAAATATTTTTTTTTTGTTTTTTTTTTTTTTAATTAATCAATGGCATTAAGATAGTATTATGCAAGCTAATGACAAATAATAAATACAAGCAACCCTTCGTTTTTAAAGGAGCGCCAGTTACTGTTACTGTAACGACTGTCAATGTTTTTGAATGACAACCGTGTTCCAAGGCAAAGAGTGTCAGTAATGTTCATGTGAAGATAAAGTATTGTGGTATTATCTGAAGTGCGAAGACAGGGGGAGGACACAACAATTCTCAAATCTGGTAACCTGCTTTACTTTCGGGAGGGTGATCAGCAGTCCCAGGGTGGTGTCGGGCTTTTCGTCCACAGGTCCCTCGTGAACAATGTGGTGAGAGTCTAGAGTGTGTCGACCAGGGTGGCGTAGTTGAGGATATATCTAGAGCCATGCATGGTTCTAAGACTCACTTCACCGTGGTCATGGGGGACGTTAATGCGAAACTGGGCAAACGAGACGGGGATGAACTGCGAGTAGGGTCATTTGGATTTGGACATCGGAACCGCCGGGGACACTTACTGCCTAGTTTTATGGAGAAGGAGGGGCTCTACATGATGAACTCCTTCTTGAGAAAGCGTAAGCACAGGAAGTGGACCTGGCAAAGCCCTGATGGTGTAACTAAAAATGAGATTGACTTCATCATGTCGACGAAGAAGCAAATATTCAATGATGTCTCCGTGATCAATGCGGTGAAAACCGGGAGTGATCACCGTATGGTAAGAAGCACATTGAATATCAATTTCAAGCTTGAAAGACTCGACTGATTAAGTCTACGCTCCGTCCTGCACAGATCCAGATCCAAAACTCCGAGAGTTTTCAGCTCGAATTTCACAACCGTTTCGAGTGCCTAGGAAGCTCCGTGGACAAATATAATGATGGGTTTGTGGAAGCTGTCTATACAGTGGGGTGTCAGTTTTTTAAGACTCGTACAAGTAAGACCAAGAGACTAACGGATTAACCTCTCGAGCTAATGAAGAAGAGTCGTGAAATGACTTTACAGTCTTCAGATAATGCGTGCACGTACCGGCAGCTCAATAAACAGATCTCGAAGTCTCTGAAACGCGACCTTCGCCGATTTAATACAGAGAGGATTAAGGACGCGATTGAGCGGAATAAGGGCTCCAAAGTTTTTGCACGGGATCTGTCTATTGGGCAGAGCCAGCTCACGAAACTGAAGACCGAAGATGACAGAGTCATATCCGCCAAACCGAAGCTTCTGGGAGAGATCGAGGCATTTTATGGACAGTAATACACGTCAATCTCCAAACCCGCTACAAATCTGGCAAACGACCCAAGACCTAGAGATTGACTCGACACTACACTGAAGATATCCCGGACGTCAGCCTGTACGAGATTAGGATGGCTCTGAAGCAGTTGAAGAACAACAAGGCGTCAGGTGAGGACGGAATTACGGCTGAGCTCCTGAAGGCGGGTGGAAAACCGGTCCTAAAGGCCCTTCAGAAGTGGTTCGATTCCGTCATATTCGAGGGAAAAACGCCACTGGTATGGAGCAGAAGTGTGGAAGTATTCTTCTTTAAGAAGGGTGATAAAACCCTGCTGAAGAATTAGAGGCCCATCTCACTTCTGAGCCATGTCTACAAGCTGTTTTCCAGGGTCATCACGAACCGTCTCGCGCGCAGGTTTGACGACTTCCAGCCTCCCGAACAAGCTAGATTCCGAAAAGGTTTCAGCACCGTAGACCACATACATACGCTACGGCAGGTCATACAGAAGACCGAGGAGTATAACCTGCCTCTCTGCCTAGCGTTTGTGGACTACGAGAAATCTTTTGATTCGATCGAGACTTGGGCTGTGCTGCAATCTCTCCAAAGGTGCCAGGTTGACTATCGGTACATCAAAGTGCTGAAGTGTTTGTACGAAAACGCCACCATGTCAGTCCGACTCCAGGACCAGAGCTTGAAACCTATCCTCCTGCAGCGAGGTAGGAAGACGTCATCTCTCCGAAACTGTTCACGGCACGCAACGCAATGGAGGATGTCTTCAAGGTTCTGGACTGGAGTGGACTAGGCATTAATGTCAATGGCGAGTACATCACTCACCTTCGGTTTGCCGACTATATAGTAGTCATGGCTGAGACTATGGAGGTGCTCAGCACAATGCTCAATGACCTTAATAGAGCTTCTTTAAGAGTGGGTCTTAGAATGAACATGGATAAAACCAAAATCATGACAAACAACCATGTAGCGCCCACTCCTATTAAGTTCGGAGACTCTTCACTCGAAGTTGTGGACGATTACGTCTACCTCGGACAGACAGTCCAGTTGGTTAGGTCTAACTTCGAGAAAGAAGTCAACCGTCGAATCCAACTCGGTTGGGCAGCGTTCGGGAAGCTACGCGGTATCTTCTCATCCAACATACTACAGTGTCTCAAGACGAAAGTCTTTGACTAGTGCGTGTTGCCAGTGATGACATATGGCTCGGAAACGAAGTCGCTCACAATGGGCCTCATCAGACGGCTTAAAGTCATCCAAAGAGCAATGGAAAGAGCTATGCTCGGGGTTTCCTTGCGTGATCGAATAAAAAATGAAGATATCCGCAAGAAAACTAAGATTGCCGACATAGCACGAAGAATTGCCAAACTTAAGTAGCAATGGGCAGGGCACATTGCTCGCAGAACAGATGGCCGTTGGGGCCGAAAGGCGTGGCGACCGCGTACCGGAAGACGCAGCGTTGGAAGACAGGAGGCCTTCCAACGCTGCGTCGGGTACAAGGTGAACCGATGACCAGGTGAAGGTAGCGGGAAACCGATGGATGTGAGACGCACAGGAACGTTCGATTTGGCGACGCTTGGGGGAGGCCTATCTCCAACAGTGGACGTGTATCGGCTGAAATGATGATGAATGATGATGAAGATAAAAAAAGTAGGTACATATGAATTAAAAAATTCAAGTTGGTACTTACCGGGTTTTGAAGCCGAAACCTCATGCATGAGAGGCGAGTGCCTTAACCACTTCATTATCACAATATGTACATCTTTTTTTTTTTATTTACATCGATTTTTAGTCTACAAACACTATTTAGCAGCAACTGAAAGTTTTTTTTTTTTTTTTTAGGTTTAGACCCAGCCTTACCTTTGTTTACGCTTGGGAACAAGGATGCAAGGCTGGATAAGCACGACGCCCGTCACGTGGAGGTCATTCACACTTGCGGAGGGTACCTCGGGTTCGCGTCTCCTTTGGGCCATATTGACTTCTACCCCAATGGAGGGACAAGGCAGCCTGGATGCGGATTTGATTACAGAGGTATTCGACTAATCATTGGCCGTGAGGTTTGGAATTCAATTGGACAGTATGCTGCATATCTTTGTTAGGAATTCCAGGTGTCTGATCGATTTTCATTAGTTTTGGAGTCGTCTTTCAGTACAGTCAACACCATAAATACTTGATAGATAGATAGATAGATTTATTCTTTATTGTACACCAAAAATAAAAATTACATGAGAAACTTAAAATTTATAGGGTGTCACAAAGGGCGGTCTTATCGCTAAAAGCGATCTTTTACAGACAACCTTTGGATGGATTTTGATAATACGGTTATTTTGCCTCTGTACTATAGTAACGTGATAATATTATTATGGGATTTATCACGTCATTAAAGTCAAGAGGCGATTTACTTCAGAAAATGTTTTTTGAGTTTTGTGTAAGTATCGAGTTTTTCATTCTTTTTATTGATTATGTAGAAGAACCTTATTATTATCGTTCAATCTAGATTTAGTTGTCATGCTGAAAAATAAATAGGAATAAAAGGAAAATATTCCATTTTTGTTCTACATAACTTTGAGCCTGAGTGTGAAATAAACCTTAAGATTTTTCTTGTAGCACACGTCAGCCATATTTAATTAGATGCGCACTCTACAGGTTTCAAGGTTTTATTCAAATTGATAAATTTGATCAGGATTAATCTACTTAACTAATCCAGCCCGAGATATAATTTTAACACTTTTTTTGTTATTTGTTTTTATTTCGTTGAATCAATTGTTTACTATACCTATTCTCAATCAAATAGCTATAGGTCTTTAGTGATACTTATGATGCCACATGGGAACTTAAATTCTCGAGTTTTCCGAGCGATTAGAATATAAAATACTCTAACTGTCGGGCAGTTGCCCGGACCAGATGCAACATTCGTCTGGTTGGAGGATCCTGCTTTTTCAAAGTTTAAAAGTCAAGAAAGAAGTAGAAAATAAGGACATTTTAGCTTAATATAACAATTAGTTATTACAGTATTTTTAAGTAGGTACCTACTGGTTGCCATTGAGATAAATTTGAACCTATAGTTAAAAAACTGGCCCTAAGTATTATTAAGTAATTTATTTATAAGAAACTTAGGCGTTTTCATTTTATTCAGTTTTTATGTTTTCATTTCAATTTTAAATCAAATCCCTCTAAACTTAATAAAATGTGCCTTAAACACAAAAGATCTGCTTAATAAATCGTGAACTTTAAACTAGAAAGTATTAAATTTGTATTTGCAAATGTTGTCTTTTGTATTGTCAGAGCGAGCACTCATATTGGTGATTAAAAGTTCTTTTGACTATGAGTTCTTTGGACTCGTAACCTTTTAAGATGTACAAATGGTGTTAAAAGCACTTAAATAAAAAAGAAAATTAACTTTTAATTCAATCATACTCATTAATAACATACATTCCTACATAACATTATATTTTTTTATGAAATAAAAGCTTGTTGCGAGACTTTCCTGCGTAAATAAACAAATGATCTATTAATTTTTGAAGAACTTTGGATGGTCATTTAAAAGCACAATTTCATGAGGGTTTTGAAGAGCTGCACTATTGAAAACCCAATATGAATGTGTACTTATAATTGAAACTCGAGTCCGCCGCGGTCATAACATGTGGAAGCGTATGATAGTGAAGCCCCCTTTTGATATGATTGATAGGTTTGCGTTTAACCATTATTTCATCTGATGGCATGCAACGGACAAGTTTGCATAAACGTATCCTTGACTTAAAGACCCTAAGGTGGTAGCTATCAATAATCAAATAATTATACTTTTTGTCATTTTTAGGGTCCGTACCTCGAAAGAAAAAAACAGAACCGTTACAGGATCACAATGTTGTCCGTCCATCCGTCTGTCTGTCTGTCTGTCAAGACCTTTAATCTCAAGAACACGTGGAAGTATCCAGTTGAAATTAAAACTATATACTCAAGTCTGCGGTCCCTTCGAGCTGTGAAAAAATCAAACTTCTAAGTTAACGAATAAAAAAGATACGGCCGTTTATGTCGCAAAAAAACGTATATTTTTCTACTCTCAAAGATCGAAATTCATAAGGTACCTTCTGGGTCAACGGGAAGTTGACCCAGAATTCTGAAATTTGGCACAAAGCAAGGTCTTATAGCACAGACATAGAAACAATCTGAAAACCGTAAATTTGTTGTTAAAAAAAGAAAAAAAAATGCAATCGGAAAAATCTTTGAGACTCCATTCGGGAATTGCAGTTTGCACGGAACCCTCCGGCCCAGTTTTTTTTTATCTAGGCCTAGCCTATCAGAATTTAGACAAAGTGGCTGACGTACCTTTGAAATATTATCACACTAATATCATTTTGGTGCCTAGGTGTTAGTTTGTTAGGCCAATGCCTCAATGGGGCGCCTTAGCAGTGCTGCCGTCACGCATATAACCGTAGATTTTTTTGAAGTCATAATTTGGCAATGACGCCATGGTTTACCAGTAAAACACCGCTTTTAAAGCGGGTTATGTCTGACATTAGTCAACAAATGCGATATTTTCGTTGAAAAGCAGAAGTTTCCATCATTTCTCTTGACTTCCAGGTCTGTGTGCCCACAACCGGGCGCACATGTTCTTCGCGGAGTCCATCATCTCATCCGTCCCGTTCACTGCGGTGCGGTGCACCAGCTACGACGAGCTCTACTACACCGGCTCCTGTAGAGGTACTGGCGAGACTCTCATCATGGGCGGCTTTGACATACACTACGGGTGAGTTTCATTGATAATATTGTAAAGAAATTTATTTGTGTTTTTAAGTAGAGGTTGAAAAAAAATCTCAGAAATTACCGGTCCGTCTTCGATAAATTTCGGACTGATGGAAGCTATTTTATCGTTGAGTGACACAACCCGTGACTTTTTTTATTATTATAGATAAGCTCGCGTTCGACCACCATCTCTCGCCTGATGGTAAGCGATGAGGTGGTCAGTACCGAATTAATAGAATTTTATTCTATATAATTTAGTAGGCAAGGAATAATGTAAGTTTATTTCTGCGTATATTTTAGTATTTTTCAATACTGACAAAATATGGCTTTTGTTGATGACTTTTTTTGACTTTAGCCGAAATATGTCTCGAATTTTGTGGAATAAGTCACGGGAACAAAACCGCGGGAACAAACAAATCGACAATGTTCCGGGAATCATTTCAATTGGAACGATTGATGTTGGAAGCCTTTAATGTCACGTAACTTAAAAAGCTCCAAGCAAATATACACTTAATTTATTTGTACGAAGAAATTCCGAATTTATTTGCTTCTAAGAATATTTGTTAAAATAAATACTTTTAATGAAGGGTCCCCAGTCACTAATGCTTCTGAATATTTAAAATTTAACTACCGAAAGTCGGTGTTTGATATTTATATTCCAATTAATTAGGAATTAGTTATGATTCCCTGGCGTTTGTTCCTGCCCTTAGAACATTCAGTCCAGTGAGTCGAACAACAAAAGAAGGTTATTTTAAGTATTCATGAACACGGTTAACTTTTCGTCGCTTCTATGTTTAATTAAACAAAGAACACTCGTTTGTTAAGCTGTAACAACATTAGCTTAAATCTTGGAGATCAACGTTCATTGTTTTGTTTCAGGAAGGATGGTATTTACTACCTAAGGACAAACGCTGAGAAGCCTTACGCATTGGGGGACGGTGACCCAACATGAATTGCGATAAAATATTAAATACCCTGCTTTGCCAACTTCGCCTATAAATTAAATTTTCAAAGAAATTATTACGGAGTGGTCCGTTTTTATTCGCGGCCGCTGCCGTCCGGGCCGATGTTAATTATTAACACAGCTCCGTTGCTGAAAACTTGCGTCATACACCATCACCTGTCATGGACGCTTATTAATTTTATGCTTACAAAGTAGATATAAGCATAGCTACACTTTGTTAACTATAATGTAAGAATTAAGGTAGAACTACATTGGACACATGTGGGTCACGTACGCCAATCTGGTCGCGTCGGTCTCTATACATTTTATATGACAACTAGACTTGTAGACATTAGATCGACGCCACGCGACGTGACGCTACGTACAAATCATGCGTGGCCCACGTTTGCGTCGGTGTAATGTAGTTCCCGGTTAATTGTTATCGGCTGACATTGACAGCTTTCCGATTACAAACAATTGTAAAGCTCGTTTAGATCATAATTATACCTAATATAAAGTTTCATCAATTATTTTATATCGAACTAGATTCTGTCAGTGGCTTGTGGCCTGCGTGAATCTTGAAAACTATCCTAAAATAAAACAAAAAGTACCCGTGTGCAAAATTTCACACAAAGTCATTAAATTCATTAAACCCCAAGCGAACCCAAGCTATCGCTCTCTTATTGTCTTTCTGTTGTGCTTCTAATTACGGTATTAATAGGTAAGGTGTATGCAGGTTGTGAATCGGGTAATTTGCTTGTGATAAACATAAATCTTTTTCTGAAAACAGCATTAAAATTGGTTATTAAAAGAAGCAGCAATTAGCGTTCGAAATATTGGTTTTTGGAAGAGTAAAGGGCCCCATATACAGTACGATCCGTCTCGCGTCTGTACGATCTGCAGGAGATCGTTTTAACGATTGATCGCAACAAAAGTGACGCACATACACGTAACGATCGGTCTCAACGATCGGTCGCAACGATCTTCATTTTACTTGTTTGAAACGGAAGGATAAAGTGTGTGATCAAATAATTCAAAACGTGCTCCAGAAAATAGAAAACGAACTTCTTTTGCTTTCACATGTGTGCTAAGTGCGCAGTGTAACCTAATGGTAGTGACGTCATATTTTAGTATGTGCGTCCTAATGACGATTTGACAGTTTCCCCTTCCACCAGATTTAAAAGGTTTTCGACTTGATCAATATTTAAAGAATTTGAAAATATCTTTCTATTTGCTATTTTGGATAAAGTCCAAAAAGTAAAATTAAAAATAAACGAGTCGAGTACCAAATTGGTGCGTTAAAATGATTAAATTCCATTAAATATCGAGAGTTTAAATTTTTATGAGAAGTCGATTTGGTTGGCCAATATCCAAATTTTGATGATTTGTTCTTTATTTATAAAAGAGAATTAATTCAGGACCGGTCGTTTAGTTTTATTTGTAACAAAATAAAGTGAACATTTTATAATGGACAGCGGTTAATGGAATGTATTAATAATTATGATTAATTACTACTGTTGTAAATTCAATTTTTTTACCCGCTACACCGTATCATACTATGACCGTCTTAGGGACGTATTAAGCACGATTAGAAATTTGACTGACTACTATGCCCACTAGAACATATCAACATGCAGTACCTATATTATCAACATCATATCCATGCAGTAGAGGTATCATTCGCGTATCATCTCCGTGTCAACCGTGTGCTTTATTTTTTCTTGTTCTTTCGGTTGTACCAAGTACCTAATGTTGTCTGGCATTCATGCTGAACTGGACCTATTTTAGTGCAGCCATGAGGCATACAACAACTGTATTATTTTTTTAAATTTTTTTGCTTCTTTTACTTTTGATACGTGTTTTTGTGCAGGCAAGTGCGAGTCGGACTCGCGCACTGAATATATGATTTTAATTTCAATTCGATACCACGCGTTCTCGAGATAAAGGATATTGACAGACAGACAGAAGGACGGACAACAAAGTGATCCTATAAGGGTTCCGTTTTTTTCCTTTTGAGGTACGGAACTCTAAAAAAGCTGCAATGAATTCAGTAGCCGATTGTAAATATACTATTTTCAGGATGTGTGTTTATTAACCGACTTCGAAAAGGTTCTGTGTTCAGCTGAATGTATGTTTTTTTGTGTTACATGTTGTTTATTGGTGTAACAGAAAGCTCAGCATCCGATGAGGATCAGGGGCCTTACCGTGACCTGTCACATTGTCGAGCTTGCGAGCGTGAAAGAGGGATGGTAAACAACCTGTATAGCTTCATCCTTTTAACAGTTCACTTTAGGTCGTCAAATGGATCGCGATAAGAGCTCGTGGTAGGGCTTCAGGCACAAAATATATAGGTCAATCTATATCCTACAAAGCGCGCTCGAGCAACGCACACACAAACACCGCTCACGGACACGATATCTCGGAGCGCCTCGGTCCGCTCGTCGAACAGTTCCGGCTCAAACGCTCATTAGTGTGCGTCCACCAAGCGTAGGTATAAAAAAAAACTTTTTGGAAAAAAAAAATATAACCGACTTCAATGTTTAAAAAACACTGAAAAGTAAAATAACTTTAATTTCGGAAGTCGGTGTACAGTTTTGTCTCTTCGTTATTTAACACCGACTTCCGAAATTAGTTATTATTACTTATACTTTTCAGTGTTTTTTAACATTGAAGTCGGTTATATTTTTTTTGTAAAAAAAAATATTTTACACTTTTTAGTTGTGGTACCACCACTAAAAAATACCCCTTAGATAAACTTCAATAACTTATAGTCACAGTGCATCTCATAACGATTCTAATAATTCCAAACACGGTTAGTACATTAATTTTTTTTTTTCCTTCTGGCTTCATCATCAGATCAGTTTTTTTTTAATTAATGATAGGCTTGCGTTTGACCACCATCTCACCTGATGGTAAGCGATGATGTGGTCGACGATCACGACGATGGTGTGGTTCAATACATCCCCCCCCACTTTTCTGACGGTCATCGAATACACGTATTAACAAAACAACTTTAATTGTAACCACAGTTCTGCTGTGATTCTATGAGGAGTTCTGTTCCATATCTTCGAAGTTCATGAGCAGATCATAACAGTATTTCTTTAAGACCAACTTGGAAGTATAACCGTTCAATAAAAAAAAAATTCGTAATCGGTCCACAATTGACTGAGATATCGGTGAACACAAAAACACACATTCAGCCGAACATGGAACCTCCTCCTTTTTGAAGTCGGTTAAAATTGAAGTACATGAGATTGTCTTCTGTACCTATCTATTTTGTGCTTCAGGCCTCGATCGGCGGCGCGTTGTGTTCCACGCGCGTTTTAGATGCTTCATGGCAGCTTAATTGACAGGTCCACTAGGACTAATGCCTGCTAGGGCTGCGGGATTGTGCGATGGGTCACCGCAGCTGTGGAATGCAAAGGGGAACTAAAGAAACAAGCGTAGGTTTTATTAGCCAATAAAAATCTGACACGCCCTCTCACTCCTGCCAGCACAGTAGGAGGACTTAATTGAAAAATTGTCACCTTAAAAAAAAAGTGTAACGGAAATGTGTCGTCTTATTTTTAAGAATGCCTGTGTAAAAGACGGTCATCATATGCAATTGTAACCTGCGTTGATCGTGTATCATGCGCAGGGTGGTCGGTACAGATAAAGTATATAGCTATGGTGTTTTTCGGTTACAAAACGTTCTAGTGGGCGTAGTCATGATAGACTATGTATGAGAATAGTCTCATACATTTCAATAGGTACTTCGTTTCCGGTACGGCCATGTTCGTACAGTTTAGTGGGTAGGTTCTTTATGCATAATATTTTAAGTAGTTATTGTCGTACCTTTGTTTTAATTTTATGATGTATAAATATGTCTTTTTCTCTTTACGCGTGTACATAAATAATAAAATAAAAACAATAAATATAGTACCTACGTATGATTCCTATTCCTATATTATATAAAACTAATAGATTTTTTTGTTAACTTAGTATCTAAGTAACCTGAAATTGTATGAAATAGAATATATAAAATATATAGATAGCATTAAATGTAGATTGGCCAAAACGTTGTACTTTCAAATGTAAAAGTAAGACAATAGTCATTATTATCATCTTTGTCACTGAATAATATTATAAACTCCGTAAGATTGTAATCTTGTTTGAATGTTATATCTCGATATATTATGAATATAATTATCATTTCGTATACAATAAATCACATCCAAATTAACCGAATAATCGAGTCTTATTGAAAATAAAGAATTTACAATTTTACGTGTTTTTTTCTTAAACATTGCCACTCATTAGGAATTACTCCTGTATGGTGGATGCGCTCACAAACATTGTAATCTAACTTATGCAAGACATGCAGACCAGAAGAACAAATGCACTCCGTTCAAAAATAACCAGAGTACGGTAGAATCGCTACTCCAACCGTTCAGAAATGCTTCGAGTTGCAACCGAGGGCCGTTCTTTTATAACTCGAGTAGCCGCAGTCTTGGATTTAGAGTTAGTTAACCCTAGAGTTACCTAACTCTAACTCCAAGCAGGGCTGGTTGCGGTTGGTGTAAGCGGCCATAAATGACACTTGCTTGACATTGACAGTTGAACTCTACGTTTGCTTTCAAAAATACGAGTGTAGACGTCTACTCAGTTAACTCTAACCCCAAAGAATGCAGGGCTGTAGGTCATGCAAATATTTGTTGTGTACGAAGCCGAAACACGCAGCGCAATAGCCAATCGCTCAATCACTGCGCCAATCGTGCTCTCAAATTATCCGGTAGCATGTTATTATAGTATAAATACCTACCGATATGTAGACAATTGAATCGTTTATACAGATAACTTTTTATTGTATCCTGATTTGTTACGACTTGGGAACAGTTCCAAAAAGAATTGACTTCAAGATAAATCATGTTTCCCTTGTAATATCATAAAAGGGAAAGAGAAATCTGCAACTTTGTTCCTTATTGTTGTTAGAAATATTTTTCATTTTGTCCCGAGTGTGTCGAAGTCGACGAGGCTACAGAAGTCGGAACCACTAGAGAATAACACTCGTATAGGTAATATTAAACTATTAATGTTAGTATTTAATAATAGTTAAAGTGAATGTCTACTTGCTATTTCTGTCTGGGAGTAGTTTTGTTGTCAAAGCTAATGGGTAAGGTAATATGATTTTCTGTTCGACAAAACTCAAGTTTGTGCGTATGTCCTAAGCTAGTTTTTTGGATAAAACCTGGTAATGTATAAGAAAGAAATAATAAAGCACAAAATACGTTTTAATTAATTCCACGTTCTATTTCTTATTTTACTTTCGTTTGCAGACATGTGGCAAGGAAACATGGCTCACACAGTTTTCTGTAAAACAATATCCTTTGTTGTTTGTAACAGGGATATTGTGTTTCAAAAATATATTATTTGTGAGACAGGTCTAATTTTATAAAGAAGCTTTAGCGAAAAACACCTTAGCACCCTTCCTACAAAGGCCACGGACATGAAGTCAGCGGGCAGCGGAGAGGCGGCGGCGGGCGGTGCGGGCGCGGAGCGTTCGAATGCTTAAGAACAACGGCGAGGAAATTGTTAATGAAATTATTAAGCGTCTACATCATTGATTTAAATAACCCATATATCACCATGATATCTATAGTTATTAAATCATGCTAATAGCCAGTTTAGGCAGTGCAGTTATAATTCGAAATTGAATTGACAAATTTTTTACGACTAGTAAATAATCATGGCCAAGCATTTTTTTTTCTGGATTAACGCCATGGCTGTTGGTTAAACTAAACTATTAATGTTGCCACTAAATCTTGGTCAAGCAACATAACATGCTTTGCATTATGTATTGATAATAAATACATAGGAAATACATTTCCACATTAGATAATAAACATTAAAATAAAAATAACTGTTTTTACTTAAAATATAATAATGACACAATGTAACATTATCGCTCGCTACAGTAAATACAATATTGAGAATCATACCATCAGAAAAACGCATGGCTTTAGACATTTCAACTGCCTCACAGCCAAATTACTTTAAAAAAAGGAAAATATGACATTAAGGGTGAGTTGCACCATTTAACTATAACGATAACCAAACCATCACCAGCCGTGAAACGGCCGCCTATTGATCAATTCGACGATTTGACAGCTGTTAACGGCTTTGTTATCGTTATAGTTAAATGGTGCATCTCACCCTAAGACATGACGACTTGTCGTTCGTTCAAAAATGCTTTTTTTTTTATTCTTAAGGAGGTACGTAGGTATTATCGACATAATATGCGTAATCTCATCAACTTTAAACTGGAATATCTTTATTATACAGATTCTGTTAATAGTATCTAATATCTGAGAAAAAATTGTTTGTACACTTTTGTATATTTTTCATCAGTTGACGCTAAAAAAATATGCCAGCAAAACGTTGTTCGGGACTTCGCCATGCTCCTTTATATGGAACTGGCCACGAAGGCAGCGGTGGTGGTGGAGAGCAGCATTCGAGCGATGCGCGCCAATGAAGTCAGCATTGGCAAAGTGCTGTGTTAGGCATTTAATTTTTTACTTCTAAAGATGTTAGCAGGTGTGATAGAGATATTTCAAATAGCAAAGATTTATCCATATTCATTCTGCTATAGTTATAGAATTGATCTGGGTTTCTGTTCTTGACAATTCCAATGAAATCGCCCTTTGGTTTCCACCACCACCGGGCAAGGGCCCGTTTGTAGGGATTAACATTAATCTAACATTAAGAAGAAATGGAAGGAATTTTGGAGAGTGTGCGCAGGATTTGTATGACTTGATTCCGTCATCTGAATTCTGCCATCGGACAACCCGACGTTCGGCGAATATTCACCCTTACGTTGTTGAAACCTCTACGGTCCGGATTAAGCGTTTTGCCTCGTTGTTTATTCCGCGTACGTCTAAGGACTGGAACAATTTGCCTGCTGTGGTCTTCCCGTCCGATTATAATTTGGGTGTCTGCAAGGCTAGTGCGCCTCACCATCAAAGATTGCATCACTGCGTACCATCAGGTGGGATCGCAGTCAAGCTCTAGAATAAATGAATTAAATAAGGACATAAACAAAGGTCACTCTAGCGGCACGCGGACTGCCCACTGTACGGGACCGCTGGCTTCGTGACTGGGTCAGCTTTGCGGCTACGCTCGCCGCGCCGTGCCCTCTCAGCCGCTGCCGCCGCTGCTCCTCTGCCCGCTGACTTCGTGTCCGTGGCCTTACAGAGCTTACAGAATTCGAGCCGTGTCGTGTTCGCTCATCAAGAAAGCGAACACGAGCGGAAAGAGCTAGACATTTATGAAACACACAACCAAATACAGGCCATTGTTCCTATTACCATAATAGGCATTGCTTTTGCTTCCACTACCCAAATTATAGATATTCGAATTTGAGTCGTTTGCCAAGCTTTTCATAGTAGTCTAGAAATGGTTGGCTAGAATATCTGTATTCGCCGTGAGGTTGTTCGCTAGACATCGTCGGAATATTAACCAGAGCACGAGAAATAATGTAGCATAAACCACCGCAGTGGGACGTGCATGTAGCGTGCGTCGTTGTTATGCACCCACCGTGGCACACCTATACGTACAATTGGAAGAACTTGCGCCGTCTGGCGTAGAGCTGCTGTTTGGCCAACGTTGGTGATGGCAGTGGTGACAGTTTTGTATGTTCAAATGTTTGGTCAAATCTTAGATCATAAGATGTCGGTGTCGTTAAGATTAAGCTAATAGCTTCTAGTGAATGTGTTCGGTGATGTTGAACTTGTTTTCATCTCTAGAAATAATCAGAAGGGCCGCGGTATGGTTGAAAGAATTTAAAAAGTAACTAAAGGAACACACGTGGGTTTTAGTCGGTAAAAGTCTAACAAACCACTTCTCTCTCGCTGAAGCGAGAGTTTCGCTCCGGAATGAGAGAAGTTATTTGATGACTTCCCACTTCAAAAAAAGGTAATCAGCATAATTTCAGCCAAAAGTCGTCCACTATGTGGGACGTAGGTTTTACCCAAGAGTCACCACAGTAACTGGGGCACAAGTCTGCTATTTTTATAAATTCGTCATTCCAACACGATCACATTGTCATTTTGCTAAAAGTTCGTAATCTGCTAATTCATAATGATCGATCATTGATCGGTCAGTGGTACCTATCGTAAGAGAGGTGGTAGAATGATAATATCGAGCATATTTAATACCAATAACTGCACAAGAACGTTCTAATGGTAGAACACTGATCAAATAAATTGTCAAAATTTTAGCAGATTACCGCATACGTCAAAATTTGTCATATTGACAAATTTTGACGTATGCGGTAATCGGAGATTACTATTCTTTGCCACTTCTTTCAATGGAGTGTCAGTGGTTGACCATTGGAAAGTCATAATGACGCCATTATATTAGTAGATTAGCAAACTTGTCAAAATCGACAATTATGACATCAACGATAGACCATTCTGACACTATTGTAATAGCAGACTTGAGGCCCTGGGCATAGGCCCAGGGCCTCAAATCTGACGACTGTCACGAGTCTGTCTGTCTGTGTGTGACGAGTGACGAGTGTCATTGTAAACTTTGACACAGTTTCAATTTAGAAAATAAAATTTCGAGTGCTCCTTGCTTCGAAAGAACATAATTATACGAGTATTACAGTGGGTGATTTCACTAACAGCGGTTTTAGAGGTTCTACGCGTGAAATCACTATGTAAAATGTTTATCTGTGTCCATTCTATTTTTTTTCGTGTAATAAGAAAACTAGCTCATATGAAGGCACTAGTATAAATATATTTCCTAAAAATATAAATTTAAAAAAAATTAAATATGTCTGTTTTTCAATTTCGGTCTTATGTCCATGATTAACTTTTAGGTGCATTTACCTCTTTAAATAGTTGTGATGGCCAATTTAGTATTTCAATTAAACATTATTATATTGGCCAATACATACCTATAGTAACCATATTTATTACTTCCGATACATCTGCTATCATGCAGATATCAGGACCATTGTGATAAGAAACGTCCACGCCAAAAGTGCAATTTCAGTGTGTTTTGTTAAAATCGATATATAACACAAACAAATCTTATACATATAATCTTATCTTAAGAAAAAAATAAAAAAAACCATATGAATATAATATTGTTGAAATTTTAAAATTCTTGCATATTTTATGTATATGTGGGCTTCTAAATGAATGTGCCATCCATTTCTCTGGAATAATTAGTCAAATAGTAATTATTCTTTTTATATTAGATAAGGAATTTTTCAGCTTAGGGAATAGTGAAAGTTTTATCAAAATCGACTCCATGGCATAGCACTCCATAGCTCGCTGACAAACCTCGAGACTGAACCTCTGCTGAACTGTCAAAGACTTGATGTTAACGCCAAGCCATCCCCATTCTAGAACCTTGAAGACATCCTCCATTGCGGCCGTGAACAGTTTCGGAGAAATAACGTCTCCCTACCTCACACCTCGCTGTAAGAGGATAGGTTTCGAGGTCTGGAAGTCGGACTGACATGATGGCGTTTTTGTACAAATACTTTAGCACTTTTATGTACCGATAGTCAATTTGGCACCGTTGGAGACTTGGGCTGAACTGGCTGCAGTTCTCAAGTCTCGATCGAATCAAAGACTTTCGCGTAGTCTACAAACGCTAAGCAGAGAGGCTGATTATACTCCTCAGCCTTCTGTATAACCTGCCGCAGTGCATTTATGTGGTCCACGATGCTGAAGCCTTTTCGGAGCCCGGCTTGTTCAGGAGGCTGGAAGTCGTCGAAACTGCGCGTAAGACAGTTTGTGATGATTTTCGAAAACAGCTTGTAGACATGGCTCAGAAGTGAGATGGACTTGTAGATCTTAAGCAAAGTATTATCGGCCTTCTTAAAGAAGAACACCACACCTTTGCTCCATGCCCGGGGTTTTTTTGCCTCGATTATAACGGATTCGAATAACTTCTGAAGGGTCTTTATGACCGGTTTTCCGTTAATTCCGTTCCTGGCCCGACGCTTTATTGTTTTTCAGCTGCTTAAGAGCCATCCTGATCTCGTAAAGGTTGACGTCAGAGATATATTCGGTATAGTGTCGGGTCAATCTTGGGTCGTTTGATAGATTTGCAGCGGGGTTGGAGATTGACGTGTATAACTGTCCATAAAATGCCTCGATCTCTCTCAGAAGCTCCGATTTGGCGAATATAACTCTGCTATTGTCGGTCTTCAGTTTCGTGAGCAGAGCCAGTCCAATAGATAGATCTCGTACAATGTTGTCGTTTATTTAATAACTGTCATGAATCATGATGCAATACAACAAATCCATTTTGGTGTGATGTTGCAATTTTGGTGTAAAGTTTTCAATTTCGGTGGGTTGCCAATTTCGGTGACAGTCATATTTTCAAAACTACTACAGTTAATTGTTTCCTACAAAAATATCTAGAATACTAATGTGTTCTAGAACAAGATAAGTTAATGTTTTTCATCTGAAAACCTACAAAAAAAAATACCACCAAAATTACCAAAAAATTGAGACTGCGTGAAATGACCCTTGTATATTCGATTAGGATTAGTCCAACAGAACAAAGTTCGACAACATACATCTTCGAAGAACATTACTTCGATATGCACTTTTTTGGTGGAAGTATGTTTCGTAGAAATAGAGGTCTAGATCGAAGTAACCTTCACCTTGTGTTCACCTTGTGGTAGGCGTACAATCGCAAATACGTGGTCGCCACTCACCTCTGGACAAAAGGTACTAATATCAATATTATGTAGAATATATTTTTTTAAAAAAACAAGCCAAAACGATAGATATCGTTCATATTCATAAATTCTTTATCTTTATTATACCCACACATTTTTTATAAAACTGATGTATACAGGTTTTTTTTAAAACGTATACCGGTGAGATTAACTCACAATTGGTTTTCTTACAACAACTTTTATATAAAAGAGATAAAAAAAATGTACTTATGTCGGTCTATATCGTTCTAAATCAAGTGGGTCAGTGGGTTACCCACACACATTTTACGGCGGCGTTAATATTAAAAGGTGCGATAATTTATTATCTAATATTGGCATAATGGATAGGCTAGTGATTGGTCTCATGAGCAACAGAATGCTTTCTTTTCGCTCAATAGTTATTGTTACGTGAAACTTCCTCAGTAAGAAATACTTCACTTGTTTACCTTTCGCATTTTTCTTTCAGGCGATTTTATTTTATGAGCTGCTTCTTTGGCTAGTATGGAAGTATATTTTCTTATTATTATACTGACATCTCCTCAGGGACTAGCCTTAGGAAACGTCAGTATCTTGCATTGTTCTCTCCGGAGATTAAGTCTGATTTAATGTTTTGAAGGCTAGCAACATGCTTCAATGTAACTAAATTTTAAAATGGTTACAAATACATACAGTGTGCTCTGAACCATGGATTGGTTATTTGATTCCATTTCGTGATGTAAGAGGTGATTCACTAAGAAGTTAGATCAAATGGTGAACGGAGAAAAAACCCGACTACAAAGTAATCGCACTCCGAAAAGTATGTTTGTACCTTGAAACTTGTTGTGTTTGTGCCAAATAAACATATTTACTTTCTTTCAAATAAAAAATATTCTTAGACATAGTGCTGTCTTAGTTTATCGAATATTGTTCATAATTGTTATACTTATTTTTTTTGTGAAACATTCAGATAAAATGTAAAAATAGTACATTTTGATACAAGTGCAAAAAGTTTGTCATTGCGACCGAGGCGGAATTAGTACGAGCCGTAGGCGAGTGTGTTGCTGTGAGCCGTAGACGAGCCGAGGTTTGCAGTGACTTTTTTAGACTTTAGACTTTATCGAATTTCAATACACTTACGACGCGTGAGGGTTGACGCGCGCCTCGTGTGGGTGGAAGCGCGCCCAGCCTCATACGATACGTGTAATAAAATTCGAACGACGAAGACGAGCACGTGAACTTTTCGCACTGGTGCGGAAAACCGGTGTCTAAAAACATTGGGAAAAAAGCGGGTTTTCGAGTCAGTGTAAGTAAATGGAATGATTTAATTCGTAGAAGCGGCTTTACAAATGACAGCTAGTAATGATACCGATCGAAATTGAACATACAGGTTCTTAGAATCAGAACTCTCCTTTATGGCTTCGTCGTAGCGTCGGACTCATTCAAAGGTTCCCGACGTTTGAAAGAGTGAAGTCCGCGGTCTTTGAACATAAAGAGCAACAGTACACACGTGAGTTTTAGTCAGTAACAGTCTGACACGCCCTCTCGCTCCATCCTAAAGCCGGAGAAGACATAGGGTGTTTACCCACCTCAAAAAGAAAAACATCTTAGTCGTCGAGTTGAATCCTAAAATAAAAGTATCGGCACGTTCTACCGATAGAGTAGAAAACATATGTTGTAGTATTCAGCCGATCGTAGTAAATGAAGTTTGTATGTCGTGTGTAGGAGATGCTTGTCTGGAGTGCATCGGCACACGATCCTTTTGGCGCGAACGCGAGCGCTGCCGAGTGCCAAGCCTTTATCACAATGGCTGCTATTTGATTAATTATTCCTGATAGCGTCTTGAGGAAATGTTAGTGAAGCATACAGTAATTTCGTCAGCGCGGGTTTGATGGTAACATTTTGCAATAGAGTACTTCCTAAAATTGAACATGAGTTTTCGGATGATTGACTTGGCAATCGTATTATATTAAATTAGAATGTTTAGTCCGATTGCCAAGTCGATATATTTATTAAAAACATAAAAGATTTGTAATATTGATATGATTACTATAAGACGTTGCAAAAGGTCCCTCACGTAGGGACTAAATAAATTAACCGACTTGGTATTACATGGTTCTCACAACTTTTTACGGTAGAAGAATTGAGTTGCGAGCCTTGGTTTTTTTACAAGTTATGTTTTTGATGTAATTATTTGGTCAGTAAGCTTTCAGTGTAGAAATGTTTTTGCCTTGCGGATTGTAGAATTTTGAACTACTCGTAAATAGAAAAAAACAAATGTCTTTCTTACCCGTGCCTGCTCTTCATCGGTGTTATGGTGACATGTCAACATAACCAGATTTCTGTGCTGTAGATATACTCTTTGTAAATATCAACAGAACTTCATTTAATACGGTGTTCCAAAGAGTCGTTTTATCGTTAAGAACTATTAATGTAAAATAAAGAGAAACAGACCAATCAGAATAAATGCTATAAATGATGTTAAAATTGAAAATCCATCCTTCATCAAAGTGGAACCAAAACAGAACTTCAAACTGGGGGCTTCCAGGTTGACTCACTATTATGATAGGTTTATGTGTATTCTCACTGATTCATCAACGCCCAGCTCAAATCTTTAGACCTAGAATGCTGAAACGTTTTATAAAATATCCAAGGAATAAGAAAGATTTTATAAAGTTGGTCTAAGAGAATAAAACGAGGTCCAAAGTTTGTCTGAAGAAAGCTACTTTCACGCGGGCGAAACCGCTGGTAGAAACTAGTTACACCCCTTCCAAATAGAGGTCGTTAGTAGGTGAGTACACAATTTGTAATATTAATTCTTAAAGGGACCGCAGAAACCGCACATTTCTTTATACCTAACAAAGAAACGTCTGGAGAACCTAAATATATTAATAGATAATGACGAATAATAAACGTGAAATTACACAGAAAAAATGTCCTTCAGACAGCTTCAAGAGTACGAACTTATTTCGTAGGTATAGAACAGGGATGTGAAGGAATATAAATAATATTACTACTGCATTCGGATACGGTTACGGATATGAAATTATTTCGGACCAAGGTAGAACTACATTGCGTATACGTGGGTCATGTACGCCGATCGTGGATACATACGTGGTACAATAGATCCACGCCACGCAACGCTACGTAACGCGCTGCTATGCACAAATCAGGCGTGGTCCACGTCATCCACGTGTGTCAGTCTAGAGTGATTTAGATAGTTAGATAGCTAGATAGGTTCTGAATATTATAATTTTTAAGAAATTGTAAAAGAATAATGGGGATAATTCGGTATGATATCATTGTAATACCAAATTCAAAATATTTTTATTCACATAGACCTACATGAGCTCATAAAAAACGTCAGAAGCTAGTACTCAAATGATAAAGGTATAATATTGTTATGTGAAAGTTGTGGAATATAATTATATTGTACATATAAAAGCAACATATATGTGGGTGGGGAGAATATACAATATGTCCAGGAATGTCTCTACTTGGGCCAAGTGATTTCGATGGATGACGACTTGAATGTCTTCCTTCGGAATTGGAAAGAGGAGTGAAGGGAAGCCTTTGCCCAGCAGTGGGACAGTATGGACTAGATATAATAATTGTATATATTATACCTAATGATAATTATCTATGACCAATGATTTTTGTATATTGTAGTAACTATATAATTACAATGAGTCGATATATGTAATTATTATTTTTTACTTCTGCCTCCAACCGAAATAATTTAAAACTTACAGTGGACGGATTTTTATATCGGTTGACCGACAGTGTCGGTTATGTTTATAACATCTCTGATATAAAATCTGTTTTCTTTGGTCGAAATATAGTCTTTGTTCAAAATATTTCATCCACATTTCATTGTACGTAACACAACATTTATTTCCTCATACTCCTTTACATTTGTATAGAATATACAGCTTTACTATAAATCCGGTCGAGAGCTTTGAAATAGAAGCTCCATTGAGAACCGTTAAACACGAGGTGGAAAATATTTAAATGAATAGTGTTGGGCAGTGTGAACCACTCGCATGTCGTGAAAATTGCGGGAAACAACTATCTAGTCCATTAAATAAATTGCTCTCGTTTTGAGAGCGTCCCACAAAAAGCATAATATGGCAAGATGTTTTCTCAGACGTGAAGTTATGGCGCGGACGAGAATTCTGATGTTTCATCCACATTTATACGCGTTGATTATTTTATTACCTGCTCGGCGACCATGTGTTTTTCCTTTGTATATTTAAGTTAAGCGAAAAGAAATTAAATTTTGTTCTTAGAACAGAGTATTGATATAAATACGAAGTAAAAGCCGTGAAAATAAGTATATTTAAGGTGCTCTAAGCTCATAAAAGTAAGATATAATATACTTCACTTCATTTGTATTAGCATGTGTGTCTGTTGGTGCTATGGGACCTTCCTTCTTATCGGATTTCAGGTTTCAAGGTCAACAGGAAGTTTCCTAATAAGTTTTGATTTTCTTGCGAGTGTCAAAAGTCGGCCGGAGCATAAACGGCGTTATCGATTGCGTTGATTTTTTCACTAAAGGAAGAGCTAGTAGACCTATTTGATATTAATTTCGGCTTGATACCTTGACGCGTTCCTGGAAAAAGGGTATTGACTGATGACTCCAGATGACATCCGCGGTGGATGTCATCTGGATAACCTTAGGCGAAGCGGGAGATAGTGTCAGACTCTTACTGACTAAAAAAAAACATCCATCGAGCCTACCTTTCGGAAACAGACTCTTATCCTATAAGGGTTCTGTTTTTGCCGACTGAACCTTAGGGTTAAACAAATGATCTCTTTTAGCTACGAAATTCAAACACTTGTTCTATATTTGCATAGTCTTTAAAAGTTTAAGTGAATAGGAGCCATGCGACATCACAATATTTCTGCCGATTCCTTCGGGGACGACATATTTGGTTTCATGTTATCTTATTTGCTATATTCACTAACCGCTATCTCCTTCCCGTGTCTTGATGATTTATCAATTAATGATCTTCACTGAGTCTGTGTTGCAGATATTAATCAACGCTCATTAATACAGCCAAACTCGGCAGTAGTTAGATATTATACTTATGAATGGGTATTAAGGGTACCTAAGTAGTACAATTTGAGGAATTTGTATTCCGCCATCAATAATGAAGTGATATGGTTCTAATTAATGGCAGATTGTAGTTTACTCCCGGAATATGCTGTTGTTTGAGTCTCTAACAGAGTGATTTGTATAGGGAATCTTGAGGAAGGACTATTGCTTCCTCAAGACTTCCTGACACACAAATCTCATTTTTGTAGGTTTAAAAAATGATAATATTTCTATCTATGTTAAGGACACTTTTTAATTATGATGTTTATAAGTCGGTAATTTTTTAATATCATTATAAAAAAAAAAACTTTAGGACCAAAAAAATATAGGACACTTTTTAGGGTTCCGTAGCCAAATGGCAAAAAACGGAACCCTTATAGATTCGTCATGTCTGTCTGTCTGTCTGTCTGTCTGTCCGTCCGTATGTCACAGCCACTTTTTTACGAAACTATAAGAGCGATACTGTTGAAACTTTGTAAGTAGATGTATTCTGTGAACCGCATTAAGATTTTCACACAAAAATAGAAAAAAAGTAATAAATTATGGGGGTCCCCATACATAGAACTGAAACTCGAAATTTTTTTTTCATCAAACCCATGCGTGTGGGGTATCTATGGATAGGTCTTCAAAAATGATACTGAGGTTTATAATATATTTTTTTTCTAAACTGAATAGTTTGCGCGAGAGACACTTCCAAAGTGGTAAAATGTGCCCCACCCCCCTCTAACTTCTAAGATAAGAGAATGATAAAACTAAAAAAAATATATGATGTACATTACTATAAAAACTACCAACGAAAATTGGTTTGAACGAAATCTAGTAAGTAGTTTTTTCGTTCGTTTATAAATCGAAAAACATACACTATTATTAAAACATCGATCAAAGTTACAACACATTACAAGAACTTTTATATTATGTTACTTGCTGCTACGGAACCCTTCATGGGCGAGTCCGACTCGCACTTGGCTGGTTTTTTATTAATATTGGTCTTCCGGACGTTTTATATTTTAATTAGTATTAAGTATTAAAAGTTTGTGAGTGAGTATGTTTGTTACTTCTTCACGACTTCGGACGGCTGGTCGGGTTTCGATAAAACTTGTTACGCGGGTAAACCATGTCCTAAAATAACATATAGGACACTTTATATTCCGAGTGTATGTTCCCTTGGGAAAATTTTCTACTAACCGCTGACAGCAGCTAGCCTTTACTGATGGTAACCATCATACTTTTTATTCTGTTATAATGCTCGTTTTCTAGATCTTTTTAACTTGTGGCTAAAATAATAAAAGCCCCGCTCCAAGGTTAAACAACTCTTGGTGAGGTCTGTCTGTGGATCACCATCCCAAAAATTACTTTTTTTTTTGTGGTTTTGAAAAATCTTCGTATCTTTAATCGGGAATTAAACAGTTTTCAGTAAGTTTGTACGTAACCCTTAGCGCGCGATTCGTAATTGCCCGGTTTTTAGGGTTCCGTAGTAAACTAGGAATCCTTATAGTTTCGCCATGTCTGTCTGTCCGTCTGTCTGTTTGTCTGTCTGTCCGTCTGTCCGTCCTCTCTTAATCTCTGTGACTGTTGGCACTAGTAAGCTGAAATTTGGTACCAATATCTATATCAATCACGCCGACAAAGTGGTAAAATAAAAATTGGAAAAAAATGTTTTATTAGGGAAGCCCCCTATATGTAAAGTGGGAAGGGTTTTTTTTTAATTTCAACCCTAACGTGTGATATATTGTTGGATAGGTATTTAAAAATGAATAGAGGTTTACTACAATCATTTTTTGATAATGTCAATAATTTCGGAAATAATCGCTCCAAAAGTAAAAAACAATGTGTCCCCCCCCTTTAACTTTTTTTTTTAGAAAATATGAAAAAAATCTGAATAGTAGAACTTTATAAGGACTTTCTAGGTAAATTATTTTGAACTTGATGTAACAAACAGTTTTTGTACAAAAAAGACAAAAAGGTTCTATAAAATAATTTCTGGACCAAGTTTGTAGTATAATCGTATAAGCAAGCATTTTTTTAAACTCATAAGTGGGTACACTTATTTTGACGGACGGGAAAGAGCCACCCCGTTCCTTCTAGCCTTCATACCGGGGCTCGAGCGCCCTTTCGGATAACCCTGGCCCCAGTAGGCTTCGACCCGGCTGGGCCCCTGCTGTTGCTGACAACTCCTTGAGGCGCGCGGGAACAGTGCGCGCCGTCGATGACTTGGGCTTGGTCCGGACGGTTACCGGACGGCCGGACAGCGAGCTACCCATTGCTCACCGTCCGCAAGCCCGCGCCTACGTTGGCCGGAAATCGGGATCGGAATCCCGGCGGCGGCGGCGATAACGCCGTTGCCTGATGCGTTCGATCTTCTCCTTTGCGAGCATTACTGCTTCGCAGAACTCGGCGACCGCCTGCCACTCCTCCTCGCTCCGGACCATGGCCTCAACCAAGGCCCGGCGCGAGAGGTCTCCGCCGCCGATCGCCCCCACGAAGGCACGGCGATGCTCCGCCCAAGCAGGGCACACCTCGACTGTGTGCTCCACCATGTCCTCTGGGCGTTCCGCACAGTGGCGACACCCGGGCGTCACTTCCGCATGAATCGAGTGCAGGAAACTCCCGAACGAACCATGTCCGGTGAGTACCTGAGTCATGCGGAAGGTAAGGACGCCGTGAGGTCTTTCCAGCCACGCCTCAAAGAGTGGACTTACCGCCATGATTGTGGCGTGCCCAGACATAGGCCTCCCCCTAGTATCGTCATTACTCTGGATTCTGTGCGTTCTATATCCAGCGGAATCCAGTGGCCTTCACAAGGTCATGGTTCACCTTAAAGGTGGGTTTCCCTCGCTCCGTCTTCATTGTCTGGTTCTCCCCAAAAACTACCTAACTCGGTATTTAATAAATCATTTATTACTAGGCGTTGTATTACAGCTATGCGAGCTCAATATTTCATATTTATTAATCTACTCGATATAAAAACGTGTGTGTCTCAGTCAGAAAATTAATTTTCCTTTTTATAGAAATTCCTCTTGTAATTATTTTCACAAAGTTACGTACAACTAATAATGTATTCATACATTGTAAATACGATCTGCTTATTAAATTAACTTGTGTAACATTGTTCACTTTAAATTTATACTAGCTTCTGCCAGCTTCTTCGCCCGCGTGACAGTCGAAAAAATTGTCAGAACCTTCTTGGTTAAAAATTTCTCAAAAATCTAAATTAGCAATTTAAAAATAAAATTAGCAATTAGCCTTTCAATTGGAGGAGTCATTTTAACTTGCCTTTAAATTACATTAAGTTATTCACTTAGAATGTAAATTGACAAACATTCCTGAAGTTATGTGACAACAACTGTGGTAGAGTTTGGATGTTCTAGTTTAACAATGGCGTTCCATGAAACTTTGTTGTATTGCAGGCACGTACATATTTCAGTATTTCATAAAACGCTCGACGTAAACAAACCAAAAATATGTCGTGCTGGCTAGACCATCCTGAAATATGGTCACCAGTAGGTAAGGGTGATTTTCCACCAGAGATGCGCCAAGCTACATTGCTAATATTGCTATGGATGCGTTTGATATCCACCAATCGTGGTCATTGGTGCACATAGCTTAGCACGGGTGGAAACGGGTTCAACTAAGCTATGTTTTTTATATAAATGGATGTGTGCTATGGATACGTACTATGGATCTGTGCTAAGGATGCGTACTATGGAAGCACGTATCTATGGCACACATCATAGCAGGCATCTGTAGCACGGTTATGGTTGCGCAGGCATTCATAGCACACACAGTTCCTATTGCCGACTACATTTTTTTCGCCCTGCCACATGGCTTAGCATCAGTGGATACGGTCACATAGTTTTGTAGCTTAGCTTCCACATCCTCATAACATAGCTGCATAGTATCTTTGGTGGAAAATCACCCTTACACCTTACAAACTAAACATGATTCGCTCATAAAGTTCCTACAATCTTTGTTCCTGTATGAAAATTATTTAAATCATCGCCATTTTGCATAGTACGAGTATAATAAGAACAAGAGTGAGTTTACATCGAAGTTTCACACGGGAAATACCGCAGTTTGTGAACGCTTCAACATGTTAAAAGCCACTAACTTTATATTACCCTTTCTGTACGGATAATTACGTGCGGTTTTGTTCTCTGATATGAACGTTCGTTAAATAATAAGTTTTGTGTGCGAAATGTATTAGGTATAGGTAGACTTTTTGGGCTCTGTGAGTAAATGAAAACATATTCTCTGTGGTCGCGCGTATTTTTGTAGAATTGTTAGCTTGTATTTTTTGACGAACTAAAAATTAAATCCTTTGTTTGAGTTTAACCTCTTGAGTGCCGTAATTAGAGACACAATTAAAAAGCCATTGTGTCTCGCGTGGATCCACGTTTATATACACGACGGGTTAAGCCACAGTATTTTCATGTTCGTGAGGTTTAGAGTTACCTACATTTAGGTATACTTATATTACCATGAAATTAGTAGACAAATATAACTTATTTGACTATTTGGTCGAATTTCCCATCTGGTTATGACTTAACCTCCATTTATGTGCCAAAGAAAATCCCCAACAAAATCTGTTTGCACGACACCTATAAAATTAGTCTTTATTAGTCTCTATATCAATAAAACGTCCATAATTTTATAACATACCGCGAGACTCTCGTAAAATAGCATGAAACAGTGCGAATCAAAGCAATCCGTTTCACTACGGTTATAAAGTACACAATAAAAATACTTCATGTTGATTACTGTTTCAGTGAGACCTGCAGGAAAATGATTTTTCTAATATGTATCTGAGAAAACATTGGCCCGTGTTATGATGGTTTGGTTGTAAAAAAGTAATATTGGAGGCGACTGAGCCCGCTCGTAAAAAATATAGAAGGCAGGTACGTGGACATTACAAAAGTATAGCGATTATGAACTCTGAGGAAAGGTTCCTTGTGAAATATTCGTTCCTTTTTGACGCGAGTCAGTGTTATTGTTTGTAGTTGATGTTGTACTGAATAAAATGGAAATGTGTAAGCAAGTTTTATGAATCTGAAAATATCGTGTAGGGGAATTTCGTAGACTATGTTTTGACTGCAAATGTCGATTGATACGGAACATTGAATTATTCCCGAATACAATCCCTTTTTACCAATGGCTGATCCGAGATCGTTCAAGATAGAGAGGTTTGGTAAGAGATGAGGGAGCCTATTGTCCACCAGTGGGCCCCAATGTAGGTTAACAAAAAATGTAAGATATTTATGCGGACTTAAAATGATACACAGTCGTAATCTCTTATGACAGAGAAATAATAATTTAGATCCTAGATATGTCTCCTCTTCGAAGTCGTCTGGGAAAGTGGAAAGATAAGTAGATAAGTGCCATGTGTACCTAATTAAAAATGGGTCATCAATCTGAATAAGTAGTACCTAAGATAATTGAGTTTTTAATAAACATTTAAAGATAGTTCATGTACCTCATGGTAGGTTGTATCCATAGCAAAAACCACAACTAATTGTATATTTACCACTTTGGGATTTCCTCGGGCTTTCGGTTTCCCTTTGGCATATACCGCTTCCTGAATACCCTCACTTTTAAAACATACATTATAAAGTTTTGCCGCTCAGTTATGTTTTCTAACACAAATTATGCGGGAGTCCAGTGTGTATCAAAGGTGTTAATCTCTTCTGAAATTAGCATTGTTTTGTGGGATTGTTAATGTTTTTATATTAACTTATATGCCGATTTTGAAAGTCCAATGAGTATATAAAACTCACTCACTCGGTATAACACCGAATTAATATTCCGATTTTATTTTTTAGACAAATACGGCTGGACTGTAATCAGATAGAGAAAGCTGGGGTTCCTCAGAAGAGGTCTTCACCTCTGGAAGAGTTCTTGCAAACTAACAAATTATCGTCGTATTAGGATCAAGATTTAATTTTAATTTACTTTGTCCTGAAATATGGTGAAGTTTACTTTCACTCATTTTGTTTTTTATTTTATTTTGCGAGAAATAAAAGGAAAAACCTTTTATTATTATTATTCTTTGGACAGTACCGACTTCAAGAAAAAATTCCAGTCTTCATCAAACGAACGGGGCCCACCAGGACCAATCCTTGCCAAGGCTGCGAACACAAAACCCTCAGTAAAAGTCTAACACTTCCTTTAACTCCGCCCAGGGGTATTCAGTACAGTTTCGATAACTGGTGTTATATTATTCATGCTGTAAATACAACAAATAACCATAATTAGCCTAATGTAAATATAAATCACCATGATTTCTCATTTATTAACATTAGACCTAATAAAAAAACTAAAAGCCGCAATTCCGAAACAAACTCAATCCCACTATTTTTCATTGAATTCCAAAAGTACAAATGCGCCCTCTACGTCTAATGAACAATCAGCTTGGTTAATTAACTGAATGGGCACTAAACAACAGTAAACACGTATAGTTAGTTGATCGGGAAGGCGATCGATGCGGGGCGAGACGAGGGCAACTTTGATTCATTTGAAGCTAATCCGGCCGCCCGCTCCCCAACCTTCTCATTAAACGCCCAATTAGTTCTAGGATCATGCGGAGACTTTAATCTTGAGGCTTGGCAACTAGTCGCAAGCCTTGCTAACTAATTATTGATTGTCGTGTTTTCAACGATTTAATTGCTTCCAGTTTCTTGAAAAATATCTTATGTTCATCTCGGTAATAAAGGGACAAAATCATGAACGAGACCAAAAACAAGATAATGTTGCTAAAAATCTTAAAAAACTGCTATTTTTGTTTGAGGTGGTAAATTGTCAAATAAGTCCTTCCGTTCTGAGTGGAGCGAGAGAGAGTGTCATTTTGCACACTAAAATCTACCTGTGCTTCCTTCAGTTGCCATTTGCGTTGCGCTCTAGAGCCATGCTTCTTCTTTCGAACCATTCCGTAACCTTAGCAAGCAGCGGCCCTAATGGGTCCCGTTCATTTTGCTGATATCTCTATGGGGGGCGTGTGGAATATTATGCGTCGTCGACTTGGGCTTGATCCTTATTAGATGGTGAGCTGACTATTTACTCACCGTCCGCAAGCTCGCGCCTATGGTGACAGTGGATCGCCCTGCAACTCCCCGATGCCAATCAATACTAGCTAGCTCTAGTGATCTCAAAGAGACCCCAAGAAAGTTTACGCCACTCAATCATAAATCGCTTGATCAGCAACAAAAAGGTGTAAGTATAGATAACGTAAACAACTTTAAAGGACGATGAATAAAGAGGTCGAGGTAAAAAATGAACGTTCAAAGATGGTTCAAAGTAACAAAGCAATATAATAATCTTCAATTAATTATCCCTTTAATTCCATGCAAGCGAATATTTTTCGTAGAAAAAAGGAAAAAAAGAAACGCCTTAGCATTGGAGATAATGGGCAAAGATCTCTTTTAATCCGATCAGTAGACGTATTATCTGATGCTCTGAAAACTGTAAGTAGATACTAAAATCTTTTCTATTAAAATCTAAATCCCCGTTAAAATGTTAATGCTTTCTCTTTAAAGTAATCACTTCATCCGAAAAGGGTACAGTTGAAATAGAGACGAAATTAGAAATTAATAATGAACAAGGGAGCTCCTGGGGTGACATTGAAGGCCTCTAAAGTTGAAGTAAGCTATTAGTCGTATTTACCAAGTACGCAACAGTATTCTCAAAATATCATTGAGTACTAGAGTAGTGCTTCATGAATCGTATAGTTAGAAAGTGTGAACTTATCGAGGAATGTGTATTGTCGCGAACTTGCCAAGCTCACACGAAGTCGACATTCTTCAAAAGAGTGAGGGCGGCATAAAAGCACTTTATATTTATATTTATGTGTGCATGTATTTCTAAGTGATATTACCTTTATTATTTAAAAGCTTTGATTGTTCTGTGAGTGTATTGAAAGCTTGTGAGGCAGGTACTATAGACGAAAAAATTAGTGAAATTATAACTGAGTTTTTATGTAAGCTTTAGTGTCATCATGTTTGAGTAATCGTGGTGAAAGGATTAAAAACTGCGACCGGCTCTAGACTCGTGTTGGCCACTGTACAAATAACGTGGCCAAAACGGGTTTCCTCGATCCATCTCAAACATAATGCCTGTGTGGTGCCCCTTCACAGGACTCGAGGATAGAACTAATGTGTTGCTAAATACTGGCCAGACAAAAATTTATTTGAATTTATGGACACGAAAAGAAGAAGTGTCATCATCACTCTACACTAAACGAGTGCAGGACAAAATGATTGAAGACTGTTTATTATGTATATAAATAATAGCTTATACAAGCAATAGCTTATACCAGTCGATGGAGGTACCCGAAGACGCGACACTTGTAAGCCTTCCACAACGTGGATCAATGAACTGATAGGGGAGAATCTGACGGATGCGAGATGCACAGGTTCGGTCGTTTTGGTGACACTTGAGGAAAGCTAAGTCCAGTAGTGGACGTCTTTTGGCTCATAGATAATAATGATGTATGCTCATACTGTATTATTTCGAGCATAAGATGAAATACAAAAAATAGGTGTATATCTCATTCTTAAACCAGCATAGCCGCTCAAGTACAAAGACATGAAATGAAATATACAACAGTTTAATGCACAAAGTTTCAACTTAGTTCGGTTAACGTTGGATATTGCGGCCAGAGATCGCCAACCGTTTATGTGTCTTCGGCATACTTCCTAAAGTGCTCCAGGCACAGTCGCGGTTAACGTCATTAGGTGGTCATGATCCTACGTGATGCCAAAACTCTGTAAGCCCCTTAAATACTTTCAAGTGTGAGGAAATTGGGGAGACGGTGCACGAGGGACTTTTCACACGTTATTTCGGAAGCCTGCAACGTTTAGTACATTGTTACGGTTGTAAAGATCTGTCTGATGTTAGTTCAAGAGGGTATTTAAGTGGGTTCTTGTGTAGTTTTTCTAATTGGTGATAGACTGTCTGTGAGAGCTGTGGTGGCCGAATGGTAATGGCTCCGACTTACGGTCGCGGGTTCGAACCCAGCCAGACGCATTAATTTGTGTAATTTATTTCAACACATCTGCTCTCAAAACGGTGAAGGAAAACATCGTGAGGAAACCGGCATGTACTAGAACCAAACATTCGAAGACATGTGACATTTACCAACCCGCACTGGGCCCGCGTGGTTGATTACGGCCCATTTCCTCTCCTAGGGAGGAGGCCTGATCCCATCAGCGGGAACATTAAAAAGGCTGATGATGATGATGGTAGACTACGCTGAACTATAAGCACGTCTATACTAAATTATTATTATGTAATCGATTGACTCGCATCGAGAACCTTTCTTCGCTCTCTTTGATGTTTAGTTCCTTGATTGTTTAGAAATTAATATTTAATTTTTCTCTATAGTGTAAAGAAAAATTTGAAATAATAGGATAGGTTACTTTATACACGTTTTTTTTTGTTTATTATCACTGTTATTTTTTATCTATTATATTTTGTCTTTATCTCTGTTTTGAGGGTCTCGGTAGCATTACATGCGCTATCAGAAGAACAGCATTGCATATTTTTTAAATGTCACTATCATTATGAAATGCTCGTAGGAGCTTTTTTTTCTTAAATATTTTTATAATTTTATTTCATGTCAATGATTAGTATAATTTATTTTATTTGGTTGTTTGTCCTGTGCGAGACACAAATAAACGTTGTTTTGTTTCTTATATTGTTCACTTGTGCTTCAAAAAGCGCAATCGCACGTACCCAGCAGCCTGCGACTAGCTAAATTTAATTTTTTAGCGTGATTTCTTTGACTTACGTTCAGTGGCTATTTTTAACTGTTCGCAAATCATTCCTAATGGTTATTGTGATGTTAAATTCGTCTGGTTTTGTATCTCAAGTGTCTGCGCGACGCACAAATGGAATAATTTATATATAACACTAGAAAATACATCAGACTGTGTATATTCATATTCTAATATACTAATTAAAAAAAGAAGATAGATAATATATAGGATATATTGATAGATAGGTTTTGAAGATATGGCTCAAAGGACTTAGTATCCAAGCCAAAAAAAATAAACAAAAGATAAATACTAAGCTCATTTTCCGATAATCCAGACTCAACTCATATTCCCAGAGTAAATGTGTCAGGCTTTAATAAGGCGAGAAATTAGCTCATCGGATCAACACAGCGGTGGTGTTAATTTGCATGTAAAAGCTTAGGCCCTGAGAATTTCACTTTCCTGTGGCCAGTGGCCAGGTGTCATAGGAGTTAATTAAAAGTGCAATTTGTCTCACTTAAATGCCTGTAACACTTTAGTGGAATGTGGTAAGGAGCGGATGCTCGTTGCCTTTAAATTGAAAGTATTTAGGATAATTTTAGAGTTCCGTACTCCGCTGTTCGTCTATCTGTCACCAGGCTGTGTGTGTGCTCATGAACCGTGATAGCTATCAGTTGCAATTTACGCAGTGATGTATTTTTACTTCCCCCATATGAACCAATACTGAAGACAGATTAAATTAAATATTTAAGTAGGGCCGTGTTTTTGCGGTACGGTACGGTACCCTTCATGTTTTATAAATATTATATATTTAATATTATTGATTATTGTTTTATATTTTGTTGAGTTGTCAGGAGACTAAACATTGTTTTGATATTTTTATTTGATAGCAACACTTTATCGTGGGACTGAAACTAGGCCCTAACTTACCTTCCTATCCGCAACCACGGAGGTGAAGATCAATAAAGCGGTCCAATTTCTTCTTTATAAAAAATAAATGGGATCATGGAGGGCACATATAGAACTTTATTTGTCCACCGCACAAACTGCGTACTAGTGAATAAGTAAATCCTCCGCAAATAAGGGCTCTGTACAAATAAAATCTTTATTTAACGTGGTTAAAGTAAAGGAATAATGTGCTTCCGAACTGGTTTTGGGATTAAATACAGTGTGTGTGTTCCAAAAAATATAAGTTAATCGATTTGAAAAAAAAATGTTTAGCATTCGAATATCATGTATCACTGTTTCACGGGCTTGCGGACGATGAGCTATAATTAAGTCGCCGACCCGCCTTACCGTTAAGACCCAGTCCCAGTCTTTGACGGCACGTAGCGTATATTTAAGTCAAGAGTAAATAGATTACTTTTAGGTAAGCGCACCCTATCGTCGACGATTTTCCATCAGGTGAGATAGCGGTCAAGTGCGAACCTATCAACAATAAAAAAAAGCGTACCACGCGCGTCTTAAAAAGATGTTTGCATAACCGTAGGGGTCCAGCAGGTCCGATGCCCGCCAAGACCATGGGGAATTTCTGAAAAGGAAACCCGTGATCTTCGAACGTCAAGGCCAACTGAAGGAATATAGGTGGGTTTTAGTCAGTAAAAGTCTGACAAGCCCTCTCACTCCACTGTAGAGCAGGCGAAGTCTTTAGATGATTTCAAAATAGCCAAAAAGAATGTTTATTTAGTAGTTCAAGATTTTTTAAAAGTAATAATGGAAAGCAATCGGTCTACATTAATCTTCATAGACCATTGAATGTGATCTTGTTAAAAAAAAAACCTATATTTGATAATATTTTGTACTTTAAATAATCCTACATAGATATTATATATTTTGAACGGAAAAGTGATTTTATGTTGTTTCCATAGTCGTAGAACAAAAGTTGTTTGTAACGAATGGATTCGCCCCTGAAAGTTTTCCAAGCCACTAAAAATGTATGACTTATAATATCTAGAGGAGCTTACGTCATCGGGAAAATATTCTGGCTCGATATCAATGGAGACACTCTTACGTATTCAGTTAGAAAGCTTTTAGGACTTATGAAAAAAATATAAAATAAGACGTAAAATGGTTGACGTAAATCCATGACGATTTTCGGTTCGTTTAAAAATATTATACATTGTGTCTTTTTTAAAATCTCCTAATTCTAGAGAATGAATGAGATCATATCAAAGAATCTACTGGCATTTGAATTATTTTTCAATTCTCTTTTTTTTTTCATTTTTCATACAAAATAACTCGATCAATTCACGATTATTTATGTGAAACACCTTTACATACGTGAAATATGACAGCATAAATGAACATGTAATGTCATTTGTAGGTATATATTTGCAAAATATAAAAAAAAAACATATTATTCATTCTTGCTTTAGAATTCATTGATGACTGGCAACGTCACAAAAGTAAAGATTTGTCATACGGGTTTAAATTTTTGACATATATTTTGATATCTTCGAAACCATGCATTTTGGACCACATATTCAAGGACTTTTAGCAGTATTTTTCCTTACAAAATATAAATCTTGCGTTATGGGATATCAAATACAATAGATTTTTTATAGTTATAATCAAAGAGAAGACCAAATCACAGTAATCGCTTTTAAGTAATGTGTAAACTCACTAATGTACACACAAACTTCATACTGTAAAATTAAGTTCCACACTGCCTCTATCTGTCCATATGCGTGAAACTCAAAAACTACTAAACGGATTTTCATAGGGTTTCCATCTATAGACAGTTTAGCGCGTATAATGCACGCATATTATAGTAGAGAAGAGCTGAGAATCCAAAAGATTCTAACTTCTGTGCAAAATACGGGCGGGTCGCTTATGAAATATGAAAGATATTTAATACTATTTCGAAGACTATGAAATTGTTATTGAGTATCTCCTAGTGGCGGGGGGAGCCTAGAGTTTAAAATAACAAATTGAAATGTGGGTGTACGATACCTACATCTAAGAATTTAGTACTCCATTAAATTTTACTACAAAGCTTCCGTCTGTTGGCCCTAATTTAACTTCAGACATTTATATACGACCTTCCACAAAAACGAAACGTTTACTAAGACAGCTTACATCAAGCTGAAAATACATTATGTTCCAACTTCGACGGAGCAATAATTCAACGAACAAAAACACGTATGTTTTCTAGGGGAGACGGCATTATTACTTGTGTTCCTACTCCCAAATGGCAGTGCTCCGTTAGAAGCATGTTTCTTCTAAATAGAAAAGTTTTAATTCGTTGTGGCGGGGCACGATACGAGGCTACCCGCCTACCTACACACTTGTATTGTATAACAACGAATACGGCAAACGTAGAATGAGAGTCAGGCGCCTGCTGCAAAGTTCTCGTTGTTTGGCAACTCCACAACTTCGTACTTTGCTATATAATAGTCTTATTGATATCATGATACCTCTGTTGTGACGATACCAACACCAGCTAGCTCACTACTTCCTCTATCTGGCATACTTCGATAAAAATAATTTAGAACTACGGTTTTCGTAGTTAGCGTTTAATTAGACGAGTTGGAGTTTAGTTTTACCTGAGCCCTAGTTACTAACAGCGGACGAACAAATAAAATGAAGGTAAATTGAAGTTGCCTTGTTTCGGCTACTTGGATAAATTCTGTTTCGCGTTGAGCTAATACGTTTTTCAGTTGTTCCAACATTTAATTAGTTTAACTGAAAACTATTTAATTGAAATTGTACCTGCTAAACAATATAGCCGGAGCTAAAACCACCGATATAATAATATTCCACAACTATCACACAACGCCATCTAGTCTCAAGCTAAGCAGAGCTTGTGTTATGAGTACTAGACAACTGATAAACTTATTTATATATTTCTAAATACATACATACTATAGATAAATTACGCCCAGACACAGAACAAATGATCATGCTCATCACACAAAGATTTGTCCTGGGTGGGAATCGAACCCACGACCTCAGGCATAGCAGTCAGGGTCACTAACCTTCTAGGCCAACAGACCTGTCTATATATCTGGTATTTCTATTGCACTAGACATAATTTGCACGTCATTTCTAGAGGACAGAGGTACCAAACGTTTGAGCTTCAAGTGTAATAGATTTAGCCATGGTTACTGGCACCTATTCACTGTGGACCAGTAAATCGTGCTCAATAAGCCCATTCTGTATGACTGACCGAGTCCAATTCAATTTCGTATTCAGATCTAGAACGTGGAATTCATTTGCCTCAAATAGGCCATAAAGCCACTATGACTAACGGGTCGTAAAAGGTTTAATGAATGGTCCATAATTAGATGGCACTTAATATTACTGGCTACAATGTTAATTGTGCAAACGTATGAGTATTCATGCAGAACAGTTTTGCTGCAGGTCACTTAATAAATTCTGGATCAGCTGGTGCTGCAGTGTTACAAGGAACTTCTCAAGAATAAAGGCGTTTTGCAGGAAGACTTAAGAGTTAGAAACTCACGAGAAGTATTAACTTTTGAAATTGGCCACTATCCAAAACCTATAGTCTGATGTAACGTTTAATGTTTTAACTTTCTTATGACTCTTATATTTTGCGGTAGCCATTTCTGGGTACATAGCTGGTTAGTTGATCGAAGCTGTTTATTTAGGCCTTAAATAAATAGATGGCCAAACTTGCGGAATTCCTAAACGCCGCATGTTTAGTTTTGAAAGGGCCAGACGGACACTTCACTTGATAGCGTCTTAATGTTATTAAGAAAACGTTGTAACAAGGACGAACCGCATTATAGTTGGGCTAGTGTGGCGAGAGCTCGAGTGGAACACTCATAATTAAGTTTTCAATGGAGCAGAAATGTGGCTTAGCGGCAAACACCGGGGGACAAACTAGCCCACCACGAGTCCCCAACTCTCTGTACCTGCGGCTCGCTTGATTTGATATGCAGAAGTTGAACCGCCCTTCTTGCTCCGTCCACTTTAATTGGTTTGGAAGTGTCTTTAAAGTTCAGTGGAGTGTTTGCGAAGTGAAGGAGTTGATGCAATAAGTGTTCTGTTGGCCGGGCGGGGTCTACAATGCTTCATGGACGTTGAAGTGAAATAAAAGTGCGATATATTTCAAAACGGCATTTATCCTCGCTCGCGTATTACATCGCGTAAAAGGATCGTTGAAGGCACTCTGCTCGTGCGATCAGTGAGTTTACGCCCCATACACTCGGAACTGTCGGGCTAACGGCGCGGCAGCGTGGGGCGAGGGGGCCACTTAGACATGCCGACTTGACATGCTGCCAGGGCCTTTTTAAAATATTTATATTTTTATCTCTAAGAAAACACGTAACAAATCGCCGTAAGAAACGTGCGGGAATTTAGTACGTTGCTTATCTCGTTATACCAGTCCAGTTAAGCGGAGTTATGAGTTATGTTTAGTGGTTTGAATATGCTTACATAGTTGGCTATTAGTAAGTATAGTCATTTATTAATTTAAACGTTATGTGTAGTTATTAGTAGTACATAGGTATAATCCAACAAGGAATTTTCTACCACTCAATCTTTGGGTTAACAAGGAGTACAATGTAGGTGTGCACAATAAATAAATACTTGTCATACCAGATATTTCAAATCAAATGAAATGTCATTAACTTTACTGTGCTTATAAAATAAAATACATATTTTGCTGAAATTATAAACTAATAAATAATATGATAAATATCAAATCATTATAATAAAGAGAATTCGAAACAGCCATTTTACCAGGACATAAATTATTACATCTATGTTTAAAATTTTGAATAATATATCATTCCCCAGGGCCGCACACCGCAGCAGCTGTTAAAGTCAACCTGAAATCAAATAATAATTTCAAAATCAACCGCATCATGTTGCAGCTAATTTAATGGAATTAAAACCATTACCACTGGTAGATATAAAATTAAATAGTTATCAACCAGTTGCAGTACCTACATACAATAAATTCCTCCCAGTCTGGGTGGAGTTTCAGACTTTTACTGACTAAAACTGCGGACGGCGAGCAATGGGTAGCTCGCCGGACGGCGCGGTCGGCGCGTAGTGTTCCGCGCGCGGCTAATTCATTAAATCCTATGCGAACGTCGGCGTCCGCTCTCTCATTATAATAATAATAATCTTTATTGGAACAGAAAAAAGAAAATTTACAAATTGTTTACGTATGAAAATAAGATAGCAACTGTGTCGCAGCAATTAACGCCCATCTCCAGGAGGAAGACAACAGTGTTCCAATTCCAAAAGAGAAAATCGAAAATTGTACAAATTTCATAATGAAAAGCACAAATCAAACAATATTTAAAAAGAATTATGAGTTACTTATAGAAAAAAAAACGATTACAAATGTCAAATTATCTTTCTATTGTGTCTCTAACTACGATATTCGAAAAGTTAAAGAGATGTGGGCAAATCCGTAGGGGCCCAGAAGACCCTAATCCTACTTAGGCTATGGGTTTGCTTCCGAAAGGGAAACCTGGAGTTCTGGAACACCAGGCAAAGGAGGAGCATAGGAATAGGTTTCAGTCAGTAAAAATCTGACATGCGCTCCCGTTCCACCCAGATTTCCAACCTAAAAAAACCTGTCCGTCCTTCGTAGCCCTCTGCGTTTTAGAGCCGTGGTAACTCTTTTGAAGTAATCCACAGCCTTGCCAGGCATCGATCCTAGCGACCCCGTCACCCACGCCTAGGGTGAGAATGCTTGCTGTAATTATACTGTTCATTCGCTACACAATGGTACCACGAAACACTATTAGCAGCATAGTGATGTTCCAGCAAGACGAGATTAAACTCTAGACTCGCTCGTATATTTTATTCATTTCAATGCAGTTGGTCTCTGAAGTCTTGGTATGTGTGTGGTAGACTGGTAAGGATATCATGACAGTGTATTGTCTGTAGTGCGCAACAATTGTAGTCTAATGTCGCGAGACAACACTAGCGCACCTGTAGTGCTGTACCGTGCATTGTGCTAAGATACGGCTGCATGCTATCCTCCACTTTGTTACACAAATGAAATGAGAAGACGTTACTTTGATAACATTTATTGCTTGTATTGTTGGAGAGAAAAGAGGAATGTTTGTGTTTTATGTGAGTTAAGTTTGTTCGGTTGGAGGAGAAATGTTGCTGATTTGTTTCGACATGCAAGTAAGGACAGACTTTAAAATAATACAACTGTAGCTAATGTTAAGTTTTGATGGATCTGGAAAAGGGATGATCCTACTGCTTATGATATCCTACAACTATAGTTTCTGAGATTTCGTGGTTCATCAGTGAGTGGTATTTCGCTTTTATATAGTACTAGCCTTTGCTCGCGGCTTCACTCCCGCTCTACTCTACTCCACCCTACTATACTTTACTCTACCCCAGGGATGCACAGACTTATTGAGACTGTGGGCCACTTAGATAAATGATGAACTAATGACGGGCCACCAGCAAAAATTAATAACATAAAAATCGCCAAAAGCATAATTTAAAAAATATATATTAATTTGAAGCATGGCACTGTATTCAACTGCATTGTGCTTACAATCTTTTTTTAATATTTGCTTAAATTTACTTGTAGCTGCACGTAAAATGGCATTTCATGGTAAAGTTTCATTTGCAAGCTGGTTTCGATTTTCGTTTTGTTATTATCTTTTTTTTTATTGTTGATAGGTTCGCACTTGACCGCTATCTCACCTGATGGAGAGTGACGATGCGGTCGACGATGGAACACGCTTACCTAAAAGAAACCTATTCACTTTCGACTTAAAGACTTATCTATTACCGAAAAAGTTTGTTCACATGTCTATGCGGAACCAAATAAGCTGGCACATTTCAGGACATTTGTCAGCAACTCTTTGTACATAATTTTATCAATGCAGTGGTTAAAGTTCAGCAAGTTCAATGAAGGAGAACTTTTAGCGAAAATCTTGATCCTTTTGAATATCGATTAATTCTGACTGCATTGACTCTGGTTCAGTTGCAGCTTATATGGTCAAAGTATTGCTAAATATGTTCAATAGAGGTTAACCGATTTAAAACTCAGAAAATCGTTCACGTAAACATTGTATCAAAATACTTTTCGACAAAGCTAAGATTAACCGCAGTTTTATTACATTTTTCAGCCATTTTCTAATAATTGGAAAATTATTGTAACTGCCCGAATTTATTTGTGATCTGAAAAGACATAGTTTGCGGGCCACTGGCATATTGCCGGAGGGCCGCATGCGGCCCGCGGGCCGCGGTCTGTGCATTTCTGCTCTACCCTATACTACCCTACTCTACCCTATTCTACCCTACTCTACCCTACTCTACCCTACCCTACTCTACCCTACTCTACTCTAGTCTACCCTACTCTACCCTACTCTACCCTATTCTACCCTACTCTACCCTACTCTACCCTAAAAGGAAGAACCGGAACCCTTATAGGATCACTTTGTTGTCCGTTGTCTGTCTGTCTGTCAAGACCCTTTATCTCGAGAACACGTGGAGGTATCGAGTTGAAATTAAAACCATATAAGGTCTGCGGTCCCTTTAAGCTGTGAAAAAAATCAAACTTCTAAGTTAACGAATAACGGCCATTTATATCGCAAAAAACGTATATTTGAATACTTACAAAGATTGACATTCATAGGATACTTCCCGTTGACCCAGAATCCTGAAATTTGGCGCAAAGCAAGGTCTTATAGCACAGTTATAGGAAAAATCTGAAAACAGTAAATATGTTGTTACCTAAGTCAAAAAAAATTTTTTTGCAATTCGGAAAAATCTTTGAGAATCCTTTCGGGAATTGTAGTTTTACACGGAACCCTCAGTGTGCGAGTCTCACTCGCACTTGCCCAGTATTTATATTATAGATATAGATAAAGCTCCCGTCTAAACTGAGATAGTTTTTTTTTTATCTGATATAAACTAGTACTTGACTGCAATCCCGCCGGATGGTAAGCAGTGATGCAATCGTTGATGGTGAGGCGCACTAGTTTATTAAGAGCCTATTCACTCTAGCCTTGAAGACACCTAAATTATAATCAGACGGGAAGACCGCAGCAGACCTAATATTAAGTTCCATGTGGGCGAAACTTGTTATATAGTTATTCAAACTAACTTAATTACCTCAATGGCGTTATCCAGCGGCTTCGCCCGATCCTATACTATATGCCAACCATGGCATGCTATGGCACACCATAGCATGCCATGGTCTATCCGAATGTAAAATTTCATCCAAATCTGTTTTGCCGTTTTAGTGAGATATATAATCATACGGACTTACAAACAAACTTTCGCCTTTATAATATTCATCAGATTGAATCAGTAGGTACACAAGTACCATCTATTGACTCTCGATGTTCGGGCCTTACCAAATACTCGTAGAGCTGTATGATAAACTTTTCGCTTTCAGAAATAACAGAACTCCCATAATAGTCTAAGAACAACTTCCAAAAAATACAATATCATCAAAATGGTAATGAGAAGACTGTATTGTTTTAACATCTTATTATCTCGGCGGTATGTTAATCAATATTTAAATGTAGATTTCTAAGCATTTTTCTACATAAAAGACATAAAGCGGAAGAATAAATCATTGTGGTTGTATAGAAAACGAAATAAAAACACTGAAAAGAAGGTATTAGTACTAGGTATATCAAAGGCAGAATGCAAGAAATCCTATTACAAATAAATTATTTGAAGTACCTTAAGAGTGTCCTAGTCTGTCATTCTTCCTTGCAAATTGCAATATTAATTATTGTCTTGACTGTCTTTATCGTTTTTTTTGTTTCAACATACTATTAGTCGCAGTTGTTTTTCCTTTTGTGTAACCTTTTTCTTTGTGGTCCCAACCCGTAACCCTTAACGTATGATTAGTCTGGCATCATAGTACTTGTACTACCTACGTACCTTTTTTCTCCTTCTCTATCAAATCCAGCCACATGTTGTTTGTAAAAATCGCTTTTAGCGATAAGACCGCCCATTGTGACACCCTATTAATTTCGGCGGCGGAGATCTCTCGCGCCGGGCCTTGGTACAGGCCATGGTCCGGAGCGAGGAGGAGTGGCAGGCGGTCGCCTCCTTCTGCGAAGCAGTAATGCTAGCAAAGAAGGAGGCCGACCGTATCAGGCAACGGCGCTCACAGAGCCGGAATTCCGATCCCGATTTCCGGTCACCGTAGGCGCGGGCTTGCGGACGGCGAGCAATGGGTAGGTCGCTGTCCGACCGTCTGGTAACTGTCCGGACCAAGCCCAATTCATCGACCGACGGCGCGCACTGTTCCTGCCTGCCTCAAGGAGTTGTCAGCAACAGCATGGGCCCAGCTGGGTCGAAGCCTACTGGGGTCAGGGTTAGTTTCGAAAGATAGCTCAGCCCCGGTATGAAAAGCAACGATTATAAAGGTTATATCTATCTATCTATCCCTGGGGTAAGTCTATTAATCGCCTATCACCTCTTCCAGTTATTAATTTAATCTTCATAAAAGTAAAGGTACAAAAGCTGACTTAATGCCTTAAGCTTTTCTCTACCAGTCGACCAAGGGTGGTGGAGAGATTATACGCCAGTTAGGTACATAATTTAAAAACAAGTACACATTAGTAAAAAAACAACAAAAATAAACATATCATAACCTTTTTATTTTAATTTACTACAAAATATAATCCGTTGATTACCTCGGTGTTTATTTGGCGGTGCGACTAAAAATAGATACTTACTTAACTTATTTCGTCGTATATCTCCGTCGTAAGCTGTGCAAGAAAACCTTTAAAAAATTGGCAAGATATGAGTCTCTAAACTTTTATATTTTAGCGAATTTATGTATCTTTGGACGTAAATAAATAACTTAGGAAGTATGGAAAATTAATATACAGGGATTATAATAACGTTATACAGTCTTTTCAGGAATCTATTACTACTAGGGACCTATTATTATTATTTTATTTATTTTATATTTATTTATATTTACCACACATAAACATATTTATATAAAATGTAATTTATTTACTCTACACCTATTCACTAATAACTGAGTAAGTACTAAAAAATAAACCAATTTTCTACCGTACACTCGAAACAAGGTTCAGTTGAAAACCAGCGTCAGGCAACTATCATGTAGTTGTCTGGCATTATTGCTGAACTCGATCTATTTGGCGCCGCCGTGAGACACATATTGTTAGTTGTCTCTTTTTTATTTATTTATAATAATTTATTAGTGTCTACATGTTGTTACTACATTGTGTGTATCTACGAGTGTGTATGCCAAATAAAATAGTTTTCTTTCTTCTTTCAGGGATGTGCCGTAACAGGCGTTGCACTGGAGCTTTACGGAATGGTCTTTTGAGAGGTAACAGTGCCCCTTCTACGTGCTGATGTGATCACCGGGGTGGTTTTAGTGAGGTAAGAATCCCATACTCCTTGGAGTTATCCCCAAAGTCCAGGCGCCTTTTGAAGGTTTCCCCACGAAAACAAAAAAAAAAGTACATATTATTATAAAAACAGACAAATAAAAAAAGCGAATGTTTAAATACGTAGCAATTTTATTAGCATAGCTAGGTATTATCAGGTTGTTATAAATAATATTTAATATTATGGGTATATAGGATATAAGTCAATATAATATTAAAAATATTCTACTAGCGACCTCTCCCAACTTTGCACAGGTGTCAAAATTTTTTGAAAATCCCCATTTTTCACCACTTTAATTCGCATGTTCTTTTATTATTATTATAGGCTTGTGTTTAAAAACTATTTCATTTGATGGTAAGTGATTTTGTGGATTACGATGGAGCGCGCTTGCCTCGAAGTAACCTTCTCTTGATTTAGAGATCCCTAGGTGGTTGTAGCTAGCAGGAAACTTAGACTCGGCAGGGCTCTGCTCAGCTATTACGTATTATACAACTAAATCTTCTTCACTGGACACTCTGTTCACCTTTTTCATGAAAACTGATATGCACACAAAGATTCAGATTCAGATATTTTCACAAACAAAACACAAAGTTACAAACAACAACAAAAAAAAAAGTTTTACCAAGTTTTAAAGTTTAGATGTAGGTATTTCTGTTGCCGCTATAACAAAAAAAAAATACACAAAAATAGAATAAAATAATAATAATAATATTCCATACATATATATTTCTAAATACATACATACGAGTATTATAGATAAATTATACCCAGACTCAGAACAAATGATCATGCTCATCACATAAACATTTGTCCTGGGTGGAAATCGAACCCACGACCTGCGGCATAGCAGTCAGGGCCACGATCCACTAGACCAAACAGGCCAGTTAAAATAAATATTTAATAGGGCTCCCACACAACAAACGTTATTTTTTTTGTCGTTTTTGCTACGGATGGAACGGGACCCTTCATGCGCGAGTCCGATTTGTACTTGGTTGGTATTTTATAATATGTTAAGATTTTTTTCTAAAAGTGTGTCCTAGTATCTATAGAAGAACCAAAAAAGTTTTAAAATGATCAAATACTACTATCAATTCGTAATTGTAGTAAGTATAGAGGAACCAAGCACCAATCGATAGCTGATGAAATAACATTGCAGTACCTCATCATAAGTTGGTATAAGTTTAATTATAGTTACTAAACACGCTAACTAGTTTCGGCAACTCGTTTGTACATTCGAGACTTAATTAAAGTTATGACGGTGAAGAATCTATCCAGTCTTTATGTATCATAAAAATATAACTACATATGCAGAGTGTAGCGTAAATAGTGGTCCAACGTTAAAGGGTCGTTAAAGGGTGATTTTCATATTATAGCACATTTATTTAGCAGTAATATACAAAAACAAAATAGGAAAATAATGTTTTTTGTTGGAATTAGAGCCAAATTAGCAACGCAAAGTGTTGTTTTTTCAAAAAAATAATAATATAAAGATCAGTTTTATTCTGAGACCTACGGTAAAAAGTGGTTCAAGTTAGAGATAGCTGAATATATGGTGTATCAACCTTTTAACGTTGGACCACTATTTACGCCTCGCCCTGTATACGACTTTGTATACTAATTTATAATTTACGTGTCTTCAAGGCAAGACTGAATAGGTACTTAATAAACTAGTGCATTTCACCAACAACGATTGCATCGCTACTTACCATCAGGGCACTAGTTTATATCAATTAAAAAACAAGAATCTGTACTTCAATACAATGTGACTTATTTTATTCTAAATATTTCAAGTATTCAAACAAACAAAACAAAACTGGTGAAGTGCGAGTCGGACTTGCGCACTGAGGGTTCCGTGCAAACTACAATTCCCTAATGGAGTCTCGAAGATTTTCCCGAATTGAATTTTTTTTTGTTGTGACGTACATAGGTAACAACAAATGTACTGTTTTCAGATTTTTTGCTATACCTGTGCTATAAGACCTTTTTTTATGGTGGGAAAAAAATCATCCAATGACAACCCCCGCTCTTGGGCGGAGCGGGAGATAGTGTCTTCATACCGGGGCTCAAGGGCCCTTTCGGATAACTCTGGCCCCAGTAGGCTTCGATCCGGCGGGGTCCCTGCTGTTGCTGACAACTCCTTGAGACGGCGCGCATTGTTCCCGCTCGCCGTCGACGACTTGGGCTTAGTCCGGACAGTTACCGGACGGCCGGACAGCGAGATACCCATTGCTCACTGTCCGCAAGCCCGCGCCTACGGTGGCCGGAAATCGGGATCAGAATCCCGGCGCCGCGTGCTATAAGACCTTGTTTTGTGCTAAATTTCAGGATTCTGGGGCAACGGGAAGTACCCTATGAATTTTGATCTTTGAGATTATCAAAATCTACCAAAATGTACGTTTTTTTGCGACAAATGGCCGTATCTTTTTTATTCGTTAATTTAGAAGATTGTTTTTTTCACAGCTTGAAGGGACCGCAGACCTGAGTATATAGTTTTCATTTCAACTCGATACCTCTATGCGTTCTCGAGTTAAACTGTCTTGACAGACAGACTGACGGACAACAGAGTGATTCTATAAGGGTTCCAATTTTCCTTTTGAGGTACGGAACCCTAAAAAGTATAAAAAATCTATACTAATATTATAAAGAGTTAAAGTTTTTTTTTTTTTTTTTTTATTTGTATAGAAAAGCCAAGAATTTCAATGATTTCTAATACGCGTGCGAAGTTGTGGCGGGTCACTAGTGGCAGATATAAAGCCGATCCTCCTTTGTGATCAAAGGTTTACTGCGAATAAACTCAAATCCGAGAGATTAAGCTCGCCTATGAACTCTATTTTCAAAGTGTTACAGCTTGTTTTGGTGTACAATAAAGAATAAAAGAAGATCTATAGGGATCGGAATGATTGAGTTATCAAACCAGAACTACATAATTGATTAAGGCTCCAGTAAATATTCTAGGAACTGGAAACCATTTGTGGCTTTTACGAGAGTTAGAATTTTTATATTATACGAAGTTGTGCAAGCGACTTTTCTCGTTTGAAAATGTATAAAATCATATTCTAGGGATAAAATAATATATCCTGTGGTCTTCTTATGCACCGAGGTATTATAAAATTTGAATTTTTAAAACTCGGAATATCGAAATTTGGAATAAAATATTTTGAAATATTTGAATGTTTCTGTTCCACCCGAGCTATAAATTTCATCCAAATCCGATTAGCCGTTTCAGCGTGAAAGAGTAACAAACATACATACACACACATATAAGGTTTTAATATTATTAGGGTGATAAAAAGTAGGACGCGACGTATAAGCATTTCAATTTTTTCGAAGAAATCGAGTTTACAAACCTCGTCTAATTCGGATTTAATATTTACAATACACACTGAATAATAAAAAGTATCGCCAGAAATTATATAAATTTTAAACTCTTAAAAGTGGAGATCTCAATAATTAATAATGAATTTTCTTGACGGTTCTAAGGGTGACCTGAATTTTCACTTAAAGGAAAGCAAAAAACTCCCAAGCCGGCAGCTGTTGCCAGTCTTAATAAAAAACCTTTATATTCTATTCTGGCAATCATTCGTCAACATTTTTTTCAGTCACACAACGCGCTCGCTAGCATTCATAAGGATTGGATTCAATTACGGCGCGATTATATTTCTATACTGAAAGCACAATGGTTTCAACAATACCATCGGTCCCAGGTCACCTGGTTATAATATGATTAAGAAGTCGGTCGTGTATCTCGGCACTCCTCCAATCAGTACTGTAAACTATAGCGTAGAAACATAATTAGGTATGCAATTATGAAGTAGCGTGAGGTATGGCTTAATGAGGTAACTACCAGCTTGAATACGACTTCAATAGTTAATACATATATTGTAGTATACAGTATTATATTAGTCCATTACATTAGTAGTAATATTGCAGTGGTACGGTAACTGAGGGTTTTATGGCAATGAAATTTTTTGAAAGAGTTACCGCTCTAGAACACAAATGGCATCTGAAAGAACACAAGTGGGATTAAGTCGGTATTAGTCTTACGCTTTCTCTCGCTTCACCCAGAGTAGGAATATTAATTCATGATTGCTTACCCAAAAAACATGAGGGTAGTTGCAAACTGATCTTAAGGGCCAAGCGCCCGAAAAGTACAATAAAACAGTAACTCCTCGGTAACGGCCAGGTTAATAGGTTTGAAAAAAATATATGTATATTAAAGATTCATGAACAACATTATCAACATTTGATTTTTTCGTGCCATTAATACTTTTGACAAAAAAAAAATATATATATTTAGCAATTTCGCAACTTTTCCCTACTCCTTCGAAACGGCTTGGACCTTTAGAAACATTATTACACATAAAAATTGGTGGTTAAATATTCTTCAAAGTGAACATTGCATATGTATGTATATCTCGCAGAGAAAATGGATTTAAAGCGCTTCCCGAGCGCTGCTGCCGCAAATAAATGCACAGATTTACGTACTGCCGCCTTGGCGAGTGCGAGAGTTGCTTCCACATAATTTCGGTCAGATGGTTCAAAGGACTATACGCCTTAAGCCTTTGGAGGTATGCGGAACAGAGAGTAAAGTCCCACACACCTCCTTTGAAAAGGGAGGATCCTCCGCCCAGACAGGTGTTATGGTCTGGTAGGCGACTGCCCGATAGATGATTTCGGGCTGTCGTATATTTTCAAATCGCGCGGGGAACTATGATTGCGCGATGCAGGATTTCGTATTTTCTTCGTAGTTCTTATGTGGCGCCATAGATGTCGTTACAAGCCTAAACATAGAGTGCATGCATTAGTAATTCTATTATTAATACAGATACTAATTTACACACACACACTAACATCATAAGGCGAAAGTTTGTATTAGTGTATATATGAGTGTGTCTCTATGTTTCTTCCTCCATCACGCTCAAATGGCTGAACGGATTTAAATAAAATTTGGCACTCATAGACCATGTCCTGAAATAGGATACTTTTACCCCTGGGAGTGTGTTCACTTGGAATAAATTACTTATCTACATTGAACCGGACGAAGCCGCAGGCAGAACTAGTTTAACATAAGAGCTCTAATTACAGTAAGCGTAAAGTATTTTGCTCGTCTATTTCAAAGTCATCTTTTGCAGCTTTACAAAAATAAATCAGTAAAAAAGCTCGTAATGACTGCTCTTACGCTCTTTTTGTGCGTATCGCCTCAAATGCCTTTAACATAAGTAAAAATCTCGAGCACTTCCTCAAGGATCTCTTAAAAACAAGCGTAAAAGGCGTTATTCAGGTAAATGGATTGACGCCTCATTTATTTAAATCGGTTCATTAGTTTGGAAGCTCTTAAATGAGAGGACATCTACATTTGTGTGTATTCGTGTACACGAAATCCGAATAAAATTCTTTTAAGGGTGGGTAAGATATTTACTTATGTAGTAGCAGTACTGTGATGACTGGTGGCTGATGTGTCCACGTTTGTACTATGATAGAGACATAGTCGTAACCTCCAGTAACGGCTTGGTAGTAACCTAGCTTTTGATGGCAGGGTCGTGAGTTCGTGACCTAGCAAAACTAAATACAAATTTCGTCTCTACATACTGTACCACCCATCTCATCTGTTTTTGATGTAAGAAAAGTGCTCGTTTAGCTCTTGAATCCCCATAGGTTTTTTTATTGTTATTATTGATAGACACGCGTTTGGCCACCACCTCACCTGATGGTAAGCGATGAATGATGTGGTCGTAGAAGTAACCTATTTACTCGTGACTTAAAGACCTCTAAGGTATAGCTGTCAGGAAACACAGACTCCGGCAGGGAATTCCACTCCTTGGCTGTACGCACAATAATTATTTTCCCAAAACGCTTTGTGTATAGTAACTAGTACTTGACTGCGATCCCACCTGATGGTATGCAGTGAAGCAATCGTTGATGGTGAGGCGCACTAGTTTATTAATAGCCTATTCACTCTAGCCTTGAAGACACCTAAATTATAATTGGAAGGGAAGACCACAGCAGGCAAATTGTTCCAGTCCTTCGATGTACGTGGCATAAATGACGAGGCGAAACGCTTAGTCCGAACCGTAGAGGTTTCAATAACGTAAGGGTGGATACTCGCCGTACGTCGGTTTGTCCAATGGTAGAAACGAGGCGGCGGAATCAAGTCATGCAATTCCTGCGCACACTCTCCAAAATGCAACCTGTAAAACACCGAAAGGCTGGCTACCCTACGCCTGTGCTCAAGGCTTTGAAGATTGGCCTTCCGCTCTAGGTGGAGCGAGAAGTCTTGTCAGACTTTTACCGACTAAAATCCACCTGTGTCCCTCAGTTGCGTTCCAGGGCTGCGGTAACTTTAAAAAAACTCTGGGTTTAGCATGCTGATTCAGTTAACTATCAAAGCAGATGGAGTATAGCATTACATTGCAGTCCCCTTTTTTGAAATAGAGTACCTAAATCACTTCACTACTGTTATTTCAACAAGACATTGCTCAGAACAAGCGTATCTTTAGCCGCTGACTGTGAGCGGGCTTTACACAGTTTATCGTTTTTCCATATTTATTAACTTCTCATTGACACCGAGCTGACTATACGATATTACGTTATTCTTTGTTGCTGACTCTCGGTGGCCAAATATAGCGCGTAGCAAGCCTACACTTTTGTTCATACAAGTAACACATTCTACGCTATAGCGTACTGTCAGCTCAGTGAGCTCAAGACCACATTCACACTGGGGCAGACAGGCTGACAGTGAGCATATTTACAGTCTGGGTGGCAGACAATACGTCTGGTGTGAACGGTGCCTAAGACTAAAACAACTAACTCCAAATACTAATTTAACTCGTTCTAGAATCTATTAACAATGTCAATATTGATTCTAAATCTTACGAGGAGAACTTTATAAATATTTAATAATCGCAGGAGTCGTTAATTAAATTCGACTGTAATGAAAGTCTTTACAGGAGTGTTATCCAAACGCACGGAGACGCCAGAATAAGTTTGTTAATGATCTTGCCAATGTCTAAGTCAATTTTAATCAAATCAGAAAATTGCTCTAAATGAGGGAATCCAATTATTTTGTAAATGGGTTTCAAAGGGCCGATGCTTGTGAAGCTTGACGAAATAAATTACGTTATAATTAATGGGGTCTACCAAAAATATTTCCTTTGATGGACTACTTATCGTTTTTTTAGCTGTTAAAAATATTTAGAAATCGACTATCGGAATCTGGGTTTTTGTTATTTTAATTTGGTGAACTTTATGTATGCTTTCTTTAATTCTACCAAGCATTTTAGTAATGAAATTATTACATCACATGCACATAATATGTGAATGTATGTTATTGCAGTATAAGTAGCTTTGAAATTATCCCAAAGGAATATACTCTGGGGATAGAAAGTATCCGAAGTGCTATTCCAGGACATGTTCTACCCGTATGCTAAGTTTCATCAAAAGCCATTCAGTAATTTTTGGGTGATATAGAAACAGACAGATCTATACAAACTTTCGCGTTTATACTATTAGTAGAATTTCTCAGTATTGGTTTTTCATATGCAAACACAAATTGCACCTTAGTAAAAAGCACAGACGATCCATTTCAACATCACTCCCTCAAATTCTATTAAGGAGTGTATGAACGTGCGACGTTGTTGTCCTTACCCCCAAACCGAGAGTGAGGAGACATCTATGCCTGCGCCCGTTTGATAAAGCCTTACATCGTATTAAATGCGGCTTATTGAGTATCTCACTCACAATGTATTTTACATAAGTCAACAAATAATGACACTTCTCGTATTATCCAAATTAGATTTTCAATAAGTACTTTCTTGCTTTGTTTAGATACTTGTACAGGTTCAAATTGATTGACTAATCTGCTGTGATGGGTATTATATATAGCTAAAGATTACCAAAAAAATATTAAAATAATACTTCACTACACTTTGAATTTTAAGTGTGTTGGCTACAGTGAATAAATCGAGGCGCACTAATTTATAGAAATAAATTACGTTATAATTAATGGGGTCTACCAAAAATATTTCCATTGATGGACTACTTATCGTTTTTTTAGCTGTTAAAAATATTTAGAAATCGACTATCGGAATCTGGATTTTTGTCTTTAATTTGGTGAACTTTATGTATGCTTTCTTTAATTCTACCATTCTATAGTAATGAAATTATTATATCAGGTGGGATTTCAGTCAAGCACTAGTTTATATCAGATAAAAAAAAAAAGAACAGCTGACTTACTGAACACTGATAGTAGTCCTAGTTTGTTAAATTTAGAAGATCAAACTGAGTTTTTTTTTTGGATCAGTTTAATATTTTACCGTTGGCGGCATTTCGCTAATCTATTTTATTTTTTTGAATTATTTTACTAAGAATTTGTATACATCACACTAATATCACGGAATTTAACGGAATGGATAGTTTAGACACTGTCTTTTAATTGTGTCCTTATCAATAAAGCGATATTACAAGTTGAAGAGGTTGCTTTTCTACTCGCCTATCGTAAACATCGAGCATGTTTTAGCTTGATGCTTCACATAACGAAATCCAACGTGATGTTTGACGAAAAGGTAATATGAAAAAAGAGTGATAATACCTGAATACTCTGTTGGCATTCAGTAATTCCGTGATTTACTCGAAAATTTTACAAAACTTGTTTCAGGAAATACGTGTTGTATTTCAGGAAATACCCTTGAAAAAGTTTTTGAAAAAAATTGTCATTATTTAGAATCTTGATAAAAAAAAAAAATAGGCTTGTATGTTGTACTTTTTTACTTATTCAATTTTAAGTTAATTATGAAGTCTCAGAGTTCATGCAAAATAGCAGATTTTCAGAGGTCTTAACTGTATTATTTTTACACAAATTTATAAATTGATTTCCATAGAAGCCTAGATAATATCCACAAGATACTGTGTTTCCAAAATATCTAATTAAAAATGTGTAATGACGCCATAATCGCGTAAGAGCGGTTATATGAAAAACAGTGAAAATGTATGTCGAGATGCATCCGCTTAAAAGACTACGTTGAAGACACATTGGTTTGGCAATGGTTGCTCCTGCCTAGAGATGTGCCATTGCCGGCAATATGGGAATATTGCTGGCCATATTGCCACCAATATTCATACTTTGGGCAATATTCCCACCAATATTCCCACTTCACGTCAATATTGCCAGCGACGGCACATCTCTACTCCTGCCTCATAACATCCACATCTATTAACTGATCTATTTTTCTTTTAATTTTTTTTTTAAATCATGAATATAATTTTTATCTCTAACTTCATTAGTGATTTGCTATTGTATAATTATACCATTTTATTTTAGTTATTAGTGAATTTTTACTGGTTTACACTGTCCTCTCATACTTATTAAAAATATTGTAATATGGATATATTGTAAAAGTCATAATGTTTTTAAGAGTATTCATGGATTTTCTTGCCTTAAAAACATCAACAAGAAACGACCTTCCGGAATTGTAGCCTTATATTATGAATTAAATTGAATTGAATCGTGTAATTCAATTCAATTTAAATAGATGTAGGTATGTTAACATTATTATTATCACGCAGGCGAAGACACGGACAAAAGTTAGTTTTTCGAAATGCAAAAGTACAAATGTTCATTAATTACAAATCTACATTGGATTACCTGTATGGACTGCACCCACGACATAAAAATATGCAACAATTCACAGTGCTTGTTTCATTGCGTAGGAATTGTTTGACGTCATAACACTCGGTGCTTTGTAAGGCATTCATATAAGTAAATATTTTTTTAGACAATCATCTTTTAGAACCATAGGACAGTGGGCAAGCATAAGTTTGCCGGGTTTTGCAAGCCATCTTGTTCGACAGTTTCTACTTCAGGAAAACTTTCAGCAAATTGATTCGTGAAACAACTACTTGAACACACAAACAAACCAGAGACCGTTGTAGGAATACGTAACACATGCTATATAAGTTAAGTTTGTACGTTTCCTCGTACCCTGGTACATAGGTACACGCCTCAGGAGTATTGCTCACGCGTCTGTACGTGGTGATACCCGCAGGAGCCTGTTGCTCAACCCAATTACCGGCCAGTTGATGCCCGCCCGGTTTAATTAACGTTGTTCAGAGCATTACCGACTATCGCAAATATGCGTGGTGACATTCGCACGGACAGAATACTTTTGTGGAAATGGGCAGACGAGCGTGTGGAGATCCTCAATGGTTTTGATTTCGATTTTGCTCGTTTATTTAGCTTGGACAGTAATGGATTTTTCCAATAATTGTTATTTATTGTTTACTATACTATACCTGTCAAACCTTTATATTCGCGATTTTGTTCTTTTGGTAGCAGTTATGTGAAGATAACAAATATCAGCCCTTTAGCCAAATTATTTGGAGAATTACAGTCTAATGTTCCTTGTTCTCTAACAATTTCTTTAACCTTTTCTTTTTCACTGGCGTGTGTATCGTCTAGCGGCGGCTATGTTAACTAGGAATAGTAACAAGAAACCAATACCCTGAAATTATATAGTAGGTACTATCTATAAAACATAATCGGTCAGCGTGGAACGATTTATATTGTGTCCGGAATTTGTCACGATTTGGGGCTTCGAAATTATTTTTCCTTCGACGTACACCGACCTCTACAAACCAAAATCTATCCCATTTAATAGACTCTCCCAAGTTTCCGAATGATAGACATCTGATAACTATTGTGTTTTACTTTTATTCTCAGATCGGCAAGGAACTTGATTGTAACGGGCACTATCGACACTCCTATTGTTAGATTTTATATCGTATATCAAATCTGACAATTCTTTGATGTCGAAACGGGAATTGAATCCAGATCGTATTTGAAATTTTCACATCTCGTATTGGCTTGGAAGACAAATAGCTGGATGGCAACACTGATTGTACCTAAGTACATAGAACATGTACAATGGTGCAGCCAACAAAGCAAGAGGCGACGGGTTGCAGTACTTGAGTAGGGGACGGAGCCGTGTTCCGTTAATTCACTTTAGGAGTCTGCATGGCCAATTTGTAATATAGAGAGACGCAGTTCCAATCTATCGGCTACCATGCAGATTGTACGAATACTAGATGAATCAATGCTGTAAAGTATGTAGTTACATAGCTGTTTATCGGTTAATATAATAGATCGGAAATAAGGTAATATTTCGTAGACACAAAATGCTATAAAATTAAGACCTCGGTTCCCAAAAGTACGATTCCTGAAATCTATTTACCAAATCACAGCAATATTCAAGTGAATGGCGCCACTAATTATGTAGATGGAAAACAAATCGAGAAATATCCTCCGACGTGACCTACATACAGCCATCGAATACCAGTAACGTACAAATGGGAATACTCGGGTAAATAGCAATGCTTGGAAACGGTCAAATACTTTTGGTAGTATGTGTGTGGAACCGTTGATGTGTCACTATATTTTATCTCACTACATGTATACAAAGGTAGACCGATCTTTGAAAGCGGCACGGCTAGCGCTTGATTCTGGTTCTCTCTCGCCTTTGACATTTTTCCCCACGTGAACGAATTTAGTTGTCAAGTGAGCACAATCAAGCGCCTTTCCATCGAGTGCTGCAGATGCTCGAAGATACGTATGTCCTAGGATGTCTAAAGTATATGGAGACGTAGCTTCAACTATGTTGATAAAATCAGAGCCGGCCTTTTAAGGGTTGCAACAAAGTGCTCTGTTATGCTCTAAGCGGATTTATGCACAAACATTTTTAATGGATTGAACCTTTGTGAGCCTTTACTTGAAGATTTTCGAACAAATCAAGTTTTCCAGAACTTTGTGGAACCAATAAATCAATTCGACAAAACGTTTTTTTTTGTGATTCAACGGGGTTCAAAGAAGGAATGTTACGATAAAAAAGAGCATCCCGTTATTCTCCACAACCTATGGAACGTTAACTGGTAGAGAATTCGTTGATTGCATTGTCTGCATAAACATAGAATTAAAAAAAAATTACAACTAGCCCGCGGCTTCGCCCGAATACATAAGATATAGCCTATGTCGTTCAGGAATAAAGCAGCTTTCTATTAGGGGAAAAAAAATCGCAATTGGATCAGTACTTTCAGAGATTAACAAACAAAAAACAAACTTTACCTCTTTATAATATTAATGTGGGTTGATAATAAAATTAAAAAGTGTGTTCCCAAATTTTACCTAGCTCTTCATAACTTTTCTTGTATTATGGACTTTGTACCTATTTATTTTGCCCTGTTTGCTTCCGTCTGTTTTTGAAACATAAGATTAAAAGATTTCTGTACAAAAAATAATTTTTGAATGTATAGTCTGTAATAAGTCAACCGACTTTGGAATTTTGTATAATATTTAACCATTAAAAAAATACTTGTATTCGATACTTTTCATAAGGTTCTTCTGTTAGTGAAGTTTGAAAGTGGCGTCAGTGAAAAGTTGAAAGGGAATCGTTTGTCTTGGTATGGTCATGTGAAAAGGAGGGATGAAACGCGTTGCTAAAAAAGTTATGAGTTTACATGTGGATGGATGGAGGGGAAGAGGGAGGACAAAGAAAAGATGGATGGATTGTGTGAGAAGCGATATGAAACAAAAGGGCGTTAGTGATAGCGTGACGAGTGACAGGACAGAATGGAAGAAAAAAACGTGTTGCGCCGACCACAAATAAAACGGGACTAAGGCAGGAAGATGGTGAAATAAATCGTAATCGGGATGACCTGGATGGCTTCCTTAAGAACTAGAATGAGAAAGTGAGGAACCGTGATCGTTGGAAGGATTGGAGGGAGGCCTTTGCCCAGCAGTGTGGGCTAAGTTAAAAAAAATCGTTTGAACAAGTTAAAAAAAACTTTTTACAAAAAAAATACAACCGACTTCAATGTTAAAAAACACTATTTAAGAACCACTTCAGAAATTAAAGTAATTTTATACTTTTCAGTGTTTTTTAACATTGAAGTCGGTTGTATTTTTTTTTGTAAAAACTATTTTATTTTACACTTTTTAGTAATGGTACCACCATTAAGAAGTACCCCTCAGACCAACTTAAATAACTTATAGTCACATTGCATCTCGTAACGATTCTAATAATCCCAAACACGGTTAGATTACATTATTTTTTTTTCCTTATGGCTCCATCATCAGATCAGTTCGATACATCCCCCCCCCCTTTTCTGACAGTTAGTCATCAACTACACGTATAAACAAAGCAACTTTACTTGTAACCACAATTCAGCTGTGATTCTCTGAGGAGTTCTGTTTCATTAATTCGAAGTTCATGATCAGATCATAACAATATTTCTATTGGACGAACTTGGAAGTATAACCTTTCAATAAAAAAAAATATTTTCAACATCGGTCTATAATTGACCGAGATATCGGTGAACATACATAAAAAAAAGTAAAAAAAAAAAACATAAGTACATTTAGCCGAACACAGAACCTCCTCCTTTTCGAACTCGGTTAAAAATGGTCAAAATTGCATGAAATAAGTAAGACACTAATTTATACCATTGAACGCAATAACTTATTTATGTGATATTTTTTCGTACTCAAAATTTGTTTTGCGAACAAGGAAGATGAACAAAAAGGTTTTAACTACATTACAGCACGAGTACGTAATGGTAATCAAAATGTCACAGTTTGGTAACAAGTGCCTTTAAATAACTAAGTGCAGTGCAATAAGAGTCACTTTCTAAGTGAGTGTATTGAAAAGTTTTTATTTTTATTTATTTTTTGTTTGAGGTAATCTCTGGAAGTACTGGTCCGATTGCAAAATTTTTTTCACTGATTGAAAGCTCCTTTTTTTCTGAGTGACATAAGCATATTTTATGTACGCGGGCGAAGCTGCGGGCAAAAGCTAGTTTTACCATAAGTGTGCAGAATATCGTCGTACATCTTTGTTTTCTATAATTATGTTGCAATGGGTTCTTAACTTCTTAATAATCGAGGACCATCCTTAGATGCTCAGACTAGCATACTGCATACAGGTATAACGATCGGCTGGTACCAAGTTCCAAGAGAAGTTTCTAAGAAGTCTCCGGTAATACACATAAATAAGTTGTCGAAAAAACTTAGCTCTGCCGCATACGCTGTTAGGCAAATTAGAAATCTAACTGACTTAGAGACAGCCCGTTCAGTTAACTTCAGTTATTTTCATAGTGCCGATAGCCGATATCCAAACGGTTTTTGTTTTGCAGAAAAGGGCCATCATAATTTATAAATTAAGTCCCAGATACTCCCTCAGAGATAAATTTAAAAATATTAATATTTTGACTGTGCCATCTCAGTATATCTGTGAAAATATTTTGTATGTTCATAAAAATAAAAACATGTTTAAAAAATACAGTGATATTCATAACGTTAATACTAGGAACAAACACAAGTTAGTGGTTCCTGCAAACAGGCTCAAAAAAATAGGACGCTCATTTAGATGCCAAAGTATACATTTTTATAATAAGCTTCCCAGCCCTATTCAAGAACTTAGCATTAATAAATTCAAAACATTTGTAAAGCGAAAACTTTGCCAAAAGGATTTTTATACTGTAAAAGAGTATCTCGAGGATACAACGGCTTGGGATTGACCTGCTCCAATACCTACTCACTATAATTGTTATCATTTGAATGTTTTTTTTTGTTTTAACTGTCTTTCTTTTATTGATGATTGTTGTTGTTGTACAATTATGATATTGTATATATATATTTTTTATTATTTTTTTACAATTATGACATCTTTATTTTTACTATTTGACTGATTTTTTTTTAGATATACTTTTTTTTTTACAATTTGCAATATTTACACATGATGTAAATTTTTTTAAATCTTATTATTGTGAATGTGAGAACTATGTGGATTACTCTTTCCTTTTCTTTTATTTTCACATGATGTCTGGCAGTTTTGAGTACCTATTTGATGTGCCCTACCCAAATGTCCTTTCTTTGGCATTGTTCGTCAAGTTGTTGAACTCCTTAGTAGTCTTGAGTTGAGCTACAAGCATACTGACAAATGCTTGCACTGACTGGACAGGTCCACTTAGAACTGTGTGGTTCTTTCTTCAAAAGACTATCTCAGGCTCAATCTGCACGGTTCTCATATGATTTGACCATTACATGTTTTGTTGTATAGACTTTAAAAGAGACTTTGACCCCTGAGTTTGTTTCGGTGTTTCTTCTCAGGAAACACCGGCCTCATTGTAATGTTATTAATACTTACGTTTACTTTACTTATCAATAATCACATCTCTTTATAATATTTCTTATATATTTAGTTTGTTTATTTTCATTGATCACTGTCATCTGTCATGTCACTACTATTTTCTTCTATGGTTTTGATTAGGTATCAACAAAGAGTATTTTTATAGTCTTAGGTTTTATTCTTTTACTCATAATATTATTTATTTTGTAAACATATAATTTGCTATCAAATTATATGTTCTCTTATCTGAAATAATTCTTTAAAATTAAATTGTAATTTATATCTTTCTTGTGAAACAGCAATGCTGGCTGAAACCTGTTTTCAAATTTAAATTATGAATTGACAGCCAGCATAGCCGTCAAAATTGACTATAAAAACCATGTTTGCGAGTTTCTTGCAAAGTTTTCGGTCAGACTCTTGGTGCAGCTACATGTACAGTTCCTGGTGTCAGTTTTTCTTGGGTCAACTACATATGACAGTTACTTGGCTCAGCTCCTGATGTCAGTTTTCCCTGACGTGAGCTCCTTGGACCATGAAGACCTCCTCAGAGAAGGAACTGAGGACCTCCTCTCTGCCTCTGCCGGCCCTCACGGCGGAGGGCTACTCTACATTTGGACCCGGCCTCTGATGGCCTCCTCTCTACTGCTGCCGGCCCTTACGCTGGAGGGCTGTGACTACCACTATCAGTTGCTGCCTGCGGCTGCGTAGCCTTCGCCGTCCCTCGTACGGCTGAGGGCTACGCCTACTCCTGCTGCTGCACTCCACCTCTGACGCCGAGCCTGACTGAACTGTTTTTATATCTTTATATCTTTTATATTTCTATTGTTTTTATATGCTTTTAGTTGAATTATAACCTCACAAGGATTCATATCTATATATATTATTTCTCCCTCCATACTTTCCTCCCTCACTCAACCTCTCACTACTCAAAACACGTGCCTTGCCAGGGCTACTCCCTGGAGGCACTTACTCACTACACTCCCTCTAGCACTCGCGTAACACTCTTCCTCTCCTCTTACTATACACTTACTCTTCTTACTCTCACTCTTCCTCTACACTCCTCACTCCCATACTCCTCCTTACCCTCTCATGTAACTGTTACACTCCTTTGTGTACACATTACGTTACATCATCTAGCATTAATTGACAAAAAAAAAATGACGTGTAAAAGTGTTTTTATAAAACCTACTTGCAAAATAAAGATAATTTATCATTTAGACTTTGTCGACTTTGAGATAAATAAAACATTAAGAAAAACCCTGGTGGGTATCAAACACTATCAAAACTGCTGTTTGCTAGGAATGGACTTTTGCTTGAGTAGATAGGTAAATAACGTTCAAATTAAGTTTTTTTTTTCTATTTTAGAAAGCGATCTCAGTTGGATTCAGGTAAAACAAACTAATCTATTTTTTCAAAAGAAAAGCAAAAGAAGGTTAAAATTCGTTTGGCAAGAGACTTGGTTATTTGTGCGCGCAGTGTTTGATTTTATTTTAAAGATATATTTTTTTCTATATTAAATCTATATAAAAATTAAAAATTGTAAGATTGTATGTAGGGAGTAAATTTCGAACTGAACCGATTTTGAACATTATGTCATCAGTAGAATGGTACTTCGTCAATAAGTGACACGTAGCTAGTTACAAAGCTGGCAGTACCTAGGATCTAAGTAATAGAAGTTTAACAAAACTGCTAAGGGAATAATTAATAAAAACCATTAACAGTTTTGTAAAAATAATTCGGTTAAGAGAAAATTTTAGTTAAGTAATGTTATATATATTGCGCTTATTTTGGGTTTTATGGGCCTCATCGGAAGGCTTTAAATTCACCTTAAAGGCAATTGACAGGGCTATGCTCGAAGTTACCTTGCGTGATCGAGTCAGAAATGAACATATCTTCAGCAGAACCAAGGCCACCGACATGGCACGAATAATCGCCAAACTTAAGTGGTAGTGGGTTTTGGGTATATATTGCTCGCAGAACCGATAGTCGATGAAGCCAAAAAGTTCTGAAGTGGTAACCACATAATGGAAGGCATTCGAAATTCCGATGACTTGGTGAGTCTCACGGGAATCCAATGGATACGAGACGTACAGGGCCAGTCGTTTTGGTAACGCTAGGGCGAAGTCTATGTCAGCAGTGGACGTCTGATTTATTACACCGGTGTACCTATCCACAGGCCACCCACATTTCGATATGTGTACCGCTTGTGACCACCGGAGGCTGAAGCTTGTGCCTACTATTTAATTAATGTTACATTATTAATTGTGGAAAAGCAATTAAGCTCAAAAATAATTAGACACTAAGCCCAAGCACTCACAAAGGGACCAGAAATCTTTGATCTTTACATACCTAAATTCATCAGTTACAGATCCTATTATAAAATTGGGATCAAAAGTGAAAAATTGGAATAATTATATCGTAAGTAATTAAAAAATTTAATAAAAATAATAAAAATGGTTCGTTTACTGTAAATGGAGTTCCTTTGTGTAAAGGAGCGGCCCGCGATGTTTGTTTGAATCAAACAATGAGTCTGCAATTTGCGGCCGTCAGGCCGGCGACGCTTTGTTGATGCGAATCAAAACCTTAACAAAATAGAGCTTAGTGGAAACAAATTTAATTATTTCATCCTGAACACACAAATTTGTATCCCACTTTGAGGTTATTCTTTTAAGTTACTCGCTGTTTTTCTTTACATTTTCCTCTTTTCTCTAGAATAACGTCTTCGCCACAATCGCGGCGATAAGTCTCCTCTTTGAGGAATGGTTACAGAGGCGCCTCGACGTCCTCACTTTCTGCATTACGCAGATCCTTGCCTGACACGGCTGTTTTGGGAGGTTCTTATTTCGGTCTAGCATTTGCCCGCTGCTTCACCCGCGTATATAAAATATATACAGCCTATGTCATTCAGGAATAAAGCAGATAGAATGCTGCTTTATTCCGGCGAAAAAAAAAATACAATCGAAAAAGTACTTCCAGAGATTACCTCCTACAAACAAAAAAACATAAAAACGAGAAAACAAACTTTATCTCTTTATAATATTAGTGTAGATGTAAATAATTTAGATGAGGTGAGAAGCAATGATAGAGTGTTATTCAGTAAACATTTAATTTTATTCAGAGGACTGGTAGTGTACTAAATCCATATCTTCTACTGAAAAGACCTTTACAAAGTCCCTGTTATATAAAGTAAATGAACATTCAAAAGGTCCGAAATTCTGGGCTTATTTATATGGTTCTCATGTAAAATTAGTGGATATATTAATTGGAAAGTTATTTCAGGGACTGAATAAAGTGTAGACCTGGATTGGTTTTATATCTAGGTATAGTTCTGAAAGTTGATTGAATAGATTTTCCATTTTCACTTCATTTTGTTAAATAATAAAGACGATTTTTCTATATCTTTTTGCTCAACGCATTCAATGTCATTATTTTTACCCAAAATAATTTATTCTTTTTCCGTTTTCTGGCCTCTAGCACTTACCAAATCCATTAACATAATTGATTGCTAAAATAATCCTTTCTTTTAATTTAAATTCAACTTCACGCGCTTTTTGACTAGGCGGTTCATTTTATTTATAAAGGGTACATATTTAAAACAATTTAAGGGAAATAAAATAAAATAATATTTTGTGAAATACTGCCTTCATGAAATTTAATAAAAAGTTAGTTTCAAAATGAAAGCCTACAAAATAATCATATATAGTTGTGTTCACATTCCGCACGTATAGGTACGATCATGGTTATTTTGTAAACATCACTATATATGTATGTCTAAGAACATTTTCTTGTATCGTGGTTTTAAGGGAGCGATTTTTTGCAGTCGGGATTTACTAATTAAAGTTAGGTATTATTTTATTTAAATAATTTTAGAATTATACTTAATAAGAATGTGCTGAACCAACCCAATTTTACAGCGAACACGGCTTTTTTTACAAAAAAAACTTTTTATTATTATTTACAACCGGTCCTCTAGAGGGCGCCACATTGAAATACGTTTGACAACAGGTATCCTAAACCAGCAGACGGTCAACGATATCTTATTTGTCAAATTATGTTAAATAGTTTAAAACTTATGAGAGAACAGATAAATTTACATATTTAACTTATGTTCATACTAGTCATAATCATAATCCTTATGGTTTTACCGTAGCCAGATAAAAATGAGCAGACAATAAATAAGAGCCGTCAAAAAATATTTATTTTCTGACATTGTCTTGCGGAAATTGCTAATATAGGAATCAGAAATTCAACAGACGTATAAAAATGAGAAGAGAATCGATATCAGGCTGTCAACAACATGACGTTCCATACATTACATATATAGGAAATTACATGAAAGAAAACCATGGCTATATTGGTTATGTTAAAATGCGAACCAAAAATCTGTTAACACTGTTGATAAAGGCGCAAAGTATTCAAAACCATATTACGCCTAAATACACACATGCAAAGCTCAAAGAGGTAAAGATGCATATTGGGCACGAAACGCCGACACAGCGTAAACCAAGCGACAAGCTTCAATAGGTACCATTACGAAGGTGACGACGACGCCCGAAAGTATCCGAGTGAAGCACGAAACAGTACCATTCACGCTGACATTTAATTTGTTACTAACATCCTGGCATCAGCTTCTGTCGTATTAGTGAAACTTTATACGATTTCCGGCAACTAGGGAACCCAATTAGCAATATCATCCGGTCTGGAAGTGTAACGAGAGTGGAGCGGCAATAAGCGGCGGCGCTACAGTTAACATACTGCAAATTGCTGTTAAATTTACTTAAACTCCCTTGTTACGTCTCAGATAGAAGATAAGCACTGATTCCGCAAATTGCATGGGTCCCTGTTTTGTTGAGCGTCGCGTTTGCCCGTTTGGGGCAGGTAAAAGGTGCAGGATATAGCCAAGGTAATTTTATTTTCAGTTTTTTTAGGCGAATGTGGAGATGAAAATGATCTTTCCCTACAAACTATGGAAGTTCCTGTTTCATCCTTTCAGGGGTGAATTTTGGAAATTCCTTCATAAAAGGATCTTCTGTCTAAAATTTTAAGTCCAAGGGTTAGTGAGCGTTGATGGGTCAGAGAGTGAGAAGGACTTTGCCTTTTTAATTTTAAGTCCAAGGGTTAGTGAGCGTTGATGGGTCAGAGAGTGAGAAGGACTTTGCCTTTTTAATCGACTTTAAAAAAGAGGAGTTTCTTAATTAGGTTGTATTTTTTTTAAACCTCTGTACTTCGTCTTTGATGGATCGATTTGGTTTTTTTTTAAATTAAAATGATAAACTTCCAGATTAGTCCCATTTTTTTCCAAAATCTAGTTATGATGATGACATCCATGAAGACTCGGAGGAACTCCTCAAATATTAATTTCATCGAGAACTCACCCACGATGGGTTTAGTTGTTAGATTAAAATTTAGTAGGTTTCGGTGAATAGTCAACTGGCTCTGGTGGACCGAAAACTTGGTTTAGATTATTGTATTTTTAGGGTTCCTTACCTCAAAAGGAAAAAACTGAACCCTTATAGTATCACTTTGTTGTCCGTCGGTCTGTCTGTCACATGTTGTCTGTCTGTGTTTTTTTGAACATAATGTCACAAAAAAACATATATTTTGATACTCTCAAAGATTGAAATTCATAGGGTAGGTCCCGTTGACCCAGAATCCTGAAATTTGCCACAGAGCAAGGTCTTATAGCACAGCTAAAGGAATAAATCTGAAAACAGTGAATTTGTTGTTACCAATGTGACAAAAAAAAAAATTGCGATTTGGAAAAATCTTCGAGACTCCATTCGAGAAAATTTACACGGAACCCTCAGTGCGCGAGTCCAACTCGCACTTGCTCAGTTTTTTTGTATTATTGAATGGCTCGTGTTTAGCCACTGTTTCATCTGATAGGTAGTAAGAGATGATGTGGTCGACAATGGAGCACGCTCGTCTTGTAGTAATCCATACACTCTTGACTTAAAGAAATTTAGGTTGTAGCTATGAGGAAATGCAGACCCTGGCAGGGATATTTATTTCTTAGTTGTACGTACAATTAATGTGTTTCCGAAAAACTTTCTGCATATAGTTGGGATGTCCACCATTTACCAGTGGAGTATCGAAAGTGCAGGATAATTTGGCTCTATTTAAGAAATCCCTATTATTTGTTACTTATTCAAATATCCTACTATCAATGTCAGCCTTTTAGTTAAGTTAAAGTTCGTCGTAGCGTCGAGTTTACAGCATATAGGGATGAAACATAAACGTGTTTAAGTTTGTAGTGTCCAGTCAAGCTGTGTTCTACCACTAGTTTTAAGTAAGTGTGTTACGGCCAACTAAGTGTTCCGCACAGTAAGTAATTCAGTGTGACTGTATGTAAACAGTCGGACTGAATTAGTTGCTATGACACAAATGATGTATGGTATGAGAATGTTAGGGTTAGCTAACATTACATTGTTAGGGTTGCTAGGACCGCGGGGAATTTCTGAAAAGGAAACCCGTAGTCCTAGAAAGCAAAGGGCAAATGAAGAACACAGGTGTGGTCTTAGTCAGTAAAAGTCTGACACGCCCTCCCGCTCCGCCCTGAGCGGGAAAAGTCAATGGATGATTTCCCATCTCAAAAAAAAAAACTATGGGATTTGAGTGTCAAAATATGTGCCATTAAAAGATCATAAACGGCCTTATTTTTTGATTTCCTTGACTTAGAACTTTGATTTTTTCAATGCGCCAAGAAGTAGCAGACTTGAGTTTTTGATATAATTTAAGCTTTAAATATCTCTATACGTTTTCGAGAAAAAGCATCATGACAGATAAAATGACCACAAAGGTTTCATTTTTGCTGACTGAGGAACGAAACCCTAAAAACAAGTTCGGTTTCTGCAGAAAATCAAAATCAAAGATCAGTTTCTAGATTCCATTACGTGTAGGCCTTCCTGAACAATAAAAAAACGTGTTAAAGCAATTTTAAAATATGCGCTCTCGGCATTTTACTCTGAAATCCAAAATCTGTGCCCAAAACGATAAAAAGTTGCCCTAATGACGCCTGTCCTTGATAACACTCTGCGAGAATGTCAATCAAGTTTAAAAGATTTTTTCACGAAGTTGCTCAGCTGTTTATTTATTCAGAGGCGCTCCCGGTCCGTTTCGACGCCGTTCAAGGCAATTCCTGGCTTCTTCGCTTTGACCGATGTAGCTATCAGAAAAAATAGTACCTGGAAACTGGGACGCTAGACTAGAATCCGAAACATCTTGAATTTAAATCAGATTGGTTTGGATCAGATTTATATAAACGTACCTAAGTCAACTATGTACTCTTTTGTGTATTTTTTCGACCTTCTAAACAGAGAAGAGGTTTTCGCTGTCTAGTAGTTCTTGTTTGGTTTAAGTTCTTAGAGTCCATCCTAAAGTTGGCTGATAGATATCGCTGTCAGCGATAAGACCGCCAATGTAAACACAGATTTTGAGTTTTTATTTTTATTTTATTTTTTTATTGTTACTATTTCACAGAAACCACAATAAAGTTTTGTACGATATTTTTTTTTCTATTTTAAATAGAATATAAATCTACATCATCCATAATATTCACGGATATATGCTTGGAATTCTGCAACTTTTGTCAATATCATAAAATGAAAGATCTATAAGTGGTCGTAAATGGATCAAACTATTACGAGTATAACTCAAGAGTTATTGTTTAAGTGCAGTTTTATTTTATTTTTCAACTTACTGATTTTCAACATTTATTTGAAAATATTTTATTCAAGTAGATATATACAGGGTTATTTGTAAAACACTAACAATCTAGCAGGACAGTATTACTTAAATTAAAACAACTTTTGACCGCACACACAAAGAAACTTTAAAGATTTTGTTGTTCTATCTAACACATTTCAACTCAGTATTTTGCTATTACCTACTTACGGCTGTATGACCCAACACAAGTACATCAAGCATCCCCGCCGCCAGATCCCGCTCTTTTCTGCTATCGTAATATCGCTTGCTTTGTATAGACTTCGTAATATTTAGAACTTTCAATTTAAATATTTTTATTTTTGTATGAAAATTTGATGTACCAAATGATGTACTAAAATATGTTTTTTTTTTTTTAAAGACAAAGAACAAAAGTTTTTGTATATGATGTTAGTAACCTAGTCCTGAGATGTTGTCAGTGTTTTACGAATAACCCTGCAAAGAGTTCTTTATTAGATCTGCATCAAACCTCTCTTGGTTTCGTGACTCACCTCAACTCTCAGAAACGAGAGTGGATTATGACTGTAGTATATTTTAACCGTCTTCCAAAAAAGGAGGAGGTTCTCCAGTTGTCTGAATGTTTTTTTTTTTTTTGTATCTGGTCAGGCGTATCATGTTATTAAAATAGTTTTTGAGGCGTGGCTGGAAAGTTTGAGGCGTGGCTGGAAACTTTGAGGCGTGGCTGGAAACTTTGAGGCGTGGCTGGAAAGGCCTCACGGCGTCCTTACCTTCCGCATGACGCAGGGCCTCATCGGATATGGTTCGTACGGGAGTTTCCTGCACCGGATTCATGCGGAAGTGACGCCCGGGTGTCGCCACTGTGCGGAACGCCCGGAGGACACGGTGGAGCACACAGTCGAGGTGTGCCCTGCTTGGGCGGAGCATCGCCGTGCCCTCGTGGGGGCGATCGGCGGCGGAGACCTCTCGCGCCGGGCCTTGGTTGAGGCCATGGTCCGGAGCGAGGAGGAGTGGCAGGCGGTCGCCGACTTCTGCGAAGCAGTAATGCTCGCAAAGGAGGACGCCGAACGCATCAGGCAACGGCGTTATCGCCGCCGTCGGCGCCGGGATTCTGATCCCGATTTCCGGCCATCGTAGACGCGGGCTTGCGGACAGTGAGCAATGGGTAGCTCACTGTCCGGCCGTCCGGTAACTGTTCGGACCAAGCCCAAGTCGTCGACGGCGCGCACTGTTCCCGCGCGCCTCAAGGAGTTGTCAGCAACAGCAGGGGCCCAGCCGGGTCGAAGCTTACTGGGGCCAGGGTTATCCGAAAGGGCGCTCGAGCCCCGGTATGAAGGCTAGAAGAAACGGGGTGGGTCTTTTAGTCAGTAAGAGTCTGACACTATCTCCCGCTCCGCCCAAGGGCGGGGGATGTCAATGCATGATTTTTTCCCACCATAAAAAAAATTAAATGTTATTAAAATAGTTATGAGTATACATGTGGGTGGCTGGAGAGGGAGAGGCTGGCCTTGTCCCAAATACCAAGGGACAAGGCCAGCCGGTCAGCGATATCATCGCCAATTATAAACCGATTTTTTTTTGGAAGAATTTGGACCCAAGTCAGCCTCATTTAAATATGGTAAATATAAAAAAAAAACGATTCGGTAATCTTTGAGAATAGATTTGAGTATTGACTATTTACATTGGTAATTAAGTTAGTAAGGAACCCTCGGTGCACGAGACCGACTCGTACTTGACCGTTTATCTGTTTATGGATCGATCTTTATGATTTTTTGTTTGCTGGGTTTAGTAATAACTTCTTGATAATACCATTACTTATATTTTATTTGTCAATCTCGAAGCAATGTGTTAGTTAATTAACGTATGCGTATTGTATCAGTCTTATACATATGTATATAAGTAACTTGACAGAGAACTTGCTCACTATTACAGATATGTATTTAATCTATCTATTATGCTGTAACAATTTAATTTAATTCAATTATGTTTCTATCTTCTGGAAGACGCAGCGTTGGACGGCCTCCAACAAGGTGGACCGATGACCTGGTCAGGGTCGCGGGAACCCGATGGATGCGTGATGCACAGGACCGGTCGTTGTGGCGACGCTTGGGCGAGGCCTATGTCACGGAAGACGCAGCGTTTGAAGCCCTCCCACAAGGTAGACCGAAGACCTGGTGAGGGTTGCGGGAAACAGGTGAATGCGAGACGCACGGGACCGGTCATTATGGCGACACTCGAGGGAGGTTTATGTCCAACAGTGGACGTCTTTCGGCTGAAATGATGATCGTCGTTTAGGTAACTTGGCAGAGAACTTGTTCACTATTATAGATCTATTTAATTTATCTATGATGTTGTAACAATTTAAGTTAATACAATAATGTTTCTATCGCTAAACTGAAGTGGCGGTGAGTGGGGCACAACAGACAACAGATGCACAACAGATGCTCGATGGGGACGAAAGGTCCTGGAGTGATGACCACGTACTGGAAGACGTAGTGTTGGAATGCCTCCCTCAAGGTAGACCAATGATCTGGTAAGAGTCACGGGACTCCGATAGATGTGAGACGCCCAGGACTGGTCGCTATGTCTTGGAGGAGGCCAATATCCACACAAACAGCGGACGTCTTTCGGCTGAAATGATGATGATTAATTTTTCTATGGCTTAATGCCTGAAATAAACGGCAGGAAGATGATGGGCAGGAAGTTGATGACAATGAATGCCTGAAATTTATTTCAGGCATTCATTATTCGATACATAATAAAATAATGTTTTTATGCAGATGATTTGTTTATTAATATAAATCCTAATTCTGGACACAATAAAGTAGTGCTTATTTTACATCACTACCAAATCAAAATACGTCACTGTACGAAAGCGTATCAAGATGGTAGAAAGCTAAATATATTTTTCTTTTATAAGTATTACCTTCATTCAATCGTTTTTTGAATTTATATAAAGTACGTCTCCCGTCCGGAACAAATACTGTTGGCGTTGCCATGGTGCCATCCGCTATTCTATTAAAAATATTGAAATAACGAATATAACATCAATAATTGGAAGCAGGTACACACTTGTGCGTCTGTTTATCGAAAAAAGGCACTCCTGAGAAGAAAATTGACAGATAAAATATATGGAAGAAAGGTTAGACAACGAAGTGATCATCGGCGTACTACGTATTCTGGGGCCTCCAGGTTCGGGGGGGGCCTTAAAAGTGATTAGCCAATAGCCAAGAGGTCATTCAAGCAGGACGCACCTCCACCGTATGCTCCACTGTGTCCTCCGGGTCGGTTCACGCAATGGTGATACCCGGGCGTTTCTTCCACCTGAATCCAATGCAGGAACCATGTCCGTTGAGCAATTGCGTCATGCGGAAGGTGAGAACGTCGTAATGTCTCTCCAGCCATTCCTCAAAGAGGAAAATTACCGCCATGCTTATCGCGTGCCCAGAAATGCTGCAATTTTAAATATTACGTAGCAAGAACATTTCCGATAAACGGGCATAATATCAAAAAGAGCTCGCTACAGCAGTTATAACAAGTTTATATTGTCAAAATCCCAGTCTTGGAATTGGCCCAATCTGATTGCACTCTCGCGGAATTGTGAAAGCAGAGATAAGATAACAAAACGTTCATTTATTTCCTATTTATGATTGGTCTTTGTAAAAAAGCAAATCGGTCGGCCGACAAATCGGATGACGATAATTATCGGCTGTCGTAAATCAAACGTGAATGGTTCCATTTCGTTTTCGTGTGTGCCACATAACTGTGAAAGGCCTCGGGCAATGCTGCTAAATGAAGATTTGTAGCCGGTAATAAAATACTTGTGTAGCCCGCATCGTTGGTATTGCACTACGGACAATGGCAGACAAACTGGGAATCGTATGAAAATCGGTTCCAACACACAATGAGCTTTACGAATAATTCGAATTTCATTTTCCACAAATACGTGTTTCGCTGTTCAATTTTATTTAATGATGTTAAAAATAAATTGCATGATTTATTGACATATCCATTGATATTTAATTTGAATAAATAAATAGGTTTTTAATGAATCAGCGATGTATTATTTTGGTATTTCTGTACTTTACTTAGGTTCGAGTGGTGAGTACGATGCAGCTTTCTGAGGTTTTCAGTTCATAAATAGTTTGAGCAGTGCAACATATGTATTTAAAGGAAAATTAATATTTAAATAGCTTTTTTTACCTAGTAAAGCTTTGGTAAACCTGGTCAGATTGAATAATTCATTGTTATTATTACTAGCCTCTATTGTTCTACAGCTCTGAGCCTATCTCCATTTTCTAAGGTCATGATTTTTCTTCTTTCTAGATCTTACGGAACAAATCTAGGTCGCCATCTCTTTTTTAATCTGCCGTCGTGTTTACAGGTCCACAGCTCGTCAAAAATGTCCTGCCCAGCATAGCTCGATCTTGGGCAAGCCGGGCATTTGCCCAGAGCGGCAAAAAATGTGGGGCGGCAAAAAAGGTGGATAGTGGAAATATTTACTCATGACTTATAATGGTTTTGTGTATGTAAAGGGCGGCGAAAATTATCTTGGTTTGCAGCGGCTAAAGAGCTAAATCGGGCCCTGCTGCCCAGTTGCAGTTAATTTGTTTCGCCTTTTGAGCCATTTTAACGATAAAGCGTACAATTCAAACAGGAATTAACAAATATGTACGTTCCAAGTTTCCCAGAACACGTCTGCTGTGAGCTTTTCGGACTCGAACTAACATACGCAATAATGTACCTGATTCTGTGAATATGACATGTAAACTAATCCACGTTTCATACCACGCAATGAGTTTCATCTCATGCGTTGTCAACGGCAATATATTGCGTCGCGAATTGACTTCGGTGGCGCTTTTAGGTCGGGAATGTTGGAATATCCGTGAAACAAACGAGGCGTATACAATCAAAAAGCTGATGTCACCCTTTTATTAGCAAGAAGTGACTGTAGCACAGTGCCTCTTGTGGATTTATCGAGGCAGGTAAACTGTAGCATTCTGCCGCGTAGAACGCAATCTGTGCGCTTGCTGTACCGATATTGAAACTACGAACTGTTGACTTTCATCCGCATGAATTCAACGCAGAGTACGTGCGAGTTTTCTTTGATGTTTTGTCGATGCGAGAATTGGAACGTTGGCTTGGTCTAGCGCTTAAATGTATGGAACGCATTTTACGTGCAGAATGTGATTAAAAAGCTTGTCGTCTTTTGTCGTCTTGTGTGTGTTTATAAAATGTATCTATATCTATAGGTATAATAAAATTAAAACTAAAAAAAAACTTTTTTAAAACAAGCTTCTAATTCTATGCGCTAAAAAGAATAGAATGAAACTTTTCCTTTAAATCTATTACTATTAACTTAACTTATTAAATAACATCATTACCCAATTTATATGATATAAAAGCTTGTCGTGAGATTTACGTGTGTTGATAAATAAACGAATTAAATAACTTGATCAGATTGATTTTAATTTTTAAACTAGGTATATACTTAAATCTCGCGGTAATGACGTTATAATAGTAAAAGATTTAAAGGAAAAGATTATTTTATTCTTTTTAGCGCATGTAGTTGCAAGCTTGTTTTTTTAAAGTTTTAACCGACTTTCACGCGGGTGAAGCTACTGGCAGAAGCTAGTTTAAGTATAAAGTGTTTCAGAATCTGAAAGCTATAAAAGAAGAAAGTCTCAAGCTTGGTTAAAGGTCGCGTTTTCTAGCCATGGTATCTATCTTCATCTTCGCTTAGTGTCAATTTGCGTTAAAATGGCGTCACCGCTTTGCCTTCGCTTCGTTCGCGCTTCGATAGAATTTGAGAAAAACTAAATTTAAATTGAAGCGGTATCGCCCGTCGGAGTGTGTCGCGTCATTGTTTTTCCTTTATGAATATTTTATGGAAGCGAGAACGTACCTGATAGGGAGTTGTTCCCATATCGGAACTGGGAGTGCATTGAGCTTCACTAAGAGTGCCACCGTCATTTTTTATGTCATCTTTATTCTGCATTTTTCAATTTAAACCTTGTACCAGTGGATTCACCATGCAGCGTGAAAATAACTCAAAATACAAAAAAGGGTAAATTTGGAAAAATCCTTTTCATATTACTATTAATATTTTTAAACCTTACCACACACATTTAAACTCACATACACAAGACACCGAGGACAACAATCTGCAGGCCATACAAATATTTTTTCCGTGCGGGAATTGAACCCGCGACACGCAGCGCAGCAGCCGCTTGCTCAACGCCATTCGCCCGGGTGGCCTGGTGACAATGTATTTATGTCGCCAACCACGTATCATAAGTGGCTTATAACTTTGTGTTTTATCATAATACAGTTTTTAAATTATGTACAGTATATGAATTCTTTACATAAAATTACTAGACAGGTGTTTCAGGTTTTGCATATATATAGTATAGGTACTAAAATAAGTTTGTATACCTATAGCAGAGCCTAATTGAAATATCATAAACTATGAGATCTGTTTTTTATGTCTATTACTATTCTGAAGAATTACAAAATCCTTAGAAAAGTTTATTTCAGTATCAAAGGTACATGTACATAAATGTTTCTAAAATAGGATTGAAATTCTATTGCTCCTGGGTATCAAAGTACACTATTACTCGAGTATCTTTTGTGCTTATTTATGTAAGTAGCTCTATATATAATTTTCTTTGATCATTCCGGCTTTGGGTTTCAAGCGCGTTTCAACTGCTAAACAAATATGTATAAATGTGCGTTTCAAGGGCATTTGATGGCTGACGCTTCCTTTTCCAATTATTCTTTATCTCAACTTCATCTTACTTTGGGCACGCCACTGTCATGACGGATGGTAGGTCCCCGTTTTGAGGAGAGCCGGACGACGCAGGTCTTCACTGGACATGATAAGTTCGGGTGGTTTTTGCATCGGATTTAGGTTGGAAAAATACCCAGGTGTCATTGCACCATTGTGTGAATCTCCTGGAAGACACGGTGGAAAATTCGGCAAAGGTGTGCTCGGTTTGGACAGAGCACCGCCATGCCCACGTGGGTGTGGAAGTGATCAGCGGCAGCGACCTACATTAATAACACTTACTTACGTACAGTCTACTAGCGAAGGCGAGGTGAGGCGAATCATTCCAGCTCGGGTGTTACAAATTTTACATCGAAATTTTCTTTATGAATCACTAATAGTAAAAACATGGAAATCCAATCAGTCGTTTTTGAGTTTATTGCGATCAGACAGACCGACAGACACAGCAGGAGGATTTGGTTTCCTCATTTGTTAGGATATGTTAGTGCATATTTCCCTTAGGTATAAAACTATCTTAATTTTATTTTCACAATAAAAACCATCGGGAGTTGTCGGTAAAAGTTTTAATTGGCCTTCACATGGCCTCCTGAGCTGATCTCGCTGATATATCGTGAATAATGTACCTCCACGGAAATGTATTATTCATCAATCTTCCGTGCCGCTATTTCCTATTATGTGTTCTGCTGGATACTCTGTTAATAAATTATTTAAAGGTAACTCTACTGAATCACTGAGAGGGCAATGTAGTGTATATGTTGTGAACCAAGTAATAAATTGGGCCATTTTGAATAATGACAAATTCTGAAGCCATTGCACGTCAGGGGCCCAGCCGGGTGAAGCCTACTGGGGTCAGGGTTATCCGAAAGGGAGGCTCAGCCCCCGTATGAAGGCACGAAAGTACGGGGTAGGTTTTTAATCAGTAAAAGTCTGACACTATTTCCCGCTCCGCCCAAGAGCGGGAGATGTCATCCGATGATTTTCCCACCGAAAAAAAAAAAACAAAAGCTACTAAGGGCAAAGTATATAATTATGATTTCAACTTTTTTTTTTGTAGTTGTCTGGCATTCAACGCAATCCAACGCGATGTTTGACGAAAACGCACCGCGAAAAAAAAGAGGTAACGCCTGAACACTTTGTTACCACTCGATAATTCTGTGATTTACGAATATTTTACAAAACTTGTTCCAGGACATTTGTGTTTTTTTAATCCTTAAAAGTTTTTGTAAAAATTTGTCGTTATTCAGAATTTTGATACCAAAGCTTCTATGGATAAACTTTTTAGACTTTTTAAATTTTTTAGTAAATTATGAAGTGTCAACGGTCATGCAAAACAGAAGATTTTCAGAGGTCTTTACTGCATTAGATTTATACAAATTTATAAATTGATTTCAATAGAAACCTAGATAATATCCACAAGATACTGTGTTTCCAAAATATCTAATGAAAAATAGGTAATAACGTCATCATCGCGTATGAGCGGTTACATGGAAAAGAGTGAAAATGTGTGTCGAGTTGTATCCCCTTAAGCTAACGTTGGCACTATTTATTTTTCAAAACTACTCCCAATAGAACAATTTGGGGTTTTAAATATTGGGAGAATTCTTAATTATTGGGTTAATAAACTTGAGACTTTGAAATAATTCTAAACAAACTGAATAATAAAGAGTGTCGTTATTCAGTTTTTCAAAACTAACCTCAAAATACTGTTTAAGGGAACTTAAATATTTTATAAAAACTTTCTAGCGAACGAAGTTGCGGGCATTTGTTAGTAATGGTATATTGTTTGCGTCTCTGGTTATATATTGTGCGGGGTTTATTGACATGGGCGCTGATCTTATGACAGCTGTCAGGAAGTGAAGACGTACGGCGAGAACTTGTGAGGCGATATTTTTTTATATTTTATTATCTAGTGTACAGGGATACAATTTATAGAAAATGTTATATTTTTTTATTTGGAATAAGATTGACTGAATGTATATTATGCATAGTAAGGTAGGTGGCAGATAAACATGGAATAACAGTCATTGACCCCTCTAAAAAGATCGTTTTTTAATTAAAGACGATGATTTGACATGGGCAAATGCCAAATCCAACCAAAGAAATATGTTGCCAGATTTTTAGTATTCGTGATGTCTCCAAATTCAATTTTTCATACCTGTTTTTTTAAGTTACGGTAGTGTTTATTAATAGTAAAGTCTAATATGAGTTGAAAACTAAAATAATTACCAGTCGACAGCGATGTGGAAGAGTTTTCTGACGCCATAATTTAGCGTAGGATTTTATTATTTATTTATTTTTTAATTTACTGTAATTATAGTTATTAAATTGTTTATAAGTGTAGATAATTAATTAAAATAAATTGTAACAAATATTTAAAAATTGTACCATATTTTTTTAGGACACTCGGTCTTTTACTTAGTCTAAGAACTCACGAAACGCAACTGTCCGCCACGGCTGCGGGCCTACTATATAGGTACTTCTGTACAGCAGAATGCTAGAGATATATATATTATGTAAAAAATTAATAGATACTCATTTCACGACGCGTTTTACGGCCGTGGTGTGCGCGGTTGTTCGCGACTCCCGTTAAAATGGTGAGAAACTAGTAGTATCACGTGAGTTGCGGTTACCCGCAGCCTCGGTAGGTAAAGCCCGCACGCTTTGCAGTCGGTTAGCGCCCGCAGTTACCTTCAGAACTTTATAAGCCTTCTGTTTTTAATTCTTCTCTGAAATAATTTGGCGATGTCACACAACCACGCATCACGCTGCATGTTGCGTGTTAACGCACCGTGCGGATTTTTTACGCACTCACGCGCGTATTTGCGTTTTGTAGATTCACGCAGGCTTTGACTCATTTCATCCAAAATCACACACGGCACTACGAGACTCAGCGTGTCATACCTTGCGTCTCGCTCCGCACGTAACATAGGTACTTTACATTTGTTGCCATTCTTAATTTAAAAAACGGAAATAAAGACGTAAAACCACAGAACACAGGAATTCAGTAGATAGAAAGAATAAGTAGGCAGAGCGCGCGTACCCCGAGTTTTGCGGTGTACCGCTTATGCTCCATTGCGCATGCGCCGCGCACATCAGTCTACATAGTTACGGTCGCTACGGTAATAATTACTAGTTAAAAAAAATATAAAAATGACTTGCTGTGCTATTTTGGAGTGCAAACACTACAGTAGAACCAAAAATTTATCAAATGGTGGTATAACATAATGTCGGCGTCGGTTAGCCCTGGTTTATTTTATTTTGACTATTTTTGAAAAATAAGGTCTTATAAAAAAAGCAAATAGAAATTTACTTTATTTTGTACACTTTATGGTCTGTTTTCAAAAAAACAATCTAGAACATTCAATAAATGTCACTGTCAGCTGCTCAATTAGAGATTACCATTATCGATAGTAAGTTATCGATATTGTAAAATTATAATATTCTTTGTTGTATCGGGAAAAAATACCCAAGTGCTTCGACAAAATTATAAACGCACACTATTTTAATTTTAGCTAAACAACTCATAATAAAAATGTAAACAGGTTTAACTAGACACGGTCGGGTGGGTAGACTTTTGGCCGCAGGGCGTGGTGTTCCGTCGCTTCCGCGGACAGGTGCCACAGAACAGCACAAAGTGAATTAGTGCAGTGGAAGTGCTACTAACTTAGTCATAAGTCTTATTTACTAATATTACACTGTATTTACTTTATATTACATTATATACAGGGCCAAGATGCCTGAAAATAAATGATTTATTATTATTATTACTATTAAACTTTCCATGGGTTCAAAATTTAGCTTTCGTATTATTTTGTAACTAACACAAACATGCAAACATGTGTTTTTTTTCTCAGACAGAAAAGAAAAATGGATCGAAGCGACTGGAAGGTAAAGTTGGTTTCCTGCAAAAACTAGTACAACTTTCTCAAATCACTTTGAAGGATCAAATTGTTTGATTAAAATCCTAAATAAATACATTACCGACACAGCAGTGCCAAAACTTGAGCTCTGAAGAATTTCTAGATATTGGTAGAAGAAAAAGAAGTCAATTTATTAAAAATCAGGATATACCGTAACCTAGCAGTATCGAAGTAGGTCAAGATGTTACACTCTAAAAGTAAATTTGTAGTCAGTCAAGAAACACCAGCTTCATTTAGTTTAAACTGACGAAACAATTGATGTGTAGAAGTGTTGTTTAAAACTGTCAGTATTTTTGTCTTAACCTGTTTTTACGTATTTTATTAATTAAACTATTTTTTGTCACTGTTATTAGCTCTAGCTAATTCATTTTCAGCATCAAAACAAACCTTTAATTTCAAAAATAAGTAATTTCATGGTTAATGAAATAGCTATAAGTCCCTTATAAAAAAAATTTAAAAATACGTAAGCATTTTATTTTGTAATTTATCGAATCCTGCTGTGTGTGTGACTTTATTTTATTTTAAAATAAAACGCAATATCGATAAATAAGGCAACGAGAATGGCACATCTCTAGAAAATGACGTTTAACAATGACTTTATTTAGGAAACATTAAGCGCATTAGAGCTCTAAATTGTTTGCTTCTATTATAGAAACATCTAGCGGGGAATAGTGGAAATTGTTCTTATAATTATTTCATGCGAAATAATACCGTCAAGTAATGGGCGGACCATCGCCTTGTCCTCGTGGGGGCTATCGGTGGCGGAGACCTCTCGCGCCGGGCCTCGCTTCAGGCCATGGTACAGAGAGAGGAGGAGTGGCAGGCGATCGCCGACTTCTGCGAAGCAGTAATGCTCGCAAAGGAGGAGGCCGAACGCATCCGGCAACGGCGCTCTCGCCGCCGCCGCCGGGATCCCGATCCCGATTTCCGGCCACGGAAGGCGCGGGCTTGCGGACAGTGAGCAATGGGTAGCTCGCTGTCCGACCGACCGGTTACTGTCCGGACCGAGCCCAAGTCGTCGACGGCGCGCACTGTTCCCGCGCGCCTCAAGGAGTTGTCAGCAACAGCAGGGGCCCAGCCGGGTCGAAGCCTACTGGGGCCAGGGAACTCGAGACCCGGTATGAAGGCTAGAAGGAACGGGGTGGGCTTTTAGTCAGTAAGAGTCTGACACTATCTTCCGCTCTGCCCAAGAGCGGGGGTCGTCATTGGATGATTTTTCCCACCATAAAAAAAATGCGAAATAATACGTTAAAGGGTAGAAAACAAACAATTCTGTATACACTAGCATATGGTTTATTTTTTTAAACTAATAAAAGTCTTCTTTCAATTAACATTGAAGTGCTTAATCACATTATGGATTTCTTAGTGTTATGAAATATGATGGGTAATTTCACGCAGGCTTATTTTTTGCTAATTTCGGTGGTATTTTTTATTTGTAGGTTTTCAGATGAACAAATTATCTTATCTTATTCTAGAACACGATAACTGAAACTTGTGTGCTAGAATAAGTTAATTTTTTCATCTGAAAACATACAAATAAGAAATACCATCAAAATTAGAAAAAAAAATGAGCCTGTGTGAAATGACCTTGATATATCTATCTATAGTGCGAGTTTGGGTACGCTGGTCCCGATGCAAATGAAGTGCTATGCGATTTCTATCTACATTCCTCTGTTCTGTGCATAAAACTGTCTTGAATCGACATGTATCATGATCCTTTTCATGATTTAGTATTGAAAAGGAATTCATTGTTTATTTTTCTGATACCAAAGCAGAGATATTAGGAAAACGTCAATGTACTTTAAGGCACGGGCCCACCGCGGCGCATGGAGAGGTTACGCACGTGTATTAAGCTTCGCTTTGTAAGAAAATGTATGAGATTGTGTCCACTGCAACCCACGGAGAGGCTACGCATGAATTGACGTCATTGATACATGCGTGGCTTGCTCGAATAGGCGGTAACATAGCTCAACGCTGTCGACGTGGATCTACGTTTCCACTGGAGTACACGGATATGATCCACGGCTATGTACAGCTCGCTTATCATAGCGTAGTTTTCAGTCACACACCTCCCGCAGTCAAGCCCGTGTCCGTGGATTGCAGTGGCACGTGCACGGTAGCCTCACCGTGCGTCGTGACATGCTATACATAGTCGTGGGTCTTCGTGTACTTACTCCAGTGGAAACGTAGAGCCACGTTGTCAAACAAATTAATACAAACAGCTAAAATGCACCGCGTGCCCGTGTACAGCATGCACTGCGGTGGGGCCCGCGCCTTTATTCCACGGTTATCGGGCACCTTCTATAGTTGACCCTACAAATGTTTTTCTGCCATATAAATTATCAAAGAAAAAAATGGGAGATGAGTTGGGAGGGAAAACTAACTTACGGCCTATTCTCAGACCTGCCAAATATACACAAAAATTTCATAACAATCGGTTAAGCTATTTCAGAGAGTTCAATATCAAACAGTGAGTCAAGATTTTTTTTTAATATTAGATTACCGTTATGGTATTACAATCTATCAAGATTTGTTTTTTAACTTTCGTTATAAGAAAATAGACTTAGCAAAAAAGAAAATATAAATAACTAGCTTTTGCCCACAGCTTCGCCTGCGTAGATAAAATATTATTTATATATTCTTTATTGCACATCAAGATAAAAAAAAAAATACAAAAAGAAACCATATAATAAAAACACACAATTGGCGGCCTTACCGCATCAGACGATTTCTTCCAAGCAACCTAGAATGGACAGAGATTGCTTGGACACAAAATGGGGTTGCACTTAGTGCAATTGCATGCAATAAAAGTTATCAAAACTTAACAAACCCTTAATACTAAAATAAATACACATATACATATATATATACATACAAAATATATATAAGCCAGAGTTTAAGTGAAGAAACGAAGCCATGATCACAGTGTCAAGTAATGATCCTTCACAAACTTTTTGAATACAGGCAGTGTTTGGGCACGCTTTATTTCCACGGGCAATGCATTCCATAGACGAGCGGCCTGAACAGTAAATTACTTGTCTAGGAAGGTACTTGAATGCATTGGCATCTTCAGTTTCAAGTTATCTGATGACCTAAGAACTTTCATGTGGGAGTTGCATAGAAATTAGATCCGTTCTTTGAGGTAACGAGGAGAACGTAAAAGGAGAAAAGAGCACATTATAAAAAAGAGAAAGAATATGAGCATTACGACGAAGGCGGATTGGATATGAACACGGTCATATTTACGCAAACCGAATATAAACCTTATACAAAAGTTTTGAAGTCGCTCAAGTTTATCCAGTTGCACTTCAGTGAGGTCAAGATAGCTGGCATCAGCATAATCAAGGATGGGTAAAAGAAGAGAATTATTAAGTATTTTTTTCAAGTTACATTATTCTAATACAGCTGTATTTATTTATTTATTTTATTTTATTAAGGGGAGGCGTTTGCGCAGCTGTGGGATACGCAATAGGCTAAAAAAAACACTTATTTTCCTCACCAACAATAATTGTCTACACATAAACAAGATATGAGATACATCAAATAAACTTATATACTTACACTGTATTAATTCCTACACACAGGTAAGCACAACACGCATTACTTTACTGTTAGTTGATGCCTGTTTAAAATTAAGTTACTCACCGAACATAATTACTTTTCTGTATATACACACAAATTCATATTGCCTAAAAACAACGCATTACAAGTTTCCAAACAGTATCCGTTTCATAGTTAAACGACTTAAGTTGAGGACATAGAGGAAAACACAGCGATTCATACAAATGGTCTCAATTTCTAGTAGGTCATTCGATATTAACTTGAAATTGCCAAAAAGGTACAAGTCAGTATTTTATATTGAACAAAAAACTCTGCAATAACCGTATTCACGCGTGCACAGAATTTTAACCACAGCGATTATGGGCACAATAAAAACGGTACGATGGCAACAAAATTTGTTTTACGAATAAAATCATTTTTATTAAGTATCTAATATTTCATAGGGCATTATTGTCGGGCAGAGATATTTCTATCGACAATTTCCCGTTTGACATTTTTATTTTTATGAGCCTGCTTGTCTAGACTCGTCTTAGGCCTTAGCTGGCAAATAGAATAGGAGCGGATGTCATTGGGAAATAGATTCACATCATGATGAGATTTATGATTAGTACAAAAATATCGTAGGAAAGTATTAAATGTATGTTAGTAATCAGAATATTAGAATATCTATCGATAAAAGAGTTCGTATCGAGGTATGATTTGCGTTTCCCAACCGGTTTTTAGGGGTCTGTACCTAAAAGTTAACCGTTTTATACCCCGTTTTTAGGGTTCCGTAGTCAACTAGGAACCCTTATAGTCCGTCTGTCTGTCCGTCTGTCCATCCTCGCTTAATCTCTGTGACCGTTAGCACTAGAAAGCTGTTTGGTACCAATATGTATATCATTCACGCCAACAAAGTGGTAAAATAAAAATTGAAAAAAAAAAAATGTTTTATTAGGGTATATGTAAAGTGGAAAGTGATTTTTTTTTATTTCAACCCTAACGTGTGATATATTTTTGGATAGGTATTTAAAAATGAATAGGGGTTTACTAAAATCATTTTTTGATAATGCCAATAATTTCGGAAATAATCGCTCCAAAAGTAAAAAACAATGTGTCCCCCCCTCTAACTTTTGAACCATAAGTTTAAAAAATATGAAAAAAATCTGAAAAGTAGAACTTTATAAGGACTTTCTAAGAAAATTATTTTGAACTTGATGGAAAAAATAGTTTTTGTACAAAAAAGACAAAAGGGTGTAGAACCCGTTTGTCTTTTAAAAATTTCTGGACTAAGTTTATAGTATAATCGTATATGCAAGCATTTTTTTAAACTCATAAGTGGGTACACTTATTGTGACGGACGGGAAACTACGGAACCCTACACTGAGCCTGGCCCGACACGCTCTTGGCCGGTTTTTTAACTTTTAGGTACAGACCCCTAAAAACTTATTTAAGTAAGAGTGCACTGTACGTCTGTCTTTCACCAGGCTGTCGCTCACATGAACCGTCGTAGCTGGAGAGTTGACAATTTCAAAGATGATGTATTTCTAATGCCGCTATAACAAATACATATAGTATGTTGTAATGGAATAAAATAAATTGTATAGATAATGGTATGGAACCCTTAGTGCGCGAGTCCGAGTCGCACTCGACCGTTTTTAGGGTTCCGTAGTCAACTAGGAACCCTTATAGTTTTGGCCATGTCTGTCTGTCTGTCTGTCCGTCCTCGCTTAATCTCTGTGACCGTTAGCACTAGGAAGCTGAAATTTGGTACCAATATGTATATCAATCACGCCGACAAAGTGGTGAAATAAAAATTTTGAGAAAAATGTTTTATTAGGGTAGCCCCCCTATATGTAAAGTGGGAAGTGTTTTTTTTTTTAATTTCAACCCTAACGTGTGATATATTGTTGGATAGGTATTTAAAAATAAATAGGGGTTTACTACAATCATTTTTTGATAATGTCAATAATTTCGGAAATAATCGCTCCAAAAGTAAAAAACAATGTCCCCCCCCCCCTCTAACTTTTGAATCATAAGTTTAAAATATGATAAAAATCTGAAAAGTAGAACTTTATAAGGACTTTCTAGGAAAATCATTTTGAACTTGATGGAAAGAACAGTTTTTGTACAAAAAAGACAAAAAGGTTCTATAAAATAATTTCTGGACTAAGTTTGTAGTATAATCGTATATGCAAGCAGTTTTTTAAACTCATAAGTGGGTACACTTATTGTGACGGACGGGAAACTACGGAACCCTACACTGAGCGTGGCCCGACACGCTCTTGGCCGGTTTTTTTAATCATAATTAACATCAACATCAACATCATCATCATCATCATTTCAGCCGATACACGTCCACTGTTGGACATAGGCCTCCCACAAGCGTCGCAACATCGAGTTCCTGTGCGTCCCGCATCCATCGGTTTTCCGCTACCTTCACCAAGTCGTCGGTCCACCTTGTAGGAGGCCTTCCAACACTGCGTCTTCTGTTACGCGGTCGCCACTCCAAAACCTTTCGGCCCCAACAGCCATCTGTTCTGCGAGCAATGTGCCCTGCCTATCAACATCAACATATCTTTCAATAATTTTGCTCTGATAGCTTACGTTGGCTATCGGTCACTACCTACTACTTAATTTTTGAGACGTGCATATTTTAACTGAAATAATGCTCATAATACACATAAACCAACTTGAAACAATAATAAAGATTCTTACAACTTCATTTTTAGTAAATGCGAAACCTGAATATAGTTTGTTCAGAATCAGTAACTGAATGGATTCCAATTGTTTTTACACCATGTTATATTTTATCCCAAAAATATTTATAAAGGTCACAAGTTGGACACCACCGACACTAAGCACAAGACAGGTCACGACAGGTGTTATCCGAAAGGGCGCTCGAGCCCCGGTATGAAGGCTAGAAGGAACGGGGTGGGTCTTTTAGTCAGTAAGAGTCTGACACTATCTCCCGCTCCGCCCAAGGGCGGGGGATGCCAATGCCTGATTTTTCCCACCATAAAAAAAAAGGTCACGACAGGTCATTGTGGGTTTTAGGCGCCATCAAACAGTTGGGTGCAAGTGCAAAACAACCCCTCATTCGCCTGGATGACCTTTTATTTTTGCTGACATAACAAGCTTATAACTTTGTGATTTTTCATAATATAATTTTGAAATTTTGTATAAAGATTCTTAACATAAAAATACTAGACAGTTGTTTTTGGTTTCGCATATACAGATATAAAAATAAGGGTGTAGATAAGATAAGGTATTGAATTATGTTTAATTCCTTAGAGATAGAGTCATTGATGTAGTTGTATCTACATGAGTGTGTACAAAAGTTCTTGCACTTGTAGCAGACAATTTGGTTGTGTTACAATGTCAATAAAAGTTGTCTGGGACAGCTGTTGTCTTGTACGAATTCGTTTAAGTTTTTATCCTTTGCTTCGAGAACGTTCTGTTATTGAGTACATTTCTCTTACGAGCTTTCGAGTCCGTAAGTTGAAACTTTGTCTGCGAAACATGCTTTAGATAATAGATCACTTTGAAATTAATCTCCTAAATAAAATTCGAAGCAGTGACACGTAAAATAAACTCACATATATATCTGAAAAGTAAACTTACATATATAATATTAGTATTAGTATATTTGAAACCCGATTCAAGTGTTTTTATGTAAACAATCTATGTACAAAATTTCATAACTGTCTCAAGAAAAATCACAAAGTTATAAACTTGTTATGTCAGCAAAAATACATACCAGGTCATCCATGCGACTGAGGGGTTGTTTCGTACTTGCACTCAGCTGTTTGCTGGCACTATGATTAGCCGTGACCTGTGTTGTATTTATTGTCACATAACATAGTTTTATTTTTCCGTGGGAAAATCATCTAATGACATTCCCCGCTCTTGGGCAGAGCAGAAGATAGTGTCAGACTTTTACGGACTAAAAACCCACTCCTGTTCCTTCGTTGCCCTTCGTACCGGGGCTGAGTTATCTTTCGAAACTTACCCTGGCCAAAGTAGGCTTAGACCCAGTTGGGCCCCTGCGGTTGCAGACAACTCCTTGAGGCGCGCGGGAACAGTGCGCGCCGTTGACGACTTGGGCTTGGTTCTGACAGTTACCGGACGGTCCAACAGCGAGCTACCTATTGCTTGCCGTCTGCAAGCCCACGCCTACGGTGGCCGGAAATCGGGATCGGAATCCCGGCGGCGGCTGGAGCGCTGTGAGCGTTGCCGTTGCTTGATACGATCGCTTCGCCGAAAATATAACATGCTTAAAAAAAACAATTGGAATCCATTCAGTTACTGATTCTGAACAAACTATATTCAGGTTTCGCATTTACTAAACATAATGTTGTACATTCTAAGGACAAAAAGTGTATTATGTATTATTCCAGGACATAGTCTACCTGTGTGTTAATTTCATTCAAATCTCTTCAGCAGTTTCAACGTGAAGTAGTATCAAACGCACACACTCACAAACTATTGTCTTTATAACAGTCTCTTCTTCTTCCTGACCTTGTCCCATCTTATTTGGGGTCGGCGCAATACGTTTTAAAATTATCATATATTTTGTTAACGTTACTGTATTAAGCAGCAAAAGCAATTACCAGGATAAAATATTTAGCAATGAAAGAGTAAAATGATGACGCTTTACCAAAATATCAAGGGTATAACGCGACCATAATCTGACACTCCGATGACAACATAAATCCGACATCTGATGTTTGTCCTTAACATACAGGCACGGAAGCCAATACGGGTTCGAGTTCCATCAGCGGTTTCCCAAAATTAATTCCATTTCTACAGTATCAGTACAATTTAATTGAATTAACTCCATTAATCTGAACAGGAGAATAATTATTTTGCCCGGGGACAATAAACAAGGGTACGCCTATAAAAACTTGTTCATCTAACTGGAGTTTGAACGAGGGGTAATTGAATCGAAGCCACTCACGAGTCGAGGTTCTCTTAAGTGAATTATGAACCGCATTCGCTGACGCTGTTACATGCTTTGACGGTTCCCTGATGGCAGGCGCTATCTGGCGGATCGGGGCTCCCGTCTGGTGGCCGCATGTCGCCATACAAGCACCAACTCCTACGTAATTCAATTTAGTCAAAGGAACATCGCTGCTTTGTTCGACTCCTACCTTTTCGATGTACCTAAGTTAATGTCGGCAAAGGCATACTATGTAAATCGAGAGAATGAGATCGCCTTTTTATCGTTGGGTTTGTTTTGGTAAGCCTCTACTGCCATTTATTGTGTTTTTGTACGCGATGTTATTAGCTGTTCTTAGGTTTTCATTGTTTGAACTTTACAAATAGTTTTGGAAGAGCTTTCGTTGAAGTGTAGATAAAAAGAAACTTTAAAATTTCTAAATAAACTGGTATTTTGTCTCACTAAGGCTTCCCACTATAAGATAGGGTAAGAGGGAGTATCAGACTTTTAATGACTAAAATAACACTTATTCTTTTCACGGGTCTTCCTGGTTCGTCAGTTTGCTGACATCTTTTTGAGACGCGGAACAAACACTTCATACCGTCGACGACACGTATTTGATTCGTACCAGTCAGGAGGGTGGCGAACTACCCAGTGCTCGTCGTCCGTAAGCCCACACCTGCAATGGCCGGAAATTGCTCCGCCACTCCCGACTTCTTGGTGTCTTATGACGCGGCCGCTGCATTACTGCATACTCTCTAGCTCCGAAACATGTCCTGAACAAGGGCACGACGCGAAATGTCGCCGTCACCGATCGCTTCCACGAGGACGCGGCGATGCTCCACCCAAGCGTATCTTCCGCCGTGTCCTTTGGCCGGTCCGCAATGGTGACCTTAGCGTTTCTTCCGCCTGCGCATGGTCTAAAATAAAATAGCTACGCACACAGAAACAACCCACACGAATCTCATACAAACATCCAATAAAACACATCTTCACGAAATTGTATTCTATAAGTCCCTAAATAATTACTTAAGACTCGTAAAAATTATGTAACTAGTGCGATCTTCAAAGGGCCCTGTGAACTATGTTCAGCAAAAGAGGCCATCAATAATTTTGAGCTCAACAAAACCCACGCAGCGTACACCAACTTGGGTATTCAATGGAACAATTCAAGAGGCATAATCGAATAGAATATATTCGTCATAAAGGCTGATAAATTGTAAGCATTCCGCGAGGAGCTGCCATAAAGTTCAGTGTTCAACCCTCAGGAAGGGGTCGCTTGAGGAAACTTGCCCCTACGAATTTGTTATCGCTATGAAGATAAGTATAACTACAAAGACACGTAATATCCGTCTTCCGTGAAAACCGACTATCTTGTAAGTGTTATGTAATTGAATTGTATGGTTATAGTGTTATGGATTTAGGGAACTTTCCAAATATATTAGTTTCGTATTTGTAGAAGTAGTTTAGGATGATGTAAAGTATGGTTATAGTGTTATTCGGGGCTGTAGAATTGTACGTACGAGTTATCGTGGTTTTGGAACGTAAAAGGCAATTGAAGGAACACAGGTGGGTTTTAGTCAGTAAAAGTCTGTCTGGCATTCCCTCTCACTTTATTCAGAACAGACAAAAATATTTAATAGAAGCAGAATAGACTAAACTTTATTTTACACAATAAAGTTACAAATTTTTAAACTAACTTATGATGATTTTCTAGCTAACAAAATATAAAATAAAAATGAAGTTTCAAAATATATAGTAACGTATTTGTGAGTAGGTAATTAGTTTAAGAACATTATTGTCTATGTACTGTAAAGGTTTTTTTTATCAAGACTTCACACCGAAACACTCTAGTGACGCAATTAAGATTTATCAAAACAGGTAAAAAAAATAAATGATAATAATTCTAAAATTATTCTTGATTATTTTAGGATTAAAAAATAACCTATTTTAAAAATCACTGGCACTGTCGATTGCTACACCGATGCTAAACTTCCTACTTTCAGGATGTGCGTTTTATTATGTTACGTGTTGATATACAACGCGTAACATAATAAAACGCACATGCTACATCCTACGCTACTGTGTAGCTAATGCTACACTGTTATTTTTAATGACTGGCAAGATAAAATAAACTTGCAACAAACACAATCAACTAAAATGCAAGTAAACCGTATTAAAACACCACTTCAGCGTTGATGTGTGATTCAATTGGTTAAGGTTCCTCCGTGCAGTAGTGCTGAGACACTACAATGTCTGGGAACAACACTAGCAGTGACAAGTTGCGAGACTTACCACACAAAATAGATAAGTACAGAAGACAATCTACATACAAAGCGCGCTCCAGCAACGTAGAAATAGACACCGCTCACGGACACGATATATCGGCTCAATCGTCCGGTCGCACTCGTACAGTTCGGCGCAACGCGCTGATTCTAGCGCGATCGCCTAGCGTAGGTATAAAAAGTGGAGTACATACATGAGATTGACTTCTGTGCCTATCTATTTTGTGCTTACGAGCTCATTGCTTACGAGGACTATGGCGACCTATTTCGTACAGGAGCTTTGTACAATTTGCGAGAAACCGCAAGAGCTGGGGAGGCAGAATGTTTCTATTTAAATAATGTTTATGGAAATCTTTGAGAACGTTTTAATGCAAGGCAGCTTTTTTAATGAGAACCAACAGCCTTATTTTTCCGGACACTTAAATTGAATAAAAATTTGTTTTCAGAGTGAAGAGACGGGTTTTATTCAGAATCTCTATCATCTATTTAAAATTTAGTTTACCTGCTTGTGACTCGTTCAGTTTTGGTAACGATAGATTTGATGGTGTCTTTCTTGGTATAATACTTTTTAACTCTGAAGTGCGCTGTTATTTGAATTCTGTACGTCTGAATGAAAAAAACATTCGCACGGTTTTCGACTTGCATTTGGCTGGTAAATTTACATACGCTTTTTTACATACCTTATTATTCTTTGTATTGGAAATCATTACATTATTTCTTCCACTCTACACGGACCAAGAGGGTGTGCCAAACTTTTACTGACCAAAACCCACCTATGTTCATTTAGTTACCCTTTCAGGGCCCTAGGGCCTTGGTACTCTTTCAATTAATCTCGCAGCCAAAATGCACGCACCAAGTCAAAAAAAAAACATTCTGCTTATTTTTTTTTTAAGTATTCTCAATACTCAATTCTTTATTGCATTCCATAATGTAGGCTTAGGTGGTTAACATGTTAAAAGAAACAATTATGGACCCTGTCGGGCACAGCAAAAGAAAGGATACAATAAGCGGAGAAGAGGATATCATTTCGAGATGTCATAGTATAAATTAATTTAATACATTTCTATAAAATAATTAATAATGTTAATAATTTATAATAATAACAATAATCAATAATAATAATCCGTAATGTCAATATTTAAAAATGCAAATTATTCTCTACAATAGTAGGAGATGAAAGTAAGAAGATACGGGTACACGACTCTTAATCAGGATATGATTAAGTTTCTAGTCTTTCGGTACCTAAAGGTTACAGTGTCAGCACTATAAAGCGCAATGTGAAGCATTGGCTCTTAATGGTCCTGAAAAAATGGCCATCACAGATAATATTCGTTTTATTACGTTATCTGTGCGCACAATGCGTTATGGCGTCCGCGTCTATAAGTCAAGACGTTCGTCGAAATGAGCAATAAACTCAGTATAGCTGTTTGATAGTTATATCTGTTGCCAAAGCCACCTGTTATGTTAGTTGTTATGATTACGCAGCTATGTTACGTTATTAGTTTCGACTCCGAGGGGTCGCAACTCGTCTGCGACTAAGTTTTTGTGACTTTGGTGGTACTTCAAAGTCAAGAGTGGTTCTTATGAGGGTTCAACCAGGTATGTGGTTTTTCGAGGTGGGAAATCATACAATAACTTCTCTTGTTTAAGGGTAGAGCGAGAGTTCGTGTCAGACTTTTACTGACTAAAATCACACATGTGTCCTTCAGATGCCATTTGTGTTCTAGACCACGGGTTTTCTTTTCAAAACATTTGTGATTCGTTTTTTATGTCAAATGAAAGAAAAAAACACCTCTTAAATTAGCCGTGCTGAGTTTATTTATTAACCAACTTCGAAAAGGAGGTGGTTCTATGTTCGGCTGAACATATGTTTTTTTTATGTTATGTTTACCGATTTCTCGGTCAATTGTAGACCGATTTTTAAAACTATTTTTTTGATTGAAAGGTTATGCTCCCAAATTGGTCTCATAGAATCACAGCAGAACTGTGGTTACAAGTAAAGTTGCTTTGTTTATACGTGTAGTTGATGACTGACTGACAGACTGGCAGAAAAGGGAGGAGGATGTATCGAACTGATCTGATGATGAAGCCAGAAGGTAAATTAATGTAATCTAACCGTGTTTGGGATTATTAGAATCGTTATGAGATGCACTGTGGCTATAAGTTATTTAAATTTATCTTAGGGGTACTTTTTAGTGGTGGCACAATAACTAAAAAATGTAAAAAAAAAAAATATATATATATAACCGTCTTCAATGTTATTTCGGAAGTCAGTGTTAAGTAACGAAGACACAAAACTATTATAGAAACACTAGTTTTTATCCAGTATACATACGTATTATATCCTTTTTTTTTTTTTTTTTAATTTATCTTCGATATCTTCATAATCTTTTCTCAGCTTTTTAAACTTAGCCCTACATTAGGATAAATATAATTTATGTATTTTGACAAAAAAATGTAAGACATGTTTACCAATTATATTTATTATTTATATGCTACAATCTATATTTATAAAAATGAATACCTATTTCCTTGGTCACGCTTTCACGCATGAACGGCTGGACCGATTTTGCTTAGTTTTTTTTGTTTTGTTCGTTATTGTGAAGAGAAGGTTCCTAGGTAAAAAAAAAAAAAAGAAAATTAGTGTACTGTAGCGTAGAGTAGGGTAGAGTAGAGTAGGGTAGAGTAGAGGGTAGAGTAGGGTAGAGTAGGGTAGAGTAGGGTAGAGTAGGGTAGAGTAGGGTAGAGTAGGGTGGAGTAGGGTGGAGTAGGGTAGAGTAGGGTAGAGTAGGGTAGAGTAGGGTAGAGTAGGGTAGAGTAGGGTGGAGTAGGGAAGAGCGGGAGCGAAGCCGTGCATTAGCTAGTAGATAATATAAGTAACAATAGGTAATAAAATCAATTGTGTTTAACAGTTAGCATCTGCTGCCGAAGTAGGTTTATGGCCTGTATTTCAGCCAATAGCACTTCAATCCCTCGAGTCGAATTAATCCTGTATAGTGGGAGCATTCAAAACCATAAAAATACATACATATTTTGATTGGGAAAATCATCTAAGGACATCTCTCGTCCTTGGGCGGTGCGAGAGGGCGTGCCATTCTTTTACTGACTAAAAACCTACTACTGTTTCTTCTTTGCCATTGTTCCAGGGCCCCAGATAAAGAGGCAATGGCTTTTCCTCCTTTTCTAGCATTATTACTTCGCAGGAGGCGACTGCCTGCCACTCCTCCATGGCATGTACCAAGGCCCGATGCGAGAGATCGTTGCCGCCGAGCGCCCGCACAGTGGCGACACACGGGCGTCACTTCTGCACGAATCCAGTGCAGGAACTTACCATGTCCGCTGAGGTCCTGCATCATGCGGGAGGTAAGGACGCCGTGTTGTATTTCCAGCCACTCCTCAAAGAGGGGACTTTTTTATGGTGGGAAAAAATCATCCAATGACAACCCCCGCTCTTGGGCGAAGCGGGAGAAAGTGTCAGACTCTTACTGACTAAAAACCCACCCCGTTCCTTCTAGCCTTCATTTCGTACCGGGACTGAGGTTTCCTTTCGAATAACCCTGGCTCCAGTAAGCATCTAGAGGCGCGCGGGAACAGTACACGCCGTCGACGACTTGGGCTCAGCCCGGAAGAGAGGATTGCCGCCATAATTAAGGCGTGCCCAGCACTGGGTTGCAACAGTTATGTTGGTACCATTTCACCATGAAATCCCGCCGGAACCCTGTTTGCCATGTCGTGACTTGGTGCGGCATCGGAGTTTCGCCCCGTCGACACACATACATATGTCACCTAGCCCTGGAACCACTACCAATCTGTAGGCCATTCACATATTTGTTCTGGACGGGAATCGAATCTGCGACACACAGTGCTGCACCCGATCGTGAAAATGAAACAAATATTACCAAACAATATTTATTTCAATATCAAAAGAGGTGTTGTAATAAATGCTTTAACTTTATTGATTTTTAATAAAGCTATTAAATGATATCTAGATATTTATTATTTACCGCCAATTGTGTAATTTTTGAGGAAGCTTATTTATTCTTCGAATTAATGCCGAAACGTTGAATCGCTTAATAATTTATTTGAATGAGAATAGAAATTCGGAGCGTGATACTTGAAGCGAAGGAATTCTACGAAAATAAATTAGTTATTATACTTCTGGAGACTTCGAATAAGTTCCATTACTGGTTACTGGTTCGATAATATGAATAGCTTTTTCCCGCAGCTTCGCCCGCGTACATATCATATCCTACCTACGTCACTCAGAAATAAAGCAGCTTTCAATCGGTGAAAAAACTTCAGAAGTCTACCTTCTACAAATAAAAAGAGAGTGGAGTTGTCTTTATAATTAGATATTATGATGTCCGTGTACAAGCGAGATTCGTTTCAACTCTCAAAGTTACCATTCGTAAATGCGGCTTTATTAAATAAAATGGAATACGAACTTAATCACTTCAGACCTCTGTTATTTGAATCAAAAGATGAGTTGGTTAGAATATCACTTAATTAAGAATTTTGCTAAGAGTTTGATATAACTTTATCTGAATATCGATGTTTGTGTCTCTGTTAGTAACTTTTGTCAGATATTTGTGTGGTATCCTCAATTATGTTACGCAGGAAACAATATCTACAATTTCAAAAACTTTGCTTTGCTACAAAGAACTATTATACACCGTAAACAACATGCTTAATATCTACTGCTTACGTATTTTTTAGCTAAAGATAGCGATGAAACGAGATGGAGCTATGGAAGTCCCAGCAAAGGAAACGGACATCCTCACGCCTCAGCCACTGCGATCACGACCTTGACTACCAGCCACGGTAGGCGCACTGTGCGGAACGCCCGGAGGACACGGTGGAGCACACAGTCGAGGTGTGCCCTGCTTGGGCGGAGCATCGCCCTGCCCTCGTGGGGGTGATCGGCGGTGGAGACCTCTCGCGCCGGGCCTTGGTTGAGGCCATGTTCCGGAGCGAGGAGGAGTGGCAGGCGGTCGCCGACTTCTGCGAAGCAGTAATGCTCGCAAAGGAGGAGGCCGAGCGCATTAGGCAACGGCGTTATCGCCGCCGCCGCCGCCGGGATTCTGATCCCGATTTCCGGCCAATGTAGGCGCGGGCTTGCGGACAGTGAGCAATGGGTAGCTCACTGTCCGGCCGTCCGGTAACTGTCCGGACCAAGCCCAAGTCGTCGACGGCGCGCACTGTTCCCACGCGCCTCAAGGAGTTGTCAGCAACAGCAGGGGGCCAGCCGGGTCGAAGCCTACTGGGGCCAGGGTGAAGGCTAGAAGGAACGGGGTGGGTCTTTTAGTCAGTAAGAGTCTGACACTATCTCCCGCTCCGCCCAAGGGCGGGGGATGTCAATGCATGATTATTCCCACCATAAAAAAGGGTCTTTTAGTCAGTAAGAGTCTGATACTATCTCCCGCTCCGCCCAAGGGCGGGGGATGTCAATGCATGATATTTTCCCACCATAAAAAAAGCCACGGTAGCCGCGGGCTTTTTAGACGTCACATTGCTCGCGGTCCGGCCAACCGACCGGCTCAAGTCGTCGACAATGCATAGTGATGCACGCAGATATCAGCAAAACGTAGGAGCCCAACAGGATAATGCTCGCTAGGCTCACGGTCTTTTTCTGAAAAGAAAACCCGTGGTCCTGGTACGCGAAGGGCTTCTGAAGGACAGAAACGGTTGTTGGAAGTATAAACGCAGCCCTGTTAGTGAACGCATCCCTATGTTGAAGTTCTTGTGCCTTCCTTCCTGTACTGCATGCCCTTAAAAACAGATAAAAACTATAAGTTCATCGCAACGCTCTATATTGATCTCTTTTATTTTCTAATCCCTAACTAATTTTGCTAATCTGGTCTTACAATACACCATAACACTTAGTTTTTATTAAAGTTGTTAGTTAGCAAGACGCTGACACGTTCTTACGCTCCACTCTAGAGCGGGAGAAGTAATTGGATGATTTCTCAACTTAAAATAAAATTAAAAGAAAAAAAAAACATTTTTTAATTCAATGCGCTAAAAAGAATTAAACAAAACTTTTCCTTAAAAAAATAAGCTTATAATTCAATATTAAAAGCTTGTTTTTGAATTATTATTTATTTCTTATAATTTTATTTTTACTTTTTGTGATACTATTTTAACTCGCATTCGTATTCTCAGCATTCGTTTTATTTAATAGCTACATTTTATGTAAGCGTATAACCAAAGTTCACGATATCAAAATTTCAGTTCAATCAGTTGCAGATTTCTGCTTCAAAATTGAGTTGTGAGATTTCCGAACAGTTACATACTCGTACAAACATAGAGTTCACGCTAAATATTTTTTTTTGTATAAAATGAAACTTCAAAAGTGAACGAATTTAAAGTTACGTCGTTTATGCTCCGTTTAGGCACATTATTTGATACTCGCTAGGAAATCAAAACCTATAGATAGGGTAGGGCCCAGAATCCTGAAATTTGTCATGAAGTTATTTCTCATAGCACAAATATGAGACAGTAACAGACTTCCTCCAGCATTTGTGCTAATTTTACGATTTGGCATTAATCTTCGAGACTCGATTTGGGAAATGAATTATTTACATAAAGTATGTCAGAAACTTTGTACGGATTCCTCAGTCTAGGACAAACACTATCCTCTCTCCGCAGAGGTCTATTATAGACTGGCCTGACTGACTAGCCTGTTGGTCTAGTGGTTAGTGACCCTGACTGCTATGCCGGAGGTCGTGGGTTCGATTCCCACCCTAGACAAATGTTTGTGTGATGAGCATAATCATTTTGTTCTGTGTCTGGGTGTAATTTATCTATAATATGTATGTATTTAGAAATATATAAGTATGTTTATCAGTTGTCTAATACCCATAACACAAGCTCTGCTTAGCTTGGGACTAGACGGCGTTGTGTGCTAGTTGTGGAATATTATTATTATTATTATATTATTATTATAGAGGGATAAGAATTTCAGTACAATAACGATCGCCCTGGCACCATGAAGCGCTGCGTTAGCAATATGTCATGTATATACACTCTTAAAACATTCATCTTTTTTGGCAATCAGCTACCTTTAGTATTGTGTCATTCATCTAATCACAGAATCCACATTCATACCAAATGTAACAAACTTATTTTCCAAAAGATAGATGATTATCTCATCAATCAAGCACAAATTCGATATGACTGTGTTGTTTTGTTGTCGAATTCCTATGACGAACTTCGAGTTCCATCATCAAACCCTGGTTACCATATAGGATCAAAGTACTGGTTTCATTATATATGAAACGAGCACAAATTTGATTAGGTTGTGTCATTTTATTGCGGAGTTCCTATGGCCACCTTCCAGCTTCATCATCAGACCATGGTACCTATATTGGATTAAAGTACTTGTCAATACAAATCAAACGACCTCAAACTCGATGGAATTGTGTCGTTTTATTACAGAGTTCCTATGGCCGCCTTTCAGCTCCATCATCAGATCAGCTCCATGTCATCATAATATTGCATTGTCACGCACTTTACACATGCATACAAAATTTCAGCTCAATCGGTAACCGGGAAGTGTATCAAATTTAACTTGCAAGATTTGATGACAGACAAACGTCGGGACAGGTGAAACTAAATAAAAGCTTATAATAATAATACTAACAAGTTTTTAATGAAAATATTTTTTTCGTAAGCTTTTATAGTATGGTATAATACTTTACTCGTCAAGACGTATCATACGCGTCTAAACTCGATGGGGTTGTGTCGTTTAACTACCAAGCTCCTATAGCCATCTTCTGGTTCCGTCATCAGATCAGCTCCATGTCATAATAATTTTGCATTGTCATCTGATTTACACATGCAAAATTTCAGCTCAATCGGTAGCCGGGGAGTGGATCAAATTTAATTTACAAGGTTTGATTCCAGACAAACATCGGGACAGGTGAAACTAAATAGAAGCTTGCAAAAAGGGCGAGACTTCCACTCGTCTCTCGATTTAAATCTAGAGGCCAGGAAAAACAGATTATTGTCACAATCTCTCATATCTCGTCACCAGTTCAACAACCCCACGATTCTGTCTCTCAGAACTTGAAGACAATGTTATTAACGTTTATTTTACGAGGTACATTTAGAATTTTATGTCATCCCAGGGTACGTGCGCACGAAGAGCCGAGGTCATCTAACTTAGCTAATAAACAAGTTTGCTATTTGCCGTGATGCACTCCAAATTATTGTCGCAAATGAATTTTCGTACACTGTTTCTGCTGGCTGAATTTGTTTATCTTGAAATTGGTGAAATGTTTTTTCTTTTCCTCATACCTAACAGTTAAAATTTTTTTTACTTTTTGTTGGGACTATTTTTGTTTTTATTAATTTTTTTTTTTTAATTTTGGCTCGTGTTTGACCTCTGTCTCACCTGACGGTAAGCTAGGATGTGGCCAACGATGGAGCACGCTTGCATAGAAGTAACCTATGCACTCTTGACTTAAATAGCCCTAGGTTAATAAATTAATTATTATAATTAAAAATAATAATATATTCGAAGATATGAGGAAACCTAGCGAACGGTATAAGTAGGTGCTTAAATGATCTAGGCTCCTTTATCAGGAACATTGAATAAAGATCCAGAAGACATCGCAGGTTTCGGAAGTCACAGTACCGATCGCAGAGCGATTCCCGGCTATCATAGGCGCGGGTTTGAGGACGGTGAACCACGGATAGTTGACCGTCCGATTAGGACTAGGCACAAGTCGATGACGTTAGCTTAAATTGCCCTTAAAGAAATGTCACCATAAGTTACGGGCTTCCTAGAGCCGATACCTGCCAGGTTCGAGGGATCATTTAAAGAAGTTACCGTAACCCTAACACGAAAGAGCCTCTAAAGGAATAGGTGGGTTTTGTCAGTAGTGAAACTTGCTTGAAAAAAATACTAAAACTTGATAGCAATATTGTTTTATTACTGTAAAATACTTGTACAGATATAAACAGTTTTACACCTTACAGTTCAACAGCTAATGATGGATTGACCCCTGTCCGCATAAACTATTTGACACGTTACAAAAGTGGGGGAAGAGGACATGAACTTTAAGTCAATAGATGGACTGATTATAAACTGAAACGGTTTGAAATTGTATCAAAATATCTTGTAAATGTTATCAAGCCAATTTTAATGCATCAAAACGTATTACAACAATTAATTACCACACGTAATTTTAACAATATACCACAATTTTAAAGAAAAAATAAACGTTACTAGTCAAAGTGCGTACTAATAACATCTTTAAATGTCCTTTTTACTTTAATTTATGTTGAGACTATTTTAATTTATTACATACCCGTTCCAATAAATACCCATGTAGCAAATGTGTGAACTGGGGTTGTGTAAGTCTGTGTGCTAAAGTATTAATTGAGTTCTTAAGAGGCAGTGCAATTAGCGGGATCAAACGGAAACCGCGAGTTATGATGGTGTCAGGCCCGTATTCTGCCATGTTTAAATGAGTTGCGCTGAAACTTTAAATTGCAGTATCTGTATTTGAAATTTTTATTTTTAGTTTTCCATGTGTGTGTCGAGGATATACTTTGTGGTTGCTCTCTTACGTGTGAAAAATATATCCAAAGGGTAAAAACAGTACCATATAACTAAGACGCGCTCTGTCCGTCTGTCTGTCATCGGGCATCTCATGAACCGTGATAGCTAGGCAGTTGACATTTTCATTGTGTTCAAAATTGGGTTCCCATACAACAAACGTGATTTTTTCAAAACTCATCTGTTAAAACTGAACTTAAAAAAATATAATATAGTGTCTAATGTTGTATAGATAATAGAATCATTCATGCGCTACTCAGACTCGTACTTGGCCGGTATTTTTATAACGTTGCCATAATTTCTATCTGTAGTCCTTATAATAAATGTTGGTACCGTGAAAATCCACTCCTGACACGCTGCGTAGCAGTCAATAACACAACCGCCTTGCAGTCTTGTATTACGAAAATCTTTGATTGCTCTTCACTAAAACACTACGAAGAAGAAATTATTCCACTCAATGAAATACAAGTTTACGATTTAAATGCTGTTTACTAACAGAGTAAATTCTCCGTCGCATTCAGACAACATGATAAATATGCTAAGCAGTCACACTTCAAAATGTCAACATAATTACGAGTCCAATGAGTTTTCGTTATTTGCTAACTAGTACAAGTGGTGGGGTTTTATCCAAGTCGTTCGTTAGCTTCTGAGGGTCCTTGTGCAGTAGTCGAGAGCTTGGCCTTTGATGTTAGCTGGTGAAGTCAACCACGCGCGCCCTTGGCCTCATTATGTGAAGTTGACATGTTAACCCCAATCAATGGCGCCGTCATATGGAGTTTCGTACTGTAATTAATAATGTATCAGTTGTTTGAATGAAAGGATCTCTCTTCTAGGAAATCTACTGTGACCTTGTTGGTCTCTTTGTGTAGGCTTGTATATTTAGTTATCTCTGTGTTTTGAAATGTTTTCGCTATTGGCAGAAAATAGTGATGGATTGTTTGTCCTCATTCTGCTCCGATAATTTGACTGTGTACTGTATACCTACTGTATATTTTACAAGGAGCCAAGACTGTTCCAATCTAGTAACATGCACGTTATCCAATTTTAGGGTTCGTATCCTATAGGCATTGCAAACTCAAGGAGATGTCAGTAAACCGTAGGGGCCCAGCAGGGTCGAAGCCTACTGGGACCAAGCGTCCGCTTCTGAAAGGAAGACTTGGCCCTGGTATGAAAGGCAACGAAGGAGCAAGAGTGGGTTTTAGACAGTAAAAGTATGACATACCCTCCCGCACCACTCAAGAGCGGGGGATGGCATTGTATGATTTTCCTAACTAAAAACTAGACATTGCAAAAGGAACATATTACTAAGTGCCGTCCTGTCTGTGTTTCAGTTGTGAGGCGGTTTCCTTAGATTGTCAGACTTCAAATATATTTATTGTGCAGAACCATATTCATTTGAGAATGAATCAAACTAATATTATAAAGGAGAAAGTTCGTATGTACATACCTGTACGCGTATATGTATATCTTTATTACTCCTTCACGCTTTAACGGCAGTAAATAATTGGATGTAATTTCCCACATGAGTGAATCAAGTCCTGGATTAGCATTTTATATACTTTTCTTTATGTGGAAAATTATATTTAATGACTGAGACGGCTTTTTAGACTTAAACTGACTTATTCTTGTACTTTAAGTTGCCCTATGTAGGACACGGTAACTTTTCCAAACAATCTAACGCACCCCGTCAATCTTGCTGACATGCTTTTGAGGTGTGCGTGGAACACAATAAAGTGTCGACCCCGATTTAATCCTTACCGGATGGTAACCTTCCCATTGCTCGCCGCCCACAAGCCCACACCAGGCCAATGCATGAGGCTAATCTCCACCTGACTCTTTCGGTCACCACCTTTGCTCGAATTACTGTTTCGTGTTAGAAGGTGTCACCTTGCTCCGTACCATGGCCTGAACCAAGACCGCACGTGAGAGGTCACCGCTGCCGATCGCCTCCACGAAGATACAGCGATGTTCCCCCAAAGACTTCCACCATATGCTCCATCGGGTCCTCCGGATAATCTGCACAATGGTGACACCTGGGCGTTCCTGCCAAATTCGATACGGGAATCTTCCGAAATAAGGCTCGAGATCCTGAGGTTCATATCCGGTAAAGACCTGCGTCAGGTAAAAAGTGAAGACGCTGTGGTCCCTCAGTAACCTCTCCTAAAAGAGGCTCTTACCGTTGCAATCATGGCGTGCCCAGCGAGTCATACTCATACCTGTATATTATTTTTAGCTACTAATTTATAGTCAAAAACTCTTATCTACTAAAGAGCTTCTATACTAGCTAAGCTAAGCTATTTATAGTATCTAAACGGAACCCCATCGAATAAGTAGGTAAATCATATTGGAGATGACGTTAACTCGACAGATGTTGATACTAATTAACTTCACAACTTGTTTATGGGCCACAAATAACTTCAGTAATCAGAGCAAAAGTTAAATTGGACCGCTAGCCGGTTAAGTTTTTATTGTTTTATTTTAATCGTAAAGTAGAAGGGGCTCGAAGTAAATAGAGCTGCATGGATCAATCGAAGTTTAGATATACTTGCCAAGGTCGTGGATGGGTGGCATTCGCTCCGCAGTTGCTGATGTAGAATAGAGTGATTAGAGAGATTTGGTTAGTATTCACAAATCTTATACTTTGTAGACTTTATTCATGTGAATTAATTTGGTAGTTGCAAAGTTTACTGATGTATTTACTGATGACTATAGACTCTACGTGCGTATATACTCGTGGTAAAAGTGCATTGTTGATATGTTCAAACCCAGGTCATAGTCAACCAAGCGAGATGGAAATCGTTTGATAAGTGAAAAAATTGTTCGCAGTGTGTTGTGGACTCTTTCAAATGGGCACGTCGCGAACTTCTCATCGTGCTCATAAAAAAACGGCTAAGACGCGTTGTGTTAAGAAAAGCCAATATTGTAATTATGATTTTCTTATACTAAACCAATTTATTTATTTCTTCCTTAAAAAATGTTCTTGGAATTGGTACGCACGTTCTTCTTCATAGAGATCTGCCGTTTGATGTATTAATAGCATTATCTTTTTAGGGTTCCGTAGCCAAATGGCAAAAAACGGAACCCTTATAGATTCGTCATGTCTGTCTGTCTGTCTGTCTGTCTGTCTGTCTGTCTGTCCGTCCGTCCGTATGTCACAGCCACTTTTTTCCGAAACTATAAGAGCTATACTGTTGAAACTTTGTAAGTCGATGTATTCTGTGAACCGCATTAAGATTTTCACACAAAAATAGAAAAAAAGCAATAAATTTTGGGGGTCCCCATACATAGAACTGAAACTCAAAATTTTTTTTTTCATCAAACCCATGCGTGTGTGGTATCTATGGATAGGTCTTCAAAAATGATACTGAGGTTTCTAATATCATTTTTTTCTAAACTGAATAGTTTGCGCGAGAGACACTTCCAAAGTGGTAAAATGTGTGTCCCCCCCCCTCTAACTTCCAAGATAAGAGAATGATAAAACTAAAAAAAATATATGATGTACATTACTATAAAAACTACCAACGAAAATTGGTTTGAACGAAATCCAGTGAGTAGTTTTTTTTTTAATGCGTCATAAACCGAAAAAAATACACTATTATTAAAACATCGATCAAAGTTACAACACATTACAAGAACTTTTATATTATGTTACTTGCTGCTACGGAACCCTTCATGGGCGAGTCCGACTCGCACTTGGCCGGTTTTTTTTTTGAAAAGTGCCTGTAAAGGATTTAAATAAAAATACTGTTCTGATTTTTTTTTTATTCGTGGAAAATACATGAAAATAAGAGCAGTGGTGGGTTCTAACCCAGCCAGGCGTATTACTTTGTGTAATTTATTTCATCACCACTGCTCTCAAAACGGTGAAGGAAAACATCGTGAAGAAACCGGCATGTCCTAGAACCAAAAATTCGAAGACATGTGACATAATGACATTCACCAGCCCGCATTGGGCCCGCGTGGTGGATTATGGCCTATTCCCTCTCTTAGAGAGGAGGCCTGAGTCCCAGCAGTGGGAACATTAAAAAGGCTGATGATGATGATGATGATGACATGAAAATAAATACATCTTCCTTAACTCTTATATAGGTACTGGACGTTCTTAAAATGTATGAACTGTTTATCACCGTACCTACTTGTGGCAGCAGGTTAATTGCAAACTAATTATTATTTGCTCAGAACATTATCGCTTTTGATATTATTGAGTAGGCTAATAAGTCAAGCCTATGTGTATCTCATTAACACGTTCCCACTTAGAGTTACTAAATTAGCTGACGGCGAACACTGTTCTGCCATTTAAATGGAAGGGGGGAGGGGATTGGGTCAAAAATAGCCTACGACCTATTCTCAGATCTACCTATAAATATTTTTTTTATAAAAAAAAATTCAAACTACTTCGGAGGACTTCAATAACAAACACTATCAAACACGAGATTTTTATATTATCAACGTTTTAGCATCGGTTTCGAGTGACTGTCACCAGGTCAGCGGTTCACCTTGTGAGAGGTCTTCCAACACTGCTTCTTCCGGTGCGCGTTCGCCACTCCAGATCCTTTATTCTATAGTTTTTGATCACTTAAATAGAAATATAAGTCCCAATCAATACCTTCTTGCATTTCTACTGGAATAAACCATTCATAGTAAAAATACTCATGGACCAATCCTTTGGAATTGTGAATGATATTTATTAAGCATACGGTGAATTTGTAAGCGTTGTATCTAACCATATCGCCACGGTCAGATGAAGCCTTTATATACACGCAGTCTGGTACGGAGGTACTGTTTATGTCGAGGTACCCCTGTAATAAATAAATACTAATTGTAAAAACTTTTTAAAATGAATGTTCTATGGTGGTGAAAACAGCTTCAATCAAAGGTGAGTCTACGCTAGAGGGACCGAGCACGAACGACACTACAAGCATCTGAGCTCGGCTCGTGCTCCGCTCACACTCGGCTTCTTTTTAGGGTTCCGTAGCCAAATGGCAAAAAACGGAACCCTTATAGATTCGTCATGTCTGTCTGTCTGTCTGTCTGGCCGTCCGTATGTCACAGCCAGATCACAGTGCGGTTTACAGATCTGTAAACCGCATTAAGAATTTCACACAAAAATAGAAAAAAAAACTAGACATAATATTTTGGGATCCCCATACATAGAAATGAAATTCAAAAATTTTTTTTTCATCATACCCATACGTGTGTGGTATCTATAGATAGGTCTTTAAAAATGATATTGAGGTTTCTAAAATCATTTTTTTCTAAACTGAATAGTTTGCGCGAGAGACACTTCCAAAGTGGTAAAATGTGTCCCCCCCTGTAACTTCTAAAATAAAGGAATGATGAAATTAAAAAATATATATGATGTACATTACCATGCAAACAGCCAACGAAAATTGGTTTGAACGAGATCTAGTAAGCAGTTTTTTTTTTCGTTACGTCATAAATCGAAAAAAATACACTATTATTAAAACATCAATCAAAGTTACAACTAATTATAAGAACTTTGATATTATGTTACTTGCTGCTACGGAACCCTTCATGGGCGAGTCTGACTCGCACTTGGTCGGTTTTTTTTTTATTATTGATAAGTTCGCGTTCGACCACCATCCCATCTGATGGTATGGTGTGGTTGACGATGGAGCACGCTTGCCTAGAAATAACCTATTCACTTTTGACTTAAAGACCCCTAGGTTGTAGCTATCAGGCACAGAATAGTACACTTTGGCTGTGCGCACAATAGATGTGTTCTTAAAATGCTTTGCGTGTATGGGTGGAATGTCTACCATGTACCAGTGGCGCAACGCCGTACTTCTTGTGGTCTGATGATGGAACGGATTTGGCGGAATTAGATTATGCAATTCCAGTGCACACTCTCTGAAATGTAAACCATAGAAAACTGACAGGCTAGCAACTCGGCGGCGATGCTCAAGACTTTGGAGCTTCGACTCTACAAGTGCATCATTGCCGGTGACTCTCTTGGCTCGCCTCTCAATCGACTCCAGCGCATCAAGCTGGTATTTGGCAGACCCATCCCAAAGATGAGAGCAGTACTCCATACACTATCGAACTTTGGCTTGATAAAGATTGAGCAGCTCTTCCGGTATGAAGTATCGTCTCACCTTTGCTAAGGTCCCCAATATTTTCTAGCCTAGACTCATAGTAAGAGGATAGACACAGAGATATAATTAGCGACTTCTTAGTATTGCGCAGAAAAAAATGATTGAGATGAATGCGAGATGCACAGGACTGGGTTCAACCAGCGTCAGATTCGAGGAATACCTATTAAAATTTTCGCGTACCACTATACAAGATGTTATCCGACGTTATTAGAAGACCGGGTACTACCCAAAAAAACTTGAAGAAGGTCACAGAAGGTTAAATATTTTGTCTATTAACTGCTCCACCTTTGTTTTAATAATTATATATATACATTTTTTTTTCTCTCTAACACTTTGCTTTTGCAATTTTTTTTTTTTATTATTTATACTTCAACTGTCTTAAATTGGTTAGTAATTTATTTTGTTAACATTTTATTGATAGTTGTAATTGTTACATTATTTCTGATTTCTTTTTTTATATAGTCTCTTTTTGTAATGTGAATGTGAGAACACTGTATACTACACGAACTCTTAGACTACTTCCTATTACGATTTACTTTGTTTTTTATTAAGATAATTTTTATTGTGCTTTTGTGTACAATATTTGACTAGTCTACACTGTTCCTACATAATATCTATCAATATTGTAAAACCAACCACTTTTTTTTTTAAAAAGTAACCATTTAGTTTCTTGCTGGTTCTTCTCCATAGGAAACGACCAATTTGGAACCATGTACTAGCTTCTGACGTTTTATAAGTGCCCATGTAGACCTATTTGAAATAAAATGTTTTTGATTTGATTTGATTTGGTGTACTTACAACAATTACGTAATTTTTACTGTGGATAGATAATACCAATATTGATTGTGATCTAGAAGGCATAGAGATCAAGTTAATAATATAAAACTAACCCGTATTATAATTTTTCCTTTAATGTCTTTATATTCCAAATGATCGTGTATAATCAGATCTTTCGCTAGGGTTAGACATTTACCGAAGTAGTATTCGCTGTGAACATCATCTGAAAAATTAAGATACTTGTTGAGCATATTTTAAAGTCAGTGACGTGTCTATACGCACGGTTTTAGTGAAATGGACAACCCTTTTCCTTGGGCGCTGCAAATTAAGCGGGAGCTTTCAGACACTTTAGGATCTGTGTCCAAACCACTAATAGGTGTCTGTGGGAGCTGCGAGCTTGAATGGAAGTTACACACACAGTTACTTTAGTAATATCTAATCTGTGTGTGTAACTGTAGGCTTAACTCTTCAATCCCTGTAAGTGGCGGAAGAGCTGACACGATGGAGTATTTGGACAACCAAATATTCCACAAGGATATGCGACCCTGGCGGAATTAACGCGAGATTACTATTTTCTGACTTTTACGGACATTTCAAACTTCCAATAAAGAAAAAAGTAGATTGTATTTTGTTTATTCTGATCGTACCAAGTTGATTGGTACTTATTTATATGGCTTGAAGAGTATTTATAGACCTGTGCAACTCTCAAGGGAATTTGAACTTGTTATTAGAGTTTCAAAACTATCTATTAACTATCTGTTTAGCATTTTCTCAACAAACACATTTTTTTTATATATATTTTTTTTTAAGGGGTTTTTATCCACACGGATACGTCAACCCCATTGTACCTTTTACTCTATTTACACACATAAACATATTCTTAAATTATAAAATAAGAAAAATACTACTACTGCCTTAACATAAAAAGAGAATTGTTTGGGATGAAACTGTTACTAAAATAGTTAAGAATTTAAATATATATCGATGAAGGGGGTGACGGAGGCCAAAGAAAAGATGAATAAATTCTGAGAAGGAGTTATATGAAAGACAGGGAGAGGAAAAACATTGGGTCACGGTCACGGGACATGGGAAGAAGAAGTTTTTGGGGTCGACTGGCGCCAGTGGTTGTGTCATTGGCTGCTACATTGGGTGTCAACATTCGACTCCTGCACGGAATAAATATTTCTATGGTTCGACGCAAGAGAATCGAAACGAAACGATCGTAACTTGGCTAGGGGGAGTGCCTTTCGGTTCCATCTGTTCTGCAAGCATTTTGCCCTGCCTACCATAAACAGTGTTCCTGAACAAATTTCGGCCAACAACTGACATTACAGTGCACATGCGAGTTCGCTAACGTTTGTGCAGTGTGAGTAGGCAGGTAGAATTGTTTAAAAGAGTTATTACGCCGCGGGAACGCAAAAGGCAAATGAAGGATTACAGAATGGGTTTAGTCGATAAAAGTCTGAATCTCTCTTTCTCACTTCATCAAGGGTGGAAGGAGTTATATCATGGTATCACTCAACACAAACGATTCTCTAGAAAAGATCATTACACTATGAAAACATATCTAAACAAAAAAATAATAATTTATCAGTTGGTCAGTACTCTACGATCTGCTGTTATAAGGGGATGCTTTTCAAAGGAATCTCCCTCTCGCCCCACTAAAACTTTGTCCATTTTGCCTGAAAACCTACTCCAGTTCCTTCTTTGCCATTGTTCCGGGGCTCAGGGATCTTTTTCGCATCACCCATGGCCCCAGTGGGCTTCAACCCTGCTGGGCTGCTACGGTTGCTCCTTGAGGTGTTTAACCTAAAGCGAAAGAAAATTTGTGACGATTTCTCACCTAAAACAAAGGTATGGTGTGTGTGGGTGTGTGAAGTTATTTGCTCTTTTTAAGCATACCTGCCGGTTCAGGAACTCTAGTGAAGAGAATGCTGTTGAGTGCGGAGTACGTGTTTTGACTGGAGACCGCTACCACTGTAATACACAATAACCATGAACAATTTGCACTGCACGACGCTACGATGACAATTTAGCAATCTCCCTATCCTCATAATTTTTGATTTGAGGTACATTTTTAGTACTTTATCGTTTAATAATAATAATAATATTCCACAACTATCACACAACGCCGTCTAGTCTCAAGCTAAGCAGAGCTTGTGTTATGAGTACTAGACAACTGATAAACTTACTTATATATTTCTAAATACATACATATTATAGATAAATTACACCCAGACAGAACAAATGATTATGCTCATCACACAAACATTTGTCCTGCGTGGGAATCGAACCCATGACCTCCGGCATAGCAGTCAGGGTCACTAACCACTAGACCAACAGGCCAGTTTAATATGATTTGACCTACAATTTGCTTTTATTTATTTAACAATTGCTATATATATGTGTAGTTTTCGACCTATTCTCTATTCTGTGTTTCACGGTACGTGAGAACATTAAAGATCTAGCCACAAGTTTCTACCGCCAACTGTGTGCCAATCAAGACCAAAACACGATAAGCCACAACAAACAAAGTAAAAAAACCGGCCAAGTGCGAGTCGGACTCGCCCATGAAGGGTTCCGTAGCAGCAAGTAACATAATATAAAAGTTCTTGTAATGTATTGTAACTTTGATCAATGTTTTAATAATAGTGTATTTTTTTCGATTTATGATGCATAAAAAAAAAACTACTTACTAGATTTCGTTCAAACGAAATTTCCGTTGGTATTTTTTATAGTAATGTACATCATATATTTTTTTCAGTTTTATCATTCTCTTATTTTAGAAGTTAGAGGGGGGGGGACACACATTTTACCACTTTGGAAGTGTCTCTCGCGCAAACTATTCAGTTTAGAAAAAAATGATATTAGAAACCTCAGTATGATTTTTGAAGATCTATCCATAGATACCCCACACGCATGGGTTTGACGAAAAAAAAAATTTTGAGATTCAGTTCTATGTATATTCAGTTGTATGTATTCAGGGACCCCCAAAATTTATTGCTTTTTTTCTATTTTTATGTGAAAATCTTAATGCTGTTTACAGAATACATCTACTTACAAAGTTTCAACAGTATAACTCTTATAGTTTCGGAAAAAAGTGGCTGTGACATACGGACGGACAGACAGACAGACAGACAGACATGACGAATCTATAAGGGTTCCGTTTTTTGCCATTTGGCTACGGAACCCTAAAAAGCAATCGACAGCCGACAAAATCACCAACGAATTATTAAGAGGAACTATGGAAGAACTGACTCAATCCTAACAAACATTTTTAATAAAATCCTAATAAATGGCCAGATCCCAAAACAGTGGACAAAATCGCACATCATCCTACTACATAAAAAGACGACTAGGAAAAAATGGAAAATTATAGACCAATAAGCCTGATGTCAAACATTTATAAAATCTTTGCAAAAATAATGCTAAACAGAATCAGCACATTTTTAGATGAATAACAACCAGTGGAACAAGCAGGGTTTAGATAAGGATTTTGAACTATTGACCATATTCACACAATCAAACAGGTACTCGAAAATACAATGAATATAACAAGAAAAAATATATAGCTTTTATTGATTATGCCAAGGCCTTTGATAGCTTGAATCACGAATATATATTATATGGGTAAGTCTTGATCAACAGGGCATACCAAGCATCTACACCAAAATTATTAAAAACATCTACTCTAACAGTAAGGCAAGAATCCAGTTGGAAACTCTAGGAAATGAATTTAGCATACAAAAGAGTGTGAAATGAATTTAGCAGACAGGGAGACCTATTATCCCCAAAATTGTTATCTGCAGTGTTGAAAAATATCTTTCGCAAACTTATTTGGGATGACACGATATCAACATAAATGGGTAAAAACTACACCATCTAAGATTTGTCGACGACCTTATACTACTTGAAGAATGTCCTGAACATCTCGAATACATGATAAACAATCTAAATGAAGAAAGCACGAAACTTAAAATGAATATCTGCAAAACCAAAGTAATGACAAACACCAAAAATTCAACTTTAGAATAAAGAATGACTATAGAATATGTGGAAGACTACATGTATTTGGGTCAACTCAAACCAGTAGAAGACCGAATGACTAAAGAAATTAACCTCAGGGTTGCAATAGGTTGGAAATATACTGATCATTAAAGGAGATATTGAAGTCAAAAGACCTAAGCCTGTCAATAAAAAGGAAAACATTCAATAACTGCATACTACCTTGTCTAACATATGGATGCGAAACCTGGACCCTCACAAAAGCATTGAGAGAGAAGCTTGCCGTTACACAGAGAGCAATGGAGAGAAGTATGACCGGTTACAAGCGTCTAGACGAGATTGGAAACACTGATCTGAGGTCTCTAACCAAACTCCTCGACATACTCTTGCAAATCGACCAACAGAAGTGGAGGTAGGCAGGCCATATGATGCGTGATAAAATGGGAAAATGGAGCTAGCGGGTCACTGAATGGTACCCAAGAGATGGTAAAAGACAAGGAAACGCAAGGTGGAAATATGAGATAAAATTGACAACGGGACCAAATTGGAGAAGAGTGGCTCATGACAGGCAACAGTGGAAAGCATTGGAGGAGGCTTTTTCCATTAGGCACACCGAATTAAGGGATTTTGTATAACAGCATGTTTCAGAATTCAATCTGTATAAATTCGGAATAAAGGGCTTTATTATTATTATTATTATTATATATATGTGCACTAATTAAACACATATAAATATACCATGACAACATGAATGATTTCGTACCACCAAAAAGCTGGGCGTTATATAAAAAGACATGTTTTGGGCACGGGAGTTTTTTCACGCGGTATTTAAATAATTTTTAGTTAAGGGACTTATGTTTTTGTTTGTTTTAACTGAACTAAATAATATTACATATATCTATATACAGTCGTACGCAAGATACACGCTTTGGACGTGAAGTTGAAAACACCAGCTCGACATACAGTATAATGCCTATATATAATTTTATATATTTAAGTATTTCTTTCATTAAAGGACAATAGAATTAAAGTAATACTTTAAAGTTACTTACCAGATACACAAAATATTAACACTGGTACTTTACAATAATTCATAATTAACTTTAACTTAACTTACGGGTTTAAAGGTTTAAGGGTCTCTCGTGTATAAGACAAATAGGTACCTACTCCAGGAGTAAGTCAACTACTGCACAGTTGAAAGTTGATTACATTACTGAATAACTTCGCGATATTGTGGAATGTTCAGCGGCTGTAGTATATCAAATAGCAATATGTTTACGATACCTACGGAAATGGTTCCAAGTATATAAATATAAATCGAAATGACACGGTTTTCCTTTACATATGCACCTTGCATTACAGACCACTGCAGACACGGGCAGGCAGATGGTGAGTATTGGGTAGCTGGCCGTCTGGACTAAGCTTTTTTTTTTTTTTTTCAATGGGAAAAATCATCTTATGACAACCCCCGCTTTTGGGCGGAGCGGGAGATAGTGTCAGACTCTTACTGACTAAAAAACCCATCCCGTTCCTTCAAGCCTTCATACCGGGGCTCGAGCGCCCGTTCGGATAACCCTGGCCCCAGTAGGCTTCGACCCGGCTGGGCGACTGCTGTTGCTGACAACTCCTTGAGGCGCGCGGAAACAGCGCGCGCCGTCGACGACTTGGGCTTGGTCCGGACGGTTACCGGACGACCAGACAGCGAGCTACCCATTGCTCACTGTCCGCAAGCCCGCGCCTACGGTGGCTGGAAATCGGGATCGGAATCCCGGCGGCGGCGGCGAGAGCGCCGTTGCCTGATGCGGTCGGCCTCCTCCTTAGCGAGCATTACTGCTTCGCAGAAGTCGGCGACCGCCTGCCACCCCTCCTCGCTCCGAACCATGGCCTCGACCAAGGCCCGGCGCGAGAGGTCTCCGCCGCTGATCACCCCCACGAGGGCACGGCGATGCTCCGCCCAAGCAGGGCACACCGCGGTTGTGTGCTCCACCGTGTCCTCCGGGCGTTCCGCACAGTGGCGGCACCCGGGCGTCACTTCCGCCTTGATTCGGAACAGGAACCTCCCGAACTTGCCATTTCCGGTGAGGACCTGTGTCATGCGGAAGGTAAGGACGCCGTGAGGTCTTTCCAGCCACGCCTCAAAGAGGGGACTTATCGCCATAATTGTGGCGTGCCCATGATAGGGTTGCGATAGTCGCTGACGCCATTCTACCATGAGATCCCGCCGGAGCTCTGTCCGCCATGCCGCGACCTGTCGCGGCAGAGGACTTTCACCCCGGCGTTGCATCTCCACGCGCATGTCGTGCATGTGTGCAAGGACTGTTGCCTCCAGATCCCACGGTGGTAGGCCAGCCAGAAGGCTCGCCGCTTCGCGGGAAATCGTGCGGTATCCCCGCACCATCCGAATTGCCATGACCCTCTGGCAGGCGTTCAGGATGGCCGCCGGTCGTTTTTGCAGCGACGGCGCCCACACCGGCGCCCCGTAGAGGGCCATGGACCGAACGATACCCGCGTAGAGCCTCCGGCAGGAGGCGTCTGGACCCCCAAGGTTGGGCAGGAGCCGCTTGAGAGCGGCCCCAGTCTGGTTGAGTTTGGGAGCCAGACGTCGGAAATGCTCCTCGAAATTCCATCGGCTGTCGAGGATGAGTCCCAGGTACCTCATCGATGTCCCGACGCCGATGCGAACTCCTCCTACTCCTCTACCTACTCCCGCTCGGATTTGCGCAGCGCCACCACGAGTCCCAACTCCTGGATCCTACCAACGACTATCGCAACCCCGCGTGTCGCTAAAGCGGCCGCCGCCCGGTATGACTCTCGTCTGGACCAAGCTCAAGTCGATGGCACATTGTTTTCCGCACTTGAAAGAGATTCTAGCAAAAGACAGGGCCCATTAGCGCCGATTCATGCTACGAGTAAAAAAAAACCGGGACGACTGAGGGAGGACAACGATGAAGTGATGATCTGATACTGTTTACAGGGCAAACTTGGACAAAAATTGCCCAAAATAGAAAGGTTTTGAAGTAGAAAGGGGAGGCGTTTGCCCAGCAGTGAACACAATGCAGACTAATAAATTAAACAAAACTTTAATTCGTTGATTCTATGATAGACACCCATAGCTTAAGTAGTACCTAGCTATAAATTTTTCGGAAAAAAAAAAATATATTTTAGTTGGTAAGTAAACTGACTGACATTAAGTATTTTTGAAAATTTTATCCAAAATCTAATAAATGTCTTCTCTTAGAGATAAAAGGGATGGAACATGTTAATGGCATTCCGTCAATTTTGCCGATGAGTCTTGTCAATCACACTAAAATTTAGAGGTAGAGTCTGTCTAATAAGTCAACCGACTTCTGTAATTATTAGAGTAAAATGAAATCTGATGTAGTCAACGCTGGTTCAATAATCAAGGTTGATTATGATAATTGTTTACTACTAGAAGAACCTTATAAAAAGTATCGAAAATATTTGTTTTTTAAATAATTAAATATTATATAAAATTCCCAAGTCGGTTTACTTTTTAGACAGACTATATCTACTCGTATACGGAATCGGGCGTAAAGTTTCGTAAATCTCCGTTGAAAAGTGAGGATTCTAGGACCCGATGGCATGATGGCATGATGGGATTGTATCCAGTCCTGGCAATTACCCGATAGCTGATTTTGGACTATTGTATGTTCTAATCGAATCGAGAATTGCGATGTATGTTGATTTGATGTATGATGTAGGAATATTTTTTATGCATCTAGATGTCATTACAAATATTGTATGTACGACGCCGTGGCACCTCTTCAACCACTCTTCAAAGACGGGGATTAACTGCCACAAAAATATTATGGTGAGATTATTAGAAAATAGCACTGGCCGTTTTTATCGTTCCTTGTGTCGAAAAGACTACCGTTTTATCCGTACTTATTAAAATAGTATTTACAAACACAAAACGTTTGTCAAATAGGGTGTTTATAACATAATACAAGCTTTCAACTTATTTACAAGTGTAATATGGAGGATCTCGTGGTTAGAATAATAACGATCACATGGGTCGATCTGCGAGATTAAGCACGACTTTCTGAGACCTGTCTGTGAAAGGGTGGTCAACCCTATCTTAATATACCGTAAAGCAGTCGTTACGAATAGTCAGACGCCAGTTTGATACCAGTTTAGAGGATTGCGAATGTCCCGAAATATAATGATACTATGTAGAAACAATAGCGAATTGCCCCAGTTTTACATGGGTGATTCTGCAAAAAAATCTCAGCATTTCTCTACTATAATATGTATATACTCAAATTACACTTAAATTTTCCCTAACATAATTCTGTATATTGGCGAAAACTGCATGAAAATCCGTTCTGTCGTTGTTGAGTTTATGGCGTTCATACAGCAGAAAAAAACTTTTTGTTCAATATTATTATTTATTTAATTAAACTTTATGTACATTAGTGTTACAAAGGCAGATTTACTGTAACAAGGCATTGTTCACTACTCAACCTAAAAAAGAACAAAACAATTTGCCTCCAGCAACTATTTACTGCAATTCACCATCTACGATTGCATCAAAACTTACCATTAGATGAGATCGGAGTTAAGACTGGTCTAAGTCAAAAAAAAAAAAAATTAAGGATACCGAGTTTGGTACGTATATTCTCAACAAAGAAATATCATAATCAGACTGACAACTGATTCTAGTGATAATCTGACGATGATGTAATAATATAACTCGGTCCATTTTCTGACAAACCCTTCGTCTACGTTAACGACACCTTGGGGAATTATTGGAATGTTATTATTCGTAACTGAGACCAGAGGGAATATAAATCTGTAATCCCTATCTGATTTGGCACACGGTAAATAAATGATATTTATTTTGAAAATAGGTTTTTAATTTACATAATAGTGGTGAAAAACTAAAACTCTATACATTAATGTCGTTGTCACTTTTCATACCAGTAAATTACTATTATAACATTTATCTATGTTTATGTCGTTGTCATTTTTTATACTAGCGAAGGATTAAAACTACATACCTATACTAATCAGCAGGAGCCCAGCTGGGTTGAAGTCTACTGGGGCCAGGGTTAGCTCCGATAGGTAGCTCAGCCCCATTATGAAAGGCACGAAGGAACGGGGTAGGTTTATTAGTTAGTAAGGGTCTGACACTATCTCCCGCTCCGCCCAAGGGCGGGGGATATCATTTAGATGATTTATACCCACCAAAAAAATACCTATATTAACTCTTTGAATGCCGTAATTAGAGACACAATAGAAAGACAATTGCTTATGTCGAACTGTGTAACATAAGACATTCAAAAGGTTAATGTCTTTGTCAGTTTTTATACTAGTGAAGGACTAAAACTACATAGCTATATTAATGTCCTTGTCACTTTTCTTATTAGCGAAGTGCTAAAACTATATAACTTTATTAATAGTTGTCACTTTTCATCAAGACGTGTGAAAAACAAAAACACATTCAATGAAAACATAGCTAAAAATTATTACTGTGTATTGATCTTGTGTAATCCTGATCTGTTCTCAATCCAGTGGACCATGTATCAACATTGCGCTGTGGGCGACAGTTTCAAAATAACTTTTGTACTCGTAGACAAACAATGTAATTCACTTTTACGGGATTTATCGTTCAGTGCGGTGGAAAGTGTCCAATATATCTATGTTGTAGTTAGATGCGTGGAAATGTTTAGCGTCTATACATTTTTGTGCTGACGTACCTTTAGCTATTTATAATTTCCATCATCAGCTTTTCAGCCGATAGACGTCCACTGTTGGATATAGGCCTCCCCCAAGTGTTGCCACAACGAACGATCATGTGCGTCCCGCATACATTTATTCACATAAGACATCTAATAAGTAATATTATAATTTTTTCTAGTACACTCTATAAGTTGTTTTTTTCTTTTTTTATAATTTAAACCTATGTTTTGAGTTTTGTTACACAAATTTATGGAAATGTCTACAGTAGTATTTTTCAATCTTATTGAAATCGCGACTCCTTATTTTGGTAAAGTAGTGACCTCAGAGAACCTTAACAGTATGGGCGAAGTACGCTCTTATGTCCAATTTTTAAATTTTACACATAATTTGAGTGTTAAAAATAGAATCAAGATGAGACAAAATACGGCAGAATAAACAAGCATGGCCGTGTTATTGAAATTTTTTCAATTGTATCGTAGTGTAGGGCCATTAACGCTCGCGTTTTTCTAAATACCGAATCAGCAGAAATCACTAACAGTACTCACTTGTATCTTGATGTAATAGTATTAAAAGCACTAGCATCTAAATCGGTCGCTAATCATATTTTAATGAATACTACCTGCCAGCGGCTTCATAATCGGCCTTTTAATGTTCCCACTACCTGCGACCTGAGCCCCAGCTCAGGTCTCCTCTCTAGGACAGGGAATGGGCCGTAATCCACCACGCGGGCCCAGTGCGGGTTGGTGAATGTCACATGTCTTCGAATTTTTAATTCTAGGACGTGCCGGTTTCCTCACGATGTTTTCCTACACCGTTTTGAGAGCAGTGGTGATGAAATAAGTTCCACAAAGTAATGCGCCAGGCTGGGTTCGAACCCGCGACCTACAACAACTAAGTCGGGGCCGTTACAGTAGCTTTATATTGTTGGAAGAATTTTGAAAATCGACCCAGTTTTTTTTTTGAGTTAAATCATAACATATAAACAAACAAGCGAACAAAAAACATAAAATCTTTCCTCTTTATAATATTAGTTAGATAAAACCTGCCAGTGCAGAATTCAAAAAACTTAGTAAATTTTGGATTTTACGGGCTTCTTTGCCTACCCAAATTGCGAAAATCACTTTTGAAATAGAATGGGATTTTGTCTAGACCATCAGTGGTATTAGCAAGCAGGCAAAGTTAACAATTTTATTTTATAGGTGAACAGCCGGGATATTGCCGACGCTTCTAATTTCCGTCGCGCCCGCTACAGAGTTATTACCTTCGTACTCCGCATAGAATATTTTCCTCAGGCTTACCTTTAAGTCTTGTTATAAAAAACGGATATCGTTTTACAACCTTCACGAGTAAAGGCAAAGACATCGGAGTATGAAATGTTGTTTTTATAAAAGGACCGGTTTTACTTGGAAATTGTGAGGTATTTACATGATCATTATGTGCTAGCAATAGCAGGGATTGAAAAATAAAATTTTTTTTCATGATATTTTCTTTGTGATTGTTTTTTTACTTCTCAGGACGTGTTTGATCTGAAAATATTTGTGTTATTTGACATTCACTGGCCAGCCTAAATTTGAGTTTTTTTCGATATTAAGTTAGTTCAATAGTCCTAGATAAACAACCGCGGTATGATTCCTTCATAAATCTTTAACCCTCATATGAATTCTTGACAAAAAGAAAAATTTTTTGTGATCATAATAATTCATCTTGAATATTTACCTCATAATTTTATAAATGACTTGTAACAAAGTAACGAAGTTCACGCTTATTCACGCGTGAGGTAATGAAGCACACCGCATGTCACGAACGCGATCACGCGGCGCCTCGCCGCTGCCTGCTAAAAATTAAAAATTAAGCACTCTCTGAACTAATAAAAATACCTATAAATAAATTAAATATGAATATTGCAAAAGTAAAATAAAAATGGCTGACTTTCAGCAATTTCATTACGAAACGGAATTATTCAATGAGGTGAGCCTCACGCTTCACCCGGATTATAGGAATGATTTAAAAAAATCAATCAGGCTTTTTTTAAATTGCTATGAATTTATAATTAGCTTTGGTGAAATGCAGTGTTTTCCAGTATATTCACTTTTCCACTTTAAGCGCGAAGCACAGTAAATTCTCAGAAATCTTTTACAATCGGTTTTATCTGTGCTAATGTAGCGATCTTCAGCTGAATATCGTAAAGGAGGAATAAAAGGATAATCTTTAAGCCAGTGACTTATTAACTTTCTCTTGTTTTAATCAAAAGTTCTGAAGCCATTGCACGTACCTGCGTTTATTTTTATCAAAACCAGATTAAAATAATACAATGCTTTGGATACGTCATCCAAAGCATTGTAATAAGTATTTTATGAGGTGGCACGTGCACTACAACTCAAGTGCACTTATGAACTTAAGTGAATGTCACGTTGCCTCCCAACGATACACTAATCGAACGATCGCATACATTTAAGTTGGGGTAGCAACTTTGTCTACTAAGTTTGTTTAACGTTAATATGTTGTCACCGTCAAAGTGAGAATTGGTTTACGGCATGAAAAGAAGGAATATATACTTTTAATAATACATCTAGCTGGTACTATCTCACAGATTCCCACGGTTAAACAAAGGCCTACTTCCTACCTTTTTAAATTACCTATCACTTCTTGCTAATTTCTAAAGAAGACATCTTAGTCGACCCACCATCTCTTTCGTGATCTGCCATGAACCCGTTATGCCGTTTCAAAAAAATATTAATTGTCAATAATTGTAAATACCAACAACGAATTGCCGCTTTAGGAACAGGGGCCTTACCATGATGTTGTTAAGTGTCAGGAGAAAGAGGAATAGAGTTGCACACCCTATACAGCTCCATCCTTTTAACAGCTTAGTTTAGATCGTAAAATGGATCACATTAACAGCTTGTGGTAGGGTCTTTAAACTCTTTCACGGATGAATTTGATAGCAATAATTGACTTTTTAATGTAGATAAATCATCCTCTCAAATTATCAGTATTTAAGCTTGCAACGACGGTACTAAAAACTTTCTTTAAAGCGATTTTTAAATCGTGAGTCGTAATTTTGAGATTCTGTTTAATTCAATTGATATAGACACTTCGCCGCTAACTGAGACTAACTGACAGACTTCTCGACGATTCTAAAAGTTTGTGAAAATGGTATAATTAAAATTAATGACTTTAATATTCGTCTAAATTGAAACAACATAAAATTACATTAAAATTAGTTTAGACTTTCAGAATGGCCTTCAGGTCTTAAAAATACCAGCAAATTTTTCTATAGTGATAAGTGCGTCAAATGATTTCGTGCACGCATTCCAGCCATTAGTGTGTGCTCATATTTTACAGTTGCTAATTTTTTAAGGCAGGTTATGCCTACGCATATAATAGTAAAACCAGAATTAATTATGGCGTTTTAACAGTAAATATACTTTATATTCCCTGTCAAAACGCCAAAATTTGCGCTAAAAAGTGTAAAATATACACAATAAAAATACAATTTATTATTTGAATCAAAAATTTTCACAATAATAAACAAATAACTCACATGAATCTTTGTCAAATTCTATTTTTATTGTAGTATTCGATTTGAAAGGCCTTTGAGTTGGTAGTTGTTGGCGACTGACTTCCTGCATTGTTCTGTCTTATACCATTAGGGAAGCAGTATCTACAAGTTGATCCATCTGGTATTTTTGAACCTTGGAACCTTGCAGTAAATCACAGTGTCATTAGTCAATTGGCCTGAATTTTTTTTAATCCGAATCCTATGGCTTTCAACCATTCCCGCATAGAAAAAAACACTTGACTCATTAAAAGTGCTGAAATAAGCATTATTATTAAAAAAAATATTAAAATATACAATTATTATGTAAAAATAACGATATATGTCTTTGCATATGCAAACATGCAAATGCATAAAATAATAATATCCGATGTCTAATTATGAGTAAATATTTTGCGTATTTTTACCTTTTTTGAAATTAATGTATGGTTCATTTTTTAATTAAAGACTATGATTTGACATGTGCAAATGTCAATTTCTGAAAATATGTTGCCAGATTTTTAGTAAAGGTGATGTCTCCAAATTCGATTTTTCATACCGGTTTTTTAACATTAGAACCTTTATGGAAAATAGGACTAAGATACTGTATGTGTGTGTTTATATAAAGTCTAATATGAATTGAAAACTAAAATAATCAAAAATATTACCATATTTTTTAACACTCCGCCTTTTACTTAGGCTAAGAACTCATAAAGCGGTTTTCATTTCTGTAGAATGCTAGAGATATATATGTAAAAAATTAAAACACGTTTTACGGCCGTGGTGTGCGCAGTTGTTTGCGGCTCCCACTGCAATGGCAAGGAACTAGTAGAATCGCGCGAGCTTCGGTCACCTGCAGCCTCGATGAGTAGCGCCCGCACGCTTTGAGGTTGGTTAGCGCCCACAATTGCCTTCAGCGGGCAGGGAAATCTGATGCATCCAGAGCCATAAAAGCCGTTTTTAAAGCTGTTTTTAATTCTTCTGGGAAATAAGTATAACGCAACAGCTCGTTTCTGGTGTGTTTCCATGGCGGTTCAGAACTGATAATCAACCGCCCGTCTTTCGATTTTCAACCAACAAGCTTTTTTCTGCTGACAACTCCTTGAGGCGTGACCGTGGCCTAAATCTTCAGATTGGTCCGGCGGCGTTGCTTAATGTGGTCGGCCTCCCCCTTTGCTAGCATTACTGCTTCACAGAAGGAGGCGACCGCCTGCCACTCCTCCTCGCTCCGGACCATGGCCTTTACCAAGGCCCAGCGCAAGAGATCGCCGCCTTCTATCGTCCCCACAAGGACACGGTGATGCTCTGCCCAAGCCGGGCACACCTCTATCGTATGCTTCACCGTGTCCTCCGGACGGTCCACACAGAGGCGACACCCGGGCGTCACTTCCACACGAATTCAGTACAGGTATCTCCTGAACTTACCGTACCTTAGCGGAATTGTACTTGGCCCAACGTATGACATGAAAAGACCATATTAAGCAGATACGGAACGAAGTAAATAATCGATTCAAAAACGTTTATTGGATGCTTGGCAAGCAGTCAACTCTATCCCTAAGCAATAAACTTAGAGTCTCAGTTTTAACAAGCCGATTTGGACCTTATAATACTCAACTAAGTACTCCAACCAGTAAATCCAACATACTTTGCCTTCAAAGAGCCCAAAACAACAGCGGACCATAAGTGGTGCAGCCTGGTTCACACGTAACACTGAAATACATGAGTACCTAAATATGAAGACTGTCAGAAGTCAAAATAAATGGATAACTATGCTGGGCAATTAAAGCTCTGTCCCAACCCATTGACAAACATGCTTCTATTACGAAACCAATCATTCGACTGAAAAGAATAAATGTGCTGTATGACTAACGAGAGTTAAAGCAGTGGCTCTAACCTACCAAAAGTTTTATTTACTGCAATCTATCTGAATACAGTCAATTGGACTGATCACATGAATAAACTTAGGCCCACATTTTTAGGTGGCTTCCTTTTATGCTTTAGAATTAAAAAAAGTTATCTTCATTGGTCGTTAAGCTGTAAATACAAATGTCTGCATTGAAAGAAACCGACACGTTTTTCTTTTTTTATTGCTACAATTTCGACACATACATATACTACGAGATCCGCACGAAAATAGTACACAAAGAGGACTTGGGTATGTTTTTACGATGATCTATTATTCGTTTTCAAAACGAAGTCATTATTAATAGTACCTATTCGTTAAGTTGTAATAATGTGTCCACAAAAATATCAGCTTGAGTACCTAAATATTTTCGTCATCACCAAATCGAGACGAAAAAATAAAATGACAGCTTTAGCTAGTCTTTCAATTCTTAAGCTTAAATTATAATTTATTTTATGAGTATTTGCGTCTATCAAATTACCTTCAGGAAATACAAAAGCTGATCATAATTAGTTGCATAAAAATCGAAATTATTTTTACGAAAATTTTTCGGTTTTTTGGTCAGTATCGGTTGCGGTACCTCACTATTTATGAAGTGGAAAAAACTTGCAACATTCGTATTGTCAAATCGTAGTCTTTGATTAAAACACGAAGAATAAGCCTGGTTGTCAGGGACAAAAGACAATAGACAGATATTAAAATGAATGGTGAGAAAGCGGATAAAATAATGTCAGTTATTTAAGAATGTTTAATCCTAGCGCGGATCGTCAAGTTTAGGTAATTCGGAGCAAATTTCACTCACACAGAAGCTGGCGAAACTGTGTGCGCGCAATGGGCGTGTTCTATTTCTTTACAGTCAGAGTGACCAACTTTGATCAACAGTGAATGTAAAGTGTAATGCTAGAACTAAATTGCGCACAAGTGTGAGATTAAAAATAATTGATTATTTACCGAATATTTGTACTATTGTTTCAGTACACAAAATGAAAAACGATTTTCTGTTTCGACAAAAAAGGAATTTTGTGAAAATTTCCTTTCAGTAATATCATAAGATTTTTTTTTAGGTGGTAAATCATCCAATGAAATCTCCCGCGCTTGAGCGGGGCGGGAGGGTGTGTCAGACTGTTACTGACTAAAACTTCTAGTTCCGTCGTTGCCTTTCATACTCGGCCATGACCACAGTAGGCTTCGTCTCAGTTGGACCCTTATTGTATCGTTTGCTGACATCTCCTTGAGGCGCGCCTGAACAATATATTTAGGCCATCGTCGACTTAGGTTCAGTCTGGACGGTTACCGGACAGTCGGACGGCGAGCTACCCATTGCTCGCCGTCCACCGCTTATAGTACCTAAGCCATTATTATGAGAAATATTGGTGAAAATAATAATTTTATTGACAGTGAAATCTCACAAAATTTGGAATTTAATTTTTTATGAAAAAAAAAACCTGGTATTTTAACTATCTATTGTCCCTACGATCCTATAAGTATTTTTTTTTTATTGCATGGTTTTAAGCTTTCTAATTCCTATAAATGCTTTCAGCCATAATCAAAACTTGAAGGGGCAAAGGCCTGGTAAAATAATCATGATTGACAAAAACAGCTATAGAGCAGGCGCCAAAGGGAGTTGAGCATGCAAAATATGAGGACCGCCTTCTGTGAATGGTTTCTTTTTAACTTTACCGTTTTGTCAAGACCCTTTATCTCGGGAGAGATTTGGCCGTTTATGTTGCGAAGAAACGTGTATTTTGACACCATCAAAGGAATAAAAATTCATAGGGTACTTCCCGTTCTGAAAACTGTAAATTTGTAGTTAGTAAAAAAACTTAGCGATTCGGATAAATCTTCGTAAATCAATTCGGGAATTGAACAGTTTTCATAGGATTGCGTTGAAATTAAAATCATATCCTCAAATCTGCGGTCCTTTGAAGCTGTGAAAAAATGTGTTTGATACGGCCGTTTATGTCGCAAAAAAGCGTGTATTTCGACACCCCTAAGGGATTCAAAATTTATAGGGTACTTCCCGTTGAGCTAGAATTCTGAGATTTGGCATGAAGTAAGGTCTCATAGCATTATAGGTAAAATTCTGAAAACTGTAAATTTGTTACTATGTCAAAAAAAAAAAACTATTCTTGTGATTCGGAAAAATCTTCGTAACTCAATTTGGGAATTGAACTGTTTTTATGTGTAAATTTGTACGGAACCCTCAGTGCGCGAGTCCGACTCACTTTTTTTTTTTGGTTGACTTCCTTTAGATATATTTAACCATAAGAAACAATTAGATATTGTTACTTAAACAATTAATAAAATGATTCTAAGCATTTGTTCAGTCAATTTACTTGCTGCTTCAGGGAGAGGGGTATAAAAAAAATGGACCAATATGCCTCCTGGCAACGTCTAGAATCATAATCTGCATGCTTTTCTGAGCCCGAAACCATTCACAGAAGGCGGTCCTCATATTTTGTATACTCAACTCCCTTTGGCGCCTCCTCTACTAGTATGTAAAAGGCCCACTGAGAAAGCGTTATATACATAAATATTCGTTAGATAGGACGATAATGTCAAAATTGATTTTCTTTATTTAAGTTAAATAAAAGGCTTTTATTTTTATGTATTTAAAAGCTTTCCGATTGAGATTGAAAGTAAAATGATTAAAAATTTTGCACGGTACGTGAACATATGCTTTTCAGCGAAAAGAATTCTGAAAAAAAAAAACGTTGTTTTTAATTATTATTTTGCGACCTACGATAATATAATTTAATTGACGCTATTAATATTACTGCTATAATTAGGCTTGCCAAGTCCTGAAACTGAAAAGCCGGACAGACTGTCCTATTTAGCCGGACATTTTGGTCAAGAAGGCTGTCATTTTTTTTTAAGTCTAACATGACTTTTACAATAATTAAGTGATATTATTGCTAGGCTTGTCCGCTCTGCTTGTGCTATTGATACAAGGTAAGGCAATAGTCAAATGACAATTTTAAACAAAAAGGTCCAATTTGGTCGGACACGCAACTAAATAGCCTGACCATGTCCGTAGATCTTTATTCGGACGCCTGGCAACGCTACCTATAATAATGAGTATCGCGTAGGAATTTTGATTATATTTTAATTAATTAGTTGAGATTAAGTGAAACCTTGATTGCGGCTGAAATTTTAATGAAAACGGAAGCTACGTGCGCTCATTACACGCAAAGTGTGGGTTTTATTACCTAATATAATATTATAATGATCTATTATAGACATTATATGTTGCTTTAAACACATTTGTGTACGTTATTGTAATTAATTTATTACTACCAAGCCGCAACAATGCATTTTTCTTCATTATAATTATCTAAGTTTAATATATGAGCATGTAATGGGTTCTTTAATAAGCACCTGTGAGTCTACTACTCAGTAAAACCTGCATGGAGAAGGACGAGACAGACAGCAGTTTACCTTCTTCTAACCTACCCCGTAGTCGCAAGATACAAGGTAAAGTACTTCGGAAATGTTTCTTCCACGAAATGGTCTGTAACATCAAAGCACAGCTGGTCTTCCTTGAGAAGCTGGGGTGGATTGAAAAAGAACGTAATGACCCGGCACACTTATCTCCAAGCCAAACATAATAACTTATAATTTGTTCCGTGCGAGAATCGAACACGCGGTAACACTTTTTTGAATAGATAAGTACGTCCAGAAATTATTTTTTACAAACACACCGCACGGTGCGCCTCACCATTTGAGACTGCATCACTGCTTGCCATTAGGTAGGATCGCAGTCAAGCACTAGTTTATATCATAAATAAAAAAACATAAAAATAAACAAACAGGTAAATAAATCAAGTTGAAATTAGATAAGCTATCGAGACTAATGAAAGCAATATAATATGAAGTAGAGTCCATGGAAATGACAAAACGACTTCTAAGGATAAGCAAAATTTATTTACTTAAACATACATACATATGTATCCTGCCCAGCTTAACCTACAGCGCTCAGACACAGTCGTTCAATGCTTACCGACTCGCTAAAATTTCGCCTTGGGATTTGCCAACGAGCAATGGAGCGCAACATTCTGGGTGTCAAAATAGCCGAAAAGAAGTTGGGAGAGGCCCCCGTCCGACCCGCAGTGGGTAGTATAGGCTAAATAAGAAAAATGCTTAAATATTTCTACGATTTCTACTATACACAACCACGAACACCCTCATCATTATCATCATGATATATTGTACACCTGGTTTGTATAAGGGCAAGTATATTTTAAATGCAATGTGTAAAAATATTTATTGGCTAATAAATAAAAAAAAAATACGTTTATACATACAGAATTAAAATAATACAAGCCAGCTTTATTTAAGATCTTGCATGTATCTTTCTTTTCATTATCAAAAAAATTTTCATTTATTTTGCTTGTCCAATTAATTAACATTATCACAAGGAAGATTTTCATCACTTTCATTGGCATTCCACTGTCTAACGTCCCATTTCCATTGTCTTACCCCTTAGAATACGAGCTATAGACATATTCCAGAATTTAGCGGCTGGGTGGACTTAGAAGACAATGTCGCGCATCTGTCCGTAACGTCACGTCTCTACAGAAAAGACTAATAAGTGAGAACTAACATACTCTCGTCACGTTGGAACGCGGGCAAGCCTGAAAGTGGGTGTCATTTTGTACTTTAAACGAAACAAATGTTTGTTTACATGATTAAAAGTTTTTTTAAGGTAAATTAAAATTTTAAGTGACAAAAATAATTATTTTGGTTTATAGAAATAATAAGTGAGCGACTGACTGCGAGTGACGAGAAATCAACAGAAGAGCGACTTACAAATTTTAATTTGAGTTACTAAAAATATAAAATAAGAGAAGCTTCATTATATTTAAGCGACGATATTTTTTTGAGTGTCAACGTTACGAAAATAATGCAGACCGCATTTTTTTCAGTATTTGGCCAATGATTTATTTATACTGAGTGGCATTTTATCTTAAATGAAGTGTTCCGAATATCCTAAATATCGATATTTATGTATTACGTGTGTCACAAGGTAATTTTATAATTCGGATATTGCGAAAGCCTGGATAATTAGAAAATGGTGTAATAAAATCTACGAGTAACTTGGTAGTAGCGTTTGCCGGCCGCTGCCGCGGTGCGGTCACAGGTCTAACCTAACCTATTTCACCCAGTTCAAAATGATGAATCTACCTGCGACTCGATAAGTAGACAGTGGTGAAAACATTTCACATGTCACATGGTATGCGACATTTTGGCAAACGGCTACCCATTTGAAAATTTTTATTCAAATCCTTTAGGCCATCCGAGCGCGATAAAGTAACAAACAGAGACACGCACAACACATATAAACTTTCGCTTTTATAATATTAGTGTGATTTTGTATTATCTATATTTTGTTGTGCAGTGAATTTGTGCTCTTTGAGTCTAAAGCCTTCTGTCTCCTTCTGTCTACGGACGTTTAGCTACATAGACGCGTATTCGTCACTATGCGACTTTTTTTTTATGGTAGTGGAAATCATCCAATGACATCTCCCGCTCTTGGGCGGAGCGGGAGATAGTGTCAGACTCTTACTGACTAAAACACCCACCCGTTCCCTTCTAGCCTTCATACCGGGGCTCGAGCTCCCTTTCGGATAACCCTGGCCCCAGTAGGCTTCGACCCGGCTGGGTCCCTGCTGTTGCTGACAACCTTGAGGCGCGCGGGAACCGTGCGCGCCGTCGACGACTTGGGCTTAGACGGGACAGTTACCGGACGACCGGACAGCGAGCTACCCTGTGTACTGCTACTCACAGTTTACATACAAAACTGTGTTGCCGCTTGGCTTATTTAGCGAATTAGTCGTATGTGACATTTTGACTTACTACAAGTCTTTTTATTTTTCATTTATTACACTTTAAACCATCATCATTAATTTCATACAATATCCATAGACAATTCAATGTAGACACAGCTGTTATAGCAAAACAGGTTGATTTTAATCTCCGCTTCGTTACGTAGCACAAATAATTTAATCTGATTCTTCTGAACTTAATTTTGGTTCCCGGTATACCATTATTATCAGTTAATGGATTTTCTAGAATTATATTTCAGTTACTTACAATTAAGGTAGACATAAAGTGTTATTTGTGCTCTATTTGTGTTTTATACTTGGGTTTTCGTTTATAAAACACATTCTTATTAAATCTATCGTTTTTTTTCCAAATAAAGCATGCGCCCGGTGCGTGAGAAGTGCCTTTCCCTTTCGCTTTCTGGCACCTCTGCTCACATTAATGCTTCGCAGAAGGAGTTGATTACTGTCCATGCCCTCTTGTTCCGTACTATGGCTTGGACAAGGGTTGGTCGTGAGAGGTTGCCGCAGCTGATCCATAACGACACAGCGGTGTTATGCCCAAGTTAATCAGACCAGCTTCACCGAATGGCCTACAGTGTATTCTGTACAATGGTAGCACCCAGGCGTTTCTACCCACCAACTGAATCAGAAACAGGTTGTACCTGCACGCCGTCGCCCGCGCAGCAGCCCAACGAGTGACGAAGTTAACCGACGGCGTCCGAACAGGAACCTCCCGAAACGACTGTATCCGTTGAGGACCTGCGTCAGGCGAAAAATTAGGAAGTGGTGTCTCTTGTCGTCCGAGATTGTGGCGTGGCCATTTAAGAAACATTCTAGTGTTAATTTTTAGCAACCAATTGCTTCTTTTTGACTTGTATTCGTGCATAAATAACATAAACTTCAAGATTGCTTACAAAATGACGTACATTTAACACTGTTCGAAGATCAACCAACAGTACAAAACATTATTTTTAGTACCTACCTATATGCGAAACCTGAATAGAGTGTGTTCAGAATCAGTAACTGAATTAACTCCAATAATTTTTACACCATGTTATATTTTTTTCCAAAAATTTTTTTTAAATTCACAAATTGGACACCACCGACACTGAGTACAAGACTGGTCACGGCAGGTCATAGCGGGCATTAGGATGCGGAAGCAAAACAACCTCTCAGTCACCCTGGTGGCCCCGTGACCATGTATTTATGTCGCCAACTAGGTATCATAACCGGCTTACAACTTTGTCATTTTTCGTAATACAGTTTTGAAATTTTGCACATAGATTGTTTACATAAAAGTACTAGACAGGTATTTCAAGTTTTGCATATATACTAAAAATAAGCTTGTGTATCCCGTTTATTGACGAAAAATTACATCTACAATACCGTCTACAGCCACATCACATCTGTAATTTCCCTACTCTTTGGCTAGCTACAAAGACAAACCACAGTTTACTTGAAGTTATAAAGTGAGACATCTCAAGCGTTCAACAACTCCAGATAAATAATATATTCTAAACATGCGTGATGCACGAGTGCGGTGTCGCCACCTGTCGTGATACTCGCGATCTAGCGACGTTGATGGCTTCAGTTACAAACATACATCACTCTGATTGTTACATGAGCTGTGGTTACATTAGATGGATGGGTGGAGATGCGGTTTAACCTCTAACTTTTGATAAAGATATACCTATAACATTGGTATTTGATTGTTAGGTAGAGAGGTGGGTAATTAATAGCAGTCGATCTAATCGAATGGTTGCTGTATTCAGTTGCATTCGATTAGATTAAAAGCCTAAGATTAGATTAGAATTATTTGGGAAAATTCAAATGAATACGAGGATAGAACCACTAAATTAGGTTTTAATGACATCACAATCTACACTTCTACACTAACGTTATAAAGAAGTAAAGTTTTGTTTTTTTTTTGTTTGTAGGAGGTAATCTCTGAAAGTAGGTACTATACCGATTGCTTAATTTTTTCACTGATAGAAAACTGCATTATTCCTAAGTGATAAAGGCTATATTTTAATTATTTTATGTACGCCGGCGAAGTTGCGGGAAAAAGCTAGTCAGTAAATAAATAAGCAAGGTTTTATTGACACTAATTCAAGGTGGCGAGGTCGGTCAAGTTCGAGTTTGACTCGCTCACCGAGACACAAACAGACTTACCTGTGTATTTACACAACGAATTTACGAAACGAGTCTCGAAGATTTTTCCGAATAGTAATTTTTTTTTGTGTCTCAACAAATTCAAAGTCTAGGCCAACGGTAAGTATTTTTTATTTCCTAGCAAATGTCAAAATATGCACTTAAACGGAGCTTAAACCGCCTTATCTTTAGATTACGTTGTCTTAAATACCTCGACGCGTTCCTCAGAAAAAGGGTTTTGAATAATTTTACAATTGAAACAATAAAAACTTATAATCACTTTCTAAAAAATAAAATAAAACCTTGTTATGAGTATATTTACTCTCGAAAGATTTAGTGAGCCTTGAAGTTTGTGAATTCAGTTTTGAAATAATGTGTATAATAATATTTGCGACATTTTAAAATACATATTCCTCGCACGTTCATATTGAAAAAATGTTGCTAACGCCTGCAACATACGATCGGGGCGACTTCACATATTTACCCCACAAATCGCAGGGAACAAAAAACAATACGAATCTAATGATACGTCATTTGCCCTAATCGCCGTTTAGGTCGAACGTATCAAATTGCCGACCATTACTGACGTGCGAATAGCATGGTTCTTCCTTTATATTCGTTGTAGGGGCAATAAAATATATTTTGATGATGACCACAAAATGACGGGCATTTGGGATGCGTGACGCACAGTACCGGTCGTTGTGGCGACACTTGGGGGTGACCTATGTCCAACGGTGGACGTTTTTCAGCTGGTATGATGATGATGATGATCACAGAATGACTCAAGTCTTCTAAGTAGTTTTTTACTTTTGAGCATTAAAGTAGTTTTGTCTCTTGGTATTTTCTGTGCCAATAGTCATTATTTTCATGTTTATATTGCACACAATGTAAAAACAGTTTTTACTGACAAAGCTCAAAGTAGTGTGATTATTATGTGGCGTAGACAGTAGGTCTTATAATTCCATTACGGCATTGCCGTCATATGATATTTCAGTTCGTAGCCTAAGATATTTAAGATCAACCTAGCTATTTGATATGCAATTCTAACTTCCTTATTTTCCTTATATTATAAACTTTATAATAATTTTATTATTTTCTACACTGATAGGCAGCAATTTAATTGATTAATTTTTTCTCCAATAAATTGAATTCAAAATCTGTTAATTAATATTTTAGTACTTAAACTAATCGTATGGTCAGAAATTTTTATAAAGACGTATGTACATAGATATATAAGAATATTTATCTCATCATCATCATTTCAGCCGATAGACGTCTACTGTTGGACATAAGCCTCCCCCAAGTGTCGCCAAAATGAACATTATTTAGTGATATTTATCTAAAGATTAAGTAAGTATATTTCTCACATATAAGTGCAAATTCAAGCCTTACTGATATATTTATGCAGCTACTTAGAATGTGGTTAGCTTCTGAAATGTTAGTAGAACTTATAAGCCAGTGCGATCGTCGAAACCCACACATTACAGTTCTGTGTGGCTTCCAGTGGCTCGCAGTGGTCTCCAGTGGCGCCACCCACAAACTGTGAACTACTAAGCGCGCTCATTAATTGGGTTTCAGCATCCAAATGGATATCTGGCACAACCGACCCTAGTGTCTGTATATTTAATCTGTTTTCTGTCCCTTTTAAAAGCTTTATTTCGTTTATTTAGATTAAAGTCTGATTACTTACTTTGTATGTGAGAGTTGGCTTGTGTAGTTATCCTTTTTGCAAGCACACTTTTCGACACGATTGCTGTTAGACACAAATAGTTTGCGAAACAGAATAGGTAGTTTTGAAAATATAGCTTCTGAATTTCACGTAAATAAGATAATGTTAAAAAACCATTTTCAAATACCAGCGTTTCAAAAACAGTATGTATATTAGATTTATTGTGACGTAGGTAGTTTGTTTTCGTGTTCTCTTCAACTAAACCAAATCATGGAAGCGCATAAAGAATAACTAGTCCGCTACCTTTAGTAGTCCGTTTTAAAATAAAATCATTTGCTAAAAATACGCTTAGCATGCATTGTAATACTAATTGAGCATGTCAGCAAAATTTCAGTTCATTCGGTTAAGGGTAAGTGTAACAGTATAACACATACCTTTTAAATTCATTTGCAAGATTTGACCTAAACAAACACACAAAGATACTTCCAAATATTGCTAGTTAATTAATAAAAATCTTGCTAAAAAGCTTAGCTTATCCCTGCGGGTATTTATCCGCTTAGGCTAAGCTTTTTTATCACTTCCATGTGGACACTGCGGTGCTCCGTCCAAGCATATATTTATAAGCGCACATAGCATAGCTCACCGTATGCTCCACCATGTCCCCCGGGCGGCGCGCATAATGCTGAGACTCGGACGTTTCTTCCGCTTGAATCCGGAACAGGAAGCTCTTGTACTCACCATATTCGGTGAGAACCTGCGTCATTCAGAAAGTGAATATGCCTCCTCAAAGAGACGTACCGCGATGATTGTGGTGTACCCGAGGCTAAGCTATGATTTAGTTATTCAAATACCTGTGAACTTTAGAGGATGATTTGATAAGAAATTGATTTATTGCCTAGCGAAATGGAAATGATGGAAATAAAACTGCACAAAATCACACCCTATATACTTTTGTTTTGATAATACACACACGAATATCGTCAATCAATTGAAAAAATAAACATAGCAAAACTTACTGAGATGTTACTTCCATGGTTGACTAAAATGGAATGCTAAGAAAAGTGTGGTGCGTCAATAATGAATCTGTCAACGTCAGTGTTGCCACAGTTTTACCTGTTATTCCATTTTAAATGTCAGTGTAACAATAATACATTTTAGTGTTGCTAATACAGAAAATAACAATAGTGTATGTAACAAATGATTAAAGTCGCTAACGCACTTGAAACATTGATTCACATCCAGTTCACAATGCTTTAGTATACCTGTGAGTTATTTTGTCCACAATCTATTAGAGTTTTTAGTGAAAACTAAATCCACAGGAGAATAAGACCCAGAACTTTTCTAAGGAACGATAAGGAAGTGAAGTTAACCAAAATTTCAGAGAAGTGTCGACGTAGTGCGCACCGGCTTACGTCATTTAACTTTTAGCTCAGCTTGAAAATACAAGAGAAGTTCATATTTCACGGAATTGAACCGTAGTTTATTAATGAATATTTAGTATTCCTTGAATTTAACTTTGGTAGGTATTTAATGAGTAACGTCAAGTGAGGCGAATAGTAATGCAGGGTGATTAGAAACGGAACTTTGAAGGGTATAATTTATATATTTAATTTAAATTGTATTTGATGACATTGTTTATTTAATTTTAGTGTCTATTTTAAGTTCCTTTACCTATGGACTGTCTGAAATAAATGAACTTAATAATAACATTGACGTTATTTAAATATTGCTCCAATGTCTTAAGACTTTCACGAAAGAACATTTGTTGCTGTGTCTCAGCGGCGACATGATGATAACCTGACTGATGTGTGAGGATGTATGTGTAATGTGCAGGCAGCCTGAAATTGAAATTCCAAGGTCTCCGAAAAGCAGTATAAGCTAACCTTTCTTTACGTTAGCTGATATTTAATATTCACTAACCCAGTTCTATGGAAGAATATCCTTTAATTAAATTGTCCATTGGCTGTGAATATTCCTACAACAAAGCGAAAGCTTTGTTTCGTAAAAAGTAAAAATATTAATGTATTTTGTAAATAAAAAGATCCAGTTTTGGTCAGTGGGTAGCCTTAGCGGCCAAACCAGTCAACTTTGTAGTCGCTAGACATAAGTGTACACTAACGTAAGAATATATTACTTCTTGCAGACGGCGGTCAATGGGTAGCTCGCTGTCCGACCGTCCGGTAACTGTCTGGACCGAGCTCAAGTCGTCGATGGTGCGTATTGTTTCATGCGCGCCTCAAGGAGATATCAGTAAACGGGGCCCAGCAGGGTCAAGGAACAGTAGTTTAGGGTTTTTAGTCAGTAAAAGTCTGACAAACCCTCTCACATCGCCCAAGGGCGGGTATATCATTTGATGATTTTCCCACCTAAAGGGGTATATTGTGTAAATCTCTTAACTGACTGTGGACCAAGGTTGGCCGCTGAACAGACAATCTTGCATCCTAGTCGATTGGGGCTTCCTCGATCCATCTCAAACACAGTTCTACTGTGATGCCGCTTCACAGGACATGCGTCACCTGCTATGCTACCCGTCATTTCTTTTTATTATTATAGGCTCGCGTTTGATGATGTGGCCAACGATGGAGCACACTAGACTAGAAGTAACCAATTCACGCTTGACTTAAAGATCCCTAGGTTGTAGCTATCAGGAAACACAAAATCCGACAGGGAATTCCATTCCTTAGCTGTATGCCAAATGAATGTGTTCCCAACTACATTCACTTTTCAGGATTTATACGAAGCCAATGACAGAATTGTACCTACAGATTGCAAAATACTGGTCAGATAAAATTTTATCTTAGTCCGTCGACATGAAAAGAAGAAGGAGATCCGTTTACCCTGCGGAATTTATCTAAAGACTTGCCGTGGTATGCAAAAGGAAAGATTTGATCGTTTCCGACATATAAATGGGAGAACGTTTATATTTTTTTTTACACTTGAACCGATTATAATTTAGGCATCCTCAAGGCTCTAAACTAGAGGACTTCATCATCAACGTTTGCGTCACTACTTACTATCAGGTTGGATCGCAAAAAAGCACTTGTTTATAATTAAAAAAAAAACCGGCCAAGAGCGTGTCGGCCACGCTCAGTGTAGGGTTCTGTAGTCTCCCGTCCGTCACAACAAGTGTACCTACTTATGAGTTTGAAAAATGCTTGCATATACGATTATACTACAAACTTAGTCCAGAAATTATTTTGTACAACCTTTTTGTCTTTTTTGTACAAAACTGTTCGTTCCATCAAGTTGAAAATAATTTTCCTAGAAAGTCCAAAGTTCTACTTTTCAGATTTTTTTCATAATTTTTAAACTTATGGTTCAAAAGTTAGAGGGGCCGGACACATTGTTTTTTACTTTTGGAGCGATTATTTCCGAAATTATTGACATTTAAAAAAAATGGTTTTAGTAAACCCCTATACATTTTTAAATACCTATCCAACAATATATCACACGTTAGTGTTGAAATTAAAAAAAAAATAAACACTTCCCACTTTACATATAGGGGGGCTACCCTAATAAAACATTTTTTCCAATTTTTATTTTACCACTTTGTCGGCGTGATTGATATACATATTGGTACCAAATTTCAGCTTTCTAGTGCTAACGGTCACAGAAATTAAGCGAGGACGGACAGACAGACACGGCGAAACTATAAGGGTTCCTAGTTGACTACTACAAATTGATTTTTAAGACACATCTAAATGTAAGGGCAAAAAAATACATTAAAAAGATTCACCGATGGGTAGGTAGATACATAACTATTGACACGACCGATTTCATACTATCCTCAGCCAGTGAAGGTTAAATTTTCCAAGATTCGTGGCAGATTCTGGTTGGCTGGTATTTGCTCAGGGCAGGTCAACAGCGCCGACGAAGGTCCATAATTGGATTTGTGAGGGTCGTGATAAGAGCCAAGTGGAGACAGTTAACATCACGAAGAACGTCATAGAGCAACCCTCGATAGCCCTTAATCCACAATTAGGGTAATTTGATCACGCTCTTATTAACTCATGACCGACGTAAATAATATTATATGACATTTGCATAATAGGAAATTACGTTTTAATTATGCAATGTGAAGTTTTATTAGTTAGAATTTGATTAGCTTGGCCACTGTTTGTTCGCGATAAACTTAAACGACTAGGTACTAATACTACTAGATTAGATATAGTAGAAAATAAAACATTTTTCATCCGTTTTTTTCTCAGCCAAACAATCTGATCTCTGCAATATTACAAGTCTTATTACGGACTTGTAGAATTTACTCTTTAACTTTAAGGCCATCTGCATGTTTCATGTTATTGCAGAGATCATTTCTATATCCTGAGTTGATCCGGTGTGTCGTCTCAGTCTACCTCACCATTGTCTTGGACAAGCAACCTGAGATAGGACGATAGAGACCAAAAGTAGGAGCAGATCGAGATAGGCTGCTTTCTATTCCCGTGTCGATATCACAGAATAATTATTCGGTTTGGTTCTGCTCAATTTTAGGCTTCATACTCCTATATTTTCACAATCTTAAGGCCTGTGCACACCACGTTTTTTAAAAGTGGTGTTGACGCGCGTTTGAAGCGATACAGGTGCGACACGCACAAGTGTCAGGCGCAGCCTGGATAAAAACGCGTCGTTGACGCACGTTTCTAAAACGCGCGTCAACGACGCGTTTAAAAAATGTGGTTTGTACAGGTGTGAACAGCTGTTATGGCGAGGGTACTCTATAACTATTGTAGGTAAAGTACATGAGACAACGGCGTTATGCAGCTAACATCTGAGTTTTGTTATTGTGATAAAACTAATGAGTATAAAAAAAGTTTCTTGGTGAAAGTTGTTTGTAATCATGAGTACAAGCACGTGTATAAGTATCGGTCACTAATTACCAGTTACCCTATATATCCTACGGGAAGATTCTTGCTGTGACCTTAACTTTAGCTAATTAATCTGTGCTCGTAATACCGACCTACTTCATTAATTTTCTTTTTTTTTTTATCTGTTACAAACTATCACTTGACTGCGATCCCGCCTGATGGTAAGCAGTGATGCAATCGTTGATGGTGAGGCGCACTAGTTTATTAAGAGCCTATTTACTGTAGCCTTGAAGACACCCAAATTATAATCAGACGGGAAGACCGCAGCAGGCAAACTGTTCCAGTCCTTTAAAATAATATATAAATAATAAAGATATTAAAATTACCGTTTCAATTTTTAAAGAAATCGTAAACTTATATCACAAACAAAAAAGAAATGGCGTGATGCTATATTTATGAAATACTTTTCCACGTAGGTGGTAGACGCTTTCCAGCATCATGAACAGGAAATATCTTATTAAACTTCGCGTCTGCCGGAGATGAAGCGTATGAATTTGAAGAAATTCTTTCAATAATTAGGTTTACATACAAATGTTAAAAATTGGATTTGGAAACTCGATTTTCCGTCGTTTTTACGTCAGTGAATTGTATGATCTCATGTATATATTATGTATATTAGGTACCTTTATTGTTTAAAGTGATTGAATTATTTTTTTTATAAATTAAATGTCCACAAGAAATTACGTCTGTACTATGGTTGCATTCAAAAACTTGTGAACTTTCATAAACAAAACATCTGGAACAAATTAATTTATCTGCCATGCAAATATGTCTTTCATGTGGGAATCGAACTCGCCTCACAAAACGCAGTCGCTAAACCACTGCGTCAACTGTGCCTTGTTACTGGATATTAGTTAATTTCATTTATATTCCGTTTGCTTTTGCGCATTGTTTTTTTAAAGAAAGACTGAACAGTTGTAACATAACTGCCACATTCACAAAAAATAAAAGAATTATAAATACAGCGTTATTTTCAGATAAAATAGAAAGTTTTCCACGAAAAGTTTTACTTTCAGTAGATTGTTGTTCTTAGCGTCTTTTAGTTTCGTTTTGTCTTTCAACAAATCAAAACTTTTCTATTTAGGAGAAGCAAACTTCAACCAAAGTGTTTGTGTACTTTTCAATATTGAAAAGTAGATAATTGTAATCAAAATCTTTATCGAGACTTTTATCATTTATTTGCGGTCGAAGAGAAGGTCTCGTCTCGGTGACACGTCCCACTTAATCGTGTAAATATTTATAGAACATATTTTGGGAAAATTTATTACGGTTTTCGGTATCTTTGTCCTGTACAAATCTTCTAAAAGTATTTGTTCAGTGATCCTACAAGATTATGCTATGGAAATACTTGCGCTTGCATAAATGTATTCGGAATTATTCATTCGGTCCAATTCGTTCACTTTGTGTGGAGTGGCCGGAGATTTATGTCGTTGGAACTTTAACTTAGTAACGTACGGTAGCTGCGACCGCTCTCTGTCTGAATAAATCAATTGGACAGTATATTTACGTGTGTTCTCATGTCTTAACCACTGTACTTAGCGAGATATCTGGCAAAACCAACAACTAGAACGCTACACACTTTGTTAGAAGTTATCCATTAGCGGTTTTGATTTTTTGTGTTATTAGTTTTAGCTAGTGCCGTTGCTCACGTGAAAGGAGAAAACTATCCCAAGGGACCAAACTTCTGAAGAGTGGAGTATAGAGTTATCGGCACGGATCTTGAGCGCTGGCTTCAAGTTGCGCAGAAGTCAAAAATCCGGTCTCTTTAGTGGTTCGACGTGAGACGCAGGGGCGGGGAATGTCAGTGATTGGCTCGCTGCACCATGTCGTCATAGACGTCACCCCTGATTCGCTACCTGCGCTTTCTGTATGTATCTAACAACGACGACGTTTGGCCCCTAATGTATGGAATGCGCAAAAGGAATCCCTACTCTGACGCCGAGCGCTCAAGATCCATGCCGGTAAATATAGAAGAAGGGTACTTCCGAGATCCTATGTACTATTACAGGACATTGCGTACTCGTTTATCAAGTTTCATCTAAATCCGTTCAGCCATTCGAGCGTGAAGAAGTAACAAACATACTAATAAACTTCTGCCTTTATAATATTAGTGTAACTAATTGTTACCAGTGGCTTCGCTCGTATTACCATCATTTCAGTCGATAGACGTCCACTGTTAGACATATGCCTCCCCAAGTGTCGCCACAATGAACGGTCATGTGCGTCTTTCAACCATCAGAGTGCCCGTATAATCTCTCTTCTTAGTCGTACACTCCTGGCGGAGTGGTCGTGGTCATGGATCGTCTAGTAGTATAGTTGCGGCTTTTGCGAGACTTCTCTATCTCTCTATTCGTGGCACTGCGTGTCCATTCAATGAGGGGAACACTAAAAATACAAAATATAACAAATATAATAGCCCGCATAATAAGTACTAAATTATCCCAAAGGGATATATCCCTGGATAAAATGTACCTTTGTGTTATTCCTGGACATAGTCTACGCGTATAAATAATATATTAGTGTCATTCACAAAAACTAACCTAACCTACCTAGAAATTAAATCGATTTAAGATTGAAATCAACGAGCAAAACTGCATATAAATTTTAAGTAAAATTCAATTGAAAACTCCCTTAGTCCACAGTTTAAAAAACTTGGTCGTATTATACTTATAGTTAGTATAAAAAGGCGCGTAACGTACAATTTTACACGGAAATAATGAAGTTAATGAAGATTGGTAGCTAGGTGAAGGCCGTACTTCCCTGAGTCGTTATTTCTCGTGGAAATCGTAATTAAAATGAATCTCTCCAGGACAAAGCTTTTGGACACGAAAAGTTAAAAAGAAGAGAACGCTGTAAGATTTTTTTGGCCTCACGTCTAATCAATTTATTTTGCGATGCAAGCGATTTCCGTCCTCACTAAATGTAGGTTACGCCTCCGAAAATTGTTTGTCTAAATAAACTTTGTTTGTAGTTTAATTAAGTATATTTTAAACGGTAAACGAAGCTTTATATTTTGGACGGGCTTTCTGCATATTTTCGCTTTTTAACCGACTTCGAAAAGGAGGAGGCTCTATGTTCGCGTGAATTTATTTTTTTATGTATGTTTACCCATGTCTCGGTCAATTGTGGACTGCTTTTGAAAATTATTTTTTTATTATTTAAAAGTAATCTTCCAAGTTGGCCCCATAGAAATGTTGTTATAATCTGATCTTGAACTTCGAAGATATGGAACAGAACTCCTCATAGGATTACAGCAAAATTGTCGTTACAAATAAAATTGCTTTGTTTTATAGGTACGTGTAGTCGATGACTGACTGTAAGAAAAGGGGGACGGGATGTATCGAGCTGATCTGATGATAAAGCCGGAAGGTAAATTAATATAATCTAACCATGTTTGAGATTATTAGAATCGTTATGAGATGCACTCTGGTATAAGGTATTTAAGTTTGGCTGAGGCGTACTTTTTAGTAGTGGTACCACAATTAAAAAGTTTAAAATGAAAAAAAAAAAAATAATCAACTTCAATGACAGTAAAACATTGAAAAGTACAAAATAGCTTTAGTTTCGGAAGTCGGTGTTAAATATCGATGAGACTAAACTATTATAGAAACATTAACTTCCGAAATTAAAGTTATTTTGTGATCTTCAGTGTTTTTTTTTAACATTGAAGTCGGTTATATTTTTTTTTATAACATAAGTACAACATTCTTTATCAATCTGTCTAGACGTGTTGCACGATAAACTGGGTGAGTTTAAAAAAAAACCTAGACCTACTACTAGATCGGGCTGTCTCGCAATGAGGGAGTATAGGACTCCTAATGATTCAACGGATCATATCTTGTAGACGACAGCTTTACAGGCGTTATATTATAGCGTCGCAGTTCCATTTTATGCTCTATGTGATTTTAGTCAGGAGAGGCCGCGGCGCCTAAGGAAAGAAGTGAATAATAAAACTTCGGTTGTTTGAAAGCGAATTACATCGCGGGAGCCTGTATAACATAACACAAGGGAAACTCCAGATAATATTATGTTAGGACGCGTTGACAAGGAGAAGTGTACCGTTTACAACAGTTTGAAGAATAAAGGATGTGTCGCCATGGGTCGCTTTCACTTCTATTTATTTATTATTAGCTTCTGCCAGCGGCTTCAGTAGATTTCTCCATACAAACTTTCAACCCCAGTTCTACCCCCTTAGGCGCTGCGCAAACGAAGACACTTCCATGAGTATGTGTTAAGCGGAAGCAACTGGACACAACTAGTGTTTACGTATGCGCAGGGAGTGGACGACTTCATACTGGTACTATAGGAATCAAACATTCATCGGTAATTCGGTAGCTTGTATCTGACACAAAACACACGTTTGCTTCCTGTCTTAGTGGATGTCTATACCCTATAAGAAACCTACCTGCCAAATAAGTTTATAGGTGTTATAGTTTTTGAGATTTCGTGATTAATTCATATTCATTATTTACAACTACAATGTTGGTAAGATGGTACAAAACCAGGCTTAGAGCTAAGCATCATTGTAGACCCTGTTTGGGCACACCAACATATTATTTGATATTAAAATTAATTGAACATTAAATACTTTAGGAATTTTTAATTATACATGCAATTTTACTTAAAAATTTGAAAATAAAAATATTAAAATGTCTAATAAATTAGATATACCAACTAAAAATTGAAATTTGTAATACTAGGTAGAATGTCAAATTAATCAAGTAGTCAAAATAAAATAGACCAAAATAATATAAAAATCCAAAGTCAAACAATATATTATCAGTAAATAACAACTAGTAATAAGGTTACATTCTATGCAAAATTAAAGTTTTAAAAAAATCGGTTTAAGTATAAAATCAATATAAAACGTCTAAAATAATCTATAAATTCAAAAACTTACTATTCTATTTATGTGATAATTTGGTTGTCATTAAAAACTCATTTAGTGTATACTCGTAGTAGCGTTTTGATATGAGAAATTGTTTTAATTTCCTAATAAATGCATTTGTCTTTTTTGCTCTCTTATATTTTTTGGTAATTAATTAATTTACAATAAATTACCAAAAAATATCATCATGATTGATGATGATGATGATATTTTTTGGTAATTTATTGTAAATTTTTATTGACATGGCAAAAGGGTCAGATGAGTGCATTTTCAGTCGGGATGTAGGCAGATTCAACCTATTTTTGTTGCGAAAAGTATACATGGTTTGCATTTCTTCCCGAGTTTCGTAAAATTCTGGGTGTTTACAGATAAAGTACAAGAATATACAACAAAGTTACAATCAGTATTTTGTGTTCTTGAGAGTGTAGTTTACAACTCTCTGTTTGTAATTAGTGAGTGGTATTACGCTTTTATATATAGATATGTTTGTGAAACCATCTACGATACAGCACGCTTAGCCAAGTTGTTATTCTGCAATCGTTAACGCTGTCGAAAAGTGATGAAACGTATGGGAATGACGTCATCTCAACGTAAAGTCGCGTGGTCAGAACAAACGAATAGACTATTCGTAGCCAAGTTCACATCGTTCAAAATCGTTTCTACAATATTTAACGCTACAACCTTTGTTAAACAAACGCTACATTGCAGAACGAGCGGCCGACTCAGGCGCGTCAACATGGCTACCAACTTATCGTTTTCTACATTTGCTGTCACCGAGGCGTTACCGATTAGAGAACGGAATTCGATTGTAACTTGGCTAGGGGGGTAGATTACTGGGGTTATTTCTAGTGTGAAACTTTGGCCACGTTTTAAGAAGCAGTTTAAATCTAAACTATAATTACCTTGCAATGAATACATGACCTGATTAAACCTCCTTATATGCTTACATGATGTCTTTCATCTTCACGGAAACATTTTGATTCATGTTGAGGTTTGTGGGAATTCACAATTTGCGCTCCTTTCAGACGTGTAATCATGGCTTGTTAATGCGATCATTAACTTAAACAAGCTCCAGCTTGTACCGATCGTGGTTAATCGAAGGTAAGAAACAAACACTGTGTTTCTTTGTTTAGAAAATTGATCCAATCTTTTATTATCATTGTGAATCCACAGGGTGTATTTTCCTGGGAGATTTCTATCTTTATGTAGAAAGTACGCTCCGTGGTCCAACGCACAAAGTTAAACGTAATTAACTATACTTACGGTAAAATAAAAAAACCCCAACGCTATTTACAACTAAAATCAAACTAAATTATGGCGTCAAAAAACTCTATCACATCGCTGTTAATTAATGAGAAACACAATAGAAAGACAATACAATATATACGAGTGAATACTTCGGCGTTTGAGGTTTAATGAATTAAATTATTATAAATTAATAAATTAATTAGAAAAAATATATAAGGGATTATAGCAAGAAATTTTTATGTTAGTAACGATAGAAAAAAACCCGGTCAAGTGAGAGTCAGATTCCTTGATAGAAGGTTCCATACAAACGTGTTGCTATGTAAATATAATTTCCATTCCCGAATCGAATCTCGTAAAATATTCCAAATCGCTAAAGAATAGGTAGGTAATTATTTTATGATGTAACTACAAACCGGTTGTCTTTTAATAATAGGTATTTTTTTTACTTGTGCTACATGACTTTCTTTCTTGCCCATGATTCTAGGTCAACGGATCGCTTCCTTATAAGTTTTGATTCCCTTGCGAGCGTCAAATATGCGCCATAAGCGGAGCATAAATGGCCTTATCTTTAGATTAAGTTGACTTAGAAGTTTGATTTTGCTTTAGAAGGTAGCAGACTTAAGTACCTATTTGTTATTAATTTTAGCTCGATGCATTCCTGAGAAAAACAGTCTTAACAGACGGACAGTACAGTGATCATAATTCCGGTTTTCTGTCTGAGTTACCATTGCGGTCATTTCTGACAGATAACTTTAAAAAAAAATTGGTTGAATTCTGCGACGCGGCGCGTCAAACCAAACCTTTTGAAATTTTCATTTCCAGAGCAAGCAAAAATAAACTTAGCGGTGGTCAGGTGGAAGTGTTTTTGATAGTACATAACCCTAATAACCAAGATTATTTATAGGTTAGTTTTAAGATTCTGAACGAAAGCCGGAATGAATAAAGCTAGCTTTTTACATTTATATATTTACAACATACACTGTTTGCTACTACTTACTTTGTTGAAGCTTTCCTGTACAATCGTAAAAACATAGAAGCTGCAGTCAGCCGTACAGTCGCGCACACCAACACCGTTGTTATGTGGACACTAACTTGTTTTCTTAACACCTAGCGAGAGGTGCTGAGACTACATTTTTATCTCCCACATATAAAAACTTGTGTCATTCTTGCGTACAGTCGGCAAAATTGGTTAGTAACCAATCATTTTTTCTCAATAATTTTGTAAATACAAGATACGAAGCATACAAATAATTGTGTAGTGTTATTTAAATACTCTCTATTGCCTGTTGCCTTTTTTGGAGGTACTTTGACTTTTTATAAGCACGTTACGTACCTATAGGAAAATTTGATTGTTGCGAGATGCATAAGACGAGGTTGTTTACGCCGTAACATATCTATACTTGAGGGAGGTCTATGTCCAACAGTGGATGTCTTTCGGCTGAAATCATGATGATGATTATATATAGGAAAATGTTTATAGAGCGTCGTTTCTGTCAGTGGCATGAGTGACAGTGAGTTTATATTAAAGCTTGCAATGTGAGTCGGAGTGCGTATTGGAGTCTCCTAATATAGGCACTGTTTTGCTTAAAAGGAGGCTCCAAATACTTGTAAATATGAAACGGCTAATTGTGACAATAAACATTTTTTTTTTGGTTTATTTTACTAGGTCTTCTTTTTTGGTCTATCTTTTTTGTTCACTATACTTATATGGAAGAACTAGTGCAGACAACTGTAAACCTGAAATGAACCTGAAACCTTTAGTACGCTGTGTTACTAGCATGATATTATTATCTCTACAGTTTTATGCCAAGATTGTTGTTGCCAAATTCTTGTTCAAGGTAAATTGTATTAGGGAATCGATATGGGCTCAGTGCAATAACAGATTCATGTATACGACCAAACAGATTTGGAACGAGGATTTTTCCTACTAGATATTGCCATTTCGGGATAAGTGTTCTAGTTTGTAAATCATGGTGATGGTATTCTCATGGGATAATATAACAATGGTGTTTTGAAGTTGTGATTGGTTTCTTGAGTAGAATCACTAATGTTATTAAAGCGATGTTTATTCGCGTGTTTGTGTGTCTTGGTTTCTCCTTCACGCCTAAACGGCTGTATGAATTTAAACTGAAATTAATATCAGGATAGTTTATAGCTTGGGTTAACACATAAGCTATATTTAAAATAGGGGGAAGTACTATTTCGTGCAAATGTAGCCGCAGGTGGCAACGGATCGTTCAGTTACTTATTTTTGGATTACCTAGGCATAGTTTGGTTAGTATTTTCTGGATTAGGTACTTCAATATTCTTTACAGATTCGTTTAAGGGCTTGTATAGTCAAAACCATTGATATATGAAGTCAAGTCAAGTCCATTGGAAATATTCTGGTAACAACTCTTCAGCTACCTATTGGCTATTTGCTGGTTATCAACATTATCCTACGCCAATTCCCGTGGGCGTAATGCTGGACCTAAAATAAATACTTAGTAATAAAATAAAGAGGACACACCACAGCTTTCTTTACGACCGACACTCGCATTATCCTGCTCACTCTCGCCTTTTTTAAGTTAGGCGGCTTAAAATTCAGCTAAGCTCCCACAAAAGCAACAGTTTTAATTTAAAAATATTGCTTTTGCTAAGGGAGTAATATTTTTTATAAACAATGTTAGCGAGAAATAGGATGATATTACGTGCGTTGGTATTTTTTGGGAGACCGCGTTCGCTTGGTCGGTTTGAATGAATATATGAATGACGCAATAGATTCAATGGATCGTCTAGATTTTTTTTAAACCTTAAATCACTAATTATATTATGGTGAAAGTTTATGAGTGTTTATGTTTGTTACCCTACACAGGATTTTTCGAAAGAGATACCATGGTCCTGGAATGCAAAGGACAGATAGTTATTAGTCAGTAAAAGTCTGACAAGCACCATCTTACGAGGAGAGGAGCGGGAAAAGTCATTGGATGATTTCCTACTATAAATAGATCATGTTCTGGAATAACACATAGGATACTTTTATTTCTTTTTATTCTTTGGATCATTTTCTACTCTCACGAAGGTGAAACAGGCAGCAGCGTTTTATGAATCTATAAAAAATACGAAGTTGTAAGTGGTTAAAAGTCTATGATAAACAGAAACAACACTGCATGTGTATGTTGTAATACGCAAGTAAGGCCGTAGTGACTTCATACCATTATTACAAACGATGTAAGTATTGCGTGACAAGCATAGACGAATAACTTAAAAAAATATGTAACTGCTTCATTTCCAACCTATGTATTTACATAATTTACATTTGAGAGCAAAAAAATCGCATATGGCTTGTAATTTCGTTTAATATTATTTATTCTTAAATCTAAAGATATTGAGTACAAATTATTAGGCAAAATTTAAGTACACAAAGTTAGCTTTATAAAAACACAAAATTAAGATCATTGACCTTCATGTAACTCACAAAAACCATCGGTATACCCAATTCCCAAATTCACCCATTTGCATTTCACTACTTGCACCTTTACCTGGAGCTACAAAAAGGGAGCTGTTTTGGAGTTTTAATCAATTTCAGTTAACATGAAGACGTTTCTATGAGAAACAGACAGATTTACTGGTAAAATATGGGTACCATGCCCGCAGAAACCGTTGAAGTTATTGCCTTGCCCAAAGCAGGCCATAATCAAAATGAAGTCGCTCGACAGCAAAGTTTTAGCCGCTTCCCTATTCGTCTGCTATACCAGACATTTCAAGACACCCGTGGGTATATTCGGCGACCAGGATCTGGCCGGTGACACGTAGGATCAGGGCGTGATTATCGCTTTCCTGTAACAAGTACTTTGATAAATCGGCTACTGAACACGATTGAACTGGCACAAAATCTTCAAGAAGTTCACAATGACAGTATAAATCAGTAGACGATTAGGAAACAACTGAATGAAGCAGGCCTGACTACACATCACTCAGCAAATGGTACCAAATTGACCACAGCTCACACGACAAGTCCGGCAATAGTTTGCCATGAAACACTTAAATTGGATGTAAGCTTAATAGCAGGCTGTTGCGTTTTCTGATACATGCAGAGTTACTTAGATGATCATGATGGAAGCTGGAGAGTCTACAGATGGTCATCAGGATAATTTTGACAATGCTGCATAAGCGAACAAGTGGGTTTTGGAGGCCTTTTTGGGGAGGCATAATGTTGGACACTAAAACTGACATTGTATTCTTCACTAGGCCATTACTGACTTGATATCAAAAGGGTTGACGGCTTTATGATACGTCAAAAAAGTGCTCGAAGAATATGTGAAGCCTAGCTGGTGTGACTTATTGCAGATTTTTTTTTCTTAATGCAGAACAACACCATATCACATGTCGCTAGAACAGTTTGCGACGATGCTAGACGTTGGAATCACTGCGTTAGAGAGGCCAGCTGGAAGTTCTGGTCTTAATCCAATTGAGAATATCTGAAATGATCTTGAAAGAAGACTTAGTGCAAAAAGTCTGGCTCTCCACGCCTCCAAGAGCTTCAACTTGTCATTTACGAGGAGTGGGATTTTATACCATAAGAGTTCATGGCAAAATTAATACCGTTGATGAAAAATCGAGTAACAGCTGTAAATAAGGCTAAGGGAGGGAATACACTTTATTGTCAAACAGGATGACCAAGAATTTTAAGTTTGACTCTCATTCTTTCTTAACTGAAATTTGGAAATTTTTCCCATTTATTGGATTTTGTGCTCTAAACCCTTTCAAGTATATTTTTGTATACTATATTTTATATCATTAGAAAGATAATTAAATAGGTTTTCAATTAGTGTTGGAAATGCTTTCAATATCTATACGTATTCATGACAAAAACTGCCTGAAAAAAAAGACTTAGGATGTGCGATTTTTTTGCTCTCGATTAGGAAATATTCTTAAATTCAATTTCTGAGAATTTTTGATAGCGATCAAGTTTACCATTACTGAGGCAACATCTAGTGCTAACCCTTAATTACTCGCATGGGGTCAAAGCAGTTTTGCATTAAAAATGAAACACTTTCCGCGCTCGAATTTTCTCACGCCCCCCGCTAGCTTGAGTCGAAGTTTTCATTTTAGAACCACGACCCGCCAACCATTTCAAAGCATAGGCGTTGCAACATTTACCCGCGGAAAAGCGATCGAAATGTATGAACAAAATAAAAAAAATGCACATTTGTGTACTATGGATTCTGAAATTACTGCCAACAGTGAACTGACTAAAATTTGTGGTCACGCTTGATCCTCTGCGAGCAGTCATTTAATGTTTTTCGTGCCAGTAATTAAGGGTTAAGGCAATTATTTGTCTAGCACACTGTCTGGCATATTATTTCCTACGTATGTAGTAAGCATAATTTCATAATCTAAAATACAACACTATTTTTAATATATGCGAAACTCGCAACACGTGTCTAGTAATTTTATATAAAGAATCTATATTTTTATATATAGATACCATAACTATATCATGAAAAATCACAAAGTTCTAAGCTTGTTATGTAACTTGGTTATCCGCACAAATACATAGTCACTGGGCCATCCGTGTGACTGAGGGGTTGATTTTCTTCCGCACCTAGCTGTGCGCTGGCACCTAATGCCCGCTATGACCTGTCGTGACCTGTGTTTTACTTAGTGTCAGTGGTCTTCTGACCTTTTTTAAATATTTTGGGAAAAAATATAACATGGTGTAAAAATAATTACAATCTGAACCAACCATATTTAGGTTTCGCATATACTAGAAATAATTTAGTATAGCCAGAACCAGCTGTGCTCAAAGATAATCCCGCTTGATGGCTGAGCTTTGATAGCCACATTGGTGATCAGTTCTTACATAATAAAATAAGTTTACGGTTCAATTATCGCAGCGTTCTTTATGAAATCAAGAACCAGCAAACGCAAAAGAGATGGCTCATTCCCATTAAGGCATTGGACAATCAAGTCTTCACATACCATTATTATCAGCGACGTGTTTCCCCTCCAAGCGACTGCTCAACGCGCGGATGTAATGACCACCTCCTCCGGATTTATATGGGGGGCCATAAAACCTACATTCTTATTCATGTTCATGTTTATGGTCATTGATATGGGCCCATATAAATGGAGATGGCTTTGAACAGGACATAAAACGACTACAGACAACTGACTGACGTTTTGAAGCCTATTGTTGTTTCATTTTGCGTTATGTACACTAAATATTTAACTTTAACGACACGGTTGGCGCAGTAATTGAGAGATTGGTTGCTGCTCTGCATGTCCCGAGTTCGATTATCACATGAAGCTAATATTTGTAAAGCCAACAGATAGTTGTATCGGGTCTGGATGTCTTGTATATGTAAGTTTACATGTTGTTAATGCTCCTTATGATACAGGAGTAATTCGTAGTATACGGGATCCCCTGTTTACTATAAAAAATTAAAAATAAAGAACCTTTTTTTAAAACGCTTTAGTTAGTACGCAACGCTGACTACTACCTACAGGTCATTGGACTCATTGAGCTGACGTTTCTCAAAGAAATTAATTTCGTACATGCGTAAATTAATACGAGTTTTAAAAAAGGTAGGTACTTTATTTTTTAATTTTATCTTTTCGAATTGATAGTGTTTCATGTACCGGATAGACCCTCCACGGGATTAAAACGATCAAAATTTAGCGATGTATAGGGAAAAGAGTACTAGTTAAAAAATATATACAGCTCTTGTAGAATTATGTAAACTACGTGTCCACAATAGTATAGTAGGTACAGCATTTAGGTTATTACATTTCCAGGTCTACCTTTACCTCGAATTAAATGCCTAGCCATTCCGGTTATACATTTAAAACGTTGTTCATTCTTATTCAAAATACGAGACTACATTTATCATTTGAATGCATTACACGGAAAATACTTTAAAATTTTACAATACACTGTACACGGTAGCTAAATGCAAATGTTTGTACGTATTTAATAAAAGATGACTTGTTCGCCGCTTGGCTGAGCGCGGCCCGGCGCTTCTACGCAGCGTAAACTAACAAATTGCCGTGTCTGCCTTCGAACCTCCTCAGTATTCTCAAGTAAATGTCTTGAAAAGGAGCTTGAAAATTTCCCCAACAGCCGTCAAACTTTGTCCACTATATTTATAGACGATATTTCTCGACGGGACCGTCAATTATCGTCGGGAAATTTTCATCTACTACCTACTTCTGCGAATGAATGCAAAAATATTTTTCATGCCCATTTATAGGTTTTTGCGTACCTTTTAATAAGTTATTTCAAGTTGGAGGCGCTTATTAAAATGTTTCGATTTCACCAGTGTATACAAATTTAATGAAATTGGGTACTCGTGTAAAAGTTTCAAATTCAATAGGTTTAATTTACCTCGTCAAGTTTTCGCATTAATGGCACTTTACCCTTTAATGAAGAATGTTGAAAGCCGCAATGTTGGAAGGCCTTCCATAAGGTGGACCAATGAGGTTAATGGGCCTATGTCCTGTACCAGGTGGTAAGGACCGTGGGCATCCGATGAATACGAGACACTTAGGATCGAGCGTTGTACCGACGCTTGGGGAAGCCTATTTCCACCAGTGGACGTCTTTCGGCTGAAATGTTGATGATGATCCTATAATGTCATGTCTGTAATAAGGTTTCACATTTTGTGTAAAAATAATTTGCATTATCTCAACTGGTAAGTTTTTCATTGAAATATTCACCGACTACTTAATTAAGATCATTTGTGTAAGAACAGTTTTGGAATCAGTACCGAAATCCGAGAAAATACCTGCAGCTCATTTATTTTTTCCCGGAATCCCTTGGGGAGAGCGCGCAGGTATGTACCAAACCTGCGTGAAATTGTACCTTTATTTGTACGGGCTCTTGAGTTGATGTTATCAGAAAGTTAATATTAAACGTCATATTATGTGTAGGTATTCAAGTTATTACAAGCGAATAATTGTCTTTTTTTTTGTCGTGAAAGCGCCAATTGAGCTGCTTAAAACACAAATAAAAGTTTTAATAAGAACCAGTGATATTTTAGCCAATTCGTAAAAAAATCCAGTCAAGTGCGAGTCGGACTCGTGCACTGAGAATTTCAAACATAATTGGTCAACGAGAATACTCCTATATGTTTTTATTCCCATGCAAGTATCAAAACCACAAACGAAGCATAAACCACCTTTTTTTAAATTGCGTTGACTCAGAAGTTTATTTTTTTCACCGCTCCAAAAGCTAGCAGACTTGAGTATTTGATATTAATTTCAGCTCTCAAAAACCGGCCAAGAGCGTGTCGGGCCACGCTCAGTTTAGGGTTCCGTAGTTTCCCGTCCGTCACAATAAGTGTACACACTTATGATTTAAAAAAAATGCTTGCATACACGATTATACTACAAACTTAGTCCAGAAATTATTTTGTAGAACCCTTTTGTCTTTTTTGTACAAAAACTGTTCTTTCCATCAAGTTCAAAATAATTTTCCTAGAAAGTCCTTATAAAGTTCTACTTTTCAGATTTTTTCATATTTTCTAAACTTATGGTTCAAAAGTTAGAGGGGGGGACACATTGTTTTTTTTACTTTTGGAGCGTTTATTTCCGAAATTATTGACATTATCAAAAAATGAATTCAGTAAACCCCTATTCATTTTTAAATACCTATCCAACGATATATTACACGTTAGGATTGAAATTTAAAAAAAAATCACTTCCCACTTTACATATAGGGGGGCTACCCTAATAAAACATTTTTTTCCAATTTTTATTTTACCACTTTGTCGGCGTGATTGATATACATATTGGTACCAAATTTCAGCTTTCTAGTACTTACGGTCACAGAGATTAAGCGAGGACGGACAAACGGACAGACAGACATGGCGAAACTATAAGGGTTCCTAGTTGACTACGGAACCCTAAAAAGGATCTCGATAGACGGACAGACGAATAACAAAGTGATCCTACAAGAATGGAATAGAATATAATAAATTTTATAGTGGGTATATTAAAATAGTAACAGATCTTTAAACCTTTTAGATACCATCAATTTGAGAAACAATAGTAAGACAATAGATGTGCGAACGCCGGCGTTCGCTTGGGGTTTAATGAATAACTTAAATCTATAAGTACAATCACAGTACACAGGAATCATACAGAGAGTACAATGGCGATCATATCGCTAATAGCGATATCTACCAGGCAACCTTAGGATGGCCTGTAACAACTTAAAATAAAAAGGAGGTAGTCTGCAGAAAATGAAATTTATTTTATTTGTCTAATTTTATTTTTAGCTACTGAACCCTAAAATTCAAACTAACGGACAGTTTCCTCCATATTGTAGTTTAGTTCTCTTTAGATTTCTTATCTTTGTCAGTATGTTGGAAGAGACATGTTGAACATAACTGTTAACAATGTAATGAATTTCTTTAACCATTTAAAAATAAATAACATTCAGTATTTAACTTTATGGGCGCTTATAAATTCCACCAACATATTTACGTTTTACGTGACAACGCATACATTTTTGCGGAATATTTATATTTGAGTGCCTTAACGTTTTTTTTTTCTCGCTAGCAAAATAACATTTACAGGAAAAGTTTTTAACCAGTGCGCAAATTTTGTCATGATAAACTTGAATATATTTTAATAAACACGTATTTTTTATTTTGATATGTGTTAATAGTAAAAAATAAAGTTATCGCTTACGAGACTTATTTACATAGAAATTTATTTTATGGTCGCTTGCCAGTCTGGCGCCCGGTTGACCGACTCACGCGTCGACTGGTCGCCCGACCGGCAAGCTGTATCAGCTGAGTTGTAGGTAAGTACTTATGTGCGATCGCTCGATGCGACGGCGCCGACGTAAGTACCTACGCGGTGCGGTTACTGACCGCAATTTCGTGCTACTTTTTAAGTTTAGGTAATTCCAATTTTTCCTTCATACTTTCATGGGCTTAGGACCATCAAAATGCAGAAAATAAATCAAGTAATAATTTTTACATTCAAATTAAAACATTTATGTATGATAATTACTCATGATAAAATTTGAATTGAAAAAATTGCATTCTGGCGTATTTAAAAAATTGGAATCAACTACCTATTTACAACAATGTCCAATCAAAAAGAACCTAACACACTAAGATTGTTTATAATTTCTTACCTCTACATTTCGTTAATCACAGTATTTAAGGTATTGTTCGAAGTGACCTCCTCCTTTTTCCAGGCATAAACGTGCACGTTTAAAATAAGTTTGCATTTAGTTTGTTTAGGTCACTAGTATCACTTTTCACTTCATTGAAAGCGTTATTTATTTTTTGTTTGCCAGTCGAGGTCTGCCAGACCCTAGTGCATGGCTCGGGGTTCTGAACTGGCCGTGATCAAGCAGCCTTTGATTTGCTGCAAGAATTGTCCTTTCATTAGGTACCGTAGGATTACGGATCCCTTGGGCTCGCATACGAGGTACGCTCTCCCTCTCATATCTTCTTCGTGCTGCTCGTAAATTTTCGTGGCTAAGTAGATACACTCGCACCATTTCGTAGTATTCGCGGTGAGTAAAGTTCGACATCGTGACGACACGAGTACGCGGCACACACGCGCGCAGGGATGAATATGAGCGAACGTCCGAACCCCGCTTCCGCAAGTGACGTACTGCAGCTGCGCACATCAAAGGCCGCCGCCGGCGCCGCATACCCCCGCCCCCTTCCCCCCGCACCCCCGTCTCGTACAACGGGCGGCGCGGCGGCCAGCGCGTTTTCATTCATAGTATTTAATAGTATTACGATTAAATTATGTCCATGTTATGCTTATTTCAAAATGGGACAAGGTGGAAAAATGTGAAAAAAAAAGTTATAAACTAAAAATGGAAATGTGTTCTATTACTTACACTGAGCCACCAAAAAAAATTTACGCAGTGGTTAAAAACTTTTCCTGTATACGTTTCACAGAAGAATTATATAAGAAACAAAATCAGTGTATAAATGAGATTTAAATATAAAGTAAAAACCAAATTCCAAAAATATTATATGATTTCCCTCAACTTCATTAATGAGGTATTTATTGTGCTCAACAATTCTGTGTAATCAAATAAACAATCGGCAAGATAACAACAGAGAAGGACGGTGGGAGTTTAATTAATAAACACCCTCTAGTTTATTTTGTTGAGGAATTCATTCCGTGACTTGCAAATCTCGCTCCTTATAGCTTCTGAAATTATTCAAATAAATGGAAGGCTGGGTGAGTATTGACTTCTCACCAGGGATGTTACAAAGCTCCGTGGCAGAAACCAAAACTATTGGATATCCGAAATAAAAAAATATCCGTAAATGTAACAAAAACGATATTAACAATTTCGGATAGTTTCGGTTATGGGTGTGTACCTAAGCAGATTTCATGACATCGTTAATTTTGTTTTTACATCACCTGCTCGCAAGTGACAAATTACGTTATGCAAACCTAAAGGAAGTCATTGATGCCCTAGGCTCTAGTCAGGCAGTAGGCATGTCCAGTTTATTTTGTTGAGGAATTTATTCCATGACTTGCAAATTTAACATAAACCTAAGCTATCGGATATCCGAGAAATAGGTATCCGTAACCTAAAATAATATAAAAGTGTCGAATAGTTTCGGATAAAGGCGGATTCTAAATGACCAGTGACTACAAGTTCTATAATATACGATTTCTATTTTACTTTTTTTTATTTTAAAAACCGTAACCGAAATCATCTTTTTTTTTTTAAATTGGAATAAACTACACTGCTTGATTGCGGTCACACCTGATGTTTAACAGATAATCTATACATAGTATATCTACATAAAATAAATCTGTAGAAGTTTTTAGTTGTGCATGCATCACGTAAAATAAACTAAACCAACGTGGTTCCCGGCGCACGAACACACGGGGTCGGATGGTGGAGGACTGGGCCTTGGAGCTGGGCCTGGTCGTCCTGAACCGGGGTTCTGTCCCCACGTTGGTGCGGAGGCGGGGTGAATCAGTGGTGGACCTTTCGTTCGCCAGCCCCGTTCTGTCGCCGCGTGTCGTCGACTGGCGCGTTATGGAGGAGCTGGAGACGTACTCCGACCACCGGTACATCCGGTTGGACGTCTCCGCCGAAACCTCGGCCGCGCCAGTCCGACAGAGCCCTTGCGGTCCGCGGTGGGCGCTTAAGCAGATGGACCGGGAGCTACTCCTGGAAGCCGCGACGGTACAGGCCTGGGTGCAAGCACCGGACAGGCCTGTCGACATCGACGTCGAGGCGGAGTGGTTCCGGGAGGCCATGTCGCAAATTTGCGATGCGGCAATGCCCCGAGTCTGTCCAGGACGTGCTAAGCGCCAGGTGTACTGGTGGTCGCCGGAAATCGCTGCACTGCGCAACACGTGCAATCACGCGCGACGCCGGTACACCAGATACTGCAGGCGCCGCATCCGCCCGCCGGATGCGGAGGCCAGAGAGGCGGAGCTGTACGAAGGTTACAGAGAGGCAAAACACACCCTCCGAGCGGAGATTAAGCGGGCCAAACTTGAGGCCCGCAACGTGTGGCTGGGGTCTCTGAATGCGGACCCGTGGGGGCGCCCGTACAAATTGGTACGGGAGAAACTGCGCCCCTGGGCTCCCCCGCTGACTCAGAGTCTCCGGCCCCAACTCGTGGAGGGTGTGGTAAGCGCTCTGTTCCCTGTGCGAGGGGAACACTCCCCCCCGCCCATGGCTCCGCCTCCGCCAGTGGTGTCTGACGCGGACCGCAATAGCGACGACGACGATAATGCTCCAGAGGTGACCGAGGTAGAGATGAGAGTGGCGGTGCAAAGGCTGAGTGCCAAGAACGCCGCCCCAGGACCCGATGGCTTGCCTGGGAAAGCCTGGGTCCTGGCCATGGAGGCTCTCGGGCCTCGACTGAGAGGGCTCTTCAGCGCATGCTTGGAGAGGGGCCAGTTCCCACTTCGCTGGAAGACGGGGAAACTGGTCCTCATCGCGAAGCCAGGGCGCCCTGCGGACTCTCCGTCCGCGTACCGGCCCATTGTGCTGCTCGACGAGGTGGGCAAGCTCTTTGAAAGAGTGATTGCGAGCCGCCTCGTCGCGCGCCTTTCACGTGTGGGGCCGGACCTTTCGGACGGACAGTTCGGATTTCGCAGAATGCGCTCGACGGTGGACGCCATCATGCGCGTGCGAGCCCTCACGACGGGGGATGCGGTGTCCCGGGGTAGGTGTGTCGTGGCAGTGTCCTTGGACATTGCCAACGCTTTCAATTCCCTGCCCTGGAGTACGATCCGGAGGGCACTCCGGTATCACCGGGTGCCCGAATACCTCTGTCGAGTAGTCGAAGCCTACCTGTCGGACAGGTATATTGTCTACCCCGGTCACCAGGGAGACTGGAAACGTCGGGAGATGTCGTGCGGTGTTCCGCAGGGGTCGGTACTAGGGCCACCCTTGTGGAACATTGGTTACGATTACGTGTTGCGGGGCGACCTCCCTGACGGGGTCAGCGTGGTATGCTACGCAGACGACACGCTGGTTCTAGCGCAGGGAGAGTCATACCGGGCGGCGGTCGCTTTAGCGACACGCGGGGTTGCGATAGTCGTTGGTAGGATCCAGGAGTTGGGACTCGAGGTGGCGCTTCACAAATCCGAGGCCATGTGTTTCCACGGTCGCCGGTCTCGGAACGCGCCGCCATTGAGTTCCCAACTAATGGTAGGAGGAGTTCACATCGGTGTCGGGTCGACGATGTACGAGTACCTGGGACTCGTCCTCGACAGCCGGTGGAATTTCGTGGAGCATTTCCGACGTCTGGCTCCCAAACTCAACCGGACTGGGGCTGCGCTCAAGCGGCTCCTGCCCAACCTTGGGGGTCCAGACGCCTCCTGCCGGAGGCTCTACGCGGGGATCGTTCGGTCCATGGCCCTCTACGGGGCGCCGGTGTGGGCGCCGTCGCTGAAAAAGCAACCGGCGGCCATACTGAACGCCTGCCAGAGGGTCATGGCAATTCGGATGGTGCGGGGATACCGCACGATTTCCCGCGAAGCGGCGAGCCTTCTGGCTGGCCTACCACCGTGGGATCTGGAGGCAACAGTCCTTGCACACATGCACGACATGCGCGTGGAGATGCAACGCCGGGGTGAAAGTCCTCTGCCGCGACAGGTCGCGGCATGGCGGACAGAGCTCCGGCGGGATCTCATGGTGGAATGGCGTCAGCGACTATCGCAACCCCGTCATGGGCACGCCACAATTATGGCGATAAGTCCCCTCTTTGAGGCGTGGCTGGAAAGACCTCACGGCGTCCTTACCTTCCGCATGACACAGGTCCTCACCGGAAATGGCAAGTTCGGGAGGTTCCTGTTCCGAATTAAAGCGGAAGTGACGCCCGGGTGTCGCCACTGTGCGGAACGCCCGGAGGACACGGTGGAGCACACAATCGCGGTGTGCCCTGCTTGGGCGGAGTATCGCCGTGCCCTCGTGGAGGTGATCGGCGGCGGAGACCTCTCGCGCCGGGCCCTGGTCGAGGCCATGGTCCGGAGCGAGGAAGAGTGGCAGGCGGTCGCCGACTTCTGCGAAGCAGTAATGCTCGCTAAGGAGGCGGCCGACCGCATCAGACAACGGCGCTCTCGCCGCCGCCGCCGGGATTCCGATCCCGATTTCCAGCCACCGTAGGCGCGGGCTTGCGGACAGTGAGCAATGGGTAGCTCGCTGTCCGGCCGTCCGGTAACCGTCCGGACCAAGCCCAAGTCGTCGACGGCGCGCACTGTTCCCGCGCGCCTCAAGGAGTTGTCAGCAACAGCAGGGGCCCAGCCGGGTCGAAGCCTACTGGGGCCAGGGTTATCCGAAAGGGCGCTCGAGCCCGGTACGAAGGCTAGAAGGAACGGGATGGGTTTTTTAGTCAGTAAGAGTCTGACACTATCTCCCGCTCCGCCCAAGGGCGGGGGATGTCAATGCATGATTTTTCCCATCGAAAAAAAAAAAAAAAAAAAACTAAACCAACGTAGATAACGTTATACGTTAAAATTGTGTATGCGTAACTTGATATTATATTACTAAGGTATTGTTTCATCACAGTCGGTTGACTATATCAAAAAATATACTAAATTCACTGACTGTTAGGCGGTACGAAATTTGTACGTATTAGCAAATTCGAAATAATTCCATATGGTAACCATATCCGAAATGCATATTATTTTATTCCTATATCCGTATCCAGATCCGGAATTTCATATTCATAACATCTCTGCTTCTTACTGTCATCATAGGTAAACAGCTGATTACTTAAGTCAAGTCGAGCTGTATTAAAATTTTCCTTCAATTTTATGTTCTTCAAAAGGCCAGCATAGCATAGTCGGCCTTATAATGTTCCCACTTTGGGACTCAAACCTTCTCTCTACTAGAGGAAATGGGCCGTAATCGAACATGCGGGCTCAGTACGGGTCGATGGATGTCACATGTCGTCGAATTTTTGATTCTAGGACATGCCGGTTTCCTCACGATGTTTTCTTTCAACGTTCTGAAAAAGGCCAGGCAGTGCCGTAACTAGGGCGGTGCCAACGGTGCCTAGGCTCATGGCGCAGACCAGGATGGAGCGTGCCTACTGGGGCTAGGGTCTATTTCCGAAAGGGCGCGGCCTCGTTATGAAAGGTAAAAAGGAACGAGGTATTTTTTTGGTCGGTAAAAGTCTGACACTATCTCCCGCTCCGCCTAAGGGCGGGGGATGTTATCAAACCAAGATCAAACTAAGGCCAAGTTTCGTATCACTCATTTCTTTAGGAGGTTACTGTTTTTTATTCCCTCTCACTCCGTTTTACAACGGCCTCAACCAGATCTGGACGACAGATCCAAGATAGCGCCTGAATTTTCGGGAGGCATTCGGTAACTTCCGTCGCTCATTCGAATATTTAAAAAAACTCGGTTGGGAAAAACGAGGTTTTTAAGTAAATACGTATTTTGAGAAAAAATATTGATATTCAGAATCTTGATTTAATGTGCAGTTTCTGTGAATATATTTTCTTAACGTTTTTAAAATGAATTTATAAGTAGTTAAGCACATTATGAAGGGTTAAAGTTTACTAGTCTAAGATCCGATTAAGAACGACCTTCACCGGTCTGTTTAATGGATGAAACTTATTTTATGATAATTTAGTGTAATGAATAATATAACGCGGATGCCTAAGATAAGATAAGATGGGTTGCCTAAGAAATTCCTGGCCAGACTATCATTAATTAAAAATTGAAAATTTACTTTTTTATTAGAAAAATGCACAACCGTTATTAATACCAGATTTTTTTGCAGACAATACTATAACATCGTATTCGTAATGAATCAGCGTTTATTTTGATACAGAATTTGTTGTATAGCAAAATAAACACACCTGTTTATACATATCTGTTTATACCTGGCAACCCATAGTTATGCCAGGAAACAAACAGTCAACCCAACATTTTTATGTTCTAAAGGCTTCACTCTTTCGGTTAGTATTAATTTTATTCGTTAAACATACCGGTGCATTTCCAAAAAAAAAAAAATTTTTGCCAGGAATTACTCAGGCAACCCACCCGCGTTATATTCTTTATTTATCATAAAATACGTTTCATCCATTAAACAAACCGGTGAAGGTCGTTCTTAACCGTATCCTCTACTATACGTTAAATTGGTGCAAAATAGCAGATAGTCTTTACTAGATTAGTTTTAGACAAATTTACTATTGGTTTTTATAGAAACCTTCATAATAACCACAATATATCTGTTTCCAAAATAACTAGAGAAAGATGTGTAATTACGTCATAATCCCTCAAGAGTGGTAAAGGAAGTAGGTACCAGGGGTTGAGCGCTCTTAATGTGTGGAACAGCCACACACCACTGTTGGTTATATGTCTCGGTGTGTGATAGAAGACACAGCTGGGCAAGGAATCATGTTTTTTTATGGGTAAACATCATCTAAATGACATCTCTCGCCCTTGGGCGGAGCGGGTGATAGTGTCAGACACTTACACACTTTTAGTAACTAAAAACCCTACTCCAATCCTTCTTGCTTTTCATACCGGAGCCGAACCTCCCTTTCGGAACTAGACCCTGGTTCCAGTAGGCTTCGGCCCAGCTGGACCCCTGCTGTTGCTGAAAACTTCTTGAGGCGCGCGAGAACAGTGCGCGCCGTCGACGAATTAACGATCCCTGCTAGAGTACATTTGCGTTTAAAGTGATAGGTTCGAGAGGACCGTAGAATGTGAGAAAGCCAAAATTACAGTTTGACTAACAGAAAGAGAAAAAATTAACTACAAGCACTGAAGGTATACCTATTTACACTTTCCCTAGGACCGTGGGAATCCTCGACAGAATCAGTACGTCCTTGAATGAAAAATTATACCTACAGGCGACTTTGGGAACTAGAAGGGTCTTGAATCGTGTGGGTAAGCAAAGAAAACACAATTACTAGAAACAAAGCAGGTCCAGTTGTCCGCCGTAGGGTGTTTTTAATATCAAGCGGTTGTGATCACACTTCAATTTTTTTTTTATTGCCCCGCACTAGTAAACCACGTAAATGTCCTTTGCATTCTAGTGTTTACTGTCATGCGGGACGCGTTTTTGTGTGTTTTGTTATTTTTTACATGCGGGGCACTCCAGCATGCGTGATGAAATCCGCATGATATTAAAAACACCCTTAGACTTATTCTTATTCCTTAGACTTATTTCTTATTTTTAACTCAAACTACTGCCTGATAATATACCTTTTAAGGGTGTAATCATACATGACTGACAAGTCACAGATACTGTTACATTGGAAGTCTTGATAATAGAGCGTTGCAACAGTACCTACAGTAATTGCAACCGCAAGCCAAGATTACTGAATGAACATCGCTTATTGGCTGAACGTCGACCGGCACAACTCTGTAACTATGTGTATTTTGCTGTGTCTAGTTTTAGTGTTGCCAGCTATAATTAGTGCCTTCAAGCCACAGTGCCCACAGCTGACCGCAAACTGTTAACTATTCCTAAGGTACTTCCGGATGAATCTAACGCATGGTATCCCGGGGATACAACGTATTAGATTCGTTCGTTCGGGTCATGGATTCACGAACTTATCTAGTAACTAATTGATAAAGCCTATGATTTCATTAGTGCTACGACTTTATTGTGAGGTTGTAGTGATAAGTTTGTTTAGGGTTAATTGTATTTTGTTTTATGTGGGAAAATGACTCCATGACATCCCCCGCTCTTGGACGGAGCGTGGGATGCATCTCGCATCACCCATGGCCCCAGTAGGCTTCGACCCTGCGGGCCACTACGGTTGCTGTCAACTCCTTGAGGCGCGTGTGGAGCACTACGCGCCGTGTCGACGACTTGGCTCGGTCCGGACGGTTGGACGGCGAGCTACCTATTGCTCGCTTTTCGCAAGCCCGCGAACAATTTTAAATGTCATAAACTTTGTTTTATAATGTTATCTATTATTATATACTTTATTTAGTTTTTTGATGTTTATTTTATTCTTTATGGTTTTTTTCTTTTTTGAGTTACTTCTTTTACTTTATTATGTACTTATATTGTTGGCATTTTAACTATTTTAAAGTGATGATTGATTATTTGAAGATGAATAATTAATATTTTATTGTATAGTTTATCCTGTATGAGACATATATAATCGTTTTTCATTTTTTTCTCTTTCTAATTAATGTTTCTTATTTTAACATTTTCTTATGACTTTGCTATTTAAGATGTTTTTTTTCGTGTTCCAACTTTTTTCATTACTAAAAGATACAACAAACATAATATTTACTCATCTCGTCGTAAACGTTTATTTGTTGAATATGATACGACATACTATACGTATTTGATCATATATTTGTACACAATTATACAAAAAGAAAAAGAAAACACACCACAATATATTTAGTCGTACCGAATATTTATCGTGAAGAGAATCTCAATGTGTTGTTGTAGAAGCAGCAAACAACGGATAACAACATATAACATCGTTTGACGTGGAGCACAAACATCCCTGGTATTTAGTTTGTTTTGTAAGACGAACAGTTTTCATTGGGACCGGCAGCGCTCGCCGTTTGAGAGCCAGCTTACGGCCATAAAACCAGCGAGCGTTTTGATGAGGATACATTTTATTTTGATGACGCGAACTTACGGGTAGTAATGACATCCTGTTTTTCCTAATGGGTCCACGGAAATACATCACTATTAAGTTACGGTCAAAATAAACTATAGTTGATTAACATTGTCGCTTGCTCTAAAGTTTAGGTGGGTAGTAAATTAGTTATGTGTGTTCTTGGCACTTAAACACACAGCATTTATTTCAAATGAATCATATACAGATAGTTTTAAATTATAAGGAAGTAGGTCTTGCCTTACTTAAGTTCCTGTATCCCCTAGATGTGGCAAAGGTCGTCCACAGGGCGCCGCCATCCCGTTCGATCTTAGGCAATGCGTTTCACGTCGCTTCTTCGCCTCTGCGACGATCGTTCGTCGCCAGGTCTACTTAGGGCGACCATGTTTCCGCTTTTGTTGAGGTTTCCAGCCTAGAGTTTGCATTTTTATATATTCAGGATCTCTTCGGGACGTATGGCCGATCCAATTCCATTTGCCGCGTTTGGTCTGTTGGTCGATCGGGGTTTCACCACAGCGTCCTCACAGGAGATTTTCTCTGGAGATTTTACCAAGAATACGGCGAAGACATTATTGGTTGTAAATTAATACAAGATTTGAAAAAAAAGGTACTTTATTTTTTAATTTTATCTTTACAAATCGATAGTGTTTCATGTACTGAATCGACCCTCAACGGGATTAAAACGAACAAAATTTAAGGGTGTATATAAAAGTACCAACAATGTGATGTCAAATTTAACACGAATATAATGTCAAAACTTTTAATATAAAAATCAACTTTAGTATTTTGTTCTGATTTATGGTAGTTTTAATATAATTACGCTACTTAATTTTGTGTGGTTTTATCTTTTGGCGAGTGCACATTATAGATACGATACTATTGCATGCTCTTCGGTCATAGAATTGATTAGAAAAAATGGTGAATTTTCAAAGGCCTTTTGTCCTGTGATATTTTATTTTATTAAATCTAGGCACTAACTGTAGTAACCTCGTTTCGAACAATGCTCACGAAATACTGAACGGAGGCATGAAAGGCTTCCGTGTTTGTATGCTTTGCTTCAATAGGTACACTCTATTGTGTATAAACTTTATCCAAGCACATTAAGAGTGTATCGTTGTATTTGCTTCGCTGCAATTTCCAGCAGACTTTATGGCCTTAAATTCACAATAGTTGATTGAACCTATGTTCTTCCTCTTCATTGACTCTTTAAATTAAAACTCGTTCTTTCAATATTACGTTTGGTAAACGTTTTTGTATAGACGAAGCTCAGTGTTTGATTAAGCTCGCCAGAGAGCGGACTCAGCATTTTTGTTCAGTTTCAGTGTAAGCGAAAATACTCATTTTCACTGTGAAACATTTCCATTACGGCGATTTTTAATCTGGCGTATTTGTGTCACGGAAAAATAAATGGTTTTAAAATTACTGTTTTCTGACGAAATAATTACGTAGACCAACATTGGCATGTGTCTTTAGACGATAATTAAATGGTGTTACGGTTCGTGCTCCATTTATTAACAGGCGAGATTAGCCAAACTATTTATCGAATCGATATCCAATCGAGTTTTGTGTCGACCGACGGCGCCGGGCACTGGAAGCAGGGAGGCAGCAGGGACGGCACGTGGCGTGAAATCCGTCGCCTTCGAGCTCCCGACCGCTCTCCCCGGGGCCGAGTCGATCTGTTACAACAAATAATACGCCAGACGGCGATCCGTTAAACTACTTTTCAATTTTTCCAATAATTGTTTTAAATCGTCTCCATAATATTGTTGGTATTGCGTTATTAGCAATCGTTTCAAGCAAGAAGATTTCAAAGACAGAATAAATGTGATATTCAATTGAATTATTTTTTGGGTGAGTCAATTTGAGATATAAATACGAATTTTCAATGAATACAATGATGAATTCTAAGACATTCTCAATTACCCGGTAAGTGTCTTGAAATATATACAAATCGATTCATGATAAATGAATCAAATAAATCTTTTCATGATTGTATGCAAAATGTCAGCGAAGAATCTTTTCTTGCCGGCATTAAATTGGTAGCAAGTCTTGTGTCAGCTTCAAATTATATTACTCGTATTATACGGACCTGAGATATTGAAAAGAAGCTTTGCAACTTCCTCAGACGAAGCGCTAATATAAAAGCTTCCTATTCTACAAAATATTTCAAGAGGTAAGGAACATTAAATCATGATACTTGTGATACTAGGTAAGGTAATAAGAAAATCTAATCGTAATCCTGTGTATAAACGATTTTCCTTTATGAAAATTACCAACAAGACGACATGACCTCAATAGATGTCGCCATTATCATTTTGGGAATTTCAATTAGATGGATTTTATAGAGTACCAGTATTTTTCAACAGGAGAGAAAGGTTAAATAACAGATGATTGGATGACAAGTGAAATGAAAAAGGAGTCAGTAATAGTGTGACGGTTGATAAGACAGATAAGAAGAAGAAAAAACGGGCCATCCCCAAATAACATGGGACAGGGGAAGATAATCAAGGTTTCTTTAGTAATGGACTGTAAAAGATTTGTCCGGTCAATAAATAATATATAATAAAACAAGAACAATGATAGTGTGGGATAAACATAGGTTTCCGACTTCATTTCCAAACAAAATTGTTACACACATGAGCTTAGGTCTTCTAGAATTTAAATAGTATCAATTAATTTCCTATAAATGTCGTTTCTTAAAATTTATTTTAACCTTTTTTCTTTGAAATGGAAAATCATCTAAAGGTTTTGTTACTTTTTTTATTCATTTTAACTCTGTCTGCTTTTTTATACTATCGATCATTTTTAGTTAGTATTAATTATTTAAGGGTTATTTACCTATACATAGGTATCTATGTCAATAGTAAGTACATATAGCAATTCTCCCAAAACAGTACAGTAGAAAGGCAATAAAGAAATAAGAGTGGGTTTTTAGTCAGTAAAAGTCTGACACTATCTCCTGTTCCACCTAAGAGCGATGTCATTAGATGATTTTCCCAACGGAAAAAAAACCAAATTGCTTCTCAACAATAATATACAAAACAACATTAATCAAAGGATATTGAAGTCGCCGCTCCTCAATAAGGAATCGTCGTTTCTGCGATTGGCATTTCATTTGTCAACAAACATCTTTAGTCAATATTAAGGAGAACGCAAACTGGGAACCGGGTAGCTCTAGTAATGGGAACGGGTAATATGGGTAGTCTTGAAATTGTCCCGCTTGTATAAATTCCTTCATGATCTTATTAAGGCTATTACGGACTGAGCTAGGGTTAATAAGGTCGTATGCCTGACTTATGTGTTGTATATGAATTGTGAAATAAACGTAGCTTTTATGTTATGTACATGATATTCAGAATTAAAAAGGAACAAATAAGGTTAACTTTTTTTATTAAAGTTATGCTCCAAATAATTTATCATCTCCTACAGATGTCACAATATTTTGTTTACAAAATGTTTCGTACAACCGGTAACGATGGCAACGAACTTAATGACACAACATTGTTTCGACGTTATAAATGTTTTATGGTGTAAATATTCAAAATAAAATTAAATCTAACGTTGATAAATGTTGCCTATAATAAATAGGTACTAGAATAAATAAATAATTCGATATAATTTGAATCAATTGCCACCAGCTTGAGTATCGACTTTAGGATTGTGTGTTTTAAGTTGATTCAGTGTTGTTAAAAAAGCTTTGTGATAACAACAAATAGTTTGTAGAGCTAGTCGAAAATTGTATTTTTATCTCGAATTCTAAATTCGAATATAATGCTATAATGTGTGTGAATATATTATTACATTTTTTAATTTGTCGCTTGGTTTGTTTGTCGATTTCGTGTTTAATAGAAAAAACAATTCATAGTCACGGAAATCAAAACCGTTGTGACCAATCTATTCAAGAATTTACCTACATTTTGAAGTGGCAATGGAGAGTTATTTCTTTTTTGTCTGATTCACAAAATAAAATTTTTGTATATTACTTTTTGCAAAAATACGCGCAGATAATTATGAAGAGCACAAACATTTAATATTTGTGAGAGTCCGTGAGTCCCAAATCGGTATTCCGATTACAGCGATACTATATCCCAATATTTTTCCTCCGCCTAAGCTTCTTTCTGTGCGTAACACGCATATTGTTAAAATTAATTGGACGGAACAAGGCAATGTAAAGACCGTTGTGTACGATAACAATTTGTAGGCAAAGCCAATAACATTAGGTAGTGATAGCTACCGGGCGAATGGGCGTAGAAGTGGGTCACTTTCATATTCATTGATGCTTAACTATTCACAAGGATTTCTTGTAACTACGTGGCAGTTGAAATGTTAAAACCATATTTCCACAATTTTAACTAGTTCGGTTAAAGGTTAGCGTACGTTCAAGTGTAAAAGTCAGTCTTTATTTGGCTTAACTACCATAAAAAGAAATGTGCAAATAAACTCAAAACAGTTTACAAAGAGAACGTCATTCCAATAAATCGACAGTTCAAAGTTTTACAAACAAACGTAAACGAGGGCCACTATTGGCAGACACTGGTACGATTTAGTACGCACCATGTGCCGCCGCGCCGCTTACTAACGCGTTTGTTTAGCCTGGCCGCTCTATAGACACCAGATATGTGCGCTACAAGTAAATGGTGAATCAGAAGTGGATTCAACAGTATTCCCAGCGAAAATTCCCAAACGAGATAGGAATATCAATTGCTTTCCTGCCCAATTTCCCTGCAAATTGCCACGGAATATTGTGCCGCGAAATATCTAATATTTGCATAACGCCACGTGCGTGTAAAAAAAAGTAAAATGTAAGTGAACCTAGTGACAGGTGTCATTTATATTGTTTGTTCTGTTTTACAAGTGTTTGCACAGTGTTCGGTTATTGCGAACAATGATGGAATATACTCGGATTTGTTGTTTTATCCCTAAATATTGAATAAATAAATCTATGAGACAAACAAGAAATGTAAACGATTTGTTGATATTTGTGATTGTATTCCAGCATTAATATTGGTATATCGATTGTCTTATTATTGTTGCTCTCAACGGTATTCATGCCAACCTACATAAAATTTATCAGGGACTTAAACTTCTCGTCCGTTATATAACGTAAACAATTCGGGTTCGATAAAATTTTCATCATCCGGTATTCATTAGGACGTCAGGCGTCAGCCGGTCATCATGACTTGCCTTTTTCCTTGAATTAAATTCGACCCGAGCCCCTCATCACACCTAAGTGGAAACACGGTAACATTCAGTACCCATAGAATATAAGAGTGGGTAGTGTTTGAGGTCATCCTTAATTACTTTACGAGGACGCACAATGTGCCCAGTTGTCAAGCCCTCGGCCCACGTTTCTTTTTCTCTTTATGAATTTTATTGGCTTTTAATTTTGGCTTTACTGACGTAATCAAATATCTATTTATGTTAGGGGATACTGAGAGCAGTGGTGGCCAAGTGGTAACGTCGCGGGTTCGAACCCACCTAGGCGCATTACTTTGTTTAATTTATTTCATCACCACTGCTTTCAAAACAGTGAAGGAAAACGTCGTGAGGAAACCGGCGTTTATGTTTAAAACCAAAAATTCGAAGACTTGTGACATTCATCAACACGTGCCCCCGCGTGGTAGATTACGGCCCATTCCCTCTCCTTGAGGAGGCTTGAGTCCCAACGGTAGGATCATTAAAAAGGCTGGTGATGATTAGGGGAAAGTCGTCACCCTTCATACAATTTTTACATTTGTATTTTTTAGTCTAGGATTAATTGCCAAAATCATCTAGTGAATGTACCTAAGTGTCACAAATATATCTTAGTTAGTTACAAAAAAGTCTGAAACCAGTACGTCAAAAGGATGAAAAGTTATAGCCATTTTTAAAACGACAAGATATTTGTACGAACGCTCCCCACGTCTGGGATACTTTCGTACATCTAGAAGTAGATTCATATAGAGCAATTAAAAATCTTATTAAACTCGTTAACTTTCATTAAATCACAAAGAATATCTATAAATCAATAAAGTTATTAAGTTATTTATATGCTAAATAGATATTCATTGTCATTTTTAAAAAAGTTAAAGAATTTATTAAGACTTTTAATTACCCTGTATGAATCTACCCCAGGATGTAGATATTAAATAGTTTTTGAGGAAAATAAAAAAAACATTATTAACAGTCTATGTGAGATCTTATACTTCGAAAATTTAAACTTAAAGTTGGTAAATAAACATTGGGTTGTTACTTTAGAACTAATTGCCAGAGTCTCTCTTATCCATTTCTTGGGTTTGTGTACTTTTTTTTTGTATTTCCGCACCATGATTCTACAATCGGATATTATTTAAAATATTTATTAAATAAAATATTTTTTTTTTAAACCTATTTACAAAAATAAATATCATTTATAAAATAATACCCCTTATAACACAAACCGCGTGTGCCCCAGACAACATGCACAAAATAAAATTACGGCTATAAAAAAACTTACTCTAAATTTTACAATTAAAATTTTAAATAAACAATTTAAGCATTAATTAATTATCACTATTTTGTCAAAAAAAAAAAAAAAATAGTTTTACTTACAATTACGAACTAAACTTCAGTACCACACGCAGAAACACACGTAACATCCTGTCAGCTCTTAAAGCGTGGCGCCACTGGCGCGAAGTTCCGCCAGCAACATGGTGGCCGGTATGCCTATGGCCCAAGAGCAAAGACGTGTTTGTGTGCCGTTTAGTTTTTTTATTATTCTTATTGTACGCATGTGGCCCACGTACGAAGGGTGACCCCTTTCCCTACTATATAATAGGTAATTGAGAATCAATAGTCATACCAGTTTATAACAGCTTTTATCCGCGGCTTCGCCCGCATGAAAAAATTAGCCCATGTCCGTCTCCAGGGTCCCAACTATCTCTGTATCAAAATCCATCAAAAACGGTCGTAACAAACAAACAAACTCACTTTCGCTTTTATAATATTAGTAAGGATAAAAAAGACGATAGTTATCGATATCATAGACGATTGATATGTGGCAAATAAATATTTTTACTTTTTAAATTTTTTGTCATTTTTTGATAATTTTCAGCTTTTCAAAATCAATACACATAATATACATGAGTTGAGGCTGTGGAAAACTTAAGGAACACAGCTCCCGCTTCACCCAGATGTTTTCCTACGCCAAAAAAATACATACTAAGTATATTTTTTTAGGGTTCCGTATCTCAAAAGAAATCCCTTATGGGATCACTTTGTTGTCTGTCTGTGTGTAAAGACCTATACCTACCCTACCTTGAGATCGCGTGTAGGTATTGACTTTTAACTCTTTGAATGTCGTAATTAGAGACACAATAGAAAGACAATTACCTTATGTCGGACAGTGTAACTTAAGACATTCGAAAGGATAATTAAAACCAAATACTCAAATTTACGGTCTCTTGAAGCTGTGAAAAAAGGGAAAAAAATACAGCCGTTTATGTCGCTAAAAACATCTATTTCGACACACTCAACGGAATCAAAAATCATAGGATACTTCCCGTTGACTTAGATTCCTAAAATTTAGCATAAAGAAAGATCTCATAGCACAAGTACACTTATATGAAACTATCTTAAGAATTTTAATCATAATCAACCTATGACTTCTTCCGCTCTTGTGCGGACCGGGAGGGCGTGTCAGGCTTTTACTGACTAGAACCCACTACTGAAAGTACCGTACAAACTTACCTAGTTTGAACGGAACCTACAGTGCGCGAGTCCGACTCGCACTTGCCCTTTTTTTAGTACGGACGCATTTTCTCTTGATTACTTTTTTGTTGGTCTCGTATATACGAGTGAAGATCAACGACCCCATTTTATGTATATTGACCACTGCAATGGGTATTGCTCATAAACCAACGATTTCATAAACATTTTACTGCGTAATAAAGTTAAATAAAACGCATGATTTATCTGCGTTTGAATGCGTCAGAGACGTATAATTAAGCCGGCGGCATATAAATTAAGTTCCGTCTATCCTGTTAGGGTGACAATGAAATGAGCTAGAACATTGAGCCGAGGGGTCGCGCGGGTAGAACTCCGTCCCCTGGAAACAGTAGATCGTGGACTACTGACCTACTGACTATAACTTTTATTTGTTTTGTGTTTTTATGGAATAATGATCTTCTTTTGAGCACCGTTTGTTTTTTTTTAAGTGTAATATGTCAAATAATTCCTCCTGCTATGTGTGGAGACAAAAAAAGTATCAGACATTACAAACTAAAACTTTATTTTATTGATAGGCTCGCCTTTGACCACTATCTCACCTGATGGTAAACGATGATGTGGTCGACGACGGAGCACGCTTGCCTAGAAGTAGCCTATTCACTCTTGATACGCCATAATCATGGCGGTAAGTCCCCTCTTTGAGGCGTGGCAGGAAAGACCTCACGGCGTCCTTACCTTCCATATGACGCAAGTACTCACTGGGCGTACCCACATATTCCGCTTGTTAGCTTGCGTTTGATAGGTACACATATTGAAAATGCTGTCTATGACTCGCCGCAGCTCACCTTTTTTGCTCCATTACACACACATACTCGTACATTACCACGGATATCGATATCTATGTACATTACATTATTTTTTACTTATTCACTTTGCTTATTAACTTTGCTTATTATTTTATGCTTATTAACTTTATATATTTATCTACATTTCACTCAAAACCATCTGAGCGTCCGAATGTCACCACAAGGTTCCAGCATAATATCAGCGTCAGGTATTTCTGCCTGACACATGCTGAGCTGGACTCCCATTGGTGCAGCGCGACATGCTGCATGCACACCGCACTATGGGTCTATCTTGCTATTTCTCTTTTTGTTTTTTTTTCTTAGTACCTACATGTGTTATTATTTTATTTTTTATTCTTTCCTTTGTTGTTGTCTATGTGCTTAGTTTATAATCTGTGTGCTTTATGTATTTTGGTGCATGTTTTGTGCTGTAGCCAATAAAGGATTTATCTATCTATCATCGGACATGGTTTGTTCGAGAGGTTCCTGCACCGGATTCGTGCGGCAGTGACGTCCGGGTGTCGCCATTGTGCGGAATGCCCGGAGGACACGGTGGAGCACACAGTCGAGGTGTGCCCGGCTTGGGCTGAGCTTCACCGTGCCCTCATGGGGGCGATCGGCGGCGAAGAACTCTTGCGTCGGGCTTTGGTTGAGGCCATGGTCCGGAGCGAGGAGGAGTGGCAGGCGGTCGCCGACTTCTGCCAAGCAGTAATGCTCGCTAAGGAGGAGGCCGAAAGCATCAGGCAACGGCGTTATCGCCGCCGCCACAGCCGCCGGGATTCTGATCCTGATTTCCGGCCACCGTAGGCGCGGGCTTGCGGACAGTGAGCAATGGGTAGCTCGCTGTCCGGCCGTCCGGTAACTGTCCGGACCAAGCCCACGTCTTCGATGGCCCGCACTGTTCCCGCGCGCCTCAAGGAGTTGTCAGCAACAGCAGGGACCCAGCCGGGTCGAAGTCTACTGGGGCCAGGGTTATCCGAAAGGGCGCTCGAGCCCCGGTATGAAGGCTAGAAGGAACGGGGTGGGTCTTTTAGTCAGTAAGAGTCTGACACTATCTCCCGCTCCGCCCAAGAGCGAGGGTTATCATTGGATGATGTTTTCGCACCATAAAAAAAAGGTACGTATATATATATATTATATAATTTTATTATTATTTTTTATTTCATATATTTTGTAATTTTACCTAATATTTTTTTAGATTATTAGGTGAAATTACAAAATATAGTACCTTTTTTTTAATAATAGTTCAATAAATTTGTTATTATCATTACAGCTTATATGATGCAGTGACACAGACAGACGGACGGATGACCGGACCTTGAAGGGTTTAGTTGATTATTCTTCGGACACAGAACCCTAAAAACAAATAAAATGTGTTGTAAAGGTATACTTATACAAAATTATGCTTTTGTATAGAATGACTAACCGAAATAATTAAATAAGGTACAACATATAAGATAGGTAATTTATTATTGAAAAGCCTCGAGCTTTTAGGCTTTGATATTGAAGACAGTGTTTCACGTATACCTAAATAATATGTATTTTCTAATGTGATTATTTAAGGGAAATTCGTCGAAGGCATACCTAATGAAATTAAACCGCCTGGGAAGATTGAAGCATGAAATTATTATGAATCTTTCAAAATAAGAGTTAAATTAATTACCAAGTGTTTATTACTTCTTAAGTTTAAAGCACTTATTTGTTAATTAATATATTAAATTGTTAAGCCTCAATTTAATATTCGTTTTTTATCTTGCCATACATCGTGGCAAATGCCAGTCAGCTTTTATGCACATTACTCACAGCAAGCGATGCGGAAAAAGTTTTGTGTACTAATATTTTATTCTTTTTACACATAATTGTTTAAAAAAAACGTTTTGTTTTTTCTAAGTCTAACTATGTACCTACATAAATTCAAACACAAAATACACTCAGGTGTCGAAGTACTTCTCAACATCGCTCTCATCCAGAAATAAACAAGACTGGCAGCATTGGACAAAGAACGAGCCAGGCTTCTGTTCACGGCAATTCTTTGTGCATGTCGGTAACCTTAGTTTTCATGCGGATATCTTCATTTTTTATTCGATCACGCAAGGAAACCCCGAGCATAGCCCTTTCCATTACTCTTTGGGTGACTTTAAGCCTTCTGATGAGGCCCATTGTGAGCGACCACGTTTCGGAGCCATATGTCATTACTGGCAACACGCACTGGTTAAAGACTTTCGTCTTGAGACACTGTGGTATGTTGGACGAGAAGATACCGCGTAGCTTCCCGAACGCTCCCCAACCGAGTTGGATTCGACGGTTGACCTCTTTCTCGAAGTTAGACCTACCCAACTGGACTGTCTGTCCGAAGTAGAAGTAATCGTCCACAACTTCGAGTGTAGAGTCTCCGACATTGAAAGGAGTGGGCGCTACATGGTTGTTAATCATGATTTTAGTTTCAATCATGTTAAAAAATTTATTATTATAGTTTCAAAATAATTAGTCATAATTGCATATCATGAATAAATTTAATGTAATAATAATTTAACTATTATAATACATTTTATTATTATTGCTACTATAATTAAATTCAGCCTAGACATCCCTATCCAATGATTTACATTAAATTAAAACACCCAAACCGCACCCAATCACGCCCAAAATTGTCAAAGTTCTTTTTGCACCCAAAGTTTCACTGAACTGGCTTGTATTGTGTACTCATGTCGAATACTGCAGTAGGTGACCTCAAATACACGTCATTAACAATTATACTAACTATTTCAACGTAGTTATTGCTACATATTTTTTTCTAGGAATTAACGGTTTTTGCAAAATGTGAGCTATTTTTGTGACCAAGTTAACCAGTTAGTTACCCGGTAATTGTATTTGCGTACTTTACAAAAAAATAAAAATAATTATAGAGCACTTTTCTAAAATGGTAGGCAAAGAGGTACGGTGACTTTGTGATGTAGCAAATGTCAATAGATAACGTGGTTGTGACTACGAAGCATCAGATGAGCAACCATGGTCAAAATAGATGGCGGTAGCGACCTTTCGCGCCAGACCCTGGTTCTGGCTATGCTCCGCAGCGAGGAGGAATGGCAGACGGCCGCGTCCTTCTGCGAAGTACTAATGCTAGCGAAGAAAGAAGCCGCAAGCACAAGGAAATGAAGGTCCTTACACCCGAGCCACTGAGATTCAGACCCTGACTACCAGCCCCGTAGACGCGGGCTTGTGGATATCGAGCAATGGGTAGCTCGCCGTTCGGCCGTCCTGGCTAGTCTCAACAGCGCGTAGTGATCTACTCGCTCCTCAGATACCAGCAAACGGTAGGGGCCCAGCAGGCCAGAGCAGTCAGATACCAAGAAAATGAATATGACTTCCAACTTAAGATTAAGTACCCTGCTACCCTAAGAAAACGACAGAATTGACAAGGGATCGCCTATTTTGCAACAACTACACGACACTAGAATTTTAACATAAGTTATGCATGTATAAAATAATGTTATTCCTACAATATAAAGAAGCCATTTTCCAGATTCTGAGTAGATGAATTCCACTTTTCCTTCGGGAGTCGTAAATAATATGAAGTGAATGTGAAACAGCATATTTTTGTGTTCAGTTAAGATGACACAGATATGAGAACATGACTGCACTTAGACTATACTGTGTAAGTTTTAAGGAGCCTGCTTCTTACACCGTACTATACCATGATCTTGCTAGGAACGTATCAGGCAAAAATAATCTTTGTATTGAAAACGACTAGACTTCCTGTTAGATCGATAACCACGGTCGCGTGTCGTACTTGGTAGGTACCGTAGCGCTCTGTGCATGGTTCGCTCCGGTGTTGGTGGATGACGGAATGTTTCCGAAACTGTGAGTATTCGAATTATAACCGGGTATGAAGACCGTTTTAAGCGCATTATAAATGGCTATTTAATTAATGTGATTTCTCTCTTATATTTTAATTACAAGTTAGTCATAAAAGCGATTAATAACAGTTTTTTTCGTCATCAATCAGATGTCTTAACAATATCTACAAGCCTCGAGCCTGGTTTAGGCATCAGTCTCCCATAGTATGTTTACTGTATCTATTTTACCTTACAATGTTTTAGTGAACATACGTAGGTTACGTAAGTAAGCACACCAAACGTGTCTGTTCACCGCCAAGAGGAGCCCGTTCACCTTGTCTTCTGCTTTTTAGAATGTATCCCTGGAGTGCGCTGACAGTCTTCAGCTCTTGGAAGTTTTCCTCAGAACATAACTTTGGGTGGTTTATTGAGTTCAAAACTGAGGTAGCTAAGAAACTTGATGTTTTGCAGAGGTCTGGCGGTACATTGAGATAGCTTCTAATGTTATACAAAGCACAGGTCCGATCCTGTGTGGAGTACGTCAGCTACATATTGGCTGGTGCTGCAAAGTGCCATCTAACAGCTTTGAACTCAGTGGAAAGGCGTGCAAAGTGGCTAATGTTGATCCAGATGATTAAGTCCAATCTACATAGCCGAGCTGTAAAATACCGAAAGGCCGACTACCCTACGCCTATCGTAGGGTAGTCGGCCTTTCGGTATTTTACACGATGCATTTTGGAGAGTGTGCGCGAGAATTACAATTACATGACTTGATTCCGGCAAGTATTCACCTTTACATTGTTGACACCCCTACGGTCCGGAATAAGCGTTTCGCCTCGTCTTTTATATCACGTACATCGAAGGACTAGAACAATTTGCCTGCTGCGGTCTTCCCATCATTATAATTTAGGTGTCTTCAAGGCTAGAGTGAATAGGCTGTTAATAAACTACTGCACCTCACCATCAACGATTGCATCACTGCTTACCATAAGGTGGGATCTCAGTCAAGTGAGCAAGTGTGAGTCCCTGAGGTTTTTTATACAAACTTACACATGTAAATAATTCAATCCTAGAATGGAGTCTCGGTTTTTTTTTCTGAATCGCAAAAAAATACAAAATTGACGTAACAACAAAACAGTTTTCAGAATTATATTTGTGCTTTAAGACCTTGTTTTATGCCAAATTTCAAGATTCTGGGTCAACGGGAAGTACCCTATAAATTTGGTTTCTAGTGGAGTGCCGTAAGATTTATACCTCGGAATCCAGGGCCAGTCAATGAATCTTTATACAAATTTTTGAAATGAGTTTTTAACAATATATATAAAAATGTTAAAAGAAAAATTATAAGATCTACATTTTTTTTCAAAATTCGAAAACTGACTCATATCGCACTACGATTCGTGTCGATATTTTTTATTATTATTATTTGAATCGTAGTGCGATATAAATACTTATAAAGGTAGCTAAATTTGCTACAATTTTAGCGAAACTTGAGCAAAATTTGTCCATTGGTTACGAAGATACAGCAAGTTAAAGATGAAGAATTCTACCGCAGAGCTTGGAAAACTGTAAAATTCTATCACTTGTTTCCGTTTCTTTTTTTTTTTGGTTAGGTTAAGGTCGTGCACTTGCAGAAAGACCAGGCTCAAATGCTCTATCCTATGTTTCTTTTGCCAAGGTCAAAATTGCAACAACGCCAACCCTGTCACCATATGTGTTCTCTCCGATCCGTCTCCACCTCCAGAAAACATTATTCCTCCTTTTCCACTCCCTCCACTGATCTAGGCTGGTAAAACCTGCTCCTTCCAAAAGGGTGAAAGTCTGTGGGCTTCGTACCTCATAACAGTCAATAAATTTAATATATCTTTTGATATAGTCAACCGATTGCAATGAAACAAAGTCTAAGTAATATTATATCAAGTTACACACAATTTTAATGTATAAAAGTTATTAACATCGATTTCGTTCATTTTACATGATCCGCGTACGACAAAAAACTTCTACTGATTTATTATATGTATAGACGAAACCGATGTTTTTTTAACTTTTGAGAAAACTGTGAAGCCTAGACGCATTACTCTGGTATCAAATTTAATTGTCGCCTCATACTTTTCTCTAGGACTATAAGTTTAGGTCAGTACGTGTCTTTGAATATGACGCAATCACAAAAGTTTCACTTTTCAAAAAAAAAAGCCTACTTTGACAAACTGTATCTCTGCAACTAATGAACTTAAAGTATTGGAATTAAGCTTAAATTATAGTATATTTAATTAGCTTTATTATATTATAAGCAAATACACTTAAAAACGTTTTGTTCAGGTAATTTTTACGAAAAAGCTGCCAAAATTTCGCAGTTTTTCGAGCATACCGATTTCCGGCCAACGTAGACGCGGGCTTGCGGACAGTGAGCAATGGGTAGTTCACTGTCCCGCCGTCCGGTAACTGTCCGGACCAAGCCCAAGTCGTCGACGGCGCGCACTGTTCCGCGCGCCTCAAGGAGTTGTCAGCAACAGCAGGGACCCAGCCGGGTCGAAGCCTACTGGGGCCAGGGTTATCCGAAAGGGCGCTCGAGCCCCGTTAAGAAGGCTAGAAGGAACGGGGTGGGTCTTTTAGTCAGTAAGAGTCTAACACTATCTCCCGCTCCGCCAACGGGCGGGGGATGTCAATGCATGATTTTTCCCACCATAAAAAAAAAAATAAAAAAAAAAGATGTTCAGGGTTGCAAACTTGGGTGTTAAAACTTTTTTTTTTTTCTTTTATTTATATATTATTTTTCAGTAAATTGTTGTTATCAATTGCTGTGATCGCAGTCAAGCACTAGTTTATATCAGTTAAAAAAAAAGTTAGGTAGGTAAACTTTTTTATATGAGCTTTTAACAATACAGTCCAATGGTTTATATTAAAATTCATTGACTGGCCCCGGATTCCGAGGATTTACTAATTTAACGCCTTACGGCACCCCACTATTCCTCGCGAGTGTCGATATGTATTGTTTTTGCTACACAAACCAAAGTATCTTTTTTCTCGTTAACTTACATGTTTCATATTTTCTTTTATACCTTCAAGACTCCACAGACTTGAGTTTCTTTGGTTTTAATTTCAACTCGATTCCTCTACGCGTTCCTTTCTTCACAGACAGATGGACAACAAAGTGATTCTATAAGGGTTAAGTTTTTTCCTTTTGAGGTACGGAACCCTAAAAAGTGTCTAATAATATGGTGACGTGCTTGTAAAACTTGAAACAGTGAACAGAGAAAAAAAGCTGCGTAAAAATGTCTTTCCTCGCGACGTGTAGGAATATGTTAGAGGAGAGTCCATTCTTTGTCTCATAAATGTCTGTCCAAACAAGTACTTACCCAGACTTTTTGCGAGACAGATACGCTTGTATATGTTTAACATACATTTTGCTTGACATCCCAATATTATGGGTCGGATTCTGGATTGCGAATTTTGAGTAAAAAACGTGTCAAACCCAACTTTGCTACAGTACACTTCAAATACTTATTCGACTTTATATTCTTAATTTAGAAATCGGGGATTCTTATTAAGTATAATAAAACATAACTAGGTAGTGCCCAAGGCATTTGTCTCACCGCCAACGATGAGTGACAAATGAGTAGAACTTCAAATTAGAAACGAGTTGGCGAGTATCGAGGAGCAACTGTGTAGATTCAATAGTTTTGTCGTCTTTCATTTGCATAGAATGTATATCTTATTTCAGACTATAGACGTTCACCAGGTCATCGTTCCACCTTGTAGAAGACCTTGCAACGCCACGTCTTCTGGTGGTCTTAGTGGTGGTCGCCATTCAAGAACCTTTCAGCCCCAATAGGCATCTGTTCTGCGAGCAATGTGTCCTGCCCATTGCCACTTAAGTTCTTTTTCTTCTTCTGTCTATCGGCTGAAATGATGATGATGATGTATATCACGTTGTACATTTCTTGAGTAAGAAAATAGCCGATAGTAAGTATTATAGTCGCTTTAGGACAACTTAAACTTGCCTGTGTACATCAATTCTCGTGTTTTAAACTGCTGTTTGTGTACAATAAATAATAAGAAAAAAATAAATACGTATACTGAATTTTCCACCTATAAAATGCATAGTAACACACATCTCGCAGTATTAAACTATACGATTTTACACTTTGATCCCTGCATTTGACTGTGAACAAAACGTGCAGTACAATGCCCCGTGAACGTAGGCTAACAATAGTTGGCAAGCGGGCAACACTACTTGACTGAGTGCGAACAGGCGGCGACGGGTTGACGTGTCGAGTGCGTCCGAGAGTCCACTCTGTGGCCGATACAAGTTAGTGCGGCCGTAAGGGTGGCACGCGGGTCGTGTTTGAAAACGTGAGCTCGGAATTAGATGACTTTTATTGAAGCTGTAGTATCAATACAAGATATCCTTCCTTCCTACTTTCCTTATATCCTTAAATATAAGAAAACAAAGTTCCATAATGCGTCTTTCTGTCTATCTGATTGTTAGCGATAAACTGAAAAACTACTAACGATTTTCATGCGGTTTTGAGTAATAGTTAGAACGATTCACGAGGAAGACAGAGTGAAGGTTAAAATGTATATTCTAGTACCCCAGCACCCGTTTGAAGTTATTATTTCTTTGCGAAATATTGATTTATTTACAAATCTACACTAACATAATAAAGAGGTAAAGTTTGTTTTTTTGTGTTATAGGAAGTAGTCTCTGAAAGTACTAGTTCGATTGCTAAAATTTTTTCACCGATAGAAAGCTGCTGTATTTTTAACTTTAAGTTAGGCTATATTTTATGCACGCGGGCGAAGCTACGAGCTATTCTTTATGTAACCATATTTCTTATGATCTAAGCCGTTTGAAATTAGTAAGGAAAACAAACGAAATAATATCATGTTGCCAAATATTTTTTTTTTTAGATAAAAGTATTAATCGCACAAAAAATCATATGTTGATAATGTTGTAGATGATTATCATACATTTTTTCAAATCTAATAACCCAGTGGATACCGAGGAGTAGGCTTCAGAAAGTCACTGTTTTATGGTACTGCTCGTGCGCTAGAACCTTAATAAGAAAGTCAAAGCGTCAATTTTCCGTCAAATCGCCTATCGAATGTCCCAGCAAAATTCCTATCAAAGGAAATATATCGCTATTTTGTTCAACATGTAAAGTTTCATAAGCATAAAGTATGATGTCGCGCCGTCACTTTGCGTCCAATATCTGTATTTTATCGAAAAATAATGTTAATGTAGATGTTACTTGTAGTAGGATTGGTTAGACTTTTTGTTCCTGTACTTTTTAAAGTAAATTAGTGAAGTGTTAAAGATACTTAGACGACAATATTTGTCTTTATAATATATAGAAGAAACTATATACCTAATTCTACCGAGACTAGAAGTATCCAAATACAGTTTAAAGTACAATTGTGTGCAAAGAAAATCAGTAAATTAGAAGAAAAACCAAAGGCGATAGTTTGGCGACATGACGTCGGTTATCTTCTGGCTTTTAGTTCCTAGCCTAAGTTACTCCTTATTACATCAGCTACTTGAAAATAAGTCCCGTCAAAGACGGTCCAGCCATTTCAGAGATTAGCCGGGACAAACAGACAGACAGACAGACAGACAAAAATTTTAATTCATATGCATGTAGTAAAAAGCGGTTATTTCAACATTACAAACAGACACTCCAATTTATTTATATGTATATTTTATTTTTATTTATAGATGCATAGATTTACATAATGATATTTTATGTGACCGTTGCTGCTATACTAAGACCGAATGAGTACAGAAAAAAACTTTTCTTTACGTTATCAAACCGGCTAACAGAGGACAATAAAGCACACGGGTAGACCTTGTTCTAGTATACCCAGAACACAGGATACATTTATCCCGGAAGTATCCCTTTGTATAATCTACCTACTGCCACGTGGGAGAAGCCACCGGCAGAAGCTAGTTTTCCATATTTCCATACTGTATATTTAACATAATAATCTTAGCTTTCAGCTGGAAAATTATGTCCAGTTCAAAAAGAAAGGTAAAGATAATGCCTGACATTTTCGAGCTCTCTCAAAAAGGACCGTAATGATAAATGTCCGTAGTCTCTGAGTGCTGACTAAGCGAGTTCCTACAATACCTATTATTATGTTAAATTATATGATTTTAGGGTCCCCGTTCTTTTTTTAGCAAGGAATAATGTCAAACTAATTACAGTTTTCCAATATAGTATAATAGACAAAAAAATGCCTTATTGTCCCAGCAATCTAGTTAAACACACAGATATTTAATTGAACCCTAAATAGAAAATATGAATCACACTATATAAACTATTTTTATTATGTGCCTAAAGCCAAAGTTTTTTTTTTTTATTATTTACTCGGTGATTAAAACTACTAACATTTTCCGCTAATTTCGATTGCTCGGCTCGGGCGTGTTTAGTTCCTAAGCTAACTTATGCCATTTAACATAGACTATGAATTTAGACCATAAAAGAAACGAATAACATCTTTTATGGAATATATACTTAACATTGCAGAACAAAAAAAATAAAAAAAAACCTACCTAAGTGATTCCTTTCAAAAAACTGTTTTTAAATCTTTAGAATTTACCGCACCGAGTTCTTAAAGTCGCCTAATACAACCACAATTTCACGTCGTTGCTACGAAAAATGGCTTTTTATATAAATTAATTTTATTTCTGGTAAAACAGAACCCTTTCTTGCATTACTCTGAGACCTCACACCTCGGAGTAAGCAGGCTTAATAGAGTGTCAATGCTGTGGATCCGTTTATCTGCGAGGTGACAGATGGTCGTATTTATCGCGCACCGCTCGAGGCACTGCACACGCCTAGAATTTGTTATTGACGCAAGGCTTTCCCTCGATATTCTTTTGCAATTTCAAGCGGGTGATTTTAAATGAAAGTTTAGTGGTATTTTTCTCCTTTTTCTAGGAATATTTCAGGCTTTTGTTTAGAGTTTAGAAGCCGTGTTTATTTTGAGATGGAGACAAAAACGTGTAATGATGGAAGTATTTTTATTTTATTTTAGTAAAAGCTTTTCCAAGAATACATTCTAAACAAACAATGAAGTAAACTTTTTGAGTTTTGAATATTTTGATAAAACTTTTTAGGGATGCACAAATGTGCTAATGGTAGAACCCTGCTGAATCCATCATTATTCGGAATACCTACCACACATAACTGAAAATTTCCATATCAAAACTAACGGACGTGTTACAAAAGTATGTAAGTAAACATTTTCGTAACACAACTGATTTTAGTTGCGCCTTATAAGAATGTGACGTCAAAGTAAATATTTATGTACGTGGGTCGGGAGAAGACGATGCTTTGCACTACATACTTTACAGTCGCGGCGTCCCTGTGTATGATTTAATAACATTGTTGAGACAACTAACTGTCTACCGTATACGGAACTTCGCCATTATTTCATACTTAATGCTTCAACTGAAACAAAAGAACTGCGAGATATTGTACTCCATTTACAATGAGACAATTAGTTATTCCGTTGATAACATTTACTTTAAAAATGATTTACTTGATTTATCTCGGCGGGGAGGCGTTCTTTTTGAGATAAAGGGATTTTTATTATTTCGGGTCATTGTTCAATTCAGGCTAAAGAGTTGGGGCGGCCGGCATTCGTTTTTTGGCTCGCTCATAATACAACAAAGAACGATGCTAAAATATTTATCTTTTATGGATCATTATAAGCTATGCTTACGATGGCTATCGCGGTTCGACGACAAAGGTCGATTTTATGAACGGTTCTTGACGCAGCGTTTTACGTGGCAGGGTGTCGACCACCCAAAATAGTCATATATCACTTGGGAGCCGCTCCCGACATTTATTAAAGGTCTTTGGCGTTTTGATTACTGTTTTCAAATATTCGACACGTCAATTTTTTCAATAAATAGACGCAACGAAAATATTTTTACAAAGCGTGTTTTCATAACAGGATGTAAGAACTTAGTTCCGTTTATTTTGAAAAAGTATCTACTATTTTCTTTTTAGGGTTCTGTACCTCAAAAGGAAAAATACAGATCCCGTATAGGATTCCTATGTTGTCCATCCATCTGTCGGTCTAGCTATCAAGACCCTTTATCTCAGGAACGTATAGAGGTGTCAAGTTGAAATTAATACCATATTCACAAGTCGGCGGTCCCTTGAAGCTGTGAAAAAAAAAATAACTTTTGAGTTAACGAAAAAAAGATACGGCATGTTTATGTCACAAAAAAAAAAAACGTGTTATTCAAGTAATTTAACACTTTCAAGAGAATCAATACTTCCCGTTGACCTAGAATCCTGAAATTTGGCCTGAACCAAGGTCTCATAGCACAATTATAGGAAAAAATATGAAAACTGTAAGTACAGTAAAGTTACGTCACAAAAAAAAAATGTGAATCTAAAACATTTTCATAACTCAATTCGGGAATTAAATTGTTTTCGGTAAATTTATACGGTTCTCTTTTTATTAGTACATTCTTTTTTCTGTATTGCATCAAATAAATGATGTATCTATATATCCACCTATCTATCTACTTATTGTTGAATGGTATCATGTATAAGATTGTAAATACATACGTACCAATGTACCTGTCTGTCTGCTGAACACGTTTCCGGCGTGCTCAGATGACAGCGATGGAGGAAGACAGGACAGGAGGTCGAGGAGCATTGATGTCAAGTGTACCTGTTTTTGTATAAATATATGTAGTATATTATAACAATGTATGTAGTAATATTTAAGTTCTTTATGCAAATAATATTTTTTTGGTATGTATTACTACCTCACTGAAACCACCTTGGTGATCACCATCAGCACATGAAAGAGGGCCCGTCTTAAAAGACCATCCTAGAACAACGCCTGCCAGGAAACATTCCTGGAGACTGTGAGGGGTCTTCCCTGAGTTTCGTTATGCTTGGTAGCACGCGAAAACTGTGCCATCGTCATTTCTGAAGTCACTCCGTGGGTGGACAGAGTAGTAAACAGACCTTGTCTCCTTCTTAGTTATATGGTTAAATATAATAATAATAATAACTTATTTGTCTCAGTTACAGCAGATCCATATTTTTGTTAGTAGATACTTAAAAAATTATGTTAGTAAGCTAAAATTAAATGTGCACATTTCTTTCTTGACAAGCATCTGTATACAATGCCATAATATTGGACAGTCTAATCGACTAGCTACAACTTTAGGAATACTGTTGCTACTGCCACGGACGCAACTTAGCAGCGATATGGCCCTCTTACGTAGAATGGCATGAAAGCCATCAACACACGCATCGAAAAACATGACAGATGCACTACAATGCCTCGGCAGCCGCATCAGCATCCTAAACGCGGTGATTGTCTTCTGCGTATTGACCTACAGACTGCACTGAACGATCCTCCTTAAATAGAACGAACTATCCTCCGAACAATTTGGTAGTTTATCCAAGAGAGTGAACCGAACAATCTCATTTCCCTAGCCTCAAACACAACACAACGTACGCCTCATAGCCACACAAGTGATTGCCGACTAAGAAACCTCTTCAACGCGTTTCCAATTAACATTCTTCATGTAAATTAATTCACACACCTATTTATGAGTACATCCGTATCGTATAATCAGATTAGAACGTTATCTAAAGCAAGACAGAGTTGTTTCCTTGCAAATTTAATACGGAATCTGTGTGAATTGTAAATATTTACCAAGCTATGGATGTCTCAGGATTTAATCAAAAAGCCTCTCTGTCATATAAAAGTAGAAACTGATTAATTGAGATATCAATACACAGCCGAAACTACTGAGACTAGGAGAGTGAAATTGTGCACAAGGCTTCCTTTTATAACGTAGGCGAGCACTAAGGGAGAATTTTCCAAAATTCACCTTCTGAAAGGATGAAAGGCGGTCCTGAGTTTGTTTGGAGAAATCTACGTTCTCGCTGGCAGAACCTTGTCGAATTGGTTTAATTTCTTATTCTATGTCTGTTGACTGGTCCGTTAATCGGAAAATACATGTTGGGATGGAAGTGTATGCATTTTATGATACATATTTATACATATTTAGGCACGTTACTGCATCGTTGTTCTCGTGGTCGCTAGTGCGATTGCTGAGTATGGGGTTCTAGGACCGATTGCGCGGTCGAGCAATAAGTGCTATTTTTTTTTTCCATTACGAATTACTCTGTAGTAGCCCGGAGTTCAGAAGTTGGTGTAGTGACACTTAAAATTGATTTGAAAAAATATTCCTAATTATTTGCGATAGCAATGAAAATGAAAGCAATCCAATAGCTTTTATACCTTCGTTTACTTTGCATTTGCAGCCACGATCCAGTGGCACGGTACACCATCATAAATTCAGTGTAATACCTTATAAAATAGCTGCCGCATAAATAAGAAACCGGTATTGTTAGCTACTTTATTTGTAGAGTTCTAAATCAGAGTCTTAATTACCAGAATGGATTACAATATCACCTAACTTAGCACGTAATGGGTATATCCCGCGGCTAAAAGCTTGCGAATTTTACGAGTGACCCATAAAACGCTACCAAGAAATTATCTGTTCAAAAGACAATTTATGCCAGTGCAATTAAACGGTGCTAGGTCTTCTTAAATTGCTGGAACTGTGTAATTGTATTCCCTCCTTATTAAGGAGCACAGTCTTACCTCGTAAATATAAAGCGCCTTAATCCTGTTTAATTTTCTTGTTTACAAAGTTGGGACTACTTTTTCTATTAACTTTTGTGTATGGCGTCGAGAATCTCCTCTGCATAGCTGTTGACTGGTACAAAAAACTGGCGGCATTGCCACGCTGTATGGCAATGCTTATCTTTGTTACGGTAAAAGTCGGTCTTTGGGTCACTTGAAGTGTCCACAATGTAAGATTATTTTGCGGAGGAGTTTTTTGATGCTATATTTTAATTTTATTTATATAGAGTGGCCAGAACATTGACGTCCAAAATAAAATTTAGGTCCCTCGTATCGTGTGGTATCCGAATCACCCCCATGTATGTTCCGCGACTTTTCATTGTTTTCGAGTTACGATTTCTTTTTCTGATTTTTTGAGAATGATCTATTATGAGTAAATAATTTTTATGTGTTTACATAATTGGTTGGTGGTTTATAAATAGGTAACCAGTATGTAGCACATGTTAAATAAAGGGTATTTGAGAGAAATGGTGGCCCAGCCAGGCACAATACTTTGTGTAATTCATTTCGTCACCCTCTCAAATCCTCCATCAAAACGGTAAAGGGAAACATCATGAAGAAACCGACATGTCCTAGACCCAAACATTCGAAGATATGTGACATCCAGTAATCCGCACTGGGTTAGCGTGGAGGATTAGGTACGGTTCATTTCATCTCCCAGAAGAGGCCAGATTTCCACCAGTGGAAACATCATAAGGCAGATTATGCTATTATGCGGTAAATGTAATTTTAATTCATTAAACCCCAAGCGAACGCTGGCGTTTGCTCTCTAATTGTCTTTCTATTGTGTCTCTAATTATGGTAATCGAAAGGGAAACGCAAAATAAAAGTTTAAAAATAATAAATACCTAACTAATAACTTTAGAGTTCTATGTAACTAGAGGTCGGGTATCGATTACAAAACCAACCAGAGTGCCTATTGATATGAATATTCATTTTGACCTAGTAAGTACCTACTTAATTGAAATTTTAATGTTGGTGGAAATTGTATCATAATTGCCTCTTTGGCGGAGGCGGGCTTAGTAGGTATTGAAACTGTTGCTTCGTTGAAAAATTGTGAGCAAAGTAATTTTATCATTGTTAGATATTATTATATCTTTCTTCATTGATTTAGTGCTCATACCTTTTGCTTATTAACTTAAGTGGGTTTTCAGTTTTTTACATTGATGCTTCCCGGAGCGGTCCACGAAAGTTATAATAATCTAGGGTCCTTTGCAGTAATAAATTATCGGTGCCAAGGTAAAGTCCTTTCAGTTACCCGTAATACTTATATCCATACTTTGTTATTATTACTGTGTCAGCTCAGAAATTTAGAGGACACGGTTAGCGCAATTAGCTTCAATATTCCCTCTTTGAGGTGTGGCTAGAGAGGTAATACGCCATCCTCTACTTCCGTTTTTTTTCCTAACGCAGGTCATCGCCGCATATGGCCAGTTCCAAAGGTTCCTGTATAGGATTAAACTGGAAGAATCGGCCGGAGTGTAACCCTTGTGCGGATCCGTAGGACACGGTTGAAATCTGCCCCGCTTAGATGAAGCACTGTCGTGTCGATCGATGGCGGCGGCCTTTCGCAACCGGTTTAGGACATAGTCTGGAGCGAAAGGAAGAACTCGCGTTACTGCTTCGCAGAATGAAGTAACCGCTTCCTTACTTCATTCTGCGAAGCAGTAACGCGAGTGGAGAATTTCACACCCTGAACGAGAGCAATTCCCGGCCACCGTGAGCGTGGGCTTGTGGAAGACGAGCAATGGGTAGATCGCCTTCCGGTCAACCGGTAAAGACCTAGTTCGAGTTGATCACATTATTCCATGCGCGTCTCAAAGAGATGTTATTAACACCATAGGAGCCAAGTATGGCCGATGCCTAGGCACGTCATGGCGCCACAATTATGGCGGTAAGTCCCCCCTTTGAGGCGTGGCTAGAAAGACCTCACGGCTTACTGTGCGGAACGCCCGGAGGACACAGTGGAGCAAACAGCAAAGGTGTGCCCCGCTTGGGCAGAGCATCACCGTGCCCTTGAGGGGTGATCGGCGGCAGCGATCTCTCGCGCCGGGCCTTGGTACAGGCCATGGTCCGGAGCGAGGAGGAGTGGTAGGCTGAGGCCTCCTTCTGCGAAGCAGTAATGCTAGCAAAGGAGAAGGCCGAGCGCATCAGGCAACGGCGCTCTCAGCGCCCCAGCCTCTGCCGGGATTCCGATCTCGATTTCCGGCCATCGTAGGCGCGGGCTTGCGAACGGTGAGCAATTAGTAGCTCGCTGTCCGACTGTCCGGACCGAACCCAAGTCGTCGACGATGTGCACTGTGCCCGCGCGCCTCAAGGAGTTGTCAGCAACAGCAGGAGCCCAGCTGGGTTGGAGCCTACTGTGGCCAGGGTTAGCTCCGAAAGGTAGCTCGGCCCCGGTATGAAGGCACGAAGGAGTAGTAAGAGTCTGACACTATCTGCCGCTCCACCAAAGGGCGGGGGATGTCATTTTTACTCACCGAAAAAAAAAGTAGGGTTGATTCCCGCCAGGGTTGCCGGTATATTCGAAAGAGTTACCGTGATACTGGAACGCAAAGGGCAACTGAAAGGCACTCATGGGTTTTAGGTAGTAATAGTTTGACGCGACCTCTCGCTCCACACTACAGTGATACCTACTTCAAAAAAAGAAAAACTTTTGGCACAATGGTTGAACGATAGAATGTACCGTTGTGTGTCCAGGCCCGATACCCGCCTGAAAAAAATCCACGGCTTACAAATAGTTGTGGGGCTGCATTTCGATTTTTTTTTATAAATTATTTTTTCATTATTCTACGTTCTTTCTACATGTAGGTAAAACCCGACGTTAATCATGATTATCACAGCCGAGTTACATGAGGACGCAGAAAATATTATCGGAACTTTATTTTTGTTAGACAACTTACTTTACCAGGAACAAAAGAAAAGCGTTGTGATGAAACCGTAACATCAATTAAGATCTTGTAAGAGCCGGTTATTTAGCACCGTAATATCCTCCAGTAACGTACCGTATGATGGGTGTGTGGAACCAACAATATAAGTTGAGCAATCTGTCTGTAGTAACCGCGTCTTGCGACAACTCGCACAGTCGTAGGTACGACGCTAACGGAGCGTGAAGGACTCGTCATATATCAAGGAGCAGGGTTGTTAGGGACAAGCTATTTACTAATTCTTTGTTATTATTTTTTCTGTCTGCAACGCTTCTTACCATACAGTTAAAACAAACAATGTTATCAGAACTTTTTTATGATTTTCAGGCATCTGTTTGATTCTTGTGATAGCAATCATTATCGACATTTCACAGGACTAGTCGTTACCAGTCCTGTTCGTCTTACATTCATCCGATACCCGTGATCCTCACCATGCCACCAGTATACCTTGTGAGAGGCCTCCTAGCACTGCGTCTTTAGAGATGCGGTCGCCGCTACTAGAACCCTTCGGCCCCTTCGACCATCTGTTGTCACTGCCACTTAGTTTGGCGATTTTTCAGGCTATGTCAATAATCTTGGTTTTCCTGCCGATATCTTTATTTGTGATTTGTATTGACTATTTCATATTATTTCTAGGAACTTTAAAACCAACCACTTAATTCTTAAGGAAATTCCTAAAGACGTATGATAACTATTGTTTCAACATCTCGATTTAGTAAAATCAATTATTCTGACCAAAATAACGTTGAAAACCTTTATCCTGTTCAACATTGAAATGAAAACGTAATGGAATTTCTAGTACTGTTCAAAAGTAGATTGAATTGAATAAATGTGATTCTATTAATGAACGAATTGAGTTAGAAAACTGCTTCACAAATAACCGTTCAATCTGGCAACGGTAAAGTCTAATGATTTTTTAGTTTTAGTTAGATGTTTGTTCGAATAAAATCTGTTAGAATTTAAATATTAGTAGAAAAAGGACGACCTGCGCGTAAGATAAGTTCCTACCTAGTTCAATCTCAATTTAGATCGGTGTTTTAGTTTGAAAGGCAGAAAAATTTCACCCGAATCTAAATTGAATTATCAGCCGTTTTTATATTTTACTAGCTCCCGTCAGCGTCTTTGTCGGCATGAATGTAGATAATTATCCCAATGGAAAATACTCTTTTGATATAGGTATTCGACTTATATCATATGCACTATTCCAAAAAATGATCGACCCAGCCAAACGTCCAAATCTGGTCCATAATAAACAAGTAACAAACATACACACACTCAAAAACTTTTGCCTTTATAATATTATAAGCGTGACTGATTGGTTGACTATAAACAACGCTGTCAAAATAATAAATTCTCAATATTTCAATAACATCAAAAAGCAATGTAATTTTAGTTCAACAACTAAGAAGTGATAATTTATTTTGCTTTCAGTATGGAAAAAATACCTTAAAGATAAGAACTATACTCAAAAAACAAAAGCTAGCCTATCTTATTGTTAAACTAAATTAATGTAGCGAAAATCGAGATGAAGTCTGCGGCATATGGTTTGACAAAAACGTTGCGCCTTGTGTCCATAAGTCACGGTAAATGGCGAGATGTCGCCCGACCACTTTAGCCAGAGCTGCTAAAGCCGCTAGATTTATTGATGCTACGTGGAGACATATTTAATAAATTTGCCGTCTGATCTGCTCTTGATAACTTCTGAACTCACAAGTGTAAACATCCAAAGGAAACACCGCTCACTTCGCTAAAGTGTTAATTAATCTAATTGTATAGGGCGGCGGCGATCGAGGACGAAAATTTGTCACCCACGCACGACCAAAAACACATTATATAGGGTCGAACTTTGTCACCTTTCCGGGATACGAGTTTACGGGTCAAGGGATAATGTATGATGGATTTGATCGGCAATCAACCGTTAAGGAACAGGATGAAGCTACATCGACCCACGACTATCTCACTGAACCACTATAAATAAAGAATACAGTGAAACGTTTGTCGAGCACGCAGCTTCAAATCATAAACATTTTCTCTTTCACTTTCATAAAGCTGGTTTATCAAATAAAGTATTTGTTCGTCCAAAGATTAAGCCGTGAATACATGTACATTGTAGAAACCAGATAAAATCAGAATGTTGTAATTGCCCGTATTCTCTAGAGATATAAAGCTTCGTTCTATATCCCGTCACAGTAATACGAGGGGAAACTGAGTGAACAATTTTTTGCTCATTCTGGGTGTCAGACAAAAGGGAAGAAGGATCAGAGTCCTTTGTCGTTTAGCGAGCTGATGAGACTGGCTCTCCCCAACTATGCTCTTATCTCATCCTAATCTAGGCGTCTGGATTTGTTTTATTATTCACTTTAAGCTTTAAATTTTACCATCTTTTTATTTTATAACATGAAAAAGAAAAATCTTGTATTAAAAAAAATAAAAACTGAAATTTTGCACAGCGGTTCCTCTTATGATGTATATACGTTTATTTTACACATTGCCAGTAGACAAGCAGGTATTCTATGCAATGCCTAGGAATTGTAAACATTACCAAGGTAAAGCATGTAAAGGACAATAATATTTCATACATTACCTGGATGGCCCAGGTATTATATATTGTAGCGTGGGGAGACGCAAATGAAAGGCTTTATATTTAATTTCGACTAATTATATTGTACGAAGCCTTAAATACATATTTTAATATAAAATTCTATTAATATTTTTCTTGTTGACATCTCATGTGACGACTATGAAGGTCACATATTAATTGGGGTTAAGACTGGCCACATAATGGATCTTTTAAGGTTTATGGTATTAAAAATAAGAACAGATTGAAAATAGGCTGACAGATGTCGAAATTAAATATAAAGTCTTTCATTTGCGTATGGACGCTACAATATTTACATTGCCTAGGTATTGTATAGAATACTGGAATATACAGATTACCGGTAACATATACAAACAATAAAACTTTGGTTATATACTTGTCTAGATAGACTAATACAAACAAACGATGCACTAAAAACCGTCTCCAATTGCAAGATATGTGTGAGTACCGCTTGCGTACTTATTGTTTTCAAACTGTCAAGGTGTGCGTGTTTAGGTTATGATTAACTTTCCTTTTATCCGTTATTTATTATGACGAAAGTTTAACAAAATAGGTTGAATGAAATAATATTTTGCAAATTAAAGAAAGAAAAAAACACATTTATTTAACACAGACTTTAAGACAGACAATTCTCTGGTTACATGCAAGTACATATAACAAACAAATAAAAAGCATAAAGTCCGATGTAAGACCAGACAAAAAATACAGTGAAAAAAAATTACAGTTTTTTTATTTTTTTTATTGATAGGTTCGCGTTTGACCACCATCTCACTTGATGGTATGGATGGCTAAATAGGCGTGTTCAAGATTGGAGACAATCAGTAATTTTAGTTCTTAGCCGTCGTAAACCCTTTTTGTGTAAAATATAAATCATCATCAGACAAATGTTCGGAACACACGACTGAAGTCCTGTGGGGTTTCCACTGGTCTTAATTTCGAGTCCGCAGTATAATGTCTCTTCAGTAATTTGCTAGTATGGGATCCGTAGGAAATCTGAAACCCAACAAAATATTAGAAAGAACTGACAAAAATACTATTTAGTGCAAGATGTCATGGGTTTTATTTATTTTGTAGATATAGATAAGTTATCATTGATTGATTTATTGATATAATAATGTTCTCCTGATCGAAAGATGACGTAATAATATTTGTATTATATCTCCCATAGTTTCGCCAAATCTCCCTAGTTAAAAAACTGACAACACTGGCTAATCAGAATAACTTACAAAAAAAACGAATTAAAAAATCATGTTTCTTAATATAATACTGGGTAAATAACAAAACTTACCGATGAAAAGTGATCTTGGCATTTTTATATGGTTTTCCTACATATTTGTGCTACAGTCTGATAGCACAAACCGGCGGCATAATTAATTACTTTTCGTGAGCACGTTATCTTTAGGTGTTTCAAATGACTCGGACGTACGGGAGAAGCGAGTCTACCAATTATAGTAGACTTTATTTGGGCCGTTCAATAGGTGTCAATGTGGCATCTAGACAAGTATATAATCATAGCAATAAGATTAGATTTTCAAAAATTCACTTTTAAGAATTAAAAAAGGTAATTCAAAGTTTAAAAGACCTATTTTCCCGCAAGCAAAGCCGCATGCAGAAGCAGTAGCGAAGAAAGTAATATCGAGTTACAGAAACAATGAAATTGCTTGACTGTTAATTTATTTATTCGTTCAGTTCGTATTTGAACCTTTCAGTTCCCTTGACATTTCAGCAAACATTTAATTCATGGCGGGGCCCTCGATGTTATCTGAGTGGACGCGCGACGTGTGGTAGGGGAACTCCGCTGGAGATATTGCCAACTGTCTCGAATCGCGTTTGTCCTTTACGTATCGATGCAATCATGTATCTGGTCCTTTGCACTGGTAATTGGATTACATTTATACTTCAATACAAAAGTGTTATACTTTGTTATGTTAAAGAAAATTTGTTATTATTGAAATGTCTTTGGGTGTTGGATATCCTATTTTTCGAGGAAGACTATAGGTTATAATTATAACGTAAAGCTTCGATTTGTAGAAGCGGGGTTGTAATCGAAGACTCGGGCGAAACCACGATAGGCAGCTGGTTACATGAACAAAGAAGATAACACTCTTAACAAAACATATGCTAACATTCACTTATATTCTCGTGATAGACAAGCCCTTTCATGGAAACTATTTGTCAAAATATTGAAAAGTTAAAACGAAAATCTGCTGCAGCGCTCCATTGGCATTATGTCGTCTAACCGAACTATTAAGATAAAAAGCGCTGATAGCTTTTAGAGGATACTTTTTTCGCGACCAAAACGTCTTAAGCGCCATGAATTTCGTAGTAGGTACTTACGCATTTAGTTCAACATAATAAATAAGTGAATTCAGAATCGTGTAAAATAATGAAACCATAATCATCATTCTAAAGGACAGCTATCTTTAGTGAATGATGGTCAGGACTGCGCTGCTAATATTTAGTAACAAAACAAACAACAACTATAACTTTAGCATAATGAGCTTTTTAATGTTCCCACTGCTGGGACTCAAGCCTTTTTTCTTGGAGAGAGAATGGGCCGTAGACCACCACGCTGGCTCAATGCGGGGTGGTGAACGTCGCATGTCTTCGAAATATGCCGAATTCCTCACGATGTTTTCTTTCACCGTTTTAAGAGCAGTGGTGATGAAATAAATTACATAAAAAACTATTTTTTTTTAAATCTATTTTCAACTTAATTTTTCGAGGCGAATCAAAAATTGATTCAGAGTCAGACATTTGCACTTGGTTTAATGATGTAGGGGTTTGAAGGCACATTCTGAAGGAATAGCATTACTGCAAGGAATAGCTGACTCATTAGAAAACGTTTTCCACGCTTTAGTATCATCAGTTTGAAATGTGCAGAGCAGATAAACGGATATTTTGTAGGAAGCCACGTGTTTTCACGTCTAACCTCTTGAAGATATTCTATTAGACCAGAGTGAACAAACTTGAAATATAATTATAGTATATGAAGGACGAAATCTCAATAACAGTAATGATCACTTAGTGATGTATCACTTATATTACACATAATAATATGACTACAAATTCAACTGAACCAAATTTATATTTGAATACTAATCTATGTATACATAATAACTATGTAGGTACATAATACCTCAATGCTTACGAATGACGGAATGCTTAACCGCAAAACTTAGCGATGAAAACTGATACTCAATGATTGCATTTCTTGCTGAGTTTTTACAGTATCGAAAATAAGACGTATTCATAATTATTGAATTTGACGGAATTCATTGGTACCGGGTTTTTTTTTTTGTTGTAAATAATACCATAACATAGAAACGATGTCGTTACATAAATCAGAGATACGGCATTGCAATTGGGTCCGATCAAGCCTGATAAGTTTTCTCCTCTCGCATTAGGGGCACTTCCCCGCCATTGAAGCACTGCGCACCTATTGGAAATAAATACAGTACGTTACTTTTAGTATTATGACACTATGATATTAACATATAAATGCGTTAGATAGCTTGTGTTAGTGCCGAAAACTTAGAAGATAGTCATTTCCTTGAGTTGTTTTATGCTATGCGATAAGCTGTTTTATATGAACACCAGTACTATCACAATTCATGGTTTACTCTTGTTTCATATTTTATCCAAATAAGTTGAGCTGGTTGAGCGTGAAGGAGTAACAAACCTGCACACACAAGGCTACATACGAACTCTATGTCATAACTAGGTGCTGCAGACGGCGTCGCCCGTGTGTTAGTGGAAAATTGTCCCAAGGGAATAGGCTCCTGTGATAAAAAGTGCTGAAGGAACATTGTTAGCCCGTACATGTACCTACTAAGTATCATCGAAATCCGTTCAGCCGTTCGAGCGCAAAGACATTACAAACACACAAACTTTTGGCTGTATAATATTAGTATGATACATGAGATCACTCAACCGGTAGGTTTATTGCCCTTAAACTGATGAGGCAATCGCAAATACTTCAGGCATTTAGGCTACTTATTATTTTTTATTTTACTGTTCTCAACCATAACGAATGGTAAAAAACTTCCAATACAAGTCTCCACATAAAACTGTAACACTCTAACTAATCTTTCTAATTTATTTAAGGCTAAAGTATAAATGACAATAGGCTCTAAAAGCGCTGCGAATTTAAAATAGAGTCAGCGTCAATCTGATCGAAGTGAGCAAACAAAAATGGCATGGAACTTAACCGTTCGGGATTAGGGCCGGGCGCGGGCGGGGCGGGCTGAAACCGAGGCTAGGCCCGCACTACTCTGCCATTAGATGGACAATTTGTTTGGCTACAGGCGTATAAGCCTTTAATCTCTCATAGCACTCGGCCCCAAGTGACGGGCAGGCCTGCCAGCCCGGAACTCATCCATGCGTTCCACCAATCGAACTATTATTTTTTGAGCTCTAAATAGAGATTCGATTCGAAATCGACGTGCCGTTTAATTGGTTTCGGAAATTCGTATTTAGTTTTAAAAATAATTTGTTGAAAGAATTTTATTGCGTTCGAGCACCAACGCCGATTGCATCGGTTGTTGATGTTAAATCATTTGGCACTGATTTTATATTGCGATACTCACAACCGTAGTGTTTGTTTTACTTTGTTTTTTAAATATCGCATTTATTAATCGCAAATGTTTGAAATTGAAGCTAGTGTTTGTTGTGAAATCAGTTTGTATTTCCTATTACATCAACATCGTTATCCTGCCTTCATCCCGTGTTATTTGCGGTCGGCGCAACCTGTTTCTTTCTTCCATCATGTCTTGTCTATTGTCACGCAATCACTGATTCCCTTTTTTATTTCACTCCTCACTTATCTTTTCTTTGGATGGAAGGAATCCAAAATCATCTCTATCTATAACCACATGTAATAATCATAACTCTTTCTTGTAGCTCTTTTTCGTTTTTCATAACACTTTTTCTCTTTTCTATTTTTTTCTCTTTTTTTTCCTATTACCAAGAAGGACAAAATAAAACAAAAATCACAATTTCAGGCTGTCATTACAAACACACCTCGCTAAGAGGTCACTTTCGTCCGTTTAAAAGGCAAAGTCCTAACTCACTCACTGACTCATCAGTGCAAACTCACCCAAATCCCCTAAGGGTTTGTCTAGAAAGCTGAAATTTTCCACAGATTCCTTTTATGATGGGTACAAAGACTAGAAAAGATCGTCCAAAATTCATCGTTCAAGGTGATGAACAACAGGAGCTCAAAGTTGTTAAGGAAAAAACTACTTTTACGCAGGCGAAACGGCTGGTAAAGGCTAGTTTTATGATACAAAGAACTACAGGCGCATATGTAGATCCTATAGCTAAGTGCTCGATATGTAGACAAAAAGTGTGAGTTCCAACACGTACCCGAGCCCATCAACAACCACTTGTGCCACACACACGTCTGACGTTACAAATAGTAAACTATTCTTCTCTCATTGTGGATCATCAATAACAAGCCTTTTTGGTAGGAATTGTTTAATACCTCACCACTTCGTAAAACATTGCTGCCATACACCTTTCGATCTATCAGGTATAGCGTAAGATGGATTGTAAGGATATCTTTCGGATTTTTTTCATTTTCATAGGCGATGAGAACTTGGAGGCTTGATAAGTGGCAGGGGATGAAAACATGGTCTCCAAAATGGGCTATTAATCAACCTGTATAGGAAAATAACTGTGGTATGTTGGGTATTCCATAACCCGACTGAGAGCGAGATTTTTGGATCTGTGTAATAGTTTCGGCAAAATGTGTTGTTCAACCAATGCTTTGCTTAACCAATAGTCAAATACTCGTATAATAAAAAATGTTAACATTTTTATTTTAGGGTATCTAATTATATATATTTTTAAGTATTGGTTAATATAACTACAAATCAAAATGACCAATGACCTGTAGGTAGTTGGTACGCAAAGCCGACGACTGCCTACAGGTCATCGGACTCGCTCAGCTGACGTTTTCTTAAAGAAATTAATTTCATACATGAGTAAATTAATACGAGTTTTTAAAAAAAGGTACTTTATTTCTTAATTTTATCTTTACAAATCGATAGTGTTCCATGTACCGGATCGACCCTCCACGAGATTAAAACGATCAAAATTTAGCGGTGTATTTGAGTTTTCGTAAGTGTATTGAAAAACGTCGTTTGATACACGTGGGAATTTGTCACTGCAGCCCTCGGCTCCATAACACTACCGAATGCCGCCTTGGTCCCAACGACGAATTTTCTCCGATTGTATTCTCTTATAATTTCAGACTGCTCTTACTAACGAATCTCGATGTAACCCGGTATTTTTCCATGTGATTATTTCCTCATGAGTTCCATCAAACAAACGACATGAATACTGCCCAAATAGCTGACCTTTGTCCTTCTCAAATACTCTTGTTAAGTAAATTCACTGTCAGAAAATGGTTAAAGTATTCTGGGAATTCTGTAGCATAATTATGTGACATTAATATCTCGAGACGTATTATTATTGCTCTGGAATGTAAAAGCAATTATTTGAATTTGATTTAGATTGAAATTGGCATAATGTAAATTGTACAGAAATATTAAGTCAGGGAACTGATTTTAATTATATAATTTATACAGAACCTACAAACAAGTTGATACTATATACTGATTCGCACATTATTAAATGAACAGTTTGGAAATTATGTATTACGAATTCATTTGCCAAACTGTATAATACGTGGGTACGTAAGCATGTAAATTATATTCAATAAAATATTTCACAATCCCCAATAAAACGTCAATAACTTTTATAGTGGCTAATATATTAGGGGCCTTATTTATCAAAATTGGTATTTTTTTCATAGTTTATAATTTCAAGTTAATCCTAAGATATCACAATTATTCAAAGTAACTCATTTCAAAAAGCGCCAATATCATAGACAAAAACCTAATATATAGAGTATCAAGTGCCTTCATGCTCAGACAAAGAAATATAAAAATGACTAAAGACAAAAAACTTATTTTGCTCTCGCCTACAGCTTCAAAAACTTTGAACAAAAAGGCAAATGATAAATCCGTATATCTAAGTTGAGGGAATTAATTGTGCTCCTAGGAACACGAGATTGGAATTGCTCTTGGGTTGGATACAAGTAAATTCTTTATTCCCCAGTGAGTCACCCATCACTTTCACGAACTTACGTTTATACAGAAATTTCGGCTTGTTTCTGCTCTGGGAGTCAGAAAATGTTTTAAGTATATTTTTATGTTGTAAATATGATAAATATTGCGTCAATTTATAAAGGTTATAAACTTAGTTTTTAAGTGATCCTGCCTCTTATCGTTTGTTAGGTTAATTTTGTTATTCAATGTGTTTTCATGTGGAACGAGGGAGTAAAATGTGTAGGCGTACTGAAGCTTCTTTTAGATTTATTAAAATAAATCGCTATTTATCAGTTAGATATTGCTTTAGTAAAGGAAAGATGTCAAAAATATTCCATTGTTTACGTTATCTTATATTGACTCTACCTACAACATTAATTTAATTTTCTGTTTTTATTTTTGTATTGAGTTGTTGGCAAATGATATTTATTTCGCAAATAGGTTTTAAAGACATTTTTAGGCGTCAATTTAAACTAGCAGAAACAGGCGTTTTCTAGTTGACTACATTTAGAAGAAAAAGTCTTCAAAGACTCTTTTAAAGTAACAGTTTCTTAGGCAACCCACCCGCGTTATATTATTTAATATACTAGATTTATCATAATACATTTTATCCATAAAACAGACCGGTGAAGTCGTTCTTAATCGTATCCTCTACTATTATTCTTTGTATATAAATAAAGTATATAAAAAGGCCCTGTTTTCAATCTTTACTGTGATGCTTAAAATGAAATACTAATTTGAAAAATTATGTGTAGAAACACGAATACGTTCTGTTTAAAATCAAATCAAAACAAATAAAATTGAGTAGGAAATCAGTTGCTTGTTTATTTAAATTGAAATTGGGAGTATAAAAATAGCTTCCAAAAATATAAAGATAGTGTTAGTGGGTGCTATAAGCGCATTAAAATATTATGTCTTCAAGAGAAGAAAAAAAAAAGAAAATTAAATATACTTTCATTTTTATTTAGGTACTAAAAAATTGTGATACGTTATTTTCCTAAAAAATCAGTTGGTGGCCCAACGACTCAGGCTTACAAATCGCTGGTTCAAACCCAGCTAGGTGCATTATTTTGTGTAAGTAATTAACGAGTATTTCACAACCACTGCTCTTAAAAAGGCATGTCCAAGAACTAAAAATTCGTAGACATGTGACATTCACCAACCCGTCTTCTTTTCTAAGTCCCAGCAGTAGGAGCAAAATAAGGCTGATTATGATCATAGGTATATAATGTATATTTAACTGCATATCCAAAAAAAAAAACTGTAAATTATCGTAAAATCAAGTGACATATAAAATACAATTATCATTTATAAAACTGTCTACTGAAAAATAACAAAACTACGAAATACAAATGAGATAAAATTAATTGAACCTCTGTTCAAGCGTTCATGTTAATCATTCGATGCGGGTTAAAATTTGATTTCCAATTAATTTACTCATCATACTATATTTTTGTTTTATTTTAATAATTATTTTAACAAGTAGGTAATAAGTTTCGATTACCTGAAAATGCCATTACACATTGAATACTCATTAATTGGAATGATCTGTACTAAGTAATTAAGTTTTTTTAAACTTATCTACTCGTAAATTTGGTTTTAGCAAGCAATTTACTATTTTTCGCGTTAGTGTGGAAAAGTGCGCGTGCCCGTCACAATTTATTACATTTATGGTTTAAGGGTGGGCGCTAAGGTACGGCTGAAACTGGCTTACCCACCATCAAAATTTACCGCCAAATATTTTGTCAGTCACTGTTTCAATATTGACAATTGTTTAAAGGTGCAATTTCGATAAATTAGCGACAAAATTTTCGTGTTATCAAAAAACGGCCCCTGAACGACCTCTCGAGTTGCGGCGGGTCATGCCCGTTTATTTATATCTCATGTGTATTGATTGACGTCGTTTGATTCACGTAGAAAATAACTGTAGCACCACCCTCGCCTACGACCCGATAGCAACGACAAACTTTCTCCACCTGTATTTCAAACTGTACTATTTTTACAAAAACATACAACTGACTTTTATAAACAAAACACTAAAAACATTTAAAAAAAACCTTTAATTTTTCTATCGTTAGTAAGGTGTGTCGTCTCATGTAAAAATTGGAAACTTTACCATGGCGATTAAGCGAAGTTAAAAAATCGTTATCGTTCGGGTAAATTCGGCTATCACGAGCCAATCGAGCGTTACATATCCGAGTGTAACGGTTCAGTCTCATTCAATACCCTCAAAATAAAGTGATCAACCCCCCAAGCCAAGTTGCGTTGCGTTTGCGTCGAATGCCTCAAGTTAGCCACGCCCCCGATTGTTTTGTTCTCCCGTATATTTGAAGTTTGCTACTAGCGTTAACGATATATTATATTATATTACGTGTTAAAATGTCAATCTTATGAGCGAGAAAGAGGGATAAAGTTATACGCCCTATATAGCTTTATCTCTTTAACAGTTCAGTGTAGGTCGTAAAATGGATCGCGTTAAGAGCTCGTAGTAGCAATACGGCGAGCCTAAAGACGTATTCACTTAAAAAATTAAATTGTTCACTTTTCCCATAGCTAAAACTAAACAGTAGGCTAGTTCTGTTATAGAGTATCTATAACAATAACAAAATCCCATAACGACTCAATCTACACAATGGTACTGTTTGTGAAATGAGGGTGTACCAGGGTTATGAAACGAGATTACACATTCACCTACCCTTTGGAAGTGTACCAGCTAGATGATATACTTTGAAATTGTGTAAACAATAAACGAACATAGGTACTTTAACAACAATTCCGGAAGGTTTTTAACATCTATGGAACATATTGTAGTTAGTTAGTAACATTGATACTTATCTCCGAAGTTCTTCATCAGGTCTTAATTAAGTTTAAATGGGAACATCTAATCATGGAACTGGAAGGTGGCCATTGGAACTCAGATACCCCACATTCTCTGAGGTTTTTGTAATGGTCTTGACGAGTATTAATTATAAACACCGCTATATTTTAATCGTTTTAATCTCGTAGAGGATCGATTCGGCACATTAAACACTATCGATTTGTAAAGATAAAATTAAAAAATAAAGTACTTTTTTTCTAAATCTCGTATTAATTTACGCATGTATGAAATTAATTTTACACTAAATTAACCTAAAAAGACACACACAGCAACCACTTTTTCTGTTGTTGATTACATTTAAATAAACAGATGTCATAGTCAACTTGTCGTGCGAAGATCAAGCAAGAAGATCCTCCCTTTCATTTCACAGATTCCAATTAGGTCAGACTTAACACCAGCCATGTTAGATTTCCATAATTAACTGTAGCCAGTTACCGTTCCGCATACCTGCTGATTCAATCGCATTCCGTCAAATTGATTTAAGCGGATAAGTGCTACTCGTATCTAATGTGTATTGTACATAATGACTAATGTAGAAGCTTTTTGAATTTAATAACGTGATTTACTAGAATAAACATACATGTTGACATTCTATACTATCTGTGGATATCACAGAACAGTACCCCTAGCCAAGTTGATAAACTGCAATCGTTAACGCTAGTACAAAACTTTAAATATACGGGAATGATGTCATCTCGATGGTTAGTCACGTGGTCAGAACAAAATAATTGGGTGCGTGGCCAACTCGAGGCGTTCGACGCAAGAGAAACGGTTGTAACTTAGTTAGGGGGGCAGAAGAGTGTATTAGGATTCCTGTGTTCTGTGTTGGTTATGAACGTCAACATCGGCGTCATCTAGTTTAAATTGACGAAAAAATTGATGTGTAAAAGTGCTTTTATAAAACCTATATGAAAAACAAAAAAAAAAACATCAACAGTATTACTTTCAGAGTATTTTAAGCTTGGTCTGAATAGAGAAAACTTGAATAGACTATACAATTATTAAAATGTTTTCTAAATTTGGGACTAAAGTCCAAAGTAATGTAAATAGTAAATCTTTCGCTCAACCCATGTCCTTGTAGACTTCGAACCTGCTTGCCCCTACGGAAACTTAATGGGGATGAAAGGGGAATTTCGCTTGTATGTGCAATATCCGTGTAAAGTTATCAAAAAATAAAAGGCCTGTTTTATATTTTACTTCACTTTCACTACACACAATAGAACAATTCAGGGGATTTTAAAGATTGTATGTTTTTGGGTAGCCTAAAATACATTTTTTTTTAAATAATTTCATGATGTCTTTCATTTTTAATAAATTCGTCTAGATATACTAATATTACAAAGAGAAAAAAATCGTATTTTATTAGACATGCAACGAATATTCGGTTACTATTCGGTATTCGGCCTATTTGGCTGCTTTTATTATATTCGGCCGAATACCGAATTGTTAAGTAATATATTTTGTTATAGGGAGATAATATTGGTAAAATGAAAAAAAAATCGATTCATTACGTATATATTCATATTTTCATTTCTCTTAAAATCATTTAAGTAGGCATTTGTCCATAACACAGGTACATAATCATCTTCTGAAGTATTCTATAGTATTGTCGTAATCAAAATTTAGAAGAAAGGTTCTCATTTCTCTTATAATCATTTATTAAGTAGTCATTGGTACATAAAACAGGTACACAATTTAATCATCTTCGGTAGTAGAAACGTTAAGAATTTTTCTATGAATTTGAATTATTTTCATAATCAAAATTTAGAAGGGGAAGGTTATGGGATTTTCAAATCCCGTGAAAGGCGAAACATGCAGTGCGTTAGCAATATATAGCGCGCAGAGCAACTGCGGGCGCGCAGGCGGTGAGTACATTAGTGGTGAGGGCACGGCGATGCTCCCCCCAAACACCTCGACCTGAAATACCTGTCCAACAGTTAGTCCTCGACTACTCGACAGAAGTATTCGGATCGTACTCCAGGGCAGGGAAATGATCCCCGCGTTGGGAAAGCAGTGGGTGCTTTGCACAGAGTGCTGCTCAACCTCGGGCGTCCTCTGGAAGAAATTCATCGTCTTGACGCGGGGGTCGTGCGATCGATGGTCCTTTACAGGGCACCAGTGTGGTCAAATAGACTCTCAGGTGTCCGTCGCTGCAGGACTAAAATTAATAGTTTGCAGCGGAAAATGGCCATCCGCATCGCACGTGGATACCGAGCGGTATCCTTCGAGGCGGCAAATCTCCTGGCACGCTTTCCGCCACTGGACATTCTGGCGGTTATGGACGCAAGAGTCTATAATCGGATTTGTGATATGCGCCAAAGTGGCAATAGCGTGCCTTGAATTACTGTAGTAAGGCTGATTCGGCAGGAACGGCGACACGCGCTCGAAAGGTGGCGAGAGCGGCTACAGCAGCCGCAATTCTTGTGCAAGCGTGTTGTCGAAGCTGTTCTACCACACTTCGAAGCCTGGCTGACAAGAAAGGAGCGCATCTCCTACAGACTCACTTAGGTGCTGACCGAGCACGGTTGCTTCGGTGAGTACCTGAACAGAATTGGGCGAGAGGCCACGGGTAATTGCCACCATTGCAGGGGCAACCTGGATTCAGCACAGGACACGCTAGAAGAGTGTCCAGCGTGGGCCACAGAGCGACGAGTCCTGGTCGGCAGGATCGGGCGAGATCTATCTCTGCCAGCAGAACTGAAGGCTATGTTGGCGGGCTAGAAATCTGGAGGGAATTTGCTTCCTTCTGTGAGACCGTGATGGTCCAGAAGGAGGCCGCTGAGCGAGTTCGTGAAAGGGCCGATCCCGCTCAGAAAAGAAGGCGTCGGGGAGGCAACCGTCTTGATGCCTAATACGCCGAAACCCCGCTTGCATCATTGAATATAAGTGGGACTTCGGAACCATGGGCGCTCAGAGTGGGAACTCTGCTTGCTCATCGAGGGATTCCAGGGAAGACGGTAGCACAGTGATCACGTGCTGCCGTGCACAAAAAAGGTCAAGAGAGACCGTTATAAAGTTTCTTCAGGAATGTGTCGTAACAGGCGTTGCACTGAGGGAGTTCCGGAATGGTCTTTTGAGAGGTAACGGCAATGATGCACTTGTAGAGTTGAAGCTCCAAAGCTTTGAGCATCACCGCCGAGTTGCTAGTCTGACGGTTTTCTATCGTTTACATTTCGGGGAGTATGCACTGGAATTGCACAATCTAATTCCGCCAAGTCTGTTCCATCATCGAACCACACGACGTACAGCGTTGCGCCACCGGTACATGGTAGACATGCCACTCATACTATATTTTGGGAACACATTTACTGTGCGTACAGCCAAGGAGTGGAATTCCCTGCCGGAATCTGTGTTTTCTGATAGCTACAACTTAGGAGTCTTTAAGTCGAGAGTGAACAGGTTTCTTCTAGGAAAGTGTGCTTCATCGTCGATCACATCATCGCTTACCATCAGGTGAGATGGTGGTTAAACGCAAGCCTATCATTAATAAAAAAAAAACGGGCCCCTTCTATGTGCTGATGGTGGTCACCAGGGTGGTTTTAGTGAGGTAAAAATCCGACACTCCCCGGACTTATCCCCAAAGTCCGAGCGCCTTTTGAAGGTTTCCCTTCGAAAACAAAAAAAGGCAGGGAATTGAAAGCGTTGGCAATGTCAAATGTAATGACACTGCAACGACAACCCTACCCTGGGACACCGCATCCCCCGTCGTGCCATGGGGTCTAGGGTTCGATATCCAGGTTGAGCAAAATGAAAACACGTAAAGCCGTTGGTCTTGCGCCTTATCTCTCCCTGGTAGTGTCGGATTAACATCTCATCGGACCTTGAAAGTAAAGGAACAAAGAGGGTACCATTTTTTGCGCACGCTTAAGCACTATAATATTTCCTGTGTATCTGGCTAATCTCAGTTGGAATTGGCTGCCATGATCGTAATTAGGTCGTGAGGATTAATGACAAAATAGGTAGAAAAACAAAGAAATAAATTATAAGTATGTTTTCTCATTAAGGTATTTAATTACAATACATATTATATACATAGGTACTTGAGAAAGAGGCTAGAGTCTTGATTAAACTTGAATAAGGGCCCATTGTTATTTAGAACCGTCTAAAATTCAGAACTCAATTCAAGTTATACATGTATGCGTTATCTCTAGAGTGCTCTTTAAAATTTAATATACAGAATACAGATGCTTGAGATATTATAATATCATCTTCGTATCGTCGAGTTATACTCTTCATTTTATTTTACAACAGTTTTGAAATTCAACACAAACCAACGATGGTCCCGGGAATATGTGAAATGTTATTTTAATAGTACACGGCCTTAACACTATACTTAAGACTCTTTATAGGAAAAAAAATAATCCGTGCGAAAATTTTGACCATTGAGTAGAAAATATTATAATAATCTCGTGTGTTAGTAACTCGTGTGTTAGTAGTTAGCCTATTTATGTCACACTGCTGGGCGAAAGCCTCCTTCTCGCTTTTCCACACAAGTCTGTCTTCGGTCAATGCGGGCCTATCCCTCCAGTAGTTATTCGCCTTGGTCTGCCACGATGTCTCCTTGCGTTTAAATTTTCAAATACCGACAATTAGAGACACAACAGTAAGACAATAGCAGTGCGAACACCGGCGTTCGTTTGGAATTTTATGAAATGGGACCTAATAAGTGGCTCTTTTAGCCCTCAGCTCATCCGAGATGCGGCAAAAATAAACTCGTATACGTATTTTATTTTGATATGTCTTAAAAAATACGCACTGGTCATAAACTTTTCCTTTATAGATATAACTGTAGGCCATCTTGATTTTACCCATGAACTGTTTGTTTCTTAACAAGACTCTGTGAGATATATCAAGTTACAAAATTAAATAAGAATAAGAGAACAAGGGAGTTCAAAAATTTTAGCACAAAGCTTTGAATACAATATGATAAATTTCCATATCAATAATAGAAAAAAGACTGTCGAATTATACTGAAAAAACGGGTAATCAAAGAACAAGCGAAGCGAGCTCAATTTTAGCAACTTACCCGGAATTTGCTCATTTTGTTTTTATAAATTAGAAGTTACGAGTTGAGAAGGTACTACGGCCGATAATAGCTAGCTATCTGTCGCCTCGCACCATAGTGTCCCTGGCCTAAAATTAAATTCGCTACTACACTTGTAAAGATTGACTAGATTAACAGCCGAGATCGATCGTGATTGACCGGTTAGCCACCCCTGATGTACATATATGTTACGTAAGTGCAGTAATATGTAATGATTATGGGTAGGTGCGTCGCCCAAGGGTAGTTTCTCTCAGGCCATTACACGCCAAAATTGCTTCGACACCAAAGCAAACTAACCGTGTTTCACAGTGAACTGCATTTTATTTCAACATTTTATAAATAAACGTCAATGTGAAGTAAATGAAACACAAAACATGTGCTGTGCTGTTACAACAGAGAAGAACCAAAGAGGTGCCTTTTACTGTCCAGTGGCTCAAGCAATACTGATATCGTTCAAAGTATCTTCAAAAAAAAAAACATACCAAGAGTTGTTCGCGATTCAAAAAGTTGTGTGATTTTAATTACAATTCGAGTATTTCAGCCGTTGATACCTCCGTATGAAGGTCACTGTAAACGAGTTCCCGCTCAGGCAAAGTACTGCCGTGTCTTCGTGAAGGCGATTGGCAAGATGCGGGCCCTGGTTCAGGCTATGGTCCGGAGAGAGAGGGAATGCACTGCGGTCGACTCGGCAGAACCAGTGATTCGCTAGAAGGAGATGACCGCAGCCGTGGGGGAACGAGCTCTCAAGCCCCTGCCACTGCTACAGGTTTCGATTCACTGTGCGATCCCCGGCCACCGTGCCGTACCGGGCCACTTATTTTAAAACCTGTTCCTAGGTTTTAAAATAAGTGATTCATTTTTATTTTTTAGATGATTGTATTAGTACTAACGTAAATAAACAATGGACTACAGAAAATACCTACACAACAAACGTCACACAAGTATTCATCATTCTGTCATGCGATGACAGATAAAAAAAAGCATGACAGGGTTTAAAAAATACCAATATCCATTGGGTTTGACCGACCTCAAAAAAACAAAGGCAACTGATACACGCATACAATACTGGAAAAATAAACACTGTATGTAACAAGGCACGTACATTTTTGTTTACTCGATGAAATTGATGTGTGCAGTTCGAATGGGTCTATCGGAAATTAACTGTGTGTTTAGGAACGTACAATAAGACGTGAAGTAAACATGATAACAACTGAACGAAATTATTAATGCATGGGAATTATAGTAGCAATAATCGTTCTTTATTAATTTTGGGATACACAGTTGGGTGGGATTTTGAGCTTTGCAGTAACATTATAGAGATACTCGTATTAACTTTGTCGTTATTAATTGGGCGTCTTTTTTTTTAAGCTAATGCATAGCTTCTGCCGCGGGCCTAGAGCGTGGAGACCGAGTCCAGAAATTCACCCCACTCATTTGTTTTTTGAGCGTGGTGACCGATAAGAATACAAATGAGTGAACAATCAATCAAAATTCAATTCAATGTGTGAAAGTGTAACTTCAATAAATATCAAAGAAAAAAAAACAAAGGCAAAAAAATACTGCATAAATAAATAATTATAATTGCATAAGTTGATAAAAATGCTATGCAATAGCTTTACCGTGGCAGTCCCCAAGTGCCACACGTCTTTTTTTTTGTAGAATAATAATGAGCGATGGAAAGGGCTATGCTCGGAGTTTTCTTGCATGATCGAGTCAGAAATGAAGATATCCGCAGGAGAACCAAGGTTGCCGACATAGCACGAAGAATCGCCAAACTTAATTGGCAATGGGCAGAGCACATTGCTCGCAGAACAGATGACGTGTACCGGAAAACGCAGTGTTGGAAGGCAAGGTCATGAAGTTCCTACAAGGTAGACCTGGTGAAGGTTGCGGGAATCCGATGGATGCGGGATCGTTCCTTGTAGCGACACTTGGGGGAAGCCTATGTCCAACAGTAGACGCCTATGATGACGATGATGATGAGAATAATAATAACAGTTACAATAGAAACTTTTTTTTTGTTTAATCAGAAATATAACCAGGTGAAGCAGAATTAATGACTTTCCCATATTGCTACGGTTGTTCGTAGCGAAGCGTTACAATATGCTACGCTTTCGCGTAGGCCCGTAGGCAATCGCAGCACAACATGAACACACGAAACGAACAAGAATTTTAGTTGTATAATTTTAAGTTTGAAATTACGAGTAGTATTACAAAAATCTATTTTTTTTTTATACAAACCACTTCATTTGATAATTGTCCACACAATGGTTTTTAAATCAATTTTTAACCCCTTCTTAGTCGTATACTGTTAATGCCAGCCATACACGATCAAACCCGTTGTCCAATCCGTATGATACTACATGATTGTTTGATCAAACAGATTTGACCGTGTATGGGTGTGGATTGGTATGACCAACATGTTGTCAACACAAATCACTCCCACACATGGTCAAATCTGTTTGATCAAACATGTAGCGTCATACCGATTAGACGACAGGTTTGATCGTGGATGGCTGGCATAACAGAGTGGCTTTGGTCATGTCTTGGACTGGTCCAGCCCATCACCTTTCTCGTGAAGCGACGTCTGCAGCTCTGTGTTTGGAACTTTGGGAGTTGTCATGATATCATATTTTTTAACCAACTCCCTATAATTATTTAGGTCTGAAGCAAGAAAATATCAGTTCAATACAGTTACTTGAAAACCCGATCTTATCGCACAGGCATGCAGTAGACTGTTTTCCATATAAGTGAATAAATGTGTGCGTGCTCTCCCCGACACAATTTTATTACATTTATCGCATCAGGCTGGGCCCGCATCGACCCCCACGAGTCGCCGGGTAACCCTCGTTTATTAATTTCTGCGTAAGTGAAAAAAGTCGTTTGATACACGTGCAAATCTGTCACTGCAGCTCTCGGCTTCGTAACACCTACGGCTCGTGCGAATTCCGCCTGGTCGCAATGACAAACTTTCTACACTTGTATCAAAATATACTTAGACAGTGATGTTTAGAGGATCGCATGATCGACGTGGCACTAATAGCATAAAACTAATTAACATAAAAAAAAAATCGATTAAATAACATATGAGAGTAAATTATGGCCATTTACTCACCTCTTTATGCGAGGCAACCCTCCTATTTGCACCAAAAAAAGGAGGCAACCTGTAGTTTTTCAGTTCCCTGGGGCACATTCTTTAAGCTGATGCTCGACTTTCCGAAATTACAAATGAGGGATAATTGATGTCAAATATGTAACAACAAATTTTATTGTTTAACATCATTGGTACCAGATTTAGTTCGGCAATCTATTCGCAATGTCAATGCAAATCTAGCATATAATATTTACCATAATCAAATAACAGATGAGGGAAGAGATTTCTTCTATCGGCTCTTAGATCATATTAGCAGATGCCGTTTTAATAGTAAAATGAAATCATTATGGCAAGGTATTTAAACTTTATTGTTAATAAGCGTCCTTATATGAATCAGGTTTCTAAGTTTAAAATACAAAATTTAAATCTGTTTCAACACGGGAATTAGTATATACATACTAAGTAGCGTATGTTTTCTCTTGTGACCGCAACACAAACAGTCCTGAAGGTGGGCGCTTGTTAGTACACACGTGGGTCGACTATAGTGTTACCAATTTTCAAGCAAAATGACAAAGTCAGCTCTGTCGTTTCCCACACCACTTGATGACTCTTGGGGACTAAAACGGGTTTTGTTATTCCATTACTTACAATGCTCCCCCAGTTTTAGGGAACTCTGTTGTGATTTTAGTAAACAGAAAATCCGGAGTGCACCCGCCGTGGTTCGACAAATCCCATTTTATTCTCGCAGTTTTTTGAGCTATATCCATCATCTGTGTTTTGAAAAGCGAAATGTCACTAGCTTTTAGAATGCTTTATTTGGTTTCTACGTAAACGTTTATATAATAATAAAAATATTTTTATTCAATTGTTTGATTTAAATAAACAATCATAAATTAAGGGCTTAGGGTGAGTTGCACCATTTAACTGCAACGATAATAAAGCCGTTAACAGTTGTCAAATCGTCGAATTGACCAATAGGCGGCCGTTTCACGGCTGTTTATGGTTTGGTTATCGTTATAGTTAAATGGTGCAACTCAACCTTAAAGAAGAGGTAAAGGTACAAAATTGCATTCTACATAAACTAGGCATAAACCTGGATATCAGGTAATTTATTTAAGTGTTTATATTGTGTTAATAAATATTATAAACTAAAATTCATTAAACAAAAAGTAAATAACTTAAGACCTTCATTATTTAGTCAGATTCTGACGAATACTTTGCTTTGTCAAGAAATCTACATCATCGCATGACATTATTGTGTAAACATTCCATTAATTTTTTTTGCAAAGTAACTTTTTTTTTATCTGATATATATGACTGCGATCCCACCTGATGTTAAGCAGCGAAGCAATCGTTGATGGTGAGGCGCACTAGCTTTGAAGACACTATCTTATAAATTAGAGTTGTATTAGCACAATCAGTAAAGATATATAGGGTTGTTTGTAAAACACTAACAACTTTGCAAGACTGTTTAAACTGACATCATAAACAACAACTTTTATTCTATGACTATGGTTTTAGTTACATAGTTTTAAGAGGTTACCACTGTTTTTGTTTTACGAAGAGCCCTGTACATCTTTTCCCATGACATTGTCTTGACTTCTTGAGATTATTTATGGGATTATTTTGCGAGTTGATATTATTTCGTTAACAATACGAGGCTAAATATTATCGTTCTCATAGTGCACTTACAAACGATTTCGTAGATTCTTAGCGATAAAACTAAATGAACAATTACAAATAAGATCAGATTGCCATTAAGTAATGAGTGTGCTGTGCAAGTGCATCATTAAAAACTAATTAAATAGAGCTGTGTGTCGTAGACATATTAAAAAGCAACTTTATTGTAGCTAACTGAGGTGGCATTGAACCATTTAAATTTATTTACTTTCACAATTCCGTATCAAATCTATTTTCATTAAAAAATCCAATTATTTCGACTCCTGATCCCTCTTTATCAACTTAAAGAGTTTGGAAGAGTGTTAATAAACAAAATGGATCACGTAAAATCTCATTCGTTACTGACAGATATACAAAGAAGTAATTAATCAGGAAAATTAACTTAGCGACACACTTGCGAGGTTCTTTGCTTCATTAGTGAGAGTTCAAATGAAGACGGACTCTAATTCTAACTCCAATTAACAAATGTGGAACTTTTGCGTTGTCACGGAAGGTCAATTAAGAAATATCAAGCCATGAAAAGTACAGCAATTAGCCTAATTTAACTTTTGTCTCTCACGTTAAGGAATATTTAAGTAGGCATAAATTATACGTATACTAACTTGTAGGTACTAATGTTATTCTTTCAGTACGTTGTTATGTTAAGTTACGTTGTCGTCTGTAACGATTTTGCTAGAAAATTGCATTTAATTTCATGTTTATTATTTTACTTTTTATTACTGGTACGCAGTCGGATTTTTTATCCTAAATACGACTACCAAGGATAATGTAAATTACCTGGTGATTTTTTGAAAGAGTTACCGTAATCTGGAACGCAAACGGCAAACTGGGTTTAAGTCAGTAAAAGCACTTTCATTCCATCCAGAGCGAGAGAAGTCATTTGATGACTTTCACCTAAAAAAAAAAAGAGCTGCGGGATTGTTAGGCATCTTGACATTGATTTCTATTTATTAATAAATAACTCGTATTACAAATCCTTAAAATTGTTTTTTTTTTTACTTTTTTTACTATCTAGGCTTATTTTATTTGAGTACTATGACTAAGCTGGCTCGATTGTTAATTTCTCACTAACATTTGTACGCCCTCTAGCATAATATAGCGGTCTTTTTATAAATATGTTACATTACATCATTATTATGCTTATGTTAAACGAATGATTAAATGACCTATGACTTATTATTCGAAAGAGTCACCGTGGCCCGTGGATGCACAGGGCAACTGAAGGAACACGGGTGGATAGAGTCAGTACCTATCCTCAAAAAAAGATGAGAACTTCACAGAAGTAACAGATGTCGACTGATGATTAAAATTTGATCTTATAGCAAAACAAAAAAAGAATTTGCTAACGTTAAAAATAAACCGTTCAAACATAGCATTTAGATCTTGCTTTTATCGAGCTATCGCAGGTTGTTTGAGGGCTTTGAGTTCTCAAAATGAGTATTCCTTGTATGGCAGGCTAATCTACCGGAGCCTGGCTCCTATTACCGAGATAAGCTTTTGAAGATGCCTCAACGAGTCCTTATTATTATATATAAACTAAGTATTCTGTGACATATTTTTAATAACCGAAGCTATAATCGAGTTTAGAGCAGTTTTTGATGAGGTAATAAATTGATTAGATGAATATTTATTAAATATTTAAACAACATTCATAATACCTAAACATTAATGTATCCATTGCACTTACGTTTTTGTTAATTCTAAGGGTCAATTATTTATTCGTTACCCTTTGCTAGCGGCTTCATCTGTATTAAAGTAGAAAATTATCCCAACACGTTCCTGGAATATAGACATATCCGTTCTATTATCGGACCACTAGACGTACATCGTTAAATGGTGGACATCCCATCCATAAGTACAAAATTTGGGAATAAATTCATTGTGCGTACTACTAAGGAGTGGAATTCCCTGCCAGAGTCTGTGTTCCTGATAGCTACAACCTATAGGCCTTTAAGTCAAAAGTGAATAGGTTACCTACTTCCAGGCAATACTCCGTCTTCGGCTACATCATCGCTTACCATCAGGTGAGATAGTGGTTAAATGCGAGCCTGTACCTATTAAAATATATATCTATATATACTTTATGTGCCCAAATATCACCTTTCCTCGTAGACATCTTATTGTAACGCACTATTAGCTAAGTGTAAAGTAATGGGTGGACTATTAGTTAAGTAGACCATAGACTTAGTGCAGATACTTATAATCTAGATAGACAGATAGAGCTAGTTCTGAGGTTTTATAAAAAAATTGAATTGAGAACCTCTTCATTTATTAGAAGTCGGTTAAAAGAGTATGAACTATTCACGCTTAGATTTGCTCATATGAAAAAATATTAAATTAGCAGAAAATTAACAATTACAGGCAAGAAAACACCGTTTTTTATTAAATAACAATTAAAATAAACTTAAAGTTCGAATCCAACAATAACACCATGGCATAGCGTTAAAATTCTCGCGAATTTCTGTGCAAAAACGTATCTCGTTGTTAATTTATCTTTGTTAAAAACTTAATTATGGCAGCAATGAACGCCGGTGGACATGCCGAGGCGGCGGAGACAATGGCAGTCATTGTTATTGTTTACAAAGGAGCCGCCAGCAACTTTTACTGCAGCCCTAACTGTTGTTTAGATGACATAATGTAATTTGATAACCAAAATAAACTAATTAGCACAAATGTTTGTTAAAAGTTTTACGGATTCTTGTCGTTTTAGTAATCGAGTTATTTTAGATTGATGGTTTTATTTAACCGTGCTTATATTTAACTTTACGTTTAGGGGCATGTTTTCTACACTAATATTATAAAGAGGTAACGTTTTTTTTTTTTAAATTGCATAGCTTCTATCGCGGGCCTTGAGCGTGGAGATCGAATCCAGAAATTCCGTAACGAAAATAACCTAACACCCCCCACTCATTTGTTTTTTGAGCGTGGTGACCGATAAGAAAACAAATGAGTGAACAATCAATCAAAATTCAATTCAATGTGTGAAAGTGTAATTTCGATTAATATCAAAGAAAAAAAAAAACAAAGAAAAAAAAATTCTGCATAAATAAAATAAATAAATAATTATAATTGCATAAGTTGATAAAAATGCTATGCAATAGCTTTAACGCGGCAGTCCCCGAGTGCCACACATCTTTTTAGGGTTCCGTAGCCAAATGGCAAAAAACGGAACCCTTATAGATTCGTCATTTCTGTCTGTCTGTCTGTCTGTCCGTCCGTCCGTATGTCACAGCCACTTTTTTCCGAAACTATAAGAGCTATACTGTTGAAACTTTGTAAGTAGATGTATTCTGTGAACCGTATTAAGATTTTCCCACAAAAATAGAAAAAAAGCAATAAATTTTGGGGGTCCCCATACATAGAACTGAAACTCAACAATTTTTTTTTCATCAGACCCATGCGTGTGGGGTATCTATGGATAGGTCTTCAAAAATGATACTGAGGTTTCTAATATCATTTTTTTCTAAACTGAATAGTTTGCGCGAGAGACACTTCCAAAGTGGTAAAATGTGTGTCCGCCCCCCCTCTAACTTCTAAAATAAGAGAATGATAAAACTAAAAAAAATATATGATGTACATTACTACAAAAACTACCAACGAAAATTGGTTTGAACGAAATCTAGTAAGTTGTTTTTTTTTTAATGCGTCATAAATCGAAAAAATACACTATTATTAAAACATCGATCAAAGTTACAACACATTACAAGAACTTTTATATTATGTTACTTGCTGCTACGGAACCCTTCATGGGCGAGTCCGACTCGCACTTGGCCGGTTTTTTTGTTTGTAGAAGGTAATCTCTGAAATTACTAGTCCGATTGCTAATTTATTTTTACCGATTGAAAGCTGCTTTATTGCTGTCATAGGTTATGTCGAAGCTGCGTCCAAAAGCTAGTATTGGATGAAAAATAAACAACTTTCCAGTTTAATTAATTCGTTTTTATTACATATTTTCTTTACAAAATGTCTTACAGAATATTTACATTGAAGCGAAAGATGAGTACTTGGTAATGTAATTGATACAAGCGACATTGGATATATAGAAATTTTATTTTCAAAACTAGATTTTACCAGTGATTTCGCTCACATAAATATAGGTTTCTCCATATAAATTTTGGACACCGTTTGGCCTCACCAAAATTCCTCAGCAAAATTTCAGCGTTCTAAGTCTAAGAGTTTTAAGAGTAGGCGTTGATGAATGAATGACTGAGTCAGGCTTTTGCCTTTACTATATACAGAAAATGGAAGATCATTTCGTTCAATTATGTTATTCTGACTTGATTTATAAGTATTTCTTATCTACACTACTATTATAAAGAGGTAAGGTTTATTTTTATGTTTTTTTTTTTGTTTGTAGGAGGTAATCACTGAAAGTACTGGTTTGATTGCAAAAATTGTTTCACTAATAGAATTCTTGAGTGACATAGGCTATATTTTGTGTATATGTGCGAAAACGCGGGCAAAAACTAGTCATATTATGTGTTTATTTTTTTCGCATTACAACTTGCATAGAAATAACCACAGCTAACGTTATCAAAATGAGTCAGGTTTCAGAGGATAACCAGTGACGTGGAAAATACAACACGTCTGCTAATCCTTTACAGCATGCGCCATTAGTGCTCCTCGTGTTTATGCTCTTCCAGCCCCAATTATATAGTTTTAACGAACTGCACACAGCTCACTGCAACTCCAACTTAATCCCAATTTGTTTAATTGCTATTGTAGAAAATCTGGAGTGGAGACGTCTATGATATCCCACGCTTGGCAGCCTTAAATAAAACTTGCAAATTGTACTCCTAAAGAGCTGGGGTTAAGGGATGAATATCTGGTGTGCCCGCATGTAGTTTAAATTGCGTTTCCTTTGAGTGAAACACAAAGATGGCTGGATGCGAGGAACTTCATCTGACGGAAGACTTTGCCAACGGCCTTTTTCAGGGTACACAACTTTACGATTGGCGCAGTGCTAGTCAATCTAAAGCTGGTAAGTTAGCAACCGACTGAGAATCCATCTTTTCTTCAACTTCATAACTTACTTCATATATAAAACTGACTTTAGTTTTGAACAATTCTTCGAAACTCGCGAATAATCTACATGCAGCAGACCTTTTACGGCTTCTATTATTAAAATAAGCTGCCTTTGCTAATAGTTTGGTGAAATAAGTCTGTTGACGTTGTCAGCACAGTGAAACTAGTAAGTACTTTTGTTGTATCTGTGTTAGTCCTTGGGAAATAATTCGTGCAGATAGAGCTTGTGCGCTACAATCAGATAGATAAGTATATATATCGGTGTATATTTAACATTTGCATATGTTGGAAGCTTAACTCGCGTGAAATTAGGTAAATAATATATAGTCTGTGTCAATCAGTGATCAAGTATTAAAGACGAAAGAATTTTTGGAACCGGTCCAGTAGTTTTTGAATTTATTAATATACAAAATACAAATTTAACAAACCGTTTTGTAATATTATAGTACACACCAGCTGTCACTCGCAGTTTCACCTGCGTCTTTGGTTACTTTTCTACTTCTGTCGCAGCACGTGATAAATCCCGCGCGCCTCAAGGAGTTGTCAGAAATAACAGGGGCCCAACTGGGTCGAAGCCTACTGGGGCCAGGGTTATCCGAAAGGTAACTCGAGCTCCAGTATGAAGGCTAGAAGGAACGGGGTGGACTTTTAGTCACTAAGAGTCTGACACTATCTCCCGCTCCGCCCAAGAGCGGGGGATGTCATTGCATGATTTTTCCCATCATAAAAAAAAGTTACCGTTACCTGCACCACAAACATTATATTCAACTTTTTAGTTTATCTTCAATAATCTGTTTATATATTTCTCTTTCAGCTCATCAGTTTTGTTTGTTGACATCATAAACAAATATCTATTAGATATATATATTATAAAATATTTCCAGTCAGTAACTAACAAAAAATTGTACTCACGTACAATCGTGCACTATAAAATCCTCGCACAAACCAAACACTAGCGCCGTAATAGCGAGCAAAGAGTAAAATAAAAGCACTGGTTCGGAACCTATCTTAAAAGAAGTTTCCGTCTTAGAAACCTCAAAGGCAAGATCGGAAGTTTAAAGAAAGGCAGAGCGAACATTTCAAATGGAAAGTTTAAACTGAAGCGCGATTGAACTGATAAAGCCGTCAATGTTTGCTACTATAATTTTGTTAAGTCTAGTGGCTCGGATCAAACGTAAAAGACGGCGTGTAATCAGTTCTTGGCACAGGTCCCCGTAGACTGTTACGTACAACGATAACTAAATATAAAGCATCGTACTGCTTCGATTTCTAATTAAAACATCAATCGTGGTGGTTACTAGGAAAATTGGTTACCCATTTATTAGTTAAGAAATTTCATTTTGTGTAGATAGAAAATGTGATTTGGGTATTGTAACAGTTGCTTGACATGGGTTTATGGGTATTGAATGGAAACTAGATAACAAATAGATCGAATACAATTATTTCCGATCATATCACTTCAAAAAAAATATCTACATAGGTTTTATTTCCGTAGTATGAAGTATTATCAAGGGTATATAAATAACACACAAAATCGATTTCATTTTATCTATTTCAGTGTAACAAACATTATTTATTATTTAATACGTAGAATCATCTACCTACCTATTAAAGTTAGCTTTTTTTTAGTTAATCTAAGGAGGACAAAGTCTGGGTTATCAGCGAAGTTTACGAAGTCATTAGGGATAATGCCGACTTTGTCCAAACTATTTACATCTAAGCTAAATTATTATCTAGTTACATAATTGATATAATTATTTGAATATTACACAAATTCGCTATGGGTCAACGTGAACTTATTTAAATATATGGTGAAGCTAGTAGGTGAATTAATTGCGAAGATAGGAGTTTCAGCCTTCGATATGGAATACAGTGTTATTTAATTACCTGTCCGGGAACTGAAGGAACACGGGTGGGTTTTAGTCAGTCAAAGTCTGACACGCCCTCTCGCTCCACCCAGAGCGAGAGGAAATATTTTATGACTTTCCACGTAAAAAAAACCTAAAATTTCAATGCATAAGAGTAAGTTAGTGAAGCTAGGTTGGTTTATAGTTCACGCTATGGTTCCTTGTATAAAAGGTTTTTTTTTTTAAGATTTATGGCGATTCCCAATCACCAAAATAACTCAAAACAAAATCAAACTCGACGTTCGTAGTAAAAATATTCACACAAATGTCAGAGTTCGTCGTTTACCTCAATATTCAATGAGTGAAATAGTTCTCCGTATTCCATATCTACCGCATCACAACGCTATTGCCATCTAAAATAAATAACACATCGTGCAAAAACATTTTCTATTCAACTTCATTTGTATTATATTCTATGTCAACAAACCCCTAAAATGCATCCGTGAGATTTGTGTACGAGTACGAAACACGGTTATTTTTTCAAATTCAATTCCTGTGAAGTGCTCAAAATCCATGACCGAACGATTAAATTTTATTTTCGTGTTGCCTGAATTGCGTGTGATAGAAATTTAAATATTTTTTTCGTGCATTTATAATTTTATACGAATTGTTTTATAACGATTCAATTGCTTTGCTGAGTTATTTTATTATAGGTGATTTTCATTTTATTCATCACTGAAGTCCTCGTTTGGACAACAAATTGCTAAAATATGACGAAGTTAGAATATAGATTATATTATTTTACATTTTGACTTAAATAAGATAAAATGTACAGTAGAAGCCTATAAAGTAGCAGATCAGCAATGAATAGCGAAGAATTTAAACAAAACAATTTCAGATTACATTTTCTATATAATTATTTATAATTGACAGTAAGACAATTACTTAACAAATAGCCATTTATATTCACATTAATGCTACATTTATACTGACATTAATGCTAAATGTTTACAATACTCGTAAAATAAATAAAACAATAAACAGTATTTGTAAAAAATATGAGGACAACTTATTGAAGCGACATTTTTTTTCCTACTTATTCAAAAAGTCTTTTTAGGTGTTATTCTAAGCTATGTTAGGGGCTTCTTTTTTATATATTTACATGATTCGTTCGCAGTTGTTCGTGTATAACTCGTTATATCTAAGATCTCTGTACCGTTACAGCTTCGCTTTCGATACGTTATAGTTACAACCGCACGTACACTTTATGCCTGAATATGTTACTGTATCAATTTGAAATGGTGTTCATATCTCATCGCCGCTCCATGGTTTCGGCTTTTCGAATCAATCAGTGGTAAAGAAATTAAAAGTGTATCAATATTGCCTCTAGTTTTAGGTTTGTTGTAATAAACCGCATAGAAATTCCGAATTTCGTGTTGAATGACAGCGAAAGAATAAATATCGTTTTCATTACTCATATATTGAAAGTGGGTCTGAAGTTGAGGAGCGGGTTGAAAGTAATACTTTTCATCCCTAGGGAATTTTATTTTCAACTGACAGCTGTCAAATTATTAAAAAAAAAACTAGTTCTATCTTCACATTTCTAATTTACCATGTTCCAACTTTCTAAACAATGTCAAATACATTGTGGTATACAATTGAAATAACTTAAAGATAAATATTAATTAAATAATAATATTTTTTAAGTGACTTATTTGTTTAACTATTTCTTTAAAATACTTTTTTTTTTAAAAGTTTACAAATAATTTCTAATTTTTCATTAATGAGGCTGAACAGCTGGCCGGTCACAGAAAAAAAAAATGGCGCGAAAGTGTCAATCCGTCATTGTTCTTTTCGAGTTGTAGAGTTTTGTTTACATTTCCGTACAACAGAGATTTGTATTAACACGATAAGTTCATCAGATTAAAATAGTGATATAACGCCTAATTTAATAAGAGAAGAGGCTAAAGCAGTCTGTAGTGGAACCTTTTGCCGCCTAAATCAGAAGAAAGATACCTACCTAAAATCATAGGTACGACGACTCAGGTATTACAAACTTGTTATTTTATTTTTACTTTCCTTGTATTCGTAATGAAAAGCACAGTGTTTACCTTGGGGTGAAAGTAACTTATATAGTCCCTCGAATTAGCGACCTCGCTACACTCGGCTGCCAACTCCTTCTCGTTTGAGTTTCTTTCACCCCTAGGAGTGTGTAAATTATGTCATTGCACTCTCTCGGCTCTGTATGACCTCACTTTTAATTCGGGCAGCTGTCTCGAGTATAACCACAAACTCTAGCGTTTTAAGTTAAGTTTTCAACGCACTAAATAATACTAATTCATATTAGTAATAAGTCAATATTTTGTGAGAAATAGCTCTGAAAAATGGCAAAATATATTTTTAATTCATATTCTATCTGTCTTCACTGAGATTCAAAAAACACATCTCTGATTTAGTATATTTTATCGCGGCATGAAGTGTGTTGAAAAATAATATTGACCACTTACCTACAAAAAAATAAAATCAAGTTAATTTATTATTCTTTAAATACTCAATGATTGAATATTGTCGAATTCAAAATTCACAATTCTAAACTTACATCTTTTTTTTTATTGACTTTTCTCCAGCGAGGTATGTATATTCACTTCATTAAAATAAATTAGTTGTGGTCATTAAGAGCATTTTTTTCTCGCCAGTAAGGCTAAGAGCTTACTGAGCGGTTTTTACCCGTGCCTACCGCGGTAGAGGTAAGTACAGCTATTTTATTTCAAAACTCACGAGACCCCAGATTCACGTGGTAACGCAACCACCGTGGTTGCGATTTTTTACACACCTGGCTGGCAATCATCGCAAGATATGCGGTTGCAAGATGTTGAAATGATTGGTGCCCGGTCGCCCGACAACCAACAGCAAATCATGCGGGCGCTAACCGCCGAGACTGCGGGCGACCACGGCCCGAGAAATTCTACTAGTTGCTCACCGGTACAGCGGAAGCCACGAATAACCGCGTACACCGCAGGCGTAAAACGCGTCGTAAGATATCCATTAATTTTTTACATACCTAGGTACAGAAACTGCGGGCCCGAAACTGCAGCGGCCGCGAGTGAATACCACTTCGTGAGTTCTTAGCCTAAGATCAGATAGAGTAGAATAGAATAAACTTTATTGTACACTAAAATAGTGACAAAATGTAGAATTTACAAAAACTTAAATCCATGAGTGCGATGGTGGTCTTATCGCTGACAGCGATATCTACCACGCAACCTTAAAATCACAGTCTTGTAAGAACTTAAAAGAAAAATGGGATACTCTGCGTTCGATTTTAGCTAGATAAAGTTGAGCACTTTGTTTTCGAAAGCGATGTATTCGTACAGGCCTAAAAGTGCTAAAATAATAAATAACTAGTCTCAGCACTACGGTTAGGTTGGAATATTTTCGACGCAGCGTTTGATTCATGTGCTTGTTTTCATGTAGCCGAGCTTCCCTGCAGTTAGATTTATTCCCGAAAATAAATCAAGCAAATTGAAACTATACTTGTTTAGGAACTCAGTTTAAATGCTTGTTAAATAAGTGATTATTAAGAGGTTAGTATGGTGTCATATTTTATACGTATGGCCTATAACTTATTTCAGGTCTAGTTTAGAAATGAGATTCGGGAACTACATTAGACCGACGCGCACGTGGGCGATGCCTGAGTTGTACGACTGTACGTAGCGACGCGTCGCGTGGCGTGGATCGAATGTAGCTCTACAAGTCTAGTTGCCATCTATAATGTATGGCGACCGACGACAGATCGGTGTACGTGGTCCACGCAGGTCCAATATAGTTCTAACTACACTGTCTGTTCCATTCTTGCCTTTGGCATAAAGAAAAATGTCGGTGTTAACTACGCAATTTAATTTAGAATACTTGCGGAACCTTCAAAAGGGTCAACTATACAATTTCTGTTATTTTTTTTTAATATTTACTCAAAAGTAGCACCTACTAAATAAATTTCTATTAAAATAATGAAAAACTATAGTTTTCTCACCTTAATTTCACATTTTTAATACGTCTTCAATTTTTTTTAATACACACGTCTTCAAAAATTGCAACTGCCAATTTTCAAGTACAGATAGTACATCAAAATATTCTTATAGGACTTGTAGCTACCCGTAAGTGTCTATTCGCAGACAAAAATATAAAGACAGCGTAAAATATGTACCCAGCGTACACTTTGGTTTTCAAATCACTCCAATATTCGACACTAATCAAGCACTCTGCATGTTTAAACTACTTAGTTTTCACTATAGAGTCAATTTAGATGTCCGTTATTTGTTCTTTGCACTTTCACATGATTTTTTAATCTTCCAGTTTTCAGTTGATGGTGTTAACACTTCGCACGTAGATAATTTTATCGAAACTGACACTTTGACTCACACTTTTAAGGACTTTAAATAGCACTAGCACTGACATATCAAAAGTTCCAAATACATACTGATGCCAATTTTAAGCCCTGGATTAGGAGTAGGGTAGACGCGGGCGCGATCAAGTAGCTGCATTGCATCGTGAGTCGTCGTAGAAGGCAGTGGGGGCTAGACGAACTAGTGATGATCGCTCGCTAGTCCATCTCCTCCGATACGTAGCGATGAGTATTGTAGTCACTTCGATATTGACGTAAATTGCACTTTCATTTGTTAGGATCTGCACAAACTCTTCACTCTGGTGTCTATCCGGATTTCAGTGTGTGAGCACTAATAAGCACAGCGCGCAGTACAAAAGGGCCTCAGTGAGGCCGTGTGTGTTGGCGGCTGCAGAAGCGGCCGGCGCGGGCGTGGGCGGGCCCAGCCGCGTGTTGGCGCGCACCACCTGCGAGCGCCAGCGGATGCTGTACAGCGGCTGCTGTCGGGACAGCGCTACTAACCTAGAGAAAGTATCTGTGTTAGTATATTTGAAATGGTTGGCAGAGGATCTCCAAGTACGAGTCTTTATAAATTGCACCCGTCGTGCCCAGGTACACTTATAAACCACTTATAAAAATATGAACAGATTTCTAGGTGTTTTCCTATTTTGATATGGTGGGCGGAAATAGGCCTAAACTACAAAAAAATATTGCTATAATATACAAAATGGAACATGTAAAAAATCTGTGGAAGTTTTTTCAGTGTGCGCGCATCACATAAAATGAACGAAATCGACGTAGATAACTTTTATAGTTTAAAATAGTGTATAACTTGCTTACTTATCTAAACAGCTTTATTTCATCGCAATCGGTCGACTATATCGAAAGATATACTACATTCATCGACTGTCAGGTAGTACGAAGTTCGCCGAGTAAGCTAGTATCTAATAAATGCACATCCTGAAAGTAATGTGTTCTGTATCGGCTACTGAATCAATATTAGTTATCTTCATTACGTTACTAGGGTTTGGGAATTCCCGACAATTACAAAGTCCCGGGACACGAGACAGCCTACAATCAAATTCCCGGAAATTCCCGTGACTCGAGACTTTTTGTTTTAAATAGGGGTAAGCATTTCTTAAAGAGTTTTAATTAACTCTATGAATGCCGTAATTAGAGACACAATAGAAAGACAATGGCTTATGTCGAACTGTGTAACATAAGGCATTCAAAAGGTTAAGTTAATTTCTGGTGAAACGAATTAAAAATCCGGGTAAGTCCTAAACGCAAAAAAAGGTTCTTATTGTGAACAAACTTACATTATTCAAATTTTTAATCTCCATATCAAATATCACTATTCTAGATCAACGGAAAGTATCCTATGAATTTTAATTTTCCTGATAGTGTTGAAATACACGTTTTTTTGCGAAATAACTAAGTTCGACAAAATACCCCCAATTATAAAAAAAATGTACGCTCACTTATTAAGCTACTTTGCTGATTTAATAAAATAGGCTTTTAAAAAATCAGTATCAACAGATTGTCGTTTTTTTTTTATTCGATTGTCGTGTCGAAAACACTCGTTTTCAACAGATATCGGTTTAATTGTGTATAAGTGAACTATATTACATTATTTCCAAACTTGTTATACGTTTTCTTTTATCAATTTCGACAATCTTGTCTCGTCACGAGTCTCGACTAGAATTTTCCCGGAACTCGAGACACCTAAAATTACGAAAATTCAAGGGACTTCGAGACTCCAGACGTCCCGGGATCCTAACCCTATGCGTTACTAGCGTATTTGTGCGTACATAACAACAACGAAGCGCTGTATATTACGAGTATATTACTATAATAAGGATAACGAATTTTTTAAAAAAAAAAAAAACGTTGCCTGAGTATAAATGCAATTAGGCAGTGTTTATTTTTTAAGAAGACGTTAAATTATGATCGTAACGATATCCGTGGATCGTAATCTGGGGGCACCCCCCAAGGCGAGCAAAAAAGCGGCACAGACGTACCATCCTTTTCTCGAAATAGTTCAGGCCATTTTGTACCCCCAATAACTTCGTTGTGGTATTACATGGATCTTACAACAATTTACGGTAGAAGAATCGAGCTTTGAGCCTTGGTTTTTTTACATGTTTAATTTTTGATAGTATTTAATTTTTTAATTGGAGTGTTTATGGATGTGCATTATTTTATTCATCGTATGGTCTTTCAAAATTTTGTGAAAGAGCAACATATAAGCCCACAATATTGTATCACAATATTGTACCTACACATTTTGTGTAGGAGAACAACACGCATTTTATAGCACTAGCGTAACGTATATCTAGGGTGTAGGCAAAAGTTTTAGATTGCAGTAGCGCGTTTTTCCTATTGGCCATTATCGAAAGCCCGAAGTGCGCGCGTTGTACTGGAATAAAGTGTGGTCGAAAACCAAACCGGCCAACATGGCGGTGCTCCGTTGCAGAGGACACTAAAAAACTTTATTTACAATCCCACCTGCGTCCACCAAAAATAACGTTTTGCGTCGACCTGTCGATTCATCGACAAAGGTGTGTTTTCACACATCGTTATTCAGGATTTACGATTGAAAATGTCATTTCGGAAACACGCCACGTACCCTCTTACAGCTTCCTCTAAAATGCACAAAGAAAAAAGATCTTTGTACCGAGAAAGTAGCTAAATAAAAGCATGCGCTCTTACGTATTTGGCGCGTTGGTTGGTGTATTAAAGCCGAGGGCTATTCATAAATAATTTATCGTGGCGTTTTTCTTTCTTTTGGAAATTGTTTAGATCGCGCTAAAAGCTCAGCGGAAGACTTCTTTTGACTTTCAAGAGAACTAGCAACGCGTACGTTCACGCTTGGCGAACATGAATCGAGGAGTCTTCGGTAATCTGCATCGATTTGTTAGAGTCGTAAAAGTATTAGTAGAGCAGTAAAACCATTTGATTCATACCGGGGATATAGTATGCGTAATAAAGATTCACACTGTGGATTTGCTGCGTTGATTAGCTGGACAATATTGCCCTCATCAATACTGGGCCTGCGTTGTCATACGTGTGGAATGAATACATACCTAATGACGACGGTGTTGAGCCGCCAGGGCAGCGTGTAGGTGTGGTTCTTGTGGCGCGCACAGAACGTGTAGAGCAGCTCGCCGGCCGCGGCCGCCAGCCCCGCGCCGCCCCCCTCCCCCGCGCCCCCCGACCACTCGTGCAGCGTGATGTTCCACGAGCCGCATGACTTGTCCTACCGCAACATTTTTATGGCATACCACGCATAGCTGAAGCCACAACAGCAAACAGACGCCCGAATTTACAAAGGGCTCGGAGTTTCTGAAGCCACATGTTTGGCATTGTTTTACGCTGATTGTGCGACGGTGGCATCAGTAATGCGTGCTGTTCTGAAGTTAAACATACTTCAGCTAATAAAGATTTAGTTTCAATAAGTGCAGTGGGTAAGTAGCTTTAAATATATTTTACTGAAATGTTTTAACACAGAGCAGAAAATGTTCTGTAAATAAAATACCTTCATAAAATGAATTGAGTTTCCACCACTAGAAAATCCACGGGAATAAATTGAAGTCGAGAAGATGAGTAAAAATAAAAATACACCTCAACAGCTTCTCATCGTGGCTTACCTGTTCAGACGTGATGTCAATGAACAACTGCCGCTCGACGTTGGAGTCTAATACCCAAGTGCATTGTTGATAGAAAAACTCGTTCAGACTGCCCGTAACCGACACGTTCCTCGACGATATTTCACCTACAGTGAGAAAAACAAAATGAAGTCCTTGACAAGAAAATAATAAATTTACAAGGCGACAGCGAGCATCTACCTACGTGAGCAATAATGCGACGTTAAGGCACCGCGACGAGTCGCCGCAATAGCGACGTTGTAATTGGAACTTTACGATCTTGTTCAAGGTTTTTTTTCGATTCAGTGTTACCCTAGGCAGCGTGAAACTGGGTCGTGGCACGTAATTTTCTCGGACGCGCCCCGCCGCGCCACCGAGAACAATATCCGACGCGTTTTTCCAAACGTCTGAGACGCGCCTCGAATGTCAAATAGAACTGTTTGTTTTTCGCTTTATGTGATTGGGGTCTATGGAGTTCATTGGAGATAAATTGCCGATTATTTGCCCGTTCATTGAGATATCTACGTTGAATTATCTCGGGATCATTTTCGCTTGTGATGTGATGACTCTACGCTTACCGGAGTGAGTGGTGTATGTGCGCTGACCGCACATGGCGTCATCGTTGAAACTGTATGCGGCTGCGTATTCAAAACCGCGGCTCGCATACGTGTAATGCGCCACGGAGTACTCCAACCGGACACTCGTCCAGCTCCGCACCACGACCGGCAACCACGCTGCCTGTGTCAAATAACATTTACGTACTTACATTGAATTTTACAGTTACCGCTACAGCTGAAATGAGGGGAAAAAATACAAATTACAAAAACAGACATAAACCTTATCTCTACAATTTTTTACTTAGTAAAGTTACGATGTCCACTTATAGACAGTAAAAAATAAATGTTTACTTAAGATTCCTGATGGAACATAAAAACAGGGTTGCGATCGGATACGCACCGTCATCATAACTATGCGAACGTGTTCAGCGTATTGACAAGTTCAGCGTGCAGCGGTGTAGGTACGCTAACGCTCCGCAGCAGCAATACGTAGGCCACCGCTAAGTAATTCAATTTTCAGGAGCGAGTCTGTGCCCGGCCGGCCCGAGCCGAGCGCGAGCCCGCGTGACCGTCGCCGCTGCCCACTAATAACAGGGGCGGACGGATGACACGCCGCCAGTTAGCCCATGTTTTATGAGTGCCGGGACATGCTCCGCTACGCCGACACCCGTTTTAGATACGGCCCAGAGTCCATTTTAGAACAATGTGAGCTCGTAACAATTTGGCGCTGATGGAGTCAAGCCACGACGGGGGCAAAGCTCTGTTAATAATTAAATTAAGCGCGCGTTTCTCGATATAAGATAACAAAGCGGCAGATTATATCTCTTCGTTTTGTTACACGTTTCCGTCAAATGTAAACACATCAATATAAATTGAACATAAATATACAGGAAGCAAACCACCTTACTCTGTTGAATAACAATGTGCGATACCATCTAAATAATTTTCATTCGTGTATTGCGAAAACAATTTGTTTTGAATAAATATTTTACGTGAACGAGATACAGTCGGCATTTGATCGCTTCAATTTTGTTTACGTTACATTGATTTTGTTTATTGAAACATGATAATGGCGCTATCAGATCAGTTTGGGTAAGGAGAAACTCGTTTGAGAGACTAGATAACTAAAATATAGTTATCGGCACGGCTCTTGAGCGCTCGGCGTCAGAGTGGGGATCGCTTTGCGCAGTCCATACATTGGGCGAGCCAATCGTCTTCGTTGTTAGATACATGCAGCAAACGCAGGGAACGAATTAGGAGTGACGTCTATGACACGATGGCGCGGCGAGCCAATCACTGACTAAAGAGACCGAATATTTGACTTCTGTGCAATTTGAAGCCAGCGCTCAAGATCCGTGCCGATATCTATACTAACTATTGAAGCTCAGCTGTAATCTCAAAAGAAAGTAAACTAATCTGACCTTGAAAGAGTACTAAACATGGCAACTAAGTTATGAAGCGTGCATATTTGCTCTTATGTAGGGGTCCCTATCCGCTCGGGTGGTCGTTCTTCGCTTTATTGCTGTTACATACTTAATAGTAACCCTCTTACTTAATTATGCGGCGGGCACCGCAGCCGGGCGCGGCGCCGCGCAAGCCGTCCTTGCCTGTGTTAGCACAAGGTCCCAGTAACACGATTAATTTATTTGCTGTCGTATATTCAGAGCTCGCTATAATTAGATCATGCATTTCAGTTCCTGTTTCCTAAAGAACCAGTGTTTATTCAATTTCAAATTCAAATACTAAAAGTATAATTCACCAAACAAATGTTCCGTTCAGTACGAGTACTTCAACGACGCTATAACAGTGTATTACGTATCGGTTCCGTGATTTCTCCTGTCGATTGCCCTCAATGTTTCCCTTAATATTTCAAGCAATTAACGTCAATTTTCTTGTCGATGGTTTCCGAATATTTCATTCGCTCAGATAGCTGTAATGAACGTCGATTCCAATGACTGTCACGTCGAGCACTGTTATTTTTTGAATTGCAAATAAGGGGCGCTACGTCATAAAGTTATAGGTCCTTGTTTTAAATCACCTCATCTTGTATTCCAAGTGGGACAGGTATTGAGTTGAGTATTTCAGGTATTTTTAGTGGTAAATTGGAATACTTATGGGTGAACCGTGACTGCTTATATCAACGGTACTTCTCGTGAGTGGAAAGATGAGCGGTGGGCACAGAGATTGGATTTATTAACATTTTCTAATTACCTTTATCAAAAATAAAATATATTTATTGCAATTTAATCGTGCCTCTTAAAATAAGAGGCAGAATGATGAAAAATATTTATTAACTAGAGCTAGCGCAAGATAAGTTGGCGCGTGGTCGAAATTGGAAACTAATCGTCTGCTGCCATCTTGACGTTTATGTCATGTGTCAGGAGACGGTGTTGTGCTCTGTATTTTTTATTGTTTCTAAAGTAAATAGTCGTCATTATTATACTAATAGTGATTAAAAGTGCTAGCAGGGATATTATCTTAAAAGTTAAAAGTGTTTGTGAAGAGAAATGAGAAAATATTGGGTCTACGGTACCATTTTCCAAAATTAGACCCATTTGTCAAATAATTTTTCGGGTTTCCATCACTATAAAATTTCTCTATTATATGCGTACCCGAGCGGTACCTAGCAAGTCGACAAAGTTTGTTGAAAATAGACGGCTACTATGTATCGGATTAGGCGCACAGTGCCACATTCGCAAAATGACATTTCGCAATATGCCACACTAGCAAAATACCACATTAGTAAAATGCCATAATTTTGAGAATATGACATTTTGCGAATGTGGCGTTTTGCGTCAATATGTCATTTTGCGAATGTAGCATTGTGCGCCTAATCCCTTAAATCTTGATCAAGTGACTATCATGACGATATGAATTCTGCAAACTTTATCCATGAAAGAATAAATAGTGCCAAATGCCAAATCTAAAACCGAATTATATTGTAGTAATGGATAATGCATTATTATGCCACTACACATAAATAAACAAAGCCCCTACAAGAGACAATACAAAAGCGCAAGCGTAACTGTAATGCCAGAAGAATGACAATGTATCTCTACAAGAAAATATTTTTAAATCTCAAAATGAACAAATTTACAAAAGACTCATCCGATTCTTCTAATAAAGACTAGCTAGATTCTGATGCTAAAAGTGCTAAGTACTAGATATTTAAAAAAAGATTTAAAGGTTTCTTGATTTTTTTTATAATAAATTATGCCAACGAATATTACCTCTAATTCAATTTATTTGTTTACTTTCCTTTAAGTACCTAAATAAATGTAAGTATTATAACTAATCGACGAATTTCGAGAACTAAACCGTATGTGAAAAATTATTGATTTATGGTATGAAATTTCGAAGTTCTGTGTAACTATTTAAAAGGTTAGAAGTTAGTGTTCGATTGATTATTTAAATAACAAAAAGAATATTAGCAAAAAAAAACATATTGTGGGATATTATACTTCTTAGGTACACTACATAGGTAATGTACAATACGATTACGTAATAAAATACATTTCGCCTCCGTTATCGTAATAATTTTGTTCTTGAGATCTGTCGTAGTAAATTTGTATATTACAATTTGAGTTACGAAAGATTTTTTTGAAATTATATGAGGTAAAATTAGATTAATTAGGTTGGCAACATTAAGAGCGCCCCCAGCTACGCGCCAAGTTATCTTGCGAGGACTCTAACATTTTTTAAGCTAACATTTTTAATCAAACGATGATACTGTCAATATCCATAAATCAATTAATTTTCACAACAAACTTGTCACCTGTAAAAAATTTTCATTTAAAATTTAAAATTGAACCAACAAAATAAGTAATTTTCATTTTTTGGTCTAGTTTTTTTTGAATGAGATTACAAAATATCTGTAGTGTACGGAGTGGAAGTACTCGTTCGTAGAAGTCGCGCCTTATCGTATCTACCTAAGATACGATAAGGAGCGACTTCCACGAACGAGTGACTTGAGTGTCTTGCGGATACGAGTATATTATCGTCCTGCTAATTTATTTTTTTACGAGATACTCATATACCTAATAACACTGCGGTTCGATGAGTGACATTGACGAGCTAACTCGTGGAAGTGGCGACAGGGAGTTCATCCCAAAATGTTACCTGAAAGTCTCCACAGAGACAGGAAAGGTGTGTGCCGTCTCCAGCCACCAGGGCGACATGATCGTGGTAGTAGAGCGGCGTGTAGGAGCGGCACTCGCAGCCCGCGTCGCCGCACGCCGTGCGACACCCGCCCGCGACACCAGCGCCCGCCGCGCCTGTTGGCTCCGCGCTCCACATGCGCTCCAGACGCTGGATCTAGAGAGATCAAGAATAACGTGAACGAAAGGTTTGATTCTAGGGAAGATGGTAAAGGCGCAGATCGGAACAGCATGGCAAAGGATTTAATTTTTATCAATGGACTTTCATAAGGAATTTAGGTATGTCGTATTTCTATTTCATATCGAAATTCCTATGCTTTAAAATGATCCCATGATATCATCGCAATGCATTGAAAGATCATCACGGGCTCCCACGGCGAGATGTCGTGACGCGCTGCGGTAGGCAACAGCATGATCAAAGACACCAGTGTCTGCTAACACTATCAAACGCTACTTATGATTGAAATGTGTATCGAGGTGACGCAGCAAGTTGTAGCTGCTGTAGGTGAAAGTAACTCATTTCATCCCGAGAAGGAGTAGGCGGCCGAGCGCAGCGAGTTTGCTAATTCGAGGTGCTAAATAGGTTACTTTCACCCCGAGGTAAACACTTTGCTTTTCATTACGAATACAAGGAAAGTAAAAATAAAATAAAAAGTTTGTAAAATCTGAGTCGTCGTACTTTTGATTCTTCTGATTCAGGCGGTAAAAGGTTTCACTATTGCTTTAGCCTCTTCTCTTATGAAATTAGGCGTTAAATCACTATTTTAATCTGATTAAACAAGTTTATTTGGCTTTGTGTCAATCTGTTCTCACCTACTGTATTACTTCATGGGGTGGAACTGCAAAGACTATCTTACTTCCTCTAGAACGTGCTCAAAGAGCAATTCTAAAGGTTGCAACCTTCCGCCCTTTTAGGTTTCCCACACATCAGCTATACACTGCATGTAAAGTACTAACAGTACGCCAACTATTTATATTGCACACTGTACTTTATCAACACTCTGAGCTTCCTTTTAACCCAGTACCTTCAACCAGGAGGAGGAAAGATTTGGTTTGCACTAAACCACAGACGAAACATACATTTGCACATAGATTTTATGTATTTTTAGGACCTTTTTTATACAACAAGTTTAATAAATTATTGGATATTTATAGCGTAAATTATATTAAATGTAGTACATTAGTATTGAACTATCTACTGAATCTTAACTACACAGACACAGAGAAACTGCTGGAAGTTTTAGTATGATTGTACGTTTAGATTGTAAGTTGTTTTTCTGTAATTTCTGTCAACGTGCACCCGTAGTGATAGTCTTGTAAGTGATGACCCGAAACACAGGTTTTCTAAACCTAGCTCGGGCAAGTCGTAATTATACCTTTTTAGTTAATAAAGTAAATTTTCCTGTAGTTTAAATATTTGATAAGTCATTATTATACTCGTAGTTATTACTTGGACACAGCATAATTGTTTAAGATTTACTTGTGGCTGTTACATGTAACTATTTTGTGTAAAAAAAAAAAATGAAATAAAGATTATTATTATTATTAACTTACACCGCTGTACGGAAATGTAAACAATTTTTTTCACTTTCCTGCCATTTTGTTTTTTTTTCTGCGGCTGGCCAGCTATTAATTTTTAATGAAAAATTAGAAATTAATTGGAATCTTTTAAAAATAAAGTATGTTAAAGAAATAGTTGATTTATAAATCACTTAAAATATAACATTATTTAATTAATACTTGTCTTTAAGTTATTTCAATTTTAAATCGTGCTGTGATTGACTGGTTGTATGGAAAATTGGAACATAGTTCAATAGAAATGTGAAGATAGAACTAGTTGTTTTTTTAATAATTTGATAGCTGTCAGTTGAAAGTAAAACTCCCTAGGGATGAAAAGTATCACTTTCAACCCGCTCCTCAGGCAACTTCAGACCTACTTTCAGAGTATGAGTAATAAAATAGTACATTGTTACACTAGGGGTGAAAGTAACTCATTTCGTCCCGAGAAGGAGTTGGCGGGCAAGCGTAGCGAGGTCGCTAATTCGAGGGGTTAAATGGGTTACTTTCACCCCGAGGTAAACACTGTGCTTTTCATTACGAACACGAGGAAACTAAAAATAAAATAAAATGTTTGTAAAACCTGAGTCATCGTACTAAATCTTAGATTTTAAGTAGGTATCTTTCTTCTGATTTAGGCGTTAAAAGGTATTCCACTACTGCTTTAGCCTCTTCTCTTATGAAATTAGGTGTTAAATCACTATTTTAATCTGATAAACATATCGTGTTAATACAAATCTCTGTTGTACGGAAATGTACACGAAACTCGAAAAAACGACTGATTGCCACTTTCCCGCCATTTTGTTATTTTTCTGCGTCCGGCCAGCTATTCAGCCTCATTAATGAAAAATTAGAAATTAATTGTAATCTTTTAAAAATTAAGTATTTTAAAGAAATAGTTGAACAAATAAATCACTTAAAATATGACATTATTTAATTAATACTTGTCTTTAAGTTATTTCAATTTTATATCGCGCTGTGATTGACTGGCTGTATGGAAAATTGGAACATGGTTCAATAGAAATGTGAAGATAGAACTAGTTGTTTTTTTAATAATTTGATAGCTGTCAGTTGAAAGTAAAACTCCCTAGGGATGAAAAGTATCACTTTCAACCCGCTCCTCAGGCAACTTCAGACCTACTTTCAGAGTATGACTAATGAAAAATCCTTTGCCATGCCGGTCTGCGTAGGCCTTAACAGTGATCACTTGTTGTAATGTATAGCGAGACTGAGGGGATAATAACCCCGTTACAGTCTTATAAGTAATGTAACCTAATCCACAGTATCTGTTTGTTATCTGAAATTAATCCTAAATACGCTGTCTATTAGACAGTAAAATAAACACGCTGAACGAAACTATACAAGTGAAGATAAACTTCAGGTTTATTTATCGAATATATTACTTCTAGGCAAGCGAGTTCAACGTCAGCCACATCATCGCTTACCATCAGGAGAGGTAATGGTCAAACGCGAACCTATCCATGATAAAAAAAAGAAATCAACAACAAAAAAGGAACATTTTTCTGTAGATAAGTTGGCAAACGATACATCAAAAATAATTTTGTAGCTACCGATCCTTCTACCACTTCAAATGATGAGTGACTAGCGTCAAGAGACTGCGACAGTTTTTAAATTCAGTAAATTCAATGGACCTAAAAATAACATTTCATCCACAGCGAAATGCGGAATCAACTGCCTGCCACTACAAAATCTGCAGCAGTAAAAAAGAAAACATTTATCATAGTGGAATGCTGCAGAATAAACCTTGAACCAATATTTTATGATAGCGGCACAATTTATTTGTGCATTGTTCAATTTCCTGTATTCAACAATATTGTTGAAGAAGTCTAATATCAATAAAGGCGGAAATTGCGTAAAGAAAATAATAAAGCAATAAAGCTACAATCCATACAAATATCAAAAATGTGAAAGAAACTCTGTCTGTAAAATTTTCACTGTTAAACTATTTAGTAGATACCCCGATTTTGAAGATTTGTACTAAGTAAACTTGAAACCCTAGGAAGATCTTAGGCTAATTTTTATCTGTTTTCGGACATCCGCAAGCCCGCGGCTACAGTGGACGAAATCGGAGTCGGGATCCGGACGGCTGGGGCGTGAGGGCCACTCTCTAGCGCGTGCACGTGCAGCCTTCTTCTTTGCTAGTATTACTTCTGCAGAAGAAGGCGACCGCTTGTGAATTGTGAATGTGGATAGTAACTCTATTTGTTTGTTACGATTTCACGGTTAAACTACTGAACTAATTTTGATGAAATTAGTTCAGTAGTAGTAATATTTGGCTTCAACTTCTACTAATATTAACTGACATTCACAAGGACGAGGCCGCTGGCAAAAAGTAGTCTACACTATCCACATTAATATAATTTTTTTTTTTGTTTTGTTTATTCTGAAAGTACAGGACCGATTGTAAAAATTTTAACATCAGAAGCTACTTCATTCCAGAGTGACATACGCTATGTTTTATGAACGCGGGCAAAGCTGCGGACAAAAGCTAGTTTTTTTTTTAAATATTAGCTTCCGTGTGCGGTTTTGCCAGCCCTATTTAAAAAAAAAATCTCAATTCCCGTTAAGAAAAGTATTTGTGTCCTATTCCAGGATATGGTGTACCCGTCTGCCAGATTTCAATTAAATCCGTACAGCCGCTATGACGTGAAAAAATAACAGACAGACGGACCGAGTTACTTTCATATTTACACTAATATATAAAGAAGTACAGTTTGTTTTTAGGAGGTAATCTCTGTAAATGCTGGTCCGATTGCTATAATTTTTTCACTAATAGAAAGCTGATTTATTCCTGAGTGGCATTTTATGTACGCCGGCGAAGTTGCGGGCAAAAGCTAGTTTAGAATATTGGTGTGAATAGCGGTTACTAAAGTACCAATGTGAATTTTTCAACTTATATGTACTTTTATAAGTTTATTTAAGACATTACTGTCACCCGTGTCTCGGAAAGCACGTGAAGCCGTTGGTATCGATTGTAAATCGTAGATCTTTGACAGTCATTGCAAGTGGTCAGATAAGAAAGTCTGATCATCAGTCTATCCAAGGAGTATCGGGTGGCCCAGTTACTCTTGGATGTCTAAAAATCAGTCGCTCTATGTAAAACAGTTATTCAGCCACCTCCGGTTACATTGGAAGCTGAACTTTGGATCTTGGAGTTGGTTAGTTGAGAAAAGGTTAGCGAGATGATTTATGGATAGTGGTTACTTAAACTTCTCAGTCATTTCATTCCTGTACAAGTAATCCGTCATAGACAGCCTTGCAACCCTTTTCTTTTCATCTCCTATTGACCAGACTACGACTAAACCATTAAATAGAATGTATTTTCCATCGCCTCAAAAAAAAAAAAGAAGTACTTAGTATGGTTTGTACCGGGGACAACTTCCAGAGTGCACCGAAATTCCTACTGCAAATATTCTCCGTCGATCACTTTTCACGTTTACGCCATCATTAATAAGGTTGAAAAGTGCTCGGATGAACATTTCCACTGTCCACTGTTGGACACAGGCCTCCCCCAAGTGTCGCCACAATGAACGATTCTGTGCATTTTGCATCCATCGGATTCCCGCAACTTTTACCAGGTCATCGGTCTACCTTGTAGGAGGCCTTCCAACGCTGCGTCTTCCGGTACGCGGTCGCCACTCTAGAACCTTTCGAGCCCAACGGCCATCTGTTCTGCGAGCAATGTGCCCTGCCCATAGCCCCTTATGTAAGTTTGCCGATTCTTCGTGCTATATCGGCAAGCTTAGAGTTCTCCTGCGAATATATTCATTTTTTATTCGATCACGCAAGGAAACTCCGAGCATAGCCCTTTCCATTGCCTTTTGGGTGACTGTAAGCCTTCTGATGAAGCCCTTTATGAGCGACCACGTTTCGGAGCTATTTATGTCATGACATACCTGGACCTTTGATTTTTTACAATTACATTTTTATGGCGCTTGGGTCTTAAAAATTACACGAGCCACGCCAGCTCGAGCGCCGCATTTGTTTGCTCCCACTAGTGCACGTGTGGATACTAGAGCAAGCGAGAGAAATGCTTGGTTCGATTTTAATTCGATAGTATCCGCTTTTCTGACATTTTATTAGATTTAATTTAGTGAAACGACATAATTATGACTGACGATAAATTGGTGTTTTGACATATCACTAGATACTTTCAGTAAGAACATGTAATAAAGAAAAATATTCGATATCTGCCAGGATTTCGTAAAATCCCTGAATCCTCATTTCCCTGCGACATATATAACTGTCTCACTTACTGAGGCTATTGGCCAAAAAAGATCCAAGTAAACATAGAAAATAGCAGAATACAATACAAATACATATTTCTATGTCCAATAGTGGACGTCTTTCGGCTGATATGATGATGATGAAACAACATAGAAAAAAGTAAAAAAAAATACACACCTACTCAATCATCATCATCATCATCATTTGAGCCGAAAGACGTCCACTGTTGGACATTGGCCTCCCCCAAGTATCGCTATAACGACCGGTCCTGTGGGCAAGGCACTTCGCTCGCAAAACAGACGGTCGATGTGGACCAAAGGTTCTGTAGTGGCGCAGCTTTAGAAGGCGTCACAAGGTGGACTGATGACCTGTTGGGGATCGCGAGAATTCGATGGATGTTACAGAATAATTTAGGCTTATTATTCTCAGTAACTGGGATATTTCAATACATTAGTGTCGGTAACTCATTGTAATTTATTAAAAGTAAGGTTCCTCACGTATCCAGATCCCACTTAATTAGATTTCACCATACTATTCAATTCTTACCTCAATAGTGACACTCTGGTTGGCTGCAGGTATGAACCGGTGCGTACAGAGCAGTCGCTCTTCGATGTTCCAGAAGATATGATGGTGGGAGGGTGCCGACACTCCTCCGTGGGCTGGAGACGATAGCCCGTAGTGCGTAGCAGCACACGTGGCATCCGGAGATGCTGTACCTTCGTGTTGTTCTGCATCAGAGAAATAAAGTTTGATTCTACCCAGGACTCCAAGCGCATTCGTTTGTGAGCTCGAGACCTTAGTTATGAAGCAAAGCAAGTTAAATGATGTTTTGATATCACACATCCAGATCGCTTACAATTACATTATTTTTATTCAAGCAAGCGAAAATAACGTGGCAATATATTTTCCATACGTCATGTATTTTTCCTCTCACCAGTCATTGAGTATGTCGCGCGTACATATAGAAGACACTTCACATAAACATTCACATTACCCTTAGTAAGCACCAGTAGGATTTAGCCTCTGAATATTATTTTGTCTGTCCCTTTTCTTTTTCACTTTCCATAAGTCATCAAATATCATTGTTTATGTCTTGTTGTGGAAGCGAAAATATTATTTTCCTTTCATGTTTTCCTTTTCATATTTCTAGTCGTATCTAGTGAAGTTGTTTACTCACCATCATGGAAGGCGAAAGCTCCATCGACGAATTCTTCTTCGTCTGGAGTTTGTTGGGTCGCTCTTCGGACCAGAATTGTCAGATTAGCACCTTTAGACGTCACTGCTTGACGTATTAGGAACCGACCCGCGGGGTCTCTTGCCTCCCTCACGGCTGGTCCACATACCCTGAGGAGAGCTCTGTCTCCACGTTCAGACCGGTCTCTTTCCCCTCTTCCACCAAATTCATGTACACCTTCTAAGATCTCAATATGAGATCGACAGCTTTGTAACCTGGTTTAAAAAAAAAAAACAATACTTGCTTGAGTTTCTTGAAAACTGTATTGTCGAAAAATTAAGAAACATTAGGAGGGCTCGTCAAACAAACAAGGAACAAAGAAATCCTAATTGAATGCATTAACGTAAGAAATACGGACAAGGAAAACCCTCAACAAAAACCTTTATCGAACATCCAAAATTAAATTCCAGAATCATAAATTTATGATTTCTTAGGGCGTGTCCATCAATCAATTGCACCCGGGGAGGAGGCGGCCCAAACACAGTTACAAATATATAATAATTGGGACTTAAATACTACCTTGATATCTAGTTGATTTGGTGAAAATACTAATCTACGAATATGATTCAATGTAAGCACATATTGTGATGTTTGGTTCACTTTACAGTATTACTTACACAGCGATGTAAATCGATGCAGGGAGTGCAGTATCACTTACGAAAACAAGGTCTGGATCGATGAATCGTCGAAAACACGAATGCAGGACTAAATTATACGCTAGTTTTAGGTTCAATGAGTTTGCGAATCAGTACTTTGCTTTCTTGCTCTTTTGTAATTAGACAATGTTTTAATTAAAGGACATAATGCGATTGCGCTTATTCCGAATTCCATTTTGAGTCTCCGTATTAACTCGAGCAAGGAATGTCGCAATATGTTGACAGAAGATTTATGTATAGATATAGTAATACAAATTCATCCAAATTCCTTCCGCTCTATTAAACTGATAGAGGGCCAACACCATGAGCATTAGAACTCGCCCTAACTGTAATAGGGTCATAAAGGAGGGGAGAAGTCCTTAATTTGTGGAGCACTTACCTTAAATTATAATTAAATAGTGATACTTGGACGACGTCGGTGGGCGCTCCGAGGAGGTGAATGACGCACTGGGAGCGCCACGGGCCGGCCCGGGAGTCGAAGTGGCCGGAGCGCGCTCCGCCCGGCCCGTACGCGCGGACGGTGGCGCCGCAACCCATCCGCGCGCTGCTCCCCCCGGATACTTCATTCGTCATCCCGCTACTATCTATAGGTATCCGATCCGCTAAAAAATTAAATCTCGTATTTGGAAACAAATTCCGTGAAAGTCAACTTCAATTCTACTTCTAACTACACAAATATAGCAGGACATGCGTCTTGTTTCGAAGTTTAATGCTAAAGATAAACTAAGCCCACGTATGCTACGCACCATAATGCGTAGCATACGTGGTATAACATCTAGACTCTTAAATTTGTTTGAAAACAGATGACTGAGAAACATACATAGCAGCATACACAACGCCGACGCCGTCACAAGCGTCCAACGCAAGTCGTCAGTTTTCAAACAAATTCAAGTCTTGTCATAATGCATAGCATACGAGGCATACGTGGGCTCAGTTTATATTTAGATTAAATCTTTTATGTTATGTAATAGAATTTATTAAACAAAATAGTTAATGGAAAAGCAGGGTATACGAGAGCAGAAATAAAACAAAAATGATGCACAGAATTTAACTAGCTGGCACAATTGTTAGGACCAACGAATGGAAAAAAGCTTATAGCTTTTATAATGGACAACAAATGCATTTTTTAATTCTGTGTTACTGGAGTTTTAGTATTAATAACCCTTTCTTTCATTCGGAATTTATGGGCTTAATCCAGAGTTAATACAATATACTTTTCATGGTGGTTATAAAGAGTTCTTCTGTAATTATACTAATTCTACTTGAAGTAAACGTAGAACATACTGTTATTTTCTTTTAGAATTTACTCTGGAATATAAAAAAAAAAATGTTCTTTTTATATCTATAAAAGAGTATACTGCTATTATTTTTACGTCATCAGTTGCCGTCAGTCTCCGTGATGACGTTGTAGAAATAATAGCAGTTAGAAGTCCAAAACATAGTCAGGTGACAGAAGATGCAGCTTTAACTTTTCAGCAGCAATTAGCACCAAATTATATCAATCTAACTAAGTGCTAAATACGGCTATTTTATTCATCATCATGAGGACTTCTAGAAGATGAACTGGGAAATGGTGTAATTTTTATTTTTTGGTTTGCTAGTGATTCGCTATTAATCTAAATCACTAATCAAAAGAATTATGAAGGGTGAAGAAGAATTTAGGCAAGGTTTTGTTTTTAAATTGAGAATGAGTTAAAAAAGTGTCAAATCTATAAAGTCAAAGTTTTATAGGTTTCCAAGCAAAGACGCGTTTCTAAATATTGAAAATTTTGAGTTAAGAATAAATCAAATCTCTAATGTCTAACTTTGGCAGGTTTTGACAAATATTCTTAAACTTCTCGATTTAAAACTCCAGTGTTTAACTGTTATATTTACCATGTTGCAAGTGATGAGTGAGCGCAGCCAACGGCGGTGAGGCTGGTGGCACGGTGGGCGGCGAGCCACTGCTGTCCAACCCCTCAATAAACTCCAGCTTGGCAATAAATCCGTTGTAGTCGTACGGCGGTACTAATGGCCCGGAACTGAACACAGGTAGCGTCATGTTAAGAGCGCTTCGATGTTTTTACAAAGAATAAAGAAATACTTTGGATGTGGGAAAGCTTGGAGTTTTATGGGTATGTTATTGTACATTAGAATGTCCGGTTTTGCTGACGATGTGCATAACACCGTCAATCTCAGTTGATCTTTCTAAAGTTTTTTTCGAGAGAATACATTCTCTATATGTACGAGCAAGATGTTATGAATTTTCGTACATCTATTTTTGGCACGGCCTTAGCCTAAATGGCAAATATGAGTTTAACAAAATAATGTGTTGTCATTGGATCCATCTATGTGCTGAAATGGCTAAGGTTATACGAATTTTGACAAAAGAATCACGATGTCGTTTACTGTTATGTGCATCATGAACGGCATGTAAACTATCAAGATAAACGGCTCAAGAAGTGATTTTTTTAATTAATATTTTAGTGAGAAAATATAAGATAAAATAAAAAACACGACAAACAAAAAAAAACCTCAAGCCGTTTGATGCAATTACTGACATCAAATCTGTACTTAATTGAACTAAAATAAAAACAACTAACTGCATCAGATTGTTTGAAAAGTTGAGTTTTTTTTTCACAAGTATTTTTTTTTCAGACACATTAAGAATAGAGGTCACATAAAGAATTTCCTTGGATTTAGTGAAAAAATTACAATACAGTCAGTACATATTATTACAAGTAATATTCTTCAATAATTAACTTGTTAAACTTGTGTAACTCCTGCGCGCCTTTACATTTAACCTTACACTTGTATTAATTCAAGAACATCGATCTCAGAGTAATCAATTTAGTGTAAAACAAGCTTAGCAAACTGTTTCTTAGATTTATGTGTCCCAGTGCCTTTCAATAACTCAGTGTCGTGTGTGTAGGGACTTATGTGAGGTTTAATTTAATTTTGGCTGTCGAGTCGAGCCTCTAGCATAAAATATTTAACGAGAAACGAATTAGAACTAAGATTTTGTGTTGAGTTAGAATTAAACACCGTCTGACTATCGTGGCAATTAAATAATTTTAGTTTGACCCTAAAATATAGGTGGTATTGGTTATTTGAAAAATATACATATAATATGATATTGCCGTTTCTTGAAACTGATACTTTGGAATAGAACTGATATTGTAAGTTCAAATCAACGTAATATTTAAGGCACTATCTTTTTTTCTTAACTTTTTATTTATATGTTTTTCTGTTTTATCACCATATTTGTATATATTTATAACCAAACCATAAAATCCAAATAAAAATGTGTAGTAATATGTGTATGTTTGCGTGTGTAATATGTGGTGGTGTGTGCTATATATAAGTTTTAAGTGACACGTAATATCATTGACCCACAGTTACTACTTCGCTTCTATGAAACTGACGGGGGTTATTGATTAAGCAGCTTTCGTTCTGGAAATTGTATCCCGTAAATACCCAGAGAAGAAAGATTTTTGTGAGGTAAGATTTCTCAAAGGAAAGCGATTGAAACAAAAATACACAGCTTACTCGTTAGCCGTTCTAAGCCTGCATACGTAATTAATATTACGTACCGTATGAGAGGCATTGTTGCTAATAAAGAACGGGATTAAATATAATGACCACCATAAAACGCTTTGGTACCCTTAGTTCTTTTGTCAAAAATATATTACTTGACACCAAAAAAATGAAATCCTAAAGTTACAATAGTATTTTAGTTACGACTGTACTTTAAATTGTATTCGAACACCAAATGTAGTAAATGATAACCAAATCTTAGCGAGCAAATTAATGCGCTCTTTTTAGCCCCGTAGAGCAAGATGATACTTTGTCTAATCAACAATCTATCTTAGTGGAATTTTAGGGCACCCCGGGTCGGATAGATTTAGGTTAGAAGAAGGTGCCGTGGTGACGAGGTCTGTGTTCGCTCGTTTCGCTCGCTCACTACGACCCCGCCACCTGTGAATTTTTGATTGAAAATTAGGGTGCTTTTTCGATATTTATTCAAAATAAGGTGAAAAAATAAATATTTCTAATCAAATAAATTACAGCGTATTTGGGACATAAAAAGGTAAGTTTTCACCAAATTTCATGATAAAATATTTTTTTTTGAAAGAGATAAAAATAAAAAACCAAAAACATGGTTTTTTGAATTTATCACATAATTTTTGAGGTTATGTGAAAAAAATGCTAATGAAAAAGTTTTAGGTCTTTTTATTACCTACAACTTTGCCGTTTGACTTTTTTCCATAGGACTTTTAGTTTTGCCGGAAATCGAGAAAAACCGTTTTTTTCCCTTAAATACTCACCCCTTCCCGACCTCAGATCGCCCGTAAATTATTTTTCCTTTCATTTTTATAATATTCTCCTCCTTTTCTAATGGGTTTCATCCTACTATTATTTTTTTTGGTTTTAAAAATTATCGACACTGGTCTAGAAGGCTGACATTTGCTGTCAAATATTCCAAACATATTAAAATATGTTACATCCGCATTCTAATAGAACTCTATGTACTTACCTAACTCAAAGTGACTGTCTAAATTAAATACTTTCTAAAAAAATAAAACCCTGTTTTTGAACCGACAACTTCGTTATTATGTCATCATTTGATATCTTATAAAACAGATAGGAGTATTTTGAATATTATACTGGGAATTTTTATAATATTTGATGACCCAATGAAAATAATATATGTACTTTTATAAGGTTGTCTTATGTATGTGAGTTTCCATGTTTGTGATCGTATTAAGATGAATTTCATAAGGTAGGTAGGTGCCAGATAAATTTGGACTAGCGGTCATTGACCATTTATATTTACTAACAATATTCATTTAAAAATCGGAAATTAAAACATAAACTGTTTTAAATCAATATCTATATGATCCACATAGACCTCAAGATGTCAGCAAAACCGTAGGGGCCCAACAGGGTCGAAGCCTACGAGGGCCATGAGTTATACGAAAGAGATCCCCGGGGCCCTGGGACGAAACCTAAGAAGGAACAGGAGTGGGTTTGAATTTCCCACGTAAAAATAATTTTGTAGTAATTGTACAGGTATCTACGTTGATATAATATTAGGAAAAGGTCTTCGTACTTTATTCCAAACTTATCTGACGCCTACTATAGTGTGCAATAACGTTTTTAAATACCTGTTTGTGCAAAACAAAAATTAACTGCATATTCTCGTTTTATCCAAAGCTTACTTACTTGAATTCCAGCAAGAGATTCGGGCCAGGATGCTCGAGCGTAGCCGTGCGCTCAGAGCATAGGGTGCCGAGCAGCGAGGCAGAGGGCGAGCTACCCGCCCGTAACGTCAGATAATCCGTGGTACAGTGACTGCGGAAACGATATTGTTTTACTGTATAGCTTATGAATGGATTATACGGGCGGGTTTCGAAGATTGTGTTTACGGATTTTCGACTTATTTCTGCGTTCCACAGATTTTCAGCGGGATGTGGTTCCGTTAATACCAGCTTTGGTTGTATAAAAATAGTTGTTTATGTACCTTTTGGATTATCCATTTCATTTTTAATTAATGAGGGTATAAATAACTTATTTTTTCAAAATCGTATTAGGTTAAAGAAGCTATAGCAAACTGAAAAACATAACTAATAGTGTTAACCTACGCTCGAATTTGGTATGATGGATTTGACCGTAGGTGCCAAAGTTGAGCATGACTCAGCGTAAGTTTGGTCCGTCGTACCAAGTTCGAGCGTGCATTGTTACTAATAACGTTAAATCATGCTCGATCTTGGTATGGACGAACCAAATCTATCGTACCAAGTAGCAGCATGTTTTAACATTTAAACAGATAAGGTCAATACATTGATTGATTAATTCACGTAGGCTCTGTAACAAATAATAAAATATGGATTTTATTTTATTTACACTATTTTTATAAGTACGTTTAATTTTATTTTTTTCTTGTTATGTTTCTTAAGATATGTATATGTATTTTATAAGCAACAATGGCTAAATAAACAAAATAATATAATTATAATTATGTAGTACTAATTTTTGCTTAGATAGTTCACAAAATCAAAAAAGTACTCCAATTAAAGTATCTCATTGATAACAAGACATATCTTTCATTGCATCTTATTAACGCCACTAAAAAGACGTGCGATATGAGCTAACCTTACCTAACATAAATATGATGCTCAAAGACTGTACGACTAAGAAACACACAGCCCCCTGAGTTCTGTGAATACGTCTCATTGACGCATAGGCAAACTAATGTGCCTCCGGAGCTACATTTGTGTTGCTAGCGTAAACTGAAACAATCTTTGCTATGAAAATTGAGCTTTTCGCCGTATTTGTTCAAAGCGGGGAAGGCTAAGATTTTTGTTTGTATATTGACAATGGTTTATGTAATTTCCGGACAATTTTTATGCATATGGTTTTACGAAAAATTCAATCTTACCTAAATATATTACATGTAAATATAAAAGTCGGTGCGTCTGAATTTTTATCAATCATTCACGCTTCAACGGCTGAACGAATTTTCATGAAATTTGGCACGCTGAACGTCCTGAATATAGGTTATTGATTTTGCTGGTTTACGATTCCATAAAACAATTTTCGACAATCATGAAAACATTGCGCTATCAAAAGCTTGATGAATATAAAAAAAAGAAACGGATAATATGTCACAAGAATGCATTAAATTTGTTGACAACAAAAATGCAAAAATACTTGTTTAAGCACAAAGAGTTTACTTTTCCATTTGTAAGTTAAAACAGAACTAATGTAACTTGCGCTGAAAGAGCGAGGTTCTACAAATGTTCTGAACAGAAATGATAACATCTTCACACCGTACTAGAGATTTCTAGATGTGTCATAACATTCTTTTGTTTAACTTTATTGGTGCAGGTAACGGTAACGGCCCCGACTTACGAGTTGTATGTCGCGGGTTCGAAACCAGCCAGGCGCATAACTTGTGTAATTTATTTCATCACCACTGCTCTCAAAACGGTGAAGGAAAACATCGTGAGGAAACCGGCATGTCCTAGAACCAAAAATTCATGTCAAGACATGTGACATTCACCAACACGCACTGGGCCCAGCGTGGTGGATTACGGCCCACTTCCTCTTAGAGAGGAGGCTTGAATCTCAACAGTACATTAAAAAGGCTGGTGATGATTGGTGCAGGAGTAAAAAAGTATTTTACCGTTAAAGTTTTAATTTTTGAATTTGGAATTGGGTGTTGAGTGTTTGCCAAACTCTATACTCCATTCAAAATATGATTAGACATTTATACAAATGTTTTTTACTATGCGATCAACCGATTTTGACTTTTATTGCGTTGCTAGGATAACAAATGGCAACGGCAGTAAATAGTTGGTATTGTAACAACTGTGCTTTTAATGCTATATATTTTTTATTTACCTACGGAAAAGAAATCGAATCGGTTGAACAGAAATGATTTGTTTAAATGTCTAAAATTATTTGAAATAGTGTATAGTTCAGCCCGAACCTGCCAAACTTTAGGTTTAAAATAGGTTAAGTGCAAATATATGTCAAAACCTATTTTAATCCTAAAGTTTGAAGAACCGGTTGCTAAATTAAGTATCTACAGTTCAATACATAACATTTCTCTATCTATTACTGTGTTTATTCAACCAACAGGATTCAGGGTAAGTAGCTACCCATATTAAGTCTGAAGATAGGCACGATATTGAGGTAATGAGTACCATTTCCTTCATAGGTCATCAGGAATGCTCTGTTCACTTAAGTAACGCGATATCCTTAAGAGACAGGAAAAATGCTATAAGGAAAAGGTTTTCTATTCGACCTTTGCAACAGAACTAGAAATTATATTTCCGGGACAGATATTATTTCCTCTACGTCTGTTTGAGACTGGGGCTAAAATAATAAAAGCTGTACGAGTCGGTCTCAAAGAATCCTAAAAATCTGACTCCATTCTTACCAAGGTGTATCTATCTATCAATCTATCTACGAGTATTTATCTATCTTGTGATCCAATTACTGGGTTATGGTGGTCAGATAGGCAGTAGTTCCATATGTATAAAGCTGCATTTATTTAGACTGGTGTCACCAACATACTCGTAGTTAAGAGAAGGCTAGGCAGATCGATTTCTGTTTCGTAACTCAATTACTATGCCCTCTGATGATCTCGTGATGGTATTTGAAATATTAATAATATTATTATAAATTCATTATAATTCTCACAAACATTTTCCAATAAACGATAAGATTGCGATGAAGATAAATATATTGATCAAGAAAATGTATTACAATATTAATTCCTTTTTCGAACATAAAATATATCTTGTCATTTGTACGCCATAAAATCAATTTCGTAAAATGCGTGTAAGATTTGTATAATAATAGAAGAATTTTCCCCAGAGGCAAAATTCATATAACATATAATATTTTTCCAGCAACATTCCATGCAATGATGTGATTTTGTTTCCATTAAAAGCAGTTTAGAAACGCACAACGGCTTTTGATTAAATCCATTTTTTTGGGATACATCACATAACCTCTCTGGGTGGAGAGAAGGAATGTCAGACTTTTACTAACTAAAGCAAGAACTTCAGTAGACCGACGCACACGTTGAATACGCCTGATTTGTACCTACCGGCGCGTTGCAAGACGCTACGTGGCGTGGATCTAATGTAGCTCTGCAAGTTTAGTTTCCATATAAAATGTATGGAGACCGATGCGCTCAGTACGTGGCTCACGTGTGCGCAACGTAGCTTCACCTTAAAATCCACCAGTGTTCATTTAGTTATCCTTTGTATGCTTGGGCTACGGTGTTTGATTGAATCCTGGCTTTCAATAAATAACAGTTGTCTAGTACTCATAACACAAGCTTTGCTTAGCTTGAGACTAGACGGCGTTGTATGATAGTTGTGGAATATTATATTATATTATTATTTATAATATTCCACAACTTATATCTATATCGGATAAATTATCCATTTGTCTAAATAGCTGTCCAAGTCGACATTCCTTTACGTAATTCATAACAAATTCGTTTTGAAACAGATTATAAAGTGCAGCGTTTCTTTGCAAACTTTATAGCAAGTGTGTTTGCGTTAAATCCGGCAAGTAAAGTGCCTCGCTCCGTGTGAACATACTACCTATTAGTATGTCGGAAAACGTATTGCACAAAGATAGCACTTTTATTTCTCTCCGCCACTCCTGTGGGATTTATTGTAGCAGTAGTGCTAGTGGAACGAAAATGTATCAATGTGTGCACATATCACTCCAAGCAAATGTTGCACAGATACAAAGTAGGTTTTAGTTATTTCCTTTTCACCAATAGTACATTGTTACACTAGGGGCGAAAGTGACTCATTTCGTCCCGAGAAGGAGTTGGCGGGCGAGCGCAGCGAGGTCGCTAATTCGAGGGGTTAAATGGGTTACTTTCACCCTGAGGTAAACACTGTGCTTTTCAATACGAATACGAGGAAACTAAAAATAAAATAAAAAGTTTGTAAAACCTGAGTCGTGGTACCTATGATTTTAAGTAGGTATCTTCCTTCTGATTAAGGCGGTAAAAGGTATTCCACTACTGCTTTAGCCTCTTCTCTTGTGAAATTAGGCGTTAAATCACTATTTTAATCTGATAAACATAACGTGTTAATACAAATCTCTGTTATACGGAAATGTAAACGAAACTTGAAAAAACCAACGACTGATTGGCACTTTCCCGCTATTTTGTTTTTTTTTTCTGCGGCCGTCCAGCTATTCAGCCTCATTAATGAAAAATTTGAAATTAACTGTAATCTTTTATAAATAAAGTATTTTAAAGAAATATTTGAACAAATAAATCATTTCAAATACATATAATATCATTTAATGAATTGATTTAATGAATTGAAATATCTTTATGTTATTTCAATTTTATATCGCGCTATGATTGACTGGCTGTATGGAAAATTGGAACATGGTTCAATAGAAATGTGAAGATAGAACTAGTTTTTTTTTTATTAATTTGACAGTTGTCAGTTGTAAAGTAAAACTCCCTAGGGATGAAAAGTATCACTTTCAGCCCGCTCCTCAGGCAACTTCAGATCTACTTTCAGAGTATGAGTAATGAAAAAATATTTTTCTTTTTAAAACTAGTTTGAATCTTTATAATATTCTTAAATTGGTACATTACGCCTCTTTTAATATAATCTGACACCGTCGCTTAAAATCACATTGAACTCTATCAATAAACCGCAATATCTCAAATACCAGTTGTATATATAAATTGAAATCTTTAAAAAAATACTTCCATCAAGATTTTCTAAGTACCTACAGCGAGCAATATCGGTGATGTAAAAATATTTAGAATTTCTATCTGTCGGCAGAATCTCGATTTATTTGAGTCGCAAATACGTTTCAATAACAACGCGAATAGGGGAGGGTGTATTTTAATAAGGGTAAGGGATTTGCAAATAATTGTGTGTGAAAGTAAATAATGACAAACATATTATTTTGTAAGTGTACGAAGTGTTATTACGAAGAGAGTCAAGTGGGCGAGATTAAAGACGGTTGAGATCGCATTACACGGAGCCAGGATACAGCAATTACCCCTAAGCCGAGAACGCTACGCATGCTAATCAAGTTTATGTTTTGTCTGAAACTCCTAATTTAATGCCGTTTTAATACAAGTAGCGGTCCCTTGAATAAAGCTATAAGATTTACATAATTATGCATGTATCGCCGTTAAGTAGCCAGTTCTCAAGTACTGATATTATCATTAACGTTCTTATTTTACTAAACCGTAATCTAATTGAAACAAATGCTGTCAAATTAATCTAAATATTATAGTTAAATTATATAATTTCATTTAACTACTACTAACTTAGAAACTAAGGGTGAGTTGCACCATTTAACTATAACGATAACAAAGCCGTTAACAGCTGTCAAATCGTCGAATTGACTAATAGGCGGCCGTTTCACGGCTAGTTATATGGTTTGGTTATCGTTATAGTTAAATGGTGCAACTCACCCTAAAGGTTTTGTTACAGAGTAAATTAGAGTTTTTATTTTAGCAATTGGTAAAATAATACCCACTAAAGGAGATTATAAATTAGTTACTTTCAAATACAAGCAAAACAATAGTACGTTGTTACCCTAGGGGTGAAAGTAACTTATTTCGTCCCGAGAAGGAGTTGGCGTCCGAGCCTAGCGAGGTCGCCAAAACGAGGGACTAAATTAGTAACTTTCACCCCGAGGTAATAAACACTGCGCTTTTCATTACGAATTCAAGGAAAGTAAAAATAAAAAGTTTGTAAAACCAGAGTCGTCGTACCTTTGATTTTAGGTAGGTATCTTTCTCCAGATTTAGGCGGAAAAGGTTTCCACTACTGCTGTAGATTCTTCTCTTATGAGATCAGGCCTTAAATCACTATTTTAATCTGATGAATTTATCGTATTAACAGAAATCTCTGCTGTATTGAAATGTAAACACTACAACTCGAAAAACCAATGACGGATTTCCACTTTCCCGCCATTTTGTTTTTTTATTTCTCTTTGGCCGGCCAGCTATTCTGCCTTTATTTTTGATATTGATGAAAATTAGAATTATTTGCAATTAAAAAAAAAAACTATTTTAAAGAAATAGTTAAACAAATAAGTCGCTTAAAAATATTATATTATTTAATTAATACATAACGTTATTTTCCTTTTATATCGCGCTGTAATTGACTAGCTGCATATAAAGTTGGAACATGGTTCAATAGAAATGCGAAGATAGAACTAGTTTTTTTTAATAATTTAACACATGTCAGTTGAAAGTAAAACTCCCTAGAGATGAAAAGTATTACTTTCAACCCGCTCCTAAGGCTACTCCAGACCAACTTTCTGAGTATGAGTAATGAAAATTATAGTTCACAACTTGTTTATTATAATATACTAATTTTTTTTTAAGTTGCTATATTTCCGTAGTAGCATTATTGTTGTACATGTATTTTTGCTTTAATTTTCTCTATTGTAGCAAGACTCTGTTGTAGCATGACGCCCCATTAAACATAACATCATTTAAAAATAAAATGAGACGTATCTTTCCTCCATGTTTTAAAATTAAGCATTTGAAGTTGAGTATTTCTCTCTCCCTTTTTTTGTAGGTTATCATCCAATCACATCCCCCGCTCTATAGCGTGAAAACCTGTCTATTTTGACTGGTTTTTAGTAACTCGCCCTTTATCTTTATAATAATATTCCTACTATGTTGTAATAAAAGGGTTCTTTATTTGTTATTATGGTACGGAACCCTAAAAATAAAAATTGCAACAACTGATGCACTCAAAATTTAGAATACTTATATTTAAATTAACGTCCGATAACTCTAGAACCGTTTCGACTGATACCGACTACACCCACGTCACACAAACACATTTAGTGAAAATCGCCGCCAAACCCACACGCCTGGAAGAGAGATACGGATGGCGATCCTTTTATATTTACTGAAAACGATTGTTCGCCGGCTTTCAGAACGAGTAGATTTCATAGGGGCTGATAAAAATACTTCCGAAAGAACATTGGTACGTGTAGCCTTTGTACGACACACAGCTGCTTCATCAGTCTTTTATGAGAACGGTAATGGTATGAAGAATCGGTACGATACAGCATAAGAAACTAATAAGGTAAAAGAATTATACAAAATTATAAATTATTATGAAAAAAAGATCGTGGGATCAGACTATAAAATTGACGTTTGATCTTACTTCCCACTACTTCTAACAGGTAATTACTATAAATGTGAAAGTTTAATTGATTGGATTTTTTGTGTAGATTGATCACTTCTCAGCGGCTGAAAGGCAGTGCATCCACAGCATCTGGATGTGCTTAGCACATGACTATTTAACAAAGTTTTTTATAGCTAATACAGCTCGTATTAGCTATAAAAAACTTTTTACAAAAAAAAAAAAATATAACCGACTTCAATTTTATAAAACGCTGAAAAGTATTACTTTAAATTTGGAAGTAGATGTTTCTATAATAGTTTTGTCTCTTCGTTATTTAACACCGACTTCCGAATTTAAGGTTATTTTATACTTTTCAGTGTTTTATAATATTGAAGTAGGTTATATTTTTTTTTTGTAAAAAGTTTTTTACTTTAAACTTTTTAGTAATCGTACCACAACTAAAAAGTAGCCCTCAGACAAACTTAAATAACTTATAGCCACAGTGCATTTCATAACGATTCTAATAATCCCAAACACGATTAGATTACATTAATTTTGAAGTTAAATACACCCCCCCCCCCCCCTTTTCTGACAGTCAGTCATCGACTACACGTATAAACAAAGCAACTTTACTTGTAACCACAGTTCTGCTGTGATTCTATGAGGAGTTCTGTTCCTTATCTTCGAAGCTCATGATCAAATCATAACAATATTTCTATGGGACCAACTGGGAAGCGTAACCTTTCAATCAAAAAAAGAATTTTCAAAATCGGTCCAGAATTGACACAGATATCGGTGAACATAAATAAAAAAAAACATACATTCAGCCGAACACAGAACCTCCTTCTTTTCGAAGTCGTTTAATAAGGTACTTTTTATCCACGTAGTTATTGTTCCCTGAAGATAATTAAAACAATTTTCACGCATTTAACGCTGAAGGGTAATTTTGGTATAAAAACTTCCTAAAAGGTTATACAGGTTTACATATTTCATCTTTTGTACTTTACTAGTCTCAGCTAAGCTTGAACATAATTATCACCTTATAGTTTACGTACTGTAACTACCTGTAGGTATTTGTTACCTACAGGTAGTTACAGTACGTAAACTCATCATCGGACCACAAGACGTACGGCGTTGCGCCACCGGTACATGGTGAACATCCCACCTATACGTACAAAGCGTTTTGGGAGTACATTCATTATGCGTACAGCTAAGGAATGGAATTCCCAGCCGGAGTCTGTGTTTCCTGATAGCTATAACCTAGGGGTCTTTAAGTCAAGAGTGAATAGGTTGCTTCTAGGCAAGCGTGCTCCATTGTCGCCCACATCACCGCTTACCATCAGGAGAGATTGTGATTAAACGCGAGCCTATCCATTATAAAAAAGAGTCAAATTCCTGCTACCGAGTTCACTTTGTGTCATTAAAATTATACCTACATGCTAACCTAATTACTGGTAATTGTAGTTTCACATTTAAGTAGGTACGTACTTACGGACTTAAGAGCCGGTTGTAGTCACTGAGTATTTTGTGTGAACTCCGCTCGGGTCTACGCCGATTTCGCGGCCCGTAACAGCGGTTTTATTTTTATAAAAAAAAAACAATTACTATTCAAGATTTATTATTTTTAGTAACTTTCATTTTCGTAATGTAATCTCGTAGACAAATATACGTTTGAAAACGTAAGTTAAGTCATATTAGATTTTGAAGTTTTGGTTTGTGCCCGGGCGGTTGGTCAGACAGTTAATTTTAATAAAATAATTTTTCTAGGTGTTTTCTTTTATATTTGTAGATTTTCAGAGGTTTAAAAAAGTTCAAAAAGAGCATAACCTGGCCTTAAATACCAAGGAATGCGATACTTGCAACGTCAAGAAACGCAATAGTATATATATTATATAATATCCGTGGTCCGTTATTACGCTGCGCATAAACTAGCTGCGAGTATTATAGCCAGGGTCAGATTTTTTACAAGGTGACAATGTTTATGACTAATGACTCTGATTCAAGTCTTCATAGTATTATAGTCTCAGGTCAGTATCAAGCACTAGTTATTTGGCATTCATGCTGAACTGGACTTTTCAAAAATAATAATAGCAAGCATTGTATTCATTTTTAAATACCTATCCAACAATATATCACACGTTAGGGTTGAAACGGAAAAAAAAATCTCTTTCCGCTTTACGTTTAGAGGTTTACTTAACCCAATAAAACATTTTTTTCCACTTTTTATTTTACCACTTTGTCGGTGTGATTGATACACATATAGGTATTAAACAGCTTTCTGATGCTAACGGTCACTGAGATTATCCACGGACAGACAGACAGACATGACGAAACTATAAGGGTTCCTAGTTGACTGCGGAACCCTAAAAAGATTCTACATTCTTTTATCTTCAACTTCAAAATTAGGTACTCAATACTCAATACTCAATTCTTTATTGCAATCCACAATGTAGGCTTAGGTGGTATACATTAGCAAAGAGAAACAATCATGGACCCTGTCGGGCACAGCAAAGTTACAATAATCAGAGGAGAGGCTTTATCATTCAGGCATTCCATAATCCAATTTTACATAAATAATTACTTAATCCAATAACAATAGTTGATAAAAACAAATTTAATTTAACAATAAAAATTAACAGTAATGTCAATTTATAAAATTACGAATATATAATAGATATTTTTCCTAATAAGAATTGATAATGTCAATTTGTAATAATGCTAATACATAATGTCAATTTGCGATAACTAGAATTATAATTAAATAAAAAAAATGACAATTTGTGATAATAAGAATAAAAATAAAAAATGTCAATTTGTAAAATTAGTAAAATTAGAATTAATAATGTCAGTAATTTAAAAATGTTAATTATAAGTAAAATAGGTCAAATTAAAGAAATAATAATTTATCCGTTTAGCTTAATCTATGCACTTATGTTTTAAGGATTTATCATTCAGGTATTCGTCTACATTATAATAACATTTATCCATTAATAACTTTTTTAATTTTCTTGTAAATAAATTAAGTTTTTTTTCTTCTCTTATTGCTTCGGGTAACATGTTGTATATTTTTATTGACATCACTAGCGGGCTGGTTGAGTGTATTCTTAAGCGGGATGTTGGTGTATTGAGTCGTGTTTTGTGTCGGAGTGTGTATCGTGTTTGTATGTCTTCTCGTGTAGTGTAAAAGTCTTTATGTTTGTGAGCGAACTTGCATATTTCCAGTATATATATACAAGGCAGAGTTAAAATATTTAGATTCCTAAAATGAGATTTGCAGCTTTCAGTCTGTTCTATATTAACTAGGACACGGATAAGTTTCTTTTGGACTGTGAAAAGTGCAGGTGCGTCTGTACTGTATCCCCACATTATTATGCCGTAGCTAAGCCACGCGTAAGCATAGGCGTAGTAAGTAACGAGGGCAGTTTGTAAATTTGTGTTTTTTTTAACTTCATAAAAAGCGTATAAAAATTTTGAAAGTTTTGATTTAATTTTTCTTATATGTAATTTCCAATGTATGTTTTTGTCTATGGTTATACCTAGTAATGTGAATTCATCGACGGTTTCTATTGTGTGGTTATTATAAGAAAAGAATATGTTTATAGGGTTTTTTTGATGAGGGTGGAAAGGTATTAATTTAGTCTTCGCAACGTTAATTTCGAGATTGTGTGAGTTCATCCAAGTTATTATTTTATTAAATATTTCAGTAAGGGAACTGTTTAGGTTTGTGTTGTCCTGACACTGGGTGAGAATGGAAATGTCGTCTGCGAATAAAACACACGGTCCGAATTCTGCTATGTATTTTGGGAGATCATTAATGTAAATGAGAAACAAAAGACATCCAATTACACTACCTTGAGGTATTGATGCTTTAATCGCCTTTTTCTCAGACCGGTACTTTTGAAGTTCGTTAATATTATTATTAAAATATTCTATTTCCACTAGCTGTGCTCTATTTTCCAGATAGGATTTGAACCAGTCGTGTGCTTTGCCGCGGATCCCTAATTTATATAGTTTATTTAATAAAATATCATATTGAACTTTATCATAAGCTTTGGTCATATCAAGCATTAATCCGACTGCGTATTTTTTTTTATTTATTATATTTAAGGCTTCCTGAATAAATTTATACACAGCTAATGTTGTAGATCTATTTTTACGAAATCCGTTTTGACATTCGTCAAATATTTTATATTTTTCGCAGAACGTATATACGCGTAGGTAGCAAGAGGGTAGCAAGTAATCTTGGTGAAACGCTGCCCTAATTATGCGAAACTTCAATACAGAGTGGCACAGTAGAATGCGTTACAATAGCAACAAAAGTAGCAACAGTCGAACGAGGTCACAGTTGTTAGTCTTCAGCTTTCAAGTCAGTTGTATTAAAATAAAAGTCGACTTATTGAACGGTCATTTATACAGAATCTTTTGTACTAGTTTAAATACCTATTTACCAAAATCCGAACAGTTTCAAAGATTCATAATATTTTATTTCAGATAAACGATTTACAAACACTTTTGAAATGTCAAGAAGTCAGTCAGTAAAAAAAATGATTCTAATTGCACATTATTCTTTTTAACCGACTTCTAAAAAAGGAGGAGGTTCTTGTCCTACAAATTACAATGGATATCGGTTACTACCGAGCAAATACTAATGTGAATTTTTCAATTCATTATATACCTACTTTTCTAAGTTTATCTAGGAAATTACTGAAATCTCGTGCTCCGGGGAAAGCACGTAAAGCCGTTGTTACCGGTTGTCATTTGTAGATCTTTGTCATTACGGATAGTCAGAAGCCAGAAAATCTTACACGTTTTGACAAGGGATATACTGTTACCCAATTATTGGGTTGTGGAGATCAGATAGGCAATAGATTCATGTAAAATACTGGTTTACAACTGCATCCGGTTTTTTTAAGGCGGAAATTAATGACTTCTCCCGCTCTAAAGTGGAATGAGAATTCGTGTCTACTGAGTAAAACTACACTATCGATGTTCCTTTATTACCTTATGTAACTATGATTTATGTAACTCATTATATGATTTAAAAGAGTATCGTTGCCGTTGTGAGTGGAGTTTCTTGCACGTTCTTCTCCATAGTGATCTACGCTTTGGAACGTGCAATTTAGCTTCACTTTTTTGACCGACCTATATTTTGACAATTCAAAAGTGCCTGTAATTAATTATTAGTCGATTTGAAATAAACGTTTTCTTCAGTTGCCCTTTGCGTCCCAGAACCACGAGTAATCCTTTCAGTAGTCGACCCATGTCCCCAGTAGACTTCAGCTCTGCTGGGCCCCTACAGTTTTGCTGACATCTCTTTGAGGTGCGCGTGGAAACCTACGAGCCATCGACGACACTGGCTCGATCCGAACGGTTACCAGATGGCCGGGCAGCGAGCTACCCATTGCTTGTTGTCCGCAAACCCATGCGTATGGTGGCTGGATTAGATGTTTTTTTGGTTAAAATAAAGATCAAGGCATGACAAACAGTTAGGCAATTATTACCCTATTCTATTACAAAACTTTATTCACAATAAACCTCACTACGATCCTCTGTTGGCCGATTACATTACCTGCCCAAAGCTATTCTAAACTGAACAAAACTGCCAAATCGTTAATAATTAAAACAAAATGTAAAACCATAACAGCCATTAACATAATAGGTTTAACCTTTTCTCTTTGTAATAACGCGCTGACCCTTGAATCGTTAAGTGAATAAATTATCGAGTTTCGCTAGTTGTGATACTGCTTTCTCCAGTATAGACCGAAGCATAGACAAATGAATTTTCTGTTAGCGTTCTCGCATAACGCTAAGTACAAAATATATAGTAATGACATTACCTGTCATGTCACTTGTTTCGCAGGAAATGTCATTCTCATACATTATGCTCTTTGCGTTTGGTGAAACCACTAACGGAAAAGTCATTTGTCTAAGTCTGCAGGACCGAAGAAGAAGCGTTGGTCATCCAACGATGAGATAAGTAGACGACATTGTTAACATCGCGGGTAAAACCTGGATGAAACTGGCACAGAAACCAAACATACAACAGAAACCTCTACTCGGTATGAGCAAAGTATGGTTGTGGATGAAGACGTTGTGGCCAAACAGGAGATATATTACGTGGTAGTTTTTTTGCAGGGTTTTCTCATTCAGACTAATTAATAAGCTTCAAAGAGAATTGAGAGTTTAAGTATTTTTATCGCATAGCCTACCACGAGGACTGGTTTGAGACGGCGCGGAAGAAGAATGTCTAGAAGGACTTGAAGGAGGCCTTAGCCCAGCAGTGGGGCAGTAATGGCTTGGAAAATAGTTATTTGTTATACAAGAGTGCAAAGTTGCTTTTTAACCATGTGCTCAATTTTATAATCGAGCAAGCTAAGGATTCTAATCCTGAACGTTAGCGAGAGAATCAAAAGAGCACGAGGTGAAAAATCTTTGCAGTCGATTGCAACACGTAACTTTTCATCCCACCTCAGCGAGGAAATGACTAAATGCAAAAGTATACCAAGGAGGTTCTGAGTCTGAGTTTTTAACAAATTAAAAAAAGTTGTATAGGTAACAACATTTGGTACCATGGCGTTAGAAGTAAAGGTTTAATGATATTTTGAATTCATAAACTTAGTGCACGCTTTGTTCTAAATTCAATTTACTTTATCTCTCTAGAGAATAAAAACGGCTGTTGCTCTCAGATATCGAAGAGCAATAAACACTCTTTTTACACCACCTGCTCGATAATGTCGTTTTATACGTCACACAAACCTCACTTAAAGCAAGTCATTCTATCCTTAGGGAGATAATGCAGTATGGCCGATCCCTAGGAAATAATGTGATTTGAATTTGGAACATCAAAAATCGTCAACATTAAAATGTACGTGCATCGAACAAGTTGACTCGAAATTCAAACTGGCCACTAAGTTAACAAAAAAAAAAGATAATAGAATAAAACATGCTTACTGATGGGAGCGTTATAAAAAATTGAAACTATAGAATCTTGGAGTAGTGAATTTTGTTTGTTTGAGAAGTTGTAAATAAAATACTTGTATTTTTCTAATATTTGATTTTGTCGACCAAATTGTCTTTTAATTATCTCACAGATGGTGTAAAAATCTGTGAGATAATTAAGCTGTCTTTGTCTTGGGCGGCTTGAATTCCTCACTTTACTCAGGTCTCTCTATTAACTCCTCACTGACGTTCGGGATTAAAATCACCAACCTTGGTTTCGTTCGGAATTCTACATGCCGCCTTCGACTTAAAGACACTGTTTTATCACCTAGTCACATAATCTATTATTCCGAGGTGGAGGGATGAAAAAAAAATTATCAACCCGAGACTGACTGAACAATATTGATTCGCTAAATACTTCATCATACAGCCATATTATTTTCTGTAGTAATTAAGCTATTAAAACAGGTACTATTCGTAGATTTTTTATGAACACAGAATGTGTTTACTAAGACGTCAAGTCTTTGTCGTCGCTAATTTGAGCGTGACCCCGTGACCCGTGTTACAAAAACAATTATCTCCACCAAACAATTGCATTTGTAATAACATACTAAGCTATCAAAACATATTTTTTTCGCAAAACCCTCTTCATATTAAGTAAACATCACTTGATTTCTCTTAAACAGCTGGTAAACAAGACTAAGAGGAAAAAAGTCGTTTCCGTTCGTCACTCACTCACTGAATAAGATTACGCAAATGAGACTTGTGACTGACATGCCCATTAAATTTAATGTCCACTTAAAAGACATTAATTGCGCTAATTTATATTTGTAACATTTAACTTTTGAATTCACTGTAGTGTCTCATGCTACATTGTCGCTTCCCTTTTGGAAAGTTACGGGATTACATTAATTGTATGTGACACACATAATACAGCATTGCTTGTAATATGTAAGTCACATTCATTAGACCATTAATAACTTTGTTCTGATGAACACAGCAAAATGAATTAAATATTGATGTAGATATTCATGAAACTTTTATAATAAAGAGCGAGTCCAATACTTATTGGGTACATTTCGCATGGCAACATAAGGGTTTCAATTCAATGAAATATCGAGTAAATTCCCCTCAAATGTCCCAAAAATGTTAACATATATATATCATTATGAATCCTAAAATATACCTAATATAATTTGATAGAATATATGTGATCCACCCACATGGGTATCCCTGACTTATCAACAGCTCCTTTCAATTTAGGCAAGGCGGTATCCGTCCCCAACCCTTTTTAGGGGAACCTCAATATGGCGCCTTCTTTGTGAACCATCCACATTTGTTATACCTCGTAAATTAAAATAAGTACTTCTGGGAAAAGTTTGAGTTCACTCGTTGCGTGAAACGGAAACGTCGCATGATGGTTATTGCGATCAAATGGTAAGGAGTACGAGGGTGAGTTAGCTAAACTTTAGGCGAGTTGACCTCAGGGTTTACTTGCGGCTTGGTCACTTATATAACCTCCACTTAAACTAAGTATGTTGACCGAGGAGACAACGCGTTGGCTTTTATTAAGCGACGGAACAAACAGTATATCGTCGGTTTAGGTGAACAAGACTCAGTTACATTGCATAAAGATTTCCGTCCAAACCAACTTGCTATGGGATTCTGCTTTCGTATTGTTTTTTATGTTTTCTGTGTACGGTAAATTGTTGTTTTTTTTTTGTTATTGATAGTCTAGCATTTGTTCGCTATCTATTTAATTTGAACTGCTATTTGCGTAACGGATTATGTACTTTACATTATTATTTGCTAAATTCATTAAGTAAAACGGTCAATATCTACAATAATCTAATGTCATCCCAAAAAAATGCCGTAATCTTAAATTAAAATGTATAGGTATACTCACTTTCTAGGTAGCAAAATAGAGGTGAATATGATCTTGACCCTGGTGTGGACTGAGTTGGTGGCGAAGAGGTACCGGCAGCGGCGGTGCGGCGGGTACAGGCCTGGATACCCAGGGCTGGCCAGCACGCACGACCCAGGGCCCCGGCATGACACGTCTTGGTATAACCAATCGCAGTCTGTAGGTGAGATATCGTGATTTGTAGATACTTAAAGAAATTAATACTCTTTATTGTACGCCATAATAAGTATAAACTTCTACTACCTACAAAATAGATAGGTACAGAAGATAATCTCCTGTATGTAGTTCACATTATATACCTACGCTCATTTTATCGGTGGACGCACACTAATGAGCGTTTGAGCCGGAGCTGTTCGACGAGCGGGCCGAGGCGCTCCGAGATATCGTGTCCGTGAGCGGTGTCTATGTGTGCGTTGCTAGAGCGCGTTTTGTATGTCGATTGACTTCTGTACCTATCTAAGTATTTTGTTCTTCTACTATAGAAGTTTTGAAATAGGGTGTAAAAATATAAATTTACTAAAGAGCTAGAACCAAAACATTGTTTTGTTTTACGCACTCGAGATCCAGATTTAGTTCGGGTCTTATTTTTGATATTATATTTGTTTGGAACTTATACAACCTTATTTTTATTTTAAGTACGTGTATGCAACATGTACCTGAAACGCGGGTCTAATATTTTTATATAAAGAATCTGTGTACAAAATTTCGTAACTGTATCTTGAGAAAATCAAAAAGTTAAAAGCTTATTATGCTACCTGGTTGTCCGTACAAATACATGGTCACAGATCCATCCAGGAGTCTGAGCAATTGTTTTGCTTCCGCATCCAGCTATGCGTTGGTACCTAATGGCTGGCAGTACCTGTGTTGTACTTAGTGACTGTGGTGCCCAACTTGTAACCTTTTTTAAATATTTTTGGGGAAAAAATATAACATGGTCTAAAAATTATAAGGATCGATTTATTTACTGATACTGAACAAACTATATTCCGATTTCGGATACTTATACTAAAAATAATCCTGTATATTTAGAGTTGAGATAGGATAGGGGTCTTATTTTACATATTTTTTAACAGGTAGAGGGTGAGGTAAATAATAATGTGTGACGCGTGCGTGTGTGAGGAAAATATACTTACAGCCTATTAGATTAAATTGAAAAGCAATTTCGAAATAACACTGTAGTTAAAGTAATATCAAACACATTAAACATTTCAGTGTAAAGTTGTTTCAGAGCACACGAGTTATTCCGCTAATAAATGGGGAAATTACAGACATTATTATTAACACGCATCATTCGGTACGAATAATTTGCATGATTGAGTTTCAAAAACTTCTGGGATTCAGCTCAATCACGCCGTTAAACTGCTGAATTTTCGTTATGTATCATTTATGTTGAAAAGTTAACAAAATGAATGCGGTTATGACTTTTTACCCGACTTTAGAAAGGGCCTATTCCGCAGTGATACAAATACTGCCACAGATAATGTAACAATATAGGTACAAAACGAACCTTTCCCTCCATCAACATTTAAAAATCGAATTCTGTTTCTAAGAACACATTTTATCTATCCATTAAATAAAACTGGAGTGTCTGTTTGTAATATTGAAATAACCGCTTTTTACTACATGCATGCATATGAATATTATGGTATATACACCCAAACATTTTTTTTTATAATTTTTGTCTGTCTGTTTGTTCCGGCTAATCTCTGAAACGTATGGACCGATTTTGACGGGACTGTAATTGGCAGGTAGCTGGTGTAATAAGGAGTAATTTAGGCTACTTTTATTTTAGAACAATTAAATTCAAAATCCTGTAGTCCACGCGAACGAAGTCGCGGGCACAGCTAGTCCACAATTCATTAAACCCCAAGCGAACGCCGGCGTTCGCGCACCTATTGTTTTTCTATTGTGTCTGTAATTTCCACGATTGAAAGGTAGTACTGGCTACATAAATATCTGTATCCAATAATTTAAAAAAATACATAATATTGTGACCCCGCGTTAATTTTTTTTTTAATAAATAAATAAATAAATGACTACCCATTGTGTACTTATTCTTTTAAATGTTTGTCCCGTATTTTTGTTTATGTGGTGTACAATAAAGATAATGTGGTGTAAATAAATAAAAAAATGGTTTTATTTTTTTTATATAATTTTATTTGTATCACTATTTAATTTGAATTTGTGTCATGGAATAATGTTGAACTTTTGTCTACTGGTCTACAAAAAACTCCTCTGGTCTACCTGGTCCTTAAGTCAGTAAACCATGAACAAAACCAGAAAAGTTACAATCAAAAGGTGTGTATGTATTAGACGTAAACCTAACAAGTAAATAATGAATAAGTATATATCGTAATGTTATGGGTTGTATAAAGGCAATAATTATGAGGCAAAGTCTGACGAGGGTCTCCCACGCCCGATACACTTGCGCTACTTCCGAAAATATCTTGACAAGACAGCTATCCTATAGCCGACGCCATGTTGTGACACAAAACCCAGCACTGAGACACCCTTCAACCCTTATTTAGGTGAAGAAATATTCTAATACGACATCCTTGTAAAGGAAAATATTTCTAGAAATGAAGACGCAATTTGTTCTTTGAATGGATCGTTAATTATCATTGAAATCGAGTTCAATACAGTAAAAGCAAATGTATAGGTAGGTACAAGAAAACTAGAAATATCTCCTTCCAATCGTGGAAATCACAGACACAATAGAAAGACAATAGGTGCGCGAACGCCGGCGTTCGCTTGGGGTTTAATGTATTAATGAATGGATATGTTTCTAATGAACCATACTGCACAAATGTTCATTTAGTTTTCGTAGAGTTCATCGTATCTATTCTATTATTATAAACCCAGTAGAAAAATATTGTACCTTATACGGTAAACCGTGGCGGCTATTTCATTATTTTAGGTAATTTTTTTGCACAAGCTACACACACATATTTGGCAGTAGTATATTCCGCACAATGAAAATGTTATGTCTGCAGTGAAAACCTTGTAGGTACTACAATGGGCTAAGGACGTAAAACCGGAAGCCACTATTATATCCTCACAATATGGACGGAGGAAATGGTCATCTCCTTGTTAGTGAGCTTCCCACCGATGATCCTCTTAAGGAGGCTGGGGATAAGGCTATACAAAGAATATGCTATCATTTCCCGACCTTTATCCAACCTGTCTAATTAGTAATAATTCAACAGTAAAACAAAAGAGGCCAAATCTTGGAACAAAAACTGACGGTAGCGTTGTAAAGGTGAATTATTTCGTGAATGGGCGCTATAATTTTTATCGTAGAGCAATTTTCGGCACATTCATAATGGTTTCATGTAAAAACTTGTTTTCTTATAGCAAATTGTAAAATAAATCGGAGAAAAGCGCCTTTTAAGAAGATAAAGCATCCTTTGAGAGTCGAGTTTTATATAAATATCGGGTATAAAGTTTCGGAATTAGGTTGAAATCTAAACATTAATAACAATAAAATTATCGTGCTTACAAAATATACCAGTTCCCATCTTGAATTTTACTTTAGGGACGTCTGCTTATTAAAATACAGAAATGTTATATATATTTACCAGTGTGGGGTATCCGCGAGCCGCCCCTTGGGTGAAACCCAACGCCTTGCGTATTACTTAGCGACGTGAAGCTGAAGAACGCGAGGAACTGTGACCTCACAGTCTTTTCTGTTATCCTGGTAACAAAGAGCGCTTATGAATTGTTGATATCTGAGTAGGGTTCACAAAAAATAAAAAGGTAACATAATTCTGATCCCGACTAAAAATAAACTGTTCATTTTATCTACGTATTTTTTATGCTGTAATCGGATTAACTATTTTGAGTCTCTGGCTGACGCAGACATGTAATGCTTTATTTAGTATAAAACTATTTTGAATATACAACATGTAACTGGAAAAATGCAAATCCTTATATAATTAAAAAAGTTACAAACATAATAATAACACTGAAATTTTACTTATGTTTTAAGAAAATAATTATTCTAATTGTAGGCACATAATTTACCACTTTTTTTACCTGGTAACTTTATTTACTTGGGCTCCAATATTAGTAACAATAGGTCGTGCGAGGGGGAAGTTCGCAGGAGAATTGGCATGGCTATAGCGCTCTTCTATGTCTCAGCTTAGTAAAGTCTGGAGGGATCGCAACATCTCCGTAAAGACCAAAACAAAACTGGTACGGACACTAGTCTTCTCGATCTTTTCGTATGGCGCTGAGACTTGGTCGCTAAAAGCTGCAGACCGCAAACGCATCGACGCCTTTGAGATGTGGTACTGGAGAAGGATGCTCCACGTCCCTTGGACAGCATTTCGGACCAACGTATCCATTTTACAAGAACTTAAAATCGCCTCACGGCTATCGTCCGAGTGTCTTCGCAAGGTTCTGCAATACTTCGGTCACATTGCAAGAAAGGACGGTGGCCACCTCGAAAGGCTCATTGTGACCGGTAAAGTGGATGGAAAAAGGACGCGCGGGCGCAGCCCAATACGTTGGTCCGACCAAATCCGCACCGGTCTTAACTCTACGATGTACAATGCCCTTCACACCGCCAGAGACAGAAACAGATGGAGGAACATCATAAAGGTTAAAGTGATGAAGCAGGGAGGTCACGACCCTCAGCATTGAGGAATACGACGCAAGGAGGGAGGGGGCACATAATATATTATTGTCATCATAATATGTTACATTGGTAGCGCTTTGGTATTGGTAGGTATCTACACACACATACACAAACATGTTTGTGCAGTAACCAAACGTTATCAAGAATTATCAAAAAGGTAATTTGTTATCCTGAAATAATTCTTGATTATTTTAGAAAAAAAAAACCCTATTTCTACCTACCTGAAATCGATTCAGTAGTTGATGCGTTTATTGTTTCATGTTGCACATATTAGTACCAAGTTTTACGCATGAGTTACTCTTACAACGAATGCAATGCACATTGCATTAATGGACATAAAATTTGAACCACACATTCAGTGGTCTCTACCACTGAATGTGTGGTTCAAACGGGGCACGACGATGCCCGCCGTATGTAAGTTCATGAAATCAAGCAATTGAACGTCGTCAGCTGACAAGAGCATTTGCAGCAGTCCCTGACAACCGGCCACAATTTCGAATCGAGCATTACCGGTTCCGCTGTGAAGACCTTTTGTTCCGATTCCGACTGCCGCTCACTACCGGAATTCGCGTTTCCGAACCGAACTGCAAATGGAGATAAATTCTGAAATGCTCCACGCGGCCGCATCACTTCACTATCCGGAAATAATGCTCATTTGAGTGCCTGCCGTTTCCATTAGCGGATGAAAATGTAATTAATTATTGTTCATTTTGGTTGGATTCATTACCACCACGCAAGTAGACCGGATTGCTTAACGAGTTACGTTTAATGATCGATGAATCTACACGCGTATGGTTTGGTTATCAACTATGAATATGTAGATAGGAGTGGAAAGATAATTTCGTCCACATTCTGATATCTGTAGCGGCGGCTTGCCTCAAATAATGATTTTATTCTGATACCGTCATACACTTAAGGAAACGAAATATATCTATACGAAGGTATATTTCGTGGATCCTACAAAATTAGGTAAAATGTTTAAGGGTTGGTCGCTATTATTATAAGTGCTTTCGCTGCTTATAACCGTATCGAAGACCTAAGTATACTAATTAAGAAGGAAATTGTTTATAAATAGATTTTTAGAAGCCTGTTCAAACTTTGATTACCTGACAGAATTAACAAAGTAACAATTTTGGAGCGATAACGGCTATTTCATTTTCCAATTAGGATTTTTGAAATGCTGAATTTTTGTTTTTCGTGTCGACTTTTTAAAATCTGTACAATTAGGCGTTTCTAGCATTTTCTCGCATTAACATGCAATGTCAAGGTGCGGTAATCGGCGTCGGTTTTCGGAAGTTGTTTTATAGCAGGCAGCAGCAGACTTTGTGAACATTCTTGCACTTACCTAAACTCTAAAGTAGAAGCGCCGTGATCTGCGAAGAGCACGACGGGAGGCGTGTACCGCTCGTTGGCGCCGCACAGCCGGGTCTCGGCCGCGCCGCCCGCCGGCACCGCGCTCGCGCTCCCCAGCTGTAGCCAGCCTCCCACGCAGCTGCGAAACAATTATCTTTAAGTTCTAATGTCCTAATCTTAAATAAATGAATCTTAAATAATCAAAAGCCCATCCAGGCTTTCCTTTTCATTCCTTTCACCGGCGACGACACCCCAATGAAATGCACCGCTTGTGAGCCGCTTGCGAACTGCGTGTGAGAGGCGCGCGGTCGGCACAGGGACTTCGTACGAACATGAAATGCACGCGCGGAAGTGGCTCGCGAGCGACGCATTTCATTCACGTCTGAACGCACCTTTAGTTAAAGATCCGACCTCACAAGGAGTAACCTCAACGGGTTTTGTTGTCCTACCAGGAGACTTTAATTTATAAAGGCCGCCAAAGGAAATTCTAGCTAAGCAGATGATTATCTAATAGAAAAATTGAGCCAAGAGACACCACACAAAAAATGTTCTCATTTAGATTTTTGATATGTGTAATGTGGAGCGGATGCTTAAAAGGCTAGAGGTAGACCAAAGAGGCTTTATGGTTCATGTGAAAGATGATAATATATTAGGATTAAAGGATAGGAGAATGATGTTCACCTTTATTATTAACGAACAACAATGGCCAATGGATGACAGCATTATTTTTCATAATTTATAACTATTTGCTTGGACTACGGTTTTACAAAAATATGTGTAACCGTAACTGCCAACGGATACATACTGTTTATTGTACACAAAATAATCCAGACATATTTGTCTTGGATCCGACAACGACTGCGGCAAGCCACCGCTGCCAACAATGTCATAAGGATGCGCTTAACTCACATTAAAATGTGCGCCACATCAATTTATGTGCACACAAATACAACAGACTTATGTCTGTGCTTCTGCATTATCGAGATTCAGCAAATATTCCCGTATTCATAGTCAGGTAGGTAGCACATTAATCAAATACCACGTACATTTCTGAAGTTCCGGTTATAACGACAATATGGACGTACGAGTAATATGTGCCACAGTTGATAATGGAAATTCAGTGTATGCTCTGAAGCTAGTCTATGGGCGACTGATTACAATCTTTGTCATGACCTCACGATTGATCGACATCCAATCATCGACAGGGTAGAGTGTGATGACAACACTATCAACTGTTTGATGACATGACGCTGGACGCCCCAATCTGTTACTAAGACTGCAATTAATATCTCATAATTAATATCGTCAGCATCGCATAAAACAATAGCGGCGTGGAAGCACGAGCTTGATGCGTTTGTCATAAACTTGGTGTGTAAAGCCCGACAAACCTGCATCGAAAAAGAAGGATCCTACATCCAAAAGGATCTTGACTCTGGTCCGGGCTGATATTTGGTTTTGGGCTTTTGTATTATGATATTATAGTGAGGAAAAGTACAATATCCTGATAGAGGATTATGCTGTGACATGTCTATGTCTAATATATTAGACCTATAGGCAGGATGGATTAAATGAAAAAGGAATTGTAAGCCTGCGATGGAACCAACATAAACTGAAAATAAAATAAGTTTAGTTTTTTTCATAATCGCATTAACGTAAAAGCTCCTATTACCGCCAGTTTTAGCTGTCTTAGGATTCACTTTAAAAAAATAGATATAACCTGTAATGTTAGGAAAGGTGTTATAATTTATAGTTAATCTCAGTAAATTATTCTTTGCAATTCAGTACTTAAATTGAATATCCAATAACACAATAGTTACTAAATAATTATTTAATCCAAAAGAGTAGTAGATTCTATTACCGACCCATAGAATGCGGCAAGATTCTATTACCGATTTTTCTGCTTCTTTTACCGACCGCTACGAAGTTGTCACTTCTTCTATACTATTTAATAAAATAAAAAATTGTTTTTAAGGTATTTATTATATAATAGTAATAGTTATGAGATCAACATTATTACAATATGAAAATAATTATTTATTGCAACGCTTAGAGCACTTATTTTTAATTATTTTAATTAATAAAAAATATAATCAGTCCCAGAAAACAGTCTTCAAACAATTAAATGCTTACTTTTTAATTATCTACATACTACCTAATAAGATATTATGAATCAGTAACAAAAATATTTTTATCCGTAATACAATCACAAAATAATTTCTCTTGTCACGCAGAGTTGTCCTCGGTATGCCATAGGTTTTTGAAGCTTCATATAAGCTGGTCCCTTCATTTATAGCTTTCTATTTGAGCAAAGGCGTACTGCTTGCGCTTCTGCGGCTCCATGATTCTTTAAAAGAACACCATCTTTAAAGAGTTATAGAATTTAATTATTCGAAAGAAGCTTTAAATAGTTACATGGCCCCCATTCCGTCCCGCCATTTTTATTTGATTTGAAATCATATAAAATATAGCCAATGCCATGAAGCCATGAATGAAACTGAATAGCAAATATTATTTTACATTAATAATATGGCATGTGACAAAATCTCTCAAAACATCACGTATGCAAGAAATGAGCCAATTTGTTCAAAAATATACCTACATTTTTTTTTTGTGTACTTTAATTTTACCAAATATATCGTCACAGCTGTGAGTCGCTAATAGAATCAAGTATGAAGGTTACAATATTCTATTAGCGACCAATAAAATTAATAATATAAAGATAAAATATACGCTTTATGGTGTACTGTTAAATTCGATCTCATTGCTATATTTTTGCTTTCAATGTCAGTTAGTCTTTAATTCAGATAATACAGGTAATTTACAGTATAATATCATTATAATAATAGAGATATTGTCTAACGTTGAATCGAGTTTTACACAGAAACTTTAAGAAATAACTTTGTCGTTAATAGATCTAACGAAGTAAAATAATTTTAAGAATTGAAAAGCAAAAATTAAAATCGAATGAGGTAGTTATAATAGATATTATTATAAAATACGAAATGTTCTCAAAATTTTAACAACGCCATGGGTCGTTATTAGAATCAAGTTTTGAAATTTGGACTCTATTACCGCCTTAAATTAAAACATGATTTTATAGCATAAAAACCAATAAAAAGTATTATATTAAGAGTTAGTTTAGAAAACGAATATATACGTTACAGTTGTAATGTGATTGCAAGAAGACAAATCTATTTTTAGGGTGTTATTTTCCTTAAGTAATATTTAGGTGTACTAACGTGGCTAGAGACGTGACACTATGAAAAGTGCGTCCGCTTCGGGCGCGTCCCACTCAAAGTCAAATTATTTCTTTCACTGGCTATTTAAACACACAAACTTTACTCTTATTGTTGTCCAACTAAAATGCGTAACTAATTTTTAAGGTATAACTTTTCTGGAACCCCATATTATGTCTAATATGAGTGATTTAAAAATTAGGTCGTTAATAGAGTACACATTTTAGGGGGTCGTTAATAGGAGCTTTTACGTTACTTATAGCCTACCTACTTTCTACCTATCTCGTAAAACGTGTATCAATCGACATAATAATAATATGGACGGTGTCTATCCTAAGGCGATCTTCTGGAAATATTCAATTTGACAGGACATTGATCATAGCAGTGTGGGGAAATCTCGGACCCGTCACACCCGATTCTTTTCCACCAATCACGTCGCGGTCCATATAACTCTCATAAATGTTCAGCGAAACTATGATTCCGATCGACGGATCTGATTTTATAGATTGCTTTTTAGGATTCTACATGTGACAAAGATTTTGACAGGTTCATCTGTACAACTGTCACATATACATATTTTCTAGAGCCTGTTGCATTCAACTTACAAAGGACATGAGAAAATTAGAACCGCTATTGCGGTCAATTGCCGTTTTAATTCTTGGTAAAATTAATTTTATCTAATAAATTACGTCTCGTAATTACGTATATTATAAGCTATGAGTGTGGTTCGATTGAACGCAAACGATTTATTATATTAAAACTGTTATACGCTTTTAAACAAAGTCGCAAAATACCTACCTATTCATATGATTTACGTGCTTGATCAAAGCAAATGCAGCATCTGTGCCTAATTATTTTATAGGTGTTACAGCCTAGTCAATTAAATATTTAATGGCCGAAATTAATGTCATTTGCAATAAGCATAACTGAAAACTATATAGGTATGTCCAAAATTATAAGCGTATGTGCTCATATCAGATAAATCAGTAAATCAGGATAATTAAATCGGAATTTAGTTTCCAATTGCATAGGTAATTTCTGATGGAATTCATTGCTTTTCAATTAAGCTAAATATGTCAGTCAACCGCAAGAGGAATTATAGGCTGATATTTTAAATGGAGTTAGAATATTAATATTGGATTTCAGATAATAATGCTATTTGTATTCACGACCGATACTAATATTTGTTGCGACAGAAAGTAGAAATTGACTTGGTATCAAAATGTGTTTACTGAAATCGTGATCGGAATAAAAATATTCCATAAAGTTTTTTTACGTATAAATAATATAATAATATATTATTTAGTGGATGGCATGACGATGATGGGAGTGAGAAAATGAGGTATAAGTACGTACTTATTCATAGTCATGGTGTAGGTACAGTCACGAGCAATATTATTTATTTATTTAAACTTCATCTACAATAGTGGTACATAGGCGAACTTAATGCCACAAGGCATTCTCTACCAGTCAACCTTTGGGTTAAAAAGACAACACTGTGGTAGATTACATTATTACATTTCCATAATTTTTACCATTCAAGAAATAAGTTTACGACAATTGACTCACCACCTATACCCAACCATCAAACAGGTAATGTAGAACAAATAATGCTCACATACACACACAAGCAAAAGAAGAAGAGAAAGAAAGGTGAAAAAGAAGATACTGTAGCAACATCTATACCGTCACAGAAAAACTAAACCACAAAATCCTGCATCGCGCAATAGCAAGAGTTTTTCATGCGAAATATAATTAAACAACAGCCTAAAATCATCTAACGGTCAGTTGCCCGGATCAAACTGAACATACATCCATCTGATGGGAGGATCCTCCCTTTTCAATGGAGGTTTTCGTGACTTTTCACTCTGTTCCGAATATCTCTAAAATACAGAACATGATATCTAACTGTGTATTTTATCGCTTGTGACTACAGGAAGCTGCATAAATTAAAATACGTTAGAAAGGGAGGTGACCAGTTGATGACGCTGTCCATACATTTAATAATTGGCCATTTTAAATACGACACATGAAAAGTTTGGACGTATAGTATCCATGTCTGTTTAGAGATCGGCATGAAGTTCTTTTTACATAGTTGCTGTATATTTTAAGTTAAAATCAAACTAATGACTGGCCTGTTGGTTTAGTAGTTAATGGTCCTGACTGCTACGCCGGAGGTCGTGGGTTCCATTCCCACCCAGGACAAATGTTTGTGTGATGAGCATGATCATTTCTTCTGAGTCAGAGTATAGTTTATCCATAACATGTATGTTTTTAGAAATATGTATAAGTATGTTTGTCAGTTGTGTAGTACTCATAACGCAAGCTCTGCTTAGCTTGGGACTAGACGGCGTTGTGTGATAGTTGTTGAAAAAAAAAAACCACTTACCTGGTACCATTAAACTTGCCAACGGAAACCAGCCGGTACAACTGTATTTCGACCCGCTGGCCAGCATCGGGCTGCAAGAAGTAGGAACACGCACCAGGACCCTCGATGGAAGGCGACTTGATCTGCCCGAATGTCTTGCCAGACTTGCTCTTGAGGATTCGGGAGTCAATTGTGATGTTGCACACTGAAAGAAAATGAGTATTTAGAACAAAGTCTTACGGTTATGTACTGAAAAATTGTGAAATCGGTACATTTCTTTCGCAGTTTCCTTGGCCACAACCTACACAAAAGCAAAACATTGGGGTTTTCAGCCTCTGTAACAATAGGCATGGGCTCGTAGACGACGAGCAATAGGTAGTTCGCCGTCCCGCCGTCTGGTAACCGTCTGTACCGAGTCTCAAAAAGATGTCAGCAAAACTTTAGGGGCTCAGCAGGGCCGAAGTCTACAGGGACAATGGGTGGACTTCCGAAATTGAAACCCGGATTCCTGAAACGTAAGGTAAAGAAGGAACAGTTGTGGTTTAGTCAAAAAAAGGCTGACACGCATTAATATCTGTCCAGTGACTTCTTCCACTCTAAGGCGGGGGCCCTATAGCGGGAGAAGTCACTGGACTGATGTTAAACGTATAACTCGAGAATGACTCGACCAATTTGAATAAACTTGTTTTAAACTAGTTGTTGAAGATTCAGGAATGTTCTTATGAACAAAAAAATGTTTTTAGGGTTCCAAGCTTGTAAAGAAAAAAATGGAACCCTTATGGATCACTTTATTATCCGTCCATCTGTCTGTCTGCGATTCGGAAAAATCTTTGAGACTCCATTCGGGAATTGAACTATTTACATAGGTGAACTTGCACGGAACACTCAGGGCACGAGTCAGACAACACTGGGGTAGGTTTGCACAATAATAATAAATGATATTTTTTTTATTTATTTTTTTAGCATGCATTATGTATTTTATTATCACAAGTATCTAATTTTAATGATAATTATTGATTTATTGTGCACACCAACCATAGTGTTAAAGAATTCCTTGTTGCATTATTTCTGGCTATGAATGACTACCTTATATAAAATTTAAATTAAGAAAAAACACAACAAAAATGCACAAAAATCGAAAAATGCACGTTTTTTTTTTATTCAAACTAGCCCTAAATGCTGTAATTCGGATCACCTATCAATCTTTAGTCACAAACAGGACAACATTTTCGGTTCAAGTTATACAAAAAAAAAATTTGGCATTAAACGTACCCCTAGAACCTAATAGCTAAAATATAAAACGATAGACTAAAAATAATATAGAAACCATAGCCTTACCCTTTTAGACCTCGCAGACAGTTCGGCACATTTTCTTAATAGGACTCCCTACCGGGACGGGTCCATAAACGAGACGACATCTCCTAACTATATTGAAAATGATTGATTTGGGTTTGATAACACAATTTTACGTCGATTAGAAGCCAGCTGATTTCATCAGATCCATTACCTAGGCCGTAAAACCGGGTTTATCGACCATGTGCTGAAAGGTTGAAACTACCACAGATCAGATAGTCGGATCCTAAAACTACCACGTAATAATACAGGCCGTTATTATGATAGATTCAACAATAGAGCACTTTGCTAAACAAATGGATTATAATTGCAGTATTTCGTTCCATGGGTTGTTATGAATTTAATGGGTTATTGAACTAAATGTAGCGTTTTGTGACCAAATGTGATTTGTAGCTTATTGTATTCGGGACGTATTCGAATTCTACATCTAATTGAAATGGATTTATTATTATTAGAATATATTTGGAAAAACCTTGACCGTTTCAGGAATACTGAATCTGTTAACAAATCGTCGCAAATACTATGAATAAGTTTTCAATGAAAAACATTCTTTCATAACAAGCTTTTATCACACGGTCATCATCATGAAACACCATGGTGCTATATTAATGCATTGTCATCCATCCATTACACACGTATACACAAAAATTAGCTCAATCGGTTTGGAGGAACTGTTTTAAAATCCATTTGCAAGATTTACCCAGAACAAACATACATACAAACACTGCAAATTGAATAAAAGCTTGTCAAAATATTGCAAACAGAGAGAGACTATAATACATTAAATGTTCTGTTCTATGACTAGCACTTAGGCAGCGACATTGTTTGCGAGAATTTTTCATAAAAACTTTAACACCCCCTAAATCGTTTTATGCAGGGCTATTTATAAAACACTGGGCACCTCTCAGAACGATGGCACTAACATTGTTCTATGACTTTTAAAAATGTATCATATTTTAATTCATCAGATTTTCATAGAAAAATTAAAATATTTAAATCGAACGTTCTAAATATTACGAATCTATGCAAACAAGCGATAGTACAATAGCGGAAGGAAGTGGGGACTGGCTGGCAGAGGTGCTTGATGCACTTGCGTCGCGTCATATAGACCAATGAAATCTTGAAGGTTTGTTTTTAGTAAATGTATTATGTTTTGTAAAAAGCCACAGAACAAAAGTTGTTGCTTATGATGTTAGTCCTGCAAGGTTGTTAGTGTTTTATAACTTAGGTCTTTACTATTTATGCTCCGTTTCAAATAGATATAAGGGTCCAAGGAGTAAAATTTTGCATACAACTTGTCCCTTTTCAGCCCCTTAAAAATTGAATTTTCAAAAAAATCTTCTTATTTCTGGCCCACATCATAAAAGGAAGTCTTGTGCAAAATTTCACATTCCTTGATCCAATAGTTTCGGCTGTGCGTTGGTAAGTTAGTCAGTTTTTTCTTATAGCATAACAAAATAGATATAATAATATATAATAAATTTATCATAACAAAATATTTACATTCAAACCATGTCAACTTTAAGTAATATTCAAATTGCTGTGCGTTGGTAAGTTAGTCAGTTTTTCCTTTTATCATAACAAAATATTTACATTCAAACTAACTATGTCAACTTTAAGTAATATTCAAATTGAGTTATGTATTTACTCCACAAAAACCGTAGTTATTATAATAGCACACTATTATTATGATACAACTTTTGATGTTATGTTGTGACCGAATTTTCCCTATTTCCTATTTATTGTGCAAGATTTGTTATTGTGCCGTGTGTATCGTACCATAAAATTAAAAATATTAATTTTCCACCGGAAAAGGAAACATATCAATGATAGCTTGGCGGTCTGCCAGCCGCATAGATAATAATTGAATTTCTTGTAACAAAGATGTATCTTGCCCGCGGAGAACAGTAATTCTGTGCGGAATAAAGCTGGAAGAAAATAAAAGCTAAGTGTGGTGAATACAACATGGAAGCCATTAAAGCTCTCATATACAACAGCCAATTAGTTGGACTTTAACATCTGTTGCGGTCGTGTTGAAGAACTTACTGCAAGGAGCTAGTTACGTATTGAAATATATTACTTATGTAAGTATTAAGAAATAAACTAGAGAAACTAGTGCTAGTATTACATGCTCCAACTTGGTACGATGGTTTTGGTCCATCGTACCTATGTTGTGGTCCGAATCAAGATCGAGCGTGGATCAGCATAATTTTATTAGTGTTATATCACAAGCTCGAACTTGGTCCAACGGACTACTGTGTCGTTCTCAACATTGGTACGGACGGACCAAATTCGACGCGGAGTTCGAGCTTATGTTAACACTATTATGATGCGCATGAGTGCGTTATGGCACTGTATCTAATGGTTTGATAGTAAGGGTCGGGGCTGTAACAATACCTTCGTTTGATCTGTAAACTGATAGCTGTTCGTGATTCAAGGAAAAACAAACCATATAACTACTTCAAACTAAAAAAATTCATCGATTACTTTAACTTGACTATTGGGTCGTGTCCTACTTATTAAGTGAGCTAGGTTGAGTTAATTCATTATTAAATAAATTACAGTAGAAAAATATACAGAGGTATTTTGTGAGGAGTCGCAGAAGTATGCCAGAATAAAATTATGCTCACTCTCCTTCAATACTTTGGCACTTTCATAACTGAATGTACCTCATAGTTACTTATAATACGCTTAGATAATGACTTATTCTGTGGCCTAGATTACTGGTTTAGAGACCGAGCACACTGCAGTTCTGCAGATCGGCCGATAGTTTGGTTGATTACTTAATCAGTAGATAATATGAAGCTGTAATGAAACTGCGCACGTCAAAACGATTCAGAATCGGCCGACAAAAAAGTCACTTACACACTGGTTAAGCAACCAACCAGACTACTGGCTGATCAAAAGTCTGTAGTTTGTGTGATCTCTTAGGAATATATGATAACCTTAGTCTCTTTAAGATGCAGTTCTATATCTGCGCCTTACAGCCGTTTGCCAGATTCACGAAATTGACATAAAACTTCTCACTTTATTTTATAATTATCAAAGTCTCTCAAGTAGAAGAGGGTCAACCTCGTGGAAAGATGCTATACTTACTATTAGCGCAATACTGCTCCATGCCACACTGCGCGCAGCGCGCCGGCGCGACGTCTCCGCACGGGCAAGCACCGTCGCGCACGCAGCACGCGCAGTCGTCGCCATCGCCACCCGGACACGCGCAGCCCGACGACGACTGCGTCCACAGATCTACTTGACCTGTGAACGCAAACGTGGGTTGTCCTAACTCCTAGTGAAAAAGATATAATAGTGTATCTACGTGTTTATGGTATTTGATCCGTCTCAATTAGATTATCAAAAATGCACTAACTACTCCTTTTCGTCTTAGCTCTTAGAAATGCGCTCCTTTTGAACATCATGACGGCAACCAGTCGTTTTTTTGTTGAATTCGTTTTGTCAAATGACAACGTATATTTTTGGGACGAATCTTGTACATACCTACCTATGCTATTTATTACTGATTTTATAATTTCTTTTCTGTTTGTCTTTCGACGCTTATATGGCACTATCATTGTTATGCTTCTGCACCACCTTAAGGCGTATAGTCCATTGAACCATCTGGCCGAAATTATGTGAACGCAACTCTCGCACTCGCCTAGGCGGCAGTACGCAAATCTGTGCATTTATTTGCGGCCAGCAGCGCCCGGAAAGCGCTTTAAATACATTTTCTCTGCGAGATATTGATTGATTTACATATGCAATGTTCACTTTGAAGAATATTTATCCACCAATTTTTACGTGTAAAAATGATTCTAAAGGTCCAAGCCGTTTCGAAGGAGTAGGGAAAAGTTGCAAAAAGTTGCGAAATTGCTAAATATTTCTTTTTTGACAAAAGTATTAATTGCACGAAAAAAACAAATGTTGATATTATTGTTCATGAATCTATAATAAACATATATTTTTTTCAAACCAATTGACCTAGCCGTTACGGAGGAGTAGGCCTCAGAAAATCACTGTTTTATGGCACTTTTCGGGCGCTTGGCCCTTAAGGACAACAGATAGAAGATGCCAATGACATTAATGCGCCTTCATACAGGTATTTTTAGTAGTGCATAAAGTATTGATGAATAAATAAATATTGAATTATGTGTATTTTCGGCTATTGTCAAATATAAAGTACCAAAGTTAAGTAAATTGTAGGTTTCTGTGGCAAATGAAAAAATAAGCCCGTATCTAAAATTATTAGGGTAAGAAACTGACGAATCAAATTGTTTTTTTTTAGTCAGTAATTACTTACCCTATTCCATCATAACAATATCGTCGTTAACGACTTACTTCCTTTTGTTGATAATGTTGTTGTTGAGAAATATGCCTTTTCAGGCTTTTTATCTTGATATTTGGCTTTTTTAAGTAAAATGCTAGCTGCCGTACATAGTAGTGTAATCGATCGTGGTACTTTACATAAGTTTTTTTTTTATTATAAAAGGATTTGAATAATGGCGCCAAATTCAGAAAGAACACATTTTTTTTATTAACAATGTTGGCTTGGATACTAAGTCTTTTAAGCCATGTCGTCGTAAAATATTACTTTGTATTCCATTAAGTAACAGCCGAACTTATACTTCTGCAGTATTTGGCAACAAATGTTTCGAATCAGCCTTCTCAGCCAGCTTCGCTTAGGTAGTCAATGTTGCAATAAAATTCTCACCACCATTTTACCGAGATCGCGCCTGTTTCAATGATTTCGCATATTGTTCTGTAGTGCAGACATATTAGATAGAAACCACACTAATTTTACATGACCATTAGGGATCAATTTGCGAATAATTAAAACAGCCACTGATCTTCACTCGAAAAAATCCCGCCAAAAACTCAAAAACACATTTGAATTAGATAAACCATAGACAAAAATAAAGTAGTGTCATAAATTAAAAAGTTTGCTTTAGATTTTATTTTTATTAGCTGAGTAATGGTTTTTGTTTTTTTAATACGCTAACAATGATTAGAGTCGGTCTAAAAAGTCAAACGACGTGGATAATTATTAGGGTAAAATGAAATCTGATGTAGTCGAACACAGGTTCAATAGTGTTAGGTTAGTTATAGATATAGATGTGCGCCCTGCGTGCCGCCATATATGAGTGACTGTCAGTGCATTAAACAGCTTCATTACCGAAGGCCGTGTCTTATTTAACAGTGGCGACGAGTTACAGTTACCTACGCAAGTAAAAATAAAATGGCGAATTTTATAGGGTCCGTACCAACTTTTGATCTCGGCCAGGAATGGAACATTTTCAAAGAAAGGCTGTCGCAGTGGTTTACGGCAAACACATTGCTATTAAAAACAGAAGGGAAGGAAGATGCCCAGCGAAAAGCGGTGTTTCTTAGTGCACTCAGTAATGATGCGTATAAATTGGTACGCGAGTTAGTTGCGCCAAATACGGTCGAAAAAATATCCTACAGCGAGCTAACTGCAGAGTTGGATAAGCATTTCGTGCCGAGGAAGTCAGTGCTAGCAGAGAGGTACAAATTTCATATTCTATTCAGATACAGAAATTCAAAACATACGACGACAGACAGCTCACCAGCCGAATTAATGCTTGGACGAAAATTGCGTTGCAGGTTTGATTTATTAGATACCTCAGCAGCGGTACCCGCTCACGAGGCGTCAACGTCGTCATCATTACCGTCACAAGACATACGAACAAAAGTGCGCGGCAAACAATCCGTACAAGTTAGATATTACAAAGGCAACAGAAAAATAGACTTCCATATAAATGATACAGTATTTGTAAAAAGTAGCAACAATAACAAATGGATTCAGGGTACAGTTAAAAAAAAATTAGGCAAAAGTTAATATGAAATTAATCTACCAGGGAAAAATATAACAATAAAAAAAAAAAAAGACGGGTTGCACTCCGGGAGTGCCGGCAGAAGTGAAAACTTGATTATTAACGTTGAAATATATATATATATATATTTATATATATATATATATATATATATATATATACATATATATATATATATAATATATCTATATACGTTGAAATATATATATATATATATTGTAACGTAATGTGTTTCAAAAAGGAGTGTAACAGTTACATGAGAGGGTAAGGAGGAGTATGGGAGTGAGGAGTGTAGAGGAAGAGTGAGAGTAAGAAGAGTAAGTGTATAGTAAGGGGAGAGGAAGAGTGTTACGCGAGTGCAAGAGGGAGTGTAGTGAGTAAGTGCCTCCAGGGAGTAGCCCTGGCAAGGCACGTATAGGGAGTAAGTGTAAGTGTAAGTGCCTCCAGGGAGTAGCCCTGGCAAGGCACGTGTGGTGAGAAGTGAGAGGTTGAGTGAGGGGGGGAAGTATGGAGGGATAAATAATATATATAGATATGAATCCTTGTGAGGTTATATTACAAATAAAAGTATATAAAACAATAGGAATATAAAAAGATATAAAAAGTCAGCTCAAACGGCGTCACGGCGGAGCACAGCAGCTGGTGTAGGCGCAGCCCTCAGCCGTACGAAGGACGGCGAAGGCTACGCAGCCGCAGGCAGCAACAGATAGTGGTAGTAACAGCCCCCCAGCGTAAGGGCCGGCAGCAGTAGAGAGGAGGCCCTCAGAGGCCAGGTCCAAATATAGAACAGCCCTCTGCCGTGAGGGCCGGCAGAGGCAGACAGGAGGTCCTCAGTTCCTTCTCTGAGGAGGTCTTCATGGTCCAAGGAGCTCAATCAGGAAAAACAGACATCAGGAGCTGAGCCAAGAAACTGTCACATGTAGCTGAACCAAGAAAAACTGACACTAGGAACTGAACATGTAGCTGCACCAAGAGTCTGACCGAAAACTGACCAAGAAACTCACAAACATGGTTTTTTTATCAATTTTGACGGTTGAAAACAGGTTTCAGCCAGCATTGCTGTTTCACAAGAAAGATATAAATTACAATTTAATTTTAAAGAAAGATTTCAGATAAGAGAACATATAATTTGTTGTTAGCAAATTATATGTTTACAAAATAAATAATATTAAGAGTAAAAGAATAAAACCTAAGACTATAAAAATACTCTTTGTTGATACCTAATCAAAACCATAGAAGAAAATAGTAGTGACATGACAGATGACAGTGATCAAAGAAAATAAACAAACTAAATATATAAGAAATATTATAAAGAGATGTGATTATTGTTAAGTAAAGTAAACGTAAGTATTAATAACATTACAATATTTATATATATCTATATATTTGAAACAGTAGGCCCAGGCATACATTTTCGCCGCGCCGTAGAGAGGGGATAGCTGTCTACTCTCCATCCGTCTTACGCTTTTTCGATCAGGTCACGTGTCCTGACGCGAGTTTAAGATTTTATACCCATTACAGAAAAAGTACTCAACGCCGCTAAAGAAGTTTTCACTTCAAAAACATAAAAACCAATTATATAAACTGAACCCGCGTAAAACTCAATGGGACGCGGACATAGACTGGGCGCTAATGTACACCGGAACAGGCGAACAAAAAACTGCACCTCAAGGTACTAGCGAGTCGTCGGAACAACAGCGACAAGAGGAAGTGGAAGAGTGGGTCGAGGCAACCTCGGAGCAAGATCAAGATGATAACAGGGAGCCAGCAATTGAGTCCGCAACAGTGACAGCTCCATCAGCACCAGAGTCAGCTACTGAGCCCGTAGCCCCTAGGCCTGATCTCCGAATGGAAGCGGAAGCACGTCCTAAATTAAGGGATATTCCTCGAGCGAATTATCGCAAATTCTTTTGATTGTTATCATTTAGGTTTATAATATGTGGTGGAGGGATGTTAGGTTAGTTATGGATATAGATGTGCGCCCTGCGTGCCGCACGATATATGAGTGACTGTCAGTGCATTAAACAGCTTCATTACCGAAGGCCGTGTCTTATTTAACAAATACAAGGTACAAGGTTGAATTCAACATCGTCATTGTTTAGTACCTAATAGAAGAACCTAATGAAAAGTATCAAATTTATGAAGTATTTTTTATATTGATATGACAATAATTAAAAAAATTCCAAGTCGTTTGACTTTTTAGACAGACTATAACAGCTTTTTTTTATCAGTATTGTGGCGCCATTTGTAAACGTATTAGTCTGTCTAAAAAGTCAACCGACTTGGGCAATTATTAGTGTAAAATGAAATCTGATATAATCACCAATAAATCAAGGTTGATTAAGAGATCTTGATTTTTTTTTTTTTCGATGGGAAAATCATCTTATGACAACCCCCGCTCTTGGGCGGAGCGGGAGATAGTGTCAGACTCTTACTGACTAAAAAACCCATCCCGTTCCTTCAAGGCTTCATACCGGGACTCGAGCGCCCTTTCGGATAACCCTGGCCCCAGTAGGCTTCGACCCGGCTGGGCCCCTGCTGTTGCTGACAACTCCTTGAGGCGCGCGGGAACAGCGCGCGCCGTCGACGACTTGGGCTTGGTCCGGACGGTTACCGGACGGGCGGACAGCGAGCTACCCATTGCTCACTGTCCGCAAGCCCGCGCCTACGGTGGCTGGAAATCTGGATCGGAATCCCGGCGGCGGCGGCGAGAGCGCCGTTGCCTGATGCGGTCGGCTTCCTCCTTAGCGAGCATTACTGCTTCGCAGAAGTCGGCGACCGCCTGCCACTCCTCCTCGCTCCGGACCATGGCCTCGACCAAGGCCCGGCGCGAGAGGACTCCGCCGCAGATCACCCCCACGAGGGCACGGCGATGCTCCGCCCAAGCAGGGCACACCGCGATTGTGTGCTCCACCGTGTCCTCCGGGCGTTCCGCACAGTGGCGGCACCCGGGCGTCACTTTCGCCTTGATTCGAAACAGGAACCTCCCGAACTTGCCATTTCCGGTGAGGACCTGTGTCATGCGGAAGGTAAGGACGCCGTGAGGTCTTTCCAGCCACGCCTCAAACAGGGGACTTATCGCCATAATTGTGGCGTGCCCAGCACTGGGTTGCGATAGTCGCTGACGCCATTCCACCATGAGATCCCGCCGGAGCTCTGTCCGCCATGCCGCGACCTGTCGCGGCAGAGGACTTTCACCCCGGCGTTGCATCTCCACACGCATGTCGTGCATGTGTGCAAGGACTGTTGCCTCCAGATCCCACGGTGGTAGGCCAGCCAGAAGGCTCGCCGCTTCGCGGGAAATCGTGCGGTATCCCCGCACCATCCGAATTGCCATGACCCTCTGGCAGGCGTTCAATATGGCTGCCGGTTGCTTTTTCAGCAACGGCCACACCGGCGCATCTTGATCATTGTTTACTAATAGAAGAACCCTATAAAAAGTATCGAATATAAATATCTTTTACATGATTAAATATTATACAAAATTGCCAAGTCGTTCGACTTTTTATACAGATTTAAAATGCTTACTGCTGCCGTCAAGGAAAATCGGCGTCCATGCAATCTGCGCGGTGCAAGCGGCGCACGCGGCGAGCAGCAGCAGCGGCAGCGGCGGTCGCATGGTGCAGTCACCGCACACCTCGCCCCGCCCTCTTCCCGCGCCGTCTTCGCATTGGCGCCCCCTTAAACACCCTCACAACCACACACAAGCACAAGCACTCTGTTCACACAACGCACGACTCGCATTTTTACACAAACTTTTTCTGAAATTCTTCTTTATTGCACCACAGTTTATTGTGGTTTTATTAGAAATCTTCGAGATCTTGCTATTTCTGTTTGATCGCTTGGTGGATTTTGACCGGCGTGTAGTCTGCAACAAAATATTATCTTTATTAATCATCGATATAGGTATGTACTACGCACTAGATTAGGCGTGCCGAACACTTTCTTCAGTCGACTCAGGTGTAATGTAGTGCGTACATCTTGAAAATTACGAAACGCGTAAGTGCTACGAAATTCATGGCGCTTTAAACATTTCGGTCGCGAGAAAAGTATCCTATAAAAGCTATCTTAGCACTGTATGTTTTAATAGTTCTGTTAGACGACATAATGCCAATGTAGCACTGCAGCAAACTTTTGTTTTAACTTTTCAAGTATTTTGGCAAATAGTTTCCATGAACGTGCTTGTCTATCACTAGAATATAAGTCGATGCTATTCTACTCCTTATTACGCTTCGAAAGGCCAGAACCAAAGTAATAATGCTAAATTGATCGTTCATCATTACGTGTGGTTAGTACAGATTTCGATATATTCGTTACATGAAACATACCGAACACACTTATATACATTTTCGCACAACCCATAGACCAGTAAGCTTTGACCGCCTCCTTCGTTAGCATTACTGCTTCATGGAAGGAGGCGGACCGCCTGCCATTCTTCCTCGGTCCAGACCAGGGCCTGCGCAAGAGGTCATTGCGGCCAATCGCCTCCACAAGGATACGGCGATGCTCTGCACACCTCTATCGTAAACTCCACTGTGTCCTCCGGGCGGTCCACACAATGGTGACATCTAGACATTTCTTACGCACGAATTCGGTGCAGGAACCACTCGAACTCACGCCACTCGAGCTCATGTCCGGTGAGCGACATACGAAAGGTGAGTATATTACGAGAACTGACAAATCATATTCTTTATTCATATTTTTTATTTTTTCTTTATTTATTTAATCATAGTGAATTTTCTTGTCAAAAAACTTGTATTAAACCAAATTTTTGAATTATTTCATCTAATTATAAAATGTTTTTTCTTTTTCTACAACCAGATCTACTTAATAATTCCATGCCCAATACTGAATTTACATTATAAAGTATCTACAGTACAATTCACGAATGATGGCGGCCGTGAAGTTAGTCTAATTGCGAACGTTCGCACATGCAACACTCTTCTCGCACACGCACGTCGCCATATGGTTCCTAAAACATGTTACTGCGCAGCCTTGTGCGCAAACTTCACGGCCGCCATCATTCGTGAATTGTACTGTACTTAATAATTTCATGGTTTGAGCCAGAGCTTTGAACACACTGAGGGGACGATATTCTTGATTGTGTAACCTATCCTGAACGTTTTGTTTTTTGAGGTTTTTGAATCATTCTCCCTATCTTCTCTCGCACTTTGGTGGAGCGAGAGGGTGTGTCAAACTTTTTTTTTTTTTTTTTTTTATTGTTGATAGGTTCGCACTTGACCGCTATCTCACCTGATGGAAAGCGACGATGCGGTCGACGATGGAACGCGTTTACCTAAAAGAAACCTATTCACTCTCGACTTAAAGATTAAGACTTAAACTTTTACTGATAATACCACACCGACCTTCGTCCTTCAGTTGCCTTTTGCATTTTAGGAACACGGATTTCCTTTTCAGAAATCCCATGTAGCCACAGCAGTGCAAACTCGCATGTACGGTGGCCGAGAATAGCCTTAAGGCGCGTACGCACGTACGAACACGAACATAGCGAACACAAACACCAGACCCGAACATTTGGTTCGTACGTATGGACGGCATATTCGAACACGAACGCAAACATAGTTCGAGTCGAGTTCGCGAACAACAGTCGTGAACTCTATCTTAGTAGCCATGACGGCGCCGTTGGAGTGGTCGTTGCGTAACATTTATTAAAGCTCTTCGAACACCGTCCATACAGAACACACTACAAGGATCGCCGCGAACATGTTTGACGAACAGAGTGTTCGATGTTCGATAGTGGTACGCACGTGCGAACCAAGTTGTTGCGTATCATGTAACGCAACAAATTTGTTAGTACGTGCGTACGCGGCTTTACGACTCCCGAACCCCGGAACTTATCTTAAGGTGCGTACGGATAGCGCGTTCCTGTGTTTCACATATTGGAATTTTCAGGTCATTTGAAATTCCCTTCCATGCATCTTGGCGTAAATCATTACTTCGAAAATCTAGTTAAGCTAAGTTAGTGTTCTATCCCACAAGACCCGGTGAAATTCATAAAGTTGAATCAATCTGATAATATTTTCATTATTGAAACTCGAAGAACACGCGTGTCTACATTTTGCCGTCCAAAAATAGCGTACCCGGTTGTGTGCGTCCTCTTTGACGCGCGACCAAAAACCGACTGACGGTGGCTCGCGCGGTACGCGTTTTCTAAGAGAATACGCGTAGCTGCAAGTATGGACATGACGATCCAGACACGTGTAAAGTGACTACGCGTACCAGTGTACGCGCTATCCGTACGCACCTTTATGGGTAGAGAACTAGAGACTGAATTCGAAGGTTGAATTTTTAAATCTTTTTCTATCCCGATACAAAAGTGTACTCGTACATAACGTTATGGAGATACTTTGTGGATATACAGGAATTTGCAGTTACAGTTTTAGACTTACATTTTGTCTTTGTGCCTTAACCCTACGCTGTCTTGAGGCGTTGGGTTCAAACATTTGAGTGAGAGAGAGTACTCCAGAGTCCTCCCACCCTACCATCAACCAGATAATCTTATTACTTGATGTTGCTTGTTTCGCAGTTACAACTAAGCGATGACGGCATTATGAAAAGTAGGAAAACGCCACACTCGCCTATACATTTTTGTACGTGAATCCTCCTTCAGTTGCCTTGTTTTATTAGGGCTGCAGTAACTGCTACGAATAACCCGCAGCTCAGGCAGGCTTTGGCCCTAACTGACCTCATCTATATATATATAAAATGAATCCCTGTTTCTCTTGGACATGCAACACGCGTGAACGTCTGGACCGATTTCGCTAATTCTTTTTTGTGGTGTTTGTTATTGTGAGCAGAAGGTACTTATGGAAAAAAAAGTGCAAATTAGGGTAGTGTAGGGTAGTGTCTTAGGCGGAGCATCACTGTGCTCTCGTGGGGGCGATCGGCGGCAGAGACCTCTTGCGCCGGGCCTTGGTTTAGGTTAAGGTCCGGAGCGAAGAGGAGTGGCAGGCGGTCGCCGACTTCTGCGAAGCAGTAATGCTCCTTAATTTCTAGCCACCGTAGGCGCGAGCTTGCAGACAGTGAGCAATGGGTAGCTCGCTGTCCGACCGTCCGGTAACTGTCCGGACCAAGCCCAAGTCGTCGACGGCGCGCACTGTTCCCAAACGCCTCAAGGAGTTGTCAGCAACAGTAGGGGCCTAGCCGGGTCGAAGCCTACTGGGCCCAGGGTTATCTGAAAGGGAACTCAAGCCCAAGCCAGTTCAAGAATGAAGGCTTGAAGGAACGGGGTGGGTTTTTTAGTCAGTAAGAGTCTGACACTATCTCCCGCTCCGTCCAAGAGTGGCGGTTGTCATTGGATGGTTTTCCACACCAAAAAAAAAAGTGTAGGATAGTGTAGGGTAGAGTACGGCAGAGTAGGGTACAGTAGGGTAGAGTAGGGTAGAGTAGGGTAAAGTAGGGTAAAGTAGGGTAGAGTAGGGTAGAGTAGGGTAGAGTAGGTTAGAGTAGGGTAGAGTAGGGTAGAGTAGGGTAGATTAGGGTAGAGTAGGGTAGAGTAGGATAGAGTAGGGTAGAGTGGGTAGAGTTGGGGAGTAGGGTAGAGAAAGATAGAGTAGGGAAGAGAGGAAGCAAAGCCGCGCGGGCAAAAGCTAGTCTATTGATTTGCGATGGTAATAAAATATTATGATAGTTCAATTATTAAATTAAAGGATGTGACACAATTACTATTACATTAAATTGATTCATGACGTGCAATTATTACTAATTATTATTAAACAAAATTTTTTTATTGCGATATTATTAGGTACTTATATAATAATAATTAAATGCAATTATTATTATATAATACTATTGCAATTTTTATAGAATAAAGACAAGTGGGCGTTTTGGTCTATCAGCGGCCAACAACGAAATAGGTTTTAAATTAAAGTACTGTACGTAATGGCTTTGTACGGAGTAATATTATTTATTATGAGTTAAATGTATTTCTAAACGCTATCGCCACACACCGGTTACAAACTCAACCTAAGAACCAATGAGCTTTGAGTGTTAACAAAAGGGCCGAGGCGAAAGGTGCGCTCCGCGCAGTCCTTCGCTTACTGTTGTGACATTGTGTACTGTGCGATCTTCTACAGGATTCTCCCTATTTATTTTTAACAAACCTTTTGACTTCGGCTTCACTCTGGCCTGTTTCTTCTAAATCTGATAACTCGGGTCATTCATTTCTTCACTGGTTTTCTCGGTCTGGCGATATCTTCATACTGGATCGTGCGTCAAATCATCATAGACGTCTCTAAACGTCTATGATGATTTGACGCAATTCAATTACTCTGCCTATATGCCCGAAACCAAAGATCACGGTGCAGACCAGCTAATAGAAGTAGGCTAGTTATACTATGCCGATGGGTGGTGAAAGTCATAAATGGATGATTCAAACGTGGTTTCAAGTTGTTCCGGTAAGATTATTTTAATCGTGCTTTGAGCCATATATTTATTTATTTATTTATAGTTAATTAAAACGGTACATCCCCTCTTACATTAATTAACATAGAATTGTAAAAAACTTAAAAAGAGAGAAAAAAAAAACAAAAAAAAAAACAAACAATTATACATAATGTTGCACTCAGCTTATAGACTCCAATTCTAGATAGTATTGACGCGGACTCGTTTGTAGATATTATTAATGAACGCTTTGAAAGACCGAACCTCTTAGCGGACTATGTTGTCCGTTATAGCGTAAATAGGCAAAGACTTCCCGATCGTGTCTGAAGAAGATCTAATTCTGATTGTTCTCGATACATATTGAATCATGTAAGCTCGCACCTACTACGCTGAGCAGTTAGAATAGGATTATATAGTATTGAAGTAGTACCGAGAGCAACAAACAAGGCAGCTTAGAAACTTCATTGAGGAAGAAGACGTTTGGTTGTTACGTGTCCGTATACAATATAAACACGAAAAATTCAGAATATATTATTCATATATTGTAACTGACTGGCAAAAGAACGAACGGGAAGCAATTGCTCATTATTATTGCAGTTGCCTAAGTGGAAGGCGCATAATTGGTTGCTGCGCACACGTTATATGTGTAGTGTGGTTTTCGGCTAGATTTCAAGATGGGGACATATTACTACCGGCGGCATCAGAACTAAGTGCTGTTATTGTACACGAGTAGATTTTTTTGTAATATTGGCTGTTTTATGATGTAATAAGTATTATATTTCAGAAGCCAATAAGTCATTTCATTTTATTTCCTCATTTTAAGACTGGACATAATAAGTTAGATTATATAAAAAGGCAGGTAAACAGTAAAACTAAAAACGTATATCATTCGGTTCATAATTACTACACCACAGAGACAAAACTCTCCAGGGTGATTTTAGGACTAAGCCACACCAAAAAATAATGGCCGCTGATGGACCAAACGCCATACAATTTTGCCCATTCTCCTTTATAGTTAATCAATTAAAATACATAATGAAGTTACATTTTAACATTTAAATTTTCAAATAGGTAATAACAATCTTAACTTTTCACTGTATTATTCAAGTTTATTTTTCATTTATAATACGAATACACACTTACAAAACAAGAACACTACCCATCTAAATTGTATAATCATACATCTTTTGTAATGTTGACATCAGACTGATAACACAACTGTTTATAGAATGATCGAGGAGTGACATGTCGATCCCACCTGAACTTTACACACGGACAAATTTTGAAACTGAACGCTTTGAAACGCGTTTTCTCAAAATCCCTGTTGTGTGGGATGACATGCTATTACTTATCTGCGTTCACTTTATTGTAATAATTATTTATGTAACTGTACCAAACGTATTGGCAAATGTACTGTTCTTCAAGATACAGGATTGTCTCCTAGTTTAAAGGACAGTGATCTTATCTAGTGTGAAATAGACCCTCTCATTTTAATGTTTCATCACTGATGTTATGGCTTAATAATTTGTTGCGCAATAAATGATTACTAATTTATATTTGCTACCATCTCTTTCAGTCGCACTTGGAATACAACACGCCATTGACCCGTGCTAGGTATTTACTGGACGGCCGGACGGTGAGCTACCTCTCGTGAGACCTGAGAGCGTAACCGTTTTTGCTGTTTTCTTACTGCTTAGGTAGTATATGTATTTATTACAGTAAAATAGCCACCAAGAGTGAAAAATATCTAACCTTAACCTGAAAATACTGTGAAATACTTTTATATTTGGAAATAAAACACTACAATTTAACACAAATTTTATTAACATATAGCCGCCAAATTGTTTAGAGTGGCATAAAAATAAAGAAGGACACACATAATTTACAGGCTTTCATAAATATATCTTTTAAGGGAACAGTTTGCTTCTTCAGGAGAATTGACAGCAACTCGTCGGGTCTGTGGGGTGTGCGTACACGCTATCTACATACTGACACTCGAGACACTGCGTCGGACAGCAAGTAGGGCTAGAGTGACACGGGGCGCAAGGCTGACATGCTCCCGGAGCCCAACACGGGTCACATTTCGGTGGTTTTTTTCTTTCGAAGTGGTAGCAACAGTTTCCCTGATGTAAACAAAAAAAAAAAGACTAAGTGAAAAAAAAAAAACAAACTGCAAAAGAAAACAATGAACTTATCCGAAATAAACAAATAAAATTCAATTTAAAAAAATCTTAGGCTCGCAATTCTCTCATTTGCATAATATAAGCAGATAAGTTTCTGAACTGGAATGTCGTAAATTAATTAACTTTCTTTGCAGGTAAAAAAGCAGGAATCGTAAGTCCGAATTCCTATCCAAAAAGTTTCCGTGATTCGGGTAATAACTCCGTTTTCTGTTAATTACTGGGCTTAGAGCCGATTCAAAAGGAGCGTTGCGGCGCTGCTTCGCAAAAATGACGCCACGCGCCGCATTGGCGGTCACACGGGCGGTGCGGCATCATAACGCTGCTAGGGGGACGAAACACCGAGACATACAGTACCAAGTGTACTAGTACAGTCTGTTAACGACAATGGATCATGTGTGCTGTTGCTCCTACTACTTCACATGAAAACGTCGAAAACGTACTGATCAAGTACGCACTTTATTGCATTGAGGAATAGTGATGGACAGTTTTTTCATAGTAAAATGCGTGCCCCACTAGGACGCCATGGCATTACTGCCAGTTAGCGCAGCCAAGAAAATGAATGTAGCTCTATGATGTGCACCTGAGCTATAAGTAGCCGTTGTTCGGTGGTAGCGGAAACACGTCATTTTCCTTTTGCAGGTATGTGTCGGGTCACCCCTGTTACTATTTACGTAGGTATTTTATTTTGTTACTATATATGATATGTTGTTTTCGATTCATTATGGTGGACCGACTTGCTTTTCTGAATTGATCTTTATTGGAGTATTACAATATCCAAAGCGTATTTATATTATGAAAATTACTTTTATTTGAAAAGTACTAAGTTTATGCGAACATGCTAAATATAAAGTAAAGACAGATTCAGTATATCTTAATATATATAAATCTCGTGTCACAATGTTTGTCCTCAATGGACTCCTAAACCACTTAACCGATTATAATAAAATTCGCACACCATGTGCAGTTCGATCCAACTTGAGAGATAGGATAGTTTAAATCTCAAATTATAGTCACAATTTTAATTTATTGCTAATTATTTGTCTGTTATTATTTGACAGTCACAATTATCTGTTAACTCCAAATGATTCTAACAGATGTCGATACCTTTCGACTGGGTTGAGTAAGTAATCAATAGATGGCGCTGCTCAAAAACTTTAGCCACAGCAACGCGTGGCCAGGTCAGCTAGTCTATTTTATAAATATTCCGAGTTGCTCTTGGATTTTTTTATTTGTTTTACTAAAAACATTTTGAAACATATTTTGATATTTAAAAATCCTAATTTATTTTAACACACAAAAAATCCGGGTTTGAGCGTTTAAAGTAAAAAACAACTGAGCGGCTCTAGCACCGAGCCGCAGGTACACTGAGCTTGCAACCTGTGAGACAAGGTGGCGAGCGATAGTCCCTGGAGCGCACCCAGTGGCATACCATGGACCATGGCGTAAAATGTCGCAGCGACCCCGCAACGTACCGCGTGAACAGTCTTGGACGACGACGTACTAAAAGTTTGAATTCAGAGATCTGTTAACTTTTTCTCAAACTGGAAAGAAAACCAAATGGCCCAGGTAATGGTGTGTAAAATTCGTTGAATATTCACCTACAAGATCGCGCTCATGGTTGCGGACGCAGCGGATTAGTGAACCATCACGTTAAGAGATTAAACTTTAATTAAACTGTCAAGTATGTCAAACAATAAAATGTTTAACTAGACAGGAGCAAGTCGCCGGCTGTTCCGTGTATAGAGCCGGCCTAATTCTGCGAGCCTTCGGATTACAGGGTCCAATCACGAAGAGTCGTATCTTGAGCCCCAGTCGAAAATAAATCCTCATCTGAACCCATGTCGCATTCACCGAATAAACATTGTGGTCCGCGAGACGGCACGATCGATGTCCAAAACACACCAACAGGCGAACTCCAAATAACATCTAATCTCACGTAAATTGCTCGTAAATGGCGGCGCAGTTGAATTAAAATACTAATTGTACAGTTAATCCGATTTCTAAATACATTTTAAAGTTGAAAAGTAGTACCTATCTACTTTTTAATTTGTTATTTTTTATGTAGAATCTACGACGAAAGCAATATAGGAAATTCGATTCATAATCTTTTTCTGTTTTTTGTGTGTAAAATAATAAATAGATAGGTACCAATCGATGTGATGCATCGACCAAAACCGATATAAGGAGAGTTAATTATAATCAAAAACAGGCATGCTAAGATTATTATCTCTTTACGACTACGTTTAAATACCTTCACGTTTTTGGTGGAACGTGGTTTATGATGTATAAAATTAAGAGATACCTACTAATTTTAAAAGTACCTAAATGAATACAGAAGATAAAATAAAGACATGTTAAAACCAAACAAGAATTGACATGCTTTCTGTAATGCAGATAATTCGCAACGAATTAATTTGTTCCGTACTTTTCAGATTTTTATTAAAAGAATTCTAATCTCATTTTCCGGTTGTGGTCCACGTCGGATTCATTTTTCTAGCATTGACTGGGTTTGTAATGAAATTGAATTTCTCCTCGGCGTCACCGACGCCGTTTATTCGGCTTTTTGCTTTGACTTCGCCTTCTAAAAGGATATTGCGTGGGAATCAATTCAGGTGGCGGTTTTCCATCCTCCTACTGAATATAAATTTTTCATAAAACATCGCCGAGTTCGATTGGTATCAACCGAACGAAGTTATTTGTTGGGGTAGAATTATTATAAAACGCAAAACTTATTATTTTTACCGAGTAATAAATTCAGCACAAAATGATCTTACGGTCGCTAAACATAATGTTATTACTTAATTTGCAAATACTGAAATGATACCTAAGGATTAGTTGTTTGAATATGAATATACCCGTTCATCTTCGGAATGGAACCGCCGTATTTCGTTGTGAGGGTCTGCCGCATATGATGAAACCACGAAAGGTTTTCGTTTACGCGTCCCGCAGGCCACCTCACAAGCGCGTCGCATCAGTACCGTTGGCTGATTTGCCTGAAACAAAGCAAAGTTCCATTTTACTATTTAAACAATCGCGATCCTCCTGTCTGCAACAAGTAGTAGTTTATCAAGATTTTATGTCTAAAACAAGAAATCCTGCACAACGTGACCCCAGCGTTAATAAAAAAAAAAACCGCTTACATGAGGTGGTCACATTCATTTGTCCGTTCTTACTTGTATAATACATTTATTTATCAAACGCATAAAACGCTCAAATACAGATGTAACTGATCTGTATTTATTTGTTTTTGTAAGATCGCTTCAGTTCACACTAGGACGAGTCGTCCAATAGTTCTTCTAGTTTTACTTCAACAGGCTTCTTCTTGAGGCGCGAACAGCCAAGCGCGTATTTAGGGCAGTAAGGAGGCACTTTGGCTGGGTCAGCAACTTTGAAACAGTGCTGAGAGACTTCACATTCGATGGCCACGTCTCGAGGATGCCGTACGAGGAAATTCGCAGTGCCTAGCGTAGAGTGCTCAACGTCTTGCATTCCATTGCGCTTGAACGCGCTCACGGGGAACTTTTGCACCTGCAACGGACCAGACAGTCGCAGTTTAATTTCGATCTACTCAGGCATTGCGAATTTCCCGGTGTTTTCGCAATATAAACAAAATTATGAATAAAGACAATATAAGTACTCCTTTAGGTTAAAAACTTCGCCATGTTTATTACGATAAAGCATGATCTATCTATGTATTTATCTAAGCATCTATTCAATTACAGGTCTAACAGTCATGGTAAAAATACGAGACATTGATGTTATATTACCTTGACGTACGCTACTCATTAATTTACGCACCACAGAATAGGTTAATGCTTCTTTTTAAGTACGGGACATTTCTTCGTCGGCTTGATAGGGATTAAAAAAGGTTCATAACTCCAATACACATTGTTCCAACACTTGCGAATGTATGAAACACTGCCGCATTCGTTATATTTGTGATCTTGAATTCCGTTTCGTTTTAGCGCTGATGACGGCATCGGATTTACCTGCCAGGTAGGGCGTTTTGTTTCTTATTTTTCGTTTAACATGGTTGATGGTACTTATTAAATAAGGATGTACATATACGATAAGTAAGACTAGTTTCTTTTGTCCTTCAACTTTCTAACAGGAAGCATTTCTTGCGTCACCCTCGGGTACAGTCTAACCATGGGCTCTATTAAGGTGTTGACGTAAAACTCGCCGGTTGGTGCTTGACCTGAACATAAGTACCGGATGGCTCCACGGTAGCCATGCAATTGATCCTGCATTCCGTTTCGACTGTATGCTGACTTGGGGAGTCTACCATAACGTGTTGGAACATACCGTTCCTGAAACTAACAACAAAACAATGGGACAACGAAAATGTTCACAAAGATACGCTCGGCTCGGTAATGTGACAGATCCACTGAATTATTCAAGCAGGTTATGTTCAGAATATACTTCATATGCAGTCTTTTATGCCCGAGCTTTGATTCATGGAAGGATTTGTACTTTATAGTATACGTAGATTTTTGTCAAATAAAACAAGAAATTATCTGCGCTCCGCCACCAGCCTCAGTTTGTCAGCTAGTCAGCCATACACCTCTGCTTGGCTCTTCGAATAATGCTGCCGTATTGTTATGATAAGTAGGTATCACACAGTTAAAAACTATTGCAGTTACTTTAAAATTAAAACTAATTAAAAAAATACTTTAAAAAAAGGAAAATCTACATGATTAATTCGTAAGTAAGTCATGAACTGAATCTACGTCTATTTTGCCGATACTTGACTAATTCAACAAGATCACAATATTCAGGGGCAGAACTTACAATGCGTCCGTCTTCGTATCGGTAGCATGGCATTATATATTTAGTTTTGACTGGTTTGCAACAGGGTTGCTCGTAGCGACAAGGTTCCGAGCAAGACGCTCGCCGGGGGAGGTTGGGGGAACAGCAGCCTTTCTGCGGCGGGGCTGAACTACAGTCATAGACGGGCATGCGGCACGGTTTCTCACTGCAGTAGTACTTTGGTTTCTGACAACGCGGCAAGCGCGGGTAACATGGTTCTGGTTCACAACATTTTCGGGAACAATATGCTGGCACTAGTATCGGCGCCACCGTATATTCCCCACAATCCACTGGATAGCAACACTCCATGCTGTTGTCGTTTTCAAGTAAAATATTCTCGTTTCTTTTTTAAGGTATACTCTTTTCTTCTTGTTAATTTTGTTTTTCTAAATAAATATTCATACTAAAATTTACATTTGTGCGATTACCCAAAAAGTTGTAAAATGTAATTTTTCACTGTCAAAATTTAAAACTAGTTCTTTTTTCTTTTTTGTTTCATATTAAAGTTTTTGTTCCTTCCTTATTTTTATTGTATTAACCTTTTTGCACAGACATTTTTGACTAGAATGATAACAAGGTACTGGACGTTTATTTTTCTTTTAAGCTAATTCAGTTATCCATACTTCTTTAATAGTTTTTTTTTTCGATGGGAAAATCATCTAATGACATCGCCTGCTCTTGGGCGGAGCGGGAGATGTTGTCAAACTTTTACTGACTAAAAACCCAGTCCGTTCCTTCGTGCCTTTCATACCGGGGCTGAGCTACCTTTTGGAGCTAACCGTGGCACCTGCAGGCTTCGACCCAACTGGGCCCCTTTTTTTATGGTGGGAAAAATCATCCAATGACAACTCCCGCTCTTGGGCGGAGCGGGAGATAGTGTCAGACTCTTACTGACTAAAAGACCCACCCCGTTCCTTCTAGCCTTCATACCGGGGCTCGAGCGCCCTTTCGGATAACCCTGGCCCCAGTAAGCTTCGACCCGGCTGCGGGTCCCTGCTGTTGCTGACAACTCCTTGAGGCGTGCGGGAACAGTGCGCGCCGTCGACGCCTTGGGAACTGGGCCCCTGCTGTCGTCGGTTTGTCTGTTACGATTTCATTAAGTTCTGAACTGAATTCGATGACATAAAATATAAATAATAATTTTATTTTTACATAAAACAAATACTAGAAATTGGTATAGAGCTTGAAACCCAAGGAAGAAAATGACTAGTCTATTTTTTAAAACTTAGATGAAATCATGGCTATAAGTTACTTTGTTAAATTAATTCTGTTTTAAAATTTTCTACCTCTGGAGAAAGGATAAATAGTGGCAAATCAACTATTTAATAAAATAATCAGTGCATAAAAACACCGTGATTTGCCGCAAAGTCCACAAGTGTCTCCAGTTCACGTCATTTGTTTGGCACGGCGCGGCGTGTCGTATTGCCAGTGGCAACGCTAGGGGCAAAACTCTAAGCAAAGCTTTTGCAACACTTTTGCAAACATTCAGGCGCCGCCTCCTTGTCGTCGACGATTCGAAAATGCAATTTTCCCAATGCAAATCGAACGCTCCAGACAGATTTAATGCCTTTTACTTGCCGATTCCGCACATCATTTCCGAAGAGAATTGGTGATGGCCAAGTCTGCATCAATATTGGAAAAGCCCAATAAAATCTTTATGTACCGCGCACAAGGAAATGTTTATTAACTACGAATCCATAAATGGAACGTTTGATTCAATGGCCTGAAATTGATTTATTGTTTTGGTAGATTACTTTTTAGTTTATTTTTCTTTCATTCATCTTTGCTTTTTCAATATATAAGCTCATCTTTGGTTTCATTGTTAGATGAGAAATCGCAGTTTAGAAGATTACAGCATCGAGTTTAATTTTGCTAAAGTGTTCGAGGACTTTTTGGGCGATGATTAGGACGTAAAATATCTAAAAATATTATTGAGTTTTTAAAATTGCTTAAATGTAAAATGTTAGCACATTGCATCTATAAAAGTGCACTCGCGATGCGTTTTGTTTGCATTGCCGAAGTCTGACTGGCAAACATTTTACTCGGCAGTTTACGAAACGTCGGTAAACTCTCAACGCGTTCAGAATACACTTACCCAACACTCAGAGTAACCAATAGGATGTGTGTTTACATTAAACCAATTTTATAGTTTTCCTTATGGTATCACTATATTTCGTTTTTAATAATTTAGTTTTCACTAAGTAATAAAATGGGAATTGTGCATGAAAAAAATATTTGTTGTCACAGTTAACAAAAATATACAAAAATAGAATACAATATCAAAATTTACAGAACAGTAACGGAATTTTAAATAAGTATATCCATCTCTCTCGTCAAAACGCCGTTTTTTATGGCAGCCGTATGAGCGTGAACTTTGACGTCAAAGTTAACGTCGGACTTCTCTTTCTTCATAGAAGCTTTGCACCTTTATATAATTTGGTTTTTTAGGGTTTCGTAGTCAACTAGGAACTCTTATAGTTTCGCCAAGTCTGTTTGTCTGTGCGTCCGTCCACGGATAATTTCAGTGACCGTTAGCACTAGAAAGCTGAAAATGTAAATCAATCACGCCGACTAAAAAGTGGAAAAAATGTTTTATCAGGATACCCCCACGTACACGTATAGCGGGGAGTGATTATTTTTTTCATTTCAACCCTAACGTGGTATATATTATTGTTGGATAGGTGTTTCAAAATGAATTTAGGGTTTATAAAAACCGTTTTTTGATACATAATGTTAATATTTTTTTAAATACTCGCTCCAAAAAAAAATAATATGTGTGTGTGTCCCTCTTACTTTTGAACTACACGTTTAGAAAATATGAAAAGAATCTCAAAAGTAGAGCTTTATAAAAACCTTTCTAGGAAAATTATTTTGAACTTGATGGGTTGAAAAGTATTTGAAAAGTTGTACAAAATAATTTCTGAACTAAGTTTGTAATTTAACCGTATAGGCAAACATTTTTTAACATAGTTTACATATTTTATTATCCTGAACATATTATCTTCTTTCAAATAAAAAAAGAATGATTAAAATCGGTTCTTCTTTTTCTTCCTGCCCTTATCCCATATTACTTGAGGTCGGCGCAACAAGTTTCAGGTTTCGTGGTCACGTAATCCAAAATTACTTCCGAAAACCTAACATATGTACATAACCGGTCTAGTTTGTATAAATTAGTAACCCAATTTCCCGAGAGATGGCGCTGTTTGGGCTACTTCGCGCTGTTAAGATTTTTCCTGAGTTGGTGGGGTCAGGACGGGTATGAGCTATTGTCGAATTGTTCGGTTGATCTCTTGTTGGCATTGGTGGCATTTGTTCTTGCTCGTTGTCTGTTATTCATTGTTACTAATAAGAATATTTAGTATAGTGGGAAATTTTTGATTGTGTTTAGTAAATTATATTCCACCAAAAACATACCTGTTAAAAAAGGGGCCAAGTTCCTATAGGCTTATTGTTTGCCTAAAAAGGTTGAAATCCAATCCAATGCCATGTTAAGATGCACTTTTAAATCGATCATAATCATCTTCATTAACAGCCTGATCCACTGGTATACATTTGCCATTCCCGAGACTCGCCAGTCCTCCGCCTTCCGCATCCAGCCACTACCCGCCACCGTATTCACGTCAACGGTCCAACTGGCCGGAATTCACTTTACCATGCACCCAACTTAAAATATGGTATAGTTGTAAAAATACGTAGGTACTTGGTTAAAAATATCTAAAATTATAATACTTCAATTTTATAATTTTGTTTTTTTTTATTAAATTAGTCAGGAGAAGTTGTTTGATGATTGCCCACCCATAGAAAAAACTTTACAAGCTACCTAGAGGAGAAGCGTCGTGAAAATATTAAAGAGTGTGAATTTGAAATGGAATACACAGCATAGCATTTATAATATCAAAAAAAAAAACGTAATTATATGTTTATTAAAAATATTTGTTTTATTTCAATAAAAAATGCATTCGTATGGATTCTTAGGGTGTCTTAAACCCTAGAGCACGAGGAGTAATTTGATGATTTCCAACCTCAAAAAGAATGGAGCCTTGAAACATATTTTTTTTAATAATACGCTGCATGTTAACTTTGTAAAAGTCTTCAAAAAAACCGTTACAAAAATCTAGACGCACTTATCTGCCAACGATTTCAAAGATTATATTTACAAAATTTTCGAAAAAAATGTTTGATTTGAATAATCCTTAACTACAACTCGCATTACCTCTTCTACACCTCTGTCGAATTAATAGATAAGATCATGACATATCTACTAGTCACGATTGCTTCCTGAAAATGAAGATTATTTCCAATTGACTTGTTCTTTTTGCTTTGTCCTTTGAAGTGAGTTTGATAGCGATCCTCTCATACGTACCTATTGTATGATATTTCCACTTTATGGCCTTCGGATAGCCCACATTTGAGTTGCTACCGTGAGCTATATTCTCTACAATGGCGCGCTTTCTCTTGTTGCTAAAACAAAATGGATGACAAGGTAAAAGAATTCTGATATCTACTTGTTTCTGTACTATTTATATCCTAACAAAAGAAAGAAACCCACGAAACTGAAAAAATATCACAAATAACCATAAAAGGACACCTTTGACAAATGCGAAGTATGTTTGTGTAAATGCCTATTTACCATTATTTGCACAAAGGGAACATCACTTGAAGGAGTTCAGCAGAGTGGCGGGAACCGTGTAAGAATGTATTTATTTATGATGCTACTTTTGTCAATGGAGGCTTGGGTTCATTTGGGTGATTTATGACTCTTCCAACAAAGAGGGTTTATACCATACTTATTTATCGAAACGTAATAAATCCCTTCTTATGTACGGGATATAAAAGTATTGAAAGTGAGGATTTATGTCTCTGTATAAAGTATATGAATAATATTATAGATACCTAAATGCTTGAGGTGTACCTACAATACATATAATGTGATGCTATTTTATGAGCATAGGACTTCAACTAGAGATGGATTTTTTTATCGATTTTGATTTAATTAATTGAAAATGTAGATTCAGAACTTTTTTGCATTCTCCGTTTCCAAAAAGGGGTCTATTATAAACTATGCAACCAATATTCTATCAAGATATATAGCATAGTAAGTAATTAACAATATTGTATAAGGTGCACGTAGCGTAGACCATTAGTTACCAGGGTCAAAATTGTTGCAAAATTGGCTCTAGTACAACTTACTTCAAGGAATGCGCTAGTCCACCAGTCATGGATTATTATTATATATTATAAGGAAAATGCACCCAAAACGTTCTTCGTACCTTGATATTGGCCGTCATGATCTAAATTCGGCCGAGAAATTTTTTATATAAGTACTTCATAATATTTCTTGTTTCTATTAGACACAATGATTTACGCTATGCATTGTTTAGCCGCATGTGAAATCTAGTGTTATAATTAGTTATGGAGTAGTATAACGAATTAAGAATTAAAAAGTGGATGTAGAAAGCTTAAGATACGGACAGTCGAGATAGACAGCCTTTTTTTTTTTTTTTTTTTTTTTATGGTGTAAAAAATCATGCATTGACATCCCCCGCCCTTGGGCGGAGCGGGAGATAGTGTCAGACTCTTACTGACTAAAAGACCCACCCCATTCCTTCTAGTATTCATACCGGGGCTCGAGCGCCCTTTCGGATAACCCTGGCCCCAGTAGGCTTCGACCCGGCTGGGTCCCTGCTGTTGCTGACAACTCCTTGAGGCGCGCGGGAACAGTGCGCGCCGTCGACGACTTGGGCTTGGTCCGGACAGTTACCGGACGGCCGGACAGCGAGCTACCCATTGCTCACTGTCCGCAAGCCCGCGTCTACGTTGGCCGGAAATCGGGATCAGAATCCCGGCGACGGCGGCGGCGGCGATAACGCCGTTGCCTGATGCGTTCGGCCTCCTCCTTTGCAAGCATTACTGCTTCGCAGAAGTCGGCGACCGCCTGCCACTCCTCCTCGCTCCGGACCATGGCCTCAACCAAGGCCCGGCGCAAGAGGTCTCCGCCGCCGATCGCCCCCACGAGGGCACGGCGATGCTCCGCCCAAGCAGGGCACACCTCGACTGTGTGCTCCACCGTGTCCTCCGGGCGTTCCGCACAATGGCGACACCCGGGCGTCACTTCCGCATGAATCCGGTGCAGGAAACTCCCGAACGAACCATGTCCGGTGAGGACCTGCGTCATGCGGAAGGTAAGGACGCCGTGAGGCCTTTCCAGCCACGCCTCAAAGAGGGGACTTACCGCCATGATTGTGGCGTGCCCAGCACTGGGTTGCGATAGTCGCTGACGCCATTTCACCATGAGATCCCGCCGGAGCTCTGTCCGCCATGCCGTGACCTGTCGCGGCAGTGGACTTTCACCCCGGCGTTGCATCTCCACGCGCATATCGTGCATGTGTGCAAGGACTGTTGCCTCCAGATCCCACGGTGGTAGGCCAGCCAGAAGGCTCGCCGCTTCGCGGGAGACCGTGCAGTATCCCCGCACCATCCTTATCGCCATGACCCTCTGGCAGGCGTTCAGTATGGCCGCCGGTTGCTTTTTCAGCGACGGCGCCCACACCGGCGCCCCGTAGAGGGCCATGGACCGAACGATCCCCGCGTAGAGCCTCCGGCAGGAGGCGTCTGGACCCCCAAGGTTGGGCAGGAGCCGCTTGAGCGCAGCCCCAGCCCGGCTGAGTTTGGGAGCCAGACGTCGGAAATGCTCCACGAAATTCCACCGGCTGTCGAGGACGAGTCCCAGGTACTTCATCGTCGACCCGACACCGATGTGAACTCCTCCTACCGTTAGCTGGGAACTCAATGGCGGCGCGTTCCGAGACCGGCGACCGTGAAAACACATCGCCTCGGATTTGTGAAGCGCCACCTTGAGTCCCAACTCCTGGATCCGATCAACGACTATCGCAACCCCGCGTGTCGCTAGAGCGACCGCCGCCTGGTACGACTCTCCCCGCGCTAGGACCAGCGTGTCGTCTGCGTAGCAAACCACGCTGACCCCGTCAGGGAAGTCGCCGCGCAGCACGTAGTCGTACCCGATGTTCCACAAGGGTGGCCCTAGTACCGACCCCTGCGGAACACCGCACGACATCTCTCGACGTTTCCAGTCTCCCTGGTGACCGGGGTAGACTATAAGTCTCTCCGACAGATAGGCCTCGACCACTCGACAGAGGTACTCGGGCACCCGGTGGTACCGGAGTGCCCTCCGGATCGTACTCCAGGGCAGGGAGTTGAACGCGTTGGCAATGTCCAAGGACACTGCCACGACACACCTGCCCCGGGACACCGCATCCCCCGTCGTGAGGGCTCGCACGCGCATGATGGCGTCCACTGTAGAGCGCATCCTGCGAAAGCCGAACTGTCCGTCCGAAAGGTCCGGCCCCACCCGTGTTAGGCGCCCGACGAGGCGGTTTGCAATGACTCTCTCAAAGAGCTTGCCCACCTCGTCGAGCAGCACAATGGGCCGGTACGCGGACGGAGAGTCCGCAGGGCGCCCTGGCTTCGCTATGAGGACCAGTTTCCCCGTCTTCCAGCAAAGTGGGAACTGGCCCCTCTCCATGCATGCGCTGAAGAGCCCTCTCAGTCGAGGGAGATAGACAGCCTAAAATAAACAAAAGATTATCAAGTTTAAGAAACTAGATCAGCCTAGCCTAACCTATAAATGGTGTAAGGGACAGCCCTCCACAAACTTTAAGGGCTTGCGCAGTAGACGAAACTGAACCACCTACCAGTAAAAAATTTTTTCAGGATACGAAAAAAGAATTCAGCCTCTCCATACAAACTATCCAATCAAGTTAGTAATTTTGTATGGTCAGACGGATTTTTTATTCGTTTCCTGAAAAAAAAAAATTATGGTAGGTTGTTCAGTTTTATCTACTGAGCAAGCCCTTAAAGTTTGTGGAGGGCTGTCCCTTACGCCTTGTGTATACCGCTCGATGTACATAGACTAAGCAAAACGGAGTGGTTCAGTTTTGTTTTTCCTTATTCTATTTAGTTACAACTACAAATAATATCATGTCTGTATAACGCCTATAAAAACGATGATCATTTCTCTCAGCTATAGCAATATCTAAGATATTTCAGGAAAAGCACCCAATAGCCGCAAAAACATCGCAATAAACGCAGACTAGTAAACGAACGTCGATGTAACAGCCTTATTTATAGACGCAAATACTATGTACACATCAAAAGGAAATATTCAATCCTTACGCTCAATAGGAAGGAAACTATACTAGTTTACGATCATACGGCTTCACAAGGAAGGAAAATATAAAATGGGATATGGGCCTGGAAAACGATAGCTCGTTACAATACAACGAGCACCGTCGTTTGTCAATAGAAGCGAGATTTAGTGTCCGTTTTATAACACGGCCGCTCACAATGACGCGGAAGGATCGCGGCCGACTGTAATAACCTGAATAACCTGAGACTTTTACACACGGCTTCGTTCACACAGCAAATATAACGAACTATTCAAAAGAAAATGACACCTCGGATTTTATGAAAGCGCCATACTCCTCTCTTGGGTTGATGTTGCGAGCTCTGGACGCGCGCTTTAAGTACAACCTTAATATTGTAAAGGAAAATATTAGACTCGCTACAACGAGTCGAATTCGTATAAAAGTCGGGATCGCCATCAAGAAATAATTGGTTTGGCTTAATATGGGTTTATAGATAGGGTCGAATAAAAAATCTAATATAGGTAAATGTAAAGGATATTTTCATTACGATTCCGCAGACCGAAACAGCTAAAATGGACCGCATTTAAATTTTGATAGGGTCTCCCTATCTGTGCATCAATGGGGAGGGCTGACAGAGAGCGCCCTCGGTTACATTAAGAGCCTTTTGTCATTGTTATACGACATTTAATCGAGTGACTTTTATCCGGACCCTCTTAATTCATTAAACCCCAAGCGAACGCCGGCGTTCGCGCACCTATTGTCTTTCAATTGTGTCTGCAATTATCACAATTGAAAGGTTAATTACAATTTTATTAATTTAAATAACGTTTCATTGTTTTATGTAAATTTAAATGTCTTGCGATACAGAACTAAGTATTTTTAACGAATCATAACAGAAAACCAATTTTCAAGTATTTCAGTGAAAGGCTTGAAAAATACTGGATAATTATGGTTCACTAGATATTAAAGGCGGTTTCCATGAAATGTCGTGACAGTCGTTTAAGTTGAAGATTGTTTGTGTATAACTCTAGGAAATGAAAATGCATTATATAAATGGATTTCAACAGAGTAAGTACAAGTAAATCTGAAATTCAGAAATGTTGTAATTCTCAATTTTTTTTTTAAATTAATTTTCGTTCTTGGCGTAGCAGATTACTGCTAACTGCGAACCCAACAGCTGTACATATTAACCTACAGCTGTTGAGCTTGCAGTCCTGTAAGTGATAGAATTCCACGGTCAGGCAAACTAAGCAAGTACCTACTTTGCGGCAGCTCGGTGTTGACAGTGGCAGTGAGGTTTGCCTCCATACTTCTTGAGGTTTGTAATCATAGATTGCAAATGAAGAAATAGCCGGTACTGGGACTACCATAAGCGCGGCCCGGGTTTGCAGAAGACGAGCAATGTGTAGCTCACCGTCCGGTCGTCCGGTATTGCCCAAGTCCGAGTCGTCAATGACACATAGAACTTGTTTTACGCGCGCCTCATAAAGATGTCAGGAAAACCGAGTAATGCTGATACTCGCTTGGGTTACGAGAACTTTAGAATGAGATCTTGTCCTGGAATCCAAGGGGCATCTGAAGGAAACAGGTTGGTTTTCAGTCAATGACAGTCAAACATGTCTTTTTCGCTCCACCTTAGAGCGGGACAAGTCATTTGATGATAACCTACCTCAATTTCCTCCTACAATCACCCTATAGTCCGACTTGTAAAGAATGCCTAAGTCTACATTTAGTACTTTGTGCTGCATGAAGATTAAATTAATAAATAAGAGTATCTAGATGGGATCACGAAATGCCGCTTTTTGCTGTTAAAAAACGTCGCCTGTGGCTATCCCCAAAACATTATTGTTTCCTGTGTCTAAGCAGCCTGCTGTGGCTTGTTTGTTGTTCCACAAACACCATGTAACAATAAACAACACGATAGTTCTACTAACACCAACAACAGTTCCTGTTGTGATCTCTGAACACTGATTGGACGAATATCATAATTTTCTAAATAATTGTAACTATTGTGGGTCGTGCATGCAGTTTTTTGAACGTTAAAAGTTAGTAATAATAAGGAGGTTCTTTTTTCTGGAGCCATGACCTATAAGGTGGAACTTGTTAATGGTGTGGTAATGGCTTCGACTTACGAGTTGTAAGTCACGGGTACAAACCCAGCCAGACGCATTACTTTGTGAAATTTATTTCATTACCACTGCTCTTAAAACGGTGAAATAAAATTTCGTGAGGAAACCAGCATATCCTAGAAACAAAAATTCGAAGACATGTGACAATCACCAATCCGCACTGGGCCCGTGTGGCCCACGGCCCATTTCCTCTCCTAGAGAGGGGCATGAGTCCCAACAGTGGGAACATTAAAAAGGCTGATGATATTGCCGGAGTCTATTTATCTACTCTGGTAGCGATAACATGCAAGTTTTTTAGACAAGAGTGATAAGTTTCTAATGTTTTTATCAGAACTAACAACACAGATAGGATACTTATTATTTTTTACCAAAATAAATGTTTTTTTTTAAGAAATACATTTAAATGTATTTAAAAAGTTACAATTATTACCAATGAATAAGTTATAATAATATTTCATAAATGTCAGATAACACCATTGTAAATATTATAATAATATTCCACAACTATCAAACAACGCCATCTTGTCCCAGAGCAGAGTTTATGTTATGAGTACTAGACAACTGATAAACATACTTATATATTTCTAAATACATACATATTCAAATATAGACATAGTACACACGATCATGCTCATCACACAAACATTTGTCTTGAGTGGGTATCGAACCCTATGACATAGCAGTCAGGGTCACTAACCACTAGACCAACAGGCCAATCGCCATTAAGCATTGTTATTATTTTGGATCATTCAATACCCTTCAAAATTGTGTTGATCCACGCGTCAATTTCGTGACTTCAATTGACACTGGTCATCTTTTATCAGGCTTATTATATTATAATATTGATCGTTAAAATATTTTAATTGTAATTTACTTTACCCTCGCATAAAGAATTAACAAGAAGATAGGTAGAAGTAAAAAAGAGTGACTTTAAAGTTTAAAACATAATATTCTTTATCTTTCTGAATACTAATAAAAAAATGTGCATGAAAATAGTTCAATTGAAATAAATACTTTGATTTTGAGTTTATTATTTTTAAATTAAGTATGCCGCAAAAAGTACAAACATATTTTCATTTGTATAGTCTCCACTCTATCCCAAACTAAGCTCTATTTAACCTTTAGGTTTAGAACGGCCCATTTTACTTGAACGAACATTTCTCGTAATCACATGCAAACAGAAAACATACCTAATGTACGTTAAATGTCAACGCCCACGACTAAATCCTATATGATTAACTGCGTCCTGTTTTTGTAGTACCTACAAATGATTGTTCGCGTAACTGTTCTCCAGTTTTCACAAGAATACTCGTAGTTAAAAAACTTGCCAAGTGCTAGTCGGACTCGCGCTCGAAGGTTTCCGTACCATTTATCTATTACAACGGCAAAAAAAATCACGTTTGTTGTATGGGAGCCCCCTTAAATATTAATTTTATTCTGTTTTTTAGTATTTTCTGTTATAGTAAAACAATAGAAAAACCTCATTTGTGAAAATTTCAACTGTCTAACTATCACGGTTCATTAAATACAGCCTGTTGACAGACGAACAGACCGACGGACAGACAGCGGAATCTTAGTAATAGGGTCCCATTTTAGTCTTTGAGTACGGAACCCTAAAAATCAAACTCGTCCACGAATCTACCCAACCAATATTTCAACCCCTTGTCCAACAATTGACAATAGCTATCGGTATTAATATTAGAAATTTAGGCAGTCGTGACCTATAAACTTGTAAAGGTCGGAAGATAGTAGCAAGCTGATTATTAGACCCGTCAGCCACTTGACAAAGCCTACCTTATTGACATGTCATCGTCAGATCGATAAATTGGCCATTTTTTGAAGTGGCCAGCCACTTTGTAAAACGTTGCAGTTTCAAGAAACATTGTTAGCTGGCTAAACAACTAAAGGCGCACCGTTTGATGATATGGCCAAACAGTGTTCCTACGTTGATTTAGTTGTAGTCTTTTAGCTAAATTTATTTGCCACGATGCTGATAGCCTGTTGTTGACAATGTGACTCTTTGCTTAGGAGTATATTCGATTCATCGTGGTGGCGGTAAACAATTCTCAAGACAACAAAAATTGATAGAGGTAGAATGTATAGAATCATTGTATTGTCAAGAATATAACCAAGTAACAGTGATATATATCACAAAATGGCTGGGCACAACATTGAATGGTCCCTTCTGCGATATGGCCACAACAGAGCTCTTGACGCTGATCGAATCATTCGTATGCAAGATGTAAATCAAAATCCGAGTAAACTGTCGAGAGAGTGTGGCCTCTGGCTACTGTTAACGGAACATGTGGCGTCATATGACTGCGGTCAATGCTAGTCTACATAGGCATCTTCTCCCTTGACTTTGACCCCTTTTTTTATGGTAGGAAAAATCATGCATTGACATCCTCTGCCCTTGGGCGGAGCGGGAGATAGTGTCAGACTCTTACTGACTAAAAGACCCACCCCGTTCCTTCTAGCCTTCATACCGGGGCTCGAGCGCCCTTTCGGATAACCCTGGCCCCAGTAGGCTTCGACCCGGCTGGGTCCCTGCTGTTGCTGACAACTCCTTGAGGCGCGCGGGAACAGTGCGCGCCGTCGACGACTTGGGCTTGGTCCGGACAGTTACCGGACGGCCGGACAGCGAGCTACCCATTGCTCACTGTCCGCAAGCCCGCGTCTACATTGGGCGGAAATCGGGATCAGAATCCCGGCGACGGCGGCGGCGATAACGCCGTTGCCTGATGCGTTCGGCCTCCTCCTTTGCGAGCATTACTGCTTCGCAAAAGTCGGCGACCGCCTGCCACTCCTCCTCGCTCCGGACCATGGCCTCAACCAAGGCCCGGCGCGAGAGGTCTCCGCCGCCGATCACCCCCACGAGGGCACGGCGATGCTCCGCCCAAGCAGGGCACACCTCGACTGTGTGCTCTACTGTGTCCTCCGGGCATTCCGCACAGTGGCGACACCCGGGCGTCACTTCCGCATGAATCGAGTGCAGGAATCTCCCGAACGAACCGTGTCCGGTGAGTACCTGCGTCATGCGGAAGGTAAGGACGCCGTGAGGTCTTTCCAGCCATGCCTCAAAGAGGGGACTTACCGCCATGATTGTGGGCCCTCTAACCTCGTCGATTGTAACGGATACTTTCTTGGTACTAAAAATCGTCAAGATACATTTTGTCAATTTTCCTAAAACTATTAAGTTTCTTAATCTTAGCTCATTTAAAAAAGATAAAGCTTTATGTTTGATGACGTATAGGTATGTTTTTAAAGGGACTCTAAAATTACAGACTCATAACCGTAAAATATTTTAATATTATAAAGTGATGCGTTTAACGTTGGGTGTATCGTGATAGCTGGTACATAGTGGCGCGTAATAAGACTTGGAGGAGGCCCTACATTAAAAGCAACACTAGCACCGTTTCAAGCTTCTTTTTGGTCCAATAAGAGGCGTAACTTTTCTGGGAAAGTTGGTGGGTCCACAAAATAAACCAGTCTACAATAAAATAGGAAGTTTCTTGGTTCGTGGTTTTATTCATAGAAAAAGAACCTTAAATGTTTGCATAAAATTAACGAAAACAACGTTTTTATTTATGTGCTCGCTAACCCTCGAGTGCCAAAAGAGTCCAAACAAGGAAGATTTATGCTCTCCACAGAAAAGGGTTTTTGTTTCATGTTCATTGTTTTTTTTATTGTTTGTGCTCCCGCTAATTGCAATTTGGTTTTGTTCTAAAAGCTGTTTCCTAATTTGCACAAGAAAACTGTTTTACGAGAGAACTATCAGTTTTTTCTTAGCACTGTCTTTTCTTAATTAGTTTTACCAGTATACAGGGCCGCAAACATTTCGGATCGCTAATAAAAGTGACAGTTTAAATGATGTAGGTGTGTAAACTGTCACTTCACGAGATAATTCGAAAAACTATGGTATGTTAAAATATATATGTACACATAACACGAAACCCGTTATCTACACTATTAATAAAATCGAATATGAAAAATCATTAAAATACACCCCGCAACTTCCTACATTTAGTTCATATTGATGCAACTTCAAAATAGACTTGAAGTTACTATTGTCCTGTTCGTCTAAATGCTCTTCGTCTTCCATCGTGCGTAAATAAATAAAATTAAGACTAATTGGAAAACATAACTTGCACTTATTTTCATATTATGTCCAATAAGCGTGTTTTCAATTAAACTACAACTCAGAATTTACTGAACAGTTTTGGACCATTTACTGGGTATAAGGCTTTTCATCAGCTTCAGGAAGCCTTCACGCAATTGTGTTTGAACTCACATTATCTTGGTGAATTTCTCGTAGGCTGTTTCGTTCCTGGATAGCCGTCAGATTTTGATTTCTTTGCATAATTCTTATGATGAATAGGTATTTTTACTTATACCTACCAGTTCCTGGTCTTTTGATGTTCATGCATCTTGAAATCGTTGGAATACTCTTTGGATTATAGATAAAGTCACTCTTACTGATCTTGCAGTACTACATAAACATCTTCCTCCTTGTACCATGGCAATAATTTGTGTATATTCTACATAATGTTGCTTTGAATCCAAAAAGTTTAAAATGACAAAAGTTGCACTGAATCCAAAAAGTTTAAAAGACAGGTCACTTTGAACCAAAAGCGGGAGAATATTTTAATATTCATCTTAAAATACATTATTTATACGAGTGACATAATACATGTTGTGTCCGGCCACGTCTTTAGGAAATAACGGTTTTTCTACGTCACCCGTTATTTTTTTGAACCAGTGTATTATAAATGTGGGTGTTTATCGAATCTCAACGACTGGACTGATTTTAAAGAAACTTGGCATACAATTAAGAGACAAGGTACTTTTTAATCCATTTGCACGTTTTCTTGAAATAGTAAATCACATTCCACTCACGCCGCGGATGAAATTATATTTTTGAAGCAATCACGACATTAAAACCACGAAACTGAAACCGTGACAACGACCTCAATTTCCTCATTTCATACAAAAGATCTACTAAATTAAAACTAGTTGAAGCAGTCCACTAGTTCACAAAACATTTCGACGAGACACCCAAACGATGTGAGCGACTAGCGAGGCGCCAACTCTTTGAAACTCTGACAACATACATAAATCTACACGAACTTCATGAAGTTTAATGAAAGGTCCGCCCTCGTAATTGTTACCGCTGGGACTGGGGTTGCAATGCCACGTACATAAAATTGTTATAAAATTCCATAGTCGTTAAGGCAACGCGTGTTATGCTAACTCCGTTTTGACTAAGGTTACCCACACATCAGAATTTGTTTTGAGGGGTTATGCTTTTTTTAAGGCGTTGGCCGTGATTGTACTTCTTTTTTTTTTGTAACATTTCGAGAGTTTAGATTAACTAATGAAATCACATTAATTAATATTATAAAGGCAAAGGTTTGCATATACACACCATCTTCAATCATCATTTCAGCCGATAGACGTCCACTGTTAGACATAGGCCTCGCCGACTTCTGCGAAGCAGTAATGCCGAACGCATCAGGCAACGGCGTTATCGCCGCTGCCACCGCCGGGATTCTGATCCCGATTTCCGGCCACCGTAGGCGCGGGCTTGCGGACAGTGAGCAATGGGTAGCTCGCTGTCCGGCCGTCCGGTAACTGTTCGGACCAAGCCCAAGTCGTCGACGGTGCGCACTGTTCCCGCGCGCCTCAAGGAGTTGTCAGCAACAGCAGGGACCCAGCCGGGTCGAAGCCTACTGGGGCCAGGGTTATCCGAAAGGGCGCTCGAGCCCCGGTATGAAGGCTAGAAGGAACGGGGTGGGTTTTTTAGTCAGTAAGAGTCTGACACTATCTCCCGCTCCGCCCAAAAGCGGGGTATGTCATTGGATGATTTTATCCCACCATAAAAGTGACGCCAAAGTAAAAACGCCGCAAAGTAAAAACAAGTGACGCCACAGTGCATGATCCTGTGCGTCTCGCATCCATCGGATTCCAACCTTCACCAGATCATCGGTCCACCTTGTAGGAGGCCGCTGCGTTTTCCGGTACGCGGGTGCCACACCACTAATTTTTAATTAGTACAACTTAAAGGGCTTATCATAAAATGTTTTGTTATTATTTAAGTAAACTCTCAATAAATAAAATTCATAAACAGCAAGGTTATTTGCGTTTGTTAATATCCCAAAGTATCACTCAATTTATGGAAATATTGTACAGGCTATTGATTATTTATGAGTGAAAAAACACTGCGAGTAGTATTTTCTAGTAGCAATTGTTATGAATGATTGATTCTATTATAAATTTACCAATTATGACAAATTTTCATGGACAATTTTACAAAAATATGATTAGTAACGGATACAGATAGAGCCCCATTTTTGTGTAGTTATTAAAACATAGGAGTGTATGTAACGATGGATTATAATAATAATACAGCTGATAGTAGCAGCATTGTCCGCGTGAAAATAAAAAAAAGTCCAAAGGGTAAATACTCCTAGGATAAAAAGTATCCTGTGTGCTTCATTCAAGTCCGTTCAGCCGTTTGAGCATGAAAAAGTAACAAACATACAAGCATACTCACAAACAAACAAGCACACTCACAAACTTTCACTTGTATAACATTAGTGTGATACAATCAAAAACTAAAAAAGAAACAAACGGCAAAAATGTCTTCTTTGTTTTTCACTTGTATGTACGAAACATAACTTAGTTGTGATGAACATGTATTTACATACGTGTGGACGTAGATATTTGTGGCGAAGTGGTCTGGCTACAAATAGAACGCTCTATTACTTTGTATAGGCTATTGTGAGAGCCGACGAGGGATTAATCAATCAAGGGACGACGTCATCGACCTATGTCCTACATACATAATTATTATGCCGGTTGTCAGTCTGCCAGTCTATCGAAGTGACAATTACCGATTTAAAGACTTTTTTAACAGCTTGTGGGCAATGTAAATTTCATAAAATTGAAAGCACGGCTGATTGGTTAATGTATAATTTCTCCTGGAAACCATCTAGACACTATGAAACCAGCTCGCAAAGCAATAGTAAAATATATGGAAATAAAGAAAAGAAGATATAAATCTATCTGACCTAATGTAAAGCGACGAAGTTGACGATGGAGCACATTTGCCTAGAAGTAACCTATTCATTCTTGACTCAGAGTAAATATTCCATTCAGGCTACGTTGGACACTGGTGCCTGACACAACATTCGTTATTTCTACTTAGTTTTGCAGATGATTGGTCTCATGCGCATCATATTTATGACATTTGGAGTTATGCGAAACAGAGACTGAAGTCCCACATATATAAGGGAAATCCTCCGACCAGACGGCTGTTATGTCTGGTGTGTAAAAGGCCAGCAGATGATTTTGGGCTGTTCTGTATGTTCATATCGTATGGAAAATATTAATTGAAACCATAGATGTCACTACAGACAAAAAGGGCGAGGCATCTAAAACACGAGCGTATCCGACAAAGTGTCACGCTTGGGGTTATTGAAATAATTTTTAGGTTCACAGTTTCACACTACGGTGAACTTATGTGACCGCCAGTAGTAAATAAGCAATTTTATACAAATTAAAGCCCTATTTATAAGGCAGTTGCTCATATTCTGCCTTATCTTTATGTAATAAAAAAAAGCCCTTTGGCCACTATCATGTTAAAAAATAAATTATTTGAGTCACTGGCTGCTGCCAGCGGCATAACTTGCGTGATAGTAGAGAATTGTCCCAAGAGGATCCTGAGAAAAAAATATCCTATATATTCCCAAATCTGTTCCGCCATTCGAGCGTGAAGAAGTAATAGACATACATACTCACATACCCACTCAGAAACTTTAACAGGGTTAGTTTCGAAAAATCACGCTGAGAAAGAATGAAACAAGATTTTCAGGATGGACAAAAACAAGAACAGAACAAAAAGAAAAGCCGTAGTCACACGTTTTAGGTAGCAATCGAAACACTTTAACACCGTGTGACTACGGCTTTTCTTTTTGTTCTGTAAACCTTGTTTCATTCTTTTTCAGCATCGTAGTCGGGTTTTAGTTTTTTTACTTTTTTTACTTAAACAATTTTGGTGCTTAATCAGTGTTTCTAAATCTATACTAGTTACGTAAGCCCTTTCAAATGATACCAAACATGACGTTGATGATTTTCTCACCATAAAAAACCTACTCAGAAACTTTCACCTTTATAATATTAGTATGAAATGAAAACCCGGCTTCACCCGCGTACGAAAATATAGTTTTCTATTGGTGACAAAATTTTAGCACTCTGACCAGTAGTTTCAAAGATTACCTCCAACAAACAAAAAAAAACACTCTTTATAATACTACTGTAGATGTGCAACTCAACCTATTTTCAAGTCATAAGTTCTTACAGGCTTTATTAACTTATTTCTGCGCACTACGCGTAGTTCTCAAGACGCATAAGTGCAAGTTGACCAAGAACACTAACTACTTCAGACTTGCCTTTCATTAATGACTCCTGCTCCTTACAAAGCAACCGTTAAAGTGAAACCACCTTAATGGTAACTTCCATAACTTCAAGAGCTTGCCAAGTAATGACTTGATTGTCACTTGGAAGGGAGTAAATACTTTTAATTTGTGATATAAACAGGTAGGAAAGCGGCCGGAACCGTTAGGTGGAGACCTTACAGACAGCCCAGGCATCGGGAGCTGCATGACTATTTTCGGCCACCGTAAGCACGGGTTTACGTTCGGCGAGTCGTGGGTAACTCACCGTCTGGCCATCTGGTAGGAACCAAAACCTAGTCGACAGCGTATCATGTGCCACGTGCATTATTCTTGCATGCATGGATCAAAATGTGTTGAACTCAATAAGATCCTTTGATCTCAAAATCTTTTACACGAGGCTTTCTTCAAAGTTAGCTCTTGGGTTTTCTCGTTCTTGGTTTTCTTAATTTCACAAATAGACAAATACCTACGTGTGTTTTGTTCGATCAATTTAGTTGTGATTTATCCTTGACTGCGTCTTTATTCCTAAAAATATCAAAGTTAATTAAACAAACCATCCAACTTTCAAATAGTGGTAATTAAAAATAATTGTTACAGTAGAACGTAACGGCTCTATGGCAAAAAACTAACCAATTCAATTAAATCCACGAGTGTAACTTCAAATTGGTTGCGTGTTTTCAGTTTCAATGGGTGTACAGATTTTATTTGAGAAATAATTGTGCGCGGCATTTGCACCTGTGACGGGCATATGTGTAATGGGCATACATAGGTAGAGTCCGTCTAATGAAAGCGTGACCTGAGAAAAGGAGGATACGCGGAGGTGATTTTTATCGGCAAAACAATGTTGCAAATAGAATTAAAAAAAAAAAAAACTCCAGGTTACGCTTTCAGTAGACGCACTCTACGCATAAATATTATAAATCACAAATTAGTTTTTGTTTAGAATTTTGAAAATAGAATTAATATTTGGAAAAGTTTATATTTATTTTATTAATTTGTTTTATAATTTATGTACATAAATACAACAGAAGATACATTGTTTTTAAATTTTACAAAAGTAGTGCTTATTTCTGAAATGTAGAAAACGAAATGTAGATAGTAGTGTGTAGAAATAAGAAAAGAAGAGCATGTGATATCTTAAAGGTTATTAAAAAAATCTGCTTTCGATGCAACCCAAAACGTCATCATAAATAAATTCTTATAAAGTATTGGTCACAGTATTCAGTACAGCTTTACGTCATTACACCTCAAGTATGTAGGTACAAAAAACCATAGTACAAGAAGGGAGAGCTCAGCGTGGTACTGGTAGAACAGTAAAAGCACATCTATTTTCGATCTTAAGAGTATTTTAGCAGATAAAAAAAACAGAATACCAGAAAATGCAAATCCCTTAGACAATGCATGGGAAGAGCTTGGGAAATGCCTAAGACAACGCTGTCTGCTCCAGCTGCTTTAAAGAGTTCTCTATTAGAAAAATAGTCAGACGTAGATTAATTCATTAAACCCCAAGCGAACGCCAGCGTTCGCGCACCTATTGTTCTTCTATTGTGTCTGTGATTTCCACGATTGAAAAGCTAAAATCGTATTAAAAATTTGGTTTACAACATGCCGAATGTTTTAATAATGTAATATGAGCTCGTAGAGGAAAAACGTAGTACACAAAAAAATATTAAAATATTTCTATTTTTAGGAAAATCTGCGATTTGTATTTTTGTTGTGTTAATTCAGAAGTATGTATAGTGTTTAATTAAATTTGAATAATGTTATGTATTAATTAAATTAGTTATCTACAATATAAGTATCTACTACTGTTTCAAAGATTCACCGTAGATGTATATTAAAAAAAAACTTATTTTTTGTTTTATAATTGACCAATAACAATCGCGCAGGTGCGATTAAGCAGTTATCTGATTCCGGATATGATTGGATTTCAAATGAGCCCCATAATACCAACCGGCTCGCTCCCCAAAGTGTACACCTATTTAGATATTAATTAAAATACAATGTATTAACGAGATTGCGTGCGCAAATGAAGCCATTACCTTCATTTGCAAATACGAGTCCGTTTGTTGAAGTAATTTATTTTGTGTGCCACGTTTGATACAAGCTGTGGTGTGGATTTACAATACACGAACTAGTGTATTTTATTTGCATTAGCTAATTGAAAAATTATACTGATTAATTTATAAACTCATTTGTGATGTATGATATTTATATGACACATGTGACATCCACCAACCCGCACTAAACCCGCGTGGTGGAATTTGGCCCATTCAGCCCTGTCCTGTTCAGTTGAGACATTCTATAAACCTAGATCTATCATTTAAGTAAGTTTTGTAAGTCAGCTTTGTTCTTTATAACGAATTTTCATAAAGGAAGATGAACCTTTGATCTTTGCTGGAGCTTGTCATGCCAGACGATGTAATAATATTGCTGTTAATAGCTCTCGTTTCATGGCTTTACTGCTATAGGTAGATATTGTACCTTTGTACACTGCTGACAAAGTGGCTTAATTTCACGTGAACATAGCCTCCCAATGCCATACAAGGGTTCTTTGAAACCTATCTATTGCAGTGTTAATGTTGTTATTCAATACTTTTTGTAATAAATTATAAACGATTGTTCGTTGTAACGCTTCTCAGACTAGGTTCATGTCACTCAACCTCCGCTTGGGTGGAGGACTGCCATATCTTGGTGGAGGCGTTTGGTGGCAACGACCTCTCCGGCTATGATCCGCAGCGAGAAGGAATGGGACGCGGTCACAAGGATGCGAAGTAAAAATGCTAACGAAGGAGGAGAATAAGGGAACGTACATCCTCTCGAACAAGTTGTCGAGTCATCGACGGCGTGAAGTGTATCACGCGCACCTGAAAGATATGTCAGTAAACCGTAGAGACTCAGCAGGGCCGATAGTCGATGCCTGCTAGTCGTAGGCGTGGGCGAAGTAGGCCCTCGCCCGCGGCTTTACACCCAAAAAGGCCTCGCAGAAGATAAACAGATAAACACGGTTTTTTATAATTGATAGACTCGTGTTTGACTATTATTTCACCTGATGGTAAGCGACGATGTTGTCCAAACTGGGTTGCGACAGTCACTGTCTCTTTTCCGAATTTATGAAAGAAAAAGGCCTCGCTGATGTGCCTTCGCCCACGTCTAAATTAGTCCACGCTACACCTCTGCTGCCAACAAGGTATATAATTTATATTGTGTTCTAGCTTTTGCCAGCGGCTTCGCCCGCGTACATAAAATATAGCCTATGCAATTCAGGAATAAAGCAGCTTTCTAACGGTGAAAAAATTTGGCAATCTGACCAGTACTTCCAGAGATCCCCACCGCATCACATTCCTACAAACAAAAAAACATAAAAACAAAAAAAAACTTTACCTCATTATTATTAGTGTAGAAGATAAACCACAATACACCACAAGGGCCCAGTGTGAGTTGGTAGATGTTTCCTCACGATATTATCCTCATCACTTCGAGGGCAGTAGTGATGAAATAAGTTACATAAAATAATACGTCTGACTGAGTTTGCACCCTCATAAGTCGGGCGCCGTTGCCACTGGGCCACCATTGCTCAAATTGTAGGAATTTATATTGTGGGAAAAAAAACAACTGTGTAAAACACCATATTGCAACAAAAAAGTTATTGCTGCAAAAATGGTCCTAGTTTGTATAGTGTTATTTTATCTAGTCATCAGTCATCACCAGCCTTTTTTTTTAATGATCCCACTGTTGGGACTCAAGCCTCCTCTCTAGGAGAGGGAATCGGCCGTAATCCACCACGCGGGCCCAGTGCGTGTTGGTGAATGTCACATGTCTTCAAATTTTTGGTTCTAGGACATGCCGGTTTCCTCACGATGTTTTCCTTCACCGTTTTGAGAGCAGTGGTGATGAGTTAAATTACACAAAGTAATGCGCCTGGCTGGGTTCGAACCCGCGACCTTCAACTCGTAAGTCGGGGCCGTTACCACTTGGCCACCACTGCTCTCCGGCAACCAGTTCTACCTTATAGGTCAGGGCTCCAGAGAAAAGAACCTTATTATTATTAACTTTTAACGTTCAAAAAACTGTATGCACGACCCACAATAGTTACAATTATTTAGAACATTATGATAAGGGTTTGAATTTCGAGTCAACTTGTTCGATGCGCCTATATTTTAACTCACAATGTTGACGATTCTTGATGCTCCAAATTCAAATCTCATTATTCCCTGAGTCAACTTGTTCGATGCGCCTACATTTTAATTCACAATGTTGAGGATTCTTGATGCTCCAAATTCAAATCTCATTATTCCCTAGAGATCGGCCATACTGCATTATCTCCCTAGGCATATAATGACTTGCTTTAAATGAGGTTTGTATGACGTGTAAAACGACATTATCGAGCAGGTGGTGTAAAATAGTAGTTTATGTGACTAGGGGATAAAGCAGTGTCTTTAAGTCGCGGGCGGCATGTTGAATTCCGAACGAAACGAAGGTTGCTGATATTAATCCCGAACGATAGTGAGGGATTTATAAAATTAACTCCCGAGCATCGCGAGGGAGTTAATAAAGAAACCTGAGTGAAGTGAGGAATTCAAACCGCCCAAGACAAAGACAGCTTTATCCCCGTGTTGCATACTCTACTTTTTACACCATCTGTGAGATAATTAAAAGACAATTTGGTCGACCAAATCATATATTAGAGAAATATAAGTATTAAAGTCTGTCTAATAAGTTAAACGACTTGAATAATTATCAGGATTTAATTAAATCTGATGTTGTCAACACGGGTTCAATAATCAAGGTTAATTAAGAGATAGAGATCATTGTTTACTAACAGAAGAACCTTAGGAAAAGTATCGAATATGAGTATTTTTTAAATGATTAAATATTTATACAAAATTCCCAAGTCGGTTGACTTATTAGACAGACTTTATACGAGTATTTACAAGTTCATCAAAGAAACAAAATTCACTACTCCAAGATTCTATAGTTTCAATTTTTTATAACGCTGATAACGCTCCCGTCAGTACGCACGTTTTTATTCTATTTTCTTTTTTTTTTGTTAGTGGCCAGTTTGAATCATAGTGATTACATACTCTTTGGTTTGAATTTCAAGTCAACTTGTTCGATGCGCCTACATTTTAATTCACAATGTTGACGATTTTTAATGTTCCAAATTCAAATCTCATTATTCCCTAGGGATCGGCCATACTGCATTATCTCCCTAGGGATAGAATGACTTGCTTTAAGTGAGGTTTGTATGACGTATAAAACGACATTATCGAGCAGGTGGTGTAAAAATATATTTAATCACAAGAAACAATTAGATATTGTTACTTAAATAATTAATAAAATGATTCTTAGCATTTGTTCAGTCAATTTACAAGTTGTTTCAGGGAGAGGAGTGTAAAAAAAACGGACCAATATACCTCCTGGCAACATCCAGAATCATAATCTGCATGCTTTTCTGAGTCCAAAACTGTTCACAGAAGGCGGTCCTCATATTTTACACACTCAACTCTCTTTGGCGCCTCCTCTATATCCTAATAGAAAACAAAGTCACTGATCTGTAGATATCTAAAACTAAATAGGTACTTTCTAAACAATAGGTCCACTAGTCAAAATAATATTATTATTTAATAATGTGTGTTTTCAAATCATGTGAAATCGGCAAATGCAAGTCGGACTCGCACAATTTATTTTATTCTGTTTTTAGTAAGTACATGTAATAGCGGCTACAGATATCCATCATCTGAGAAAATTTCAACTGTCAAAATGTCACGGGTTATGAGATGCAGCCTGGTGATGACAGACAAACAGCGAAGTCTTAACAGTAGGGTCTCGTTTTTGGGTACGGATATCTAAAAAGAGCCAAGCTGTTTGAAAAGCTTGTAACATGAATTTTTAATCCAGATAGCGTGAATAACCTACGACAGGATGTATGTGGTATCACCTTATTATTCTCCGCCACATTACACTATTTTTAAATGGGTCACTAGGTATCGATTTGGATAGTAAAGTAGCTTAGTTGAGGTAACTTGGTATATTATAGGTCGGAGCGGAATCTAGTGGCCGTAGTGTGGCATACTAACGGCTGCTTGAGAGCGCGTTATAAACTAAAAGTATTCAGGTGTTATATACTTTGCTAGCTCACTACTTTACTGTTATTAAGCAAACCGTTTTTGCATAACTTGAAATTGTAAATTGTTTACTACGTGGCGTAATTTGTACTTGTGTTATAGAAGTGAGAAGACATATGTGTAATCTATCAATCGATGGCTCCTTTAACTTGCACATTGGCCCTTATACATATAAGGGCCAATGTGCAAGTTGACAACTTTTCAATATCTATTTACCTTTAACTCAAGAACGCCTAAGCTGATTTGACTGAAAATTGGTGGGGAGGTAGGTTAGAATCAGAAGGACATAGATATATATATACATATTATAGGACTTTATATCCCGTGCCCGTAGAACGTGACATAAACCTTAGTTATAACAAAACTCAACTGGCATGGAATAACGAAACGCAACTGACAGCTAAATGTAATGTTGTATTATATATGGTTAATAATTTGACAATTTGAAAGAATAGGTTAGAGTAGGGTAGAGTAGGGTAGAGTGAGGTAGAGTAGGGTAGATTGAGGTAGAGTAGGGTAGGGTAGGACAGAGTTGGGCAAAGTAGAATATAGTAGTCAGTTGACCGGAGCGAAGCCGCAGGCAAAAGTTAGTATGATTTAAAAGTGTCAATGGAGTTACTTGCATGTTCTTCTCCATAGAGATCTATAGATCTTGATTTTGAAGTGCAATTTAGCCAGTAAATAGTCTATTTGAAATAAACGTCTCTGATTTCTTGTACTTTCATTCATCGTCATCGTCATGTTAGGATCAAATGTCAAAGACATCCACTGCTTTCCCCAAGCATCACTACAACGACTGGTCCTGTGCGTCTCGCTTGAGTTGTCGATATTGTACCCAATTTTTTTACACTTTTAAATGTATATTGCAAAGATTTTTCGACAAATAAATTGTAACCGAAATACTTCCCCTCTCTACCTCTTTCCCAGGTATGCTGAAAAGAATTTCTTTAGAAATAGGCACTACCAGGACGCACAGGTCCGGTCATTGTGGCGACGCTTGGGGGAGGCTTATATCTAACAGTTGACTTCTTTTGGCAGAAATGATGATGATGAAGCACCACCACAACATAATAGGGCCAACAATTTTACTTACATATCAATGAAATTTAATTTATATCAATTTACCTTTACAACAGATTTAATGTTCAGAGGGAACCAATGTCAATTTACAGTTCATGTGTTTCCACAACCTACATAAGTATTTAAAGTAACGAGTACAACGATACACTATACTCGTATACCTATATTTAACAGGTATGTTGGTAGCAAAGGTATTTCGTAATAACTAACTATTCAGTATATGTTTTGTCATTAACTTGGATATTAGTTTTGGGTGTAACTAAATAATGTCACGTGATGGAGTTGGTATGTGCGGTAACTTATACTAAGTATAGAACCTATAATTTATGTTTAAGGACAAATTAATTAATTTATTCTCATGGCATGTCCTGATGATGCGGAGTTAACTGTCTGTGTTTGAAGTCGAAATCATTATCATCATTTCAGTCGAAAGACGACCCTTTCAGGACATAGGCCTATCCCAGGTGTCGCCACAACAACCGATCCTGTGCATCATGCATTCATCGGATTCAAAAGATCCTCACCACTTCATCACTCCGTCTAATGCAAGGCTTACAATACTGCTTCTTGTAATAATAATAATTAGGTAGTTGGATTAAGGACTTGATCTAGAAGGTAGTAGTTTGAACTTGAGCTAGTACTCCTGGACACGGCGTGGCGCGTATTGTACGGAGGTTCCTCTCTCAGGAGCCCTGACCGGTAGCTTGGACCCTGTTCCCGATGCCAGTGGGCTATTTTTAAATGTTTTTTATGACTATAAAAATATTAAAAATTGTAATTTATATGTAGTTATGTAATAATAAAGAAAACAATAATAATAGTAGTTTATTTTCTTTACACCAGTTACTTAATGCTAGGGATACAGCGAAGCAGGAACATGGACTTAACTTTGTGAGAGACTGGTGCCTGTGATAGGTCTCTATGAAACCTGTGTTACAAATCACCAGGGCCCTTTCGCAGTTATTAGCCGGCTATGTCTTATTTTTAGGATAACAAAATAAAATATAGTAAAAAGGAAGTGCCGAGAACTTACCCGCTTTGCATAATAGTTATAAGACACAAAAACTAAAAATAAATTATAATAAGCAAACAAATAAGAAACTACATCTAGGTTCTGGATTCAGTGTAGAGTAATGTTAAAACACTGCAAACCTAGTGCCAAATTTTACGCATCTAGTGCCTTTGCCTGTGCGTTGATATTTCGGTCAGTCAGTTGCTTCTATTATATATCTATACATTATTTTATTTCGGTCTACATAAAAAAAATTCATAAGCCTGCACAAAATAATTGAAAGAATATTTTGATAAGTCCATTATACATTGATCGTTAACAACGGTCTCCTCATTATTGCTTTATTACTTTGTTGTAAATGTTCCGTGTTTCACTCGGCTCACGATAAATTATTTATAAATTAATTACTGAGAAGGTCTCCCTGAAAAGCTTTAGTTCTGGTCATAATTAAAATGTAAGGGCCACACGCCGATGTTTAAACAAAAACATGCCACTGTGATGAGACACTTTATTCTTTATTTTGTTAGCAATTTTTGTGTTTTTTCGCATAATTAAGGTATTATAATGTCAGTATGAAGAAACAAATACTTAAAATAAAGATGACGGTACCTACCAACTTACAAATTATAAAAAAAAAAACAAATGTATTATTGTAACTTCTCTTTTGAATTTGAGTTAATAATTAGTTTTACACAAATAATAATCTAATCTGAAGAATAATAATATTATATGTGAATAATATAAACAATGAGATAATAATAATATTCCACAACTTTACACGACGCCATCTAGTCCCATACTAAGCTGAGCTTTTACTGTGAGTACTAGACAACTTAAATAGTACATTGTTACCCTTGGGGTAAAAGTTACTTATTTCGTCCTTATAAGGAATTGACGGCCGAGCGTAGCGAGGTCGTTAATTCGAGGGAAACTGAAAAAGGGAAAGGAAAACCTCAATCGTCGTACTTATGATTTTAGGTAGGTGCCATTCTTCTGAATTAGGCGGTAAAAGTACATCCATTTCAGCTTTAGCCTCTTCTCTTATGAAATTAGGCGTTAAATCATGATTTTAATCTGATGAACTTATCGTGTTAATAAAAATCTCCGCTGTACGGAAATGTAACCAAAACTCGAAAAAATCAACGACTGATTATCACTTTCCCGCCATTTTGTTTTTTTTTTCTGTTGCCGGCCAGCTATACAGCCTCATAAATGAAAAATTAGAATATATTGTAATCTTTTAAAAATAAAGTATTTTAAAGAAAAAGTTGAACAAATAAGTCACTTAAAAAGTTATTTCAATTTTATATCGCGTTGTGATTGACTGGCTGTATGGAAAATTGGAACATGGTTCAGCAGAAATGTGAAGATAGAACTAGTTTTTTTTTATAATTTCCCTAGGGATGAAAAGTATCACTTTCAACCCGCTCCTCAGGCAACTTCAGATCTACTTTCAGAGTATGAGTAATGAAAGACATATTTATGTATTTATAAATATATTCATAGGTATTATAGACAAATTACACCTAGACACAGAACAAATTAATGACCGTACTCATCACAAAAATATTTGTCTTGGGTGGAAATCGAACCCTCGATCTCCGGTATAGCCATCAGGGCCACTAACCACAAGACCAATAGGCCAGTCGATGGTTCCTAAAAGAACAGTCATATACATCACCCATTAACTTTCAGTGCTTTCATATTTTATTCTGGACTGCGATGAATAATATATAACTCATACAAAATCTTAATTTAATTCATACCGCAGAACGTCATTTCTCTCTTCATGAAAGCGCACTAAAACATTAAATTGAAGCGCAGATGTTTTGAATAACAAAATGAGATTATCACAGCTGAAAATTCCAATAAGACTGCAATATGGTGAATAAAGTAACCGAATTTGAATTGGCAAGTCGGTCCCATACATATTCAGCCGAGAAGGAGACGCAGTGCGGAAAACTTTTGGCATTCGCACTTGCATACAAAAAATGAAAGTGCTAGGCGAACGAGAAATGGTGCATTACCCGTATCGTCTGACCTGTTTAGCGGTAGCTACCTCTCGTGCAAAATGAACTAATTTGTCTATCTGATGTTCCATTGTATCGGATTTTATTTTATTGGGTCAGTGGACTCCTATTGATACGGACGATGCTTATCGTTTTAGAGCTGTCCAGTAAATGACATAGTTTTGTATCGTAGGGTCTAATTAAATTGGAAGCAGCGATGACAAATCAATTTTGTGTGAAAGCTTGAGGGTTTGAAATGCTTATTCGATAATCATTAACCAGATCGGATATGTATTTTAAGAGTTATTATGAAATACAGCCGTCTCTAGTATTAAAGGGATACTCGTGGTCCTGGAATGCTAAAGACAACTGAAGGAACATATGGGGTATAGGTTTAGTCAGTAAAAGTCGGACATGCCTCCTTTGGTCGTCGGACACACACCCAAGAGCGGAAGAAGTCAATAGATGTATTTCCCACCTCAAAAAAAGTAACCCACAAGCAGAGATCTGTTTCGCACGAGTAAAAATTATATATCTTCCCTACCGCCAACGTGTGAATTGTTCTTTTCACTCTTAAATTGTTCTTTTACTCATACTCTGAAAGTAGATCTAAAGTTGCCTGTGGAGCGAGTTAAAAGTAATACTTTTCATCTCTAAGAAGTTTTACTTTCAACTGACAGCTGTCAAATTATTTAAAAATCTAGTTTATCTCCACATTTCTATTGAACCACGTTCTAATTTTCTATACAGCCAGTCAATTACAGCGTGATATAAAATTTAATAATAATGATTTATTTTCTCCACAATATTATTCTTAATCGCTAGCCTTATTTCTAAAAATTGAAATTGCAAATAATTTCAATTTTTTCAGTAAGTAATGAAAAATAAAGGCTGAATAGCTGGCCAGCCACAGAAAAAAAAAACCGGCCAAGTACGAGTCGGACTCGCCCATGAAAGGTTCCGTAGCAGCAAGTAACATAATATAAAAGTTCTTGTAATGCGTTGTAACTTTGATCGATGTTTTAATAATAGTGTATTTTTTCGATTTATGACGCATTAAAAAAAACTACTTACTAAATTTCGTTCAAACTAATTTTCGTTGGTAGTTTTTATAGTAATGTACATCATATATTTTTTTTAGTTTTATCATTCTCTTATTTTAGAAGTTAGAGGGGGGGGGACACATTTTACCACTTTGAAAGTGTCTCTCGTGCAAACTATTCAATTTAGAAAAAAATGATATTAGAAACCTCAGTATCATTTTTGAAGACCTATCCATAGATACCCCCACACGCATGGGTTTGAAGAAAAAAAAATTTTTGAGTTTCAGTTCTAAGTATGGGGAACCCCAAAATTTATTGCTTTTTTTCTATTTTTGTGTGAAAATCTTAATGCGGTTCACAGAATGCATCTACTTACAAAGTTTCAACTGTATAGCTCTTATAGTTTCGGAAAAAAGTGGCTGTGACATACGGACGGACGGACAGACAGACAGACAGACAGACATGACGAATCTATAAGGGTTCCGTTTTTTGCCATTTGGCTACGGAACCCTAAATCAATCATTGGTTTTTTTTGAGCTTAGCTGTAGAATTTTGTTTACATTTCTATACAGCAAAGATTTGTAATTAACACGATAAGTTCGTGAGATTAAAATAGTGATTTCATGCCTAATTTCATAAGAGAAGATGCTGCATTAGTGGAAAACTTTTTACCGCCTAAATCAGAAGAAAAACCTAAGTACCTAAAATTATAAGTACGACGACTCAGGTTTTACAGACCTTTTATTTTATTTTACATTCCTTGTATTCGTAATGAAAGACACAGTGTTTACCTCAGGGTGAAAGTAACTTATTTAGTCTCTCGAATTAGCAACCTCGTAACGCTCGCCCGCCAACTCCTTCTCGGGACGAAATAATTTACTTTCACCCCTAGGGTAACAATGTACTATTCTATTAGTGAAAATTGCGGCGTAGTCAGTTGCGGTATACTTTTTTACTTCGTTTTGTACCTTCTTTGTACAGAAGATAAAGATAATAAAGTTTTAAGAAGCTTACACCGTATTAACGAGTCAAGAATGAGTTACACTCGTATGACACCAGAGGCTCTAGTCGGTCTGGCTCTGCGAGGCCCTTTTTGATTCTTTTATATTTTTTTCAAAGTATATTAATTAAAACTGGGTATTTGTTATGATAGGTGAAAATGCAAAAAAAAAAATATAAAAAGGTACTACATTAATTAGAGTTTAAAATATTATTTTAGAAAATTTATAAAAATGAGCAAATTTTAATACGACAATGATGATAAGCCTAGATACTAAATATTGCCTTAAAAAAAAGTAAAGTAAAGGATATAATAAAAACGTTTCAAATGTTTGTTTTTTTTTTCTTATCGAGTTGTTACGCGAGGCCCCTACAAGACCGAGGCCCCGGGCGGTGGCCCTGCTCGCCACCCCTATTGCCGCTACTGTTTGACATAGCCTACATGTTTCATAAAACCTAAGTAAAATACAACGAGTCTGTCTAGACTCAAAGAATAATACAGCCTAATGTTCGACATGTATTTATGTTAACGAGACGTAAGTCTCAGTTGTTTGCGGGCTTTACTTAAACGTATTATCGTTTTATGAGACTGCACACTTTGAACTGTCATCATTATCATAATTTGAGCCGAAATACGTCCACTATTGGACGTAGGCCTCTTCCAAGTGCCGCCATAACGACCGGTCCTGTGCGTCTCGCATTCATCGGATTCCCGTGAACCTCATCCGGTAATCGGTCCACCTTGTAAGTCCCCTCTTTGAGGCGTGGCTGGAAAGACCTCACGGCGTCCTTACTTTCGCATGACACAGGTCCTCACCGGAAATGGCAAGTTCGGGAGGTTCCTGTTCCGGACTAAAGCGGAAGTGACGCCCAGGTGTCGCCACTATGCGGAACGCCCAGAGGACACGGTGGAGCACACAGTCGAGGTGTGCCCTGCTTGGGCGGAGCATCGCCGTGCCCTCGTGGGGGTGATCGGCGGCGGAGACCTCTCGCGTCGGGCCTTGGTTGAGGCCATAGTCCGGAGCGAGGAGGAGTGGTAGGCGGTCGCCGACTTCTGCGAAGCAGTAATGCTCGCAAAAGAGGAGCCATCAGGCAACGGCGCTCTCGCCGCCGCCGGGATTCCGATCCCGATTTCAGCCACCGTAGGCGCGGGCTTGCAGACAATGAGCAATGGGTAGCTCGCTGTCCGGCCGTCCGGTACTGTCCGGACCAAGCCCAAGTCGTTGACGGCGCGCACTGTTCCCGCGCGCCTCAAGGAGTTTTCAGCAACAGCAGGGGCCCAGCCGGGTCGAGGCCTACTGGGGCCAGGGTTATCCGAAAGGGCGCTCGAGCCCCGGTATGAAGGCTTGAAGGAACGGGATGAGTTTTTTAGTCAATAAGAGTCTGACACTATCTCCCGTTCCGCCCAAGAGTGGGGGTTGTAATTGGATGATTTTTCCCATCGAAAAAAAAAGTCCATCTTGTGAAAGTCTTCCAACGACGTGGTCGCCATTCTACAACCTTTCGTCCTGAACAAAATCTTTAAATTGACTTGTAAGGACATAATTAATTAAATTAGTAATGAAAACCCACAAACTGATCAACCAAAAAATTTGAAACATTAAAAGAAGATAAATATTAAAACATCAATTAAATATTGAAAACGAACTATTTGAGGAATCTTTTATAAGGTTCAGTAAGCTGAATATAAATTTTGTTTACCTTAAATATAAGGTAATATTTATCGAGTCTGCAAAGCAAATTCTTGAAATTTGAGTTATTCTCGTTTCGCCACTCGAAAAATTCTTCTACAAAGTGTCAGGTTGAATAGCCGTAACGAAAAGTTAAATAATGATGACCCCATAAAATTGTGCCGCATTTTAACCTTTCAATTGTGATAATTACAGACACAATTGAAAGACAATAGGTGCGCGAACGCCGGCGTTCGCTTGGGGTTTAATGAATTAAATTGACTAAAAAGTGGTTCATACAAGACTTGACTTGGCTTAGCTGGGACTTGTGATATAACACAATAAGTAAATTGTGCCGTCTTATCACTAGCTTGTTGGTCTAGTGGTTAGTGGCACTGACAGCTGAGTTAGGGGTCGTGGGTTTGATTCCCACTCAAGACAAAAGGTTTGTGTAATGAGCACGATCGTTTCTTCTAGATTTAAATAATCTATATTATGTATGTACTAACAAATATATAAGTATGTCTATCAGTTGTCTAGTACTCAAAGCACACGCTCTGCTTAGTTTAGTAATAGATGGCGTTGTGTGGAAGTTGTGGAATATTACTATTATTTTTTATTTATCTAAGTACCCTGAGCTCCTTTACCTTTGGAAGGCATAAGAGGAGCCGAAACCAACTCAAAGAGGCCCTTTTAGACGCTTTTAATGGAACGTGGTACCAACCGGTGATTATCCCTGTATGCGCTATGCTAGTGCATCCAAGGACAACCGCCGGTTGAAGGGAAACTTTTGCAACATGTGGAAAACTAATGTAAGGCTATGGTTTTTGGAGTCTTAAGTTAACTAGTTACCAGGAACTATGTTTAGACTATAGCCCCTGCCTAAACAATATTTTTTATTTCCATCGATAAAAAGGCAGGGGGTGACTTGTACACTCAACAAATGGTGCCCCAAAATGGTCAATAGCACGAAGTGACGTAGCAACAAGAGGGCAACATATCCTGCTGTGCTTGAGGAGAGAAGTATACCCCGGTTATCAGGACAATCCTGGAAGTATGGTCAAAATCCCTACTAGCACCTCACTGAATTATACATCCTTCTCCCGAGCGCGTTTGCTCTTGCGAATCTCCACTCAAGCCAGCCTATAAAGGCAAAAGAGAGGTGAGAGCTTTATTCTTCGTCAGTGTTCACTACGGCCGGCCGATAAAAGCAAGCCGGAGATGAAGAACAAGAATTCTCCCGGGAGTCCGTAGGGTCGCCCATGCCCCCACACCCAAAACTGCCCTGCCAATGCTCAACAGTTCGCCACAAAACTGCCCTGCGGATTGTATCTCTCTTGGTCTGGCCCCTCACCCTAAGCACGTTACGGCAAAGCAAGCTCTACTGACACACCTAGGGTTAATTGGAGCGCACAAGCCCCACCACAATGTCAACGTAGAGATACGGGGATGGAGTTATTCTATATCTTTAACGTTTTCCAAGCAGTAGTGACAAAATTGCAAAATTGCCTGAGTTCTAACTAGAACCGATTTATAGGCTCTGATACTATATGAGAGCTTTATTACATCAAACAACCTTATTTGCTTAAATAAACCGCAAAAATGACCAAAATCTTTTTATGACCAACTACAAATATTATTATTATGTGCATTCTCACTTACAATATACCAATAGTGTTCTCGCTTCATCTTCTAATATTTATGTAACATAACATGGTCATGTCTTAATATGTATCTTCATTTTAAACATTTTTAGTACTTCTGTAAATCTTTAAAGAGGCTAGATTAATTTAGGTAATCTAAATAAGTTGAGTCCACAACAAAGTAACTGGATAACTCTATGCCACTTGGTAAGATTGATATAAGATTTTCAAGCTTTTAAAAGACTGTCACAGATCTACAAATGACAGCCAGGATAACGGCTCTACGAGCTTTCTGAGACATGGAAAAGTCGCGGTATTCTGTAACTGTTAATTTAAAATTGTTAGTTTTTTAGTTAGATATTCTTTTTTTTTTCTCTGTAACACATATGATAAAGGGGCATGCGGTGCTAACCTGTAAAAAATTGTTACACTAACCTTAGTTTATGGTAGATATAAGTTCCTTAAAAATGTATGGTGTAAACAATTGTTGGTTGGCCAATAAAGGAAAATAAAATAAAAAATAAACTAACAGTCAAATTAATTCACTCGTATTCAAAACTAAAAAAAAATAAGATGCCTTCATTCGCTCTTGCACCCATCATTTGTCAATTTTTGAACTAATAAATATTATGGATATTTAACAAATAGGTTTTTTGAAGTTTAGTAAGTTTAACAAATATTATAGAAGTGTAATAAATATATATTATGGAAGTTTAACAAATATTATAGAAGTGTAACAAATATTATATTGCGTCTAGAGGTTTAACAAATCTATTTTCAATTTGTGATGTAATGGGGGGCCTGGAGCTTTGAAATACAGGTCTAGGCTTAGTTTAGACTCTAGATCTTCCACAAATTGCCTTCAGTCTCTTGTCAAACTACCTGTCAACTTAACTGTGTTGCAATTTTATAGGGATAAAATAACGTTTTAATTATTATTATTATTGTTTATTAAATGTTATGCAAATTTAACAAATATTATAGAAGTTTAATAAATACTTTAGAAATTTGTAATTTTTTCAACGCTGATTAATGATTATTACCTTGTTTTTTTTTTTGCTTTTGGATTTCATACGAACTATGTGTTTATATAATCTAAGTAAGCCATTTCTTAAAATACAATGTTTTAAGACTAATTGAAAAAAAACAAGGATTCAAAGTCACTCAAGTAAAAGTCAGGAAATCAAAAAAATAATGAATAATGCCGCCTTTTCCTTGTAGTCAATAACATAAACTGAACCGCAACCGTAACAGGTCACGAAAAAAAACATAGATATCTCCCAAAGTTACGTATATAGTTCGCTCGCATATATAATATTATATATCACAAGCAGATAAGTAATGCTTATCAAAAATCTCGGTTGTGTGTGAGGTTTCGTTTGTACAAATTATTTACAGCTTAAAAAGCAGATTTTCAGAATTTAGAAAAATTATCACATTCAAAATTATGAAGAGCTCTTTCTACTATTATTTTTAACCGAGCTGCCATCACAGTATTCAGTGCAACATCATGTCGCAAACACCTAAAGAATATATCTACGCGGATTATAATCGTCGTGCAAGAAAAAATAAGTCAGCAAAGTACTACGTAGTTTACTTAGTGAGGGAAAAATGCCAGATCGACAGAACTGCTGAAGTGTTTGTACGAAAATACCACCATATCAGTCAGATTTCTGGAAAGAAAAGGAAAAAGCTCTACCATAACCTCCGCCAAGAGGCGAGAGAATGGTTGAGGGAATGCCATGAATCGAAGAAGAGAGGAAAGAGAGAAGAAGAGTTTAGTATAATTCTTGATGACCTCAGTAGAGCTTTTGAAAAAATGAGTATTAAAATGAACATGGACAAAACCAAGGTCATGGTAAACACCCGTGTAGTACCCACTCCGGTTAAGATCAGAGATCACACTGGAAATTGTAGATGATTAGGTACGTTTACCTGGGATAATCTAACTTCGAGAACGAAGTCAATCATCAAAGAATCGGTTGGGCAGCGTTCGGTTACAGAGTGCTTAAAGTCATCCAAAGGGCAATAGACAGAACTTGCTTGGAGTTGCTTTGCGTGATCGGATCAGATATAAAAATATCCGTAATAAAACCACGGTTACGAACTTAGCAGTATGAATCGCCAAAATTAGATGGCAGTGGGAACATCTCATTGCTTGGAGAATAGATTGTCGAAGAGGCCGAAAGGTTTTGAAGTAGAAACCACGTACCGGAAGACACAGTGTTGGAAGACCTCCCAAAAAGTGGATCAATGATGAAGGTCGTGGGAATCCGATAGATGCGAGACATATAAGATCGGTCATTTTGATAACACTTGGAGGAGGCTTATGCCCGGCTGAAAAAGAAGATGAAGTCAAAGGCACTTTTTTTTTGTATTTAACAAAAATTAAATAGTATACAACACATGTAATAAATTCATAGGTCATCTACAACATACTGTTGTTTCACGAATCCTTCCTGTACTCTTTATTCGCGATCCAGTTTTTTTGCGTTCCAGTGTATTTTATTCAAAAAATGGAACAGAAAATAACTTATGCCACCTGTTTTTTTGCATGGATACTGGAACCACTTTCTAATAAAAGAAATTCCAAATATGTAGATAAAAATAATACATTTTTATCTTCATATTAATTTGGCGTTGACTTTCGGTAAAATTAGTTATAGAAATCTTTATCAGGCTAAAAGATTGACGTTCAAGACAGTCGAAAGTAATCTAAGTATCTCCATCGCATCTTGAGCACAAGGTGACAATCACCTCGGTGACTGACTAACAATATTCTTTAACTCGGCATGGGCTACGGCATTAACGTACAAAATACTTCCACGAGAGAAGACGAAGTCAAAAGGCATTAGACATTCATAACGTAACTCCTTCTGCTCTAGGCTCAGCGAGAGACTTATTGACTGCAACTCAGCTGTGCTCCTTGAATTGTATATTTCAGAGCTACGATAACTCCATCGAACTATTCCGCATAGTGAAATATTCTAGTTTAGTCTCCATCTATTTTGGTCTTAGAGAAGTGTGCGGGACACAACGCGCCGCCCACCCGGATTCGGTCTTTATCGGAAGATGAGCTATCCATTGCTTGCCGTCCGTAATCTCTCGCCTATGGTGGCTTTTATTCTCAAGAAGAAAGGTTTTTGCATGTAATCTTGAGGTCTTGGTTGCAAGACAAACTGGCATCGCAAGTTCTGCCACTTGATTCGACAATTACCCACGTGATATTTTGCTAGCGTTACCCAGAGATCATACAAGAGTGAAAGGATTTGAAGGTATAGGGAGGCATTAATTGTCCAACAATAGGATACAAATTAGGTTTTTTAAAAATAAAGTGTTTTACCTATTTGGGTCCAAAACTAGAAGGCACATTTTGAAGACCCGACCACACAAGTAAGCTTGATGAAGATTCCTTCTTGGGATGCCGATTATTATCTCAAAAGATTACAAATAAACTTCCAGCTAACATCCATGACGCTAAAAATATATATGTCTTCAAAAAGCCTCTCAACCATCTCGTAAAGTTATATTTTATAGATATATGTATATACTTATAATTTAATTTATGTATTGTATCTATTTTGGTCTTGTATTGTATTTATATTATGAGTTAATTTAGATTATATAGTATATTTTTAATTTTCTGACTCATTTGTATACACTGTGTCTATATCTCTCATCCAACTCTGCTGTCGCAGGTCTGCTGGAAAAAAAAATCATTTAAAATAAGCCGTGCCTTTGTACTCTTCTATTTCTATTTGTCCATTTCATTTTTAAATGTTTGTGTGTATACATAAATTAATAAATAAATAAACGAATTGCCCATAGTGTGATGCAACACACTATGGGCAATTAAAAAAAATGAGAAGAAGAAAAAAGATCTCATACGTATATTTTGAACTGGTCACTTTGTTACAGAGTTCCTTGCCTCACTTTCAATATTATATGTTTGACATAGATAATATTATAAGAATGATGTTGAACGCGATAGATTGAGAATCACTTGACTCTTTGAGAAAAGGCGCGCTTAAGACCCTGGTTATTGTCTAAATTGTTTCTTATTATTTTGATATTGGAATTTATAGATGAGAAATTGCCAAAGGACAACGTTGTGCGAAATAATCTGTTGTGTTTAGTAGAAGATGAAATATTTAGGGGGAAGATAGGCAAGTTTCAAATTATAAATGAGTGCGAATGGAAGATCTACCTAATACTATATCAATTAAGTTATTGAGAGAAAAGTCATTAACTTAGCCGGAAAAGTAACATTTAGTTGTGTTGTCGTAGCTTTGCCTAGAAATAATTAGATTCGATTGGTCTTAATGGAAACACAGGTAATTTTAAACTGCACCTAAATGTATTTTACCCATAGTAATTGTAATATGAATTTTATAAGGCTTGGTATCCATTTTTTTATGAGAAAATCACTAAACCCGAAACTATCTATGATATGGGCCCTTTTACTTCCACCAGTACTTTAAGCATCATTTTCGATTTTTATTCCTTAAATCTAATTCAAACTAAAGCCAACTCTTTTAGCCGGTCTCAAGTCATGTGTTTTCGAACAATAAACAGGATTATATTTTTGATTTTACAATGTTTTCATATTTTAAGTAAGTAAAATAATAAATATTCGGCTTTACCTCCGAATAGAAAATAATAATCGAAGAAATACGTATTTAACTTGTGTCGGTATGTTAGATTTCTTTGAATTTAATTATAATTAAGACGTACTCTAAGAACCTAATTTGAACCAATATCTGATTAAAAGTAAATAGAAATAATACATACAAATACACTTTTAGACGCCTTGTTGACACTTCATGTGATCCAAGGGTTCGCTTTTATTTTGAACAGAAGATAAGCATCGCGAATTTGCTATTCAGCGTAGCCGCAAGTCTTCTAAATATATGTATTAGCAGTTAACAGATTAGCGGAGGAGTTTCTCGGCCCTATTTTTTTTTTTTTACGTTACATAAAACATTATTTATTTAAGAACATAGCTTCCTTGTACATACGAGAACTTACCGTAGACATCGCCTAACGAATGTATGCAGACAAAATAAACCTACCAACAGCTCAAAGCTACGTACAAAATTCCTTCAAGAGCATGTATACTCACCAAACATCACGTTCTTACATACAAACATCTGTACTGTCCGTATTGGCACATAAAATGTCAAACAAACACAATATGTTCACTCACTTACTTCACTTTAACGTGTAGTTTTAAATAAGAAAAAAGCTCTTTATTTAAAATCACATTCGATCACACGAGGAGTTTTGTGTCAAGTTTATTATTTTTTTTATTTTCACGTGACTTACGTAAGTAGGATCGCTTGGGGCGGCCGGGGCGCGCGCGTGCCTGGCTGGGCGCCGACTGTCACTGGGCTGGCTCGCCGGCAGCCGCGCACCGCGCATGCCTCCATCACAATAAGCCCGAGCTCACACGAACATCTAAAGAGCTTGCACATCCCGTGAAACTGATTTTTATTTAAACAACAACTCTATCGGCGAGTGAATCCGCAATGTTTTATGTAGCAGTTAGCTTTGCTGAATTTGGAATATTGAGTTTTGCGCAAAACTGGTAGTTGAGGTTTGTTATCTATTTTTCTGGTTTATGTGGACAATTCCTTAGAGGTTCACATTTTAACTATTCATGAACGGTTGGTCCTATGTTTGCCGCGCCAATAACTACTCGGGTGATAGCTTCCTTATCGTATTTTTAGAGCGGTCATCGGTCCTTCAATTGGACATCAAGTAACAACTCCATACTTTATTAGGTCAGTCTTTGATATCACTGGTGGTTGAATCAATTATGAATTGTCGGTGGTGGTTGGTGGTTGAATCAATTGTGAAGTCGAAAGGTGATTCGAACTTTTATTGAGGGCGGCAAAATGCTGGATAATTTGATAAGTCTGAAGAAACTTCTCTAATAAGATGTTCACGTCGGAGACCTGCTGAGACCCGGTAACACAATATGCTAGAAATTGGAGCGGTCGCATTATAAAGAGAGCAGCTCTTAAGGATCCACTTAAATATGTAAAATGCTTTTTATTTAAGTAGATATCGTATATTTTAATATGAGTTGTTATTTCTTTACTCTCTCGCTACTATTTATCTATAATATAAAAATGAATCGCTAAATGTGTTGCTAAGCGCAAATCTCAAGAACAGCTGAACCAATTTCGATAATTCTTTTTTGTTGTGTTTGTTATTGTGAGGAGAAGATTCTTATGGAAATGATGGAAATGTTTTGATGAAAAAGAAACGAAAATTAGGGTAATGTAGGGTGAAGTTAGGTAGAGTAGAGTAGAGTAGGATAGAGTAGGGCAGGGTAGGGCAGGATAGGGTAGAGTAGGGTAGAGCAGGGTTGAGTAGGGTAGAGTAGGGTAGAGAAGGGTAGAGTAGGGTAGAGTAGGGTAGAGAAGAGTATAGTAGGGGTGAGTAAGGAAGAGCGGGAGCGAAGCCTCGCGGGCAAATGCTAGTATTTTATATTTATTAAGTAAAGTACTCGTACGTTTTGATGGTTACGATTTCGTTCAAAGGTGCCAACACAGTACCTACTCATTTGTAACCAAAATGAATCATCATCATCATTACAGCCGAAAGGCGTCAAATGGTCATAGGCCTCCCCAAAGTGTCGCCACAACGAACGGTGCAGAGCGTCTCGTATGCATCGGATTTTGCGATCCTCACCAGATTATCGTTCCACGTTGAACCAAAATAGTAGGACATTCCTACATTATTTTTCATTTAAGTCTTATCTATCTCCTCATCAAAAACAGTCAAAATAGCTAGCAAATTAGGGGCCAACTCCATAACTAGTACCAAACATATAGTGAACGATGAGCCAGTAAACAGTATTGTCATCGCGTAGTTGATGTGTACACATACATGTGTTTACAAGCTCATTGCGACCTCACACGTGATCCGAATTAAGTGGCTGCAGGCGCGTTTTTATACGGATCCATGACGCCCCAAATATGCGTGTAAACATCCCTTAAATAATTATTTTACTATTTTATACTTATTGGAAAAATATGCTAAAATTCATGGGGATTTGATTCCCAGAAGACTGAAGTGATATATTTTATATATAAAAAGCAATGCCACTTTTCGTTGTAATTTTATAACTCAAGAACGGGCTCACCTATAGAGAAAAAGGGCTCGCAGATTTATTTACGTTGTGCCTTGGCAACCTGCCCGGTATAGATTGGTTTAATAAATATAACAAAAAGTGGCAAGCTTTCCACACCAATGCGGGAAACGCAACATTGCAAGCCTAAACGTGGTAAATGTAGGAGTGGGTTTTAAAGAAAGTATAACTAACCAGGGATTCTAAGAAAAAACTTTTTACAATGTCTTAAGGCGTTTTTTGCAAAGCGATAGGCATTTAACCTGGCGTCGGCTAAGGGATTATTTCTTCATTATTCAAATGAGTGCTGTACTACCTACACATATAACATATGAATAAAGTTTTTTCATCAATATCAGACGTTAAAAGTGCAACGGACTGTGTAAAAGGATTTGAGCCTATCACGCCAAGATTTTCCACAAAATTAAAAATATCTTAAAATATTTTGTACTAGAGCTAAAAAGTACCATAGGTAGGTATTGTTATTTCCTAAATGGCATTAAAAATATCTCTTTAAAATACTTGATACAGCGGCGATAGAAAATATTTTAGTATAATATTATGTTTATTTCATTCGGACTAGCTCACAAAAATCCACAAAAAGAAAACTACAAAACGCAGTTTTCGGGAAAAAGAAAACTATTTCATTAAAACATAAAAACCAACGATTGTCGAACATAGTTTATACTGCATTGTTTTTTATGGTTCCGTACCTCAAAAGGAAAAACACGGAATCCTTTTAGGACCACTTCGTTGTCCGTCTGTCTGACTGTCTATATGTCTGCCTGTCAAGACCTTTTATCTCGAGAATTCGTGAAAGTATCGAGTTAAAATTAAAACCATATACCTAAGTCTGCGATCCCTTGAAGCTTTGAAATAATCAAACCTCTGAGATAACGTAAAAAATATACGGCCGTTCATATCACCAAAAACGTATACTTCGACACTCTCAAGGGAATAAAAATTCATAGGGCCCTGGCCTGGCCTGGCTGGGCCTGGGTCCTGTTGACCTAGAATCCTAAAATTTGGCATGAATCAAGGTCTCATAGTACAAGTTTAGAAAAAAATCAGAAAACTAAATTTGTAGTTACGTCATAAAAAAAAAAAATTTTTCGCGATTCGGAAAAATCTTCATAACTCGTTTCGGGAATTGAACTGTTTTCATAGGTATGTTTGTACGGAACTCTCAGTGCGTGAGTCCGACTCATACTTGGCCGGTTTTTTTTTTTATGAACAACTCAATTCTACAGTGTAATTTTCTATTGAATATAGTTTCTGTAAATATTTTCTCAGTATTTTTGGCATGCGGAACGCCCGGAGGACACGGTGGAGCACACAGTCGACGTGTGCCCTGCTTGGGCGGAGCATCGCCGTGCCCTCGTATGGGCGATCGGCGGCGGAGACCTCTCGCGCCGGGCCTTGGTTGAGGCCATGGTCCGCAGCGAGGAGGAGTGGCAGGCGGTCGCCGACTTCTGCGAAGCAGTAATGCTCGCAAAGGAGGAGGCCAAACGCATCAGGCAACGGCGTTATCGCCGCCGCCGTCGCCGGGATTCTGATCCCGATTTCCGGCCAACGTAGACGCGGGCTTGCGGACAGTGAGCAATGGGTAGCTCGCTGTCCGGCCGTCCGGTAACTGTCCGGACCAAGCCCAAGTCATCGACGGCAAGCACTGTTCCCGCGCGCCTCAAGGAGTTGTCAGCAACAGCAGGGACCCAGACGGGTCGAAGCCTTCTGGGGCCAGGGTTATCTGAAAGGGCGCTCGAGCCCCGGTATGAAGGCTAGAAGGAACGGGGTGGGTCTTTTAGTCAGTAAGAGTCTGACACTATCTCCCGCTCCGCCCAAGGGCGGGGAATGTCAATGCATGATTTTACCCACCATAAAAAAAAAAAAAAATATTTTTGTATTTTTGGCAGTTTTTATGAAAAATTTCAGACACATTATACCTATCAAACTTGAAACACTCTTTCATAAAAAAAAAATGTAGGCCTGATATATATATCGAAGAATTCTATAATAACATCACGCTACGATCCAAGTACAATATAAAATTGCAAATAAGATATTTTGTAGTTAAAGTTATTTTTTTAAGATTTTCGAATGGTTTGTTCTCCGTCAATTACCCACTGTTCTTATTCTATAATTTCCAGACCCTAAACAATTTTTTTTTGTCTTTTTTTTATTAGTGTTAGGCTCGCGTTTAACTACTATCTCGCCTGATGGTAAGCGATAATATTGTCGAAGATTTAGCACGCTTGAAGTAACCTATTTACCCTTGTCTTAAAGACCCCTTGGTAGAAGCTATTAGGAAACACAGAATTCATCACGCACTTTTTAAAATCTAAACTGAAGAATAAGAAACACATGTAACAAATTATATATCTTGTACCACAACGCTCTCTCGGTCCTGCGAAAATCTGTATGTTGATACATTCAGATTTCTTTCCGCTTGTGTTCGTGCAAAAGTTGTAAAAGTCAATGGAGAAAATATGCTCCAGACCTCCGCACGCGATATGTCACCAACCGAGAAGTGAGTGTTGAAACTAAAATATGACGCATTTTTTTTTAATAATTGAAATAATTAGGCAATGACACATTTTCGTCATAGGAAAAAAATCAGAACATTTATAAGATTTTAGTTGTATATCTATCAAGGCATTGCATGATTTAACAACATAAAAAATATCTGTCGAAGGGTTTATTTTTCATAAACGATGCAATGGTTACCATATAGGTATACTAAGGTCCGGGCTGCGGTTTTATCGAAAGTGAAATTCCTTAAAAAGGAGACGCCCACTCGGACCCCATGATTATGATTAATGATTTATTATTATATTTATTTATTATTATAGAACTATAGAGGCTCTTCATAAAACTGGTATAAACTCATACAGTCAAACACATCCATTCATATGCCAACACATTTATATCAATACAATTCTCGACTAAATAGAAAAAAGTAGGCAAAAATATAGCGCCATAAAAAAAAATTGCGGTAAAAGATAAAAAGATTATGTCTTATTTTTTGACCGAGTATCTTAAAAATGCTATTCGTCCGTGTCCTTAATATCTTGCCATAAAGCTACGTGGCTCGGTAATCAGGGACGCATCTAACACCCTTGAGGACTTTTCTAATGACCACGAAGTCGTTTCATGAACATTAATTATGAATAACTAATCTAAATAAAACTATATATCACTAAATTTTAATTTGAACAAATACTTAAAGGGCTCATTATAAAAGGTCTTGTTATTATTGAAGTAATGTCTGAGTAAATAATATTCATAAACAGCAAAGTTATAAGCGTTTGTTTATATCCCAAAATGTCACTTAATTTATGGAAATACTTAATTTATGGCTATTTTTGGCTGGCCTGTTGGTCTAGTGGTTAGTGACCCTGACTGCTATGCCGGAGGTCGTGGGTTCGATTCCCACCCAGGACAAATGTTTGTGTGATGAGCATAATCATTTTTTCTGTATCTGGGTGTAATTTATCTATAATATGTATGTATGTATTTAGAAATATATAAGTAAGTTTATCAGTTGTCTAGTACCCATAATACAAGCTCTGCTTAGCTTGGGACTAGACGGCGTTGTGTGATAGTTGTAGAAATTATTATTATTGATTAATTATGAATGGATGGATAGCGATCAAAATAGAAATGTACTGCGTGTAGTATTTTCTAGTAGCAATTTGAATGATTGATTCAATTATGAATTTACCCATAATTATAACAAAATTTCAAGAAAATTTGGAAATTAAGATTAGTAACGGGTACAGATAAAGCTACATTTTTTATACTAATTAAAAAAGAGGGGTGTATTTCAGATACTTGATAGATTATAAGAAAGCTAATTACGTTCGCGATACTTAACTATTTTAGCATATTTATACTAACACAGTGAATGAAAGCTTCCATTTACAAATTAACTTTATAAAATCTGATAGTTTTTCTGAATCATTAAAATAAGTAGTGGCATTTTAAATCGCGTGCTACGAGTACGACTTTCTCGTAGCAGTGCCTACGCCGTAGCCGTGGCTATGTCGTAGCAGTTATTTAATATCCGGCGTCTCGTCCGATTTATACGTGTTTGTTTTTTATGAATTACATTTTATTACGTCACACATATACACCTATCAAATCCATCTCCACAATCACCTACTCAAATAAATTCAAGTGTTACGATTTATCCTGTACGGTCACTAGCAAGAAGGTAGGTATTACAATACGTCATTTTCTATCTATCTTAACTTCTGCCATTCAAGAAATATGTGGTCGATAATTGGTTCTAAATACCTAAACCATCAAATAGGTAATTTAGAATCAATTAGGTATCATGTTTTGGGTATCATAAACATATTTATTTAATGACAGTAGACAGACAAAAAATGTGACAATGTATATATTGTGACGACTATGAAGGTCACATATTAGTTGGAGTTAAAACTGGCAACGTAATGGATCTTTGGTTTATGGTGATGAAAAAGTTTAGTATGAGATTCGAAATGAATTTTGATAGATAGGTGTCCATAAGAAAAATATTAATTTAATTTTGTATAAAAACACTATTTGTAGGCTTCTAACAATATAATTAGTTAAAATTGAACATAAAGCTTTTCATTTGCGTCTCCCCACGCCACAATATCTTATTGTTCGTGACTGTGAAACGTACAATAATTTTGTCATCAATGCAATTTCGTGCCCAAACCGCTTTTTGAATTGTCACCACCTTATTGAGTGTACCAGATTCTCAATTCCATGAAATGGAGTGTTAAATGTAGGTGTCCCCGATTCAACAAAGTTGTTGATATAATTTTAGGGCTCACCAACGATGCGGCGGCGGCACCGATGCTGAAAATAGCCGCAATCAATAGAAACACCGCGCATTATTTAGTACCCGACGCCCTGGCCGTATCCAAAGCGAATAATACGGTGAAGTTCAGTCCATTATACAGAGTCCTGGTTTTATCTTATTTGCTTTTCATTCCACAGAATAATGTTGTATAAATACGTTTTTATTACGAAAGATGTAATCGTTTTCCTTGTCCAGTTTTTCTTGACGTTTTGATGTTTTTGTTTTGTGGAAATTATTGTAATGTAGTATGTAGTTTTGGTGATGAATATTTGTTTTTTTTTTGTTTTTAATTGATATTTAAAACTAGTGCTTGACTGCGATCCAATCTAACGATTAGCAGTGATACAATCGTTGATGGTGAGGTGTACTAGTTTATTAAGAGCACATTCACTCATATGACTCACTGTTTTTATTAGCCTATTTCTCTTTCTAAACCTCTCTGTCTTGGTTGATTTCTGTCCAAGTTTTCTCCGCAAATGTGATAACATCGTCACATCACGTACACCTAGACCCCTTTATTACAATTATTTATTATGCAAAACCTCTAAAAGCATTCTACTAACCTGCACCATGAAAGACGTACTTTTACTCCTTCACTCATTTCCTATAATACTACATAAAATACGAAACCCGCACAGAACATATATAACGACACGTTTCTTGCAGAACTTACAGCAAACAACATTTCACTCGATACACAAATTTTAAATTCAGTGTAAAATATTCGGCGCACTCCACGACATTGTTAGAATTTATTGGAGAGCGGGGGAAGACGCGGGCGCATAGTTATGGACCGCAGCTTTCCCTGCAATGTTACTTTCCGCGGACTCGCTGCATTTCAATGAATCCCGCGTTGTCATGGAAATATAGAGAATACTTCATACAAAAGACGAAACTTTGATGTCCTGCTATATGCAGTGCAATCTTGCTCCAAGTTGTTCTCTTCAAAACCTACTAAACAGAGTTCGAGTCGGACGGCGGCATGCATGAGCTGAAATTAGGTCAAAAGTAAGCTCATATTCTAGAATGAGCCACGTTCTAATTATGAATTCCCAACTCTGCTGAAAATGTGCGGTTTTTACACGACCTCATCATTTTTGTAGATGGTTAATAACTTTTTATATTCTGCATCCATATTAATATTTGTATGTGTGTCCTAGTGTGCAATATTTAGTAATAATCTCACAATAATTGTGCTCGTTCTACGAAAACCCTTATCAGATTGGCAGGATTTACAGCATACTTATCCGTGCTGATTGATAGGTCCATGAAGTAAACCACGGCAACCGTTATCCCCTTTTTTGCGTGAGCTAATGCTTTTACAACCCAACTTTACGAGCATGTAACACCGCTGGCTCAATAGCGGATTGTCGCAGGACCCTGATTGCATTTGATTGGCAGCGCCTAACAAGAAAAGGATCGATGGGCTCTCGCGAACCGTATGGGCACGGAAAAGGTTTTATGTGCGGCTTAATCTGTCCCAGGGGGCAGGCGCCATTAATTAGGTCGGTCAAGCGGTGCTTCGGCGGTTTTTGCGGTGACAATTGACGTATGTCTTTCTGCGATGTCGCGTGGATATTACCGGCTGGGGTTACAGTACCGCTGCGGTTATTAGCCGCAAATACGCCAGCGCGGTAGTTGATTTTACGTGTGCCAATTTGCTGAGGTGTATTATAATATAAATGTCGATTATAGGTATGTATATATTATAATTCGCCAATATGGTCTTCTGTTAGGTATTTGACCCCTTTCGCTCCAAAAATCTCTATAATTGTTTTAAAATTATAGGTCGAATACGACGCTTCGGATCAATTATTCAGTCATCCGTGAGGGAGGGTTCCATTTGGTAATTTAATTCAATTTCGGTCAAGTATATTTGACCGATACAATCTTTAAATTAGTACAGTGAAGCACATGCTTCATTACAATTTCAAATTGTAGTGACGGTGATATTGAATGCATATTTACAGCTGCCCTGGCAAAGCGATCACGATAATAGCCAGTTAGCTACGTAGCTTTATGGGGAAAAACTTAATGAATATTCATTTTAGCAAAGTACCCAGATTATTGGTTGCAAGAATAATGCTGGCATTAAAATAGTAGAGTGTTTATATAGGTCAAGGAGATTTGTTTACGATGAAAAGAAATATCAACTGTAAATTCAAAAATTATCATAAGTAGAATGTTCGATGAAAAATAAAATGGATAATCTGATTTCAAATTTTCACTTTATTAGATTATCTCGTTTGACTAAGCAGCGCCGATCACTTATTTCAATTTTTTTATTCGTTATTTGAAAGTTCACTGGTGAAGTACACTTTCGATTCTGTGATTGATCCACTGTTTTGAAGGTTCTCTATAAAAACTGTTTCAGAGAAAAATAACGAGAATTTGTTTGTATAAGTTGTAACAATTTGGATTTAAAACATTAAAGTTATGGATGCTTTTATGAATGTATATTTTTATAAAAGCATACATAGATGATTTATTTATTTATTACGGCACTGTAACGAATAGTTCGTAGAAACATTTTCAAAACATTAGTTTTTTCAATGTGTAACAATCGCAGCAAACTCTACTTAAAGATGTACTTTAAGTAAAGAGTTTGCTTGCACTTTCAGGATTTTCTTAACTAACGTTGAAAATATTTGGAATTATTATGAATGTTTAATCTTTTCTTCTTCTTCCTGCCCTTATCCCATATTACTTGGGGTGGGCGCAACACGTTCTTTTCTTCCATTCTGTCCTGTCAAACTATCACTAACTCCCATATCTCCTCCTCAACACATCACAATCCATCCATCTTTTCTTCGGCCTTCCTCTCCCTCTCCATCCATCCACATTTATACTAAGAACTCTTTTAGTAATATGCGCTTCATCCCTCCCCTTCACAAGATCATACCTAGACAACCGACTACCTCAAACTTTTCAGTCACTGGCGCCACTTTCAAACTTCCTCTAATTTGCTCATTTCTCACTTTATCCATTCTCGTTACACCACACATCCATCTCAACATTCTCATTTCCGATGCATGCAATCTTTTTTCATCCGTCTTTTTCACAGCCCAACATTCTGATCCAAACAGTATGACAGGTCTTATGACGGACACAAGTTGTTCCCGAGACCAGACGCCATTTCATCCATCCTGCGTTGATTCGACGTGTTACGTCTCGGTCTACTTCACCATCCCCTTGGTCGAGTGATCCGAGGTACCGAACCGAACCGTCAGCGAGAGCTAAAGGCACAGGGTTGGAGAGACCGCCGAAATCGCAGAACAAGTATTCCGTGTTGGTTCTACTTAATTTCAGGCCAACACTCTCCAGTCTGTGTCACCACACCTCCAATCTGTTTTGGACCTCTAGGCCACTCTCGGCAACCAAGCACTATGTCGTCGGCAAAAAACATACACCAGAGAGCCTCCTGAATGTCCAACCTCAGAGCGTCCATTATCATCAGGAAGAGGTAAGGGCTAAGAGCCGATTCCTGATGTAAGAAGACAGCCACATTGAAGTTTCCAGTGGTGCCCATTGTGGACCGGACTTGGGTACTACATCGCTCGGATCAACTGCACATACTTCTCAGGTACACCTTTCTCCTTAAGGGCCCACCACAGAACCTCACGAGGTACCCGGTCGTATGCCTTTACAAGGTCAACAAATACCATGTGCAAGTTTTTATGCGCACCTCTGTATTTCTCGCATGGCTGGCGCAAAGTTATTATTAATGTTTAACATTTCGGAAGAATTTACTTCCTATTAAGACATACTTTGTTTTTTACTAAGATAAATTTTGTTGTGCTTTTGTGTACAATATTTGACTGGTCTACACTGTTCTTACATAATATCTATCAATATTGTAATACCAACCACTTTTTTTAAAAAGAGTAACCATGGAGTTTCTTGCCGGTTCTTCTCCATAGGAAACGACCAATTTGGAACCGTGCACTAGCTTCTGACGTTTTATAAGTGCCCATGTAGGCCTATGTGAAATAAAATGTTTTTGACTTTGACTTTGAAATCGGTATTATATAACGAAGAGACAAAACTATTAAAGAAACACCGACTTCCGAAATTAAAGTTATTTTGTTCTTTTCAGTGTTTTTTTAACACTGAAGTCGGTTGTATTTTTTTTTTTGTAAAATGTTTTTTATTTCAATTTTTTTTAACGTGTTTTTTTCCGATATTTTAATAGTTATTGCTATTCTGCTATTAGGGATGGAGACGAATCTACTAAAGCAAAGACCTTTAAAATCGGTCCGTGTTTTTGACTTATTTGTAAATGTTATGTAACCAACACGACTTTGTTTCATATGAAATTAGAAATTAAAAAAAAAGCCATCCAAATGCGAGTTGGACTCGCGCACGATTGGTTCCTTACCTTATATAAAAACACGAAAAAATACATCATCTGTGACAATTTCCATTGTCTCATGAGATACAGACTAGTGACAGACGGACGGACAGCAGAGTTTTAGTATAATATAGCCCTGTTTTCCCTTTGGGTACGGAACCCTAAAAACACAACACAACACATTACATAACATTTTACATAAGATAATGTGTAATAGGCCACGAGTATTTAATTGATCATACCTTTGTATCCCAACTTTAAAAATGTAACAAAAGAAAACAAGAAAAAATAAGTCTTCCTATTATAAGGCCCTGTTTGAAATACTAATATATACGTTCAAGGTTACCCGGGTTTTTTGAGTATTAAAGGTCTAAGATCAGCGCGCGTGACGACACTCGGCCGCCATTTTGTCAACCGCCATATCATATTGAGTGACAGATTGTCACCGATACTAAGTTTCGGTCTTCAATCAATATTTAAGGGTACTTTGTAAAGGTCATAGGTTTGTTGTTTTATTATCTAATCTTATGTCATAACTAGCTTCAGCCAGCAGTTTTGCCCGTGTGAAAGTACACTATTATCCCAAGGGAACATACTCTCGGGATAACAAGTACTCTATGTATACTATTCCAGGACATAGTCCACTAAATTTCATCCAAAGAACAGCCGTTCAAGCTTGAAGAAGTAACTATCATGATATTGTGACACCCTATTAATTTTAAATTCCTGATGTTATTTTTATTTTTGGTGTACAGTAAAGAATATATCTATCTATTATGATACTCACGTGTGATATAATGAATAGTTAATATTATCTATTTTTTTTTCTATTTCTTTAAAAAATTAGGGACTTTTATACCGCACAGCATATATCAGTCCCGTCGTACACTAAGACAATTATAACCTAACAAACGACATCAAAGGATCAGGGTCATAAAGTCAAACATCTTCTTGCATCTAATCGGTTTCGAGTGAGATGAAGGCTACGGTTTATCCCGAAAAATAGCCGGTTCTTACAAATTATATAATGGGTGGCTGACAGGCTTAGGTGGTGAACATTTGCCAAAAGGAATAATTGTGAACCCTGTCGGGCACAGCAACAGAGGGATACAATAAGTGGAGACGAAGACTTATCATTTAGGTATCTTAAAATCTAATTTAAACTAAATATATATTTATATATTTTTTTTATTTCTTCATCATTACAGCCGAAAGACGGCCACTGTTGGACATAGGCTTGCCCCAAGTATCGCCATAATGACCAGCCTGGACCGATAAAATATTTAATTAATATTTTTTTTTAACAATAATAATATATTATTGTCAATGTTTAAACATGTAAATAATAGGTAAATATAAGTTAAATAAAAGAAATAACAATTAAACAGTTTTGCTTATTCTATTCTTATCTGTTTTAAGCATTTATCATTTGAATATTTGTGATACATAAAGAATATTGTTAATATGGCTGTTAAAATTACCTTTGACGAAAACTGTATCGCAACAAAGGTCTGGGTACAATCAACATGTAGGTGTTTTTGATCGCATACTAAACAAAGACTCTTTTTTAATACCTATTTACGACTACAATTTACAGCGGGTATTTCTATATGTCTTCACCATCCCTCCCTCCTCATCCCAAAATAGCGGTTACACACAGTATACACAGAATTATAATATATTTATGTAAGGATTCGACTGGGACGACCATTACGTTGTTTCCAAGGGTGATTGATTCTATTTTTGCTTACAAAGGATCATAGGATGCGGGTACCTACGTAATGTGTTGATGCGAACTGAAAACTTAAATAGAAAATGGTAGCATTGTTTTTAATGAACTGTATATTTTTACCCGACTACGGCAAAGCCAAAGGAACGGTTGTATTCATATTGTGACGACTGTGAAGGTCACATATTAATTGGGGTTAAAACTAGCTGCGGAATGGATCTTTTAAGGTTTGTGGTATTGGAAAATAGAATAGAACAGATTCGAAAGATGGTGAAAGTTGTCAACAATGAAAAATTTTCATATAATTTATATAATAACATAATTCAAAGGTTTACAATATAAGCGTAAAAGTTAACTGAAAGCTTTTCGTTTGCTTCTCCCTATGCCACAATAATCATGCATACCGTAATGAAGTTTTCTACGATTGCAATGCACACTTTTTGGCAAACAACATTAAAAATGCATGTCAAATCATGTGTTTTTGGTATCTAATAATTTTATAGTGGCATCTATTTTTTTCTTTTTATAGTTTCCTGCTGTTGTACAAAGGTTTTCTCCGATTTCTTCCTGGTATACTCTACTCGGGACACCTCGAACCAGTACAAGCGTCAACATCTAGGCATCTAGGTCGTCTTGCCACCTATTTTCAGGTATCTTGTTTCTTTCCAGGGCGCGACGGCGGCGTCCATCCTTAGGAACCCACTTTGTGGAGACTCTTGCCCAGCGGTCAATCTGCACGTGGCTGACGTAACCCGCCCAATCCCATGTTAGCCTGCTAAGCTAACCTTTTTTTGAAAGAAAGAAAGAAAGAAAATTTATTTGTCAAACATGCGTTTACATAAACTGACATAACAGACATGCAAGGTGTTAAATTAATAGTGTATAATGAGCGTCCATGTTTTGCCAATAACGGCGTACAAATGTTTTAGTTATAAAAATTACATTTAATTGCATTTACATATTATAGTCATTTCAAGATTTCTAAATTCCATGGTAGTGTATGGTATTTTATTTGTTAATTGAAATATAAGCAAAATAACTATTCCGATTTTTATCAAAATATACATAATTATTTACCCAGATTACAAAAAGCACTCAATAGTACATTTTGTAATTTTTCAATTCACTTAGGAAGGAATACCTACTTTCTCCGAAAATGACACGACGCTGTTTTGTATATTATTCACGGAACACAATTTTCCAAAGTTGCTATATAATTTAGTTTTGATTTAAATGGCAACCGGCTATCGCAAGCATTTTCTGCCTCAATCTCAATACCTCATGGCGTAGCATATAAGAAAGAAATCTCTTAAAAACCTAAATTTGATTTTTTTTTACAAATGAACAAGTTTAATTTGCCTTTTTTTACCTTGTACAGTATGAAGGAGAATCAAAGATACTAATTAAAACTTACGAAATAGTTTATAACTATACCAATTATCTAATCACTAAGATAATAAACTCAATCAGGAATTGCTGACAGTTGCTGTTCAAGTTTCCAGCTGATAGAGGGCGTGCGATGCCAACAAACTTCTCTCTAGCGAACTCCTTATTATTCATTGCAACACCGGCTAACTGATAATAAAACTTGTGAACGCTTAAATTAAACTGCCGGCGTTTAATCCACAAGAATGTGTCGGTTAACTAACGCTTTTATAGATTTTAAAACTACTGTAACCGTAGTTCATTTGTGGGATAAATATCGGTATCTCTTCCAAATGTTCTCGACATTTGAAAGAGATATCGAGGCGAACGCAAAGGTCCAATAAATGTACATAGTTGGGTTTGAGTCAGTCAAAGTCTCACTCCACCCTAAACTGAAAATTATGTGACGATTACTTCAAAAAGAAAGTGTTTAACGCATTGAAATACGGATAAGAGGGTTATATTTACTCAATCGATGAAAAAATTAAATCAAAAATGCTAGAAAAGAGCATATCCTATTCTGTTTTCAAATAAATGCTTCTTGACAGACCAATGTGTGACTATCAAACAAAACCGACTTCCTCAGAAGGTAACTTACGTTTTCCCCAAGATACATGGCGGATACAGACTAGTAGCAGCTATTAAGTCCTACCTACTTCGGGGTCTGACAACAGTAGACAGTAATAATGTTATATGATACGATGGCGCACGGAAGGGAGTGACGGACGGGCGGGCGGCGACGTCGACGTGAATGTTATAGCTCTATTTGACGCAATAAACTGTTTATGATTATTATTAGGGTAAGGCCTATTCTCAACTCAATTTGTGATGCCTCTCTTTGCCTTTGATATGAACACACATTTTAAGACACAATTGATGATGCGATGACGCATTTTCAGAGAATTGGTTGCAAGATTTATCTACAGTTAGAACAATTTCAATGAAGTATGTTATCTAATTTTTGCATCGCATACTGTCTGTCTCATCCATAATTTTCATATTATAACTTCACAAGAGATTGAGAAGTAGATAAGGGTAGGTATCTAAATTTATCCCGTCATTAGTGCCGCCGGTCTCATGCACCGAGGTTTTCAATAGAAGATTTTTCCGAAATATGTAATGTTAATTTATTTTTATAAATATACATATACTATTGGCCAGCAAATTACTATGTAAACATACAGACTTTTAAGTAAATCACTGCATTAATCTGCACTTCCATTTCATATACGCAATCATCAAATAACATCCGTGCTCGTTCTATTGCTCTTGGCATTTCAGGATTACAGTTACTCTTCAGAACAGTCCCATTCCACTGGCAAGCATCAGTAGCATCATATTAAGCCTTGTTTTTTTTTTTCTGTTAGTTATAAGAATTGTGTGTGGAACACAACGCGCTGTTGACCTGGACTTTCCTTATCGGACAGCGAGCAACCAATTGCTCGCCGTCGTCTACAGTCGCCTCACTAACGCCTGCGGTGGCTGGGAATTGCCCCGCGACTCTCAATGCCCTTATTCTCAAGGAGAAAGGTTTTTGTACATAATTTTGTGGTCTTGTACGTCATATTTTAGTGCAGCATCATTTGTGGTATGAGCGTATGACATAATTAATTACTATCTACTAATACTATCATTAAACATTTCTAGCACAAAATATACACAATTCTGTGACAAATAGGTAAAACGATTTTTCTTTTCACTATAAAAACAGACATAAGTTGTTACGTAAAGTGCTCCTAAGCTTTCAAACATGACACATCTACCCTTGGACCGAGTGCAGTTTTTGCAACTTTGTACTTGGCAAGTAACACATATTATTTGGCACGACCACTGGCTGCAGAATTGTGACCTTGACCTCTAAAGTCTAGTCCGCGACTGCGCCTCGCGAAAAAGCCTTGTGGTTTAGTCTAAAATTATTGAAACCTTTGCCAAGATGTAAGCTTTGTGACTACAAGAACTTTAGAGGGTAACATTGGTAAAGTTGGGACAGTTGAACTGACAAACACGAGTTAGTAAATGGCTGCTGTTAGTGTGGTACGTTATTCTCAGCTTTACTTCGATAGCCAAAATGGAAGATGGAAGTTGTTTTAAAAAGTTAATATACAGGGTTATTTGTAAAACACTGATAACCTGGCACGACTATATTACTAACGTCTTAAACAACAACAACTTTTGTTCTATGACTTTTTACAAAACATAATTCACTTAGTAAAAACAAACCGATTTACTTACGATGACGAACCAACCGATGACTTAGTAAAATCAAGATTTCGTTGTTCTATGCAACACATTTCAGCTCTGTGTTTTGATATAACTACCCACGTCTGTATGACGCAATGCAAGCACATCAAGCACCCCGGTCGTAATATTTAGTTAACCTTTTGAATACCGTAATTAGAGACACAATAGAAAACAATGAGAGAGCGAACGCCGGCGTTCGCTTGGGTTTAATGAATTTAGAACAATCAATTTAAAAACAATATTTTTGGATGAAAATCTGACAAACTAAAGTATGATAAATTTTTAAATGTCATACAAAAAAAGTTTATTTTTATGATGTTAGTAACATATTCGTTAGAGCTTAACAGTGTTTTACAAATAACCAAAATGTAAAATAATAAACGCACGTACATAATTATCTTGAAACAAGTCTTGTATGTTCAGAATCGGCTAATGGAAGAAATTCAGCATTTTTTAATTAAAAAAAAAAAAAACTTTATTGATAAATCTTGATTGCATCACAAACGACAACTATTTGTGTGTGCGGACGCTATACGAATATTGATGAGAAGTAATGCATTGATCCATATATTTTGGCTGAAATTACAATAACTTTCTTAAAACACACAGTGCTATTGTAACTTTTCTAATTAGGTACATCCTAAAGGTGCATATATTATTCCAGTTTTATGTTGTACGAGTTTATACCAATGCATAATCAACCTTTTAATATTTCCACTGCTGGGACTCGGAACTCCTTTCTAGGAGAGGAAATGAGACGTAATCCAATACCATTCAGATAGGATAAGATACCACTTATAATTTTTTTGATTCAAGGACTGGCCGGTTTCCACACCATATTTCATTGTACAGGACAGAATGGAAGAAAAAAAACGTGTTGCGCCGAACCCAAGTAATATGGGATAAGGGCAGGAAGAAGAAGAAGACATTCGGCCATCCTGTAAGCATTGCTCCCATATATTACACGAAGTAAAGAGCCCATATGGGTTTGAACCCACGTCGTAGAACTCGTAAGTCGGGGGTGGGTAGACCCAGCCCGACTTGGTAGACCAGCAGTGGTAGATCATTGCTCAGCTATGTACCTGTGATTGGTTCAAATTTTTAATTTTTGTAATTAACTATTTATTAATATTACACACTTTATAACATCGGTTTTTACAGACTAACTGTAAGCCTTTCGTAATAAAAAAAATAATCATAATGAAAAAGCAAAAAGTTTAAATGGGATTACGCTATCATCGTATTTAAACTTTTTGCTTTTTCATATTATTTGCCCTTATAATTTTTAACCATGGTTTTGTAGCCAGTATATCTAATGCAGAGTAGATAATATCCTGTTTCCTAATTAAAATTTTAATAACATATAATTTTACCACGACTTAATACTTTTAAATTATTACAACAAAACATCTCATTTACCTTTTGTTAAACACATTGTGGTCAGGTTGTTAAGTCCCAAAAATATTTTAAACTAGCACCACCACCGGCTTTACCCGCGTGAAAGTAGAAAATTATCCCAGGATAGACAATATTGTGATATTATTAGCACTTAGGAGTGCTATTGCAAGGACATGGTCTACCCGTGTACCAAGTTTTATCGATATGCGTTCCGTCGTTTCAGCGTCAAGAAGTAACAAACATACAGAACACATACACTCACAAACTTTCGCCTTTATAGGCAACAAACTTTTGCAAGTGGCTTCGCCTGCGTAAAAGAAGAAAATAATCTTATGATAACATTTTAGTGTGATTATTTAGAATATACCACCAAATATTTTAGGTGGCTGATATCATGAGGAAGAGAATATACTCACGCTCTAATCGCAGCCACAGGAGATCCCCTGTTTGCGGGGATAATCGACGACATTTTAGGCACTTTGTACTCCATGCGCACCTCAAAAAGATGTCAGCAAGGCTTAGTAGGGCGGGTGCCTGCTAAAGTTGCGGGAAAGGCAAGGCCAAGGTAACTGAAGGAAAACAGATGGGTTTTAATCAGTAAATGTGTGACACGGCTTCTCGCCTAACATAGAGCTGAGGAAGCTATTGGATGATTTCCCGCCCCAAAAATAAAAGGTACCCGTTGCTTGTAATTAAAATCCAAGACGAAGGTAGCTACTTAAAACTTGTAAAGATCTTGAGAAGCACTGAATATTCCTACACTTAAGCTTAATTACGTGCTATTAGAGTTTCGTTGAATAAAAAGGGGAAAATATGGTTTACGTGGAGAGCATGATTATCCTGTAATAGTCTTTGTTCATTACTTCAAGTAATAAATTACTGTATTTTAAATTGATGTAGCTATGAATAAGTAAGTAAAACTTATTTTGTAAGAGGTAGGTACAACCATACTTTATTATTAACAAGTTCCCTCGCCGTGAAAGTAAAAAATTATCCCAAGGTAACATACTTCCAGGATAAAAATTATGTTATGTGCTATTCCAGTACATGGTTTATCTATACGTTTGCCAAATATCATCCGAATCCGTTGACACGTATGAGCGTGACGGTGTAACAAGCACACATATGTCATGATGTTATTGTTTTTTTAGAGTTCCGTACCTCAAAAGTAAAAACGGAACGCTTATAGGATCACTTTGTTGTCCGTCTGTCTGTCTTTAAAACTCTTTATCTCATGAACGCGTGGAGGTATCAAGTTGAAATTAAAACCATATATATATACTCAGGTGTGTGGTGCCTTGAAGCTGTGAAGAATTCAAATTTCTAAGTTAACGAAAAAACATCCGTTACGTCGCAAAAAACGTACCTATAGTATATTTCGACCATCTCGAACGAATCAAAATTCATAAGGTAATTCCCGTTGACCCACAATCCTGAAATTTGGCATAAAGCTAGGTCTTCCAACACAAGTATAGAAGTAATTTATTTATTTTTTACCACTAAAAAACTTTTTTTTACAATTCGGAAAAATCTTTTAGATTCCATTCTGGAATTGAACTATTATCATACATAGGTAAATTTGCCTTGACTCACACTTGTTTTTTTTTCTTTATACGGCTGTTCCTTTTCTCTTTGACTTTTGAATTCGTAATTTGATTAGCATGCGTATGATTACTGCGAATTAAGTAATTAACATTATATAAGAGTGTGGAAAAATAACCTAGTAGCTGTAAGTCTAACGCTACATCCACAGTCTTACTTTACACTTTAAGAAGCTAAACCGCTTTGTTTTCCGTACAATCCACAACACGGAAAAACTTTACACGGCAAAACTTCGGAAAATTGTTTTAAATAGTTACACTTCTGGCCAAAGAAAGTTATCGACGGGCGGCCTGATAATTCTCTGTTAATAATACTTATAGCAGCACTTCCGCGCACATGGCGCCACCATTTTGAGTAGATAATAGGATTTTAATTGAGATGAAGCTTTACAGAATAGAAAGCTATTTCGAAGCCAATAAATTTTTATTCATAACCATTATCGCCAATGTCTGGTGTGCGGATTTTGAACGTCGATATTCATAGTTAAATATCTATTTTAGGACATTCGGTCGTGTTCGCTGCATTTAGCGGACCGTAAAATATCTTATCGTCGATCAGAGTAAATGTATCGAGTGCACCTGATTAGCGGATTAACGTCTAAATATTAACTCAGCCCAGGGATTTCGCTTAAACATTCACTATTCAGAGAATGTGTGTGTGTGTGCTTGCCAGCGTGAAAGTAGGTTTCTCCATACAAACTTTGAACCCCCGTTATATACCCTTAAAGGTGAATTTTGAAAAATCCTCTGTTAGTGCTCGCCTACGTGACAAAAGGACGACTTCTGCAAAATTTTATGTTTCTAGTCCCAGTAGTTTGGTGATGAGGCCTGGAGATCCATAACACAGGGTATCTCCAGTACGGACTCCAGTCTCTCGCAAAGGAGTTTCTTATACATTCATTTATGTATATATAATAGATTATTTAATTAAAGAAATCTTTGTGAAGAGAGAACAATAAATTTTATTATATTATTATTAGTTTCGGTACGGCGTGAATACGTCAGTCAGTAAATTTTTCCTTTTATATATAGATTATTAACACCAGTCTAAATATAACATTGCGGTAACAAACAAAGACTACACAATAAAACCAAGAGAGACAAACCATAGTAAAATTAAGTAATAAACTTATAATATTCTCGTACAAACTAGAACGTAGCAGATTTGTTTTCTCACTAGTGTTGTACCAAAAGCCGTCATATTTTCCAACGACATACATGCTACGCTTGCAGCCATACGTTGTGACGATATCTCACGCTGTTCCGCTGTGTACGGTTAACATCGCACGGTAGGCACTGCCGGCCTACTCCAGGAGTTCTGCGCCAAAATTCGCCATCTCCCGTAGGTACTCCCGTCAACAGCACTAGCTATAAAATTGGAAGATCATAAAATGAGAACGTGCGATATTTTAACGGCAGCTATTAACATGACACATTTACAGGCTCCGTGACCGCCCCTGGAATTAACGGAGCCTGCATTGGACTGTGCCAACTGGCCAGTTAACGACTATTTGCCTTTCACCTATTAAATATATTCATCTGAAATGTAGATAGTTTACCAATGTTTTTAAATGAAAATGTAGTGTCGATACACTTCATGTCCGTAAAGTTCATGTTCTGGATGGGGTGAGAAGGAATGTCAGACTTTTACTGACTAAAACTCACCTATGTAGGTACCGTCAGAGTAACTCTATCGATCAATCACACAGAGAAAATTGCTGATTAGTTTCTATATCGCTCCATATTTCTTCACATACCTAAATCGGTATTTAATTCTTTTATTTAACTTTAACTTGAACGATCAAACCAATTACTCTAATTAAAGGAGTTTTGCTTTTCTTGGTAACGAGTAGATACTCATTATATCTAAACGGAGCCACATGTGTAAGAGTGGTCTAGTGGCCCTACTACTTCCTTTCGACGTTTAATGTTTTCTGTTGGTCTGTATATGTGGCTATAGATAGTATTTTTTCATGACAACAATCATGAAAAATTGTGACAGAATTATTATTTGATACTTTTCAAACAAAAATAAAGGAACAAAAATAAATTTATTTGTGGCACACACAAGAAAAATAATAAAATAAAAATATTGACCTACTGGAATAAAATTACAAAGCTAAAACAAATAATGAATAGACCTGTGCGAAACTAAAAAGTGTCGTATATCAGCGGATTAAAAAAATATTAAATTCAGTATTATAATACTGCGTAGTTGTATATAAGGCCTTTCTGCGTAGGCAGAACTCTAGAAGAAGAACTTGCCAAATGTATCCGAATTCAAATTGCATGAAATATCAGAACATAAATTGTCATACAAATTTGCTGCACGCAGCAATAAAGTATGATGATCGATACGAGTACTTGCTTAGTTGAAAGTATAATAATAACTTAACGTTAGTATAGTCTCATATATAAAGTCTTTATTGGACACACAACTTTTATCCAACAATAAAAATAGAATAGTTTATGTACTCTGGCGAGCTTAATCTTTAATTGAGTTTGAACTTGCCATTTCCGGTGAGCACCTGTGTCATGCGGAAGGTAAGGACGCCGTGAGGTCTCTCCAGCCACGCCTCAAAGAGGGGACTTATCGCCATAATTGTGGCGTGCCCATGACGGGGTTGCGATAGTCGCCATTCCACCATGAGATCCCGCCGGAGCTCTGTCCGCCATGCCGTGACCTGTCGCGGCAGCGGACTTTCGCCCCAGCGTTGCATCTCCACGCGCATGTCGTGCATGTGTGCAAGGACTGTTGCCTCCAGATCCCACGGTGGTAGGCCAGCCAGAAGGCTCGCCGCTTCGCGGGAAATTGTGCGGTATCCCCGCACCATCCGAATTGCCATGACCCTCTGGCAGGCGTTCTACTCCTTCACGCTCAAATGGCTTTAAGGATTTCGATGAAATGTGCACAAGATAGAACATGTCTCCGAAGAATACTTAGGTCACTTTTTGTCTTGGGCATACGTTCTCTTGGGACAATATTGTTCTATAACGCGGAGGAAGCCGCTGGTTAAAGCTAGAACTAACTGAATTAATGCAATTACTGTTCCGCAAACTTGCCAATTACTGAATAAATACTGAGCTCCATACCACAGTTCCCAGAATTTGGTCAGTTAGCAGTTATCTATAGCAAAGTTTAGTTCTGATATTGTTCAAAGAAGAGATAATTTAATGTATAATAGATCAACTTAAGCTAATACAAAGTTTAATATAAAGCGATTCCTTAAGATTATTTCTAAAAGCGTTTGAAAACTAAATTTCCGTAGCGGTATTGTTCTAACAAAGATTTTGCTATTTCGCGTGAGTCAAGTTTCAGCTGTTACTTGATTTATTTACTTGGCCGACTTAATGTTTAAACAATTGTTTTGAATAGGAAAGTAATGTTATAACAATTTAACAAGAATATAACAAAAACGATGGAAATTATTAATCAAAACAACCATGTCAGAATCTATAAATCTATACGTATAAATATAATTGGAGTGTCTGTTTGTAATATTGAAATAACTGCTTTTTACTACTTGCATATGAATATATGTATATACGGTACATATACCAAAATATCATTTTTTACAATTTTTGTCTGTCTGTTTGTCCGGGCTAATCTCTGAAATGGCTGGACCGATTTTGACGGAACTTTTTTTGGCAGGTAGCTGATGTAATAAGGAGTAACACAGGCTACTTTTGTTTTAGAAAAAATAAATTCAAAATCCTGTAGTCCACGCGAACGAAGTCGCGGGCACAGCTAGTATAAAAATTAAATAAGTTGAGACGTTGCTTTTAATATCTATATAGCTTCTGACAGCAGTTACGCCCGCGTGAAAGCAAAAATTTACCCAAATAGAAAATATTCTCGGTATAAAAATATTCCACCTGCAATCAGGACATAATCTACACATGTTCTAAATTTTATACACATCCATTCAGTAGTTTGAGCGTCAAACAAACAAACACACATACATACAAACTTTTGCTTATAATAATATGTCAAAGTAAAAGAAGCGAACAATCGCCAAACTTAAGTAGCAGTGGACAGGGTTGCTCGCAAAACAGTTGATCAATGGCGCCGAAAGGTTCTGAACTGGCGACCACGTATCAGAAGACGCAGCATTGGAAGGCTTCCCACAAATAAGACCGGTAAACTAGTGACGGTCGCGTGAATTTGATGAATGCGAGACGCTCAGGACCAGTCGTTGTGACGACATTTAGGGTAGGCCTATGTCCAACAGTGGACGTCTTTCAGCTGAAATTATTAATGTTGATCGTATTGTTATAATTAAAAAGTAATAATAACAAATCGCACCACATGAAATTTGATTAATTTAGAAGCAGGTTAATCCAGTTATTCCTTATTCAGCCCAAAACATTCATATTTATCGAATTCAAAGATTCTGAAGTTGGATTCAGATTGGATTTTGGTTAGTTCATCGTGCCATGCATTATTCATTCAGTTAGTCCGTTAAATCAGCCGCTTGCGAGACAATAGAGAAACAATAAACTGGCGTGATTGAAAATACTTCCCCAGCCAACTGAATTTTAATAAATACCTATCTTTGGCATTCAGACCTTTTGACTTCAGAATTTCGTACTTTCATTAAATAGAGTGTTTTCCTAATGCCATCCAAATTCTGAGAATATCTATAAGTAGCTACATATACTGTTTTATGGAGTATGACGCGGGTACCTAGACGCGTCGTTATCGTTTAAAAACCAATAACGTATCATGTTCAAGGATTGTTATACCACAAAAGGGTCGCAAAGGGGAAAAAGGTCTTTTTCCTCAAGCAGTCTTAAAGTAAATGAAAAACTATTTCTTAGAGCTGGAAATCTTTTTCTTACTAGCAATAAAAATCTGTGCGTCGCTTTATTTGATACAAAACAAGTGCAAGTAGCATTTATTTTAATTGTGAAAAATAAGGAGCGACTGTCGCAGATGGCTGTGGCACTATCATTAAACTTTTTACCGTGCAGACCGCTAAAAAGTGCCGTACTTATTCTGGCGGCGCCGCAGATAAATTCTACGATCGTATCTGTGAAGGCAATTAAGATAAGCGAACATCGTGCTGTCACTGTTGCTCAGTGTACGTTTAGCGGACGCACGCTCGATTTATACCCTCCTGCCAGGATAACCGGCTTCACCTACGACCCAGTGTTACATAACTTGCCAGCGTCTGCTACAGTGATAAACACATCACTATGACTGATGAAGAACTGTTGCTGGACCTCGTAAATCTATTGTCTCGTAACTCACATTTTATGCACTCACGGACGTTTCCTTCCTACGTGTGCAACTAGCTGAAAGTTTTTATTTTACTTCCATAGAGGAAGGTTTTCAACTTGCGCGCTGAAAGCAAAAATATTATGCTTAAAACTTCCATTAGTTGAAAGAGCAACGGGCGGGTAACCGCTGTTTATGCTTTATGTTACTTCTACATCATCTTCCATTACTTAAAGCATCTAACTATCTTTATACTTCGATAAACAAAAAACTCCAACTGAAACTGCTTTTTTAATTATTTCTTTTAGGGTTCCGTACCTTTGTCAGCAAAAAACGAAACACATATGTAGGTATAGAATTATTTTGTTGTCCGTCTGTCAAAGACCCTTTTGTCAGGACCGCTTGAAGAGCTCAAACACGTAAACACGTTCCGATTATGTAACGTGTTTATGTGTTCGAGCCCTTAAGTTGAAATTAATATCAACTACTCAAGTTTGCTACCCCTTGGAGCAGAGAAAGAATCAAACTTCTAAGTCAACACATCGAAGACTTTGTTTATGCTCCGTTTAGGCGTATATTTTTACACTCGCAAACAAATTAAACCTATAGTGTACCTGGTTTGCAAGGTTTCATAGCACAAGTACACGAAAAAGTATGAAAACCGTTAAATCACGAAATATACTTTTTGCGATTCAATTCAGGAATCTAGCTACTTAAATAGATAAGTTCGTACGGAGTCCTTATTGCGCGAGACGGACTCGCCTCTGACCAGTTTTTTTAAACGTTACTTCATACTAGGAATTACTCCTGTATCCTTGATTTATCTGTAGACCATAGAAATATTAGTTTTGTTCCGTGTGAATCGCACAACTACTGCACCAATAGTTCCGCCAAAAGACATTTTAAAGACAGTGCGCCTCACCATGACTTGTTAAAATGACAGTCCTTTTAGTGGTTTAGTTTAGGTCGTAAAATGGATCGCGTAAAGAGCTCGTGGCAGCACTGCTCCAAAATCGGCTCTTCGGTGTAGATATGACTTTGAGTAAACTTTCACTATTTATTTACATAAGTAATTTTTATTAAAGACTAGCCGACCCGGGGAACTTCGTACCGCCTAACAGTCAATTACAATTACCGCCACGAATCTTGAGCGCTGGCTTCAAATTGCGCAGAAGTCAAATATTCGGTCTGTTTAGTGGTGATCGGGAATTGTCAGTGATTGGCTCACCACGCCATCGTGTCATAGACGTCACTCATGATTCGTTCCCTGCGCTCGCTGCATGTATCTAACAACGACGACAATTGGCTTGCCAATGCATGGATTGCGCAAAGCGATCCCTACTCTAACGCCGAGTGCTTAAGACCCGTGTCGGTAATTATAATGTAGTATGTAGATACAGTCAACAGATTGCAGTGAAACAAAGCCTAAGTAATATATCAAGTTACACACCACTTTATTGTATAAAAGTTATCTACATCGATTTCGGTCGGACATTTTACGTGATGCGCGTTGCGTGCACAACTAAAAACTTCTACAGATTTATTATATGTTTTGAAGTGTTAATGATAGAATCACTTTAATCATTTGATTTATTTAATATCATTCAAATAGTGTGTCGTAGAATTTCTATATATTTTTGGTTCGAGGTCGAGTAGCACTCACCTACCTATCTCAAAAAGTCATCAGTACAGAGATGCGTCATTAGCTTCAATACTACTACATCTTCTATCCCCAAAGCAGTCGTATAAAAGCTTTTGTTATTTACACAAAGCTAAGTAATATAATATTTGTTGGAGCGTTCTATTTAGTTTTCAATGTAAAACTTTACACAATGGTTGCCCCCGCCGCCGCAACATTTGAAACCCAAACTATGTTCCGGTTTGTGATCAACGTTAATATTGTTATACTTCAGAGCCATCGAGGGGAAACTAATAAATTTTATGAAGCACTAGTTACCTGCCACGGCTTTGCTCGGGTACTAATTGTACACATAAACCTTCTTTGGTTCTTTTTTGTACACTATAATCTACACTAATACTATAACGTCAGTTTTCATATAAAAAATAAACCGCATCAAAATAGGTCCATTCGCTTAGACGCCACGATGACTGACACAGAGACACCTCAAACTTATAACACCCTTCTTTTCCGTCGGAGATTAATACAGAGGATGTTTGAATTATTTTTTTTTGTAAGATTAATCTCTAAAAGTACTGGTCCAAATACAAATTTTTTTTTCACCGATAGAAAGCTGCTTTAGTCCTGAGTGACATCGACTTGTACGTACGCGGGCGAAGTTGCGGGCAAAGCTGGTATCTTATAATTTGGAAAACAGAGCTCATTGTTTAATTTTATTGTACAAAAAAATTGTAGGCGAGTTTAAATCAAGGTTGAGTTTTCTTTCAGTTAACCAATGAGTGATAAAGAGATATCACAATAGAAGGTAGGATGTAGTGTACAATTTTAAAATTAACATTCAAATATTCAAACATACTTATCCATACTAATATTATAATAATTATGTCTGTCTGTCTGTTTGTTATTGATGATATTAGTACGAAGCAAGCTTGAACTCTAATGAAGGACATTTTTATTTATTGAACACTTTATGCACATAAAGTTACAGAGGCAGATTTAATGCCTAAGGCATTTTACCAATCAACCTTTGATTGATGCAGAGAAAAATAGTAAATAATATATTTTTTTACACAGGATACTTTTTATCTGCCTTCGACTTTGCGTCCGCAATAACCAACATTCACGTGGACGAAGCCGCTGGCAGAAGCTAGACTATATTATACACAAACGTACTATGTCATTCTCGTTACCTTTTTCATTTAGTGCTCTTTCTATTAGCAAAAACCGCCATAAAATACCTTACGTAGTTTTGGAAAAAATAGTGTAAACAGTTGCATGAGGAAACTTTGACTATCACACCACTACAAATACTGTGACTATCACACCAATATAATAAAGGCGAAAGTTTATGAATGTGTGTGTGTTGGTTTGTTACTTCTTCACGTTCGAGCGATGGACCGAATTTCGATGAAACTTGATAGACAGGTACACATATGGGATATGGGAAGGACATATGGGATATTTTTTATCTCGGCAGTATGTTCTCTTATTTATTTATCAAATGTTTGCTATACTTACAGTTTGCACCAAAGCGTAACAAGTCAATAATCTAGGAAAAAAAAAATGAAACATTTATCATTTCATTACTGTTTTAAATAAACACGTCTTTAAGTTCCTGAGCAATCAGGACTATCAGCAGATTGAGTGCGTGGGCTGTAGGGGCATATTGAGCCGTTAGAGTACGTAACGGAGGGGTAACAAACGAACTTGAGATAATATTCTACTATCACGCGAGCAAAGCCGCTAGCAGCAACTAGTATACAGATTAAGAAGACTTTCTAGCCTTTTGTTAACAAGTATACGTAGGAGCTGCGTAGTCAGTCTTTGTTGGTTAGAGAATCCCTTTTTACCCTCTACGCTTCTCACCCTTAAAGAAAAGTAAAGAAAAGTCAGTGAGATGATGAATGAACCTCCTTTCTCATGATAATATAAGAATGATAAATAACATATCCCTCACAATACACTTTTTTTTGTTTTTTACATATTGATCTCTTTTTAATGCATCGGCGGATATGAAAACTATTAAGGACGTAAATTATCTGAGAGTAATGTGATGGCTGCTACCGGAACTTTGTAATCTCGGGATTTAATCTCTTACGGACCAATAACTTTGTGATATTATATGCTCGTGTAGGTACATGACCTGATTATATTTTGGAAAGATTCTTATTTCAGTATCATCTTGTATTTTGTTGCAAGTAGGCAAACTTTCTGTGGGCAGTTTCTGAAAAGGAAGCCCGTAGTCTCAGAACGCAAAGGGTTACGGTGGTTTTCTGAAAAGGCAAGGCAACAGTATTCAAATACTAATATAAGAATCGTCTCAAAACTTCTGTCCTTACTTTATATTAATACTAGCTTCTTCTCGCGGCTTCACCTGCAAACATAAAATATAGCCTATGTCGCTCAGGAATAAAGCTGTTATCTATCGGTAATAAAATTTTCGCAATCCAGTACCTACTATCAGACATTAACTTCTACAAACAAAAAAACATTAAAATTTTGCGTGAAAGAGTATTAACAAACATTCATCCATACATACTTTTCTTGTTTGTATTTTTTTTTTCATATGTCAACCAGACTGGCTGGTCATTTCCAGTCGTCATATAAAGAGGTCAGTGAGTCGTCAGATTTTGAAAAAATAAATAACTAATACCATTCAGTGACAGTCTGGTTGTCAGATGAAATTTTTTGAGAACGTCAAAATTAAATGGACTAAAATGAAATAAAATGTTGTAGAACGCAAAGGGTTACGGTTGTTTTCTGAAAAGGCAAGGCAACAGCAACCAAATACCAATATAAGAATCATCTCAAAACTTCTGTCCTTACTTTATATTAATATATATATATATATATATATATATGTATGTAGGTATATATTATATATATATTAATTCTATATTTATGTGTGTTTTAACTCTAGGTATACTTTTTTACTCTTGTTTTCTAAATAAAATTTTCCTAGTTTGACTGGCGGAGAATGCCTCAGGCATTAAGTCCGCCTATGTATTATGTTGCTTGAAGATTAAATAAAGAAATAAACCCATAGTCTTAGAACGCAAAAGGCTACTGAAGGACACAAGTGTGGTTTTAGTCAGTAAAAGTCTGACACGCCCTCCCGTCCCGAGCGGGAGCAATCATTGAATGATTTCCCAACTTAAAAAAATAACACAAAAGGTAAATGAAGGACACAGGTTGCGTCTTAGTTACTAAAATTCTGACACACTCTCGATGGTTTCACACCGTAAAAAAACATGTGGCAAATTTTGTCAGAAGCGCAATATACGTCCGAACCGCAGGCGAGATCGTTTTAGAGCCGATAAACTGCAATAACAATTGCCCACGTTGTATCACACGATGTTTTTCAACACATTTTTCTCATGCAGTGAATCTTAATAAACCAAAATTACAAACAAATCATTATGAGAAATCTGAGCACTAAGATTTATTTTCACCTGGGTAGAAATAGACGCGTCTGACCAACCAGCCAGACAGCCAGCTTGATACAATAACTAATTTATGGCGAGAGTTGGTTACCGCAACATTCCGCACTAGTGTAAAGTACACCACTTTGCAAGCCTAAAAGAGGCTCGTCGACGGCGCGCGCTGTTCCCGCGCGCCTCAAGGAGTTGTCAGCAACAGCAGGGGCCCAGCCGGGTCGAAGCCTACTGGGGCCAGGGTTATCCGAAAGGGCACTCGAGCCCCGGTACGAAGGCTAGAAGGAATGGGATGGGTTTTTTAGTCAGTAAAAGTCTGACACTATCTCCCGCTCCGCCCAAGAGCGGGGGTTGTCATAAGATGATTTTTCCCATCGAAAAAAAAAAAGCCTAGAAGACTAGTAGGCTTTTGAAATAATAAAAATAATAATATTCCACAACTATTACACAACGCCGTCTAGTCCCAAGGCTAAGGAGAGCTTGTGTTATGAGTAAGTACTAGACAACTGATAAACATATTTATATATTTCTAAATACATACATGTTATAGATAAATTACACCCAGAGTCCCAGACACAGAACAAATGATCATGCTCATCACACAAACGTTTGTCCTGGGTGGGTATCGAACCCACGACTTCCAGCATAGCAGTAAGGGCCACTAACCACTAGACCAACAGCCGACCAACTTTATTTTCATAAATTTTCTATAGCTTAGTGCTACGCATATTTATTTCTAATCACGCGCTATATTACCTACTAAACATAAAACTGAACTTTGAAATTCGTAAAAACTTTAACTATTTTAAATTCAAATTGCTTGTTGGGGTACGAAATCAATTTCTGTGATTGAATCAATCCAGTCCAATCTAATTAAGCCGTAGCAAACCTCACGTGGAAATGGGAAATCTGTATAGAGGGAACGTTATGAAGTAGTAATACAAGTACTGTATGAAATCTACACTAATATAATAAAGAGGTAAAGTTTGTTTTTATGTTTTATTTTGTTTGTGAAGAAGTACTGAAAGTAATGGTCCGACTGTTAAAATTCTTTCATCGACAGAAAGCTGCTTTATTCCTGAGTGACATAGGCCATATTTTATGAACACCGGCGAAGCTGCGGGCAAAACCTAGCATTAAATAAAATAATCAAGTTCTTTTATAATTTTTTTTTTTTCGGTGGAAAATCTTTCAATGACTTCCTCATGAATCACCCTATCTATTTCTGAAAACTACCAAAATATCCGTTTAGTAGTTTTTTAGTTTATCGTTTACACAGAGATTTTGTTTTACGAGTATAATATCTTAGGAAGTTGTTCTCAAGTAAATGACTTTGTGTCTTTATGGAGAATTAAATATTTTTAAATCTAAAATATTCTAAGTTTGTTATGACAAATTGCAACTTTTCTGCTGTTATAACAAGGTTTAAAGTTGACTGTTGTTATTACAGTTAATAATAGCAGTTATCGTAGAGTAACTCGGTATGAGAGGTAGCGTGTTAATGCCCTGTGTACACGCAAACCACGGGTGCTTGGTCGCTCGAAACGTTGGAAAAAAGGAATCTAATTAAAAATGTAATCACGTTTGTTGCAGGGGTACAGATTTAAACAAAAAAGTTGGGGTTGCTCCATGAACGTAACTGAATTGTAAATCGAGCATTTTAAATTCATGTCTTGAACAGGGGAATCGGTTCAATCTGCTCTGAAAATGAACGACTTATCTCTCAAGGGTATCGCGTCAGGGTTCGAACACGGAATCACTTACGTCCCTTTGTTCAGGCCGCGGCGCGCCCACCCGGCCCGCCGCCGTCGCGCCGGAGTGCCTGTCAAACGATGATACGCTAAGAGTATCACAAGGCGTCAGTTTACATACTAATTCACATTACATCCGATCCAGTTTACAGCGCGCTAATATTATATACCTAGTGTCTAGTGTATACTATCGGCATATATTAGGTACACAGTTTTCAAACATATTCAATTGATTTCAGATTCGTAAAGACAGCCGTATGTAAGCACCAAGCACTTATATTTTGTACAAGAACAGCTTTTCTGGAAATCATCCTAGACAGCTCTAGATATTATTTATTATGAATGGATACGCTACTATCAAGGCGATTAGACCCCTCTCTGAGGAATAACTCACTCACAGGCGCTCTCACTTTCCACCTGGCGCAGGTCCTTACCGGACACGGTTATTTCGGGAGATTTCTGTGTCTGATTTAGCAAGAAGAAGCGCTCGGGTGTCATCATTGTGTGGATCGCTTAGAGGACATGGAGATCTACCCCGTCTGGGGGGCCAGTGAAATTGGATACGCTAGTTAATGCTGAGGCCAGCCAGGGCTACGGATTGTTCAAAGGAATTACCGCAGCCCTCAAAAAAAGAGGAACTAAAAGAACCCTGTGAGTTTTGGTTAATAAGATTCTGTTACTCCCTCCTATCCTACCCTATTCAAAGAAGTTGTTTGATGATTTCCCACACAAAAAAGGTATTATAATAAAAACATCAAACCATGGTTACAACAGCTGCCGTCTTGTAACCTAACCATCCAACATAAAATTGCGAAAGCAACAAGGCATGCGAGATAACCGATTATTAGATTTTGAATTCCATGAATATAAAACGGAATATTTCTGTAAATGAATCTGAATATTCTCGAGAGTCGCGTCTCAAACGTGTCACGTATGGCGCAACCTTAACAGCAATAAAATAATCGATGTCTACTTGCTATGCCGGTCGACGGCGATCTGAGCAGAGTGTTGGAAAGCGAGAAGTTGCTCTAAACCGAACTCGTTCGTGCCCTCGGCTCCAATCATCGGGTCCCAAGTCGGGAAACAACAACTGGGAACGAGCTCACTTCATTCGTGCCTTCACAACTTGGGGAATAACTTAGAAATTCAATTTGCAGACGGTGAGCGTTGCAGCGGCCTGTACACTGCCGCCTATGCAGTACGAACTTAAACAATGGCGCCGATTCTCTTGTTCACTAACCAAACTTAGTATTTTGGAAAGTTTGTTTTTTTCTGTCTTACGCAACAAGAAAGATATTATTATCACTTTGTTATTAAGTACCTGCTATTAAACTAGAATGCCGAAAGCTTAGAAAGTAGATCGTCACTCTTACAAATTAATAAGGTAGTGATAAATGTTTTTCTTAAAGTGGGAAATCATTCAATGACTTCTCCCGCTCTTGGGAGGAGCGCGACGGCATGTCAGACTTTTACTGACTAAAACTCACTCGTTTATTCCTAGTTTGCCTTGCGTTCCAGGGCCCCGGGGGTTCATTTTCACTTTTAACCCATGGCCCCAGTACACGCTACTATTTGCTAATATCTCCTTGAGGCGCGACGACCCATAGCTCGCCGTCCGCAAGCGAATACGGTGGCTGGTAATCGAGATCGGAATCCCGGCGCCTGGGGCGTAAGGCCGAGGCGACTGCCTGCTATTGGTCCTCGCTCCGGACCAAGGTCGTGGTAAGTATACGTTATCGATACCTATTGCGTACGTTTTATAACGCATTGTTTTTTACAGTGGAACTAATATAAAATAAATAAAACATTTCTTTTCAGGTTTTTTGGCTAAAACATAGCGATATTACAAACAATACAACAACCAAAAAAATAAATGGATAAACTAATTTTGATTATAGTATAAAGATGCCTTAAAATACTATTTGAACTTAAAATTACAAGCCGATCCGCTATGACAGCTCAAAGCAACTCGTTTAAGTGACAGTTTTATAAAACACCAATTTTATATGTAAAGTCGTAATATAAAAAGTTTACTCATAATACATTACGAGGTCCGTGCTGACATTGTCATAATAGAATTATCATAACTGCACGAATCTGTCCCGCCTCTAACCGCGACAACTTTATTTATTATTGTTGTTAAAATAAACAAACTGGCTTTGTTTGCTCAGATTTTCATTTCAGCCTTTATTAATTAATTTCTACCACTTCATTAACCGTCTATTTTCCGCTTTCTTTTGTTTGTTTTATAATTTTCATTGTAAGATTTGTTTAATTAAAATGCTCATTAATGCGGTCATGGTTTCTTGATTTATATTACGACTGCTGTGCTTAAATGGTGATTGGTTGGCGAACTTGTTTAAATAATTGATTGGGTAGTTAAATGAGAAAAAATGTAACCGTAGTAAAAACAAATTCTCGAAAATTCAGAAAGATTTTCGTGCTAATGGAAAAACGAAAATGACGTCGTAAATTGTGTTAAACACAAGTTTATGTTTACTTTCAACGCTTATTTACTTGTAAGAAAGTCCTTTGCACTGCATTTGGATAGTTTTGTCTCTCTTGGTGTTGTTTGAATTTAATACGGTACCGAAATTTAGAAAATTTGGTGATACTATGAAAAAAGTATAAAAAATTTGTACGTGTACAATAAAGTTTATTCTATTCTGAAATTATAATTGATCATTTTTACAGATAATTTATAAACTGCTAATTGATAAATTGGTAGAGCCGTGAAGATACTGCGAATGTTTTAAAAATCCTATTCAAAAAGATACAGTAACTTAGCATAGCATAGCATAATCACTTGTATAGTGTTCCTGTGTGTGTGAAGGAATGGCCCGTAATGTACTGGAATCCTTAGACTGTGCCTTAAAATGAACATGGACAAAATCAAAGTCATGGTAAATAGCCATGTAGCCCCCCTATACAGTCAGTCCAGTTGGGTAGGTTTTCGAGAAAGAAGTCAACTGATCCACCCTGGGCTCGCGTGGTGGACGCGAGGCCGGGGCGGATTCTAGTACTTCGCTCTCCATCAGGTTATATAGTAATAACTTAGCTTTAACAAAACGACACAAATATCACCAGAGGGTTCTGTTGGGTCGTTACGACTATCTGAAGTCAATTCGTCGTTTTCGGTGCTGAGGGTGAGTCAGACTGTTAATGGCTAAAATCCACCTATCATTCTTCAGTTACAAGGGTGACTGAAGAACGATTCGCAAAGGCGCGATCTAGGACCCTTTGGTCCTAAAAACCATGATTACGATTGATACCTATGAACTGATAAAATGTATTTGACTAGCTGCTGCTAGAGCTCCACCTGCGCGTAATTTGGAAATGATCACAAGAGAAAGTACTCTTGACCAATCCGAATCAAGGACATCGTCAACCAGAGTGCCAACACAAAATAGATAGGTACAGAAGACAATCTCATGTATGTACTTCACTTTTTATACCTACGCTCGATGGACGCACACTAATGAGCGTTTGAGCCGGAACTGTTCGACGAGCGGGCCGAGACGCGACCGAGATATCGTGTCCGTGAGCTATGTCTATGTGTGCGTTGCTCGAGCGCGCTTTGTTTGTTGTAGTACCTATCTATTTCGTAGTACCAAGTTTTAAAATTCTTTAATTCATTAAACCCCAAGCGAACGGCGTTCGTTCTCTCATCGTCTTTCTATTGTACCTCTAATTACGGTATTCGAAAGGTTAAACAATATCGGTGTGATTGAGTAACAAACATAATTATAATAATATTAATACGAAGTACAACTACCCCCGTAACAGGCGGGTTTTAGTTAATAAAAGTTCACTCTTTTTCACGTCACCTTGAGCGAAAGAAGTAACGCGCCGGGCCTTGGTTCAGGCCCCATGGCCTGAAGCGGTCCCGGAGCGAGGAGGAGTGGCAGGCGGTCGCCGACTTCTGCGAAGCAGTAATGCTCGCAAATGAGGAGGCCGACCGCCTCAGGCAACGGCGCTCTCGCCACTGCCGGGATTCCGATCCCGATTTCCGGCCACTGTAGGCGCGGGCTTACGGACAGTGAGCAATGGGTAACTCGATGTCCGAACGTCCGGTAACTGTCCGGACCAAGCTCAAGTCGTCGATGGCGCGCACTGTTTTCCAACACCTCAAGGAGTTGTCAGCAACAGCAGGGGCCCAGATGGATCGAAGCCTACTGAGGCCAGGGTTAGTTTCGAAAGACAGCTCGAGCCCCGGCATGAAGGCTTGAAGGAATGGTGTGGGTTTTTAGTCAGTAAGAGTCTGACGCTATCTCTCGCTCCGCCCAGGAGCGGGGGTTGTCATTGATGATTTTCCCACGAAGTAATTTGATGACTTTCCACAGAAAAGACCGCAGTAAGTAAGTACTGTATCTTAATCAATCGACCCCAACAGCAAATAGTACTCAACGACAACAAAATACGACCCACACGTTCACACAATACCAATTGTCCAATTCATATTCAAATAAACTGCGCAAATCTACCAGTTAAGGGAGAAAAATGTCGATAAATAGTAGAGTTAATAGGCGTTTATCGGCGGAGTGCGACGGGCATTATTCCAAGCGATCGATGAGATCCATATTAATCACTGGGGACTTCGTAAATCGTTCAAAGTCGTCTGCAGGCGTATTGAGTGCGAATCGCGCGACACTGTCATGACTATTTTGTTTCGCTTTATAAATTAATGTTGAAAAACAAACTGTTCAATAAAACGTTTAAACTATGAGAGAAAAGTGCTTTATAGCGTTTAATTTTGAAGAGCTTTCGGGCACCGAAAATATGGTATTTTTCATCTTGCTTTGCTGAATTTCGCTGTATTTGGCATAAAATATCTGTGAAAAGGTTTTGTTTCAAAGTCACTTCATAAATCTACACTATCTACATCTATACTAATATAATAAAGAGCTAAAGTTTGTTTTTTTATTTGTAGGAGTTAATATCTAAAAGTTTGGTCCGATTGCTGAAATGTTTTCACCGATAGAAAGTAATATATAATACCGTACTCAACTCACCAATAAACATCTTTGACTTATCACTAATATTTATTAATTAATAGGTTTGTTGTGTATATGTCTCCGCAACAGCCGGTCCATTATCAGGTCACCGGTCCAGTTTGTGAAAGGCCTTCCAACATTGCGTCTTGCACGTACCTACGTATCACCTTTCCAAACCGTTTCGGCCACTGGCCAATGGTATCGACCACCGTGTGATCTGTGAGCAATGTGTCTTTGCCCGGAGAGCACGATGGAGCACACAGTAGAAGTGCCCCGCTTGGGCAGAGCATCGTCGAGCCCTCGTGAGGGCGATCGACAGGCCCATAGTCCGGAACGAGGAGGAGTGGCAGGCGGTCACCTTCTGCGAAGCAGTAATGCTAGCAAAGGAGAAGGCCGACCGAATCAGGCAACGGCGGCGCTTCTGTAAAACTGGCTACTCTTCACCTATGCTTAAGACTTTGTAGATTGGACTTGACCAGATCTGGATTACCAATTAACCTCTTCGCATGTATTTCCACCGAGTCCAAAGCTGCCAGGTGGTATTTTGCAGCACCAGCCCATATGTGACTGCAGTACTCCACACACGGAACGGACCTGTGTTTTTACGTAGGAAATTCCCGTGTATTGCGAATAATAGCGATACCCAGACATTTCTTGCCGTTGAATCCGACACAGAAACCTCTTGGAACTACGGTGTCCGATGAGGATCTGTATCAGGCGAATGAATTTTAAGTCAGTGGTCTTGCCCATGGGGTGTACCAGAACTAGTGAGACTCTGAGCTCCCTCTCAACCCTCTGAGCTGAGGCCTTTTGTTTACTACACGGAGTTCTCAGCTGCGATGCTCACGTATACCCAGCGCTTTGAATGCTGCGAGTCATTGTTGTAGCGCCTGTATTGACCAGAACAGGAAGCTCTTCTTTTTACCAGTCGCGCTGTTATGCCAAAATCGCTGAGACTGAAGGCCATGGTCAGGACTGTGCGCAATCTACTGACTATCCATCGAAGACAAAGGTCGCTTCTGATTGGCAAACAGCTCATATAACTGCAATGAGGAGTTATAAACTGTTTTTATTTTAGATGTACATTTTTGTGTCTAAAATACTTTAAACTTTTCAAAAAAAGTTTTTCCTTTGGTGGGACCTGTTCATGTTTATCAAGAAAAAAGAACCACATAGGTTTTTAAATACTTTCACAATAAAAAACTTTTACAATAAAAACACGATTTTATTAAATTAATTGGGGCTCCACCACCTCGATATGGGAAAAAATATTAACCGTGCAATTTCACACAAAGTGTAAACTTTATTTGTCGCAGTTCCTTAAAAAAAAATTATACAAAATAAGTTTAATCAAATTCAGAAAAATCAATACTGTGACTTCGGAACCCTTATATTTTGTGCGTGTCGTGACACAAACTTGCTCAGTTTTTTAATCACGTGCCAAACCGCTATTTTCATATTTTCAAGAGCCGCCGCACTACAAGCCTTTTTCTTCGGTTGACAAGCGAGCAGCCAGACAGCTTTAGCAGTTCCTTAGTCCGACAGTTTATGGATTTTTAAAAGTTTCAGCAAAAAAATTTCTTCTGCGAATCTCGCAATTAGTGCGATGAGGAAGGGAAGAGATCTGTAGCCTTGCTTATACTTTATACAGATATAACTTTTCCCTCCCCATCGAGTCGTAAAAATTGTTGCTGGAGCTACGGTGAATAGGAAAATTATTCTTTGCGACGCCAATGGTCACAAAAGTGCTACGGAATAGTTCGTAGTTCCGATCGATACGTCTGTAGGTCGTGCATTACTGCCCGCGCGAGACCAATAGGTGTTTTATTAGGCTATAAGCATCAAACTTGCGAGTGCCATGGATGGAGGCCTTCAGAAACATAAGTGTATTCGTACATACGAGTAAGTGCTGTCTATGTGCGAGTATTGACCTTCTAGTCCTGACTGATTTTATAAGTTCGATAGTAAGTTTGTAACGTTTTCGCTCTTAAACTACTGAACTGATCGTCATGATATTGTGCATAGTTAGAAAAGAAGTAGTTACTATGCTCGAGGTAAAGAACCATAACTTTTGACATTCCTAATTATTTTGAAACGCAAGATGGCGCTACGTGTTTATCAAATTATGATTGTTGTTCAACCTGATCTTGTAAAATCGATAAATAAAGTTTGAGCTAAACCGAGGTTATAGAGTAAATATATGATATAATTACAAAATCTCTAATATTTACAAGATATAACAACTGAATTTAATATAACTTTATTCGATATAACGATCAATTAGTATAATAAACGGTTGATACATTCATTGAATATAAAATTGAATACAACTGAGAAGATTAAACTTAACTTATAACTAACTTATTTAGTCTAATATTATGAAAAACGCCTAGTCAGAAACACAAAGTAAAATTGCGTATACACACTGCAAATTGTTTAACCTGTCAATCGTGATAATGACAGACACAATTGAAAGACAATAGGTGCGCGAACGCCGGCGTTCGCTTGGGGTTTAATGAATTAATTATTGATAAGTTCTGGGATGTAAGTAGATTGACAAATATCCTTGTCAGTTTGTTACTTTGTGTGCATAATTAAAAGTTATTTTTTTTTTAATTTTTGTCATAGTAACTTGAATAGATATGCAAGCAGACAGGTAGACAGGTAGCATGCAAGCAGGCATGCAGCATGCAAGCAGGCGCGCAGCATGCAAGCAGGCAAGTGGCAAGGAAGCAGGCATGCAACATGCAGCAAGCATTGTTTCTATCACGGCTAAGGCGATGCGGAGTTAGGGCAGCCCCACGCGAGCTTATCGTTGCAGATGGTTTTAACGTTCACCACCACAAGCAGCTGCTTCTCAGCTCGCGGGCAGCCAACATTTAACATTTATATCAACCGTTTGTGTATCTCACGTTTATTATATCTTGTGAACGTTATTTAAATGAAAATATACGAAATAAATTTATGTTAAATGAGACGCACCCAACTGCATCATCTCTAAGATATGTCATGTTGTCCGACATGCTTAGTCATTCTAAATGGTTCTTAGTCGGTTTTAATCAGTAAAAGTTTGACACTCTCTCCCTCTCCTCGGCGGTATACTGTCTATAATTAAAAAAATCAAAATTTAAGTACTTTTATTTCACATAGACATACTAATTATTGTTTATGTGTACTAGTTTGCCCATGCACTTATAAAACGTCAGAAACTAGTGCATATAAATACTAATAAACATATAGAACGGACGTTTCTGATCTGTTATCGCTATAACTTTGTTGACATGTAGGTGTATAATAGCATTTACCTCCACATTTCTCACATATTTCGTAGATCAAAGTTTTTGACGTAAATGCTTGCTACTAATGCAAACCCTTGTTAGTTGAAAAACAAACAAGAGAATCCTGCAAAAACTTGAGTAGGAAAGTGTTAAAAGTATTATTTTCCCCCTTTGTAATCGATATTGTCAGGCATTTGCCACGTAACCGCTCTGATGGATGTTATGCCGACGTGGATCACACCGGCATGCTCCGTCTTTTAGTTTTCGACCGGTTTTACGTAGTGAATAGATAAGAGTCTGCATGTTCAATTTATATTGGTTGTCTAGAACAAAACACGCTATTGCGAGCATTGAGGACAAATATATATATCAATTTCATTTAATCTTTTTGGGGAATTATAAAACGAGCGACTAAAAAAAACTTATCGACAGATCAGATACTGTTTTAATAACTTGAGCGGTATGATTTTGAAATTGTGAAAATAAACTAACAACAAATATTGGTTAACAATAAAATCCAGAACGAGCTTACTAAAAGTGAGTTATTGAAATCCTAATTAAACGACTAAATTAGTAAGTGGGCGACTAAATTAGTAAGTGAGCGACTAGAAATAAATGATATTTATTTTGCTAATCGGTTTGAAAAACACTTTTACACGTCAAATTTTTTTTTCGTCTGTTTAGTCTAGATGAGGCCGGTGTTTCCTAGCTGACTACCCTAAGAAGAAACACCGAAACAAACTCAGAGGTCAAAATCTCTTTTAAGGTCCATACAGTAAATATGTAATGGTCAAATCACATGAGAACCAGGCAGATTAGTCTGAGATGGTCTTTTGAAGAAAGAGCCGTACAGATTTGAGTGGACCTGTCCAGTCAGTGCAAGCATTTGTTAGTATTTGCAAATCTCAACTCAGGACTACTAAGGAGCTCAACGACTTGACGAACAATATCAAGGAAAGGACATTTGGGTAGGCCGCAGAAAATACTCAAATTACCAGACATACGGTTACGAGAAAAAAAAGTATAGTCCTCACATTCACCATAATAATAGGAAATTATAGTTTACAAAATGTAAAACTTCGCAAAAAAAAAATATTTAAGTAAAAAAAAATAAAAAAAAACATGTCAAACTGTAAAATAAAAATAATTTAAAAGTTAAATTTATAAAAACAATAAAAAGGACAATTGAAAATAAATAAAACAAAAGTTACAATAGTTACAAAAATTAGAGCATACTGGAGCAGGTCGATCCCAAACCTTTTGGTCTTCAACATAGTCCTTTAATGCGTACAGGTCAATCCCAAGCCTTTTGGTCTCCAACATAGTCCTTTACAGCGTAAAATGCATTTTGGCAAAGTTTTCGGTTTACAAATGATTTGAATTTATTATGGCTGAGTTGTTGAATATGACTAGGAAGTTTATTATAGAAATGTATGCATTGACAATATCTAAATTAGCAAAAAACTACCAATTTGTGTTTATTGCTAAAATTGAGGTTTTACATAACGAACTACTAAAAAGTTAACTTTAACAAATGTTTTCACCATTCTCTAATTATCTAGTCGCAGGTTGATTATCAGCAGATACATTTTGAACTGGGTGAAATAGGTAAGGTTAGGTTAGAAGTTAGAACTGTGACCTACCACGCGTGAGCTGAGCGAGCGAAACGTGCGTTGCCGCGGCAGCGGCCGGCGTACGCTAAGACCGAGTTGCTCGCAGATTTCATTTCACCATTTTCTAATAATCCGGGTTTTCGCAATATCCGAATTATCAAATTATCTTGTGACATACATAATACATACATATCGATATTTAGGACATTTGATACTGTGTACTTCGATATTTAGGATATTCGGAACACTTAATTTAAGAAACATGCCGCTCAGTATAAATAAATCACTTGCCAAATATTGACAATGTCTCAAACAAATACAAGGTCGGTCTAATATTATGAAGCTTTTCATTTTTTATTTTAAGTAACTCAAATTAAAGTTTGTAGGTCGCTGTTCTGTTGATTTCTCGTCATTCGCAAGCCAGCCACTCATTTATTATTTTTATAATCCAAAGTAATTATTTTTGTTACTTAAAATTTTAATTTACAGTCACTCCTTTTAAATACTACCCAATATCTCTATATATATAAATCAATGCCACTTTTCTTTGTATTTGTATAACTCAAGAACGGGCTCACCTATCCAAACCAAATGTTTAAGCTTTGTTCGGACTATTTAGTAGATGGTTTATGTGAAGTTTGGTAGGGTATAGAGTAGGGTATAGCAGGGTAGAGTAGGGTCGAATAGTGTAGAGTAGAGTAGTGTAGAGTAGTGAAGAGTAGGGTAGTGTAGGATAGGGTAGGGTAGAGTAGGGTAGAGTAGGGTAGAGTAGGGTAGAGTAGGGTAGAAGAGGGTAGAGTAGGGTAGAGTAAAGTAGAGTAGGGTAGAGTAGGGCAGAGTAGGGTAGAGTAGGGTAGAGTAAGGTAGAGTAGGTTAGAGTAGGGTAGAGTAGGGTAGAGTAGGGTAGAGTAGGGTAGAGTAGGGTAGAGTAGGGTAGAGTAGGGTAGAGTAGGGTAGAGTAGGGTAGAGTAGGGTAGAGTAGGGTAGAGTAGGGTAGAGTAGGGTAGAGTAGGGTAGAGTAGGGTAGAGTAGGGTAGAGTAGGGTAGAGTAGGGTAGAGTAGGGTAGAGTAGGGTAGAGTAGGGTAGAGTAGGGTAGAGTAGGGTAGAATAGGGTAGAGTAGGGTAGAGTAGCGTAGAGTAGGGTAGAGTAGGGTATAGTAGGGTGAAGTAGAGAAGAGCAGGAAGAAACTGACTGACGGCGTGTCAACGCACAGCCGTGGCTACTGAGATTAAGAGAATGAAATATTGCACAATTTTTTCTTTTATGACATAGGCGAGCACTAAGAGGGGATTTTCTAAAACTCAACCCTCTAATGATGCACCGAGGGACTAAAAGTTTGTATGGAGAAACTTACTTTCACAGGGGCGAAGCTGCTGACAGCAACTAGTCGATTTTGATATCTAAAGAAAATAAACATTTAAAGAAAGGTAATCAACTAAACATACTTATTTATCGTAATTCAAACACACGGTTGGTCGGTATTAGCAGCAATCACTTAAGTAAAAGAGATATAACTGGAAAAGTGTACTGTTTAAACAAAGAAAGGCTTCTAGTCAGTACTTAGCTTTGTTTACAAAGAATAAATAATAAAAAAGTATTCTGTTACTTTTATGTAAAAATACTTGTGTTACCTACTAGATGGTTTTATAATTTATTGTATAAAGTACAGCAAGCTTGGAGCTCTTTATTTTCCATTTATTCCCATATTCCCAAAAATTTGAATAACAAACGCTTTGCATAATCCAATATTTTCACGTTAAACAAGCATTTTCAGTCCCTTGATATATGTAGATATGTCTAAATAAACTGTCTTAATTTCCCTCGAGCCAGGGGTACCGAGCCCGGGGTACTGAGCCAGCAATCTGCCGGGAGCCGGGCCGTCTCATTATGAAGCTCGTTGTCTTGAGACACTGTTCCGGCCCAGATCCGACGCCTGGCGCCACATCAAATGCATAATACTGCACCAATGAGCCGAGAACAATTTACTCATATTGTTCACGTACTTTTTATTAAGGATTTGGCCCTGGGTCTTATTAGTAATGTTCCTACTTACTTGTCTGGGAGCTCTACTCTTATTATCTTGTGAAAGCACCGACGATGCAATTAAATTCTATTGAACATGAGTAATCTACATTTATAACTGCATATACCCACAACGTACAGTGAGCATAAATGCGGCACTTAACTGTTGAGCTTCTACTCGTGCCTAGTACCTGCATCAGCATTAGTAGTACAGCAAGCAAATTCCCAAACGTGTAGCGCCGGCTTAATTCACGCAAGAAATCTTCGCTAGAACCGTTCCCTTGAGTGCTCTCTAAAGACTTGCTACGAAAAACTCCCAACCGCTTCGCCACTTGCACAATTTATGACGGTAGTTAGGCCAACGCAGCGCCTCTGTTACCGCAAACAGGTAGGAGCCATTGTAGCCACGGACACCCCTCCCCTCGCACAGCTCTACCAACATGGCCACCGAGGGGTCGCACAAAGGAAATAATGAGGGTCTATTTTAAGTAGTAGGTTTGCAGCCAAAGCAATATACAAGCGAGTTGAAGACGCGACGCGAATGCCTGATGAACTTTAATTACAGCGGCAGAAGCAACGTGGAAGCAATTGCCTGCCTGCTGTATTAGCATAATCATTTTGTAGCCCTGCCGTGGTTAATTGATGTGAAATTGCTGATTTAGGGTGCCAATTTTAGAGCAGTGCATACTTTAATCTCGGTCATAATCATTTCAATATCACAGGGGTCGTTTAGCAATACGATCTCTCGGTCCTTGGGTTTTATTCGTCTATGTAAAAATATTGATTTCGATAAAAATGGGTCAGACGAACCTGGTTTTTATACGTCGTAACAGACCTCCGTTTGCTTTTAAAGTATAAAAACCGAAATGATTTTTCTAGAGTTATGGAGAAATTATGTGTGTTTTCAGCTAAAGGCTAGGGGCATAAATATAAAACGTTAACAGCAAGATAGTTTTCTTCGGCAACCCTAAAGCGAGATTTATAGCCGATTTATCAGCTTAAGAATATTTGGATTGTAAGTCCTTTTATATTACAAAGTTTAATCTGTATGAAAATGTACATTTTGAAATTTTTAATTGGGAATTCAGTTCCTTTCACTGATTTCCAGTAAGTGTGTAATGAGTAATGGACTTTTTATTTTATTTATTTACATTAAGGTACTCTAACGACTTATTCACTAATAAAAATTATAATTTGTAAGTATATCTATTGTTATGGTCAACTTATCACTTCAAGAAGTATAAAAAATACATACAACTCATGAAATCTAATATCTTATCTATCTTAGAGTTTTTAATTTAACCAATTTTATTATACTTACTTTAACATATATATGAAGTTAATATGAAAAACAAGGAAATCATTTGATTAATTAATAAATACCAACTAGTTAGGAAGAGATTATAATGCGCAAAGTGATTGCAATTAAACGTGAACAAAGTATTACATATTGACAAAATTATCTTAATGGTGTAAATTATTACCTACCCTACCTATGCATATTTATATGGGACATGAATAAAGTGAAGACTTCGATAGAATTTTATGATGGATAGATGCAAATTTCGAGGCCGTGGGAGAAAAATGATGAGCGTCTTATTGTTCCCAGAGTGTATTTTAAATTCAAATCAGACCAAGGAGAGTTTTTGGACGCCACCGTGGAAAATAATACAAGAATACTTAAGTTGTGGAAGGTGAATGTATAAATTTTGTCAGTGTCTTCCCGTTTTTCTTGAAAAGAAAATGACAAAATGTTAAATGCAATGTTTGGTATGAACCTACCTACTATTACTAATCCGCGCGGCACTCAGGCACTATTCTGTGTTACAAGACTATGCTAATAATCTAAACTTATTGTGTTCATACATACAGATTATAGATTATTCTATTTACACAGGTGCAAAGCACACACAAAAAGCTTCTTCATTTATCGTTCTTTCAATTAGCAAAAAACCGCATCAAAATCCGTTCGGTGTTTTAGGAGGAATTTTAGAATAAACAGACAGTCAGAGACAGCGATTTTGTTTCATACTATAAACAAGTAAAAATGCGTAATACTTTAACGTAAATGATTTGATGAATCTGACTTTAAATAAGTGGTAATATTTTAGATATTGATTCAGAAATTAATAAGGGTTGTTGTTTATTACTTCCTTGTTATTTTAATTAAAGCCCAAATAATATATTAATGATTAGCGAGTTGTAGGACGCGATTTCACACCCAGCCAGGCGCCTTACTTTGCGTAGTTTATTTTATCATCACTGTTCTCAACAGCGATGGTAAACATCGTGAACAAACGGCATGTCCCAGAACCAAAATATTAGAACGACCACTCCGAACTGGACCCGCAGATATATTGCAACCCATTCCTTCCTAGAGGAGAGACTATATTGATCCAACTGATGGGACTCAGGTCTCTAAAGCTAACTATGCTATATACCCTTTATCAATTCAACAAATAATCACAATACAGAAAGCAACGAACGTTTTCATTGTGACCCAGACACCACCTACATTAGGACACAAGAGACTGCTACGGTGTTTAAAGTTAACCAACATTCGAACAAACTCCATAAAAACTTATTAACAGTGACAATTCCCTAAAATATAAGATTAAGTTAGCCAACTAGCAAGTTACCGACTAATATCGCAACTGCTATGACTATAATTTTTCAGCATTAAACCTTGCTGAAGCTAAGAGAAATAGTCCTCAGGAAAATTCATATATTTTATCCTTTATTCTGCATAGCAAAAACATAATTTTGCAGAAAATCTGAAACTATCACGAAAAAGCACTAATATTGTGGGAGATTTATTTAATACTTTTGAAAAATGATCGTTTTTAACATTTATTTGTAATGGAAACTACTATTTGTCATGCTTTATTAATTTGAAAAATGTGAGTGGTGAGGACTGTAGAAGCGACTCCGTTACATTGAATGTGAATTATTCTAACTTGAAGAGTACTTTCTATTATAATTCACATAATAATATGTTGGGGTGGTATTTTTAATTTTTATATATACTCGTTTTTAGGGTTCCGTATTCAACTAGGAACCCTTATAGTTTCGCCATGTCTGTCTGTCCGTCTGTCTGTCTGTCTGTCCGTCTGTCCGTCCTTGCTTAATATCTGTGACCATTAGCATTAGAAAGCTGAAATTTGGTACTAATATGTATATCAATCACGCCGACAAAGTGGTAAAATTGGAAAAAAATGTTGTATTAGGGTAGCCTCCCTATATGTAAAGTGGGAAGTGATTTTTTTTTAAATTTCAACCCTAACATGTGATATATTGTTGGATAGGTATTTAAAAATGAATAGAGGTTTACAAAAATCATTTTTAGGGTTCCGTAGCCAAATGGCAAAAAACGGAACCCTTATAGATTCGTCATGTCTGTCTGTCTGTCTGTCTGTCTGTCTGTCTGTCTGTCTGTCTGTCTGTCTGTCCGTCCGTATGTCACAGCCACTTTTTTCCGAAACTATAAGAGCTATACTGTTGAAACTTTGTAAGTAGATGTATTCTGTGAACCGCATTAAGATTTTCAAACAAAAATAGAAAAAAAGCAATAAATTTTGGGGGTCCCCATACTTAGAACTGAAACTCAAAAATTTTTTTTTCATCAAACCCATACGTGTGGGGTATCTATGGATAGGTCTTTAAAAATGATACTGAGGTTTGTAATATCATTTTTTTCTAAACTGAATAGTTTGCCCGAGAGACACTTCCAAAGTGGTAAAATGTGTGTCCCCCCCCCTCTAACTTCTAAAATAAGAGAATGATAAAACTAAAAAAAATATATGATATACATTACTATAAAAACTACCAACGAAAATTGGTTTGAACGAAATCTAGTAAGTAGTTTTTTTTTAATGCGTCATAAATCGAAAAAAATACACTATTATTAAAACATCGATCAAAGTTACAACACATTACAAGAACTTTTATATTATGTTACTAGCTGCTACGGAACCCTTCATGGGCGAGTCCGACTCGCACTTGGCCGGTTTTTTAATAATGTCAATGATTTCGGACATAATCGCTCCAAAAGTAAAAAACAATGTGTCCCCCCCCTAACTAATCTAACTTTTGAACCAGAAGTTTAGAAAATATGAAAAAACTTTATAAGGACTTTCTAGGAAAATCATTTTGAACTTGATGGAAAGAACAGTTTTTGTACAAAAAAGACAAAAAGGTTCTACAAAATAATTTCTGGACTAAATTTGTAGTATAATCGTAAATGCAAGTATTTTTTTTTAAATCAGTGGGTACACTTATTGTGACGGACGGGAAACTACGGGACTCTACACTGAGCGTGGCCCGACACGCTCTTGGCCGGTTTTTAATCTTTTACTAGCGGATCCAACCCTGGAGGGTAAGTTTAATAAAGGAGAGGAAGGATATGAGGGTCGAATAGGGTCTTTCTCTGTCAAATTTCATTTCTCCTAAACTTCAAACCTCTTCTTTTTTAAAGTCGCTACTGACAGCTTTTTTATTAAATCTCATCTAACAATCACTTTTTATTTTAAGCTCGGATTAATGATTGATTTATTTGTAAGTTTCCATCACTTCTAAACCCTCTAATGAGGTACCTTTAAAGTATGTACGGTACCTTTAAAAGGGCATGCAATTTGACACACCTTTTCACTGTTTTACATACAACCGCTCTTACGCGATTATGATGTTATTACATATTTTCATTAGATAATTTTGGAAAAACAGTATTATTACTTCTAATGGAATCAATTCATAAATTTGTGTAAAACTGATCCAGTAAAGACCTCTGAAAATCCGATATTTTGCATGAATTTTGACGCTTCATAATTTACTCTATTAAAAAATTAATAAACAAAAATAGAAGCCTTGCAAAATTTATGTTTTAAATGACGACAATTAGAAACAAAAAAAAAACACGTTTTTCCTGGAACAAGTTTTGTGTCGCGTAAATCACGGAATTACCGAATGCTAACAGAGTTCAGGAGTTAGCTCTCTCTTTTTCGCGTTCCTTCTTCGTCAAATATCGCAGTGGGTTACATTAGATGAAGTAACAAGCTTTTAAACTATGCTCGAAATTGACGATAGGCGAGTGGAAATGGAGCCTCTTAATACGGTTCATAAGGAAGATCTCAGTTAATGGCATTAGTTGAATGACCCAGCATTTTCTCAGTCAATTTTCTCTATTTTACAGGCACCTAAATAGACGATTACCCAAATATGCAATATTTAAATAATTATAAAAACATGTTGTCCATTTGTTGCCAATTATTTTAATACATTTATTTATCGCAATAACTGAAACCCGAACGATTTAATATCCATATTATGAAAGAATCTTTCATTTAAGTCAATCGCCACCAGTTATCGCCTTCAACGATAAAACCGCCTGATGTGACACCCTAATAATATAAAACTCCGACTGTAATTTTATTTACAACATAGAGTGCCCATATAAATCAATCAATCAATGAAACAATCACCATCACAACGTAATAAAGAACCTTCGATTAATGTCAAGAAATAATAATAATCTTCTTCTTTAACTTAGCATATAGGCAAAAGATGGGATGCGAGATAGTATAATTTATTTATTTATTTTCCCTTCACACAGGTGGGAAGACTTACCGCGGCCCTGGAACGCGGAAACTGAAGGAACACCATAGCCACTTTTGTGGACATAACACTTTTAATATTACGTCAAATACAGACCGTATAATTGTTGGTTAACAACTAAACCCAAAAACAAAGGCGTCAAAACAATGATGAAATATTCGTTAATTTTATTGAAAGCATTTAATTTCCGGCCAGGGACAGAACAGCTATTATCACAGCACCGTTGTTTATACCGCGGTTGGCTTAAAAATTAGTGAGTGAAAGGAGAGGTGGGGTAGCTCTAGCTAGGTACCTGCCATTTATCATTGTGCGCTGAAGCACAAAATAGATAGGTACAGAAGTCAATCTACATACAAAGCGCGCTCGAGCAACGCACACATAGACACCGCTCACGGACATGATTTCTCGACTCAATTCAGCTCATTACAAGCGCATATATGCATATGCCCGCCTGAGACACGCGTCTGTGATTTTTTTTTTAAATAATGAAGCATAAAAACTATTTATAATAGTTAGTTATAACTGTTTGGTGAACGGTTTCTTAAATTCAACATCAATTGCTGAATGGTCGTTTTTTAAGCAACCAGCTTTAAGACGTAATTAGGTAAGTATTAGCTTGTACTTTGATAGATTGTTTTTACTTAACGCAGAACAGTTAGGTAGGTAGATAAGTACCTAACTTTGTCAAATCAAATCAAATCAAATCATTTATTTAGTCAGAATATGGTACATAATTGTGGTCTTGAAATAAATTAATAGTCTCATCACATTCTGCCACGTGTGGCGTGCAAATATTTGGTAGGTAGGTACATAATCACAATCGTAAATATGTTTAAAAAAAAAATAAAAAAATATTATGTTAGCATTGAGTTAGTAAACAATATATGGCATGTCATCTAAAAATTTTTTGTGTGGATTAAATTCAAATTAATATTCAATGTCAAATTATTATTAGAGAGAGAATGTCAAAATCTATAAAATTATTTGAGAGAGTTTTCAAATTGTATGAAATTATTAGAGAGAGATGTCAAAATTTATAAAATTACAATTTAATTATTATGTCAAAGTATCATTCAAATAGTCGTTTAAATTATAATAACACTTTTTACACAACAAGTGTGTGTGTGGCCATGTAATATTTTTATAATTTATATTAGGTGTTTATCGCCGCGCCCGAGTGCGTTCGAACAGAGTGGCGCCGACCCTGGTGCAGTTGCTAAGAGTACTTAGGTGTGAAAAGTGAAGTACATACATGAGATTGACTTCTGTACCTATCTATTTTGTGGCTGAAGTGAGGGGTGAAGCAATTCAAACAGTGCAGGGTGTTAGCTGTATGGCTAAGATGTGGTTACGAGCGAGCGGGGAGCACACTATTGTCGCCTGTCTCAGACGATCTCTAAAATTAGGTAGCGCAATTTCTTTATTGTCTTTAGAACTAGCGAACGAGCGCTGCATATGCATTACATTTATAGGTGTTCATGTGTTATTTCATACTCTACGGCCTTAGATTTGGTGGTAATTAAAACTAGTGTCATAGTTAAGAAATACAAAATACGCAACAAAACTATTTCAAAAATCAATAGTTATATTGATTTCGGTATTCATGATTTTTTATTGTGCATCAAAAGCTATATGTATAGAGGAGGCGCCATAGGGAGTTGAGTATGCTAAATATGAGGACCACCTTCTGTGAATGGTTTCGGACTCAGAAAAGCATGCAGATTATGATTCTGGATGTTGCCAGGAGACATATTGGTCCATTTTTTTTTATACCCCTCTCCCAGAAGCAGCAAGTAAATTGACTGAATAAATGCTTAGAATCATTTTATTAATTGTTTAAGTAACAATATCTAATTGTTTCTTATGATTAAATGTATCTATAGGAAGTAAACTAAAAAAAAACGTGAAAACAGTTCAATTCCCCAATTGAGTTATGAAGATTTTTCCGAATCGCAAAGAAAGTTTTTTATTGTGACGTAACTACAAATTTATAATTTTTAGATTTTTTTTTTCTATACTTGTGCTATAAGACCTTGCTTCATGCTAAATTTGAGAATTCTAGGCCAACGGGAAGTACCCTATGGATTTTGATTCCTTTGAGGGTGTCAAAATACACATTTTTTCGCAACATAAACGGCCGTATCTTTTTTTTCGTCGACCCAGAAGTTTGATTTTTTTTCAGCTTCAAGGGACCAGAGACTTGAGACTCCCCTCGTTCCCGAGATAAAGGAACTTAACAGACAGACCGGCAGGCAGAAAAGTAACTTTTAAGTATTCAATTTTTTTTTATCAACAATGCATGTTTTACTTTTAACTTTACAATTTTTTTACGGCTCCGTACCTTAAAAGGCAAAAACGGAACACTTATGGGATCACTTTATTGATAGGCCGACAGAAAGACAGACGGACAACAAAGTGATGTATTTATGTACATTAATCATCAGTACATGAAATTTATTAGTTTCTTTTTTAGTTAAGCTTACTTAATACCTAATGTAAGCTTAACTCACAGTTAAGTTTTCTTCCAGCAAACCAATGAGTGATGGAGACAGAGCACAATAAAGGGATTCACGCATCAAATCGTTCCAAAAATGAACTTCATGTTAAAACATTAAGTAAACATTAAAACGCATTTATAATCATTTAATTATTTCCGTAATCAATATCTATTTAATTAAATCTTGTTATCTAAACTAATTAGAATCTTTTGTAAGGCACACCTACAAAATAATGTGAGACTATGGGATCTTTACTTCATAATAGTCTCATAAAATAAAAAGTAATTAACTAGATAGTGATGCCAAGAAGCCCGGGGGGAACAATTGTCACCTGGCTCGGAGTACTCTCAGATATTAGCTAGCTCAGCATCTTTATGGAGCCCACCGACTGTCGCCGAAGCAATCCACTGTGTATTTTATATAAGTTCTAAGACTTTTGTTTTAAAACTTTCCTAAACGCAATCTTGAACTAAAAGTGGTTCCTAAGCAGGTGCAGATGAGTTTTAAAATACGTAGTAGGCAAAAAAATAATCTCTCCTTGTTTTTTCAGTGATTACAGTTGCAGTTTTGAGCCCCCCTCCTTTGGGGGCTTTTTTATGTTGGTAAAAAATCATCCAATGACAACCGCCGCTCTTGGGCGGAGCGGGAGATAGTGTCAGACTCTTACTAACTAAAAGACCCATCCCGTTCCTTCAAACCTTCATACCGGGGCTCGAGCGCCCTTTCGGATAACCCTGACCCCAGTAAGCTTCGACCCGGCTGGGCCTCTGCTGTTGCTGACAACTCCTTGAGGCGCGCGGGAACAGTGCGCGCCGTCGACGACTTGGGCTTGGTCCGGACAGTTACCGGACCGCCGGACAGCGAGCTACCTATTGCTTTCTGTACGTAGTAGACGCCATTTCACCATGAGATCCCGCCGGAGCTCTGGCCGCCACGCCGTGACCTGTCGCGGCAGCGGACTTTCGCCCGGGCGTTGCATCTCTACGCGCATATCGTGCATGTGTGCAAGGATTATTGCCTCCAGATCCCACGTTGGTTGACCAGCCAGAAGGCTCACCGCTTCGCGGGAGACCGTGCAGTATCCCCGCACCATACTTATTGCCATGACCCTCGGGCAGGCGTTCAGCATGGCCGCCGGTTGCGTTTTCAGCGACGGCCCCCACACTGGCGCCCCGTAGAGGGCCATGGACCGAACGATCCCCGCGTAGAGCCTCCGGCAGGAGCCAGACGTCGAAAATGCTCCACGAAATTCCACCGGCTGTCGAGGACGAGTCCCATGTACTTCATCGTCGACCCACCACCGATATGAACTCCTCCTACCGTTAGGTGGGAACTCAATGGCGGCGCCCGTGAAAACACAGCACGATTAGCCCTGTAGTTGAGCGATTGACTGCTGCGCTGCAAGTCGTGGGTTTGATTCAGCATGAAACAAATATTTGTACGACCTACAGATAAGATATTGTTTCGGGTCTTTGACCATATAAGTTGTTGTTGTGATGTTTATGATATTGGAGTCGTTCCTAGTGCAATGGTTTTTTTTTTTCAAAAGAACACATAAATTGTGCACTTAGTGTCTACACTGTAAAAAGTAATTAGGTAAGTACAAATTGCATATCTGTGAATAAGAATACCAAATGAATAATAATGAGTCGGTATTCTGACAATTTTATGCTACTTGTAACGTAATGTGGATTTAGTTATATTAGAGAATGCTAGTAATTTGTTGTAAAAGACATTTTGTTGTTGTTTCAGACTTAAAAAGAATTTCAGTTACTTAATTACAGGTGATTTAGTTAGTACCTACACACTTAATATTATTATAAGTAATAGTCAGAGGCAATGGATCGAGTGACATTTACAATAAATGGGAGAAAATGTAGCGGTGAGTCAACATCATCAATCATATTTAAGTCAAGATTGCATTATCTCACGTTTGCTTCATTAAGAATTTATCCTATAACTGTAGTTTTGAGACGTATCCTTACAATGTTTTTCTTTATTGTTTTATCTCCACAGTATTGGTAACTTAAGAAACGACACGTAAGTCGGGGCCACCATTAAAGAAAATGATATTTCACTAACGATGTTTATTCCCTACTGACATTTACAGCGGGTTGCGAATTCCCATTCGATCTCACATTGAATGAGTACATCCGCCGGTATGCAGAGCTGCGCGGTACTAAGTATATGTGTCGCGAGGGCGGCTGCGGAGCCTGCGTGGTCCATGTGCGAGCACACGCGCCTGCCTCGCGGGAGCTCTCCTCGTTCTCTGTTAACTCTGTAAGTACATGTGTCGCGAGGGTGGTTGCGGAGCCTGCGTGGTCCATGTGCGAGCACACGCGCCTGCCTCGCGGGAGCTCTCCTCGTTCTCTGTTAACTCTGTAAGTACATGTGTCGCGAGGGCGGCTGCGGAGCCTGCGTGGTCCATGTGCGAGCACACGCGCCTGCCTCGCGGGAGCTCTCCTCGTTCTCTGTTAACTCTGTAAGTACATGTGTCGCGAGGGCGGCTGTGGAGCCTGCGTGGTCCATGTGCGAGCACACGCGCCTGCCTCGCGGCAGCTCTCCTCGTTCTTTATTAAAACTCTGTAAGTATATGGACCACGTAGGCTTCGCAGCGTTCGTAAAAGAGTTCGTAAAACTGGGGGTCTGGGCTCCGAGTATACGCTTCTGGGTTCTGATGTGTATCCAATAAATCTCTGAAAAGCAATATTTGTTACTTATTCTTATTTCATGCCTCCTTCGAATACTGGCGTTACATAGTCAACCTAAAACTGACTGCCGTAAATCACTCAATTTTTTTTCTATCAAAAAGTCCCATTATAATGTGCACACTCCTTTAAAAGTGTATTACGATTGACAAGCCTGCAATCTACTTAGATAGTACTTACATTGTAGCTTAATGTTAAATATTATGGATTTAGATATTACTGGCGTCTTGAATACAGGGAAACTCCTGTATTTTAATAACTTTTTGCTTTTCCGTGTTAGTGCCTCGTTGCAATCATCTCTTGCGATGGCTGGGACATCACAACTATTGAAGGCATCGGCAACAGGAAGGTTGGCTACAACATAATCCAGAAACGACTCAATCATTTCTTTGGTTCACAATGTGGCTACTGCAGCCCTGGATTTGTGATGAACATGTACAGGTAATTGAATTAGGTGTAAATCATCCGTGGGTTGGCCCTTTGGTCAGACATTTAATGCACTTAACCGGACGCGGTTTGTAACCGCATCAAATTTGATTTATGTGTTGACATTCGGTTTTAGCAACAGATTTTATAGATACACCAATATAATATTCAATGTAGCAATTAAACTTTGTGTGTAGTTAACCACAGAGCTTATGCCATGTAAAAATGTTTTATGATTTGGCTAAAAATCAAGTCACATTGGAATCTATTCGAAATTATGTGTAGAGTAATTTGCAATCGTGTTTTTTTTTTGTATTAGCTCGGTCCAGGGCAGTAACCACCATCTAACTGAAGCAGAAATAGAAAACTCTTTGGGCAGCAACCTATGTCGGTGTACTGGTTACCGGCCCATTTTAGAAGCATTCAAATCTCTTGCCGTTCATCCAAACGCGAATACATTGAACAAGATAAAAGATATTGAAGACATATCTGAGCAAATATGTCCCAAATCCGGTAAAACGTGCGGCGGCACTTGTGGGATCAACGAGGACTGGTGTTTAGTAAATATGGACAATACGAGTGTTCCAGATTTGCCTAAGAAAATATTACTCGCTGATGGAAGAGTGTGGTTCTCAGTTAGTGATGTAGGATCGATATTTGCGGCTTTAGACGACGTCGGCTATGACTCTTACATGCTAGCCGCTGGTAATACTGCTAAAGGTAATAAAAATATTTTACTAAAATCTGTAGTAATGTTCAGCAAAACACTTATATGAGTTCTATTTTCTGTTATATATAATTTCAAGCGGTTAATACCTACCTACCTCTTAAAAATGCCTTACTTGCATTTCAGGAGTATGTCCAATGCCAAATTACCCGAATTTGCTAATAGACATAAGCGACGTAAAGGAACTGACCACACATTACATGGACATAAACTTGGTGCTTGGAGTCACCATGACGTTGACGGACACGATGCACTTGTTCAAACAGTTATGTGAATCGAATGATGACTTCTGGTATTTAGGTATACTGTATGACCACATGGAACAAGTGGCTCATATACCTACCAGTGAGAAACGTAAATGGAAAAATTTATGACCGCCCGTACCCTTACATCTATACCTACTTATAATAACTCTGTAGAAGTGAACATTCTGTACTTACATTGAAAATATAAAAAAAAAAAAATGGCAGGAGGTGCTACTAGACCGACATCAAACCCAAAAATGTGATTAAAAAAAAATTTGTCTGTCTGTTCAGGCATCACGCAAAAACTACCGGTTCGATGAAACTTGGTATAATTATTCTTTAATATCCTGAATACCCACCACACTGGGTACTTTTTATCCCGGAAAAGTATATACAATAAAAAACAAACTTAATTTTGTGGTTTGATCCCTAGACCCGATTACTGTACCAACCGCAAATGATAAGTTTGTCGTAGGTTACGTCAGCCGCAGTGGAGTTCACTAAAGGCGCAGCACACGGTTAAGATACTACAATATTTTATCTTAAGATACAATATCGCTCGCCATACAATTCAATGGACTATCACAAACGACGAAGACCCACTTTCCCATTTATGATAATTATATTAGTAGTATAATTATCATAAATGGGAAAGTGTGTCTGTGTCAAAGTCAAAGATTTATTTGCAGATAAATATCCTATTCCTGTATGTTTGTCCGTCTTTCACGGCAAAACGTAGCGACGAATTGACGTGATTTTTTAAGTGGAGAAATAGTTGAAGGGATAGAGAGTGATACAGGCTAATGTCATTAGATGATTTTCTGACAAACAAAAAAACGCGAGCGAAGCCGCGGGTAAAAGCTAGTATTATAATACAAAGTCCCCCATTGCGATTATCTGTATGTTTGTGATAATACTAATATAGACTTGTTTTATTGATGACTACTTTATAATTAAGTACTTTTTCCTAAATATATTTAGATCGGGACGCTAGCCGGTAATTTGGCTTTGAAAAATTCTGACCGATGTTTTCAATCAGATATATTTCTTTTACTGGACTGCGTCGGAGCTACTGTTACTCTAGGTATGTCTGCACAGATTTTTATAAAATCGGAACTATATGGATAAAACAAAACATTAAAAAATTACCTATATTTACTTTTTCAGTTGATCGTAAGAGGAGACATACAGAGATCTAGAATCTACCTGAATTTTTGACAGCAAATCTAAAAGGTAAAGTTTACTCAAATAAAACTACGGGCCCTGTCACGATGTTATAAATTAGTAACATATAAGGTGAGTCAATTACATATTCCATGCTCAGATAAACACTCTATAGTTAGTGCCTGCAACACGCAACGAAAGATATTTTCTTCTCTCGCAATAAAAATATTATTATTAGTGCTGGAAGCAAAATAATACAACTAAGTATACACAGTAAAAACTGTACCAATAATAACCACATTTGAGTTGGACGCTACACACAAACTTTAATAAAAATTACGGTATTATGTTCCGCGTTCAGATTTTTTGCCAATTCAAAGCTTATCTCTAAAGCAAAAACGCTTATGAAACATATAAACTTTACTATACATGAACATTCACTTCTAGATTGCGGCAAGGGAACAAAACGCTCAAGCAGAAGTAAATTCAGGATTTCTATTGAAATTCAACCCTCATACACATTTCGTAGAAGAAGCGTCCGTTGTGTACGGTAATATTAATCCATCGTTTACCCACGCTTATGATACTGAAAAGTTTATGATTGGACGAGACATATTTAACAACCATACGTTACAATCGGCGCTGCACGTCTTGGAGAAAGAAATTAATCCTAATGTTCGACCACCATATTCACCACCATTTGCGCGAAAAAAAGTAGCATTGAGTCTTTTTTATAAGGCGAGTACATTATATTTGTTTCTGTTTAATTTCTTTTAACGCTTTGACATTAACACAATGCATATTGTCTTTTTCTTTTGTATAAAACGTTTAAGATCTTTAATTTTCTTGTTGAATAAAGTAACAGGACCCACTTTAGGAATCGAATTTTACTTTAATAGAAACCTTATTTGCAGTGTATTATCAAACGATGTCCAGAAAACATATTGAATCCCATCTACAAGTCTGGGGCAACTACGTCGAGTGACGAGAGACCTCCGGTCAGTCGCAGCTATCAAAAGTATGACACAGATCCAAAAGATTTCCCTATAACACAGCCACTGTTGAAGAAAGAAGGAATGATTCAATATGCAGGTGAAGCTGTCTATAGTGATGATACACCAGCGATTAAAGATGAAGTATTTGCTGCACTGGTGCTCTCTACTGTAGCAAAGGCAGATATAGAAAGTATTAATAGTTCTGAGGTTTTGGTAAGCACTTACACAAACGGCTATTGCAATGCTCTAAATGAAATTAATTAATTAATTTTATTGCGTTTCAGAAAGTTGACGGTGTTATAGCAGTATTGACTTCTAAGGACATACCAGGCGTAAACAGCAGAGTTCGAGCAGATTTCTTGCTTATGTTTGAAAATTAAGAGCTATTAGCGAGCAGTAAAATAATTTATTACAATCAGTCAGTGGCTATTGTTGTCGCAGTAACTCAAGTATTAGCTGATAAAATGGCTTGTTTAGTTAAAGTGAATTATAAAAATGTATCGAAAAAACCTATTGTTTTCACAATTGATGACGCAATTCAAGCACCTAAAGAGGAAAACAGGATTTTCACTTATCCGGGTATCTTTCCAACGGATAGAGGAAGAAACATTAAAAAAGTTATCAAAGGAACCTTTACCAGTCCACGTCAGTATCATAATACTATGGAACTGCATACGACGGTTACGAAGCCCGTCGATGAAGGTTTAGAAGTTATATCATCAACTCAGTTCATAGATGTTACTCAAGCAGCTATTGCACAGCTTCTCAAAATGCCTGAGAGTTTGTAAGAAAACTAATAAATACAATCAATAAATATAATTATTGATTTGAACCGACATTCGTAATGAAAACGTGTTATTTCAGAAATATAGGGAAAACGAGAAGATGTGGAGGTGCTTTTGGTTCCAGAGTTAGCAGGCATAATTTTGTAGCATGTACGACGGCGTTGGTAGCCAAAATACTTAACAAGCAATGTAGAATGTCTATGCCAATGGACAGCATTACACGGGCTATTGGGAAAAGAACAAACACAAGACTTGATTACGAGGTACATTTTATAATGATATACTAATTTATCGGTTATATCGTTTTACCATGATAAAAAATAATTTACCTGACATTTACCTAACCAAAAAAAAAACATTTTTTCTTTATTTGCCATTATTTTTAATTAAGGTTGGGGTGGACTTCAAAGGTGAAATCCAATACATGGATGCAGTATTTTATGTGAATGATGGTCATTCTCGTAATGAAAATGAAAATCCGTATTCAACATCATTCAAAAATTGTTATGATTAGGGCAGATGGAAATGTGATTCTTTCGGCGCAGAGCCCCTGGTAAGTTACGAGTAATATAAAATAATTAAGGTAAGCGCGTTCCATCGTCGACCGCATCGTCGCTTTCCATCAGGTGAGATAGCGGTCAAGCGCGAACCTACAAACAATAAAAAAAAAACCGTAAAACGGGGTGAATAGAAACAAAACTTTGGATTGGCAATCACTTTTTACATGACCGCCCTAAAAAGGAGTGTTTTATTTTAATAAAACAATTTATTAATAAATTGTTAGTTAAATGCTGCAGAAAATATTAAAATATCTTGGAAATACCATTTGAAGTTTTGTTTTCGCCATTTGACTGTTGTGTATTATAAAAATTGCCATAAGCGGCAGCAAATTATTGAAACCATGCTGGCGCTAAGTGATTTCTTTGAGAACAAATTGAATTTTACTTTATTTTTTTTAGGTGGCTTAGAAGGCATTTCAGGAATAGAGCCATAATGTATGGACCATATATCCAAAGAACTAAACATAGATCCAGTACAAGTTCGAATGAGTAATTATCGTAGAGAAGACAATGATTTGCCAACATTAGTGCCAACATTTCTTGAGAAAATCCATTTTAGAGAGCGGCAGGAGCGTATAAAAGAGTTCAACAATCTTAATAGATGGAAGAAACGTGCGATCAAGCTTAACAATATGGCCTTTCCGTCAGCATACTTAGGCAATTATGGAGCTCTGGTATCTGTGTACCACGGTGATGGGAGTGTAATCATAAACATTGGTGGTATTGAGATCGGACAAGGAATTTTCACTAAAATGACTCAAGTGGCAGCTTACGAGCTCAGTGTCCCTGTTGAAACTGTAACAGTCATACCTTCTGTTAACTTTGCAACCCCAAATTCTTTTGCGACGAATTCCAGTTTAGCTAGTGAAAACTGTGCATACTGCGTTGTTAGATGTTGTGATCAGATTAAAGCAAGACTAGCACCATTTAGAGCAGCTGTACCCTCTGCTTCATGGCGAGAAATAGTATTTGAAGCTGACAAGCAAGGAGTATTATTACAAGCTAATTATTTTACTAGCCCAAAAGATCCGATATCAATAAATTACCCAATATTTGGGATAACAGTAGTCGAGGTTGAGGTAGATATATTAACCGGTAGTAAATGGATTGTTCGAGCGGATATATTTGAAGATGCCGGTCGCACATTGAATCCCGCTATAGAAGTAGGCCAGGTAAGATATACTATGTAACTTGTGTTACTTTGTTAATGTTGTTGTTGACATTTCTTTTATACATTTTAATATTTGTGTAGGTGGAAGGAGGATTTATAATAGCTGCATCTTTGTGGACGATGGAAAATACGGTCTACAACGAGTGTACCGGAGAATTATATAGTGATCGTACGTGGACATATAAAATATTTGGAGCCAAAGACATTCCTTACGATTTTCGTGTTTATTTGAGACGAAAAATACCTAATCCAGTCGGTATTTTGGGAGCTAAAGGTATATAATGTTAATAGAATTTTTGTATTTGGTTTAGTGCGTAATTTACTATTTTATCCTGGTATCCAATGTAATTTCTTTGCAGCTACTGGTGAACCTCCATGCTGTCTTGGTTATGCTGTAGTGGAATCATTGAGAGATGCTATAGATGCCTCGCGGAGAGATAGCGGCTATGACACAAGTTACCTTAGTTTGAGTAAGTCGTTGAACATTCTGTAATGAAGATCCCAATAATTATTGCTATAAACAATTTTGCTATTAGGCCAAAGAAAAGATGGATGGATTGTGTGAGAAGCGATATGAAAGAAAAGGGAGTTAGTGATAGCGTGACGAGTGACAGGACAGAATGGAAGAAAAAAACGTGTTGCGCCGACCCCAAATAAAACGGAACTAGGGCAGGAAGATGATGATGAAACAATTTCGCTATTTTAAATACACTCTTCCATGCTTAAGCATTTATATATTTGTTAACAATTACCATACCGTATAACTTATATCCTAACATAGATTTCATTTCCTTTAGTTTATCACGTATAAGTGTGCTCCAACTGAAATTGAAGAAATTCATTACTTATGTAGGTACAGCCGGTACCTTTGTATAACTTGAAACGTCTTCGGATATAAAATGACGGTCCTAAAGCCATAAAAGAGTAGCTTCCCGTAGTAGTTTTTCAATTAAGGAAGGAAACGAGACAGACTTGAACCTAATTATAGTTTTATTTCATAGTTTGGAATTAACCTTTCAATTGTGATAATTGCAGACACAATTGAAAGACAATAGGTGCGCGAACGCCGGCGTTCGCTTGGGGTTTAATGAATTAATTTCAACTCTTAGACTTGAAAGCAGCACAAGTTGTCGACCAGATATCATGTGTAGCAATAATCGGGTTCCTTAAGGAGAGCATTAAAGCAGTAGAAAGAAATTATAAATTATTTTTTTTACCAAAATAATTATTATGATGCCATCATAAACATAAGTAGTAAAAAACCAACCAGCCTTGGTTTTTTTACTAGTTCTGTTTTTGATGGCATCTTATTTTTTTTATGTAGAGTATTTAATAGTATGAATAGACAGAAACATTGATTCATTAAATGTAAATATATCTTTGCAATTATTTATATGGGATTACAAAGTCATGTACATACAAGTATATAGGATGACAGACATGGATTATTATTAATATTATGGATTTATTTTGAGTATGTGTCCTTAACTGTTGTACTTTACTCGCTCTAGAGTGGAGCAGGAGGCCGAGTCAGACTTTTAATGCCTAACCACAAACAAACAAAATGAATATGAAATGTAAATATTACCATCTAGTTGATATCTTGGTGGTGGGCGCTACTGTTGGATATTGGAGTTTCTGGATTCGACTCCTCAGCTCAAGTAAAGCGAGATTGTTCGAAATCGTTAAAGTAACCTTGGAACGCACAGAGCGACTAAAGGAACACAGGTGGGATTTAATCGGCAAAATTCTTACAATCTTCTCACTCCACCCAAAGTAGGAAAAGTTTTTTGATAATTTTTCCTATAAAAATTGATTTTGTAAAGAGATTGTTTTTGTCTCGAATAACAACATGGAGTCTGGATTCGTCGAATATGTTCATAGCATAATCTCGCAAAGGTCATTGACATAACTGGTGAAATCAATCATATTAACTTTATTCAGACACTTTTACATTTTTAAATACTTAGAAAAAAACATATAAAAAAAAAAATAGACAACGGGAACAGTTTCCAAGTTACCGGCGCCGACGATCACAGGCTCTGCCACGAGCTCTTAACGTGCATCATTTGTCGATCTTCTTTGAAGTGTAAAAGAAATGGAACCATATAGGGTGTATAATTCCTTACCTCTTTCTGGCTCGCACGAATGACATTTTAACACGTCATGGTAAGGTCCCAGGACTCCAGAGAGAGGAACCTCTTAACAATACAATCCTTGTCCAGAAGTACCGCTTTCTGAATCGAGTTCTTTATCCAGCCGCACTGGCTAGCGACAGCTACCTAAGAGGTTGGTAAAAGCAGCCCCCTAAGGTATTCCTAAAGTCAAATTTTACAAGTTTATTATTATGTTACAGAAGTTCCAGTAAATATGGAAAGTATTGTTGAAGCAGCCAATGTGAGAATTGAAGAGTTTTTGCTGTTTTAGTTGATAGGAGTGAGAACAGAAGTGGTACTGGACAGTATCATATACCTAGCCAGTTTCGTTATACCTACTTAATACGGTAAAACTTTCTTGCTGTCTCAACTCTCAATTGGAATTTAATAAAAAAAAAATCTATTACCATGTTTTTTTTTACTAGCATAATATGTAGCTACACCTTAAATCAGAACATTATTTTCTAAGCATGTGGAGAACTTTGACTGTTGTACATCCAACTATCTGAAATCAGCTATCGGCCCAAACCAGACACAACACAATCGGGGGATTTGATATTTTCAAAGGAGGTTTATGGGACTTTACATCCTGTTTCACATACCTCAAAACTGGTGACCCTCGATGATAAAAATCAGGGCAACCCTTGTAAACTATCACATCATGACTTCATCACCACTTCCTTAAGCTCACTAACAGCGAGCCATACAACTAGCACCCATTTTTTAAAGGGTGAAACCCCATGGTTTTATTTTTTAAAAAGAAATAACCACCAGCATTTCTTTTTAAAAAAATAAATAAAAATGTAATTTTTCGTCTCAACACGATAATCATGACTGTGTTTGTAGTCTGATTACCTAAAATATTCTTACATCCATTTCAAAAGCAAATCTTTCGCACATTAATTGTTCAGATCAGCTCACACCGAGCCGCAACGGTTCTTGAAGAGGCCAGTTGATTCTAACAGTGATAACAGTAAAAAAGGAAAGAGTAGAAATGTCACCTACATTTCTACTCTTTGGAGCACTGGAACCATTTACCTATTGTGGTCTTCCCGTCTAATTATAATTTGGATGTTTTCAGGGCTACCGTGAATGGGATCTTAATAATAAACTAGGGCGGTTAGTTCACTATCAACAACTGCATTACTGTTTACCGAAGGTGGGATCGAAGTCGAGCACTAGTTTACTAGTTAACAGATGAATTTAACTATTCCCTGATTCACAGGTACATTTTCTCATCACATCACTGACTCAGACAGCTACAAATACCTTAAGAACGAATCAGCCATTTCCATCCAATTACGTCAAACAGACAAACACTCTTATAGTTTCGACACGATACGGCTGAGGGTGAGATTGTTGACGGGCAACTGGATTCCGAATTAAAGCGGAAGTGACGCCCGGGTGTCGCCACTGTGCGGAACGCCCGGAGGACACGGTGGAGCACACAATCGCGGTGTGCCCTGCTTGGGTGGAGCATCGCCGTGCCCTCGTGGGGGTGATCGGCGGCGGAGACCTCTCGCGCCGGGCCTTGGTCAAGGCCATGGTCCGGAGCGAGGAGGAGTGGCAGGCGGTCGCCGACTTCTGCGAAGCAGTAATGCTCGCTAAGGAGGAGGCCGACCGCATCAGGCAACGGCGCTCTCGCCGCCGCCGGGATTCCGGTCCCGATTTTCAGCCACCGTAGGCACGGGCTTGCGGACAGTGAGCAATGGGTAGCTCGCTGTCCGGCCGTCCAGTAACTGTTCGGACCAAGCCCAAGTCGTCGACGGCGCGCGCTGTTCCCGCGCGCCTCAAGTAGTTGTCAGCAACAGCAGGGACCCAGCCGGGTCGAAGCCTACTGGGGCCAGAGTTATCCGAAAGGGCGCTCGAGCCCCGGTACGAAGGCTTGAAGGAACGGGATGGGTTTTTTAGTCAGTAAGAGTCTGACACTATCTCCTGCTCCGCCCAAGAGCGGGGGTTGTTAAAAGATGATTTTTCCCACCGAAAATAAAAAACGGGCAACTGGAATGAATTATTGTTAGTCGCGAAACGCCGCCGCAAACGTCTGCTCGGTACTTCGCCTCACACCTAGTCCCCTTGACAAATTTGACGAAAACGCGAGCTGCATCTGGGGACAAAATATTCTACGTTGTTAATGTTAGTCTTAGCACCTACCCGGCTTCCTGGATCCTCTGCGTATGCGAGCTCAGGCTACACGTTTTGTTACTTACAGACTGAGTGAACGTCACGTCTAATTACATAATTTCTCTTATTGCCTTCGTACCGGGCTAGATTTTTTATCAAACTCCGATGTTCAAAGGATAAGTTCTTGTTAATTTTGTTGCAATAAATTTCTCATTAGGCGCCTTATGGATCGTACGTTCGCGATTATATTTTTCAATAAATGATACTACTGCGCTAAATCTATACTTCTATATTAATATTACGAAAAGGAAACATTTTTATTTTTTTGTGTAATTAATAAATTCAAAAACTACTTACTGAACCTGAATTAAAAAAATTTCCTCAAATAAAATGTTCTTCTTTATTATTGCACTTGGTGACTCCATGTCTCTATATAGTAAAGCATATATTTTCTACATTCACGTAGACGACACCGCAGAAGCTAGACTGATATAACAAAGGTGACTCAGATGTCAGAACAAATTGGCAATTCAGTATATCTTGAACTTTAGATAAATATGCTCGCACGCACGTCCTGAACAAAATAAATGACCATCGACTGGGAAATTGTATTTATTTGTTCCACTTTATTGTGTCCATTTGTACTAATTTTCTTCGAGGCGTTAGTGACGCCGTGTAAGTGAATGAAATTGATTTTCTTGCGTGGCTTACTGGATAAACGCGGTTTATTGGTTTTGTTACAAAAGGTTAACCTGAGGCAGATTTAATTAAACAATGTATAAAAGTAATTTATTGTGTCTATGAATTAGTTACTTAATATTTCAAGTCATGCCCTTCAACTCGACTCGTGATTGGTAATTAGTGTACGATACTTAAACACGTGATTGTGCTAATAATAACCAACAAAGTTTACTATGGGAACAAACCTGTAATCGCGAAAAAAAATCAGCTGTTCAGTACATTTATGTTTGCCTAATGTACTGAACAGCTGATATTTTTTTCGCGATTTCGACATAAAAATTGTCTGTTATCATGAGCACAATTGCGTGTTTAAGTGTCCTAGTACAAAAGAAACTTTTTTTAAAGAGTATAAAAGAAAAGTTTCTTTGGGAAAGTTGTTTGAAATCACGAGTACAATCACGTGTATAATTATCGGTCACTAATTACCAGTCACCCTATAGAGCTATGGTTTTGTGGACTGCTCGTTATCAAGAACTATGTTAAGACTATGATATCAGCCCAAACAATGTTATTAAGTAGCATCGATAAAAAAGGCAAGGGATGATTTGCACTCTCTACAATTTGGCTTAAATGCGGTCACTAGCAGAAAAGGTAGCAACAAGAGGGCAACATATCTGAGGTGCTTGAGGAGTAGAGAGGCATACCAAGGCTATCATGACAATTTGGGAAGCATTGTTCCCATGGACTAAACGACAAAAGAAAGGTACAGTGTGACTCTCAGTAAAAGTGACGCTTTCCACCAGTGAAATAACTTTATCAGTAATTACCTATTTTTATTTGGACTTCAAAATATTGTTCAATTCTTTTCACACTATTATAAATTAATTAATTATCTACACTTATAAACAACTAAATAACTATAATTACAGTAAATTAAAAATAAATAAATAATAAAACCCTACGCTAAAATACACTAAAATATGGCGTCAAAAAACTCTTCCACATCGCTGTCGACTGGTAATGTGCCCAAAAGACTGGCGGCATTGCGACACTGTATGGCAATGCTTATCCTCTGTCCAAGGTAAAAGCCAGCATTTGGGTCACGCGAAGTATCAACTAGACGTTTTGACAGATCTATAGTCAACTTGTGAGCACTCGGACCTCACGATCTAAGAGTTTCAACCCCAAACGGTTCGAAAATATAACTTCCAACAAGGTTGTTATATTTCCGCTGCTTGTGGTTCTCTGCAGCCGCAGCGGCAGCACCAGCACGACACGACGAGCTAGGAAGATGTGAAGGCGCAAGAGTATCGACACAAGTCTAAAGGTCCTATACTAAAGGCCTTCCCATCTTCCAAGGAAATAACAACATGCGGTACGGTCTCTTGCCAACGTCGCGTGCCAGGCCATGGGGTTCCAATACGGCTGGAACGCCGACGGTGACAAAAGCGCATCTGATGATGTCGTTGATATTCGCGTATCACGCTATGCGACCCAAACTTCAGCTGCATAACAGACCATGGTGTCCGAGGCTGTTGACAACTTTGACGTAAGTTATCGTATATCAGTACTACCATAATTTAACTCTTCATCATCATCATTGTCATCCACTACCCGACATGCACAGTTGAGCAAAAACTCCTCTTTTTATGTGCTCCATTACTCTGGAAGTGCTAGCCTCATCACAGATTAGTCTTTGCAAAAGGATAATATTAGATTCTTACTACTTCATAAACTTCAAATGTCAGTTTCACAATGATTCTCATCAGCATATTTACGCAAGATTTATGAAATATCAAGTAGGTATCTTTCAATACAAACTCACCACAAAATATATTCCAGTCTCGCAGCCCTATCGTAAATATAGCACGTAATGGAGAGTTAGCCGGTCGCCGTCGGCATAAGCTCTTCGCTATAGTGCGCAGGCTATTTTCCGCTAGGCTGGCTCTCTGGTCGAACTGTCACCCCTTGGGCTTTGATGCAAAATGATACCTAACGCCATTGTCTTCGGCGTCATCTTCAATCAAATACAACGCTATCTCTATAGCCCACAGTACACCCTTCAAGATCTATCAAGAGCCATCTCCATAAACTGTACCGAAGTTACTTGGGTTACAGTACAGGGTAAATATTGACAGCTTTCTCTTTGAGTTTGTGTTAGTTGTGTTGGGTGTATCTTAAGGTCTACATTATAGTGAAGTTCCACGAGGAATTTGAAAAGCAAACCCGTAGAACGAAAAGAGTAATGAAGGACACAAGTGTGTATTTAGTCATAAAAAGTCTGACATGCCCTTCCACCCTAAAGCGAGAGAAGTCTTTAGTTGATTTCGAAAATAAATATAATTAAGTCATAATGGTGAATTCATATTAACGAATTATATCATTTTATTCATATTTTTTATTATTTTAGGTAGCGTATATATGTTGTTGTGAATTTTGTTTGCACTGCTTTATTCATAAAAAAACAGGCCAAGTGCGAGTCGGACTCGCCCATGGAGGGTTCCGTAGCAGCAAGTAACATAATATAAAAGTTCTTGTAGTTCGTTGTAGCTTTGATCGATGTTTTAATAATAGTGTATTTTTTTAGATTTACCTATGACGTATTAAAAAAAAAAACTACTTGCTAGATCTCGTTCAAACCAATTTTCGTTGGTAGTTTACATGGTAATGTACATCATATTTTTTTTTTCACATATTATCATTCTCTTATTTTAGAAGATACAGGGGGGGGGGCACATTTTACGACTTTCGAAGTGTCTCTCGCGTAAACTATTCAAGTCAGAAAAAAATGATATTAGAAACCTCAATACCATTTTTGAAGGCTTATCCATAGATACCCCACAAATATGGGATTGACGAAAAAAAAATGTTTGAGTTTCAGTTCTAAGTTTATACCCACAAAATTTATAGCTTTTTTTTCTATTTTTGTGTGAAAATCTTAATGCGGTTCACAGAATACCCACATCTACTTACTAAGTTTCAACAGCATAGCTCTTATAGTTTCGGAAAAAAGTGGCTGTGACATACGGACGGACAGACAGACAGACATGACGAATCTATAAGGGTTCCGTTTTTGCCATTTGGCTACGGAACCCTAAAAAAATGTCTTTGTCAGGAACTCACAATCAATATGGTCGATGGTACCTACCAGGATATACATGAAATATCAGAAAAGTACATTTTATTAATTTTGGAAGGAATTTCACAATTCATGTCATAATGTCCCGGTGTGGGTGACACCTGCCGGTGGCGGCCGTTGACCCTTCCCCGACAAAATAGCGAGATATTCTTTAATAAAAGCCATGCGTATATTCATTACCGGAAACTTAGATTCTATATCTTTGAACAGAAAGTCCATAATACCTTGAAAGTATAACGGTTAAAAAAATCACAATTTTCGTAGACAGCAAAGAATTTATTAAAATTAAATATATTATTTTACAAATTGATCACTATTGGCTTGATGCATTCATCAAGCCAATAGTGATCAATTGGTGTTCTCTACTGATAGCAAAGGTTACAAATCATTTAAAAAATGTTTAAATAAAGGGATGAAAACAACCGTCAGAATTAAAAAAAAAAAAAAACAATACAAATTATTGAGATATAAAACATTTAACAATACAATCAAAATTATCATAGAAACTTTTAGAGACACAAACAAAAACGAATAAACACACTGCGTCTGTTTGTTTGTATACAATAAACTCAAAAACTTCTGATCGGATTTTGATACAGTTTTTACCAATAAACATAGTCATTCATGAAGAAGGTTTTAAGTGATTCGTATAGTATTACAGTAGACAAAAGCCGATAGTTCCAAAGACTTCTAACACACGTGCGAAACAGGAGTAAATACTTATATTTATATAAAAGAAATTCTACACTTAATAATATTATAAAACAAAATCATAAACTTGGTTTGAATGCGGTAATCTCAGGAACTACTTTGTTTGAATAAAAAAATCTTCTAAAACGGAGAAGGCTGTGACACAAAATAGATAGGTACAGAAATCAATCTACATACAAAGCGCGCTCGAGCAACGCACACATAGACACCCCTCACGGAGACGATATCTCGACTCAACTCCCGCGTCTGTGAACTTTTTGTGAGCAAAAGAAAAGTTATAATAGTTTACTGGACGGTTTTTTAAATTCAACATTAAATACTGAATTATCGCTTTTAAGCTATCGGTTTTAAGACCTAATTAGATAGGTATTTGCTTGTACTTTGATAGTGTATTTTTACATAATGCAGAACACTTAGGTAGGTAGATAAGTACATTTAGTACATGACTTTGTGGTCATGTTATAATTTTACAATTTATATTAGGTATTGATCGCCGTGCCCGCTTGGACAGAGCGGCGCCGACGCCGACCCTAGCGCATTTGCTGAGCGTATGAAAACTGAAGTACATATATGAAATTTGTTTATTTAAATTTCATTTACAGTAGTGGTACATAGGCGGACTTAACAAGGCGTTCTTTCTGTCAACCTTTGGGTTAAAAAAGGTAATACTGTGGTAGGTGTGCACAGTAAACAAATAACAAACACTTTAAACGGAAAAATAAAATAAGTTATTTATATATATAATGCCTTGCCTCGTCTTACCTTTATACTCTTTTATGTTTGTTCTTTTTTTTTAAATATTTGTGTGTACATAAATGAATAAATAATGAAATTGACTTCGGTACCTATCTATTTTGTGCTGTGATGTTACATTTTAACACACGCGAAGCGAAACACTAATAAAAAATGCGGGTAAAACTGCGAGGGACTGCTAGTGAAACATGATAATTTGAAAGAATCATAAAAATTAGCTACAAATAATAATTTAAAAAAAAACTCCCAAACAAGTCCAATTTTCAAGCAATCTGATTATGAGTTATCTTAGATTTGATGTCACCAACTGCATCAGACTGCTTTAAAAATGGTCTTAAAAGTTTATTTCCCTTGAGAATCATATTTTTGATATACCTCAAGTGCTTTGTTTTAAAATTACAAATTATGTCGCAAAACAAAATACAACTAGTTAAAGTTAAATATGATTGCAAAGTTATTTATTTTTCAGAACACTTACTCGAAAATTCGTTCTTATCCCTACCGCTATTAGGCACGCAATTTCTTTTTTTTCACACTAGTTCGGAAAAGTGCACGCAACTCACCTTCGCCACAATTATTGCATTAAGATGGGCGCTAAGCAACCGTAATTCGTAAGTTTAAAAAAAAACGTTTAATTCACTTGGAAATTTGTCGGCACTTAGCTCCATAACTCCGCTCCATAACATCGCTCACAACACAATGACAAACTTTCTCCACTTGTATCAAAATGTACTATTTAAATTCCATCAAATAGTGCCACTAAGGGTGTCATAAGAAATCTAATGACATCTCATTTCCAAATAGAGCGTACGTAAACTAATACAGACGTAGAGGGCAATGGGTTCCGTAGGTGTTACGGAACCCTTGGTAGTTATTTTAGTAAGCAATAAAACCGGTTATGTCCACCCCGGCGCCGAGTCCGTCTTCATAATCAAAAAATCCCTAGTACAATGGATTTACGACCGACAGAGAAAATCATTTCACCTATAATGATATATAAACACTTAGGTAAGATCAGCCGACATTATTGCTTTATTATCTTTGTTTGACATACACAGATATGACAATCCTAGTTCTGCAAATTGGAATAATAGCTTTTTTTTGGTGGGTAAAAATTATCCAAATGACATACCCCGCCCTTGGGCGGAGCGGGAGACTCTTACTGACTAAAAAACCCACTTCATTCCTTCCTTGCCTTTCGTACCAGGGCCAAGTTTCCCTTTTGGATAACTGAAAATTTGCTTTCCATTCTTTATCACTGAGAACATAAGCATACCCAGGGAAGGGCAGGGGGGGGGCTGTTATCCGCCCTAAATTTTATTTACGTCCGTGCTATCTACTTTGGTCTAAAAAGTTAAGAAAACCAACTTATCGCTATTTGCAATACAATATAGGTACAAAACATAAATATAAATCTAATTTTGCTACCTATGTTAGCAAGTCTTATAACTAATCTGGATAATATAAAAAAACGTATATATTATAATAGTGCAGATATAATATAACACTCGTTTTGTGACTCATATAAGCAGTATGATGACGCCAGCACGAGATCTCTGCCACTCAAAATGTTTACTCAATAAAGGAGAAATTCCTCTATTTTCACATCAGCTGCTTCAACAATACTTTCAAGATTAACGGGAACCTCTGCAAAAATGTAAATATTTGTACTGTATCTTTGTTTGAGAAGACCAGATATTAAGACTTCATAGGACAACATGAATGAATAACATTTTTAATTTATGTATAGTGTATAAAGTAATCAGAATTGAGTAAAGCCTACTGGAATAGTCAAGTTTGTATCAGTTCATGTAACGCAAGAAACTAACTCAAAAAAAAAAAACTGACAAGATTGCCAAAAAAAATTAAACTGTTTTTTTCTAAAACAATTTAGCATTTTGACATTAATCTTTTTCCCGTGAAGTTTTCACAAAATGAAGTTATGAATTAAGGTCATAAAATCCCCGCTCCCATGATGGTACTCAAATTTTTTGTTTTTTCTTTTAATTAATATTTTATTGATAAGCTTACGATTGTCTTGTGGAATATAGTTGTGATTTTTCAAAAAAATATATAAAGAAATATAGATAAGAACTTACTCAAACAGAGATATTTTTTATCGTAGCCACTGTCTTTCCTAGAGGCTTCTATAGCATCTCTCAATGACTCCACTACAACATAACCGAGGCAGCCTGGAGGTTCACCTACAGCTGCAAAAATATATAATTGATATTAAAATATAAGCGAGGCTTGGGAAGTGTATAACCAGTTCTAAGTACAGTAACACTGTACTTAGCACAATAAACTATTCTATCTATTATTATTAATTAATATTAAACAATATTTTTGTACCTTTAGATCCCAAAATACCAACAGGATTCGGCCTTTTTCGCCTCAAATAAACGCGAAAATCGAACGGAATATCTTTTGCTCCTAATATTTTGTACGTCCACGTTCTATCGCTATACAATTCTCCAGTATACTTGTTGTATACTGTATTTTCCATCATCCATAAAGACGTGGCCATTGTAAATGCCCCTTCCACCTCAAAATAAAATATTATTTTTGACTTCAAGTTATTCCTTTTGCAATTTCAAAACGGAAATTAAATAAAGCAAAATTATCAAAACTCAAAAGATATCTTACCTGACCTACATCTATAGCTGGATTCAATGTACGACCAGCATCCTCAAATATATCCGCTCGAACAATCCATTTACTGCCAGTTAATATATCTACTTCAACCTCAGTTACAGCTATACCAAATATCGAGTAATTCACCAATCTCGGATCATTTGGACTCGTTAAATAATTAGCTTGTAACAATACTCCTTGCCTATCAGCTTCAAATACGATTTCTCGCCATGAAGCAGTAGGCATAGCTACTCTAAAGGGTGCTAGTCTTGCTTTGATCTGGTCGCAACATCTAATCACGGAGTAAGCACAACATTCACTAGTTATACTAGATGCAGTTGCAAAAGAATTCGGGGTCGCAAAGTTTAAACAAGGTATGACTGATACAGTTTCAACAGGGACATTGAACTCGTGAGCTGCTACTTGCGCCATTTTAGTAAAAATTCCTTGGCCAATCTCAATACCACCAATATTTATTACCACACTTCCATCTCCATGGTACACAGATACCAGAGCTCCATAATTACCAAGGTATGCTGTCGGAAAGGCCATATTGTTAAGCTTTATCCCACGTTTCTTCCATCTATTAAGATTATTGAACTCTTTTATTTTCTCTTCGCGGTCTCTAAAGTTGATTCTTTCGAGGAACATCGGCAATAAGGTTGGCAAATCGTTGTCTTCTCGACGATAGTTTGCCATACGAACTTGTGCGGGGTCACGATTTAATTCTTGAGCAATATGATCCATTATGTGCTCTATTCCCGATATTCCTTCAAAACCACCTGAATAAATAAACAGCATGTTATAAATCCCTTACTTTCCTTAACCAAACTTGTTCATATCTTTCAACTTACCTGGAGCCCTCATAAAAACATTTGATGGAGCATCTGTAATGACGCCAAAAGAATCACACTTCCATCTACGAGAATCATAACAATTTTTTAAAGATTCTGTGGCGTACGCATTCTCATTTTCATTACGGGAAATGCCATCATTTACATAAAATACCGCGTCCATGTATTGGATTTCACCTCTGTCATCCACCGCTACCTTATTTAAAACAAAGAAAAAATATTCAAAATTTACTTGAGGCATCTTTTTTTTAATAAACCAAAAATTTACCAATTTACCAACTAACCGAACATTAAATAGTACCAATGTTAATAATGGTATTTGAAATAAACCAATTAGTATTACTTTCATACCTCATAATCAAGTCTTGTGTTTGGTCTTTTCCCAGTAGCTCGTGTAATGCTATGCATTGGCATAGACATTCTACATGGTTTATTAAGTGTTTTTGCAACTAACGCTGTCGCACATGCTACAAAACCATGCCTGCTGATTTTAGCACCAAAACCACCGCCACATCTTCTTGTTTTAACTATTATTCTGAAATTAACAACAGTTTTCAATATAGATGCTCGTTTGATTCATATATTACTGATTATAATTACTATTTTTCTTACAAACTCTCAGGCATTTTGAGAAGCTGCGCAATAGCAGCTTGGGTAAGGTCCATGAACTGAGTTGATGAAATAAGTTCTAAACCTTCATCGACGGGCTTCGTAATAGTCGTATGCAGTTCCATCATATTGTGATACTGACGCGGACTGATAAACGTTCCTTTAATAATTTTTCTAATATTAGCTCCTCTGTCTGTTGGAACTATACCTGGGTAAGCAAAAAGTCTATTTTCTTCTTTCGGTGCACGTATTGCATCTTCAATTGTGAAAACAATAGGTTTTTTCGGAACATTCTTATAATTCACTTTAACTAAACATGCCATTTTATCGGCTAATGTTTGAGTCACTGCAACAACAATAGCTACAGGCTGATTATAATATAGTATTTTATTGCTGGCCAAAAATTCTTCATTCTCAAAAAAGAGCATAAAATCTCCTCGAACTACACTGTTTACACCTGGTATGTCTCTGGATGTCAATACCGCCAGAACACCGTCAACTTTCTGAAATTCAGGATTTATTTAAGATGGTAGCAGGTATTCAATTGAACAATAAATTCCTCAATAATTTACAATATTGTAGTAGCAGTTTGCGCTAATGCTTACCAAAACCTCAGAACTATCAATACTTTCTATATCTGCCTTTGCTACAGTAGAGAGCACTAGTGCGGCAAATACTTCATCTTTAATCGCTGGTGTATCATCACTATAGACAGCTTCGCCTGCACATTGAATCATTCCTTCTTTCTTCAACAGTGGCTGTGTTATAGGGAAGTCTTTTGGATCTGTGTCATACTCTTGATAGCTACGACTGACTTCGGGTCTATCATCACTCGGTGTTGTAGCCCCAGAATTAAATATGGGATTCAGTATATCTTTTGGACATAGTTTGATAATACACTGCAAAGGTGGTTTTTATTATAGTACATTTCAGTACCACCTCGAGTTCAATGACAAACTGCGTACACTATGTCGTTTGTGACTGCACTAGAGGCGGGATTGCTGTCCTAGTTAAAAGCAAGAAGTATCAAATGATGTTTTACAATATATTGGCAAAAAATTAAAGACTGTCCACTCTACTCACCTTGTAAAAGAGACCCAAAGCTACTTTTTTTCTAGCAAATGGTGGTGGATATGGTGGTCGAACATTAGGATTTATTTCATTCTCCAAGATGTGTAGAGCCAATTGTAATGTATGGTTGTTAAATATGTCTCGTCCAATCAAAAACTTTTCAGTATCATAAGCGTGAGTAAACGATGGATTAATATTACCGTACACAATGGACGCTTCTTCTATTACATGTGTACTAGGATTGAATTTTAAAAGAAATCCTGAATTGATGTAAGCCTGAGCATTTTGTTCCCTCGGCGTGATCTAGAAGATAATGTTTGTACATATTTAGCTGGTTTTACTTATCTCGTAACTCGCCCTTTCGCTTAGGTGTTTTGCAATAAAACTTGAATTACACATGTTTAAGTCGTTTTCATAAAAGTTTCTTGCTACACAGTGAAACTAACTTTCATCTACATTTTGATACGACCTATGGTCTTATAATAAGACAAAATGTGTCTCTCAGGAAAAATGTGTCTCTTTACTGAAATTGATTCGACCAATGTAAGTGTGTCAGGTTGTTGCCATCACCATTTAGATGCAAAAAAAGTGATCAAACTCAATTCGTTTGATATCAAAATATAATTTTGTAGCAGTTCATTTGAGTTTGTATTAATATTCAATTTAACAATATAAAGGTGAAGTTTATATATATGAATTCCTTCACCCTGAAACGTCTGAAGAGATTTTGATAATGCACATGGATAGAATTTGGAATAGAACAAAGCTATCGCAGGAGTACCTGTGGTCCTAGAAACAATTCTGTACTTTCATGAAAGTAAACCGCTGGAAAAACCTAATAATATAATAATCGAACCTTATATGTAACTAATTCGTAATTTCGTGACAGGGGCCGCAGTTTTATTTGAGTTATTACTTTTCCTCTTAGGTTCGTCGCCAAAAATTCTGTTAGTTTCAGTTCCGTCTGTCTGCTCTCACGGTCCACTAAAATATAAATTCAAATATACGTTACAAAAATACGTTTTATTGTCTCAAGAATTCTTTATTTACGAGTAGATACAAACGTACCCAGAGTAACTGTAGCCCCAACGCAGTCCAATAAAAGAAATATATCTGATTGAAAACTTGGATCTGAATTTTTTAAAGCCAAATTACCGGCTAGCGTTCCAATCTGGAAAAGTAAAAAGTAATGAACATTTCTGTACAGACAAATGGTTAAATTTGTAAATCAATGTTAGACACGATTCTTAATGTTTACATTTAATATTTTTATTACAACGCCACATACTTTTTATTAAAAAAAAAACCGTGGGAACAGTAACTTTGTGACAACTCAAATTGTAGTGCGGAAAAACTCTAACATTTCATTGTACGGCAATATGACTATGATAGATTGAAAGAATTATAGACGTTTAAATGTCTTAATATTTAGTGGTAAACGGCAGTTTCATATGTAAGGACCTTATTTATTAGTTCCTTACATATGAATCTGACGATTACTAAAACGAGTTACTTTGAACTGTTTCAATATTTTTGGATTGATTTGTAATTATTAATTAAATTCAAATAAACTTTTTAGCAAAAGTACGTAATTATTTACACAACTCGTAAACTTGTTGACCGCAACTTATTTCACAACATCTTAGCACTTAGAGCGACAGCCTACCCAATTCAACTATTGACTTCTATTGATGTGTGCATAGGGTCATGCTGAAAAAGTATCCGATGCACAAATCGTCATGATGTATTTTTTTATTTTTTTTATTAAATTGATGATGTATCTTATTTTATTAAATTGGTTAGTTTCATGGTTCCTACGAATGGAATGTTCTGATTAATTGGATTTTCTTTTGATAGGTTTGAAAGTGCTCCGACACTGTGCCCTTATTCATATAAAATTGTATCTATTATTTGTCCACTTACATTTCTCACTGGTATATGAGCCACTCGTTCCATGTGGTCATACAGTATACCTAAATACCAGAAGTCGTCATTCGACTCACATAACTCTTTGAATAAGTGCATCGTGTCCGTCAACGTCATGTTGGCTCCAAGCACCAAGTTTATGTCCATGTAATGTGTGGCCAGTTCTTTTACATCACTTATGTCTATCAGTAACTTTGGGTAATCTAGTATTGGGCGGACTCCTGAAATGTAATAGACAGGCGTTATTACGGCGTGTATATTTTTTTAAATTGCATATAGCAAGAAATAACGAATCTACCTAAGTGTTATTACATAAGAATATAAATATTTTTATTACCTTTTGCGGTATTACCAGCGACTAGCATGTAAGAGTCATAGCCGACGTCGTCTAAAGCCGCAAATATCGATCCTACATCACTTACTGAGAACCACACTCTTCCATCAGCGAGTAATATTTTCTTAGGCAAATCTGGAACACTCGTATTGTCCATATTTACTAAACACCAGTCCTCGTTGATCCCACAAGTGCCGCCGCACGTTTTACCGGATTTGGGACATATTTGCTCAGATATGTCTTCAATATCTTTTATCTTGTTCAATGTATTCGCGTTTGGGTGAACGGCAAGAGATTTGAATGCTTCTAAAATGGGCCGGTAACCGGTACACCGACATAGGTTGCTGCCCAAAGAGTTCTCTATTTCTGCTTCAGTTAGATGGTGGTTACTGCCCTGAACCAAGCTAATACAAAAAACGATTGCAAATTACTCTACACATAATTTCGAATAGATTAAAATGTAACTTAATTTTTAGCCAAATCATAAAACATTTTTACATGACATAAGCCTACACACGAAAATTAATTGCAAAATCGAATATTATGTTTGTGTGTCTACAAAATCTGTCGTTAAAACCGAATATAAGCACGTCAATACATAAACTAAATTTGATGCGGTTAAAAACCGCGTCCACTTACGTGCATTAAATGTCTGACCAAAGGGTCAACCAACGGATGATTTAAAGCTAATTCAATTACCTGTACATGCTCATCACAAATCCGGGGCTGCAGTAGCCACATTGTGACCCAAAGAAATGATTGAGTCGTTTCTGAATGATGTTGTAGCCGATCTTCCTGTTGCCGATGCCTTCAATAGTCGTGATGTCCCAGCCATCGCAAGACATGACGGCAACAAGGCACTGACACGAGAAAGAAAAAAGTCATAGGTAAATTTTTAGTTCCTAAACAGAGACTTAGACCTACAAATTCAAGATTATTTTTTTTGTTTAAATAATGATGACATAAGAGTTCATAACTTTGGGGGTATCCCTACAGACTCAACAGAAAACGAGCAGAGCTCCCGCGAGGCAGGCGCATGTGCTCGCACATGGACCACGCAGGCTCCGCAGCCGCCCTCGCGACACATGTACTTACAGAGTTAACAGAGAACGAGGAGAGCTCCCGCGAGGCAGGCGCGTGTGCTCGCACGTGGACCACGCAGGCTCCGCAGCCGCCCTCGCGACACATGTACTTACAGAGTTAACAGAGAACGAGGAGAGCTCCCGCGAGGCAGGCGCGTGTGCTCGCACTTGGACCACGCAGGCTCCGCAGCCGCCCTCGCGACACATGTACTTACAGAGTTAACAGAGAACGAGGAGAGCTCCCGCGAGGCAGGCGCGTGTGCTCGCACGTGGACCACGCAGGCTCCGCAGCCGCCCTCGCGACACATGTACTTACAGAGTTAACAGAGAACGAGGAGAGCTCCTGCGAGGCAGGCGCGTGTGCTCGCACGTGGACCACGCAGGCTCCGCAGCCGCCCTCGCGACACATGTACTTACAGAGTTAACAGAGAACGAGGAGAGCTCCCGCGAAGCAGGCGCGTGTGCTCGCACATGGACCACGCAGGCTCCGCAGCCGCCCTCGCGACACATGTACTTCGTACCACGCAGCTCTGCATAGCGTCGTATGTACTCGTTCAACGTCAAGTCTGCCGTGAACTCGGAACCCGCTGATAGTCAAGGAAAATATTAAAAATAAAGTTTTACAGTTATTCTTAAAAACTGATAGACAACATAAAATGTTTATTTTTAATTTCCAGATGAAATAATTTACAAAAGTTAAGGATAGAAAAAGGCAGTGTCTTGTAGACATTTAACAAGTACAGCATATTAAAAATACAAGCGCAGTTATATACAAAAATTTAAAAAACACACACCACTATACTTTCTCCCATTAATCGTAAACTTCACACGATCCAGTATCTCTGGTTTATCCATATTAACTGTAGCTAGATCACCAACACTGAATAATTATGACACTTCTATAGACTTGACTTGCAAAGTATCTAGTTGTAAGTTAACTAATTTCGTTTAACAGATATACATCGAAACATGCGCATTGTAACGTCAAATTGTCCGTGAAATACGCACAGTAAATGAGCGCTTATTTGTTGGAAGTAAAATTGCTTTATACATTAATTGAACTAATATATATCTTGGTATAATGCAACATTATTAAGGCGTATAGTCTCTTGAACATCTGACCGGCGTTAAATGCACACATATTCGTACTGCCGTGTGCGCCCGTGACTCGTGAGGCCGCCGTACCGCCTGAGGCCCTTTTAAAACCATTTTCTATGTTGGCGAGATATTGATTGATTTAAATATTTATGCTAGTACATTCCTTTTTTGTGTAAACATATTTCTAACGATCAAAGCCGTTTGAAAGGAATACGAAAAATAAGCGTAAAAAAATATCATGTTTTTTTTTGCATATGTACTAGTCATACAAAAAAATCATAATATGTTGATAATGTTATGTGTGAATCTATAATTTTTTTTTTTTCAAATCTATTAATCCAGCCGTTACCGAGGAGTGGCATTCGGAATCACTGTTTAACCTTTCGAATGTCTTAAGTTACACTGTCCGACATAAGGTAATTGTCTTTCTATTGTGTTTCTAATTACGACATTCAAAGAGTTAATGGCACTAAATGGGAGCATGCGCCTTAACTTCGGTTTACAAACATATAATAATTATCGTAAAAAAATTGCTACTTTGTGTGATAGACTATATGATTGCATGTCTATGTTAATAGATTAATTAATACCTTTACGCCGGATACATATGTCACACATACACAGGGTAATTTGTAAAACACTAACAACCTTGCAGGACTGTACTACTAACATCTTATACAACAACTTTTGTTTTACGACCTTTTACATATAACCCTGTACATATAGGGTTATATGTAAAACACTGGTAATTCTCAAGACTATGTTTAACATCATAAACAACAACTTTTGTTCTATGACTTTTAAAAATATATAAGAGTTTGACTTTGAGTTTTGTTCATCATTTTTTCATACAAAAATAATAATATTTAAATTGGATGTTCTCAATATTACAAAGTCTAAGCGAAGCAAGCGATCGTAAAATAGCGGAGGGAAGCGGGGATCGCTTGCGTCGCGTCATACGGTCTTAGAACAAAAGTTGTTATTTCGAACTGTTGTTCTAGGACTAAATTACTAACAACAGTTAGTGATATAGTCCTGCAGGGTTATTAGTGTTTTACAAATAATCCTGTATAAATAAAACTGGGCAAGAGCGAGTCGGACTGGCGCACGTAGGGTTCCGTACCGTCCGTAGAAAAAAACTGCAAAAAAATCACGTTTGTTGTACGGAAACCGGGAGCCCCCTTAAATATTTATTTTATTTTGTTTTTAGTATTTGTTTAGTAGTGTAAGAAAGAAACAGACAAACCAAAAACAACCATATCCCCAATTCGGCTGGTCACCGCGGGGAGATAGACCACATCCTCCAAAATCTATAGATACTAATGTGAAAAAAAAACCGAATCTAAGCTGAATATTGCAACGCTCAATACGAGGACATTTAAGTCCAATGAATCTCTACTAGAACTAGAATAGGCCCTAGAACAGTAAATTGGGACATTACTGGATTAAGCGAGATAAGGAGAGCAGATGAGAGAATTGAAGAACATGAAAACTACATATTATACTATAAAAATGAAACTGCCGGACTATATGGCGTGGGATTCTAGAATTTAAAGGAATGTCAGATAGAATAGCCGTTATGGTTTTTAAGCTCCCCGGCCACAAACTCAACTCAACTAAACTTCAATTGTCCTGGTATACGCTCCAACCGAAGATGCCGAAGAAGAAACTAAAATCGAATTCTACAACCAACTTAACAATACGATGACATATTTGGACCTTAAAAGCACTGTGATCGTAATGGGCGACTTTAACAGTCAAATCGGAAATCGGAAAACAAATGAAGACAAAATAATTGGACCTTACACTACAGGAAAAAGAAAGATTTTATGTCAAGATAGGAAAAACAACAGACAGGAAATAGCAAAATTAAGCAAAGAAATTAACTTAGGAATACGAAGTCATAGACAGAATACTAGAATACAAACAATCAATTACTACATAGAAAAAATAGGTGGTGCGAAAAAAGATTGCAAGAATTGAGAGAGAATTTGGACTGGATCGAAAATGTTACACACTGGAAAACAAAAAGAAACAAAACAAATAGAATCGAAATTTTAAAAATTGCAACAGACTATTACCGAGAGCTATACAATGACAATAAATTATTGTCCGAAGTACAGCAACAAACTTTCCAAAAAGACAAAAAGGAAGAAGACAGTCCAAAGATTATTCGAGAAGAAGTCATCAAAGCAATAAAATCACAAAAAAGAGGAAAAGCGCTAGGTGAATATGCCATATCCAACGAATTCCTTATCGGAACGTCTGCAAAAATATTAAATATCATTACGGACTTATTTAATGAAATTTTAAATACCGAATACATACCCCACCAGTGAATATCATCAACGATAATACTTATACACAAAAAAGGAAAGAAAAGCGACATATCAAATTATAGACCTATTAGCCTCATGTCGAACGTGTATAAAATTTTCACCAAAATCTTATTAGACCGCGTAACAAAGATACTGGACGAAAACCAACCATGGGAGCAGGCGGGATTTCGAAGCGACTTCTCAACGCTCGACCATATTCACACCATAAAACCGGTCATCCAAAAAAAAGTAATGAATACGATATACACTACTACATAGCGTTCGTGGGTTATAATAAAGCGTTCGACTCACTTCAACATGCAAAAATATGGAAAGCGTTAGAAATACAAGGAGTAGACAAAAAATATATACGCCACATTAGCAATATCTACCAGAACATGACAGCTAAAGTACGAACAGAAAGAGTGGGTGAAGCCTTCCCTATAAAGAGAGGAGTTCGACAAGGAGACCCCCTGTCACCAAAACTTTTCTCAGAAGTCCTCAAATACGTATTTAGACGCCTCAAATGAGACAACTATGGATTAAATATTAACGGAACACACCTGAACCACCTAAGATTTGCACGATCTGATATTTATTACAGACAATACGAGAAGCCTACAGAAAATGCTCGAACAACTTACATTAGAAAGTAGACATGTTGGACTGTCAATGAACACCTCAAAAACGAAACTAATGACAAATACAGAAAAGATCCCAATTAAAGTCGATGGTACGCAAATAGAATACGTGAATACACATACCTTACATACCTTGGACAAATTACTTCAAGGTTGCCTGGAAGAAATCGCCTAGAGCGCCAGTAATAAGGCCGCCAATTGTGTGTTTTTTATGATATGGTTTTCTTTTGTAAATTTATAATCTTGATGTGCAATAAAGTATATATAAATAAATATAAATAAATAAATACCTCTCCAAAAGACCTAACAAAGAAAGAAATAAACCACAGAATTAATCTATCCTGGAAAAGATACTGATCTTTAAAAGAAATCGTAAAAAAACCCGAAGATAGAATACCACTTAAATACAAACAAATAATAATAATAATACGTTTATTTAAGATAACCAGGATCCAATATGTTAGTAGTATAAAAAAACTTAAAACTAGTGTTAGTATTAATTTATTTATTTATTGATTGCTTCACTCATTGAATGCCGTAATTAAAGACACTATAGAAAGACAATTGCTTATGTCGAACTGTGTAACTTAAGACATTCGAAAGGTTAAGCTACTCGCCCCCTGCCTGACCCATGAATCGAGGTATCAATACTCATGTGAGCATTAATACAACGATTCATGTACAGACAGTCCACTCTACTGGCTATCATACTTAAAACGATGTTACGACTAGCCCGCACTCTGCTCAGCATTGACGCGCATCGCTTGCGCAGAACAGCGTAGAAGCAATCGATGCGCGCCTCTGCAAACATACGAGACGCACTACAGTGACGGGGCAGCCGCAACATCGTCCTAAGCGCATTATTATATTGTACCCGTAGGGCACTGTACGCTCTTTGAGTATAGACTGCCCACAGGCTACCGGTGTAAAAAGAGGCACAGAAGGCTCTAAAAAGTGTAATTTTTACCTCACTGGTACACCGCGCAAACCTGCGAGCAATCATGTTCGCCCTAACGGACAGTGCCCTACGTTCACGTTCAAAACAAAAAGTATTCAATTCATGTATTCTATCTGATATGACGTACGGATGTTAAACATGGAGTTTAACGCAACAAAACACGCAAACTAGAGACCTGTCAACATGGAATGGAAAGAAGCATGCTCAATGTTAAACTAAGATACCGACTAAAACTTGAAACAATCCGGAAGCAAACTCCATAGTAAGTGGAGGTGGACAGGCCACATGATGAGAAACAAAAAGAACAAGACAACACAAAAGAAAAAGAGGCAGAAAGCGTCGGAGATGGGAAGATGAGTAGAAAGACACAAGAACGTACTCTATGGCAAGCTTTAGAGAAGGCCTATGCTGAGTGTGAGACAATCTTCGTAAAACTGGTGAAAAAAAAAAAACAAAAAAAAATATAAAATTTTGTTTAGCAGATAAGAAATATGTTTTGTAAGATTGTTAAATATTAGGCTTTATTATTATTATTTTTGTTTTTATAGTGGCAACAGAAATATATAATTTGTGAAAATTTCAACTGTCTAGCCATCGCGGTTCTTGAGTAGTACAGCCTGGTGACAGACAAACGGACAGACAGCGAAGTCTTAGTAATGGGGTTCCTTTGGGTACTGAACCCTAAAAAAGTGACAATGAGTGGTGTTTCTAACTAGACTGCTCAACATAATAATTAACGAAAAATAATATTAAAATGCCTTATTGTCCCATACTATGCTTTAAAAACCATAGTCGGACTAAAAATCGAACTCATGGAGGTGTATCCATACCACCGAAAAGTATTATTTTCGGATTTATTTTAATAAAATGAAAAAATAAAATTACGTAAAACATTGCGCATCATTTACAAACAAAACTAGTCCTTAGGGACATAAAATCAGAGTTGATTTTCTTTTCACGGTTAATAGCTTTTCTGGAATTTTCGTTAGTCTACCTAAACTTTTGACGCTATCCAAATAATGCGTGACTTTATCGATAAAATAAATCGATATGTATTATATTGCCTTTTTAATATTATAGTTTAATAGTTTTTGTAAGTATATATAGTTTAATAGTTTTTGTAATAATAATAATACAGATAATTATTAAATTAATAAATTTAATAAAATAAAATTGTGGTATGTTTTTATGATGTATTTTAAATAAATTTAGTTAAAGAGTTAGGAACAACATAGGGCGTTTGAATTATACTTAATATTCTTATGTTTAGCAGTGGGCGATGACGATAATTTCAGCTGAGATGATGCTATCACAACTCTACAAAAACAAAAATTGTCTTTGTCCTAAAATTTATTTTGTGATTTTTCCATTCACTATGCTTTATGATAAAGAAAAAATATTTAAATTCCTTAAAAAGTTTGCTTTTGTGTTGGTTATCACAATAAATCTTTTTTCTTGAGTTAGTACTTTAAAAAAAAGTATTCAATAGTCATCATGATGTTTTTAAAAATACCGCGAAGAAATTAAGATGGTGCAACTATCGCACAGCATTTACTGATTTTAATTAAGTGATAAACAGCGAATAACTGTTTTTTTTAGAATACAGAAACTGGTTAAAATGTCATGTATAAAGTGTAAATATGAAGCTGACGCATTTTGTTACATATGTGGTACATTTATTTAAAATACGAGAGATATTTTTTTTATAAATGTGTGAAAAACTTTGTGAAGCCTACGAAGCTTATTTTAAATGCCCTGTTCGTAATTTAGTTATACCATGGGCTCCACATGTTGCTTGCGGTAATAGCAAAAAAATATTAGGTAGATAAACAAATTTTTAGTAAAAAAAAAACATTTCTTCTAGATAAACCATTTTTTATTGTTATCTTTATTTAATTTAGGTTAGTTTCAAGGTGAGAAACGGAATATAAAATTCGCAGTAACAAGAATTTGGCGAGAGCCAAAAGACTACGTCGGTAACTGTTATTTTTGCAAGTTATTCCTGTTAAAAGACGTAAAGGCAAAAATGCAAAACCCATCGAATATCTTGTTTCGTCTTCGGCTCCAATTTCTCATAGCTCACAACTTCCAGTATCTGAACCTTCTACGAAATTGTCTCAATCAAGCTTATCTCAGAGTTCAAATAAAAATATTGAAGATGAAGCATTTGTACTGTTATCAAACTATTGGCTGCAGAATGTCTTTAAAGGTACATATGCTGCATGTTTATTTAGATACATTTAAAAACAACATGGAGGCGTTTTCAGAAGAACAAGGCGAACGTTTTCATCAAGACATCATAGACTTCGAACGCTGTTATCAGAGCCAATACAACAAAAATATGATGGGGGCCTAGTTTTGGTGTTTAGTGATACCAAATTCTTATAAACATGAATAAAAATGTGATAGGGTTCACTTTTAAACTTTTATCTACTATTTTGTAATTTGATATGACATAAAAAGCTGATAAAAATCATACCAACACAAATTAATTTGTTTCAAGTTTTTTATGAAAAAAAAATATTCTATAAATTTTCTAAAATATTGATCAACCGTTCTTCTGGATACAAAAGCAAACTTTTTTTAGGCTATATGTATTTTTTTGACTAAATTGTCGATAAAGCTATCGATATTTAATACTCTCTCAAAGTCAAAATTGTGTTGTCTTGTTGTAATTGATGTACAATGCAAATAAATACCCTTTTTACTATGTTTAAAAACCGGCCAATAGCGTATCTGGCCACGCTCAGTGTAGGGTTCCGTAGTTTCCCGTCCGTCACAATAAGTATGTAATGCTTATGAGTTTAAAAAAATGCTTGCATATACGATACAAACTCAGTCCAGAAATTATATTGTACAACCTTTTTCTCTTTTTCGTACACAAACTGTTCTTTCCATCAAGTTCAAAATGATTTTCCTAGAAAGTTCTTATAAAGTTCTACTTTTCAGATTTTTTTCATATTTTCTAAACTGATTGTTCAAAAGTTAGAGGGGGGGGGGGACATTGTTTTTTACTTTTGGAGCGATTATTTCCGAAATTATTGACATTATCAAAAAATTATTTTAGTAAACCCCTATTCATTTTTAAATGCCTATCCAACAATATATCACAGGTTAGGGTCGAAATTAAAAAAAATTACTTCTCACTTTACCTAGAGGGGGGCTACCCTAATAATAATACATTGTTACACTAGGGGTGAAAGTAACTCATTTCGTCCCGAGAAGGAGTTGGCGGCCGAGCAGAGCGAGGTCGATAATTTGAGGGGTTAAATGGGTTACTTTCACCCCAAGGTAAACACTGTGCTTTTCATTATGAATACGAGGAAACCTAAAAATAAAATAAAAAAGTTTGCAAAACCTGAGTCGTCGTACCTATGATTTTAAGTAGGTATCTTTCTTCCGATTTAGGCGGTAAAAGGTATTCCACTACTGCTTTAGCCTCTTCTCTTATGAAATTAGGCGTTTAATCACTATTTTAATCTGATAAACATAACGTGTTAATACAAATCTCTGTTGTACGGAAATGTAAACAAAACTCGAAAAAACCAACGACTGATTGCCACTTTCCAGCCATTTTGATTTTTTTTTTCCTGCGGCCGGCCAGCTATTCAGCCTCATTAATGAAAAATTATAAATTCATTAAACCCCAAGCGAACGCCGGCGTTCGTGCACCTATTGTCTTTCTATTGTGTCTGTAATTTCCACGATTGAAAGGTTAATTGTAATCTTTTAAAAATAAAGTATTTTAAAGAAATAGTTGAACAAATAAATCACAGCGCTGTGATTGACTGGCTGTATAAAAAATTGGAACACGGTTCAATAGAAATGTGAAGAACTAGTTTTTTTTTTTAATAATTTGACAGCTGTCAGTTGTAAAGTAAAACTCCCTAGGGATGAAAAGTATCACTTTCAGCCCGCTCCTCAGGCAACTTCAGACCTACTTTCAAAGTATGAGTAATGAAAAACAATTTTTCAAATTTTTATTTTACTACTTTGTCGGCATGATTGATATACATATTGGTACCAAATTTCAGCTTTCTAGTGCTAACGGTCACAGAGATTAAGCGAGGACGGACAGACAGACATGGCGAAACTATAAAGGTTCCTAGTAGCGTTGAAAATTCCGGAAAGAAACAATTGTTTCTTTCAATGAAAAAAACAAATTGTGTATTTTTCTGTTTTTTTTCACATGTTGCATTGAAATCTTGCGGAAAAATCGTTTGGGAACAAAATAGAAATATTTCGAATGTTTTATTTTTTGTTTCGGGTAATTTCATGAAAAATGGAAAAAAATGGGCATAAGACTCCCCAAGTGTCGCCATTTAGGCGCTATAATGATGCCCACTGTTGGACATAAGTCTCCCCTCGCTATAATGACCTGTGTCCAGTGATGGACATAAGCTTACCCCAAGTTTCACCATTTAGGCGTTATAATGACTGATGCCCACTGTTGGACATAAGCCTCCCCCAAGTATCGCCATTTAGGCGTTATAATGACTGATGTCCACTGTTGGACACAAGTCTCCCCTCGCTATAATGACTTGTGTCCACTGTTGGACATAAGCCTCCCCCAAGTATCACCATTTAGGCGCTATAAGGATTGCTGTCCACTGTTGGACATAGGCCTCATAAAGTAGTGCGCCTCACCATCAGATTGCGTCATCTAGTTTATTTTAATTTTACAAAAAGTACGCATTTGAAAAAAACAAACATGAAGTTTTCGGATCTTTTCATACTTTTCCGTTTTTTTTCGGTTTTATTGGAAAAATACATGAAATTTTTAATTTATAAATTTCGTGAAAGTTTCGAATGTTACATTGAATAAAACAACAGTATTTGAAAGAAACGGGAATATTCCCTGTTTTTTTCAACGCTAGTTCCTAGTTGACTACGGAACCCTAAAAATTGTCTTTAATCATTTTAATTTCATTATTTTATACTATCACGCTATCGCCTTCATATTTTTTTTTTTGCATTATGCGTTTTGAATACGTTTTCATACCATCGATATTATTTCGATCGAATAAGGTTACTGCACTATTAGAGTAGCAGCCTGCATTCGTTTCAGTGATACGCCATTCAAATACCAATCTTATTTTTCCCCTGTTACAGTTTATACTGAATATAATTATATACTGAACAATGCCATCTAGTGACGAGTGGCAGTACTGTAGATTGTATTTCTTTCTTGTTTTTGTCAATTTGATTTATAGGTTGTTGAAATTAAAGTTGCATTTCGTTTAATTTTTTTTTTTTGTATTTCCTCTACGCCCTGTTTTTGTTTTCAGCCAATCATATTTTTGGGTTTGCAGTAAGAGTAAATTGTAAATGTATGAGTTTGGCGACACCGGTTCTGGAACAAACATTTTCTCAAGCTACTTCCACTGTTTTTACTGTTCCGTGGTTTTAATTATTGTTTAATACAATAGAAACTAACTCTATGTTCAAAAAAGAATATCTAATGACGTATTTCTTAGAAGGGAAGAAAACACGCTGAGGAAAAGAGCGAAATGTTTGTAAATTTTTCATTGTGTATTTAGGGTTCTGTACCTCAAAGGGAAAAGCGGATATCTTATAGGATCACTTTGTTGTCCCTCTGTCTGTCAAGTCCTTTATCTCAGGAAGGCGTGAAGGTATCGAGCAGAAATTAAGACTATATACTGTAGGTGTGCTGTTTTTGATTTTTTCAAGGAGTCCCTTGAAGCTGTGAAAAAATCAAACTTCTATTTTAAAGAAAAAAAAAAGATACGGCTATTTAAGTTGCAAAAAAATGTATGTAAACAGATATGAGAATAAATCAGAAAACAGTAAATTTGTTCGTCATAAAAAAATGCGATTCGTAAAATCTTCGATAATTACGTAAGTTTGTACGGAATCCTCAGTGAACGAGTCCCACTCGCACCAGCGCCACTCGCCCAGTTTTTTAATTTCGTATGTCTTACCTAATAATTGAAATAAATAATCGCTAAAACTTATTACTCATAGTCTTAGGTACATAATGAATAAAGCATAATTATTCTAATTTGAACATTGGAACATTTCAAACAATTCAAGCGAATATCCGCTATTTAAATGGTTACCGTTATACGTTTTGCGAAAGTTAAAATTACATAGTTGTCGGTATATATTAATAAAAATTAACTTAGTTTGTTATAACAGTCGAGGCGGGATTGAAATTATAGATCTGAAAGTGTAATGACAAATCTGTTCTAAGAGTCGAAAGAGTGTGTGACTGTTCCTAAAAACCCTATAAAGATAAAGTTGTAATTTTTCCTGAATAATTCTACAAGAAGTTGTGAAGGTCGGTTTCCCCTTAAGGGGAAGCCCCACTTTCGCTCGCCCCTGTGGTTCTAATCCTAATGACTTGGACCAACCCCATCGACAGTAATGCTCCTTGTCAGTAATCCTAGCATGTAACGGATAGTTATTCGGTTCAGCCTTCAATTGGCAGTGTTTCAGACATGGCTGCGTCAAATATGCAGTCAGTGTCAAGTTTCCTCCAAAGGTAGGCTTTCTCAGAAGTACCTAACAACAACCGCAAGCTTAGGTCACCTAGTCATAGGATGGAACAAGAGAATATAAAACAGACCACCACACTCACCTATTCAGTTTTCGACACAGTTGCTGAGATTCACTCGCGTACTTGCGCGAACCAGACCATAAACTACATACTTCCGCTCGTAATCAACATAGATCTCTATTATAAATGTTGAACAAGCCTAAACTGGACTCAGTCTATTTGTATATAAAACAATATCCCAATACTAGTACTCCTAAGAATTATAACGGGACCTGACCCTGTAACCCTATGGCATCTACTAAGTCAACTAGCTTAACTTGCCGCTGCTGGGACAACAATCTCCTCCGGGGCCCTGAAGCTAAGTTTTCCTAGCCTGCCGAGGCAAACTCCGCGCCTGTTCTCGCTTTACGGCTCAGTGTTGCTTATCAATTACTACGCTTTGCTAAATAATTTTTATTGCTTTGTTTTTCTATAGTTTCTAAAAGGTTTGGGTCGCCTGGTTCTCACGACTTATATGGCTCGCACATATTGGGGACTCTGTTGGTTAATTCTTTACATTTAGGTATGCTAAAATATTTCTTCGAAGAGATTTTCAGTAATTAGTTCCTATAACAAAGTTCCTTTCACATTATAAAAGCAATTTATGCCCCTTCGTTTGGCGCTACGTATTTAAAGTGCCGTGATGTATAAAAACAAAAATATAATATTTTTTTATTAAGGAGTGACAAGCAGTCACAAGTGTATCAATAAAACCGTGAATAGAGGATCGTTCACGGTTTTTAGGGTTCCGTAGCCAAATGGCAAAAAACGGAACCCTTATAGATTCGTCATGTCTGTCTGTCTGTCTGTCTGTCTGTCTGTCTGTCTATCTGTCTGTCTGTCTGTCTGTCCGTCCGTATGTCACAGTCACTTTTTTCCGAAACTATAAGAGCTATACTGTTGAAACTTTGTAAGTAGATGTATTCTGTGAACCGCATTAAGATTTTCACACAAAAATAGAAAAAAAGCAATAAATTTTGGGGGTCCCCATACATAGAACTGAAACTCAAAAATTTTTTTTTCATCAAACCCATGCGTGTGGGGTATTTATGGATAGGTCTTCAAAAATGATACTGAGGTTTCTAATATCAGTTTTTTCTAAACTGAATAGTTTGCGCGAGAGACACTTCCAAAGTGGTAAAATGTGTGTCCCCCCCCTCTAACTTCTAAGATAAGAGAATGATAAACCTAAAAAAAATATATGATGTACATTACTATAAAAACTACCAACGAAAATTGGTTTGAACGAAATCTAGTAAGTAGTTTTTTTTTAATGCGTCATAAATCGAAAAAAATACACTATTATTAAAACATCGATCAAAGTTATAACACATTACAAGAACTTTTATATTATGTTACTTGCTGCTACGGAACCCTTCATGGGCGAGTCCGACTCGCACTTGGCCGGTTTTTTTTTAATGCAGTCTGTTGACTTTTGGAACAGGCTCAAGCTGCCTTTATTTCAAAAGTCAAATTTTCAAAATCGGTTCTGCAGTTGCAGATATTACTTCTTACAAATAGTAGTCGGCATATCTAACGACTGTTGCGAACACGTTGCGGGCTGAACATTCAGCATTGCTTTGAATGCCTAAGCGAACTATAAAATAAATAATATTTCTGCATTGCCTGAACGTTTTAGGCATTCCGTAAAATTTCGGATTATACACATTGCCAGTAATAACTAACTACGTAAAATAACTTTTACTTTCTAACTTTCATAAAAGTATTAGGTTCAATTAAAACTCTAATAATCCCTGTTTTACAGAGCCAACATAAATAAAATTTAAGGGAATAATAAAATATACGTACCAAAGAGAAGTGAGATATTTCAGCTTTACTGAGCTCTCCAATTGCGAGTCGGTTTAATTAATTCATCTGAAGTTAAGACGTTTCTTTTATTGTGTTCCTACCACTTAGGAAAGCGAACATTGGAAATACATTTATTAATTAAAAACTGTGCTTAAAATTATGGCTTACGTCCTATGAAATAAAAATGAAGCTAGGAGGTAATCTCTGTAAGTACTTACTGGTCCGATTGCGAAAACGTTTTTCACCGATAGAAAGCCATTTTATTCCTAATTTACATATTTTTTATATGTGATAGGCTGATATGTATTATGATAGGCTATATTTTATGTACGTGGGCGATGCCGCTGTGAACACGTGGCACGAAATACTTTGAAAAGAACGAAAAGATTAACACAGGTGGGTGTTACTCTGTAAAAGTCTGACACTCCTCTTTGCTCCACCAAGAGCAGAAGAAATTATTATATTCTACTAAAAAACAAGCTAAATCTCTAGTGACGTAAACTAATGCCCCCTACTAAATAATGTAGTAGTAGCAAAACACGTACAATAGCAGCCAGATTCTCTAACATACATCGAATCCTCGGAGTAGCTACCGACAGTGAATATTAACAGAAGGATTATCTCGTCGGAAGTTGGCTGGGTGCTCTCACTAATATCTCAACTACGTGTTTACACTGGGATACGCGAATTAGACGGTATTATATCCGTTACTATGGTGATTAGAGAGCTCACTACATGTTCGATGGTAACCCTGTTTTGCCGCTTATTGATAAGGCTATGTCTAATCAAGTGTGTTGTGCCTATTTATATACAACCAGTTCATGTAGGCCTCTTAAACCTAATTTATGTAACCAGACTTGTTTATTACTGCTGAAAATAAATTGTGTGTTTATTTTGTCCTGACACGTGTTAATAAAATGTATGTTTATACCTTAGAAGTAACGACCGTGATGATAAACAAGTACAGTCTTATTAAGATAACTGAGTATACTAGAAATAATTTGTTACTTTTTTTTATCTAATATTTTTCTCGTCTTTCTGTAGTATTGGTACGCAATAAAATTATTTTAATAAGGTACTTCGTAAGAGTATAAATAACAGGCAACCAGTAGTAGTGGTCGTATTCAGCAAGACACTAGAGATTTAACTAGTAATTGCTCTGTTGAATATTCAAAGCCGTATGCCTGATGATCGCCAAACGCTGCTACACACTCTTGATTAGTACACCTAAGTACTCGTGTTTTACAACATTCTATTTACCTTTATACCAATTTCTAAGAAACTATTATTTTGTTTGAATTTATATTACTACTACATATTGTTTACTAGCTGTGCCCGCGACTTCGTTCGCGTGGACTAGAGGTTTTTTTCTAAAATACAAGTAGCCTAAATTACTTCTTATTACATCAGCTAGCTGCTACTGCTGCGACCCGTCAAAATCGGTCCAGCCATTTCAGAGATTAGCCGAAACAAACAGACAGACAGACAAAACTTGTAAAAAAAAATTTTTGGTGTATGTGCCGAATTATATTCATATGCATTTAGTAAAAAGCGGATATTAAAAAATACAAACAGACACACAAATTTTATTTATATGTATTATAGATACTCTATATTAATATTTTGCGATATTTTGCGAATTTCTTTTACTTCGTTTAAGTTTGAAATTAGACGGTTATGTATCAATGAACTGTACATTATTAAATATTTATCTATTTAAACTTTATGCAACACACGGGCCCAAAGGCGGACTTTTGGTGACATTCCGCGAGAGCTGTGCGAGGAACCTGAGTGGCGCGAGGGGACGTTGTGGTCTGTGTAAAGTGTATGACTTGTTTAAAACAAATCTTTGCAAGGAGAATGTGCGGTACGAGCATGCTTAGTGAAACTGTGTAGCTAAGTGGCTTTAGCTAAGTCCTTTTAGTTACGAAGGTGCAGCCATCTCTTGCAGACATCTCTTGCTGTAATTGATGTTAAAATACCTCGCTCTTTCCCTTTTTCGCAAGAGTTGAGCTAAGCCTCCTATAGAAAGTGTAGTGACTCCAATGGTGGACTTTTACTTCGGGTACGACCTCGATACCTGGCACATCTTTGATGGTAAAGAACCCCGGATGCCTTAGCACTGGCATTCTTTACCGGTAAACTAAAGGTTGTAGAGATATAAAAAGCCTGGTACGTAGTTCAAAGGAAGTCGTTGGAAACATTAATTAAAAAGAGTTTTTGGTTTGCTAGCTGCGTTTTTTCAATAAACTACTAAGCTTAGTACCTAGTAGGAACGAACATAGGTCAGTTACGAAGACTTTTCACAGGTTAATTGAAAACTTTTCACGTGGGTGGAGTTGTGGCCTCTAGTTCTTTTTCTATAGAACTTGTACCACTGAAGTTTGTACCACTGTACGGCCTTTCTCAGTGAAATAAATCACTGAACCGACTTCGTAGAAACTTTGACTAGTCTGTTATTTTTTTTACCATTATAATTCTTTATTATAAAACTACTCGCGGTTTTTGCCTACGCCTTTGGTAATTTATTTTTAGATGGGAAATCATCCAATGACATCTCCTGCCCTTGGACGCTACTAGTTCCTTCGCTACCTTGCATAACAAGGTCACGTTTTTCAGAAGAAAACCCAATGCCCCAGAAGGGTTGTCTATTGTTTACCCGAAGATTATATACCATAATCATCATATTCCCGAATTTCATTTAACCGAATTTCATTTGCCCGAATGTTTTGTTTGCCCTAAAAGACATATGACATACTGCTAATTGCCCGAAACTTAGATACCATAAGATACGAGTGCCATACGTATTGTTTTTCATATTTTTAAGTGCCATAATAATTATCAAACATAATATTTAAACGCCATAATGATTATTAGACATAACATTAAAATATTCTTTGCATGGTTGATCGTGGGCTTGGTAGACGCTACTTCTGTGTTGTTTATAGAAAAATAACCACGAAAGAGATTTTTTTTATGGTGGGAAAAATCATGCATTGACATCCCCCGTCCTTGGGCGGAGCGGGAGATAGTGTGAGACTCTTACTGACTAAAAGACCCACCCCGTTCCTTCTAGCCTTCATACCGGGGCTCGAGCGCCCTTTTGGATAACCCTGGCCCCAGTAGGCTTCGACCCGGCTGGGTCCCTGCTGTTGCTGACAACTCATTAAGGCGCGCGGGAACAGTGCGCGCCGTCGACGACTTTTGGTCCGGACAGTTACCGGACGGCCGGACAGCGAGCTACCCATTGCTCACTGTCCGCAAGCCCGCGTCTACGTTGGCCGGAAATCGGAATTAGAATCCCGGCGACAGCGGCGGCGATAACGCGGTTGCCTGATGCGTTCGGCCTCCTCCTTTGCGACCACTCCTCCTCTCTCCGGACCATGGCCTCAACCAAGGCCCAGAGCGAGAGGTCTCCGCCGCCGATCGCCCCAACGAGGGCACGGCGATGCTCCGCCCAAGCAGGGCACACCTCGACTGTGTGCTCCATCGTGTCCTCCGGGCGTTCCGCACAGTGGCGACACCCGGGCGTCACTTCCGCATGAATCGAGTGCAGGAAACTCCCGAACGAACCATGTCCGGTGAGTACCTGCGTCATGCGGAAGGTAAGGACGCCGTGAGGTCTTTCCAGCCACGCCTCAAAGAGGGGACTTGCCGCCATGATTGTGGCGTGCCCAGCACTGGGTTGCGATAGTTGTTGACGCCATTTCACCATGAGATCCCGCCGGAGCTCTGTCCGTCATGCCGTGACCTGTCGTGGCAGCGGACTTTCACCCCGGCGTTGCATCTCCACGCGCATATCGTGCATGTGTGCAAGGACTGTTGCCTCCAGATCCCACGGTGGTAGGCCAGCAAGAAGGCTCGCCGCTTCGCGGGAGACCGTGCAGTATCCCCGCACCATTCTTATTGATGCCATGACCCTCTGGCAGGCGTTCAGTATGGCCGCCGGTTGCTTTTTCAGCGACGGCGCCCACACTGGCGCCCCGTAGAGGGCCATGGACCGAACGATCCCCGCGTAGAGCCTCCGGCAGGAGGCGTCTGGACCCCCAAAGTTGGGCAGGAGCCGCTTGAGCGCAGCTCCAGTCCGGTTGAGTTTGGGAGCCAGACGTCGGTAATGCTCCACGAAATTCCGCCGGCTGTCGAGGACGAGTCCCAGGTATTTTATCGTCGACCCGACACCGATGTGAACTCCTCCTACCGTTAGTTGGGAACTCAATGGCGGCGCGTTTCAAGAGCGGCGACCGTGGAAACACATTGCCTCGGATTTGTGAAGCGCCGCCTCGAGTACCAACTCCTAGATCCTAACAACAACCATCGCAACCCCGCGTGTCGCTAGAGCGACCGCCGCCTGGTACGACTCTCCCTGCGCTAGAACCAGCGTGTCGTCTGCGTAGCAAACCACGCTGACCCCGTCAGGGAAGTCGCCGCACACCCGATGTTCCACAAGGGCCCTAGTACCGACCCCTGCGGAACACCGCACGACATCTCTTGACGTTTCCAGTCTCCCTGGTGACCGGGGTAGACTATAAGTCTCTCCGACAGATAGGCCTCGACCACTCGACAGAGGTATAACCCGTTGGTACCGGAGTGCCCTCCGGATCGTACTCCAGGGCCTGGAGTTGAACGCGTTGGCAATGTCCAAGGACACTGCCATGATACACCTGCCCCGGGACACCGCAGCCCCCGTCGTGAGGGCTCGCACGCGCATGATGGCGTCCACCGTAGAGCGCATCCTGCGAAAGCCGAACGGCGGGCTCTATTCGCTCGCTTCGCTCGCTCACACGACCCCGCCATCCCCTTTTAACCTAACCTATCCGAATCGGAGTGCCCTAAAGTCCCAATTGCATCCAGTTTCTTCTGATATAACAACCGTTACATACCCAATGTCGATGGCAAATGATGTTATGGCATATAATAATTATGGCATGTGAAAATTAGGGGTTACAATGATTATGACAAATGATGTTATGGTAAGTGACTTTATGGAAAACAAAGCTTCTAGCACGTGACTAATATAGCAAATAAGAGTAGGGCAAATAAATATTACGTCGTATAATATTATGGCAAATGATAATAAGGTAAATAAAATTCGGGCAAACGCCGGTATACCCCCCAGAAGGCTTCGAGTCTGGGCCCCTACGGTTTGCGAAAATCCAAAAAATAAGGTTCCCTTTTTTTCCTTTTGAGCTAGGTACGGAACCCTAAAAAGAAACCTTTAATACAAAATTATCTTGATTCTGAGAATAACTTGTAAAAGTACGTGGAATAACTTGGAGTCAGGGGCACGTAATTAATTAGATGATGTTGGTCTTCTGTTAATACCTTCAATCTTTAGGAAGGTTCGGAGAAGCATACTTGCTTCTTAATCGACAACGTGGTCGATTAAATGGCTGAAGAACTTAGCGTGCTTGTTCAATAGCATAGAGTTCGGAATCGCCACGTCCCCCCCCCCCCCCGGCACCGGCAGCTTTAAATACTACCACTGTAATCAAAATTAGGTTATAAAGGCCAAAGTTTGTGAGAGTGTAGATTTTTGTATGTGTGTGTGAACGTTTTTACTTCAGCCGTTCGAGCATGAAGGCTCGAACGGCTGAACAGATTTCGATGAAATCTGGTACACAGGTTTCAGCATATCCTAGAATAGTACATAGAGTTGTAATCAACAACTACTTGCACATACATGCAAGAAAGACAGAGTGGCGATCACGTACCGGAAGACGCAGCGTTGGAAGGCGTCCCTCAAAGTAGACCGATGACCTGCCCCCCCTTGCCAAGTCACAACCGTTTCGTTTGCGTCGAACGCCTCGAGTTGGCCACGCCCTGATTTTTTTTCTGACCAAGTGAATGAGCGTTATGATGACGTCATTCCCGTACATTTGAAGTTTTCTACTACCAATCGCCGTTGTCCATTTGGTTGCGTAACCAGCTCGGACGTGTGGCGACTCTGGTGTCTATATGGTGTCTAGTTTAGTAGTTTAGGGCTATACATCACCGGGAGACCATGGCTGACCACTAGTTTGTACCTACTTGCATACTTACTCATATTTTACATATGAGTAAATATGCAAGTATGTATTTATATCTTTTATATAAATACATACTTGCATATTTACTATTGCAAGTATGTATTTATTTCTTCGCCACATTGGTTTTGTATGAAAAGTTTTGACAATACCGTCTCGCGTCTCTAGCAACGGTCGCCAATCGTCGAGGCCACTCACTTTTCTGTGTTCGTGTTGGAAATCGAACGTGAGCAGATGCTGAAAGGAAACTAAAATTTCAAAGAGAAAACTTCCAAGTCTATCGATCGATTGTTCCATTATTCGAGTGTTTAGTAGTAAACAGGGCAATAAACAATCTGTCTTATATGAGTAGTAGATATATAGGCCCTGACTTACAAGTTGTAGGTCGCGGGTTTAAACCCAGCCAGGCTTATCATCTCACTACTGCTCTCAAAATGGCAAAGGAAAACATCGTGAGGAAACCGGCATGTCAAAGAACCAAAAATTCGAAGACATGTGACGTCCACCAACGCGCACTGGGCCCGCGTGGTGGATTACGGACCATTCCTTTTCCGAGAGAGGAGGCCTTGGTCCCAATAGTGGGAACATTTTAAGGCCGACTACGCTATGCTATGCTTATACCTACTATGAGTATCAAAGCTAATTGGTCGATAGACCGGTAGTCAATAGGTAACAATATAATAATAGGATGTTTTTAACTGTGCATCAAAATTCTAATTCTTCACTAAAAAACTAATTGCACATCAAATATGAATAGACATTTTTACAATTAAGTTTCGCTAAATATCAATTGATGTCCCTTTAGCACGCAATTCGATTCGTAATCGCGAGGTGCAATGGTTTTGTCGAAAATAAAATAGTTAAAAGTTTTTTATACTCTCAAAATCGGGTTACTTGGGAAATTTTCATCTAGTTTCTTACCTGCACCTATTTTCCTTTTATAATAATAAAAGTTCTATATTTTTTATCAAATGTCCAGCAACTGTTGGTTGCTCGATATAGTATAAAACCGCGAATTCTTAGCTAAAATGAAATTGAATAAAGAATTAATCGAATCGTGGATGCATTCACAAATCTGTAAACTGACATACACAACGCATCTAGACCTGAAACAATTACCATACCATACCAATTAACATAGCGCTCTGTTCATCAAATATAATGATCTTTATTTCTGAACCAAAAAAAGTGATTTCATTTGATGTGGTTTAACCTACGGAACAAATGTTGTTCCGTGCGGGAATCGAACCCGCGACACGGCGTACAGCAGCATTTGGCTGCTGTAAGTACCATTTATCGCGGGTTCGCTAAACCCCAGCGCCAACCATACCGTCAAAAAAGTTGTACTGCTATTAGACAATAATTTAAGTACCTTTCAGAATATGCCGCCAAGATCCCGATCCCGATTTCCGGCCACCGCAAGTGCGGGCTTGCGGACGGCGTGCATTGGGTAGCCCACCGTCTGACCATCCGGACCGAGTCCAAGTCCAAGCAACCCGTAGGATCGAAGTCTACTGGGACCAAGGGTCACTCTGACACACTGTCTCGCTTCACCCGTGGACGGGAGATGTCATTAGATGATATTCCCACCTACAAAAAAAAAGTCAAGGTACAAAATTTGTTGTAGGTACTTACCCGAATATGTACAATAGACAAATATCTAGGTAGTACCTACAGGAACACAACATCCTGGATACTTGTGTATTCGAATCACAGAAGCGAGACCGGGGTACGCAGTGGTATTCAATTTACACAAAGTAGAAGAAATCACAAGGCTGTACTAATTATTTTCGAACACCGTGTTTTTCCGTTCACTTACCGTAATTGCTTCCTTTAAATGTTACCCAATAAACATTATTCCGTTCAAATTATTAGAAACTGGACCTACTTTATGCTGAAATGCGCGTTCCACATCAATTTTAGAATTATTCTGTGAGTATAATTTTATTTACCAATAAATTAATGTGGCAGTAAACAACCAAAAGACTATCGTTATTTTCTATGAAGTAGTAGTTTTCTAAAATATAGTACAGTTTACTGTCTATAATATACTATCATCATAATCATAATTTCAGCCGAAATACTAGTACTGTTGGACATAGGCCTCCCCAAGTGTCGCCACAACGACCGGCCCAGTGCCCCTCACGTCGGATGCTATATCATTATCTGCATACTACTTATACAAATCGAAAATATAAGAAATTATTTACATGTCAGTCTGTGGGGTATCGATTTTCAGCAACAAAGTTTGAGATATGGATCTCACCGTAACTTATACGATTATCAGACTGCCACGCATCACGCTGCATGTTGCGTGTCAACGCAACTACGCGCGTACTTGCGGGAGTGCAGATCTGCATCATCGTGCGGGTTTTTTAAGCACTCACGCGCGTTGTTACTTTTTGTAGATTCACACAGACTCTGACTCATTTCATACAAAACCACGCACGTTGCACAGTACTACGAGATTCAGTGTGCCATACCTTGCGTCCACCCCGCACACACGCGTGTGTGGGCGTGTTTCTCTGCTTGTAGGCGCGTGATCTGCATGAACGCGCGTGAGTGCATTTTCTGTGTTGGACTCTGCGTGTTTTCTATACAAACGGAGATACAAACAATGTTAAAACACGCATTCACGCGCTACGCTGCGGGGTGCATGGCAGTGTGATAATCGCCTTAGATACATTAATTCCAGTAGGTTTATGTCGTAGTACATTATTAAAATCGTTACAATAAAGAAATCTCAATGTTTTGTTCAGTATAGTCACCCGTGCCAAGCAGGGAGTGCGGTATCTTTACATTTGTAATATAACAAGGGTCCCCCACCGCATCTATCTGTCTGCCTGAATGGTGTACAGCGGTTTTATCAATAGACAACGTGATTCTTAGGGAAGGATTAGATGTATAATATATGTACATGCATAAATGTACAAGAAAAAAGCAGAAATTTTCATTTTCGGTACAAAATAAAAAGAATGTGTCCATATCGATCATCATTTCAGCCGATACACGTCCACTGTTGGACATAGGCCTCCCCCAAGCGTCGCCACATCGAACGTTCCTGTACGTCCCGCATCCATCGGTTTTTTTTCCATATCGATACGACTACATATTTCATAATTTCTAAGCATATATATAATGTTCCCACTGTTTAGTCTCAGGCCCCCTCTCTGGAACATAACGGTTTCCTTACGATGCTTTCCTTTACCGTTTTGAAACCAGTGGTAATGAAATAAATTACCCAAAGTAATGCGCCTTGATGCGCGCAATGGATGGGTTTAAATCCACGACCTGCAACTCGAAGTCAGTGCCGTTACCACTGGGCCAGCACTACATAATTTGTATATGGCATACACAAAATATAGAAATTAATACAATCAGTATATAGGGAGCCATAGAACTCCTCTTCTTAAACTAGGCAGAAAACATGTCTATACTTTAACATACTTTCTAAGCACCTCAGATGAAATAGAAAAAGAAACCGTTGTTATTAACAGGCAGCTAAATAATAGCAACTGCTTCCTAATTGTAGACTCAGATTCTTAACCGATTAAAACATCACAACCAACAATTCCATAAGTTACTTTACCCTTATAAATGAGAGGTTAATTTGACCAGTGAATTACTCAACTGGATTAAAAACTCCAAATATTTTACGCGGCTGTAACTTTTACGTCTTCTTCCAAGTTACGTAAGTACTTACGTAGGCAGGTTATAAAGACACCTCCGTGTCACTGGATAATCTTATATCACAAGAGTGTTGGAGCTCTTGTAAGGAATGCCTCGCTTGGTTGCCCTTCCGAGTTTGATGCTCTTTACTAAAGTAGGGTACGTTATTGTTCATAACATCAATACATTTACAGTATTAGTAGTAGTAAGGTATCTTTCGTAATTTTAATTTATTGAATTTCATTTATTAGATTAATTTTTTTTTAAATTTTTATTTATTGATAATACATAGAGACTTTAATTTTTTTAATGCATATTTTTTTTTTTTTTGTAATGATTTGCAATGCTTTAATTTATTGTATTTAAGCTAATACCTATCTATTTTATATGAATGATTTCTAATATTAGTTTTTACCTGAAACAAATTAATTTTAATTAACTTTATATTTTTATTTTTCTTACTTATACGGAAATTGAAATATATACGTAGGACCTAAGTAATTTTAATCATAGTAAAAAATAAATTAAATTGTTTTAGTACTGAAAGTAGAGTGGGAGAAAAAAAAAGTTCAATGAAATTACTGTTTTTGCCTCCTAAGTCGGTCTTGAAAATAAAACACTCGTACTTTGTAAAATTGAGTTAAGTAGATTCAGGGCTCACTCAGAATATTAAACCAAACCCTTTATTATGGATTGCAAATTGAACAATTGGATTCTTAAATCTTTGCTTAGCCTAACCTAACCAAAACAGGGTCGTGAGTATTTTTGAAAGATTCCTGGAATGCAAAAGGCAACTAAAAGACAGGTAGGATTTTTACCTTAAAAAACTGACTCACTCTCTCGCTGGAATAGTAGAAGTCATTTATTCAAAACTTGCTAATAAAAAAAAGGTTTATTTAAAACGTTTGAGGTACGTAGAAGAAGATTGTAACCCATAACTATGGTATTTAGACCAAACGGCAAATTACATGGAAAAGCCTTCACAAAACGCCAAGTAATTGGATTTATCTTTTTTTTACAGTCCGAGATTGCAGTAAATGGCGATTGGGTATCGACCCTCGTGTGGCATTAGGGCTGCTCCACTCGAAACGCTAATGTCCCTGTACCGATAAGAGTATATAGTCGAATACGTACGATTTAATACCTGCTGAAAGCTAATAAGTGCCAGTACTTTTAATGGATTTTGGCTCTAAATTCTACTATTTAGATTCGATTAATGTTTCGTATCGTGAGGAAACTGGCATGTCCTAAAACCGAAAATTCGAAGACATGTGACATTCACCAACCCGCACTGGGCCCGCGTGGTGAATTACGGCCCATTTCCTCCCCTAGAGAGGAGGCTTGAGTCCCAGCAGTGGGAACCTTTAAAAGGCTGATGATGATGAATGTTTCGTTTTAATAAAAAATCTTCTGCCAGCGGCTTCGCCTGCGTAAAAGTCAAAGAGTTTATCTTGACGGAATGTACTCCCTTGATAAAAATCTCGAGAGAACCCACTCCCGGTATAAAAATATATATCCCTGCTATTTCCGTACATGGTCTAAAGGTCATGGAATAACAAACATATACGCACATACGTTCAAATGTATACCTTTGTAATATAAGTGGGGTAAAATAAAATTAAAAAAAAACTGGGCAAGCGCAAGTTGGACTCGCGCCCTGAGGATTCCGTGACAGTTAAATTTTCGAATATCGAATCTCAAAGATTTTTACAAATCGTAAAAAGTATTTTTTTGTAACTACAAATTTACAGTTTTCAGATTTTTTCCCTATACTTATGCTATGAGACCTTGCTTCGTGCCGAATTTCAGGATTCTAGGACAACGACAAGTACCCTATGAATTTGATTCCCTTAAGAGTTTTTTTTTTCGTTAACCTAGAAGATTGATTTTTTAGCTTCAAGGAAGCTATGAAAAAGACCGCAAATTTGAGAATATGGTTTTAATTTCAACTCGATACCTCCACGCGTTCTTGAGATCTTTATATTTTCGGTCTTGCTTGACAGATAGACAGACAGACAGATGGATGGAAAACATAATGAGGGTTCCAATTTTTCCTTTTAATGTATGGAACCCTAAAAAAAACAATTGGTTATCTAAGGTCGGACGATGTCACTGCCGAAGCTAACTTGAGAAGAGGTGGTCAAATGACCCGGGCGACCAATGCAAAGGGTGGTTCTTGGTAGCTCGAGAAAAGAATACCTGAAAGAAGTTGGGATAGGCGCCCAGCAGTGGGAAAGTATAGATTAAATTTAAAAAAAAAAATGCTGAAGGGTAAATAAAAGTTGCCGATATAAATATCGCAATCCAGAATTTCAGTGTCTGTTTTAATTACTCGCATGTAGGTGGGACCTAGTGGACAATGTGATGTACATAGTTTTATTATATTTCAAGTACACAACTGCACAATATGTGGCATCATTAAAACAAGCGCGATTTCGGTAGAGCTGAACATTTTATTTTAGTATTGACTACCTCAGCGAAACTTCCCGATAAGTCTGACTCGATATAGTTGCTGCCAAATGCTGCAAAGCCATCAGAATGTTGTTGTATCCGCATTCTAATGGAAAACAAAGTGACTGTTTGCTGTTCACATTTCCTATACTTGACACTGACTAAATAAATAAGGAAACCGGGCAAAGGCCAAAAAAAAATAAGTTATCACTTCTTCTTTTTCGGTGTCATATAAGTCGGCATCCCCTTTTTAGCCACCACTATCTTTTTATAAGCTTTCTTTTTCTGTTTCTTTTCTTTCTTGTCAGGAGATGCTTCATCGACGGGATCGAGTTTTGGTTCTTGAAACTTAAATGCAGGAAACGCGGTCATATCTACCCCTTCGCCACCCCCATAGTTCTTATCCAGTTTAGCCATTTCTGATTTTAGTTCTTTTAAAATAGATGGGTTGGGATCCAACAATGAGCCATCAGGTTTCTTACTCCTGTACTCTCTTATTTTGTCAAGGAACAGTTGCTGAACAGGGTCGACAGCTGTTTTGTTGCCTGTTCCTTTCCCTGATCCTTTGTTTCTGGTAAAAATTGCGGACACCAACGTCGCCCGATATCCACAAAATACTTTATAAGTAAACATATTTCTGAATTGAATTCTGTGATATTATTATATTAAATTTTACACTGCTAAGAAGCCTTTCTATTTACAATAACGTAAATTATGACAGATAAATGTCAGTACAGACCCACCAACTTATCTGTGAACTGTGTGGTAGCGACACCGTCGCTTTAGTGTTGCAAATTAATAAAAGTTACCCATGTCAGGTAAGAAACTATACCTTTTTTGCCCTATGATGAGTTCCCTGACAGTTCGATTTTTTCCGTGGCTCGCATACTATTTTAGATTACCTACTAAAAATAAACTGGCAAAAAAAAAATGAAATGAAAAAAAAAATTGTCTTTCGTAAATTACTAAGTAAATCATTGTGGTTATAATTAACTGTTAATAAATTAAGTAAATAAAATAAAAAAGTATAGAACTTAAAAATGTGTAATTCGTTAAACGGAACTTCTGCCAATAGAGATTGACACTACTCGATGACACACTAATCGACAAAATCGGAGCGGCCATCTTGTAATCGCATGTAACAGCAGAAAATTGGAAAAATGTTTGGCGTCTAACGCCGTTTAATTATAGCGGACTTACAATGAAAGACTTTTGCTGTCGGACAAACTATATTGCTTGACCACCATTTGTAACGACGCCAAAGAAGAGGAGAAAACACAGAGCAGAACTAACTATAGATAAATCTAAACCATAGAGCTTAGTGCTAAACCGTAGTTCACACAACATAAATATTAATACAACATTAAGGCGGGACGCCACAAATGTAATAGAAAAAACTCAAAAAACTATAACAAAGGACTGGAATAATATTTATATCCGGTTCGACCGAATTAGGGACCAACTATTAATCATCGCGGTTGGAAAAGATTCCGATTCCGATATGGATATGAGTTCAAATAGTAAGAAAAAAAAGAAAGAAAACTTGTTTATTCCGCCTAAATAGACGCACAAATCAACACAATATTATAAAAAATATTAAAGCCAGTATCCCTATCAGGCCATGTGTGTAACGGGCATAACACTATTGCCCTTGTAACCATAGACAACGAAATTGTCGTCAAATCAAAAGACAAGTTCTAATTCATAATTTTTGTCTTCTCTCAAAGCTGCACGTAATTTAATCAATGTAGGTAATTCCTTTCTTCACAACATAAAACTGTGAATTTTTTGGCGTATAGTGCACAAATCAAATCCATCCAAGTCGAACTTTTTAGGATGCGGGACTCTTCCCTGGAATGGCGATAACTTTAGAAGTACTCGCCGCTGTTGCGCCTTATTTTGTAACTCTCGTTACAGTTTTCTCTGAAACACCTGCAATAAAATGAACAATAAAAAAATCAGACAAAGATCATTTTCGTATTTAATTACATTATTGTTGAATATAACTTTACAAATTTTTGTTGTGTTCTGTTAATTCCTTATTTATTTATTTATTTAACTATTTATGTACACACAAAAATAATAGAAAAAGATAATACATAAGAAACATTAGTACAAAGGTACTGCTTATTTCCAAAGAAATTTCTTCCAGCAGACCTTTCCTCTTTCCTTTTCAAATTTTTCTTAATAAAAATCGTGCATTAAAAAACCAAAAAACTTAATTCCAATCTGGAAATCAGTCGGGAAAAAATCTGTATATGGCAGCCCCATCAACATCCAACAAACGACAACATGGCCGATCTCCCCATCTGTCAAATTTAGTTCCACAATTGTCCGCGGGACTTCTTTCGTCAAATGGACCATAGTTATAAGTATAATTTGCTATCTAAGACAGTAATACTGAGATTGATATTTTCTTTGAAATACTCTATGAAGTTTTATTGACACCATAAAATACACCTTATCGAATCCAGAACAAGCGTAAACAATAACGAAGTCTGCCCACAGCGCATAGAATCTACTACACCACACCATACCACGACCGTGATGGGCACGCCATAATTAGGTAAGTCCCCTCTTTGAGGATAGCCTGGAAAGACTTTACGTTACTGCACTGGATTCGATAAAGATTGTAGAAACGCCCAGGTGTCATTGGACCGTACGGAGAACTCGGTGGAACATACGGTGGAGGTGTGCCCGGCTTGAGCACCGCCATAGCCTCGTGGGGGTGATCGGTGGCAATGAACACTCGCGTCGGGCCCTGGTACAGACCATCCCGATCCCGATTTCCAGTCACCGGAGGCGTGAGCTTGTGGGCGGCAGGCAATGGGCAACTCGCCTTCCGGTCTTCCGGTAACTGTCCAGACCGATCCATAGTCATCGACATCGCGTAGTATTCGACGTGGGCCTCAAACAAATGTCAGCAAAAACCGTAAAGACCCAGCAGAGCCTAAGCCTTCTGGGGCCATGGGTTTGTTTCTAAAAGAAAAACCTGGAGTCCTGGAACGTAAGGCCTCTCGTTCCGCCCTAGAGTGGGAAAAAGCATTGGATGATTTTTCACTTTAAAAAGCCATGACTATAACAGGTTATCGAGAACGGAAAAAGCATCCAAATGACATCCTCCGCCGTTGGGAGCGGAGCGGGAGATAGTGGCAGACTCTTACTGACTAAAAAACCTACTCAGATCCTTCTTGCCTCTCGTAACGAGGCCGAGCTTGTCTTTCCGAGCTAACTCCGGCCCCAGCACACCACACGGACTAATATGTTCTTTGTTCTATGACTTCCACGTACCATCAGCATATTATCCGAGTATCATACATACGGTACGCCATGATTAGCGTCATGCGTGTCAATGCAATGTGTGTCGCAACATTTAATTTCCTTAGCACGGTCGTAGCATGATACGGTGTAGTGACTAGGCTCATTAATATTACATTTGCTATTGACGTTCCAAACGCTCACGACTTGCACCTCTTGCGCCGTTTAATTAGCCAATCAGGTCAGTTGTTGCTAATCTAGTACATTATGCGCCACGCACCTGGTTGACAGCTGACCTGCTAGATTTCCATACGGACTTCATTAATACGCCTGTCTTCATCATAGGACTGTTAATGTCGGGAGTTGGGCCGTAAGGAATATCTGTCAAAGGTAAGTAGGTAACTGATACATCATTTGAATTAATAACATTTTGCCAGGAGATAGAACATCTCATAACAAGAACCAAGCTAAATAAAAATACAGTAAGACTTGGATAACTAGGAGCTCAAGGGATGGTTTTTTTATCAGTAATAAGAGATTTTTCATTAACACAGTAACCTATTTTTTTTTATTGTGTTAAATCATCAAATGACTTCTCTTGCTCTAGGGTGGAGCACGTGGAGTAAGAAGGCGTGTTAGATTTATCTACTAAAACCAACCACAACTGGGTCCTTCAGTTGCCTTTTGAATTATAAAAAGATGACGGGTTTCCTTTACAAAAAACAATTACGCGGCCTTAGAAACAAACGTGTCGCAACCTATCTGGAGCTATGTTCAAAATACTAAATTGACTAATTTATCTTACTTATTCAAGCTATTGTGCTGAAATTTTCCAAGGCTAATCGCAAAAAATCAATATAATAAATCTCAGCTATTGAGCTTTATTTTCACAGTAACAGAGGAATTTCAATGCAAAAGTGCCGAGAACTCATTGTAATTACCGGTATCAGAAGTTTTTTGTATATCCAGGGCCCACTTAACCAGGTTTCACCATAAGCAAAACGCTGCTTTGTAGTACTTATTTCGAGGTTAATTGAAACAGAAGTCTCTAATTTCAATAATTTTCTGTAACCTTCGATACTAAAGGGTGTGTCAAAGCAAGAGAGAATAGGCTCTTATCTAATAAACTAGTGTGCCTCACCATCAAGTAGGATCGCAGTCAAGCACTAGTTTATATTAATTATAACAAAAAAAAGAGAATCGCGAGTGTGTTGTATACAAATCTTAATATAAAAGCTAGTGTGAAAACTAGCGGGACATGGGATGTGAATCAACGAATCAACCATCCTACTAGTTAACTGACCGCTCTCTTTAAGTTCACATCACTTGCTCACGGTAAGATTTTTACAAAATACCATTACCAATTGAACTAGAAACCTTAAGGAAAAATAAAACGTGGCCGTCCTCGTCAGACCTGGCGTCGCACCGTGTTGGCAGAAGTGAGAAGCGAGCTACGGAATGACCTGAGGCGTGAAGTTCAAGACCGCTCGCGGTGGAGGATTACTGTGAAAGCCCTGTGCCCCATCCAGGGGATAAGTCAAGTCACTTACTGATTACAAAAAAGGGCTCTTAAAATTCACACAAAAGGTACAGTTCACTACATAAAGAAGAAAAATAATAAAAGACGACATGCCCCACTGTAGCTTCCTAGTTACTAGAAGCTAGTGTAATAGCGAAAGGCTTATGATCTTAAGCCTAGCTTCTAGTAACTAGGTAGCGCGCTAGATCTAGCGCGGTTAAGTACGGGCTAATTAGTTAATTAGATGAATTAACTGCACATGCCCGACAAAGCTTTTAACTGAACAACGTGGACTTACTCAGAGCTCGGTTTTTATAATTATAAGTGATTTGTATGATATAGACCGAAAGAGCAACAAAAATCAGTTCTTAGTACAGTAAATTTTTTGAACAGTAATATATAATTAATAATTTTGTTACTGTCGAAATCCTTATATAATCTAAGTGTTGATGTAGCTCATCTTGCGTTAGTGATATTCAACGGTTAAAAGTTTTGTGGCTACTGAGTATATCTAATTTTAAAATAATTATTGTAAGGCTACAGAAATAAATATATCCATGAATTAAAAATATTTTGAACACAAGGGATTTTTTTTTAAGGTATCATCTTAGTTTCTAATTTTATGGTTCTTAAAAGAACTTGTTTTCTTTTTGTGCGAAAAAACATTTGTCTTTGAAATTTAAAACTTCGAAGCAGCATCGCAATTTATCGATCACAGTTAAAAGTTACATTACCAAAGGGGCAGATAAATGTCTAAAAAATTATCATTTGAAATAAAATAAGTAATCTATTTAAGCAATAAGCTATTTAAGCAATAAAATCTTATCTTAAAAATGTACCTTCTTACCTAAATAACATAAATCTGTGATTAACTTTCCCAAAACCTTCCAACGGAGCCTGCCCTAAGAGGCTGAGATAGACATTCTCACGAAAATATAAAGATCACAGAAACTTTCTGAAATATGATTTACTAACAGAAAGAGAAAAGTAATTCGGGATATATTTAATTATTCAGCAGAACGGATTGTTTCCTGTGGCGGAGATCCCGAGGATTGCTCCGCTTTGGACCGTTCGCACGCACACTACGCAATCAAACACACCGACGCGGCTTCGAATGTTTACATACATCGCTTACTTATTCCAAAAGTAGTGTTACTGTGTATTGAACGTAACAATACTTGACACATATGGTACTAATCTAATTTAAACAAAGAGTGTTTTATGTAAAATAATCAGTTTTGACCTACATAAGTAAATCAAACAAATATAGGAATTTAATAAACGCGTCAGCAACGCAAAAGCTTTCAACCCTTTTACTCTTTCGTGTTTATAATAAAGTCTGCAAAGTAATATTTTTGTGTAGCCACCTTATTAATATTAACGTAAAATTAAGGCATATTTAAAATTTAAGTTTATATAAATTTCACGTAAAATATCTCAGTAATTATAAATAACACCGTTGAATATTAAAAACTACACGCCATTACAACAATGATGGCGAAATGGGTCAGCCGTATTACGAGCGAGTGAAGCATACTGTAACTTGGGGCCCTCAACAGGGAAAGTCAATTCCAACTGGCAACTTTTTCCAGAGAGCTTAAGCCAAGCGGCATTGAGTCGACCTTTTCTATTGATTTTTAACTCCGCCGTACCTCATTGTTTTTCTTGTGATTGTCTTGAAACGTTAAACAAAGAATTTCAATTGCGCACTACTCCACAATTAGTGTGTGTGTAGAGGTAATTTTTGTATTCTATCTCTGTGTTACGCTGACTAGTTGTACGCTCCAGCTAAAACAAAAGATGTGGGTAATAAAGTTTAGTGAACCGCAAATTGCGCGGAAGGCAACGAAGCGCGAGGTTCGCTAACAAGAGCGGCTCCACACTCACACACTCGTGGAACACAACTTTATTCTTAGACACGGGTGCTCTCTCTATTGCCTACCTGCGGAATTTTCCAAGAAGTTGCTACAAGATTCTGAGCTAAAGTCGTTATGTAATTGTACTTATATATTTCATTTAAGCTGTTTTTTGACCTTTGTAGGAATAAGAAACAGATTCAAATGACTGTAACTTAATTTTTTAACTTGAATTTGCATGATATTTTTATCTAGGGATAATTTTCACTGAACAGGGTAAACAAAGCTGTACCTCAGAGGTAAACAACAGTATTGGGCCATAAAGTAAATTTTACAGGAGAGGCAAAAACGTACGGATAAAAACTTTAAACGTATTTTTAACCGACTTCTAAAAAAGGAGGAGGTTCTCAATTCGGATGTTTGTATTTTTTTTTATGTATGTTCGCGCATAACTTCGTCACTTAGTAACCGATTTGAAAAATTCCTTTTTTGTTGGAAAGGGTATACTTCCCAAATGATCCCATAGTCACCAAGTCGGGATCTGATGATGGAATCTTGGCGAAATCGAGGGAACTCCTCAAATATTATAGGCAACCATATAGTTCTTTTGGTATTTTCATCAAAGACTTAAGCATTTATAGTCAAAACATGAAATTTGATGAATTGGAACTGGTGAAGAAGATCAGAAATGGCCAACGGAAATTCATACTCACACAGATCTCTCAATGAACATAGTAACTTTAATTTCGGAAGTCGGTGTTAAATAACGAAGTGGCAAAACTATTACAGAAACACCGACTTCCGAAATTAAAGTTATTTTGATAGTTTTAGTGTTTTTTTTAGTAAGTCGGTTAATTCTTTTTTTTGTTAAAAGTTTTTTATTGTCATAATAAATTGCTTTAAAGATATTATACATATTTTTTATAATTATTAGATGGAATTATTACACATAATTACAATAAAGTTTAGAACAACATTAAGTGCGCGTAAAGCTGAGGAGTAAACAATCTTATCATCATTTTAAGTCCCCCGATATGTTTTTGTACATACGATTGGATATTTCTCTTCCTAGATGTCGTAGGACTTGATGCCCTATACGTAGAACTGGTCCTTACGATTTTAACAATATTTTCAAAAATGTGGAGTTACTATTGTTTACCTCTGAGGTACAGATGACGGTATCCTTTATTTTAGTCACAGTATGTAAGTGTGTGCCAGGCTTTACCCCCGCAGCGAGCTCTGTAACGTGAAGAGTCCAATTTCTTGTTACAAAATCTATTTGATGTTTGCTCATACATGTGTATTACATTAAGAGGTTTTCCTTAGATACTTTTGTGTGTTGAAAAATGCTCTTTATTTTGTTCCAGAAACTTCTGGAAGCTCTGCTCGAGTAAATAATGTATGATGTATAAATGCTTGTTAAGAGAACCACCTTCTAGTTACGTAATAAAATATTCGACACGTTCAAGTTTTTATTTGTTCTCTGAAATACTGTTATACGATTAGGAAATGTTTACTAAAGCGATGTTTTTCTGGTTACTTTTATGCCACCGTTTGTTTGAACTTTGCTTCGAATCATTACCAAACGCCTGCTCGGTTTTACTGAGCATATCAACGGTGCACGTCTTTAATTACGGTAATTAGTTTTAATGTTCAATTTATAGACGAGATTTCACTTCACCTTTGAGCTCAATCATGGCAATATACATTTGACTAGTTATTAGCATTTTAGGAATTTTCTTGAAGAGCCCCTAAAATTCCCCAACACTGATTATTTATGAAAGCTTGCTCCATAATACGTAAAGATGGTAAAATATGGTTCCCGTGTTTTTAAAATTTCTATTGTTTGATACATAAATAAAATCTAATATCCGTTTAATTTTCACCTGTTATTTAGCTTAGTTACAAGTACCTATGAAATATAGTTGGTAAAAAGTTAAAGAGATTTATACTCCCTAGCTGATTTCAGCTACGGTAACTGGTTTCTGATTTAGTGCAATTACGGATTGCGATTATGTGACAGATTAAAATATGTATAAAACCTGCTAGCTGACCCGGCAAACGATATGGCATAAGTATCAAAAAAAAAGTGAGGGCTATGGGTAGGAGGATAAAAATAGCTCAATGCTGGTCCAGCTCCACTACCACTAGGGCGTACTAATTAGTTGATTAGTTGGAAACTAATATTATTATTTTTTTTAATTTGAAAGACACAATTGCATTGTATAATGTAGAAGCACTTTTTCCAAGTTTGTGAATGTGAAGCACCATGGAGCATTTTTATTAGGTTACAACTTTTTTTTTTTTTTTGACGTTACGAGCATGGCAGTTGAGAGTTTTGTCATGCTCACTCAAATGTCTCGCTGTTGGTGGCACGTGTTATTGGGTCGTTCAGTTCCCTTCAAAATGGTTGAGCTGAGTGGGGCTGATGCACGCGTCATGCTCGTGAACGGGTGCCGTCAGATGGGACTGGTCATCTCTTAGCTGCCAGTGGCTTAATTCAGTTTCTATCTTTTAATTATTTTACATTTTTATTTCACTATCGACATTGTGCTCACATGATAGAAGCAACAAGTAATATGTAACCAAGCATTATATGTAACACATATATGATTTAAAAGAGTGTCCATGGAGTTTCTTGCACGTTCTTCTCCATAGAGACCTACTCTTTGGAACGTGCAATTTAGCTTCACTTTTCTTGGACTGACCGACATTTGACTATTCAAAAGTGCCTGTAAATGGTCTATTTGAAATAAATGCTTTGATTTGATTTGATTTGATTTGATTTGAAGCCTACGAGTCGACCTATTCTCATACCTAACAAATATACACAAAAAATTTCATAAAAATCGGTCAAGCTGTTTCGGAGGATTTCGATAACAAATACTGTGACATGGAGTTTTTATATAAAGCCTATAATGTTCCATGTACCTTGTGTTATGAACCTCAAGGTTCAACCAATATTTTTTCAATACACTTACTCGAAAACAGGCTCTTATCGCACTACGAATAGATTCAACATGCCATGTTTATCACCCTCGTGTTTTTTTTTTAATTTATTATAACATGGGCTTTTTTTCATTCATATTTCGTCACGGTCAACCGTGATTATTATTATTTTTTAAAGCAAAGAGGTGGATACTTTTAAGGTTTTAATTTTAATATTTAATGAAAATTAAAATTGTGTTTTATGAACAGATTAACATAAATAAATAATATTATTTACAAAATAATTTGTTATTATCAACATATTACTGTCTTACCAACTTATCTGTGAAATGGAGAAAATGTGAACTACGGCCGTCATGTTGAAATGTCATTCGATTGTCAGTGTCTCTACTACATTCGGGTGCTCTGTGTTTTCTGTTGCGATATTTCTATATTTTCAGCGTTTAATATGCCAAAAGCGATTAAAAGTGATGCGCGAAGTATCATTCTTAAGGTCAAAGCCTTTTTTGAAGAAGAAGCTCTGGCGGAGGCTCCGATTATTCCATTTAATCAAGTATACAAACGAATTTCGGCAGTTATATGAGTTGATGATGATGATTAAACTTTTGGTTTATTCTATCTATTAACTAGGTCATGTCCTACAGAACACATCTTGAGTGTCTAGATATTTGAGTTTTGTTTAAATAGAGAAGCTAGTACTAAACTATGGGTTTTTTGTATCAAGCTTGTAACTGCTGAATCCATCAAGTACTTATGCAAAATGCAGAATTAGTTTTTTTTTTTAATATAACGTTTATTTGCAAGTTATTAAATTTCATTTGCCTACTTTGCTAAACATTTAGTTTGTAAGTGGGGTACCTATATTATATCAATTGAATGCCAGAAAAAAAGCTAATGTATGTATCTACCTACATTAATTTTCCTATTTTTGAAGACTATTTAGTACTTATATTAGCATTTTATTATTATAAAACAATGTTAGGTATTGTTTAAGATAATAAAATTATGTTTATATGTTTACCTAGTTTCTTATCCAACATACCCAATCATGGGTAACTTTTATTAATTTGCAACACTAAAGCGACGTTGCCGCTACCACTCAGTTCACAGATAAGTTGGTGGGTCTGTAACATTATCATTCTGTGTTCTAAATTCAAAAATATATTTTTAATATTAAGTAGGATGTATACGGTTCGATACCCTTGCTTCTTCTTCAACCTGCAAAGGTAAAACGTGGGAATAGAATTAAAGAAAAGTTAAAAAATACTCGCGATAGCTTGCTGTCATCTAAACCAAAACTAAAATGCATGGCAACTTTGGAAAATTTGCTTTACTACAAAATGAACAAAAATGCGTCGTAATTTTCAGAAAAAGTAAGGATTTCTTCGTAAGTGTATTGAAAAACTTCGTTTGATACACGTGGAGATTTGTCACTGCAACACTCGGCTCCATAACACCCTCGCCTGTACGGCTCGGGTGAATATCGCCTCGGTCGCAATGACAAACTTTCCCTTACTATATCTCAATACCAGCTTTCGTAACATATCCCACCATATCACTGAGTACAGTTAACCCCCAGAGCTTAACGCTTTCATGGCCGGATCTATAAGCCCCGCGATTCGCTTGTCCCAGCAATATGGCTTGAATAATGAATGCTACACGACCCGCCATATTGGCACGTTTTCGTTTTTAATTTTCCATTACTTACATGAATAAATAATGGGAGGAACGCCAGTGTATAGCGTTTCATTGATTATTCATCGTCAGGTTATTGTCTTTTTTTTTTGAAGTGAGTCCTATTTTAAAGTGTAGCCCAATATTAACAATTGCTATCAATATATGTGTACAAGATTTAATGTTGAGCGCGCGTCACGTAAAATTCGATGTAGATAACATTTATCCATTAAAATTGTTAGTAACTTGATATATTACTTAAGCTTTGTTTCATCGAAATCGGTTGACTATATCGAAAGATATACTACATTTATTGACTGTTAGGCGATACGAAATTCGCAGGGTCTTCTAGTTCATGGTACTCGTACAGTTAGTACAGTGGTTGAGCGATTGGCTGAAATGCTTCTTGTCGCGGGCTCGGTTCTCGCACGGAACAAAAATTTGTATGGCTTACAGGCATTCTGGGTCTGAAGGTCTCGTAGATGTGCGTTTACATGTCTGTGAACGCACTCACGATACAGGAGAATACCTAGTGTAGGGCAATTCTTTTTTTACAAAAAAAAAGTCTGTGATGACTCCTAGAAACCTTATAAACGTTTTTTTACATGGCCATCTAGTCAGAGGACCTTTCAAAAGTTTCAGCCAAACGGGTCACTCTAATTTTCCACAACAATGGTTTTTATATAAACGCGGTCTGGCTAAACACACCGAAACCTATCACTTGGCTTTGATTATGAAACTCAAATATTTCGGATCTACATAAAAAGTAAGCGAAACTAATGTGTGCTATAATATTTTCGTTATTCGATAGGTAGGTATTGCTTGCTAGTTTCAGCGAGATCGAATGTCTGGCCAAACATTAGTTTTACGCTAAAACAACACAGTAAAAGGCTTATAAAGAAATCTTTTATCTAAGATAAAGTTAATTATATCTCCATTAACTTCAGAAAATATGAGACTAAAAATCTTAAATCCGCGAAGCTATTCGCAGAATTGAAATGTGAGAGAATGGAGGAATAATGAAGGAGGCCCACCTCGGCCGGAAGCCATTCCTCCGTCGCACGTCGCTCCGGTGCGACGATATCCGGTGCAGCTCAATTTCCTGGACCGTGGAAATTCCACTGAGTTTTTATTTGCCCTCCTGATTCCTGCGTTCGTGCCGTTTTTATCCTCAAATGTTATCGCGAGCTTTATTCCGTTCATCCGTTGCTATGATTTGGGATCTCCTTTCTATAGACTCGTTGATATGTCGCTGGCTGAAGACAAATAAATGTTTTTGACAGTAGTAACAATTTCAATATTGACAAACTTTGCTTTGTTAATTAATATTTCTGATCTGTTGTTACTACTGTTTGTTGACTGTATACTATTGTTATACACATACAGTCTCGTCGTTTATTTGTCCAGGATTTATAAAAATATTTGTTTACAAATATGCCGTTTGGATATGCATGCAGAACAAGGATTTTTAAACAGGTTCCGGCTAAACCGACAGTTCGAACCGGTGCTATAGCCAATGAATCCCCCTTGCCAGGCCCAATGGATTATGAACTGCCACAGTTATGCGGTAAGACAATGTTTTCTGAATTTCTCCTCTCTCTCTTTTTTACCCTGATGTAGATGTTGGTGAAAGGTGAACGAGCAGTAGCGAGGTCCATCCGATAGTTTCGCAATTCAAGACGACGCTGCGATTGCGAAGCGAAACGATGCATTTCACACGAATTTAACGCGACGTGGAGGCTCAGTCATACGTGCTCGCGAAATCGCCACTTTATACTTCATTTATAGAAAACAACGCTTTGCTCATTGCGCACCACACCCACGTACGGTTGGTCACGTAGGCCACCGCAATAGAGTAGGTATCAATTAACCGTAGAAGCCCAGCACATTCGAGGCCTACTGAGGCCATGAGTTCGCTTCTGAAAGGAACTGGAGCTCAAGGCCAAGAAGGAACATAGGAGTAGAGAGAGGGAAGTTGTCTGAATAGCTCTCACGCTCCACCTTAGAGCGTAAACAGTCATTTAATGATTTCCCACCTAAAAATAGTTTCAATCATTTGTTTCATTTACACCGCATCGCTTCGCGATCGCGTTTATTCGCCTGTGTGGAACGCTGCGTTAGTGTACCTGTACCTACACGACGACGGTGTCACAGGCGACAGTCAGTCTTGATTTATCCAGACAATAGCTATCGTTTAATATAGTGAGGTATTAGGTTGTGAAGCCCATATAGGCAGCGGCTCCATGTAATTTTTTTGTACTTTTCTGCATTGGGTTCGAATGGAAGCCGACTCAGACTTAGTCGGGAGTATAAGCCAGGCAGTTTTATTAGGCCACGGGGCGTATAACCGTGTCATAGCGAAGGATAGTATAAAAGTAAGCTATTTTTAAGGTTTCATGGCCATGTTGTTAAATTGGAGCCCCTTATAGTCGTAATTACGGCCAGTTCGCCTGTTGAGCTCACTATATTGGACTTTGCAATGACTGTATTCTGCGAAGCTACATAAAACAAGGATTACATTACAGATACTTAGTTTTAAGTTTTGTTTGAAAAGAGATAATTTCATTTAATTATTACAATGTAACTGTAATTGTCCTAACTGCTGTTAATTCTAGGATTTTCTGGTAAAACCTAGGATTTGAATTTTACCGGTAGTGCTTGCCTACTCGTAAAATTCCCAGATGTTATGTGATGTGTGACACTTCTTTCTTCTAAATCAGAAGTTTTACCTCAGAGAAACAATCATTTTAAAATAATTGAGAAAAGTAGAGACTTATTGGATCACTTAATAAAATCTTTTTCTACAAAAGTATTATGTTTCTTTAACATTAAAATAACAAACAATAAGAAACGTAATATCTAGATTTGAAACGCCTTTGAAACTTTTACATGTCTTCAGAGATACGTACGAAGAAAATCCTACATAACTACAGGTCGAACCAGAGTTAAAGGCGACTGTGAAATTAGCTACTAGTGTAGCTGACGGGTACAGTCAAGTCAACAGCCATAAGTGCTATGTGATGTTTATCGGTTCACTAATTAGTATAAATGCAACAATGACGTTAGCGCTTTCAGCCGATAAAATGACTAAATAAAATAGATCTACAGTATTTATCCTTACATAAATACACTTTCTAAGTAGGTTCTCTTAAAAATACACATTTATGTCGATGTTCCTTTAAATGAGCAAAGTGATCAATGAATAATCACGTTAAGTACTTACTTCTTATTCTTTATTGCACAATACAAAATGAAAAAAAAAGAGGATAGTTGATACTCAAAAACGAGCTTAACCCAGAATGTGGATTTCCTTACAGCAAACCCCTGAGTAAAAGATAGTCAATATCTACACAAGGCAGTATACGTACCTACTATAACAAATAGTCTAAGATCCGATTAAGAGCGACCTTCACCGGTCTGTTTAATGGATGAAACGTATTTTATTATAAATTTAATGTATTAAATAATATAACGCGGGTGGGTTGCCTAAGAAATTCCTGGCTAGACTATTATTAAATAAAAATTGAAAATATATTTTATTTTTAGAAAAATGCACAACCGTTATCCATACCAGATTTTTTTACAGACAACACTATAACATCGTATTCGTAATGAAACCGCGTTTATTTTGATATAGAATTAGTTGTATATAAAAAAAAACACACCTGTTTACACATACCTGGCAACCCATAGCTATGCCAGGAATCAAATAGGCAACCTAACATTTTTATGTTTTAAAGGCTTCACGCTTTCGGTTAGTATTAAATTTATGCGTTAAACACAGCGGTGCATTTAAAAAAAAAAATATTTGGCCAGGAATTTCTCAGGCAACTCACCCACGTTATATTATTTAATATATTAAATTTATCATAAAATAGGTTTCATCCATTAAACAGACCGGTGAAGGTCGTTTTTAACCGTATGCTCTACTTAAACAGGTATCTGAAAAACAAAAACTTAAAAGTACATAATAATCATTTTCATCATTATTTCAGTCGAAAGACATCCACTGGCATAATGATCGGTCCTATGCGTCTCGCATCCATCGGATTCCCGCAACCCTTACCAAGTCATCGGTCCACCTTGTAGGAGGCCTTCTAACGCTGCGTCGGCCGATACGTGCTCGACACTCCAGAACCTTTCGTCCCCATCGACCACATGTTCTGCGAACAATGAGCCCTGCCGACTGCCACTTTAAAATTTGGCGATTAATTGGACTATGTCTGTAACCTTGCTGCGGATATCTTCATTTCTGATCTGATCACGCAAGAAACATAATAATACCCTTACTTAAATAAATAGTAAGTGAATAGCACATAATACACATTTAAAAAACTATAATTATATTTCCAGTTCATGTTGACGGTTGAAGTGCAAGTTCCCTAACTTGAATCCCAAACTTGCTTAAAAAATAAAAAAAACGGGGTATCGTTTGCTAAAAGTTTTCAGACACATTACCACCAAATTATGGACTACCAACAATAAAAAACTTAGCTAATGAACCGTTGAGAACAAAACAGTCAATAACAATAAAAAACATAGAAACTCAGTGTCATTATTACCTATTTGTTATTATTTGGCGTGTCTTTGCTGGCACAAAGCATAGTTTTTCTTTTTTTCTTTTTCAAACTAATATAACTTAATCAATCAATTAACAAACAAGAACAAAGTATAATGAGCTTAACTGTACGGAAACTGAGGTTTGTGCGCCTGTGCACAAAATATATAGGCACAGAAGTCAATCTCGTGTATGTACTTCACTTTTCATACCTACGCTCAGCAACCGCGCTAGGGTCGGCGCCGCTCTGTCCGAGCGCTCTCGGGCGCGGCGATAAATACCTAATTTATATTGTAAAAATATTAAATGGCCACAAAGTCATGCGCTTATCTACCTACCTAACTGTTCTGCTAAACGTAAAAACAAACTATCAAAGTACAAGCAAATACCTAATTATGTCTTAAAACTGGTACCTAGCTTAAAAAACGATAATTCAGCAATTAATGTTGAATTTAAAAACCATCCCCTAAACAGTTTTTCTTTTGTTCCATTATTTCACAAAAAAAGTTCACAGACGCGTGTCTCAAGCGGATGCATACGTGCTCGCAATGAGCTGCATTAATATCGATATCGTGTCCGTGAGCGGTGTCTATGTGTGCGTTGCTCGAGCGCGCTTTGTATGTAGATTGACTTCTGTGCCAATCTATTTTGTGGCCTGTGTATGTAGCTATATTATACGGGTGCTGTTTATAATCTTGCGCAAAGAAAAGAAAAGAAACGCGGGTTAAGAAGAAGGTTCGTACATTCTTCCTCTGAAGACTCGGTGGAAGAAAATTTCTCAGGTGTGCACTTCCACGACATCCAGTGAATTTGTGTTTGGCCTATGATGTTCTGAGCCGCTTTAAGGCGTATAGTCTCTCAAACATCTGGCCGGAACTAAATGCACACGTCTATAATAGATATATATTTTTATTTTCAAATTTATTCACCTAACCGTTACCGAGGAGCAGGCTTCAGAAAGTGACTGTTTTATGTCGCTAAAACAGCACGCACGACGTTTGCGATTCAATTCGCATCGCACTTTGTATGAACCGATGCTTGCACCCCTCGGTGCGTAAGTCCGACTATCAATTGACCTCTTGTCTTTTTTCTTTACTTCTCCGCTGTCTTTTTCTGATTAACTTCGTTACTGGGTCTACGACAGTCAAGTCATTTCTTCGAGATTCGTCTTGCTTCATTGACTAGCATTTTTGGTGGTCTTTTTTGGAGGTGGTAAATCATCAGATAACTCCCCCCGCTCTGGGTGGGGTGAGAAAAAGAGTCAGGCTTTTACTGACTTAAAACCCACCCGCGTTCCTTCAGTTTCTCTTTGCGTTCCAAAGCCACGATGACTGTTTCGAACAATGCCGCTGCCCTATGCTCTGTTCAAAATATCATTAGACATTTATGAAAACCTTTTGTCACTGGCCGTTTAACCGATTTTGACTTTTATTATTATTGGTGGTATGACAAATGGCGTCTGCAGTAAAAAGTTGGTATTGTAACCACTTTTTTGCTTTTAATGCCATCCTTATTTATGCTTACGAAATAGAAGTTAAAATCGGTTGAACAGACAGTAAAAAAGGTTTCTTTAAATGTCTAATCTTAACGCGAATAGGGTCTCTATTGTTTTATTCTATCTCTATTGTTTTTGGCTTTCAGATTTACAGTGTAAATAGAGTGATGAGATTATAATAAGTGTTTTGTCATTATTATTTTTCAGGTGGCAAAGGGTTTTCAAAGATAAAGCGTGCACCGGCTTACACTTTTGGTAAAGTCTTGAACCCATATTTTCCCCCACCAGTCAAACCTAATGCACCAATGGTCGATGTTAGCGGAATAAATGCAAAGCTAGGTACGTATCTTACATTGTTTATCTTTCGAAATCTATACTACACTTACCGTCATGAATCTTGAGCGCTCGGCGTCAGAGTGGGGATCGCTTTACACATTCCATACATTGGCGAGCCAATCATCGTCGTTGTTAGGTACATACAGCGAGAGTAGTGAACGAATCATGAGGGACTTCTATGACGCGAAGGCGCGGCGAGCCAATCACTGACACTCCCCGCCCCTGCGTCTCACTTCACACCACTAAAGAGAACGAATGCTTGACTTCTGCGCAACTTGAAGCCAGCGCTTAAAATCCGTCAAAAAGTTTTCAAAATTTTTATATTTTTATTTCACATAAGCCATACATGGGCACTTTTTTTTTCCAAATTTTATAATCTTTTTAATAAAGTGGTTGATGTTACAATATTTCCATATTACATTATTAATAGAGATTATGTAAGAACAGTGTAGACCAGTCAAAATTGTACCCAAAAGCACAATAAAAATAACCATAATAAAAAAGGGAGTCGTAATAGAAAGTAATCTAGGGACTGGAATTCCTAACCGTAGTCTGTGTTCCCTGATAGCTACAACCCGGGAATCTGGTTTCTTCTAGTTAAGCGCATTCCATCGTCGATCGCATTGTCGTTTTTAATCAGGTGAGATAGCGGTCAAGCTCGAACCCATCAACAATAAAAATAAAAATAAAAGTAATCTACACACAGTGACAGTATTCTCACATTCACAAGCGTACTCCATCGTCAGCCACATCATCGCTTTCCACTAGGTGAGATAATGGTCAAACGCGAGCCTATTCATAATAAAAAAAAAACATTATAAATGATGCAACAGGTTGTTTTGATCTCCCAGTTTAGTTCCCATACCTTTTTCATCGATCGCTGTCTAATATTTATTCAATACATTCACAAATGACCTTAATACAAGGAAATTCGTCTTTTTTTTCATAAAACCGTGTTCATGAAGGATTGAAGGACCATAAAATTAAGTAAAACAAGCAACTCAATTCGATCACACTTAAACAACATACATTAACAAAAGCTATTTTTCACAATAGGTAAATAATCAAATGTTTCAGGTGAACACAAAATTCCGGGGGGATTGATGACCCCAAGCAATTGGCTTCCGGACGCCAAGTTCAAAGTGCCCGGCCCTGGCACTCACGACCCCCCGCTGAAGTTCAGGGTCAAGCGTGCACCGGCTTACAGCTTGCGGTTGGCTGCCAAGCCTCCTTACCAACCATACGACATGTGGACCCCGCCACCTAACATGTATTGCCCGCCTATACCCAAAAAGTGAGTGGAAATAGCCATAGCAAATTGTAGTTTAGATTTAAACTAGCTGGGTGCCAGCGACTTGCTGGCACAGGCTCTGCTTCAACCTTGTTAAACAACACAAGGCCATTTGGTTGCAAATTCAAGAAATTAATTTTCTAAAATATAGGTAGTATGTATTGAAAATACTTTTACTAAATACAATTACAAACAGAAACTTCAATTTTATTTATATGTGTAGATTTTACGCCTTCAGAATCGAATCAATCTGACTAGCCTTTTTTTGACTATGTTGGGTTTTCGGCATCCAGTCAAAACAGATGCAGCTGACGTCCGTAAAAACTTACGTCTATCAAGTTCTACAACAAAACTGCAAAGCGATGCGATATAACGCCGCATCGCAGAAACCCGCGATGCGAATTGCTGCAATGCGATTTCACAACGACGACACAATGTGCGTTGCGAATCAATTTGCAAGTTCTTGCGATGCGTCGCGCGAGTTCGCAGATTTTTACGATGGGACATTGCATCGCAGTTTTGTGTTTGGGCTTTTGGAGGTATGCGGAACAGAGAGTAAAGTCCCACATGCCTCCATTGAAAAGGGAGGATCCTCCGGCCAGACAGATGTTATAGTCTGGTGGGCGACTGCCCGATAGATGATTTCGGGCTGTCGTATATGTTCAAATCGCGCGGAGAACTTTGATTGCGCGATGCAGGATTTCGTACTTTCTTCGTAGTTCTTATGTGGCGCCATAGATGTCGCTACATCACTCCCCTCCGGAGATCGGAGATCGATGGTTCTTGATGCGTACCAGGCCAGCGTAGGTTGGTTCCAGTGGGTCGGAACCGATGCCGCATAGTTCTCGGTGAGTCGGAACTGTCTGCGGTGATGCCCCAGTGAGTCGGGGTGTTGGTATCCCAGTGAGTCGGGATGATGCCCCAGTGAGTCGGGGTGGTGCTGTCCCAGTGAGTCGGGATGATGCCCCAGTGAGTCGGGGTGGTGCTGTCCCAGTGAGTCGGGATGATGCCCCAGTGAGTCGGGGTGGTGCTGTCCCAGTGAGTCGGGACGATGTTGCAGGCTCCAGTGAGTCGGAGTAGTGCTGCTGGCTCCAGTGAGTCGGAGTGGTGCTTGTGCGACGTAGGGCTTGACTGTTGGCGTCGACCAGGAGAGGTTCTTCGTGGCTCTTCATGTGACTGGCCGAAGGTGCGGTGTGCCAAGCCAAGGTCGCTGATGAGGCTGAAGGTGATGACCAGGTATGACCAGGTAGGCATGCTGGTGGTCAGGATACCCTCTATAGCCGTGGATGCTGGCTGTATGGCTCGCTGCTCGAAAGCTTGAGGAAGTGATGATGACGTCACGAAGTAGTAGCTGCACGAAGGCTGCGCTGACGTTCTTTGTCGAGGGTCACCAGTTTGGAGGTTAGCGGAACAGAGAGTAAAGTCCCACACACCTCCGTTGAAAAGGGAGGATCCTCCGGCCAGACAGGTGTTATGGTCTGGTGGGCGACTGCCCGATAGATGATTTCGGGTTGTCGTATATGTTCAAATCGCGCGGAGAACTTTGATTGCGCGATACAGGATTTCGTACTTTCTTCGTAGTTCTTATGTGGCGCCATAGATGTCGCTACATCACTCTCCTCCGGAGATCGGAGATCGATGGTTCTTGATGCACGCCAGGCCAGCGTAGGTTGGTTCCAGTGGATCGGAACCGATGCCGCATAGTTCTCGGTGAGTCGGAACTGTCTGCGGTGTTGCCCCAGTGAGTCGGGGTGATGATGTCCCAGTGAGTCGGGATGATGCCCCAGTGAGTCGGGGTGGTGCTGTCCCAGTGAGTCGGGACGATGCTGCAGGCTCCAGTGAGTCGGAGTAGCGCTGCTGGCTCCAGTGAGTCGGAGCGGTGCTTGTGCGACGTAGGGCTTGACTGTTGGCGTCGACCAGGAGAGGTTCTTCATGGCTCTTCATGTGATTGGCCGAAGGTGCGGTGTGCCAAGCCAAGGTCGCTGATGAGGCTGAAGGTGATGACCAGGTATGACCAGGTAGGCATGCTGGTGGTCAGGATACCCTCTATAGCCGTGGGTGCTGGCTGTATGGCTCGCTGCTCGAAAGCTTGAGGAAGTGATGATGACGTCACGAAGTAGTAGCTGCACGAAGGCTGCGCTGACGTTCATACTCGAGGGTCACCAGTTTGGAGGTATGCAGAACAGAGAGTAAAGTCCCACATGCCTCCATTGAAAAGGGAGGATCCTCCGGCTAGACAGATGTTATAGTCTGGTGGGCGACTGCCCGATAGATGATTTCGGGCTGTCGTATATGTTCAAATCGCGCGGAGAACTTTGATTGCGCGATGCAGGATTTCGTACTTTCTTCGTAGTTCTTATGTGGCGCCATAGATGTCGCTACAGGCTCTTAATTTAAGAACGAGTGAAAGTATTATTAATAAGCAATTTGCGAAATAAATAACATATATCAATGCAATCAAAGAGATTTAAAGAGATACAATAGCGCGGCCATCAGAAGAAATGTCTTAGAAAAACTGTCATCCTATCTCTCAGTGACGCCATCTAGTTTTGAGTAATAAACATGCGAATTAAATTTGTCATTTATAATGTCTTTACGTTACGTTTCCACGCAGGTCCAGCGTGGTTTTGATCCACCACAAACGCTCGGTTGACATTTGCACGCATGCGGGTACGTCAGTGCGTTTCGGACAGGCAAGCATGGCAAAAGTAAATAACTTTAATTTTAAAATAACTATACTAATATCGAAAAGACAAAAAAACTGTATATTTTATAGGTAAATTAAAGTTATTTTGCACTTCTTGTTTTTTTTTTTTTTTACATTTAAGTTACGTTTTTCACCCGCGCCCGATGCGGTGTAGGAAACGTACGGAAGTTTTATTTCTAAACTCGAGACCGGAGTTTAGTGCGGTTACCTAGCCATCGCGGTTGCGATTTTCGCTCGCAAACTTGGCGGGTAATAATCCCAAGACGGACGGTTAATTATCGTTTGAGCTCTAAATCGCCATAGACACACACCAGAAACAAGCTGTTGCGTTATAGGTAGGTACCTACTTCACACAAGAATTAAAAAACCGGCCAAGTGCGAGTCGGACTCGCCCATGAAGGGTTCCGTAGCAGCAAGTAACATAATATAAAAGTTCTTGTAATGTGTTGTAACTTTGATCGATGTTTTAATAATAGTGTATTTTTTTCGGTTTATGACGCATTAAAAAAAAACTACCCACTGGATTTCGTTCAAACCAATTTTCGTTGGTAGTTTTTATAGTAATGTACATCATATATTTTTTTTAGTTTTATCATTCTCTTATCTTGGAAGTTAGAGGGGGGGGGACACACATTTTACCACTTTGGAAGTGTCTCTCGCGCAAACTATTCAGTTTAGAAAAAAATGATATTCGAAACCTCAGTATCATTTTTGAAGACCTATCCATAGATACCACACACGCATGGGTTTGATGAAAAAAAAAATTTTGAGTTTCAGTTCTATGTATGGGGACCCCCAAAATTTATTGCTTTTTTACTATTTTTGTGTGAAAATCTTAATGCGGTTCACAGAATACATCTACTTACAAAGTTTCAACAGTATAGCTCTTATAGTTTCGGAAAAAAGTGGCTGTGACATACGGACGGACGGACAGACAGACAGACAGACAGACAGACATGACGAATCTATAAGGGTTCCGTTTTTTGCCATTTGGCTACGGAACCCTAAAAAGGAAGACTAGAATGTTAGTGGAAGTTGTACATCCACTTACATTCGCATTTTACGTCGGATTTCTATACCCCCTGCCAGCCACTACAGTCGCCAACTGACTGCGTTACGTGCGGGCGCAACCCGCTGAGGTTGCGGGCAGCCGCAAACAACTGTGCACATTGCGGACGTAAAACGCATTGTGCAATTTGCTTTAATTTGTTACATGTATGTCTGTCTGCATTTTACAGAAGCTGCAGTCTCGCAACCGCGAGTGTAAACCGCTACTTGAGTTCTTAAATTAGCCATTCACGCTTTCCAAGCTTGGACGATGGCCGACGCTGGGCCAATGTCACGCGGTAGGTGGCCATTGCTAGGGATGTTGCCAACAAATTAGATATACGGTATCGATAGTAAAAGTTGTCAGCAACTAGATTGCAAATAAAATGGAGTAGTTTCAGTGTAAATTACTTTTTTAATACAAATAACAAAATTATCATTAAATGTTGAGGATGATTAGTGATCCAAGCGAAGTTTAGTTGCAACATCATCTTCTTCCTGTCTTTGTCCCGTGTTGGGGACAGTGCAAAATGTTGGGTTTTTTTTTCATATTCTGACCTGTCGCATGCCATGCTATCACTAATTCACAAGATATTCATAAAATGTTAATGTGTATGTAATGTGAGACACACACATAAGTTGCTTTTTTGACATCATACATTAAGACTTTTAATTAATATACAAAGTTTACAATTTTTTTTTGAAATAACTGTAAAAACAAAAACAATTCAATACTTGTCGACATATAGGCTCAGTCAAGACCACTTGGAGTTGTTTTTAGTTCCATTCGAAGACATGGAGGCCAGAATAACCACCCCAATGTTATACAGTTTAAATCGGCACATAAAAAGATTTTATCTAATTTGGAATTACGTGATTCATTTTCGGGCAACTGTGCTCCTATGGACAATTTAAGCATACTCGCTGGTTGCTCTTCCGTGGAAACAGTGAACAGCACTTGCATTGTAAGAGTGGATAATGATGACTTTCAGTTGGACGAGGCTCTACAAAAGGAATTCCAAACTGATCTCGTAGTAAGTCAAAACTGCGATCTTTTAAATAAAATTTTAAATGAAACATCTGTCTGTTGGAGCATATCAAATTATTGGTTATATTTCCGGTTTTGTATCGCGTATTCTCAGCAAGAAAATTAAGTGTGAAATTTGTGTATCAAGCTTAGTTTCTGATAGAAAATTAAATTTTCATAAATTGATTTTGATTAATGATATGGGTGGGTTATATTTTTCCAGTAAAAGTGTTTTTGACATTTGTAAAGCCACAGAAATATTTATTAGGAAACTTATCAATGAAAATTGCGGCAAGGGTATTTCCACAAAGCACAGTATCGATTTTATAAAAACGAAAGTCTTAATAGTAGTTTATGTGACTAGGGGATAAAGCAGTGTCTTTAAGTCGCGGGCGGCATGTTGAATTCCGAACGAAACGAAGGTTGCTGATTTTAATCCCGAACGACAGTGAGGGATTTATAAAATTAACTCCCGAGCATTGCGAGGGAGTTAATAAAGAAACCTGAGTGAAGTGAGGAATTTAAGCCGCCCAAGACAAAGACAGCTTTATCCCCGTGTTGTATACTCTACTTTTTACACCATGTGTGAGATTATTAAAAGACAATTTAGTCGACCAAATCATATATCAGAGAAATATAAGTATTATATTTACAAGTTCATCAAACAAACAAAATTCACTACTCCAAGATTCTATAGTTTCAATTTTCTTTAATAGACCAGTGTCGATAATTTTCAAAACCAAAAAAACTAATAGTAGGATGAAACCCATCACAAAAGGAGGAGAATATTATAAAAATGAAAGGAAAAATAATTTACGGGCGATCTGAGGTCGGGAAGGGGGTGGGGGTGACTTTTTAAGGGGAAAAAACGGTTTTTCTCAATTTCCGGCAAAACTAAAAGTCCTATGGAAAAAAGTCAAATGGCAAAGTTGTAGGTAATAAAAAGATCTAAAACTTTTGTATTAACACTTTTTTCACATAACCTCAAAATTTATGTGAAAAATTCAAAAAACCATGTTTTTGGTTTTTTATTTTTATCTCTTTCAAAAAACAATATTTTATCACGAAATTTGGTGAAAACTTACCTTTTTATGTCCCAAATACGCTGTAATTTATTTGATTAGAAATATTTATTTTTTCACCTTATTTTGAATAAATATCGAAAAATCACCCTAATTTTCAATCGAAAATTCATCCGTCAAAATATCTTTTTTTTTTCAAAAAGTTTATATGGTGTCTGTTCGTTGAAATCTCTACTTTCCGATGGTGAAAAAATATATATATGTTACCGTAGTAAATCTTCTCAGCAAATGCAAAAAATCGAAAAAAACTCGAATTCGAAATTTTTTTCAATTCTTATATTCAATGTAGAGCTATTTATTAAAATTTACACTTTAATTACTCGAAAAACGTAAAATTACATGTTACATAGATAACAAAAAAAATGCAAATCAAAATATAGTACTATAATTAACAAACAAATAAGTTGATAAAATTAATACTTAATAAGATGTCTACAATATTTGGAGAAAGGAGTCGAATCTTCTTTAAGTTATATGCGTAGATGCCTATTTATAACTATTTTTAGATAACTTATATATACCTGAGTGACCTAAGAAAAATTTTAGCCCATCAAAAGGTATTTCATAGAGGAGTGGGGAAGGGGCTAGGTGGGTCCGGATCTTACTACATACATACCTAATATTTCGTAGCAGCTGTAACAACCGTTAGCCTAGCCAGTATTTGAAATACAGTATAGTATACAACATCGTTTATAAAAATACACGTGCACGTTGAGTTTCTTGAAGATAATTATGACAAGTTTACAAAAAAACTAAGAAGATTAAAAAAATAATAATCTCCTTTATTTTGCACAAACAAACTTAGTTACTCCCATAAAATATATAAATATATAAAATACATATCGTAAATATATTTTTAATAACTAACTTATGGCCTATTTTCATATATATTTCATATATTTTAAATATATTTTAGATACATTCAAAATATATCCTAAAAGACATAAAAAACATAGCTAAAAAAAAAATAAAAAAAATTGAATAGGTATATCTGAAATATATTTGAAACGTATACAATATATATGAAAATCGGACAAAAGTTAGTTAGTAAAAATATATTTACGATATGTATTTTATATATCTTATGGGAGTAACTAAGTTTGTTTCACTTTTTATTATTTTTGAAGGCATCTACCCTGGTCTATAATGCTCCCGTGTTGTCAGTAGAATACGCACGTTTTATTCTATTTTCTTTTTTTTGTTAGTGGTCAGTTTGAATCATAGTGATTACATACTCTTTGGCTTGAATTTCGTGTCAACTTGTTCGATGCGCCTACATTTTAATTCACAATGTTGACGATTCTTGATGCTCCAAATTCAAATCTCATTATTCCCTAGGTATCGGCCATACTGCATTATCTCCCTAGGCATATAATGAGTTGCTTTAAGTGAGGTTTGTATGACGTGTAAAACGACATTATCGAGCAGGTGGTGTAAAATAGTAGTTTATGTGACTAGGGGATAAAGCAGTGTCTTTAAGTCGCGGGCGACATGTTGAATTCCGAACGAAACGAAGGTTGCTGATTTAATCCCGAACGATAGTGAGGGATTTATAAAATTAACTCCCGAGCATTGCGAGGGAGTTAATAAAGAAACCTGAGTGAAGTAAGGAATTTAAGCCGCCCAAGACAAAGACAGCTTTATACCCGTGTTGCATACTCTACTTTTTACACCATCTGTGAGATAATTAAAAGACAATTTGGTCGACCAAATCATAAATTAGAGAAATATAAGTATTATATTTACAAGTTCATCAAACAAACAAAATTCACCCCTCCAAGATTCTATAGTTTCAATTTTCTATAATGCTCCCGTGTCGTCAGTAGAGTCTGTCTAATAAGTTAAACGACTTGGGTAATTATTAGGATTTAATGAAATCTGATGTAGTCAACACGAGTTCAACAATCAAGGTTGATTAAGAGATAGAGATCATTGTTTACTAACAGAAGAAACTTATAAAAATGACCGAATATTCGATTAAATATTATACAAAATTCTCAAGTCGGTTGACTTATTAGACAGACTACCTATTTTCTTTTTTTTTTGTTAGTGGCCAGTTTAAATCATAGTGATTATATACTCTTTGGTTTGAATTTCGAGTCAACTTGTTCGATGCGCCTATATTTTAATTCACAATGTTGACGATTCTTGATACTCCAAATTCAAATCTCATTATTCCCTAGGGATCGGCCATACTGCATTATCTCCCTAGGGATATAATGACATGCTTTAAGTGAGGTTTGTATGACGTATAAAACGACATTATCGAGCAGATGGTGTAAAAAAGTTTTTTAAATTCAAATGTTTTTGAAGGTCTGTTGTTCACTCGTTTCAGAGCCCTGCGATGCTCAATCACAGATTGTATTTGATAAGAGCCATAATAAAAACTTATGCCAATATTAAACTTCGATTTGTTGCGAAATTCGACCCTGGTGTTCAGAATAAACGAAAAAGACAAAAGTTCACAAAACTAATTTTATTTGATGGGGCATAGGATTAGACATTTCTCATTTGTGAAAACATCCCCATCTTTTGGAAAAGTGGACTAAATTATCCGACATACTTCATCAATTTTTTCATTTGTATGGGAGGCCTAGACATCCGCAAAATTACTAGTATTAGTTTACTGGTTTTATGTTCCCGGTTCACGGTACTGAGAAATTTATCAGGAATATCCGGATGGCATGTCTTTATTTCCATGAAAGATTAGCCTTTTGTACTACTTATGTCAATACTCTTGTACCATCTTATCTTCCTAACTCATCGTAATATGCTGGTGCTGCCACTGCAACTGCGGAGAACTTCAAGCGGTTGCTCACAAATTGTTTAAAGACCTTTCCAAACATCTTATTGACACTTCTTGTGACTCAAGAGCTGACTTTTACATAGGACAGTGAATAAACATTGCCATACAGCGTGGGAATGCTGCCAGTCTTTTAAGTTAGGTACACTATCAGTTAACAGCGACGCGGAGGAGTTTTTCGACGCCATACTTGATTTTAGTTAGTTCATAAGGGTTTTTGTTTCTTTTTTTTATCTCGTGTATATAATTATATACTAGGAAAATAATTGCAGCCGTTCTAAACTGATGTGTTTACATACACATACATTCTGCGATTCATTTTTATTTATATAGAAGACCAGCTGTGCCCGCGACTTCGTTCGCGTGGACTACAGGATTTTGTATTATATTTTTCTAAAATAACAGTAGCCTAAGTTACTCCTTATTACATCAGCTACCTGTCAAAAAAAGTTCCTTAAAAATCGGTCCAGCCATTTCAGAGATTAGCCGGAACAAACAGACAGATAGACAGAAATTGTAAAAAATGATATTTTGTTGTAAGTGCCGTATATATATATATTCATATGTATGTAGTAAAAAGCGGTTATTTCAATATTACAAACAGACACACCAATTTTATTTATAAGTATAGATTTATAGATATCAAAGGCTCATCTTAAACTAATTTATCTAAATTATTATAGTTCGTGTTTCTCAGTAAAGATATAGCTTTCTAATGGTGCAATCTCAAAATCTAATGCTTTTTTTATTTTTTATTTGGACTGACCGACATTTGACAATTCAAAAGTGCCTGCAAATGGTCTACTTGAAATAAATGATTTGATTTAATTTGCAAGAATTTTTAAAACTTGGTCGACAAGTTTTCGAGTTAAATCGTAACATACAAACAAACAAAAAGTCAAGTCTTTCCTCTTTATCATGGTAATTTTGATAATGATTGTTAAGTGTATTTTTTTATTATGTACTTATAAAATAGTATAGTAATTCACTAAAAACCCAGTTTTATTCACAGTGTCTACCAAACGCTTTTTAATTATTTTTATCATAATTCTATTCGGTAAATTTCGATGTTTTACTTCAAACCTTATTTTAATGTATTGTTTTAGTGATAATAAGTAATTTTTAGCTAGTTCAAAAAAATTGAAAATTGCAGATATGTTTTCAGAATTTAGAGGCTGCTTAAAACCATATTTTCCATATTTATTACTATTCATTTCATCAAATAAATCATTTATAATAGAAATAAATTTTACTGTGCCGGAAACATCTTCAAATATTTTTGCTGTGAGTAGCTCATTGCAAAGCAATAAGGCTTTAGCTACACTTCTACTTAATAATTGGGTTGCTAATCGAACTTTCATAATCTGGCTTCGGAAATGAATATGCTTATTTGTTAATTTATTGGCAAAATGTAATTGTTCGTTTGTTTGCAGCTTATTTAAAGACACCAATAGAGACCATTTTATTTTACCGTTCTGACCATCATAAAATATTCTTTTGCTTTCAAATGTGTTTCTCACCAATTTGATCATATGACTGGGATCAAGAAATATCACAACACGTTCCTGATTGACTGGATGGGGAAAATTAGTTTTTAAATTATCTGGATCACTCAATTTACAACCTAATATTTCTGCGGTACTCAAATTTGTTGGTGCTCCATCGAAAGTCATGCTGACGATTTTTGCGCCTGCTTCGTGGCATAAGCATAAACATTGTTTAATTAGTGTAGCTTTTAAATCAGCTTTAATACTGTTTATGAAAAAATACCCTACTGGTATTTTCCACTTTTGGTCTAATGATACGACTAAAAAAACCAAAACTTGAGAAGCTATTTCGTCTCTTATATCACCAAAACCTAAATTGACAAAACCTTCATTCGTTTTGAAGTTCCATATTTTTTGACGTCTAATAGACATCTCGTCAAAAAACAAAGAACAAATTAATTATTTACCTGATTTGATTCTTTTTAATTTCAAAGCACGAAATGACTCGTTAGTAAACCCGGGCTGTGCATCTATACTAACATACCATCTGCGTAGTGTTCTAACATGAGGAAAAGCATTGTTAAAACATTTTCTGGCATAATTGTACGCGGCAGGAGAGTAATAGTGAAGAGTTAAAGCGAATTTACGAAGAGCTGTACAAAATTTACGACGGGATGACCTTGTTTTTGTAGAATTACTATTGAGTCTATCATAGAGGGCTTTTGTTTCTGCTGTAGCTTTAAGACCGTTGGCCACGTTTTTTTGGATGTCAAACTTTTTTTCTAAATGGTTAACAAAATCTTTTAAGTTTAATATTTTGCGTTTTAAATATCTATTTTGTTGCCCTAGTTTTTTAATTTTAACCTCATGACGCAGTTTTTGTTTTTCTAATTTGCGAACTCGTGCCTTCAATACAATTTTTCTCGGAGTGTCGAAAATAGACTCAGAATCTGATACTTCAACATTGACTGGTGTAGCAAATCTAGTGGCTTCAGGGTTTATGTCATCATTCTGAAATTATAAAGAAGTTCTAAGTGCGAAGTGTAATCGCACTAATTATATTAAGTTGTTATTAATAAAAGACCTTTTATAGTGCATATCCAAAACAAAATTGGGCCTCACATGGAAAGTTTGATCAGCTGATTACTTTCAAAAATATTTTTGGGAATTAATTATGATTTCTATAAGAAAAGTAATTTATTTACATGGACAGACAGTAATTTACTTACTTTACTTGAAGTATAAGGTACCACTCCTTTCTTTAAAACTGATCGACCAGTTTTGCCGTAATGTATATCCTCTATTTTAAAATGTTTCGAACATAATTTTGACGAAGCAGACAGAAGCCAGTTTTCTTTACGGTCTGCCTGGACGAACCGTATCCACTTTTCCCGTTCTTCGCTTTTTGTATTCGGAAATCTACAAAATAGCAGAAACCTACTTGAATGAATAGACCTTGTTCATTTATAGACATTTAAATGTAATAATAGAATTATTTACAATAATTTACTACTCATAAAATTGTATCGATAATAAAATCAATAAATAACATTCGGAGATTCACGTCTCTTACCAGCGTCCATGCTTGACAAGCAAATGACAAGAGTGTAACGGGGTGTTTGGTATGGCTGACTTAAGTTGGTTGCCAATCCAGGATAGTGTACTTACTTCTGCCATGCTTGCCTGTCTGAAACGTAGACGCGCGCTTTGACGCACCCGCAAGCGTGTAAATGTCAAATTTCAGGGCGCTAGCCGACGCTGGGCCAGTTTGTAAACGTAGTTTAAGGTATAAACTACTTGGCAATAGATGGCGCTATCACTAAATCTGTAAATTTTCTAGAACTATTTGCGAAAATGATTGAATTCTAATTAATTACTGAGTAAATACGAAAAATATTTACGAAAATAAACTGATGTTAGGTCCAATCGTTTTGCCATAACGCGATTTACAGTGGCGCAATGCGCAACTCGGCATATTTCTCCAGAAAATTATTTTCTTTTGGTGCACACAGCGGACACAAACGCGACTTGACAGGTACAGGTGACATACTAGACTGAGCGACTTGTTACTCACAAGTAACAAGTATCGGTTATGGACATTTGTTCGCTATGTCCTGTCTATTGGTAGTATGTATTTAATGTCTTTGAATGCAATATAGATCAACGGCTTAATACGTTTTCCGAAGCACGCAGAAGTCTCGGCAACACCAGCTTTACTTTCTAATGAATTTGTTAGAAAATTTAGTTTCATTTCCTGGATAATCTGAATATACGAAACGTTTTTTCATGGTTGTAATTATTATGCTCTTAGTGCTCTCGCAGTGCGACTATTGCAACTTAATTATGGATCTGTTGTTGTTGCTAAGCAACTTAGTACACGAAACAATGCGGCCGTGATCAAATCGGCTTGATACTTAGTTCATGGTCCAATCTGATTTAGAACTTAGTTTACAGACGGTACATCTGTATCCAGTCTTATAGAAAGGGTGAATCGGAAATCTTATTTGGAGTCGTCGACGTCCATCGTACTAAATTCACATTATAGAACGCTTTCTATAATGTGAATTTAGTACGATGGTCGTCGTGAGCGCTGCGCAAAAGCTGCTGCGACGCGATTAATTCAATTAAGTAATCAGAACGCGTTGTAAATGTAAACTATTTTTAACCGACTTCAAAAAGGAGGAGGTTCTAAGTTCGGCTGAACATAATAATATGTTTTTTTTTAATGTATTTTCACCGTTATCTCGGTCAATAGTGGACCGATTTTGAAAATCCTATTTTTATTGAAAGGTAATGCTTCCAAATTGGTCCCGTAGAAATATTGTTATTATCTGATCATGAACTTCGAAGATATGGAACAGAACTCCTCATAGGATTACAGCAAAACTGTGGTTACAAGTAAAGTTGCTTTGTTTATACGTGTAGTCGATGACTGACTGACAGAAAAAGGGAGGGGGATGTATTGAACTGATCTGATGATGAAGCCAGAAAGTAAATTAATGTAATCTAACCGTATTTGAAATTATTAGAATCGTTCTGAGATGCAATGTGACTATAAGTTATTTAAGTTTGTCTGAGGGGTACTTTTAAGTGGTGGTACCACAACTAAAAAAGTAAAATAAAAAACTTTTTACAAAAAAAATGTAACCGACTTCAATGTTAAAAAACACTGAAAAGTATAAAATAACCTTAATTTTGGAAGTCGATGTTAAATAACGAAGGGGCAAAATTCATTAAGCCCCAAGCGAACACCGGCGTTCGCGCACCTATTGTCTTTCTATTGTGTCTGTAATTTCCACGATTGAAAGGTTAACTATTATAGGAACACTGACTTTTGCCGTAGTATTGGTACTATTAAAGATATACGCAGTTCTATCTCGCAAAATATTAACTAACAACAAAAATAATATATTAACTAGAAAAGTCAAAAAAGTACAACGTCCCGAAAAGGCGCGTAATTCGTGTGATTGTCAAAGAAGCCAGTGCGGAGGCGATGAGACGCGGTGACAATAGGGATGCACTCATTCATCGAATTGTATAGTCAAACAATACGAATAAAAAACTGTAAATACGGAATATGATAATGATGCACAATATTGTACAACTCAATATTTTCTTTAAAGAGTAACCGTTGATATTTTTCTTGTCGGTTCTTCTCCATACAAAACGACCAATTGGAACTGTGCCTTAGCTTCTGACGTTTAATAAGCGCCCATTTAGACTTATGTGACTTAAAATACCTTTTTTTTTTAAAGTAATATGTACATAACTAGCTTTTGCTCGAGGTTTCGCCCGCGTACATAAAATATACCCTATGGCACTCAAGAATAAAGCAGCTGTCTGTCGGTGAAAAAATTTCAGCAATCGGACCAGTACTTTCAGAAATTGCCTCCTACAAACAAAAAACAAAAAAAAAGCTTTACCTCTTTACCTACTATATTAGTGTAGGTATCTCTTGTTATGATGTTTTAAATTCAGATTTTTTGACGAAAATGTGTCAATTTTCACCCTTATTTGCAGAAAACCACCTGCCTACTCGTTCAGAGACCCGTACCTGATCCTCACCCCTTTCAACACACCAGGTCCGGGGACACATAATCCTAATCACAAGTATGTCGAGAAGACGAAGCCTGCGTTCGTATTCGGGCCCAAATTCAGGCCGCAGAAACGTCTCATCACTCCCGCGCCGAACACCTATTGCGAGAAGAAGGTACGTAATTATTTCGATGATACAAGTATTAATCTGAGGCCCAGCAGTGTCGAAGCCTGAGTCTGTGTTTCCTGATGGCTACAACCCGAGAATCTTTAACTCGAGAGTGAATAGGTTCCTTCAAGGGGAGCACGTTCCATTCTCGACCGCATCGTCGCTTTCCATTAGGTGAGAAAGCGGTCAAGCGCGAACCTATCAACAACAAAAAAAAGCCTAATGGGGCTATGGGTTGTGTGAAAAAGAACCCCAGGGCCCCGGAACGAGAGCGAAGAAGGAACAGGGTTTAAATCACTAAAAGTCTGACATGCTCTCACGCTACGCCCAAGGGCGGGTTGATGTTATTAGATGATTTCCCACCTAAAAAAAATCTGCATGGTTCTATCTAGTATAATTTGTATCGTTAACATTTTGTTGATTGTTTGCAGTTCATGGTGGGCAAGCCGTCGACCCCAGCACCCAGTTTCGGCATCCGGCACAGTCCTTACATCGGTGTCCCAAAAACACTCAAGAAACCTTCCGATATTGAACTGAAGATTAGTCGTCTCTGAAAAGAAATATCTATATAATGAAACACATTTACTTGAATACGGTTTATACAGATATTATGTTGAAATTTTTTTATAGTTACTTTAGTTCATTTAACATACGAAGTACGTAAATAAATGAATGATTAGACTCTATTGTTATTTCTGGTTTTAAAACTATTCTGAGCAACCGATACTTAATGGGTTAACTTTAAAACGAATTCATAAACTAGTTGTATAAAGACGGCTTGGATATAAATTGAGATTTAATACTTTTACCACGCAAGCGCGGGTATTAAAACACGATCAAAGTTAATTTCACAAAGTTACGCTGAAAGTCGACCACTGCGCTGATTTGTATGCAATGTTTACCGGACCCATGGCGTCACTACATTCTACGGCTACTGTGGAGCTACTTGAAACTTCACCACTTTTTACCGCGTATCTCACTTACTGATATTGCCAGTGTGGGCGCGCGATATATTCAACGTCATCCAAACCACTTGTAATGCCATCAAAACAAGTAACTCTCCTGAAAGTTTAAAGTGCGAAATCAAACTTTATAGTTGAAAATAAACTTGACACTATAAAAGTCAATATACTTCTTTCGAAATACTAGTCAATATACACTACTCAACATACTAGTCAATATACTGTCAGTAAAAACTAGTTAATGTACGAGCCAATAAACTAATCAATATTCTAGTCAATGTGCTTGTCCATATTCTAGTCATTATATTTGTCAACAAAATAGTCATTATATAGATGAACACCCTAAATTATACTTGTCAATATAATAGTCATTTTATAGATGTACAATTGTACATTCTAGTCGTTATACTTGTTAATATAATAGTAAGTATATAGATGTACATGGTCATCATACTAATATTCTAGACATTAAGTTAATAAATATTGTAGCTTATGTTCTAGAAAACTACGTATAGTAATTTTAAAAATAAATATTGTAGTCATTATACGTATAAATATTCCAGTTTCTATACTTAGTCAATATGTTTACTTGTCATCATACTAGTATAGCATAGCCTTAGAAAGTAAATGCAAGAACAACGACTTGCTAGTTTGCTAGCGTATGTTATTGTTTTTCATTTTTTACCTACAAATTGTTTTTCGTTTTTCACCTATAAAAGTCAGTTTAGTAAGTCATTATGCATAGCAGAAGGCACCATACTCAAAACAAAAAAAAAACATTAAACTTGCATTAGGTACTGTATCTTAGAATCAAATATTCTTTTGCTATTGCGTTCAATCAAAACAGGATACATAAGAGTCGACAACAGAAAACTATTGAAAAGTTCGATAGGTATTAAATTTTCAAACAAAGAAACCATATTTCTAGAAGATAGAGCGTACGAAAGCCAACACATGTTATGTTCCTTTAAAATCAAGACAGATTATTCGACGTAGAGAATCTCAATCACAAACACTGGAGGGAGTACAAACGAAGCAAGTCAAATATATCTCAACTGGAAGTGGTCTTTGCTCCCTCGCATACGTACTGTTAGTTTTCAATGATTACGTTTACGTTGGCTAAGTGATGCCTTCCATTTGTTCCGTATTTGACTACTGAAGTCAAATATCAGTTAAGAATCGTATTATTGGTAGTAGAAGACTATGCTATTAATGCATTATAATTTATGTTAGTTTTGAGCGTTGAAATCATACTGACACAGAGAAAAGAGGCCTCGGCAGCCTCTTCTAGAAGCTGCATTGCCAATGTTTTCTTTAAGAAAATGACAATACACAGTGTATCATAAACCGGCGAGTATACCAGCGATCTCGTCTGAAGAGTGTGAATTACATGACGGTCAGTCTGCCTGACCGAAACATCCGTAGTCCAAAGCCCAACCAAATTCAAAAGCGCCCTTCCAAACAATTCCGTTCAGCTGATTCGTTAACAACGTCACGGTCTCCCCCCATCCTGGTACTAAAGAATCAATTGAGTGTCTTATTATCGCTCAATGGTCATAATCACTGACAGGCCAAGACTTTGAAACCTATTATATAGGAATATCTCACTGGCGAGTGGTGGAGCGGCCAGTCGCGCTGCTGAAAGATATACAAAGGATATACACTTAAATGTATAAGTACTTTTGCGGAACCACGCACCAACGAAGTAATATAGAACGGAGTCCAAGAGGCAGTTATAGAGCTACTTTATTTATTATTTTGATGATGACGCAACTGGTTGCACCGCTGCTGGTATGCCTAAGTTGAAAGATATATAAGATAAAAAAATTGTATTCGAACACCAAATGTAGTAAATGATAACCAAATCTTAGCGAGCAAATTAATGCGCTCTTTTTAGCCCCGTAGAGCAGGATGATACTTTGTCTAATCAACAATCTATCTTAGTGGAATTTTAGGGCACCCCGGTTCGGATAGATTTAGATTAGAAGAAGGTGGCAGGGTCGTAGTGAGCGAGCGAAGCGAGCGAACACAGACCCCGTCACCTTCTTTGAGGTTATTTTTTTTTAAACCACCTAGAAGTAGGAGCCTCCGTCGAGCTGTCTTGGCAGGTAGTTAACCTAACCTCAAAATTTTAACTACTGATATCTCCATAACCATGGGGTTCTGCCGATGCTTTATTTGGATTCATTTTGCTTAAATAGGATAGCGAGATGTTAAAACTTTGGTTATAATTTTACATTAAAATGTAGGTTTAATTTTGGTGATCATTTACTATTTTTGTCTTTTATATGTTACTATATCTGGTGGTAAGTTAAACATAAGCCTTTTTTTTTAATTTCAACCCTAGTGTGTGATATATCGTTGGATAGGTATTTAAAAATGAATAGGGGTTTACTCAAATCATTTTTTGATAATGTCAACAATTTCAGAAATAATCGCTCCAAAAGTAAAAAACAAAATGTGTCCCCCCCCCCTCTAACTTTTGAACCATAAGTTTAGAAAATATGAAAAAATTCTGAAAATTAGAACTTTATAAGGACTTTCTAGGAAAATTATTTTGAACTTGATGGAAAGAATAGTTTTTGTACAAAAAAGACAAAAGGGTTCTACAAAATAATTTCTGGACTAAGTTTGTAGTATAATCGTATATGCAAGCATTTTTTTAAACTCGTAAGTGGGCACACTTATTGCGACGGATGGGAAACTACGGAACCCTACTCTGAGCGTGGCCCGACACGCTCTTGGCCGGTTTTTATTTCACCTGTTTATTCTTTCACCATTAGGTACTAATAATCGCATAGTAAAATCGACATGAACCGCGTAAAGTGTGTGGTAAATCTGGTAACTATGCAGTAATTGGAATTAATTAACTCTTTGAATGCCGTAATTGCATGTGATATATTCATATTTTTTTATTCAATCACAGAAGGAAAGGACCGTAAGGCGACCGAACTGGATTTAAATAAGAAGCCACTCATGTCAGTAGCTGGTAATTCATGCACTTGTCTTATGTTTAGGAGAAGATGCCTATACTCAGTTGCACTAGTATTATTCATTGCCATTTAACATTTTATACCTTAGGTACTGTGCTACAATATTGTTCACTCATATAAGTATCGAATTCACTGCGCGAGTCTGACTCGAGTGTCGTAGCGATTAACGATTACACTTGAGTATTTCTAGAGCGTCCACTTACCCGCGAAGAAGTAGCCAATTTTTCTGACAATATTTAACGAGGTATTAGAGTATATATTCGTAATATAGGTACTACTATGTGCGTTAGGATTAGAGGGTGTGCATTGAGAGCCCATTTTTTAAATCATTATGCAACGAAATAAGATTTACAATATCATTCAATTTAAAAAAAAAAAAAAAACGGTAAAACTAAGCAAAAGAATATATAAATATAAATGATTAAATATAAATAAATAGGATCATGTGTCTCCAATCTAGATGCAATCTGCTTGCGTTGGTTAATCTAGACGCTTGCGTCGGCAATAATCCAAAGCAAGGAAGAATGGCAGGCGGTCGCCTTCTCTTTGGGACGCAAATTGCAACTGAAGGTGTGGTTTTAGTCAATAAAGTGTGACGCACCCAATCCCCTTACCCTTTCATACCCAGCAGGACTGGTTATCACACATTTTTATAACATAATTACTGGGAGGTAGCGTAAATAGGTGATATTAATTGGTAGTTAAGTTCGGCGCTTTGCGGGTCGCCCAGCGCATGGTATTAAATTGAACCTGGCGGCGGTGGTGGCGTCGCGTCGGTGGCGCCTAGCGCATAATCACTTACACCGTGAACGCGGTAATGATACCGGGAAGAGACGGGAAACTAAGCAAACGAACGGTAACGAATAAAAATCTTGTTCGTTCACCTTCGTCGTTTACTAAGTCTATGCCTGAGATAAGATGAGCAAGCGTGCAATGACCATTGGCAAGATCCATTCGCGCATACAATTGGTTTGCACCTAGATGCACGGGAATATACTCGTGTCTTACGTCGATTGTTAGCCGCCAACCGTGGTATTGATCCTATACTACTACATTAACATCATTAAAGTATCAATTCATGGTTGTATTAGCTGCAAGTAACTTTGATTGCAACTGACGAATATTTATTTATTTATTGTATTCTTTATAGCTAACTTCCTCTTCTCTTCTTTTTTTTTCTCGCTGCTTCGCCTGCTTTCACAAAATATAGCCAACTTCATTCGGAAATAAAGCAGTTTATCTATCACTTAAGGCTTATAGTCCCTTGAACCGTCTGGCCAAAATTATGTGGACGAAACTCTCGCACCCGCCTAGGCGGCAGTACGCAAATCTGTGCATTTATTTGCGGCCAACAGCGCCCGGAAAGCGCGCGGCCGACCTTTAAATCCATTTTATTTGTGAAATATTGATTGATTAATAGCAATGTTCACTTTAAAGAATATTTAACCACCAATTTTTATGTGTGAAATTGTTTCTAAAAATCCAAGTCGCTTCAAAGGAGTAGGGAAAAGTTGCGAAATCGTTAAATATTTTTTTAGACAAAAGTATTAATAAAACGAAAAAATCAAATGTTGATAATATTGTTCATGAATCTATAATAAACATATATTTTTTTCAAACCTATTAACCTTGCCGTTACCGAGGAGTAGTCTTCAGAAAGTCACTGTTTTATGGTACTTTTCGGGCACTTGAGCCTTAAATAAATTTGGACCAGTACTTTCAGAGATTATCTACCTCCTACAAACAAAACAAAAACAAACTTTACTCCTTTGCGTAGAAGTGTAGATGTATATTTTACACTATGAAAACATACAAAAAGAAACTACCTGAGCATTTACACATACCACATATATTTTCAGAAAACAACGTTTATATTAAAACATTTGGTTTTAATATACACGTTGTACACGTTGTACGTATCATCTCCGGTTATAGATTAGTTTCTAATATCAAATCCTTTTTTAATGAGGGCGCGTCGTGTTTACCTCCCTCGTCATAAATCACCTCTCAAACTCAAAGATCAACTTGATCTACCTCTTAGGCCGTTTCCAAAATATACCTACGTAGGTATTATGGGAGCTGTGGCTCTTGGGATCAGGTGTTTAAGAAGATAAACATGGGGCACAATATTTCAATATTTTTATTTACGGCACTCTTCTCAAAATAAACGTATAATTTTATTTACATTTTACAAGTATGAATGTACTTTTTTACATAACAACTATCACACACACACTACATACTTATAATTTAGGTGTTTTCTAGGCTAGTGTGAACAGGCTCTTATCATCACTGCTTACCATTAGATGGGATCGCAATCTAGCACTGTTTATGTAATTTTAAAAAAATACATACATATATATTAGAACTAGCGTTAAAGTAATCTAAAATATGGCGTCGTAGAATTCCTCTTCAGCGCTGCCAGCTGAAAATGTACCCAAAAAAACATTGCCACGCTATATGGCAATGCTTGTCCTACGTCAGAAATGTGGTTGCGGAGAACCTCAAGCGGCTACAATATTATTGCGGCCTTGTTGGTAATTATATTTTCGAGCGGTTTGGAGTTGAAATTTTCGGATTATGAGGTCCCAGTCTGAGCTAACAAATTGTATAAAAACCTTTTAAAACATCTTGTTGACTCTTCACGTGATCCAAGTGCTGGCTTATACCTCGGCACTCTGCTTACATGCTCTATCAAGACCGACGTGTACTTAACCTAATCTAATTGGCCCATTATGTCCCGCTGCTGGGCAAAGGCCTCTCTTTCCCTTTTTCACACACGTCTGCCCTCGGCAAATGCGAGCCAGTTCCTTCAGTAAGAATCTAGTTGGAGAACGAAGATGGAATGATGACTCCATCTTCGTCTTGGTCTGACTTAAAATAAAAATACAAGTCCTATTCCAGTATATTTGTCTTATCAACCCGCATGCTCCACAATACAAGTATTTCAAAGGATAGAAAATTTGACCAATTGTGTCATTTTTGCCTAACACCTAGTTGGGTAGGTGTAATTAGCCACAATAGCAATTGCAGACCAATAGCTTGAGTTTTTTCTTTCTATCCAATCCTCAGAAGCAGTGAAAACTCTGAAGCTATACTTGAATTAAAAATTCGAGATAATAAAAAAAAAACAAAATCTATTTCATCACCATCAATAGTAGGGGAGGTTCTATTTTAGATTGTGAAGATTAGGTTTTAAAACTAAAAAGTCTATGACAAGTTTCAATTCTAAAATACTAGAGTGGTTTTTTTTTGAAGATAGTCCTAACAGGATTACGAAAACCTATAATCTGACGGTTTTCATCGGGTGATGCAGCTAAAACCGTAGATAAGAGCAAAATTTTCAACGTTCCTAACAAAATTATCATAGCTAACTGAGCAAAAAAAAAATGCACTAACCAACGAAATATTAACAGGAACCTTACAATTACAACCTAACTTTATGATTCGCCCATTTACTTATAAGCCACGCTCGGTTTCTCCCCATATGATTTTCTGACGTGCCCGAATATTTTGCAAAATCCCCTTCTGGCTGCTCCTACATGTACTTTATTTATTATTTATTTATTTAAAGTAATAACAAATGATATTCATTCATACAAATAAAATGACACCACAAAATAAATTAAATTGCATCAGATAATAAATTAGTCAGACAGATATTAAGAATTACATAAAATATTAAAAGAAATAACACAAAATTAAAATTCAACTCCATTACATTAAAATTATTAATAGTCAGTACGAATGTCTCGGAACAGTATCATGTCTGCCACAGCCATGACGGATATAGGTATGGGCAGCCTAGCCTATCGGCGATCATTGCCAGGATGGCTTGGGATGGCCATTAGGGTTGTCTCACACTCACTTTAGCTCCGTGTATTTTAAATAAATTTATAAGTGATTATATTGAAAACAAAAAGTGTGGATTGTAACGGAATTTGGATTATCATGTATCTATTATTTATGTCACTGAAAAATTGCAAAACTGTGTCTATAAGATTGTAAAGTATCGTGAAAAAATTACAATCATACCAAGTCTGCATTTTTCCGGTGATATAATAATACACTGTAAGCCGACCCCTCCAACATGTTGGTAGTCGACTTGAAAACAGACTAGGCTAATTGATTGATAGAGCGGCTCCCCTCTACTTACAAGTTTGAGTGATAGAGACTAGTTACTATGAAGTTTTCCGTAACGGGGCGGGATAGTGTGCACTGCATAGTGCATAGTATGCATGGATATACAAAAAACCACGGGTTTTTATACTTCAATGTATGCAGTTGAACCACGCTATATAAACCATTCTATTCTCTGATTTACAAAGTGGATAGACTACTCACTACACTACCTCAGACCACAGCGTTACAGCTCCGCTTAGCGGTTTGTGCGGAGATTCTCTCGAATATAAGGTTTTTTACTTAATATTACTATTACTAATACTACTACAAACTACACTTATTTTTTAAATAAAAACAACAACGCAAGAATTGAAAACTGTTCAAAATTATGAATAAATTTTCAAAAATTTTTTGTCTGAGTACCTTATTTCTCTACAATCTAGATTTGGTAGTAAAAAATATTTAGTGACAATATTTATAGTTTTTACATTTTAAAAAAACTTGAAATAAATACAACACAAAAAAAAACAAGATTTTACTTAGCCATATCGTAACTATTTTTCGGTGACAAATTTTATATCAAATGATTCCTTCCACTCTGGGTGGAGCAGGTGGTAGTGTTAGTCTTGACTAAAACACACCTATGTTCTTTCAATTGCCCTTTGAATGAAACCCTGGCAAGCAGCAAAATTGTTCCTAAAATTTAGTTAATTGAACACTCTTAATGGAGTAGGTCGGCTGCGCGGTCGTGTTCAGTTAGAAGCTTTGCCAGGCATGTGCAGTTAATTCGCCTAATTAATTAGCTCACGTGTACCCGCATTAGATCATACGCGACGTGTCGTCATGCCACTAAAATGGAGGTCACCTGTACTCACCTTATATTGTTCTACACAGGGTTATTTGTAAAACACTAACAACCTGCAGGACTGTATTACTAACATCTTAAACTACAACTTTTGTAATATGACATTTTACAAGACATAATTCATTTACCAAAAAAAAAACCTCAAAAGTTTCCTTTTTAGGGTTCCGTAGTCAACTAGGAACCCTTATAGTTTCGCCATGTCTGTCTGTCCGTCTGTCTGTCCGTCCTCGCTTAATCTCTGTGACCGTTAGCACTAGACAGCTGAAATTTGGTACCAATATGTATATCAATCACGCCGACAAAGTGGTAAAATAAAAATTGGAAAACAATATTTTATTAGGGTAGCCCCCCTATATGTAAAGTGGGAAGTGATTTTTTTTTAATTTCAACCCTATCGTGTGATATATTGTTGGATAGGTATTTAAAAATGAATAGAGGTTTACTAAAATTATTTTTTGATAATGTCAATAATTTCGGAAATAATCGCTCCAAAAGTAAAAAACAATGTGTGTGTGCCCCCCCCCCCCTCTAACTTTTGAACCATAAGTTTAGAAAATATGAAAAAAATCTGAAAAGTAGAACTTTATAAGGACTTACTAGGAAAATTATTTTGAACTTGATGGAAACAACAGTTTTTGTACAAAAAAGACAAAAGGGTTCTACAAAATAATTTCTGGACTAAGTTTGTAGTATAATCGTATATGCAAGCATTTTTTTAACCTCATAAGTGGGTACACTTATTGTGACGGACGGGAAACTACGGAACCCTACACTGAGCGTGGCCCGACATGCTCTTTGCCAGTTTTTTCTATCTAACACATTTGAACACTGTATTTTGCTATACTCTATTTTGTGAATGCTGGTTGACCTGTAATTGGCGACTGTGTAAGACTTAGGCCAATTGTTATCCACACTTGTAGAATGCTGTACACAGAAGCTGTTGGTTTTGCCTTAATAAATAAATAAATAATACCTACTTACCTTCGACTGTATGACGCGATGAAAAACGCATCAAGCAACGCCGCCCAACCAGCTCACCTCCGCTATTGTACTATCGCTTGCTTCGCATAGACTTCGTCATATTTAGAACTTTCAATTTAAATATTTTTATTTTTGTATGAAAATCTGATGAACTCAAATAAGATATTTTTACCTTTCTCTTTGATATATTTTCTTCTCCTGGTTCAACTATATATTTGATATTTATTAGTATATTTTTTTTTGTATTGTATATATGTATTTGTGTTAATGTATCTTGTTAGTATTATATCTGATGTTTGTACACTGACAACCCTTAATCTATCTCCTTTCTCTCAGTCCATCCAAAGGTTGTCTGTAAGAGATCGCCCTGTGCGATAAGACCGCCCATTGTGCACTTATTCTTTTAAATGTTTGTCCTGTATTTTGTTTATTTGGTGTACAATAAAGATTATAATAAATAATAAATAAATAAAGGCTAATATTTATGATGTCAATAAGATAAGATATGCATAGTTCTGAGAGGTTGCCAATGTTTTACAAACAACCTTGTAGATATATAAATAATGTACACTGTTATGTGATTAAGCAAAAGAACCATCTTTGCCAAGCCCAAATGTGTTGGGGACGGCTTCCGTTCAAACTGGACGCAACTAGATATCAATATTTTACATGAAATAACTGCAGTGCAGTGTTATGACCACGAAAGTAACACCACGCTCGAGGCGTCAATTTCATCAATCAAACAATAATTTCTAATCGCTATCTATTTTTTATCTAACTTCGCTGCTGCTTGCGGCGTAACTTTATGGCCTTGTAGATTATAGATATATATTCATTTTTGACGCTCGACGCTGTCGCTTGCAGCACAAGACGACTTCACTTGGAGCGTCGAAGATAATTTTTTTTTTGAAATGTACGGGAAGAAAGTAGTGGTCAATTAATTGGAATCTCAATCTGCTAACCTGAGAAAATACTGCAACGCTTGTCTGAAAGTGTATTATGTACATGTTTAACATTTTTATGTGGGATTCGTGAAATTTTCCTTTGATTTCAATGTTTTATTTAGAACGCTCAATCCTCTTATGGTGCATTTTTTTTATCTCAACCATGAAGTTATCACAGTTATTTCCTAAGTTCTTCCGAGATTTCGAATCCCATCCATCCATAAACAGACCTCAGCAAACACTGCTTACCCTGGCAGTACGACCCGAACTACCGTTGTGTATTACATAACCACGAGCTCCACAGCTAGGTTTGAATATTTATAATAATACTTAATATAGTTTTTAATTATGTCCAATTCACTTATAATTATCGTCCTATTGTCAGATTACCGAAATAAATAAATTTAATTAAACCAACACAACGCTCATTCTCTCTATTCAATATACTTCACAATATTGAAAAATACGCTCGTTCTGCGGACAATGGCCAAAACAATAGGGCTTACACTGCAATATGTCATTTCTGTCATCAGTAGACGTTTTCCCATTAATTTGTTTGGTAATTAATCTTTTTCGACATTAACGACAAGCGCTCCGGGATGACAAAGAAGGCGCCGACAGCAAAGGGTCATTGAAGCTTTGTTAACTCAAGGAACAAGAGAGGGTTTGATCTCTTTGTTTTGTGCTGAAATATCATCCTGGTCGGTAACAAGAACACCGTGCTGCGCTCCACAGCTACACTCCGATGTCTTTGAATGTTTTCAATGCATAACTGATATTGATGTTATAGCAGTTATTGATAAACGAATAATCACACCAATATCAGAAAGGTTAAAGTTTGTGAGTATGTTTATATGTTTGTTAATTCTAATCGCTGTATCAGCAGAACCGATTGAGATGAAATTTGGTACAAGAGTAGACCATGTCCTGAAATAGCACATAGGCCTAAGCACGTAACACTTTTTAGCTCAGGAGTATGATCCCTTGTGACATTTTTCTATTTTCATGTGGTTAACCGGCTGTCAGCAGCTACTATAGAAATAAAATTGAAATTATAACAAGTTTGTACTCTATGAACAAAACAACTACTTAATTTTATGGAACTCAATTTTATCTATTGTTTTTTTTTTACTAAGACTCCACACTAGGAGTCACTTCTATATTGTGGACACGTTCACAAACATGAAACTCACAAACACAAGACAGCCAGACGCGAAACAACTATCTGTAAAAATATATATTTGTACACTTAAATTTTTTTCTTAGTTGCTGTCCATAAAATCAGTATAGGAAAATCGTATAAACCTACACACGGATATTATATGGACATCGTTACGTAACAAGGTATATGGACCCGTCGCCTTTGGGCCCAAATTGTGACATCCGTATATCGCTATTGAATACCGTAAAGCGGGTAAAAAATAGTTAAGGCCGTTTCCTGGGCGGATGTTACTATACAGTTGTCGGATGGGCATGAAATAATATTGATCCGGTCGGTTTATACAGCTTAGTAGCACTTTCTATAGCTATACCTATCACTAAAAGAAGAAGATAAAGAAAAATATTTTATTTGGCACACAAAATGATTCACATAATGTAAATACATAAGATAAAAAATAAATAAAATGAAAATAACTATTGTGTATGTCGCGTCTGCATCAAATAGGTCCACGACACGGGGGAAAAAAAAAAACATGGTTGGCGCCATAGAAATATATGGTTGGCGCAATGGCTAAGCGATTGACTGCTGCGCTGCGTGCTGCGACTTCGATTCCCTAGATTCGATAGATGTTCCGGGGTCTGCGTGTCTTGTGTATGTGAATTCACAGGTTTGTGAACGCAAACTCAATACTGGAGAATTCTTAGCGTGGGACAATACCTTCAAAAAATACATTTGAAAAATTAATTCGCTTTATATCCGACTACGTGGCCGCGCAGTTCTTTTAAATTACGTATACGCAGTGAATTTTGATCTCCAATTATCTAAATAATATATTTTAAAAGGCTCTGCTTCCATAGATACCTACTAATATTATAAAGAGAGGATAGATTTATATTTTTATTATCTAGTAAAACTCAAAAAGGATGGGACCGATTTAAAAATTCTTTCACCAGTAGAATACTTCTTTATCACTGAGTGACTTAAGCTACATAATTATGTATTTCTTTTTAAATTTTTCCTTCACGCAGACGAAATTTTCAATCTCCAGCTGTTTTTCTTTTAATCCAGCCCTGTATTAAAATGGACAAAATAAAAACTGGCCAAGTGCGAGTTGGACTCGCGCACGAAGGGTTCCGTAACATCCTTAGGAAAATTCGGCAAAAAAAATCGCGTTTGTTATACGGGAGCCCCCTTAATTTTATATATATATATATTCTTTAAGTATTTGTTGTTATAGCGGCAACAGAAATACATAATTTGTGAAAAATTTCACCTGTCTAGCTATCACGGTTCTTGAGATATAGCCTGGTGACAGACAGACGACAGTCAGATTGACAGACAGCGAAGTCTTAGTAATAGGATCCTGTTTTTACCTTTTGGGTACGGAACCCTTAAAAAGGAGTTATTCAAATCGATCAAGATATTTTTAGGTTTTACCGAGACGAACAAACAGTAATTGATTTTTGGAGCACTTGTTTTCTAACCAAGTCATAAATAAAAAGATCAAGAAAATTACTACGTGTTTCCAGCCATTTTCGTACAATATGATACTGATTGAGACACGTCAACAGCAAACATGTTGGGTAATTACAGTAAACTACCCGCCGGCCGCAGGTCAGATTTCTGTACATTGGCACAAATTTATACGATCTGCATTTCACTTAAAAATGCATTTTACTCTGAACATTTGTTGATACTTAATCCAATTCAACACTGTAATTCATGAAATGTTTTCTTCTTATTTTTACACCATAAACAGAAGTTTTTAGTTGAGCGCGCATCACATGAAATGTACGAAATCGATGTAGATAACTTTTATACATTAAAAAATTGTGTGCAACTTAATTTATTACTAAGGCTTTGTTTCATCGCAGCGGTTGACTATATCGGTACAAAATCGTTAAGCGGTACAAAGTTCGCCGGATCAACTAGTATACAATAAGTATAGCATAATCAGTCTTATAATGTCTCACTGTTCAAGTACAAATTTTTCCAGTCTTTTAATGTACGCGGTATAAACGAAGACGCGAAACGCTTAGTCCAGACCGTAGAGGTTTCAACAACGTAAGGGTGGATACTCGCCGTACGTCGGGTTGTTCGATGGTAGAAATGAGATGGTGGAATCAAGTACGCCAGTGCTCAAGGCTGAAATAAATGAATTATACAAAGTAATGCCCAGAAGAATGTATAATGATTCTTGTGTTCTGTGGTTCTTACACACTATCATATCGTCAAAATTTATTTTAAACACATTAAACTACTCTCTACTCCTACTCTCTTCTCGAAGGTCCTTTGTAACAATATTTATAATGTAGGTATTATCTATTAGGTTGGTACTGTTTCCCTGTGTGAACATGAATAATAAATTGTACAAATAATATTCCACAACTATCACACAAAACCATCTAGTCTCAAACTAAACAGAGCTTGTGTTATGAGTACTAGACAACTGATAAACATAGTTATATATATGTAAATACATATTATAGATAAATTACACTCAGACACAGAACAAATGATTGTGCCCAACACACAACCTCTAGACCAACAGGCCAGGCAATTGAAAGTAAATCAACAAATTACACATAGAAAACGTCTAGTAGGTGAATACCTATACTTAGGTATTTATTTTATTGATTAGGTATTTTTGGTATGTTTTTTTATGTCAACAAGTATTGAAATATAGTTTATTCCAGTCTTATCTTTTATCTAGTTAGGACAAAAATGTATTCGGTGGATACTAGGAATGTCATGGATATAAAATTTTGGATCTGGTTACGCAAATTAAAATAATATTATACCGGTATCACGTATTGTTGCGAATATCAAACTCTTTTGGATTATCCACTAGTTTCGGGTAGTTCCGGTTATGGACAAATTATTTTTTTAATAATCATAAAAGCCGTTAGCAAAAGCTAATTTATCGTAAAGTTGGAACTACATTAGACCGACGCACACATGGAACACGCCAGTTTTGTAAGTAAAGTCACGTCGCGTGGCGTCGATCTAATGTCTACAAGTCTAGTTGCCATATTAAATATATGGAGACCGATGCGCCCAGATTGGCGTACGTGGCCCACATGTACCCAATGTAGTTCTACCTTTAACCCTTATCGACAGTTAGTTAATTTGCAGAAATAACAAAAAAAAAACCTTCCTGTCTGTTTTAACAGCACGGTTGACGTAGTGATTGAACAATTGCTTATTGCGCTGCGTGTCGCAGGTTCGATTCCCGCATGGAGCAAATATTTTTAAAGCCTACAGATAGTTGTTTGTTATGGATCGGGCTGTCTTGTGTTTATTAGTCTTCTTCTTCTTTTCGTGTCGATGCTCTCAAACTGTACTTCTTTTGACCAATATTTGGCAACATGTACAGCTCTATTTTTGTGTTTATTAGTGTATATGTTTTTGAATGTGCCCACGATATAGGAGTAAGGGCTACATTTCACCGGGCACTATTGCGGCACAACCAATCGCCGCTACCAACAAAATGCATACAGCTCTATAGGGAGTTGCTCACCTGGAGTCTGTTTGGTTACGCAACCAATTCGGTGGCACGACCAGCTTGGATCCCAGCAGAATGTTACTAGTCGCTCCGCCACGCTGGTCGCGCCACCACTAATTACATAGAGCTGTATGGAGTCTCACTCAGTCGGCCGCCGCCAGTCCAGCCGCCACGGAGGCGCGACTGGTTGAGCCGCCATTATGTCCCGGTGAAATATAGCCCTAAGTGCTGGTGTGAGGCAACGTTTCAAAAAATACAGTTGTTCAAACATAGTAACGTCTAAATTAGATTACTCTGTACATTTTTTCTTCTTGGATCCCTAATTTTCTAACCCTTGTCGACAGTAAGTGAATGCGCTAGAATCACAGACATTTTTCACCTAGGTACCTGTCTGTGTATGGCTGCAGTAGGTACTACCGAGTTCATTTCGATTTCCGCTCGTTATTCTGACATGTTCGATAGCGGGACGTAACCTTTTCATACGACAGGAAATTGAATGTTGACGAAATATTATGTCCGACCTGTGAACGTGACGTATTTCATTTTTAAAATTCTTTCGCCGAGGCAATAAAATGTATAGCGCCAGTTTATTAATGTATTATTATTTATTCTCGGTGTGAGGCGCAATCGTAACATAATTCTATTTGTCAGGCGTTCATAGGCTTATTCTGCGAGGCGCTGAGCTCAACAACCTATTTGCATTTCTCATTTTCACCCCTCTTCTTATACTCCCTCGTGTACAATTTTCACTGTACGCCACACGAATGTGTCTTAGGGTTCCGTGAACAACGAAAACCCCTATTAGTATTACAACTGGCAAACGTAACTCAAATGTTTAAAATTGTAATGAAATCTCTTTACTTTGAAAGGGCAATGCCGTAAAAGTTTTTGAAAAAAAAAACTACAGTTAAAGAAATCAGAAAGGTTTTGATAAATGATATGATATGATCTTTATTTTGCAAGTAGGTTTTATAAAAACACTTTTACACGTCAATTTTTTTTTTCATCAAGTAATGCTAGATGAGGCCGGGACCCGTTATAACGTCTTACAATCATCATGGTTTCGTGTGAGAAAGGAATAGCTCTATATGGCCCGTATAGCTCCATCTCTCTCTCTCATATCGGGATTATGATGATTTTAAGACGTCAAGATCTCTACCTTTTTTTTTTCAGGTGGTTACTACTTGTTTTCTTCAATTTCTGTATGCGTTCCAGCGTCACGGTTTACATTTCAGATATTCCCGTGAAGGCCTCTACAGACCTTTGACGTTTTAAAATTTCTTGAAGCGATTTTTTTTGCGGAACCCAGGTGTTAAGAACAAGGCAACCACTGCAGTGTTATTGTCTAATTTCAACACAACACATACATACATGGTTAACAGAAATCCTTGAAAGTTTAATCTTATTGTGTTCTGTAGGTAACTAAATTACCCAATGTTGAAAATTAATAAAATGTATGGTAACAGTTTGTGACTGTAACGGTACGTAGCACGTGGTGTTGCGTAGTCACTGCCTACCCCCATGGAAAAAGTCTGAATTTATATTGACTGACGACTGGTCTCTTGGTCTAGTGGTTAGTGACCCTGACTGCTATGCCGGAGGTCGTGGGTTCGATTCCCACCCAGGACAAATGTTTGTGTGGTGAGCACGATCATTTGTTCTGTGTCTGGGTGTAATTTATCTATAATATGTATGTATTTAGAAATATATAAGTATGTTTATCAGTTGTCTAGTACCCATAACACAAGCTCTGCTTAGCTTGGGACTAGACGGCGTTGTGTGATAGTTGTGGAATCATATCATAATATCATAATATTAGAACTGCAATCTGAAAGCCTAGTTCTTCATATTAATCTCCTCTCAATCTCATATTAAATAGTAAATTTAGATACCTGGACAACTACCTATAGTAATATTAAGTACTTATTCAATAAGATAATTGATCAATGACATAATCTATTTGTGAAATAGTAATAAGTTATATTAAGTCTATCTCAACGATTTATGGGAACACAGGTGGATTATAGTCAGTAAAAGTCTAACATGCCCCTTTCGCTCCACCCCAGATTAAAAGGAGTCATTTGAGTCTAAAAAAAACCTATCTTAACAAGCAACAAATAGGACCTACATAGTTAAAACAAATTACAAGACATAAAAAATAACAACGTTAACAAAACCTTAAAGGAATACCTTAGCTTACGTTAACGTTAATAACATAATAATGTAGGGTTAGTACTGAATACATGTTGTCTAATCTCGACCCGATACACAATATCGAACATCGGCGGACGAAGCAAAGCAATAAAGCGCCTATTTATTTGAAAGCCAACAAGGCTCGCAGTAATGAAATTCCTCGCGAAATATTAACGCATTTTTTTTCCAACAAAGTGGTGATGTATTATCAGGATGAGCCCAGCGTGGGCACTCTACTTTGTACTAACCGGGCCTTTTTATTGGAAACTTTCTTGTATCGAGTTCACATACAAACGTTTACGTACTTGTATTACTCGTACTGTTGCCAAGATAGAGATATGATATAAGAGATAGAATATTTGACTTCTGCGCAACCGCTCAAGATCCATGATGGCAACTGTACAATGATTTCAGTTGAAAAATTGTTCGTAATACCCGCATTTGTAGTAAGCGGGAAAGTAGATGAAACATTTTATAAATGTAAGCCATTTATTCATCGGAATCCCTACAAATTACATGGGCCGTAGCTGGCATCGAAACAATCACAGCCGATGATCCGGCCCGTGTTATGTAAATCTGGGCTTCGCGTCTAACAATAGACTGCGGCACAACTGACGGCTCAATACACGCTAACATCGCTAGTTACGCATTTGTATTATTCACGATTGTTTTTGTTGATCTTTCGAGCTCAAGAATATATTTAAGGAATAAACACTTTGAGGGATTAGAGGAGAAATGTGAATATAAACGGAAGCCTGGATTTTTACTCTATGTACGTAGGTATTAGTCCAGTAAGCGATTTGGGATAGGTGCTATAAATTTACGATTACTTAAAGCCCAAGACGTAAAGTTAGGGCTCTTACCGAATAATCTTGTCTATCCTTTGTTGAAGGTAAAAAAAAGTCGGGGATTTGGTGGGGCAGACGGTTATTGTCTGCGGATATCTGTACTTACGTGAGTGTAGTGTAGGTATAGTGGGTACACGTCGCGAGTCAACAATGGGGTGTGTTGGAGTGTCGTCGCGCGGAGCCGCGGGGCGCGCAATGAGAGCCTGTCACTCTGCCACAAATCACGAGACTACATTTACATACAGCACTGTTCACCGCGTCTCGAGGGGACGCTCTTAAGAATACTACAATGTACATCCTTCAACACTTACTTTGTCAATGTAGGTACAGGTCGATTCAAAAATATTAAAGAGACTAAATAAAGAGTTATTATGGGACAACGTATTTCTAAAAAAGCTGTTTAAATAAATTATAATAAACTACTATTCATAAACTCACGCTATTTTACAAGCTTTTATTTAGTTTCACCTGTCCCGATGTTTGTCTGTCATCAAATCTTGCAAAGTCAATTTGATCCACTTCCCGGTTACCGATTGAGCTGAAATTTTGCATGCATGTGTAAATCAGATGACAATGTAAAATCATTATGACATGGGGCTGATCTGATGATGCAACTGGAAGGTGGCTATAGGGACTTGGTAGTTAAACGACACAACCCTATCGAGTTTGGGCTCGTATAATTCGTCTTGACGAGCATTAATTATATAGGTATATCGAGCTATAAAAGCTTGCTATGAAAAAATGATTTTCAATTAAATCTTTTTTAAATTACAGAGTGCTAGCGTTTTATGTGTGTAATCGTTTCATCTATACTAACGAAATAAAATTGAAGTGTCTGATTGTGTTTTTTTATCTGGCAGATATCTGTCTGTCTGTTTAATGCAGCTAATCTTCAAAACGGCTGTATTGATTCTGACGAGACTTTTACTGCTGGGTAACTGATATTGCTAGATGTTAATTTTATTAAAAAAAATATATAATTAGTGTTTTGCGCTAAAAAACTTCTTTAAATTGTGACAGTACAAATGGCATGGTGTTGTTTTACGCGAAAGTCGCGAGCACCAGCTATTTTAAAATAAACTTATTGCAAAACATGAACATTAAAAGCGTAGGTACAACTGTCCGGCGCTTGATTGGTAGATACATCACTTCCTGCATGCATGCCCCATGAGTCCAGAAGATACACTACCGAAGGTCGAATGATGTGATGCACTTTCGCGTCACCCCGCTTGTCCTGACGTATTCATGAGCATTGGCGCGACCACTTCGCCAGCGCCACACGAACTAAACCTTAAACTGACATCCTAGGGTTTAAATTTGTTTACCAACCCCAGTCTCGAAACAGTTGTCTTGCAAGTTTAGATGTTGATACTCTACTGGTCGTCATTAATAGTTTGAACGTTCACAGAACTGAACCAGTTGATAGTCTGGGGCCAAGAGTCAAGTTCCGAAAGGGTGGCTCGGCCCCGGTATGAAAGGCAAGGAAGTAATGGGTGCGTTTTTTAGTCAGTAAGAGTCTGACACTATCTCCCGCTCTGCCTAAGGGCGGGGCGGGAGATAGTGATGTTATCTAGCTGATTTTTACCCACCGAAAAAAAAAACCAGTTGATGGTCTCGTTTTAGAAATAAAAACGATGACAATGTATTGTGCAACACTCAGTCCAGCGTTCTTTTATAATGCGCCTCAGGAGACTCGTGAGTTATTGGTCTGAACCCAAGTCGCCACAAACTTTAGCCCAGAACTCCCACGTTTTATGACGGTCGAATAAATCGAAATAGCGTTCAAGATTTGAAGATAAAGCTTAGTGAATCCTTAAGCCTTAAGTTTTAGCCAATCGACTGTAAACTCCTGAACGTGACCTGCAACCAAACCCAGGATAATGTTTAGTAAGCCAGATTAAAACAATTTAATGTCTCGAGCAACAAGTTACGAATTAAACGTGTTCACTTCAGGTCTGAATGTCGCCATTTAAACCATTTGGAACCCAATAAAATTTCATAATGGCCCTTATCGTGGATAATTACTCAATAATGACTTTCTAAAACATTTGACATGGAACAAAAAAGCTCGGGACTAACTAGAAACATTAGACCCTCATCACAATACAGACGCCATTTTATTTTGCGTCCTTTGTAAATAAACGATCGTTTTGGCGACTAACAAACTAGTGTAAGCAGGAAAAAATCGTCTCCGAAGCTTAGACAGCGTGTTTACGTAAACAGGTGTAAAATAGATCGTTATGCGGCCGAATTAACATAATGTTTGTTGTCGAAATATTCGCTCGCCCAAACGGAATACGTAATGAGCGGCCGAGTCCACCGGCAGATTTTACACGTTTATACGGCTTGATGTTCGTTAAAGGTACACCAGTAATTTTATGCAGTCATAAATTTAATTCATACTTTGTTTTCGGAGTTAGCCTTGCGTGGGAAATAAAAAATGTTTACGTATCACTCGTAAAGCGTTTTGCCCTGCGCTCCGAGATGCTCGCTCATTTTTCTCCCAAATAGTCGACGATTTAGAGCCCTTGGAGACACTGCGAACTTTCCATTTGTGAGACGAGGAGCTGCACATTGAAACTCAGCCAGAGGTTACAAAAGTTTCTCAAGCCATTAACCTAAGAGCAACAGATACAAGAAGTTTAATGGACACATTATTTTCAATCACCATTATGATACTTATGTACACACTCCAAGTACATTAAACAAATCGACATTATACAACAATATAAAAAATAGAAGGCTTGACTCATTAACTCACCAACGCGTAACCTAAACCCTTAGACCTAGAGATCTATTTTTTCGCAGGTGCCATTTTTAAAACTTAGATAAGAAATAAGAAAGATTTTTTCGAAATTCAACCCTTTTTAGTTGTTAAAAGGAGTTTCATGCGAACGAAGCTGTGGGCTTATACAAAAGAAGATCAGAGAAGTCATCAGAAAATAAGTTGCACTCAGTCAATAAAATTAACAACACCATCCAGCATTTTCCCAGCTAGATTGGAGTCCGCTTTTAGGCTGTGCCTGTGCCAATACCTGTGTTTTACATGGACAGCTTACTTCTAAAACCCAGTTACTGACAAACAAAACACTCCTTGAATAAACTGATGATCTGACTTTCTAGCGTCTGATAACTTGCGCGAGCAAGATAACTTGGCGCGTAGCTGGAAGTGTGCTTAATGTTGCTAGTCTAACAAATCTGTTTTCCTTTATTTGATTAATAACGCTCTTTCATAACACAGTGTGATTTATAGAAATTATTTATTTAAATTTGACCTACATTATTAAAAAAAAAAAAAAATCGTGTGATATTTGTAAATCTTATATTGAATATCTTAATAAATTTATTAGCACTTTTAGCACCAGAATTCCACGCTAGTCTTTATCAGGAGAGTAGGATAAGTCCAATGTTAATTTGTCCATTTTGAGATCCGTTAACCTATGAGATTTAAAAAATATTTTCTTGTAGATATACATTGTCATTCTTCTGGCATTACAGTAACACTTACTCTTTTGTATTGTCTCTTGTAGGGGCTTTGTTTATTTATGTGAAGTAATATGATGCATTATCCATTACTACAATACAATTCTGTTTTAAATTTGGCACTATTTATTCTTTCATGGAAGAAGTTTGCAGAATTCATATCGTCATGATAGTCACTTGATTAAGATTTAAGCACATAATAGCAATCCATTTTTAACATTTGTTGACTTGCTAGGTACTGCTCGGGTACGCATATTTAGGGAAATTTTATTGTTATGTTCACCCTTAAAATTATTTGACAAATGAGGTACTGTTAGTCTAAGAACTGATTAAGAACGACCTTCACCGGTCTGTTTAATGGATGAAACATATTTTATGATAAATTTAGTGTATTAAATAATATAACGCGGGTGGGTTGCCTAAGAAATTCCTGGCCAGACTATTATTAATTAAAAATTTAAAATTTTACTTTTTTTTTAGAAAAATGGACAACTGACCAGACAACACTATAACATCGTATTCGTAATGAAACAGCGTTTATTTTGATATAGAATTTGTTGTATATCAAAATAAACACACCTGTTTATGCATACCTGTTTATACCTGGCAACCCATAGTTATGCCAGGAAACAAATAAACAACCCAAAATTTTTATGTTCTAAAGGCTTCACACCCTTTCGATTAGTATTAAATTTATTGGTTAAGCACACCGGTACATTAAAAAAAAATTGTTTTGCCAGTAATTTCTCAGGCAACTCATCCGCGTTAAATTATTTAATATACTAAATTTATCATAAAATACGTTTCATCCATTAAACAAACCGGTGAAGTTCGTTCTTAACCGTATCCTCTACTAAGTGGGCCCAATATTTTCTCATTTCTCTTCACAAACACGTTTGACTTTCTAGATAATATCCCTGCTAGCACTTTTAATCACTTTTGGTATAATAATGACGACTATTTAGGTACTTTAGAAACGATAAAAAACACAGAACACACACATTCTCCTGACAAATGACATAATCGTCAAACGACTAGTACCGGTAACGGTAACCGGCTTCGCCGGCCAGCTTCAGCCGCTTTACACTCTAGGTGTAGGGCAGACAAGACTACGTAAAGTCGGTTTTGTTGCGATTCGTTACTGTCACTAAATGTAGCACAACATGTTGACTTACTATGACACTATTTTAATTCAATATTGACAATGCTACCAAGTAACCGTATGTAATTATATTTGTGTCCAAATGTCAGAAAAGTGATTGGTTCCTCAAATCGAGTTTAACCATAATAATAGTATAATTACTATCAATATATATTTTAAACGATACATCTAATGATTTTAGGTTAGATAAACGTTATATCTAATAACATTATATGCAATAAGTTTTGAGAACATTTAAGTGACATATTTATTTATTTATTTAGGTTAACCAACAATTGTTTACACTACATACATATGTGTGATACAGATGTGAGTAATGATTTATGGGCTAGAGTAACATTTACAAGTGTAACAATTAATTAAAGGTTAACACCACATGCACAAAAATAAACGGCTTTACATAACTTATTTCTATCTAACTGAAATTAAAATTTATATCACAAAAAAAAATTAAAAATAAAAGCAATAATAAAAAAAAAAATTACCATTACATTCAATGCATAACATATAAATATTGCACAAAAGTATAAAAATTAAAATTCTTTGGCATGTCAAATTAATAATTAAATTATAATACAATTGATTTAATCATGAATAACTATAATGATTATTAACAAATAAGACAATTAAATTAAAAAAATAAACTGAATACATTAAAAAAATTAGAATATAATTATAAAATTAAAATCAAATCGCCATTGGCTTGTTTACAAAAGCTCGAAGGAATTTATTTACGTTTTCATGGTGTACATCTATTAAGTCACTGTGGCTACATTTTTTTTTTTTACATATGTAAAGAAATTAAATCAACAGTTTGTATATTTCACGTTTATTATATCTTGTGAACGTTATTGAAATGAAAATATACCAAATAAGTTTATAACATATGAGACGCACCCGCACAATTCACATTGATTGCCCGGTTTCGAACCTGCAACCTGGGTGTCTCTTTCACTGGGCCATCACAAACACGTTAATTAATAACATTAAAACAAGCAAATTTAAGTTAAATATGTAGTAGATAAATAACAATCCTAATGATGTAATTGAGCGAGTTAGTGTAACTACTAAGTGCTGGCCGCGGCGTCGCAGCCCCATTTTTGTTTTGGGCTTTGGAAGCCGAAACAAACGTCTTAAGTTAATCCTAAGAGCGAGTCATAATGGAGATAAACAGCAGTATCCTTGCTCGAAGACGTGTAGCTCGCTGGCATGGCTCCAGCACCCAGCACGAAACCCCAGCCTCATCGACCCACTAATATTTGACCTCCATTAACAACCAACGCAAATTTATCGTTAATTTACAAACGTATAAACAATCATCTTGGCACTGCACTCGATTTTAAACAAGCGTTATGTACCTTAAATTTATTGATCGATTTGTGCATAACCTAATTTATACCGAACAAACGCGTAACGACGCCTTTATTGAAACCGTATACGTTAGTAAAAAAACAAAGTACAAAGGCAGATTTAATTACTTAGGCATTTCCAATTGTCGACCTCAGAGCGATGCAGAAACATAACATAACAGGTGAAACTTTCCTGCGACGTTAAGGCTTAATAGAAAGACAAACAAAATAATTCGGTATTTAAGTAAAATAATAAAAACATACAAATAAACAATACAATTAATCGCTAGGTACTGCGATGATTCTACTAACTTTTTGCTAATGTATTCATGTGACTTCATCTTGAAGGAAGCTAAAAAGGTGTTACCTTAAAGTTATTTTAGTGTTAATTAGCCTATATATCGAGGAAGGCTACAGTCGAGCAGTAACTATACCCTATTGGCGTTAAGAATAGAAATTTAAAGAAACCCTTTTTACTGTCTGTTCAATCTTAGTAGTAGTAGGCCTAAGGATGATATTGAAAGCACAAAACTAGTTATAATACAAACTATATACTGCAGCTGCCATTTGTCATGCCACCAAAGAACATATAAAATATTTAAAAAAAAATCTAATGTTATTTTGAACACAGTATAAAGACTCGGAAGAAACCGTAAAGGACAGCTACCTTAGAATAAAACTAAATCAACGTGAACCGTGATAGCAAATTTAACGTCTACTTATCCGCTTATGGGCTTCTAAAAAGTTATTTAAACGTTGAGTCAGGACAGGTAAGGGTACCTGCTACTACTTCGTAATACCTACATTAAAGTTTCACTTCGGTTCAATGAACAGGAATATACCTATTCGGAAGCATGTGAAAGGTTTCATTCGTACTTAAATGGTTAGTGTTTCCACCGCAATTTAAGAAATAACATGAGCAATTGAGCAATCAACATCTTGTACAGCCCAAGTGCGCCTTCTGCTGGGCATAACAAGCATCTCCTTTCTTGTGCCAATCCACACGTTCCTGCACCATCCCCATCCAGTTTCTCCCTTTTTACTTTCACCTGTCTCACACAAGCTTTTATTTAGTTTCACCTGTCCCGATGTTTGTTATAATTATGACTGAAATCAAATCTTGCAAATTAAATTTAATCCACTTTTGGGTTACCAATTGAGTTATAATTTTGCATGCATGTGTAAATCAGATAACAATACAAAAATATTATGACATGGAACCCGAAGGTGGCCGTAAGAAATCGGTAGTTAAACGACATAACCCCATCGAGTTTGGGCTCGTATGATTCTTCTTGACGATTCGACTATGATTCTTCTTATGAATTATACAGACAAAAACTTGTTTACGTAAGAAATCATGAAATGGAATGAGTGTAAAATTTTTACCAACTAAAACCCACAGTTTTCCTTCAGTTTCCCTTTTGCTAAGGCCTCAGGAACTCTTTCGAACAATGCGCAATCCTGTCAACCATCGACTCCAACTAATTTCGTCAATCTTGGTAACATCTGTTTGAAGCACACATAGATCACAGTTCTGACCTTGGCTTTGCTCAACCCAGCTGCTACAAGCTAGCCACTGCTCGCCGTCCACAAGCCCACGCCTACGCCCGGAAATCATCCTGCGACTCCCTACACGCAGGTCGTCTCCGACGGAGAATCCAGTTTCCGCCTGCGATGGTAACAACATAATAAGCAATAGTCTTATTTAATTCTCGTAGGTTAGCAATTTAATCTTTTCCCTTGGGTGTCTTAAGAATAGTTGTATGATATTTACCTGAGCTCTAATAACATCATGCTACGAAATCTTGATTTCCCCGGGGCTGCTGGGGTCAGGGGGCACTCTCTCTGCATGCAGCTGCCAACCTTGCCCTGATTGCACCTCTCCTAAAAAAACAGTTTATCGTAAATGATAAATTATATTTATTTTGCAAATAGGTTTTTAAAAACACTTTTACACGTGAATTAAAACTAGATGAGGCCGGTGTTCCATAGCTGTCTACCCTGAGAAGAAACACCGAAACAAACTCAGGGGGTCTAAGTCTCTTTTATGAAAAGTAAAGGTTTAGTGTAGTTATGATGAATGAAGAATGAAAATAAAGACTTATGATCATGGTTTTAATGAGTAAAGTTGTGTAAATACATGCGTCGCTATCGCAAATATAAATTTTGTTACCGTATTATCCTATACTGAATTTAATTACAAATAACGTACGAAAATTTGAATTTCACGGGCTAAGTGGAAAATCATCTAATGTTTTCACCCGCTCGAGGGCGTTTGTTATATATAAATCTGACATAATTATAAATATTTATGTTACTTTAGCTATCAAAATACATTTTGCACTCGTGTTGGGACTAAAATAAATATTATAATATTTATATATATATATATTAAAATATTGTAGAAACATAATTAAATGCATGATATTTATCTCAGAATCAGAATCAGAATCAGAATTTTATTTGTAGAACATAGGTACAAGGAACATAGGAAGATCTTACATAAATTAAATGAGCGCTTTGTTTTGCCGTGAAGGCGTACAAATGTTGAGATCATAAGATCGTTAAAAACTAAAAATAAACTAACTAAATTATTGGAAATACTGAGTTGTATTTATATTACAACTCAGTATTTCCAAGTGTCATTGTATGAATTTTACAAAAAATAAATCTGTTGTCAGTTTTGAGTATAGGTTGTGTGAAACCGTGTTAAGTAACATATCCACTGTTAGGGACCTTGGTGTGCTGTTCGATACTAAAGTCTCCCTTAATGAGCACGTGGAAAAAATAGTTAATAATTCTTTTAAGATGTATGGTTTCGTTATGAGAGCATCCACCGAGTTCAAACGTCCCTCGACCTACCTTTATTTATATAAAACTTTAATACGCTCACAACTTGAGTATGCGGTGCCAGTTTGGAATCCTTTCTATCAGAAATACGTGGATGAGATAGAGAAAGTCCAGCGTAAATTTCTTCGTGCCATGAACTACAGATGCCATAAAAAAATTCTGTCATACGAAAAATTGCTAAAGAAGTATAACATGTTAACTTTAAAATCTAGACGTGAACTACTAGAAGCCACTATACTATATAATATTGTCCACAATAACTTTGACTGTATTGAGCTTACAAGTAAACTGTGTTATACAGTGCCCCGCACAGTCAACTTGCGTAGTATTCGAGCCGGAACGCTATTTGCTATGAACAGTTGTCGTACAAACTCGGGATTACGTTGCCCTACTCGTCGAATGGTTGACAATTATAATACCAATTTTATAAATGTTGATGTTTTTATGTGCTCTAAATCTAAATTTAAAAATAACGTACTCAAGATTTTATCCGCGCAGTCTCAAAATAACGATTAATTAATTATTTTAATTTATGAATTTAATTTAAATGTAGATTTAGATATATATATTTTTTTTGTATATAGTAACAATTTATGAGTTCCATTATTTATTTATTTTCCTTTTTATAATTTAATTTAATTTTATGTACAATTTTAATTTAATGAAATTTATCATTTTAATTTAATTTAATGCATGTTTCTGCTTGTTTTAACAATTTATATGTCATTTTCAACAAATTGCCATTGTAATTATTTGATATATAGCATATATTTATTTATCCAGCGGCATTTACTGCCGGCAATCTTATGCGTCAATATGAGGATAATGCAGTGGGCTGCAATATTGTAAACTCTTTTTTACTGTTTTTTTTTTCTTTTAATATGTATATTGTAGCTGTTTATTGTCCCATAAATAAATAAATAAATAAATAAAAAACAAAATTAAACTCTCACAAGAAATAAAAATAACTATTTTACATTTACATATTTTTTTATATATATATATATATATATTTATAATTAAAGAAAACTTACTTAAAATTTGGGAATCAGTCTTTAAATATATATAATATAATATTATTATATAAAACAATTATTACATGCAGCATGCATGTAAAATATTAAAACACATCTTTTAAAAAATCTTCTACAGAATAGTAACATTTTTTAAGTAATAGAGAGTAGAGACTTTTCTTAAATTGTAATAAGGGCAAATTTTTTATACTATCAGGTATTTTATTATAAATTTTCGGGGCCATCCCAAAAAAACTCTTTTTCATTAAAGCGGTTCTGCATTTTCTGTCGCACAGTTTATTCATATACTGAGAACGCATTGGGGTCTTTTTAACATCAGATAGTTTTTGAAATAGGTTTAAATTGATCTTAACAAACAAAGCAGTTTCGTAAATGTACATAGCTGGCATAGTCAGTAGTTTTAATGTTTTTCACATGTTTCGGTAGTTTTTAGGCCACACATGGACCGAATACATCGTTTTTGTGCTCTAAAAACAGTCTCTCTTTCAGTAGATTGCCCCCAAAAAATGATTCCAAATCTCAAAACCGATGCAACCAATCCGTGATACGCAATTAAAAGTGTTTGTGTATTCACTTTTTTCGACAGCTGAAACAGTGCATAAGCAGATTTATTTAATTTAAGACAGATTTCTTCAATATGAGGTTTCCATGTCAGTTTAGGTACTATCAATGGTTATACCTAAAAATTTGGCCTTATCTGTATCATCTATTTGACACTTATTATATGTAACACTAGCGACCCGCCCCGGCTTCGCACGGGTGCAATGCTCTTGCCGCACCGGGCGGCCGGCCGGTACCGCCGCAAACGTTACTTCCCGCAATTTTTAAATCTGTAATATCTTCGAAAATATTCACTTAAATCATACGGTGTAAAGGGATAAACAATGTATTCAAGGTATTTAATTGGTTAAGGATTAATGCTGTATTTGTTAAAATCGCTTCGAAAATTAGCCATTATTTGTCGTAAAAAGTAAATGACAAAAAAAAGTTATTGTGGGTTATCCATAAGAGATAGACATATACCATCACGGACTTTTCTGGAGACCTTTTCAATGTGTACAATAATTAGTACATTATTTTGATAAAACTCGTAGGGTTCAGCCTGCGTTTGCAATGTAAGCGGAAAAAATGTAATTATTTACGACATCACATTAGAAACCTCAAAAATAACAGTACTTCTCCACTATTTAATAGATGTTATTATACATATAAACCTTCCTCTTGAATCACTCTATCTATTAAAAAAAACCGCATCAAAATCCGTTGCGTAGTTTCAAAGATTTAAGCATACAAAGGGACATAGGGACAGAGAAAGCGACTTTGTTTTATACTATGTAGTGATGATGAACTGGAGGTTTTTCACATCTTTGACGAAAGTGCATTACTCTTGTTTTTTTTTTAAATTAATTACTAGATTATTGTTATTAAGCCAGTTAATTATTCTATTGAGGCAATCATTTATATCACTTTCGTAATATACAGCATTATTGCATTTTACAATTCAATCACAATCTCATTAATATAGTTTGTAATATCCAATGAGCATTTTTATTTAATATATTAAAATTGTGTCTTAGTCATTGTTATTGAACTCCTCCGAAACGGCTTGACCAGTTTAGTTATTTTTTTTTTATGTTTTGGTGTACAATAAAGTTTATTCTATTCTATTCTAATTTGGTAGGTCTAAAAGTAGGTCGTTGGCTATTTATTACCTACTCGCACCCCTATATTTCCCTTGATAATTTATATGGCTTTTATAGTATTCAAACATACTTTAAAAATAATAAATATTGACTCGAGACAATTTTTTTTTTAAATATGTACAAAAGGCGGTCACACATGGACCACGCCTGATTTGTACGTAGCAGCGCATCGCGTGGCGTGGATCTAATGTAGCTCTACAAGTCTAGTTGCCATATAAAATGTATGGAGACCGACGCGCCCAGATCGGCGTACGTGGCCTACATGTGCGCAGTGTAGTTCTACCTTTACAGACAACCTTTGTATGGACTTGAATTAAATGTCACGAAAACTTTTACATAAAGTAATCAGCGGCACACTTCCCCACAGTATAAAAGATTAAAAAGCTTCTTTTTAAATATACAGCAATGTGAACCTAAAAGTAGTATAATCGAAAATCATTTTTCGAAAAACTTCCTTGACGAAATAATTTAAGACATGCGTCTGCCGTATTACTACTACAACACAACCCTTTGTTTGGAGGAAAACCATCGGATAACTCCTCCAGAAAACAGAAAGCTTGACTTTCATAACAAGAAATGGTGGATTGGTGTTACTAAGAGCTGGTTATCAGTAGGTACAAAATTTATTATTAAACAAGAGTAAGTTAAATAAATACTTAGTGGTTACTCCTGAACTGTCGTTTCGCGGTCATATTACGAGGATCTATAAGAGGGCCTTTAGAAACTTGGGATTTGTTTTGAGACAGACGAGGCATTTCATTAACATCGGTACAGTCAGGGTCCTATATTTTTTATGGTGGGTAAAATCATCCAATGACAACCCTCGCTCTTGGGCGGAGCGGGAGATAATGTCAGACTCTTACTGACTAAAAGCCCACCCCGTTCCTTCTAGCCTTCATACCGGGGCTCGAGTTCCCTTTAGGATAACCCTGGCCCCAGTAGGCTTCGACCCGGCTGAGTCCCTGCTATGGCTGATAACCCTGGTATTAGATGAGTGGTATCAAAACGGAATAAATCCAATAACTCATAACGACAACTCATAGCACAGTGGCAATGGCATAACTCTTTAGATTTGACCCGCAACCTGCAACACTATTCCGCAAAACAAATCTACTTATAACTAAGTTGATAAACCAATACTTTAACTTTCAATTGGCGCGGTCCTCCCTTACTATGTATCTATTATCTAACGGCTTAAGAGAAAGGATAAGCCGGCTCAACCTTCACGCGTGCCACTTCAGATAAGTTGTAGTTGAGCCGTAACAATAGGGCAGCGGGGCAGGATCTGACTCGAGGCCTCTCGGCAGCCGATACCTATGACCTACGTCATTTGTTATCACATCGGCGTGGTTAGGAAAATACACTGAGTTGCGAAAATTCCAGATGAGTAAAAAAAAGTGTACCTACTTAATAATTTCATAAATGCAAAAAATGTAGTCTGTTGATGAAAGATTAATTTATAGAAACAATTGTATAACACCGTCATACAGAACATGCTGTTTTCTTCTTCATACCGTCGAACGGGATAAATAAGAACAAACTTTAATTAGGATTTACACTTTCGTAACACCGCGCCCCCGGCCGGGGACGCAGCGAAGGCCTTCGAGCTAGGAAAAATAGTTGATTTTATTGTGGTATCGTGAAAATTTCCTTTAAAACAAGGTATTCACCCCATGTTATAGGTGTAAAAATATCCATTGACTTCTCCCTCTCTAGGGTGGAGCACGAGGGCGTGTCAAAATTTTACTGTCTAAAATCCACTCTTGTGTTACTTCTTTGCCTTGCGCTCAAAGACCCCGGGTTTTCCTTTCAGAAGCGAACCCATAGGCCAGAAGGCTTTGGTCCTGCTGGGCCCCTGCGGGTTCTATTCCCCTGCATTCCTATTGTCCCCATTTGAAATTAACTACATCCTACACTTCCTACCATCCAACATAAAAAAATGTTACAGGAAGCCTCTAGTTATCCGATATTCCGACTTTAATTAAACTCATAACACTGTACAGGACTCAACATTTAATTTAACTTCATCGAGAACAGTAATTAAGCCTTTCTCGTGCGATCTTTGCGGAACTTCCACAGATATTGTTGATAGTATAAGCCCTGAGGATCAACTCCTAACACCAGTTACTGGCCAAATAGATTGTTTCTACTCAATGAGAAGGAAAATGAGATCAACAAGTGAGAAGGTTCTACTTAATTACTTTTGTAGTAACGAGTTTCTTGACAATCAATTGGAAGCAGCACTTTCTTCATTAAGAAATAGCTCCGAATTGTTCTTATTGCTTAAAGTGTGAACACGAAATGTTTCGCTATTCTTGGCTCCTGAATTCCAGTTGGTCTGTTTTTTTTTTTTGTTTTGTATAATATTTCTGCTATTTATTGAGCTTTGAACTTCGACTTCAAAAGTCGAACATAAGAGGGCAAATGAACACGACTCTAATTGCGTTTTTTTTTTTAATTCATGTTAATTTATAGACTATTCTTTATTTAAATATCTTTGAATGAATACGCGGATATAACTAGCGTATCCCCGCTTTGTGTGGATTCTGATGTTACTCATTTTGTTTTTTTTTTTCGTATGCCGTAATTAGAGACATAATTAAAAAGTTATTGTGTCTCGCGTGGATCCACGTTCCGGACACACAAAGGGTTAAGGTAGGAAATCATACATCGACGGGAAAAGTCTCCCTAGGGCGCAGCGGGAGAGCGTTTCAGACTTTTACTGATTAAAACTATACAGGTATTTTTCCTGAGGTTCCCTTTCGGACTACCCACGGAAGAGTCATTTCATGATTTCCCTCCAAAAAAAAAGAGTTATTTATTATATTATTTTGTAAAGTTATTTTTTCGAAAAGTAGCTGCATATTTATAAGCGGTAGCTTTTATGCTCAGTTATTCAAACTGAAAACCAATCCTAATATACCTAATCGAGAAAAAACTTAAAATTACAAGAAAATGTGGTCAAATAGACAGGCTAACAAAAGTGGTTAAAAACCTCAATATTAACGTTGACAAAAATCAACAACATGGCTTGGCAACACGGCAGTATAGCAACATTTCTAGAAAATATATTTTTTTCGGATATAGGTATTTTTTCGGTGTGCCCTGCTTGGGCGGAGCGTCATCGTGCCCTCCTGGGGGCCATCGGCCCTCTCACGCCGGACCTTGGTTCAAGCCATGGTCCGGAGCGAGGAGGAGTGGCAGAAGGTCGCCTCCTTCTGCGAAGCAGTAATGCCAGCAAGGGAGGAGACCGACCGCATCAGGCAACGGCGTTCTCACGCGGTGGATGTCATTAGATGATTTTCCCACCGAAAAAAAAGGTATTTTTGGGTTGAAGCTTTCTTTCAAATTTCCGGTTCAACCCACCTATAAAATTCTTTTCAATCCCTTAATCTGGCTGTCTAATACCGGTATTTTTTTTATTATTGATATGTTTTTTATCTCGCTCAATAATAAGCGATGATGTGGTCGACAGTAGAGCACGCTTGTCTAGACACTAAGCTTGGGTATAAGCTGAATCTGACTAACTAAACTGGCATTTAAGGCTCCTCTTATGTAATACAAGATCGTCTAATTATATCACTTGTCAAAAATGAACCCAATAAAGTTTATATTATTTTATTATTATAATAAAACTTGATGAAAGACAGATGGAAAATAAAAGCCCAAGTCTAAAAATGCCGTGAACCGTGCAACGCCGCGGTTTCATCTAGATTTTTCAATTACTTTCCTTGACTCGGTAAAAGAAAATTGGTTTAAAAACAAGGAAGGGAAGGAGAGAAACTTTAAAGATTCCTTAACGAAATATAAACGTTTAATTTCGTAATTCAACTCTAAATTGCTGGGCTGTAGGCTGACATTCCTTTCGAGTTCCTACGAGGAAAATAGATTAGACCCCAATAGGATTACTGAAATAACTTAAGTAATTAAGTCCTTAGCTTTTAGTCTATTGTAGATTGCCATGGTTCCGGGAACCTTTAATCCATTTCCTATTTAAATTTGTTGTTTAACATTTCTCACAAATGAAAATAAGGAATGCCATTCCTTTAAGAAAATCACTTCAAAACTTTGAACATATGTGCACGTACGTGTTTTTTTTTTTTTGTTTAATTTCTTACAGTCTATCCTATGAGTGTCTGGTAGATATCGCTATGAAACTGAACACGTTGTTTACACAAAATACCCTAGCTATGTCCTTCCTTTGGGTTCCAGCTTACTCCACCCAAAATTTCATTGAAATCGGTTCAATAGTTTAACAGTGAAAGTGTAACAGATAGGCCGAGTTTCTTTAAAGCAGTGAGGTTAGATGACATGATACATTTCCGGCTCTGAGGTGAAAGCAAGGTGGATGAAAAAGATGATGTACCCATCATAGAATGCTGTACCCACCATATTGGATTGGTGTTTACAACTACCAACTTTTATACCTTTGGACCAACTCAATAGAGTAGCAGTAGAGAATTATAAATAACTTCTCCTGCTCTGAAAGGAATTAGAAGCGTGTCAGACTTTTACTGACTAATAGCCGACCAGAGTCTGAAACTGTATTTTAATCTTCTCTTTACTTGTGTTGTTGTAATATTGAGCACTAACTTTTACCAGCTACTTCGCCCGCGTAAATAAATGTAGGTTTCTCCATAAAAACTTTGGATCCCTTTCATCCTCTTGAGGGGCGTATTTTGGAAAATCTTTTTTTATTCTTTGCCATCATTATCATCATTCCAGCTGAAAGACGTCCACTGTTGGACATAGGCCTCCCCCAAGTGTCGCCACAATGAACGGTCCTGTGCGTTTCGCATCCATCGGATTCCCGCAACCCTTACCAGGTCATCGGTTATTCTTTGTATAAATTACAAAAGGAACATCTGTGCAAAATTTCAACATTTTAATTCCAAGGGTTTGACTTCGACGTAGATGAGTCAGTGAGCGAGTCAGGACTTTCCCTTATATCTATACAGATTTTACTGTAAAGTCTTGTCCCGCAATCTTTAGTAGGTAGGTACTGTGCCAATCTTGTAGGGAAAACGCACTTTTTCTGCATGATGTTATCTGAGTAAGGGTTCTCTTCCCTTTATACCCTTAATCTTTTAAGTGCTTCACACGGGAAACTTAAGGGTAGCTGCCCCATCTATTAAGCTTAGAATAGACTGTTAGCTAAGGCTCACACTAGATTGCTATACCTATATAAGTGTGGCCACAAGATTATGAATCTGTACGCACTCCGAATAATAATACGATCCACTTTACTGTGGTGCGTCCAAACTTAACTATTACTTAAATATTAGTCTAACTTGAACAAGTCAAGCAAAATTGACAAGTTTTCCCAACAATAGTTACTAAGTACACAAAATAAGTTTCGACACAAGCGTGGATCAACTGAAAGGCGTCAATATTGGTTGAACATACACGACGACGATAGAAATAAAACCCTTTTTAGAAAAAATGTGTAAAGGTATTGGTCAGTTTTCTTTAGTGAAAATACCTGCGTCACGGTAACTTGCATCATAAATCTCCCGACTTCCCTCGGTTTCCGAGGAGATTTCTCGTCGGGACGACTGCTCTTACAAACTTTTAGTACGCGTGCTCAAGACAGCCGTCCAACATTTTCAAGTGCTCCTAAGTATTTTTGCCAAATTATGGCCGAGACCTTTTTACCCCTGGGCACGGCTTGATGTGGACTGATGTAACCGTAAAGTGAGGTATGTGAGGCACCTTCCTCTCCGAGTTAGCTACAGCAAGTAGTAAGGGCAGGTACTTTGAAGTCACATAAAAAAAACTTGCCTATATAACAGCTAGTCTAAATAAAAGCGAATGCTAATTCTGTCAACATCTACTTACCATTTGTTTGTTTGTTTAGCCCCTAGGCAAAGTACAAAGACTTTGGTGCAAAAATAAATTGTGGAATTTTATTTAAAGATTTGGATTTCTTAGTCGAAGCTTTTGATAACACCTAATCCAACGTAAGACTGAAATAAAATCACTCTTCAGAATCGTTTTTCTTTAGAACCTTTGATATAAAAGGAAAAATTATTGTACATTCTTTGATTGAATCCGAATACAATAAACATAATTATTACGTGAATTTCGTAAAAAGTTGGTGAAAAAACATCTTTACCCCAAGCCTTTGTTTCCGTAATTCAGCGATTCATTATAAAGCCTTAGTAATCTGGGGAATGGCCGACCATTGTTTTGCACCATTTCAATTTTTCCTCGGCAGCGTACCTACTTTATACACGCCCCAATATTATGCAAATACTAGGGTATAATCTTTAATTGCACCCCCGCTGCTATACCCGCGAATACGCCAGTAAAAATAAAATCTTACAACATTAAATGTTTCCTTGGTGTTTCTATATTTACGGTGTTAAAAGCCTTTTTGTTTGAGTAAGAAATAAAATATGCGAAAACAATTTGCACCCGCCTTCGCTGAAAATTTTGAGCTTCAAAATGTAGTCAGAAAACGTTATTTAGACATACTAAGTTTAGGAACGTTCAAGTTTCATGTGGAATAAATGTTTGTACAATGTAAAGAGAAAACTAAACAGCCGGACTTCTTGTGCTGAACCTCCATCAAGCTTATTTACTAAATCATAATAATAAATGTTTGCCTTGTTTAACCATTCTGGGTTTTTAACAACTTTCATTTTTCACTAAAACGCCAGCTATATGAGACGTTAGTTGTGCAACTAAATTATGAATGTGACGTGTTTCGTCGAGTCGCCGCAGAATTTATATTTTGTAATAGAAAACTGCCCCGTCCGGACGCTGTCACCTGTTATATTGGACGTCACATAAGGTCCAAAAAATTTAAAAGCACTCAGGCACTTCACCTCTTAGCCATGTGAAGGTAAAAATACGGTACGGTTTAAAAGGCTACAAAATTGTAGTGTTTTACATAAGTTCTTGGACGTTTCTACGGGTAACGGAACATTTAACGCCGGGCCGCTTAAACTTCGATAGCATTCAGTATTCAGCGAAGAAAATTATTTCGGGACCATTACCTCTCACAGCTGCCACACACAACTTTTATGTGTTTGCATCACGAACGAACACGGAATGTCGGCACTATGTTACAGGCTCGCATGAGCCGGCTCTTTTCATAGTGTTTCGTTTTATAATACTCTGAAAGCACACCTTTTAGAGCTCCTGTATATTTTATTTAACTATCGTAATCATACTCCGTTGCCAGGATTTTCCATCGAATATTAAATATGTTACGTTCAGAATTTACGAATGGAATAGATAAAACCTGCGTTCTGATATTTTTGTCTACCAAAAAGCTAGGAGTTTTTCGTTCGTCTGAATAAAATAGTTGTTAAAATAATAATGCTTGCGGCAAACATGGCCACAGAAAACAACTGGAAAACGTTGTATCTATAACGTGTTTTAGAATACGTTCACTTCACTACACTTTTGAATAAAGTTAATACTCGTAGAATATATTTCACAGTTAGGTGAAATATATAGTACCTCTTTTGCTTGTGAGGTAAATGTGGTAGATTAGTATATTGTTTGATCCTTGTGGGACCTACATGTACCTATGTTTCGATACACATGTAAAGAATGAGTATGGGTATTGTATTCGCAAATCCACTCTGAACTCCTTAGCATTTTCCTTATCACGTTGGATGTAGAGCAAGTGCGGGGATCCCTCACGCAGTTTATTAGAGCGGCTTGAAGCCACGTGTAGCGATAACGAGAAAAGTCAATAGCCCATCTCCCACCACCATATCCGCCAATTTCCGTCGACTTTCGGAACTTTGGCAGAAAATTGTTGCAATACAATTTGGCAGCAAAAGAAAAACATGAACAGGGACCGCCGCGACGATTTGGGACGACGCAAATGTAGACCTGTTCACGTTCCAATCATATTCGATTATTTCGTAACGATTTGTAGTGAGGCCAAATTAACTCACTTGTTACTGTTGTACTTTTATAAAAATGCTAATTCTAATGTGGTACACACTACAAGAGTAACGACGAAAAAAAGAAAAATGTTTATTTATGTCTCACATAACTTATTTAAACTAAAAATACATACGAAATAAAATAAAAAATTGTACGAGGTCAAAAGGCAGCTACCTCAGCATATGCTGCGATATTTATTATAAAAACCACAAATAACGCAGTGCTGCTACGGCCCGCCACGTAAACACTCACAAAAGGTAGGATAGAAATAATAGACAAAAAAACATATACTTACAAAAAAAGCGCAAAATTTATGATATTTATTTAATAGCCTATACTGTCCCACTGCTGGACAAAAGCCTCCCCAAACTTCTTCCAGATATTTTTATCTTGAGCCACCGTGAACCAGTTTTCGCGGTAGATATTATAAAATTTTTAAAAATAATAATGTGTATATAATAATAAATCATCAACCGACCCCCGACACTCCAACATCATTGGTGAACGATGCCATGAATAAACGAGGGTACGACTGCACGTAGAAAGTTTAAGTTATGCTGCAAAAAGAGATAAATATAATTTCAGTAAACAAAACAAAGGTCATATCGAGTTAATATTTAAGATTAGCGTTTACAAGTGAATTAATGACTATTTAATTACTTAACTAGGGAGGGACGCACCCTAACTTCACACGGGAGTTACAAATCATTCAAATTATACACTTAAACCTTACTCATATATTACTCTGTCTACTGATGATAACCGTATGAAAATTCGTTTATTAATTTTTAAGTTTATCGCGAGCAGACAGACAGACGCCATGGGAAACGTTTTTGTAATATAACTAGCGACCCGACGAGTTATAAATCTTTGCTACTATATGCATACAGTATTATACATATTTAAATCTTTGTCATAAATCACAAAATCTATTCGTGAAAACCGCATGAAAATCCGTTTCAACAGTTTTTAAGTTTTTACAAAAGAAAGACGGATACGGTGAAGGACTTGGTTTTATAATAGTGCCTATAAGATAAGAACGATATTATCTCCATCACTCTACTACTAAGTCATCAGAAAAATAAATAACAAAATAGCTTTCTAATTTTTTAGTTCAACACATGATCTATGTGACAAAGCCAGAGCCTCTCCTTCCACCGCCGATCGAGAGCACATTTCCTAAAGCACTATAATTCCTGCATCCACACATGCCAAGACTCGCAACCGCGGTCAGACAACCGACACAGAAATCAGGTTATTCCAGCATTATGTAATCTGTGTTACAGTGGCTACTCCTCATTCATTTAAAATAGTCTGGGCCAGAAACACGGCTTCACTCGACCTGACGTAATTGTGATGTGGCTCATATTCTTCTGTCACTTAAATGAAATCAGTGTCGTAATGAGGAACTAGGCCACGTAATAAAATACAGACTTATCTGTAGATACGGCGGGCACTGTTCCCGTGCGCCTCAAGGAGTTGTCAACAACTGTAGAGGCCCAGCAGGGTCGAAACCTACTGGGGCCAACCGCCAAGGGTCTAGTTCCGAAAGGGAGGCTCGGCCCTGGTATGAAAGGCAACGAAAGAACGGGATGAGTTTTTTAGTCAGTAAGAATCTGACACTATTTCCCGCTCCGCCCAAGGGCGAGGGATGACTACCCAATGAAAAAAAAACTTATCTTAAGATTTTTAAACTTCTTCAGCATTATAGAACTAGAACATTAACAGCACAATATGAAAATACTAATAATAACGACAGCAATTGTCTTAATTGCTAAGAGCCTTTTTTTTTTTTTTTTCGATGGGAAAAATCATCTTATGACAACCCCCGCTCTTGGGCGGAGCGGGAGATAGTGTCAGACTCTTACTGACTAAAAAACCCATCCCGTTCCTTCAAGCCTTCATACCGGGGCTCGAGCGCCCTTTCGGATAACCCTGGCCCCAGTAGGCTTCGACCCGGCTGGGTCCCTGCTGTTGCTGACAACTCCTTGAGGCGCGCGGGAACAGCGCGCGCCGTCGACGACTTGGGCTTGGTCCGGACAGTTACCGGACGGCCGGACAGCGAGCTACCCATTGCTCACTGTCCGCAAGCCCGATCTGACTCCAACCTCAAAATGGTTAGTATTTTTTTTTTGTTTACGTCTCATTTATTGACAGTTGTAATTATCAAATTTTTTTCTAGCTTTTTTTTATATATCCTCTTTTTGTAATGTAAATGGAAGAACACTGTAGACTCCACGAATTCTTAGTTTACTTCATATATTGACACACTTTTTTTTAATTATAATTTTTATTGTGTTTTTGAGTACAATATAGACCAGTAAACACTGTTCCTAAATAATACCTATTAATACTGTAATATGAAAATATTGTAAGAACAATCTTTTTTTTTTAAAGATTAACCATGGAGTTTCTTGCCTCTTCTTCTCCTTAGGAAACGACCAATTTCGAACCGTGCACTAGCTTCTGACATTATATAAGTGCCCATGTAGGCCTATGTGAAATAAAAAACTTTTGACAAAAAGAAATACTGGAAGGCAGTCGGTAAAAGTCAGATAGCCTTTCTCACTCCACCCGCAACAGTTAAGAATGTGTTCGTGGAAAGACTTCTCATTTGATAATTTTCTATAAAAAAGCACACAAAAAAGAAAGGATACCTTTTATCCAGAAAGATTACTGTTCCCGAGAGACAGACTTTTTGGCAAAATTAAAACACCAAACACAAGCAAAGCCATGGGAAAAGCTTGTATTCAAATAAAAATGTTTTATAAAACAATTACTCGCTGTTTTATGTTCATGTTGAATCATTTGTCAAAACAATAAACAAAAATCAGTCTGGCATTGTTAAAATGTAACAGAGTTCTAAATTATTAAACTTTTACTAGTTTGAATACAATATTATAATTATAATGCTTGTTGTAAAAGATTGATTGTTTGCTATGAAGAATTTACTATAGGATTTAGTCTTTTTTGTATTATTGCTCGCGTTTCTCCATTATATTACCTGATAGTAAGCGATGATATGGTCAACGATGGAGCATGCTTGCCTAGAAGTAACTTATTCTCTCTTGATTGAAAGAGAAGTTCTCACTCTTGACTTAACTGCAATTCAGGGGAAGTTGCAGTTATCAGGAAACATAAACTCTGGTTCGAAATGCCACTTCTTAACTATACGCACAATAAATGTGTTACTTTAAAAATGGTACTGAAAACTATATTTTTTATAACATTGCTAAACTCGTCGTCCTATTATCCTTAAAAGCTATCTGCTATCACAGTACTCTTCCATGAAACAGCCGAGTAGCATAAGCTTTCACTGTTGTCTACACAGTCAATCTAATCTTATCAGCTGGTCGTTTGCTAAGCTAATTTTGGAACTATGTGCAACTAGCCTTAGCATAAGGGTCAATTTATATTAGCGCAGAGTCGAAGTGCATCGAAGTGTCTATCCAAAACTGAACATAACAAATTTAACCTTAACTCCACAGTGTAACGCACACATTACTCATTTCACATTTACATTTTCACATTATTTATTTCATTCTGGTGACCTGTAATACAGGTTATTGTACATACCTAAATCAAGCACCAGTCCCGCACAAAGTTAGCTCTAAGATGCAATGTTAAAAGCTAGCATAAGATAACTGTGTGAAGGGAAACTAAATAAATAATAGTTAGTTAATGTAGAAATAGCTCTATTTCTACATATTTTCTTGCCTTTTTACCGTTTCATTTAAATAAAATAACACAAAAACAACAGTTGCTATATTTAATTAACACAATAAAATCTGCATTAATATTATAAAGAAGTACCAAATTTTTTTTTTTTCGTCGGTGATAATCACTGAAAGTTCGTACTGGTCCGATTGCTAATTTTTTTTCTGACGGAAATCTGCTTTATTCCTGAATGACATAGGCTACATTTTATGTAGGTACGCGGGCGAAGCTGCGGGCAAATGCTAGTAACAATTAAACTAAGAGGACGCAGTGATCAAAGACTATAATGCAAAAAAAAAAAAAACATATCATTCAAAAGTTGAAACGCTTGCGAAGTTCCTGTCAAAAGAAAAACATTTAAAACCAAACTGTGAATACAACATAATGTTAAAAGCTTGACGTCGAAATGCACTCAATCTACACGCGCGACCCGGTTCCACTCGTCTGATGAAGAGCTTTTAATGCAAATCACAGGTGACACCGTTTGTTTTAGCCGTATTATTTTTAAATGGAATCCCCGACCGAAATGTCCATTATGAAATGCTATGTCCATTTCTTCATTGTGAATTTCGCAAGTTTTTTATGTTCTATTTATGTTAAGTGTCGTGATGGCCAAGTGGTTAAAGCACTCGCCTTCGATGCATGAGGTTGCAGGTTCGAAACCGAGCAAGTAGTTACCAAAGTGTATTTTTCAATCCATATGAACTTTCTAAGGGTGAGTTGCACCATTTAACTATAACGATACAACTTGTTTGACATTACGAGCATGGCAGTTGAGAGTTTGTCATACTCACCCAAATGTCTTGCTGGTGGTGGCACGTGTTATTGGGTCATTCGGTTCCCTTTAAAATGGTTGAGCTGAGTGGGGCTGATGCACGTGTCATGCCCGTGAACGGGTGCCATCGGTTGAGACTGGTCATCTCTTGGCTGCTAGTGGCTTAATTCGGTTTCTATTTTTAATTACATTTAATAAAAAGAATAATAAACTATTATTATTACGTATCTACCAACATTGTGCTCACATATTAGAAGCGACAAGAAATATGTAACCAAGATCTATGTAACTCAATATATTTTAAAAAGAGTGTCCATGGAGTTTCTTGCACGTTCTTCTCCATAGAGACCTACGTTTTGGAACGTGCAATTTAGCTTCACTTTTCTTGGACTGACCGACATTTGACTATTCAAAAGTGCCTGCAAATGGTCTATTTGAAATAAATGATTTTGAATTTTGAATTTTGATAACAAAGCCGTTAACAGTTGTCAAATCGTCGAATTGACCCATAGGCGGCCGTTTCACGGCTGGTTATGATTTGGTTATCGTTATAGTTAAATGATGCAACTCACCCTAAGTTTATCTAGGACATTACTGACACCTGGGCCTTGAAAAGTAGATTTGACAGTAGGTACTGGTAACCAAACACCAAAAAGTCTGATTGTCAGTCTTGGTTGTAGAGGCTAGATAAAAATTATGTAAAACATAGGTACCTATTCAGCTGAAACCAATTAGACTGGAAATCTACACAAAGCCAGTTGGGAAAATACTTAATGAAAGATGATTATTTTTATCTATTTATTTTAATAAGAATAATAACAATAAATTATTTATTGACATAATTAATATTTTACAAAAAATAGAGAGGCCCTGACTCCCGCGCTAGGCATAGTGCCTGTATCACAGGAACCAGTGTTTTCTACCAATTACATACGTCGTTGTATGCAATAAAATAAAAAATACAAAATGAAAATGAAGTAAAAGAAAAATATATGTATGTGTGATGTTGATGTAGATGTAGGTGATGGTGTGGTGTTTACGAATGTAATACTTATGTGGAATATATGTAGATTATGATTGTCTTGAAGCTATTTTAGCAGGAGTTTTATTTATTAATTATTTGTCACATTGTAATTCTAATTATAACTTAAGAACAATTAAAACAAACAAATTCGCTGTTAAATTCTTCTTGTTAAATAAAATAAATATAAATGGCATATGTCGAGAATGCTCCAAAACTAATGTGGGTAGTAGAACCCTCTTTACTAGTGATGTGCAAAGCACCAGATTTATTCCCGGTGCTTTGATAAAAAACCCAATTAACTCCCAAAAACTACCCATAATCAATTTTGTTTTATGCAAATACTTATGTTATATTAAAAACAATTTTAAATGTTATTTTCATATATCCTTATGATCTTGTGGATAATTTACGGAACCGTTACTTTAATTTTAGGGGACTGCAAGATGTTTATTAGGGGAATAAAAAAAATATATATAAAGTGGTATTGTTAAGTATCTCTTTTTGTTGATGAATTTACTCCTAGACCTAAACCCCTAGGTTGTAGCTACAACTTAGGGGTTTTTAAGTCAAGAGTGAATAGGTTACTTCTAGGCAAGCGTGCTCCATCGCTTACCATCAGGTGAGATGTTGATCAAACGCGAGCCTATCAATAATTAAAAAAAAGTTCCACATTCCATCTGTCTGTCTTCCCGACAAACTCAAAGACTGCTAAACGGAATATCAAGCGATTTTCAGACTAAACAGAGTGATTTATGAAGAAGGTTTAGATGTATTGTATTATGCGGCTGGAGAAGCTGGAGTATTTTACGGCTCACAAACACATAAACACGCATAATATTCGCACTACAGAACTGCTCCAGTCGGCCGCCGGATGGCTACTGACAGGTGTCAAATACATCATGTCACTATGCTTGAGACTACCCACATAGCCTATATATACTTACCACATGTATAGTTAATAAATATTACAATAGAGAAAAATCCGTGAATTTCAGAGATTTGTAACACCCTTACGAAGCTGTGTCAGGTCGCTAGTCACGAATAAAAAAAATGACATAACTCCATAAATCAGTAAAAGAAAACATCGTATGGAATTCGAAATCTCCAACCTACCTTGAACCAGCGTGCCTGGAGTCTTAGACCTTCGGAAGGCGTAAAAGGGACCGAAGCCAACTTGCAAAGGCACCATTATTATTACTATTACCCCACTATCCATCTTCACAACTTGAATAAGTTTAGTGATAGACCAACGTTCATAACTGCTACACGGTATTCAGTTCCAACGGCTGACGTTTTGACAGCAACTAATAACGGCATGCCGTGAATTACGTCTTCGGAGGAGAATATACCTTCTGGTAGAGGTTGTCAGATTATATTGACGTCCAAATATTCGATGTGGCATTGAGTCAAGTTTATTTATTAACTAACTCCTTCCCGCTGTATCTTCCGTATGAAGTTTTTATATTTATAGTTCTCGCTCGACTGGCTTGTTGGTCTAGAGGTCGGTGGCCCTGACTGCTATGTCAGAGCTCGTGGGTTCGATTCCCACTCAGGATAAATGTTTTTGTGATGAGCACGGTCATTGGTTCTGTGTCTGGGTGTAATTTATATAATAATAATAATATTCCACAACTATCACACAGCGCCGTCTAGTCCCAAGCTAAGCAGAGCTTGTGTTATGAGTACTAGACAACTGATAAACATACTTATATATTTCTAAATACATACATATTATAGATAAATTACACCCAGACACAGAACAAATGATTATGCTCATCACACAAACATTTGTCCTGGGTGGATATATAACTAGCTGGGCCACGACTTCGTTCGGTTGTATTGAATGTATTTTTTTCTAAAATAAAAATAGCCTATGTTACTCCTTATTACATCAGCTACCTGCCAAAAAAGTCCCATCAAAATCGGTCGAGCCATTTCAGAGATTAGCCCAGACAAACAGACAGACAGACAAAAAATTTAAAAATGTTATTTTGGTGTATGTACAGTATATATATTCATATGCGTGTAGTAAAAAGCAATTATTTCAATATTACAAACAGACGCTCCAATTTTATTTATATGTATAGAAGATATTTACATTTTTTAACTGAAAAAAATATGTATAGTAATCTAAAATTTTATAAGAGAAGAATAAATACCCTAGTAAAAACTGAAAACATCAAGCCAAAATCCACGATCTCATTCATAACCTATAAACCAATGAAACACCCAAAATTAAAACAAATTACTTTAAATAAATTCCGGCACATTATCGAAAAATGGCTGATTACAATAATTTTGTAGCGGAAAATGGAGGCTGCATTCAAAATTACTTTCAAGGTGGGTATAATTCAATTACCTAACAAGCATTACATATTCATTAAGTTGATGCTAATTAGGTCTCGTCGCCGGGCCCAGCTACCTCGCGTCCCTGTCGAAGTACCGACCTACCAACTGATACAGGCTGATATATTTTAACCCCTTTTTTTTTATGGTGGGAAAAATCATGCATTGACATCCCCCGCCCTTGGGCGGAGCGGGAGATAGTGTCAGACTCTTACTGACTAAAAGACCCACCCCGTTCCTTCTAGCCTTCATACCGGGGCTCGAGCGCCCTTTCGGATAACCCTGGCCCCAGCAGGCTTCGACCCGGCTGGGGTCCCTGCTGTTGCTGACAACTCCTTGAGGCGCGCGGGAACAGTGCGCGCCGTCGACGACTTGGGCTTGGTCCGGACAGTTACCGGACGGCCGGACAGCGAGCTACCCATTGCTCACTGTCCGCAAGCCCGCGTCTACGTTGGCCGGAAATCGGGATCAGAATCCCGGCGACGGCGGCGGCGATAACGCCGTTGCCTGATGCGTTCGGCCTCCTCCTTTACAAGCATTACTGCTTCGCAGAAGTCAGCGACCGCCTGCCACTCCTCCTCGCTCCGGACCATGGCCTCAACCAAGGCCCGGCGCGAGAGGTCTCCGCCGCCGATCGCCCCCACGAGGGCACGGCGATGCTCCGCCCAAGCAGGGCACACCTCGACTGTGTGCTCCACCGTGTCCTCCGGGCGTTCCGCACAGTGGCGACACCCGGGCGTCGCTTCCGCATGAATCCGGTGCAGGAAACTCCCGAACGAACCATGTCCGGTGAGGACCTGCGTCATGCGGAAGGTAAGGACGCCGTGAGGCCTTTCCAGCCACGCCTCAAAGAGGGGACTTACCGCCATGATTGTGGCGTGCCCAGCACTGGGTTGCGATAGTCGTTGACGCCATTTCACCATGAGATCCCGCCGGAGCTCTGTCCGCCATGCCGTGACCTGTCGCGGCAGCGGACTTTCACCCCGGCGTTGCATCTCCAGCGGCGTTGTAGTGCATGTGTGCAAGGACTGTTGCCTCCAGATCCCACGGTGGTAGGCCAGCCAGAAGGCTCGCCGCTTCGCGGGAGACCGTGCAGTATCCCCGCACCATCCTTATCGCCATGACCCTCTGGCAGGCGTTCAGTATGGCCGCCGGTTGCTTTTTCAGCGACGGCGCCCACACCGGCGTCCCTTAGAGGGCCATGGACCGAACGATCCCCGCGTAGAGCCTCCGGCAGGAGGCGTCTGGACCCCCAAGGTTGGGCAGGAGCCGCTTGAGCGCAGCCCCAGCCCGGCTGAGTTTGGGGGCCAGACGTCGGAAATGCTCCACGAAATTCCACCGGCTGTCGAGGACGAGTCCCAGGTACTTCATCGTCGACCCGACACCGATGTGAACTCCTCCTACCGTTAGTTGGGAGCTCAATGGCGGCGCGTTCCGAGACCGGCGACCGTGAAAACACATCGCCTCGGATTTGTGAAGCGCCACCTTGAGTCCCAACTCCTGGATCCGATCAACGACCATCGCAACCCCGCGTGTCGCTAGAGTGACCGCCGCCTGGTACGACTCTCCCCGCGCTAGGACCAGCGTGTCGTCTGCGTAGCAAACCACGCTGACCCCGTCAGGGAAGTCGCCGCGCAGCACGTAGTCGTACCCGATGTTCCACAAGGGTGGCCCTAGTACCGACCCCTGCGGAACACCGCACGACATCTCTCGACGTTTCCAGTCTCCCTGGTGACCGGGGTAGACTATAAGTCTCTCCGACAGATAGGCCTCGACCACTCGACAGAGGTACTCGGGCACCCGGTGGTACCGGAGTGCCCTCCGGATCGTACTCCAGGGCAGGGAGTTGAACGCGTTGGCAATGTCCAAGGACACTGCCATGACACACCTGCCCCGGGACACCGCATCCCCCGTCGTGAGGGCTCGCACGCGCATGATGGCGTCCACTGTAGAGCGCATCCTGCGAAAGCCGAACTGTCCGTCCGAAAGGTCCGGCCCCACCCGTGTTAGGCGCCCGACGAGGCGGTTTGCAATGACTCTCTCAAAGAGCTTGCCCACCTCGTCGAGCAGCACAATGGGCCGGTGCGCGGACGGAGAGTCCGCAGGGCGCCCTGGCTTCGCTATGAGGACCAGTTTCCCCGTCTTCCAGCAAAGTGGGAACTGGCCCCTCTCCATGCATGCGCTGAAGAGCCCTCTCAGTCGAGGCCCGAGAGCCTCCATGGCCAGGACCCAGGCCCTTCCAGGCAAGCCGTCGGGTCCTGGGGCGGTGTTTTTGGCACTCAGCCTTCGCACCGCCACTCTCAACTCTACCTCGGTCACCTCTGGAGCATTGTCGTCATCGTCGCTGTTGCGGTCCGCGTCAGACACCGCTGGCAGTGGAGGCGGAGCCATGGGCGGGGGGGAGTGTTCCCCCCGCGCAGGGAACAGAGCGTTCACCGCACCCTCTACGATCTGGGGCCGGAGACTCTGAGTCAGTGGGGGAGCCCAGGGACGGAGCTTTTCCCGTACCAATTTGTACGGGCGCCCCCATGGGTCCGCGTTCAGAGACCCCAGCCACACGTTGCGGGCCTCCAGTTTGGCCTAACGAACCCAAAAAAAATATTTAGAAACAAAAATTTGTTGTCCTCCATGTTGCTTTTCTTCTTTGTGTTTTTGAGGTATGTGCGTGTTTAAATAAATTACAGTTAAAGGAAAAGCTTTTGTTTTACTAAAAATATCATCAGGCACATAATCCTGCAGGGAAAGTAAAGCAGAAGAGAGAATACTGCTTCGTCGACAAAAACGGTGCGAAAAGTTAGCACGAACGTTTTGAGGTTATTAGCACTTGTTTCTACAAGGACGGGACGAGCAGAAAGGAAATTACACAATAGAAGAAGACAAAATAACTGGTTCTCACGTTAAACTAGAGGGAGCATCAAATTGGAATGTTTGGAAGTTGCAATCCATCATGCTGTTACGGAGTCAAGACCTACTAGAAGTGGTTCAAGGGACGAGAGTGAAGCCGGAAGAGGCGGTTGAAAAGGCAAGGTGGGAAAAGCTGGATGCAAAAGCACAAACATAGCTTGTGACAAGGATGTTGGAAAACGTGATGACGCATATTCTAACTTGTACTACATCTCCGGAAATGTGGAACAAACTTGCTAGTGTTTACGAGCAAAAATCAGAAACGAGCAAACATATCGTGCAACAGCGTTTCTTTCAATATGAATACGAAGAAAGTACAGATATGTTTAGAAGACAGATAATGAGACTCGCGTTTGACCACTATCTCACCTGATGGTAAGTAATGATGTAGCCGACGATGGAGCACGCTTTATAATAACAAATTATTCTATAAATAATCTTATTTATTCATGATATTCTGTTCATATGCACAATTTTAATTTTCATTAAATATTAAAACCTTAAAAATATCCGCCTCTTTAAAAAAAAAAATCACGGTTGATATTATTGCTTATAGAACCTATTCGTAGAGTGATATGAGCCTGTTTTCGGGCACTGCATGTGAAGGAATTAAACTAATATTTTTTATTGTTAGAAACAATTGCAGTAGTTTAACCACAGACGAAAAGTTACTGACCGCACAATATACGCTGAAATGCAAATGTTTTCGCTTTAAATAAACTCACCCTAAAAAACACGATTTTATTTAGTTTTAGCCAATTCACTACGTTTAAATACGGTTAACTATAAATTTTACACAATGTTTATAATCATGAAGATGCTAATTCATCTTTGTCTTTGTCTATTGTGTTTATTTTGAACCACATAAACCAAATAAACTCATAATAAACTGTTATGTGATTATTGACTAATATGAATAATAACCTAATGAAACGTACGTTTTTCTGACGCCACAACTTAATCCGATAAAGACCCGACAAAACCGAACCGAACTTGCGACGATGCGGTCGGATATCATCGGGAGCGGTCGTGTGCGCAGGATATTAAAATGGCGGGTCATTTTAATGGTGGTCGTATATAAACACGACCGTTTTGGACCAACTTATTAATGACATTTATTATTTCAATCATCATCATTTCTGCCGAAAGACGTCCACTGGTGGGCAGGCATCCATCAAGTTTCCCCACAACGAATGGTGTCATGCATCTTTCATCTATCGGAATCCAGCAACCCTTACCAGTCCATCGGTCCACCTTGTGGACTTCCAACGTTGCGTCTTCTGGTACGATTTTCAAGCTATGCATGTACTTTTAACCTTTCGAATGTCTTAAGTTACACTGTCCAACATAAGGTAATTGTCTTTCTATTGTGTCTCTAATTACGACATTCAAAGAGTTAATAGTTTAATTGGCACAAGACTTAGATACTTTAACTTGCTAGTTCTATTCATTAATAAATCACCCTTGCAATAAATACATATTACACATAGCACACCCTGTATAGCGAGCTTCTATCTAAATAAGTAAAATGACGCGCGGAATCTTTTTGATGTATGTATGGTCACGTCACTTCCTGTACGAGGGACAATTCATTATTATTATAAACTGGCAACACTCAATAACTTGATCTATAACCTCATATTGTCATGTGAGTGTACAGTGTAGACGTTCAAAATTTTGACAGTTTTACCGGAATTAGAACTTCCTTCCAATATAAATTCTGAGATATACGCAACACCTAATAATTAAGTTATCAAAGAAACTTAATATAAATCCTGTGACTTTTTTACACAGGATACCTTCGCAAATGCATTGTAGTCAATGTTTTGTAAATAATTCGTTGGTGTACATATATCGATAAGTAAGCGTAAATATCAAGCATGAAGCAAATAAAATGAGACCCTAATGTGTCAAAACAATTTTTACTGTTAACGTACATGTATTTACATATATAACATACATCGTCCGTACATGTTATAACATACAGTACAAGTGTACACCTTTGTAACGAGCTGTAAACTATGTATCCGAATGTTAGCAACAATGTCTGTGTACTACGTTCAAATGTAAATTAACAAGTTCGCGATGAGTTTCCCTCACCTTTGTTTTCGAGAATTTCGAGTTTAACAAATTGTTTTAAATTTGATACTTCCTGTGTAACTTTTCAACAATTAATTATTAAATTAAAGTACAAATTGTGTTGCTGCTGTGTTATTGACAGTCGTAACAGTACAGGGAAATTAAGGAAGTAGTTCCTCTTCACACAATATTAAATGGAATAATTCTACATAATGTACGTATTTATTTCTAAAACGAACAATATATATGCAAACGGAGAGCGTAACGAGACAGCTTTGTTTCCATAAACATGAAAAGTCGTAACTCCATATTATCTTCAAAGCCAATCAGTGGCGAATGATTGGCTTATTACCAATCACGCGGCAAACAGCACCGTAATCCTAATACTATTGACGCGACCGTCTCTAACGAGATACCCCCAGTCGAAGATAAGGCGACTGATACGACTCCTATGGGCTAAACTCGACAATAATTCATCGCAATCGCCCGCACTCAGTCGCTACGAGGTGCTACGAAGGGCTACGAATAAATATCGTAGACTCTGACGTCTGTCTACGCCGTAGAGGAGCTAACCATTATCGGAAAACGGCGCCAAATTAATGCATTAACATTTTTTTTGTATCTAGTATTATATAGCTATATTAATATCACTTACCTACCTTAAAGTTCAGACACCTACGAAGCAAATTATGAAAGATAAGTCGACTTACCTTTATACAATACATGACCTTTGAAACATTAGCTAGGGATCACAAAAAAACTAAGATAAAACTGGCGGAATAAACTAGAAACCTTTTTCTCAACGATCAAACAAAGGCGCTAAATTGGGGAACGTGAATTTCTGCTCGAAGGACTTTCATAATATAATCAGTGGAACAGTTGTGATTTTTAACCTAAGTTTCTTTTTAAATTATTAAAGGGGTACCGACTTTAGTCTTGAACACGTCTTAGTTTTTAAGAAAAAGGTTTCTTTAATGATATAGCTAGATAGATCACAATTGGACCTACTATCAGTTTTCCCAAATTATTTCATCACTGCTTACCATCACGTTAGATTGCAGGCAGGCACTAGTTGATAAAAAAATAAACTAAGTAATTGACCAACTTCCAAGGTATGCCAGCCGTGACACCCGGGTTTCGCCACTGTGCAGAATGCCGGAGGACACGGTGGAGCACACAGTCGAGGTGTGCCCTGCTTGAGCGGAGCATCACCGTGCATTCCTGGGGGCGATCAGCGGCGGAGACCTCTCGCGTTAGGCCTTGGTTGAGGCTATGGACCGGAGCGAGGAAGAGTGGCAGGCGGTCGTCGACTTCTGCAAAGCAGTAATGCTCGCTAAGGAGGAGGCTGACCCCATCAGGCAACGGCGCTCTCGCCGCCGCCGGGATCCCGATCCCGATTTCCGGCCACCGTAGGCGTGGGCTTGCGGACAGTGAGCAATGGGTAGCTCGCTGTCCGACTATCCGGACCGATCCCAAGTAATCGACGGCGCGCACTGTTCCCGCGCGCCTCATGGAGTTGTCAGCAACAGCAGGCGCCCAGCTGGGTCGAAGCCTACTGCGGGGGCAGGGTTATCCGAAAGGGAACTCGAGCCCTAGTATGAAGGCTAGAAAGAACGGGGCGGGCTTTTAGTCAGTAAGGGTCTGACACTATCTGCCGCTCCGTCCAAGAGCGGGAGTTGTCATTGTATGATTTTTCCCACCATAAAAAAAGGGTATGCCAGCCGACAAGCATATGTGTGTAATTAAAAAGGCCAGTCGTTAGGAACAGCACCGGCACACGGGCGGGACGGGGCGCATTCATAGTCACAAATGTAATTCATCCCCTCCTGTCCCCTTTTTCCCAGGTGGATGGAACTCAATTAGCAACAATTATTCCGACGACGCGACGCCAACCCAAAAGTTTTCTCGACTATTTCGTAATTAATTTTGTTTCCACGACCTCGGGCCGAACTCGCCCTGACTCGGCTCACCCTTAATATTTATTTAGCACTAAATTATTTATAAAGTTAATCGAGTGCTAGTTTCCAAAACGAAAAAGCTCTATTGTAGAAGAATTACATCAAATGAAGCGATAAGAGAAACTTTCCAATGGTTTTCACGCCCGTGCCTTCGTAGTGGTCCATAACGACCATATAAGGCCGATTGCTTTCTTAAACTTATCCCATTTGTAGCCCCAGTGTGAAGGAATTGGAACTTCTTTATTGTGCCAAAGTTGCGAATGAGAGCGCCTATTTCCATTTCTATCGAGTTGGTGAGCCGAATCTAATAAATTATAATAACATGGTTGTAATGTGCTATAGCAGTACTGTTGAGCTGTACATATACCTAGAGTGGTTATGAAAGTTGTGAGTGATAAATGGGAGCGCCACCTTCTCCGAGAACTGGCGCGTCGTAAACTGACGCCAACTTGGACACACGAAAATTAAATAAATTACGAATAGCGAAACCGACCTCATCACTTAGTGGAACCAGCTTATGCTGCAGAGAACTGGGAGATTAAAATAAATTCATTACACTGTCGGCCGCTCCGCTCCGGGTTTTGTTTCGAAACTTGTATCAGAGCGCTATCAATAGATTGCCTGCTTTTTTCCACTTTGGAAAAAGTTTCAACGTAGTGAAAAAGTATCCAAGTCGAAGTACCTAATTTTAAAACTTGTTTAAATTACTGTTCCCACTATAAATGTATATTTAACAGCAATCTATGTACTTAAGGATGATTTTAAGTGTATAATTATTTCAGATTTTCGTACCTTCGTGTTTTAATGCACTTATAAGGGCTGATTAATCCCTATGGTATGGAACGAGAGGGCATGGGAAACAGTCACCCCCTCATACAAAGCAGTAATGTGAGTGCGAGAGTCTTCACGCCCCAGCCACCATAACAGACGCCCTGTGTGTTGGGAGCAGTAAGGCGATTTCTGGTGAGTTTTTCGCCATCAGGTATGAACCAGGTCCAGGCCTTAAAGTTATCAGCTTAATTGACGAAGCCCGCGAAAGCCGACGCCTGGCAGGGCTGCGAGAATGTTCGAAAGTGTCACTGTGGCCCTGAATGAAAAACGCAACTGAAGGGACACGTATGAGTTTTAGTCAGTAAAAGTCTGACCCTCTCGCATCCAGAGAGGGAAAAGTGGTTTAATAATTTCCAAACCCAAAAAAAGGGCTGACTAATCTTTTTACTCAGTCCTAAGTAACATTAACCATCAAGTAATGAGTCAGCATATTCCAGGGCTATTCGCAACGTAAACGGTTACACCGCAACAGCCGGCCTGCATATTGCTAGAACAACGCGTGAATTGGTCCGCTCGGTGTAAAGTCCCATATTAACATAGTAAGGAACCCATTTCCATTATCATCCCCAATTTCGTGCTCGGGAGGCACTTAAGCACTTAATGGATCTCGGCTCCCCGTAATTTACCGGGACGTTGGATTGAATAAAATCGTAAATCTTAACACCAACCGAGCGAAGGTGTTATTACGAAGAATGATTCGCACTCTTCTTTGAATGAAAGGATCATCGCTACAGACAAATTACCGCCGTCGAAACAGCTACGGCCTAATAAAACAATGTGCTCAGGTACAAATTACTTTCGTATATTAAGGTTATGAATTCGTCTTTATTACTTCATGTTTATGACGTACGAAAATAAAATAAAATACGATCTGAACAGGGGCGAGTTTGTTATGAGTGTTCCTAAACTAGTAACTGCCTCTCAGACTTCATTTGAACGCTACAAAGAGCGGAATTCTCGGAAATAACCAGTTTAGGCATTAAATAATTTAGCAAAGTTTCGTGGAATACAGTAGCATTTTAGAGCGGCTAGACATAATCTTTATTTAGCCGATTGGCTGGTGTGGGGCGACAGGCGTCGGGCGGGACTGTGAGAGCATGGCGGATGGCGGACTGCTGCAGTCCACAAATAAACGGAATCAATACCATTACGGCGCGAGCTCACGCCGACCTCAGATGTACAATGTGCGAGTGGCTTGCCTGATTGTTATCACATTATAAGGAGAAATATTGTTGCAATCGGATATATATTTACAACCTCTTTATTTTTACCGAACTTATCGTTTCAGTTAAAGTTTTGCGAAGGTTTAGGGTATATGTAGCTACGTGTTCTGAGCACAGCACATCTCCTTGATACAATAATAATAAAAATAAAATAATTTATTTTCAGGCACACACACATATAGAGTAAATACAAGATATAGTTAGTAAATAAGACTGAGGACTATGTTAGTAACACTTCACATTGCACTAAGTTGCACAATGTTACGGTAAGCAGAAATCTGACATGGCGCTCGTTTGGTTGCACATCCTACCATAGAAAGAGTTCACCTCGACGATAGATGAGCCACAACGACGAAGTGTATTACTGAAAAGATTTGACTTACTTTATGTGTAATCATACATACCAAACTATAACTTACACCACCTGCTCGATAATACCCTTTTTAGGGTTCCGTAGTCAACTAGGAACCCTTATAGTTTCGCCATGTCTGTCTGTCCGTCTGTCTGTCCTCGCTTAATCTCTGTGACCGTTAGCACTAGAAAGCTGAAAATACCAATATGTATATCAATCACGCCGACAAAGTGGTAAAATAAAAATTGGAAAAAAATGTTTTATTAAGGTATAAATATATAGGGGGGACAAAGTGGTAAAATAAAAATTGGAAAAAAATGTTTTATTAAGGTATAAATAAAAAAAAAAATATATAGGGGGGCTCCCTATATATTTTTTTTTTTATTATTATTGATAGGCTCGCGTTCGACCACTACCTATATGTAAAGTGAGAAGTGACTTTTTTTTTAATTTCAACCCTAACGTGTGATATATTGTTGGATAGGTATTTAAAAATGAATAGGGGTTTACTACAATCATTTTTTGATAATGTCAATAATTTCGGAAATAATCGCTCCAAAAGTACAAAACAATGTGTGTGTGTGTGTCCCCTCTAACTTTTGATCCGTAAGTTTAGAAAATATGAAAAAAATCTGAAAAGTAGAACCTTATAAGGACTTTCTAGGAAAATTATTTTGAACTTGATGGAAAGAACAGTTTTCGTACAAAAAAGACTAAAAGGTTCTACGAAATAATTTCTGTACTAAGTTTGTAGTATAATCGTATATGCAAGCATTATTTTAAACTCATAAGTAGGTACACTTATTGTGACGGACGGGAAACTACGGAACCCTATACTGAGCGTGGCCCGACACGCTTTTGGCCGGTTTTATATGTCATACCATCACCATTCTGTCTATAGGACAATTTTGTTTGTTTCAAATCTCAAGTTGAGTGATAGTAAGAATAACATTGTAAGTAGTACTTATATATGTAGGTCTAATATTTGTTTTGCTAATTTGTTTTTTAATTATCTCACAGATGGTGCACACGGGGTGATACACGGGGATAAAGCTGTCTTTGTCTTAGGCGGCTTGAATTCACTCAGGTTTCTATATTAACTCCCTCGCAATATTCGAGAGTTTATTATATAAATCCCTCACTTACGTTCGGGATTAATATTGGCAAACAAGACCAAGACACTGCTCTATCCCCTAGTCACATAATCTACTATTATGCTATAATCACACAAATATTGTAAAGGCGATATGTATGTAAGTGTTAAGTATCTATGTATGTGTAAAATTACTCCTTCACACTCAAACTTCCGAATTAGTTTAAATGAAATTTAGCACACAGGTAAACTGTGTCCTGGAATCGTATGGTATTTTTATCCCAGGAGCATGTTCCTGTAGGATAATATCCTGATTTGATGAGGCGCAAGTCGCTTTCAGAAATTTCCAATAAACACATACGAAATTATAATAAACTAGCTTCTGCCAGCGGCATTGCCCGCGTTAATATAAGTTTCTCTATGCAAACGTTGGATCCCCGTTTCATCCTCTTAGGGGGTAAATTTTGAAAAATCCTTTCTTAGTGTTAGTCTACGTCATAAAAGGAAACCTTTTGCAAAATTTCACGCTCCTAGCCCCAGTATGTTTCGTTTGTGCGTTGATATGTCAGTCAGCCAGCTTTTTCTTTTAGATAAATATAATATAACATAGTAATTTATTAACTGCAGTCGTTGTACGTATTTTCGAAGTTTTTATATCGTCGATTTCGCAGAACAAACGCAAAATCCTCGCCAGTTAAGCCGCAGATAAATTTAAAATGGAAACCAAACAATAAAGGTTTTTTATTTGGTTTTTGGGGTCACGCAGCCTCCTCAGTGAGCCACAGAATTGCGACCAGTTGATCAATTATACTCCACGACTTCGCTACAGGACCGTTTTGAAACTATATTTCAAGTTAAACCGAATTATTAGTAGAGAGTATGGACGCCGATTGCACCTTATGTCAATAAATAACTTAGTAAATACATAACTTACGTTATGTATTTATAACTTAGACTACAACGTAGGTACGAGTACAATTTGTTTTCACAAAGTGCTTGTCTGTTGTTTGTAATTATAACTATAATTTAGACTTTATACTGAGAATTTGCTAAAATTTCAATTAAGCTACCTAATTATTCAAATACTAATTACATTACGTAACTGGCTTGTACTCGTAATTAAATCTTTGTTAAAATAATTTTCTACGCTTATCACTTTCTCTGTCAATTAGAACCCTTAATGGCTGCTTCGTTTAAATAACAAATTCGACTGTATTTCAGTAAGGACCGTTCGAAGAATCCAAAACAGTCTTTGACACTTACGTGTGTACACTCCAAAGTTTACGAAGAGAGAACTATGCAGACGTATTTCAATTAAGTTCTAACAACAGTGGTATGACTCGTCGAGACGCGATTCTCAAAGTTTATGTCAGCACATCTGAGCCTAACATCGCCGACGTGAGGCAGGTACATTTGACGGAACATGCAATTCCAAATACATTTTCGGAAGGCCTGTGGGAAATACAAACTCTAATACAGTCGGATAATAAAACATTGTTCTGCGTGCTCCCATGTAAATCCCATAACCACGTTTGAGCCACAAATCCCTGGTGACTTGTAGTTCCAGCCTGCGCTTTTGGCTTCTGTTACATTCCATTGGATGAGCCTGTGTTCGATTGAGTGAGCATCCATCGTTGGTGAGAGCGAGAGTCGACGTAAGGCGAATAGAATATGTATGACCGTTTGCGGATGTGAGGCGTGCGTTGATTTGTTGCGATCGTAAATTATGGCTTTACACTGTATTGTGATCTTATTAAGGGTTGATAGATAAATAGTATTTTGTACCTACTTTCTCGTGTGCATCAGAATGGCGGGTGTAATTTCCAAATTTGCCTAAATTTATTACAGTTATTCGGTACCTTCTGTGTACCTTTACGTACCTCTTTTGAAAATCTGTGAACCTAAACCCATACAATGATATTTTAAAAATTAGTTGCACCCGCCATCCTGATGTCATAACCGCGGGTGTACTGCTAACCAATATATTTAGCCAAGCGTACTGTATAAGTAAATTTGGCACCTCTTGTGTACCTTCACGTGCCTCTCTTGAAAATCTGTGTACCTACACCCGTACAATGATATTTTATGAATTAGGTACACCTGCCATCCTGATATCAGAACCGCGGGTGTACTGCTAACCGATATATGTAGCCAAGCGTACTGTATAAGTTAATTTGGTACCTCTTGTGTACCTGCAGATAAATTTTACCACCTGCTCTAAATAGAGAAAAGATTATTATATGTAGACAAATAGATAAAGACTAGTCGCATGTTACGACTTACGTGGGGAGGCTCCCACACAAGTCGTAACATGCGACTAGTCTACAGGGCACTAATATACAGCTGACATACTGACCGCCTCTCTGGGCTCGCAGTGCGATTGTATAAACTTTAAACTCGCGGTATCTGTGCCAAATGCGGTTTTAATTAGTACTCCGGCACTAATTGAAGCTCCACTTAACGCTTTGGGTGCCTTTGATCTTAGTATACTTTTTGTTAATTATAAGTATCGCACTGGAGCATTTCCGTTGTTTATCTTCAACGATCCGACACCGTCTGGCGTACTTGGTGAAATGGTTCGTAGAGGTTAGAGAGGCTGCTGCTCCTGTAATACTGAAAGCTAGTCTTAGGAACAGTTGGATAAAATACTCTTTTTACGGCGCGTCTATACCGCAGTAAAATGCGGTTGTCACAACACGCCGTCGACCCGAGATTGGTTCTTACCGAACGGCTGGAAAGTAGCTCGCCGTCCGCAAGCCTGCGCTTACAGTAGCCGGAAATCGTCTTGTGACCTCCGATGCCTGGTGCGTCTCCGGCAGATAGTTACACAAAAGTCCAGGCTGAAGATCTTGGTGAAATTGTCACCTAGCCTGCAAGGTTAGTAGAGAGTCCAGTTGTCGAACTGCAAGCAACATATGAATCAGTTTTGGCAAAAAGTTAATCACATTAATGATTAAATATTTAGTTAATTAATTGTAATCGGTCATTATGATTTATTCGCTATTAGTGATATATGAAACAATTTCAGACATAAAGATAGTTTTAGTATAATTTTAAATTGGAATTTTATTACAAAATCGCGGGATTTAGAAGTAATAACGATTTAATTTAATTTGATTGAAATTGATAAAATTATGTAATTTATTAAAAATAAGATTAATTAATTAATTCAAAATTTATCGAATAATACCAATACTAGAATGAAGATATCGTTGTCATAGTTATGTAACTTGAATTTTAATACTGTATCAATTTGGTAAAGTATTTTCCGAAATAACAGTTTCTTTTTTTAAAGACCTGCTATATTGTCTCTCCGCCATTCTAAGTTGACTGGCAGAAAATGCCCAAGGCATTAAGCCCACCTTTGTACTTTTGTGTTACATGAAAATTAAATAAATGAATGACTTAGAAAACAGAAATATTAACTATATTTATTTACGTGATGACACTCATAAACATTATACATAGTGAGAAGTATATTCTCTAAGAAGTATGACTCTTGAAACTGAGAACGTATACACTCAGAAAGAAGTAAATCCATGACATCATTATATTGAAGTTGGAAACTTATATTGTAAGCATTACAAATTGCTCGCTTTTCTTTGAAATGGAGCTGACATCTAAAAACATGCAGAATTTTATAGCTTCACAAAACATAAAATTCTAAATTCTTAAAGAATAACATATTATTAAATTTTTTGAAAACTTACAAACACAATACAATTCAATATGATCTCATAAATTATATTTTCTGAAAAAATCTGAAAACTCCACCCTTTCAAGCTAATATTATAAGAGCGAATGTTTATCTATTTTCAATACACTCACTCGAAAACCCACTCTTATCCCACTGCTTACAGGCACGCAATAGGCTATTTCCCGCACGAGTGCAAAAATAAGCGCGTGCTCTAATTTTATTACATTTATCGTATCAGACTGGGCGCAGGTCGTCTCCCACGAGTCGCCGGTCAACCCCCGTTTATTAATTTCAGTGAGTGTATTGAAAAAAGTCGTTTGATACACGTGCAAATTTGTCACTGCAGCCTTCGGCTCCATAACACACTCGCCTGCGGGTCGTGCGGATTCCGCCTCGGTCGCAATGACAAACTTTCTGCACTTGTGTCAAAATGTAGTATTGTAATTGTATGAGGGTGGCTGTGTGTTTGTGTAATACTGCTTCAAGTTCAAATGGCTGATCAGATTTGTATAACTAGCTTACTTATATGCTGGATTAACATATAGGATATAATTTGTAATGAAGGAAGTACTTAATCCACTAGGATGAAGCCGGTGACAGAAGGTTTACCACCTTCAGTTGTATCTTACCGTTGTAATAACAAGGTTATATTAAGTACTGGAACATTTTGCCTTCTGCAGTCTTCTCGTCTGATTATAATTTAGATGTCTTTAAGGCTAGAGTGAATAGGCGCTTAATAAACTGGTGCACTTCACCATCAACGATCGTATCACTGCTTACCATCAAGTGGTATCGCAGTCAAGCACTAGTTCATGTCATCAAAAAGAAGTTTACGATAAATATATCTAGCCTATGCACTCCCACATCTGGGCAAAGACCTCCCTCCATACCTTGTATTGTTTCTAACTCTGTACCACTTCTCGCTAAGTCCTAATGAAGTACTAAACTAAAAAAAATCGCTGAAAATACTTTAGAAAATCATTTCAACAAAATAAAACCGTTTAGACCAGCATTCGTTATAGCTGCGCTAACCAAATTTACCGATTAGCACACCGTAGCGCACTTGTGAGTTTCACCGGTGACTTTACCATGCGGCAGCTTGGCGGCCCATGTAACATCATCAACGAAAATTACGTAACGAACTTCGGACAACGAAGAACAGGTATAAACGCCAATTTGGTTTTTATTCTGACTGTACTAATTAAAAATCTTGTTATACGAACAAACTTTCCTAAAAATTCAGAGTAAATCTTATATAACTGAGCTCGTTATTAAACTGCGAAGTTCTTTTTTTTATAAGTAATAAAGTTATCCTGATTGTTATTTGCTACGGTCTTCGGTAAGTTTTGAAATTATTTTTTCAACAAGCCTCGGTTTGTACCTATCCTGTATTCTGAATGTATATGTCGTATTCATTAAAAATTAAATGTTTCCATTTGATCGTTATCGGTCACCTTGTTAATCATTAATCATTTATTTTTTTATTAAAAAGGTTTATGTACGCATTGTAAAGTATACTTTTTTTTTAATAAAACCAAAAAAGGAAACAGAAAATCTGGTACACAGATGTTGCTTATTTCTACAATATCTCAGTCAATATATCTGCGAAAAAAGAATCGAAAAAGAGATGTAGACACACTAGATAAGAAAAATAAGAACATATAAAAAAAAAACGATAAAATATTTTAATTTTTATGTCATTAATTATAATTAGGTACTGAAAAATCTTTCTTTAACTTAAAAATTGATTATTTTATTCTTAGTAAATAGTTTTCTCTACCCAATAATGCAATGTACGTAATAGGAAATGAACCATTTAAAACCATACGTCAGGGGAGAAATATGCCCGTTCTTCAGACAATACTTTAAGCCGCCCTTGTCCCACGGGCCGGTGGGTTCCGCTTAACATCGTCTTTAAATCCCAACTTTTTCCAGCGATCATTCATTACAGACTTCTTCTAGATAGCCAATATTTAAGTTCATGAGAAACTCTTTGAATTATACTTTGGTTCTAACTGAAAACTTTTTCATTTAAAAAATAAAATACAAATAGTGGTGAACGCACTCAAAACACAGGAGTCTTGCCTAGTGTGGGCAACGCAGTTAAAAATCACAATATCATAAAGGCGAGTCTTTGTATGTGTGTGTAGGTATGATTTTTTTTTTCACGGTCAAACGTGAAAATATTAAGATGAGAATTAGCACACGGGTAGAATTAGGTATTCTGAAATAGCACTTAAGAGGCTGCTTTTCCACTCGTCTATAGTAAACATCGAGCATGGTTTAAAAGCTTGTTGCTTCATCTAACGCAATGTTTGACGAAAAGGCAACGTGTAAAAAGAGTGATAATACCTGAATACTCTGTTGGCACTCAGTAATTCCGTGATTTACTCGAAAATTTTACAAAACTTGTTCCAGGAAATACGTGTTTTTTTTTAAACCCTTAAAAGTTTTTGAAAAACCCTGTCACTATTTAGAATCTTGATAAAATTTGCACTGGCTTGTATGTTGTACTTTTTTGAGTTTTTTCATTTTTGAGTAAATTATGAAGTGTAAGTTCATGCAAAATAGCAGATTTTCAGAGGTCTTAACTGGTTTAGTTTTACACAAATTTATAAATTGATTTCCATAGAAGCCTAGATAATATTCACAAGATACTGTGTTTTCAAAATCTAATGAAAAATATGTTATGACGTCCTAATCGCGTAGGTATGTGCAGTTGTATGAAAAACAGTGAAAATGTACGTCGAGATGCAGCCCCTTAAGATACTTTTTATCCCGGGAGTATGTTGTTTGGACCTTCACATAGGTTAAGCCGCGCGTATCATAAAATTGTATAATCACTTTTCTTAGATAGATTGATACAATGCTAATTCATCATAGCGCGATGAACACGAATCCATGATAATCACACGAAACTACGTCTGTACAATATCTATTCTGTGTTAATTATAAAACAAAGTTGCTTTTCACATCTTTCTGTTTAGCCCTTCAATCACTCGTTAACCCCATAATGGATTTTGATGCAGTTTTCACTAATAGAAATAACAATAAAATTTCTTGTTGTAGAACTTTATTATTGTTTCTTTCTTCTGCTTTCTGTGTATAATATATACCCCTGCCAAGCATCGAGGAATGACTAGTGGTCTCTAAAATACTTAAAAAAAATATCCTGTGAAACTGGTTCGACAAATGGTAGTATCGAAAGGGCGCAGTAACAAACTGTCGTATTAATTCGCAGCAACAGCGTGCCGTAGCAACACGCTGCGCTGATGGTCAAACAGACACTGGCTAATTGAATTTTCTCGAAGGCCCGAAGCGCTGTGAAATATTTCACCGAGACTGCATAATCTCTCTATACGGTTTTATTGTACCTATTTCGGTGTGTATGAACTTGATACGATAAAGATTACAAACGTTTTGTTTTTATATTTTTTTTTTTTAATTTTGTTTTCCTTAAGTTAGGAATATAGTTCGTAAACAACTATTATAAAATTGTCGTATGTACAAAAATACTCAAGATTATTTTGTCCTACTTACTATGACAGTAATACCATATTCAATATTTTTAATTTGACATCATTTTCTCAGGTGTAGATGGACAGATTATACAATGAATATGAAGGAGTGGAGTTCCCTGCCGGACTCTGTGTTTCCTGATGGCTACAACCTGAGGATCTTTAAGTCAAGAGTGAATAGGTTACTTCTAGGCAAGCGTGCTGCATCGTAGACCACATAGTCGCTCTCCATCTGATGAGATAGTGGTAAAGCGCGAGCCAAAAAAATTAAAGGTTTTATATACATTTTTCCCTCCTGTTTAACACCTGTTACGGCACATCCCTGCGGGGACTGTAAAGAGGTTTCCCTTGGGCCTCGCTGTGCACGGCAGCACGTAACTACAGTGCGCCTACCGTGATTTTTATTTACTCGTCTTCATTATTCTGAACAAACAGTTATAATAGTTTAAAGGTATGCGGTACAGGTTGTAAAGTCCCTTAAATTTTCGTTGGAAAGAGAGGATCCTCAAACCAAATGTGCGTCATAATATCTCGTTATATAGTTGATTTAAGGCTATTGTATAAGGTTTTTATCGCGCGTAGGTGACGAGAATTTTAGTTTCCATATTGCATAGAGGTCGCTACAATAGTATGCTATACTTTTAGTACAATCGACTGCATCTATATTATAAATCTTATTTGCATGAATGATGCGGGCTCACAACAACTGAATTCACAAACTTTTGTAATACAATCACGTGCACAGAGCAATCTTAATTTTATTTATAATGATTATTAATTTACTCAGAACTTTTTCACTGCACCCAAATTCTATTAAAAATACCGGCCAAGAGCGTATCGGGCCACGCTCAGTGTAGGGTTCTGTAATTTCCCGTCCGTCACAATAAGTGTACCCACTTATGAGCTTGCATATACGATTATACTACAAACTTAGTCCAGAAATTATTTTGGAGAACCTTTTTGTCTTTTTTGTACAAAAACTCTTCTTTCCATCAAGTTCAAAATAATTTTCCTAGAAAGTCCTTATAAAGTTATACTTTTCAGATTTTTTTCATATTTTCTAAACTTATGGTTCAAAAGTTAGAGGGACACACACACATTGTTTTTTGTTTTTTTTTTGCGATTATTTCCGAAATTATTGACATTATCAAAAAATGATTTTAGTAAACCCCTATTCATTTTTAAATACCTATCCAACAATATATCACACGTTAGGGTTGAAATTAAAAAAAAATCACATCCCACTTTACATATAGGGGGGCTACCCTAATAAAACATTTTTTTTTTCCAATTTTTATTTTACCACTTTGTCGGCGTGATTGATATACATATTGGTACCAAATTTCAGCTTTCTAGTGCTAACGTTCACAGAGATTAAGCGAGGACGGATAGACGGACAGACAGACAGACAGACGGACAGACAGACATGGCGAAACTATAAGGGTTCCTAGTTGACTACGGAACCCTAAAAAGACGTGTGGCACTCGGGGACTGCCGCGGTAAAGCTATTGCATAGCATTTTTATCAACTTATGCAATTATAATTATTTATTTATTTTATTTATGCAGTATTTTTTTTCTTTGTGTTTTTAGGGTTCCGTAGCCAAATGGCAAAAAACGGAACCCTTATAGATTCGTCATGTCTGTCTGTCTGTCTGTCTGTCTGTCTGTCTGTCTGTCTGTCTGTCTGTCTGTCTGTCTGTCTGTCTGTCTGTCTGTCCGTCCGTCCGTCTGTCACAGCCACTTTTTTCCGAAACTATATAGCTATACTGTTGAAACTTTGTAAGTAGATGTATTCTGTGAACCGCATTAAGATTTTTACACAAAAATAGAAAAAAAGCAATAAATTTTGGGGGTCCCCATACATAGAACTTAAACTCGAAAAATTTTTTTTCATCAGACCCATGCGTGTGGGGTATCTATGGATAGGTCTTCAAAAATGATACTGAGGTTTCTAATATCATTTTTTTCTAAACTGAATAGTTTGCGCGAGAGACACTTCCAAAGTGGTAAAATGTGTGTCCCCCCCCCCTCTAACTTCTAAGATAAGAGAATGATAAAACTAAAAAAAATATATGATGTACATTACTATAAAAACTACCAACGAAAATTGGTTTGAACGAAATCTAGTAAGTAGTTTTTTTTTAATGCGTCATAAATCGAAAAAAATACACTATTATTAAAACATCGATCAAAGTTACAACACATTACAAAAACTTTTATATTATGTTACTTGCTGCTACGGAACCTATCATGGGCGAGTCCGACTCGCACTTGGCCGGTTTTTTTTTTCTTTGATATTGAAGTTACACTTTCACACATTGAATTGAATTTTGATTGATTGTTCACTCATTTGTTTTCTTATCGGTCACCACGCTCAAAAAACAAATGAGTGGGGAGTGTTAGGTTATTTTCGTTACGGAATTTCTCGATTCGGTCTCCACGCTCAAGGCACGCGATAAAAGCTATGCAATAGCTTAAAAAAAGGCGTATTTTAGTTTAGTTCACAACACTGTACTGAAACAGCGCCAGTTTGGAAACTATATACCTATATTTGCCGATACAAATAAACACAGTGCACGGCTCCTGACGAATAGTATACATTCGTCAAGTTTACTTACCGCGACCACGCCGGTCGTGTGAATACCAACGTAATTTATTCTAGCGCAACTTTGGAACATTTTGATGAAATTCAGTGCAGGTAAAGGATATTAGCTATACATCAAGGTGTCGGTGGGTCGTGGGCGCCGGGCGCCGGGGGCAGCTCAAACAGCGGCGCGCCGTGCACCGGTCGCGCACAGCTGCCCATCGCCTCTAATCCGATTACCGGCACTGCACTGTGTCGCTTCCTGTTCTACCATCAACAAGGCATGCGGCAAATAGTGTCTGATGCTTGTTTGATCCATTACCATAACAGCTTTACTTCTACATCCACTTGCATCACTCTCAATAAAACAACAAAGAAGCGCTTACGCTACTTCAAAGGTAAGTTGAAAGGTTTTATGATGCTGTTTTCCAACAACCACAAAATACGACTTCTCTTTCAAAATTATAAAATTATGAGCACATTATAATATTTCTTATAGAAACTTTCATTCAGTTACAGAGTGAGTTTAAGTGGCAAGTGTATACAACAATTCCGAAACTGTGTTCACATATAAAGTAGTTGACAAGTGACGAGCGCTGAGTCTACCCCTATCAGCCGCGCCTTTGTCCCGGACTTAAGTAAACAACTTTGGTAAAATTAAATATAAGGTGTTCTAAAATTCTAATTATATTCATGCCTCAGCACTAAGCTTATTTTTGCCTTAAAAATACATTTAATGATCGGAACGTCATCCTTGATTGATTAACCGTAGACGACGATAATCGACAGTACCTATCTATTTTTAGAAGAATCAGATCAGAAGAGTTTGTAAGCAAGTTTTATATCAGAATCACTTTAACTATGTCTAGACTTTAAACACTTAAAACAACCACTAGATCATTCATTAGAAAGAATACTTCAAATGCAAAACAGGCAAAACGAAGTGTCAAGAATTTAATAACATGAAAATAAGTATTCACCATGAAATAAAAGAAATTAGAGGAAACGAATTCATTTCCATTCTTCCTCTAATTACACTTTTTGCCTCGCAGTAACGCCCGGCGTGGTTTAAACCGGCAAAACTTTATGAAAAACTTCACTTGCATACAAACTAGTTGCATTTGCGAGTGTTTTGAAACAAGCGTCGTTTTACCCGTAAGGCTCTCGATGTGGTTTCGACATGCGCCAGTACAATTAGAATTTGCAATCGAAATTTGCTCCGGCAGCGTCGGGCAGCGCGGGTCTATACACTCGGCGTTGTTATTTTCCGCGCCTATCCTCTCACATTACAGTTTAAACTCTGCAAAGGTTCGTTTGTTTAATGAAGTTAAGCTTTGTTTCTGTAACTAACCTAACCTAACCTAACTGTAAGGGTATTTATGCATAGATTTATAATCGTATTCGTCATCAAATCCCATCAATTCGAACATAACGCTGCCAGATAAAACACGTCTTGTTACAATTGATGAAATGCTTACTCCACCCTTACCCAACACCGGAATTTACTGCGGCCTTGACTTTCCTAAAGATTTTCTCTTGCGTCACACAATTTTATTTGTCTCTTTTACATGTAGATTTATTTTAAACGCTTCTCGGGGTAAATTACCCCAACGGCTTTATCGTATCAAATAAAACCTTCACACGGACCGAATATGCTCATGAAAGCAGCCTGTGTGTTTTAATTTATATTCAGTACACGGCTATTTGAGAATACGTCGTATCTTCACGGACTGGCAAAACATGCAGCGGCCCGCATTGAATCACTTCAAAGTTATCTGCCATCGTGGACTTCAGATGGAAAACAAAGAGCTTTACTGCAGCTCTCCTCAACTTAAGTCAATTACGTGTCTGTAGTCAAAACAAACGAATGATAGGTCTACAAACTGTAATCATCTGAACTCCATGTTCATGTTTCAAGATGTTTCTTGGAATTTCAAACGAAATAGTGTCCCTAACCTTTCGTTGTTTTGTAAGCCTTTGAATGACGTACCTATACGAGGTTTTGGGGAACAATACAAATGTTAGTAATTACATTTCTAAGCGTTGAATTACGACGACTGAAATACTTTGGATAAGGTTTAGGCTTGATTTAATGTACTTAACTTCACGTGTTTCGTTTTAATTTGTAACCTTAGATCAATTGTTTAAAATAATTCAACTTACTTCGTCTTATTTAAGTACTCATTAAAATAATGTTCTAAAATCTGGCAGTCCTCTGCTGAATTGTATAAAATCGTTGAGTAGCAATGAAATATGGTTTTAAAGACCTTGCTTTATACTCAATCATACGAATTTGCAAGAACTGTCCAGTTACTCGTATATTAATAGGTCTCCAATAGAATTCGGTCCGTAAATTACCTATTGACAAAATTACCAATCTATATCCTTCATGTCAAACGTAACAAGATTGTAGTGGAATACCCATCGGGCTAACAAACACTAATTAACCAAATTCCGCAAATCATACAGGAACTCAACACATGCATAGCGATGATATAAACACGTATAATCAAACATGTACGAACTCAACAGTATTATATCTCTCCTTGAAACACCACACACCATTATAATCCCTATTAAGTCCCACATAGTGGGCCAAATTACATCATTTGTCTTTGGTATAATCGAAATGCTGCAAGTATTGTTTAATACAATATAAAATGTAAGAGAAATAGTTCCAATAAAGCGTTCGACTATATTAATGTTACACAATCATTAGACCAACGCTAACTCAACTGCGCAATAACGATTTTGAGCTAATATGAACAAATGAAGACCAAAGAGAAACCTACAAAACGAAGTGTTAAGTTAAAGATTTCTACAATTTAAGAACCCATTTTGCCCAATAAAATCCAAAATTTACGAAAAAGAAACATGGCGTAACCGGGGAGTGGACGCGTTATTATGAGCAGCCCATTAAACTTGTCGCAAGTTGTGTATCGCGGATGTGTAGCGGGACCTGGGACGGCCAAAATATTCAATTGGCGTATCCTACATTGGCCACCGGCCAGGCGCCCCTGCATATTGATGTGCCAACTTTTACCGCCGACTCAGCTCATCGACGCAAACTTCACCCGCCAACCTGCCAAACTGTAGCCTATGCGCTGAACGCTGATCGCATGAGTTTAATGACGTGGCTTCAGGCTAACAAAATGTCCATTACGATACGCGCTGACGGTTCACTCCCCATCAAGCGCATGTTATTAGAAATTCCGTGGATATTGAAATATCGGAACGCTGTAAAAGTGCTCTTAACCATCCCATGTTAAAATTTATCACTATTTCAAACGAGTTTTTCGTAAAACATTTTGTTATTGGAGGAAATCTTGTGAGCATAATTGAAAACGCTGCTAGTTGATAAGCCGAAGGGCTTATTATATTTTCCAGCTGTCCACGCCCTTTTTTTAGACAATTCAGCGTTCCGTCAAATCCGTTAATATTTCGAGCCTTACCTTTTGTTGTTCTTGCCGATGCTGCGATGATTTCAATTGTGATAATTACAGACACAATTGAAAGACAATAGGTGCGCAAACGCCGGCGTTCGCTTGGGGTTTAATGAATTAAAACGTATCCTACTTGGATATAAGAAGAGCAGTAGGGAGTTAAACATTTGATTTAAAAGCCCAGCCAAATCTATATTTCAAACATCTACAAATAGTATCAACTTACTAATTGAGTCACCTTCATATCGCTTTATTCGCTCCTCTGGGGCGGCAAAAAAGCGTCGATTCTTCATAAAGTTTTCCAATATGACAGAGATTATTATGGCGGCACGAAAAGCAAACTATCGGTTTTCATAAATCGAACAAAGATCAACTTTGATTTGATGGATGACTCGGCTGCGTTTGCGTTCGAGAGGCTCCACGCCGCGAGTCGGGAGAGAATCGAAATGGGTCACGACTAGAATTAATGTCGTTTAAAAATACTTGTTGATTTATGTGCTGCGCTGTTTGTTTAAAACTACGGTTTGAATTTGAATCCAATCAAGTCATGCGAAAACAACCTGCAAGCAAATGTAATTAAGAGCTACTTGTCTAGTAGGTATATATTGAACTTACAAATGTTGGTACTGTAGAACCTCTTTCATCAGAAATTCATCACTAGGTTTTGAACTAATGTTGTTTTTTTTTGGTTTTTTCTTCGCACGCTTTATACATTTAGCCAGTGAGAAGTTTAAAAGACAACTACTAAAGGTTTTTATGGTCTTGAGTTACTTTATAAAAATAATATTCCACAACTGTCACACAACGCCGTCTAGTCCCAAGCTAAGCAGAGCTTGTGTTATGAGTAGGTACTAGACAACTGATAAACATGCTTAAATATTTCTAAATACATCTATATTAATATTATAGAGAGGGGAAATTTGTATTTTTGTGTGTATATTTATAATGAATAAACTCAAAAACTGCTGTGCCGATTTTTAAAATTCTCTCACCATCGGAAAGCTACATTTACCCTGAGTAACATAGGCTATATTTATTGCCCGTGCGAAGCCGGGACGGGCCGCTAGTACTCAATAAAGATAAATACACCCAGACACAGAAGAAGTGATCATACTCATCATTATGTGATGAGCATGTGTCCTCGGTAGGTAATCGAACCCACGACCTCCGGCGTAGCAGTCAGAGCCACTAACTACTAAACCAACAGGCCAGTTAAATGTGAATGTAGTTGTGGTATAATATGTAGTAAATGGAAAACTTCTTAACTTACAAAAAATTCTAGGTCTCTTGAGATCTTAGTTATCTAGGATTCAAGAGTGAAACTTAGGTAACTGATAATAATATAAAATAGTGCTGTATACAGACTAAGGTACTCTTTAACATTATTGGAAAAAATACGGGGTTTACTGTGTTCGTCTTCTGCACTCAAACAGTTACCATAACGACCAAGTTCGCCGTCCATATCAAAAAGATGGAAATATTGAGAACAAAGAAACGTTTCAAGCTTAAAAATGTAGCCCCGTTGACGCTTGCCGACAATTACAATATCAAAGGAATCGACTTTCTTCTATGCGCGAGTTTCTTATTTTATACCTTGTACCTAATATTACTGAATATTACCTATATTAAGTAATATTAGGTCTCTATTGAAGCGGATATTTTTTTTAAACGTTGCTCTCTTGTCCCACTCTACTCCCGTATCGTGGTCGTGGGTGTGTTCAAAAAATGTAAACTCACTTGCACGAAATATTTAGACAAATAGTTTCTCCATGTGAAAATCAAACCCGCGACACGCATCACAGCTGCAAATCACTCTACCGTTACGCCAACGTGCCGTCAAGTCAAATTCATCAAATAATTCCTCATAGTCCTGATGGAGCGAGGGAAGTGTGAGGCTTTACTGCCTAAAAACCCACCTGTGTTCCTTCAGTGGCCCTTTACGTTTCAGGGTAACTCTTTCAAACAATTCCGCAGCCTAGCCTAATATTTGCCCAATTCTTCAGCTCAATTAATATTATAATATCAAAAATAACTGTTTATTTCTGTCTTCTGATATGACTTTGCTACAAATATTATAAACATGTAATCTACACTAATATAATAAAGAAGTAAAGTTTGTTTTTATGTTTTTTTGTTTGTAGGAGGTAAATCTTTAGAAGTACTGGTCCGATTGCTAAAATTTTTTCACCCATAGAAAGTTGCTTTATTCCTGAGTGACATATGCTATATTTTATGTACGCGGACGAAGTCGCAGGCACAAGCTAGTTTCGTATAAATAAACACCTGTAGGTAAAGAAAAACAGATGCCATTTTTCCTACTCGACAGCACAACAATAGGGCTTCCAACACCAAACCGACACATGACCACACCGATGCGATACGATGCCGCATCGTTAAAACCTGTGATACTGCAACGCGATTTTGTGCGACAAACGATTGATTCAGTGCGATGCGAATCGATTCGCAAGGTTCTTGCAATGCGTTGTGCGAGCTTGCAGATTTTACGATGCGATGTCGCATTCGTCCATACCTAGATAAGAAGTTAAGTAAATAAATTAAGTATATTTTATAAACAGTTTTGATAATTTTATGTGTGTGTAAATTCTTCAGTGTGTCGCATAAACGTGCATTCGAAATAAGGTGAGTCGCAGTACAGTTTTATCGCACAATCGCACTTCCATTTGCTCACATAGTAGGTACACTTGGTCGGTCGAAGTTCCAGAGCTTCTTAAATGTCTGTGACACCTTAAAGCATAGTGAATGAACAAAGATCAAAGTCACTACAAAGTGATATAATAATTCAGCTCAGAAGCTAATAAGCGTTAGATACATTTGCATTCACTACTTTAAGTTTAAAGAGGAATTTCGTTACAAAATAAAGGAAGGAGTACCTACTGCAGCTCGGTAGTAAGCAGTGGTGGCCGAGTGTTAACGGCCCCGACTTACGAGTTGTAGGCCGCAAATTCAAACCCAACCAGGCGCATTACTTTGTGTAATTTATTTCTTCACTACTGCTCTCAAAACGATGAAGGAAAACATCGTGTGGTAACCGGCATGTCCTAGAACAAAAAAATTCGAAGACATGTGACATTCACCACCCGCATTGGGGCCGCGTAGTGGATTACGGTCCATTCCCTCTCCCAGAGAGGAGGTCAGAGTCCCAGCAGTGAGAACATTAAAAGGCTGATTATGCTATGCTAAAGTCATAACAAAGTGATATAATAATTCAGCTCAGAAGCTAATAAGCGTTGGATAAATTTGCATTTACTACTTTAATTTTAAAGAGGAATTTTGTTAGAAATTACAGAGTACGGGAGCTCACCGGACCGCGCTCAAGTTTGCAACAGAGGCGCGGGCTCGCGGTGCTGCCAAGGAGCGGGAACCAGAAACTTTCGCCGGCTCTACTCGTTCACGGTGGCGCTATCATGCCCCGGAGGCCTAACCTCCTTCTTACAACCTGAAAGTCCTTACTTTCGTGAATAACTATAACGTCTGAAACGTGTTTGTAATTACGTAATAGGTGACATGCTGGTTCCTAATTATTACGGTTAAAGTTCTATGAAAGCTGTGCGGGGGTAAGTGTTGTTTCATTACCTCGGAATAATGTTTACATTCGTGACCCATTTATATATTTTGAATCTTTGGAGCGTGAAAAATGTCTATCTGTGCACTAAGTGTCGTCTCAATCCGTTCACTAGATTATGTGTCTCAATCTGTTTGGAGCAATATTTAAAATGCAAAATTATTAATTAACATCTCACTTACTGAAGCCATAGACCTAAAAGAAAAGTAGTATTATGATTATATGCAAACAAAGAAAAATAATAGATGTACGTACCTGTCTCAGCTCAGCTATTCAAGTATATTCTTCTCCGCAAAAGAGGTAGATACTTCAATACCAAAGTATTCGGAACTCAGTATTACTAACAGTAGCTTTCAAGTGTTAGATTTCTCACATATCCAGGACCTGATTAATCAAGTTTCACTGTATTATAGAGAACTAGCATCAACCAGCGGCTAAGCCCGAAAATTATCCCAAAGGAACTTATTTCTGCGATAAAAATTATCCTATAATTTATTCCAGGCGTGTACCTACACCTGTTTTATACGTGTACCTACCAAACATCGAATCTGCTCAGCCGTTTGAGCATGAAAAAGTAACAAACTTTCGACTGTATATACAGGGTTATTTGTAAAACACTAACAAACTTGCCGGACTGTGTTACTAACATCATAAACAATGACTTTTGTTCAATGAATTTTTACAAAGCTAAATACATTTACAAAAATAAACCTTCAAGATTTCGTTGTTCTATATATCTCATTTCAACTCTGTATTTTGCTATACCTACCTGTGTCTGTATGACGCTACGCAAGGGCATCAGACACCCCTGGCGCCCGAACCCCGGTCCCCTCCGCTATTGTACTATCGCTTGCTTCGCATAGACTTCGTAATATTAAAACGTTTAATTTAAGTATTTTAATGCTAGAATATGTAAATTTTAAAATCATGGAACAAATGTTGTTTATGATGTTGGCAACATAGTCCTGATAGGTTGCCAGTGTTTAACAAATAACCCTGTATAATATTAGGTTACCTTTGGAGAAATACAGTCGTAATATGCCGCCAGTAGTACAAGTATGTCTTAGTCCATTGTATCCTGTAGTCTCCGTAGGGTTGTGGGATTGCGGCCCATTGCTTTCGATTAACATAGATCGTCCCCCGGCTGACTAGAACTTACGGGGGAGCGTGAATTACGAGAATTACTTGAGTGTCGCAGGCCGAGATACGGTACGTGGGTCATTCTGCTCAATTTATGTTTAAGGTGATTCCATCAATGTGGCCCACGAATGTCTTAAGTTTTTAGCTAATCACTTTGCTGTTTTATCTAATTGTATATTAATCAAATTCTTTTTTTTTTTTCAATTATTACTAGAACAAACAAATTATAATTAAAAAAAAAGACATAAATATAGAAAAAATTACTTCCTCCAGATATATACAGCAAAACAATCTTTCGATGTTATATTTGTTGCTTACAATTTCCTAATAATTAATAACTTAAATGACTAAAAACATAGTATTATATTTCATTAAACCCCAAGCGCGCCTATTGTCTTTCTATTGTGTCTGTAATTACCACGATTGTAAGGTTAAACCACGACTTGGCAAAATAGCAAATAACACCGTATTTTTTGCAATTTTAACACATAAAAGAAGATTTTAGATTAGAATTCACATTGAATTCGAAGGACCTTTATATTCATTACCAAATTCCAAAAATTAGAATTTTAACATATTATGAATCGTAACTGCATATTTGCCGTTGTAAACAGTTTACACGGCTAACACGGAACTCAGTTCGAAGCATAACTTTGGAACTCAGTTTGATTATCCTCCCGCAAAACAAGTAGGTGCGGTGCGATTCTAATCCCTCTCTACCTATAGTTTCGTCATTCTTTAAAGTTATCAAAACTGATATTTCAAGAGTAGTACGAGGAATAATGTGAAGGTGAAGTATCAAATAGTCATAAAGTGTGTCACGCGCAGCGAGAGGGCACATCTCATGGTAATATGACACTTTTATACTTTACGAGGGCATTAGCCGTTGTAACAAAACTGAACGGTTTGATTTAACTGCTGTAAACGTAATCTTCCTTTAGGGAATATTCGCTGAAATGTTTTGTGAAATAAACATTTACATAATCTCAAGAGAATTAAGGTACCCGTCAGAGCCTGAAGAATTGCCAAACGTAAGTGGCTGTGAGCGGGTAGAGCACATAATTCGCATTACAAATCGACTGGTGAAAAGTGTAAAAAGTTGTCTGCAATTTTGCGATTTTCTGATCTATAAGTAACTAAATATATTATAATTAAATCATATTCCTATATAAATTTTGTAAGTTAATATGATAGCAATTCTTCTGTCACATTTTAAAAGTGCAAAAAATAACGCGTTATCTGTATGTTTGCCATGCTGTGGAATATAATATTTTTGGTAAGTTACGGCGATTATCAGAAAATTGCAGACATGTTCTTGCAGTTTATGGAGAGTAAACTGAGTAGTCTATGGAGCTTTAAGTGACGATTGCATGACGCAGCGTTAGAAGTTTTAAAGGTGGACTGACGACGTGGTGAAGGCCACGGCTATGTGACGAATGCACTAGATTGGTCGATATAGTGACGTTTTTTGGAAAACGACTTCGACTAACGACCACGTTTTTTGGCTATTACACTCACAAACTATAAAAATAAATTCACCAACAAAATGTAGAACATTGAAACAGCCGAGCCTATCAAACAAACGTTTAGCCCACCGAAACTAATATTAAATCAGCTCCTACAAACACAAACTTCGCACAAATTGCTCGTGTAGTGAATTTGCTTTCATTAAAATAGTAGGAGTGGCTTAATGACTTGCCCATACTATGAATATTCAACGGAGCTCATATTGCCAGATGAAGCTTCAAAGGGTTTATCTGAGCGATAAATGCTTTAATTCCTTGTGGCATATAGTTATTAACAAGTCCCACGGTGCATTGAAAATTATGTTCTACACGGCTAACCTGTACCTTGGTACATTCGTTGAAATACAGTTTTTTTTTTTAATATATCTCTCTTTATATGTAAATCTAGTTTCAAACCAGTAAAAGAGCTATGTTTTTAGTAGTTTTTTAAAAGATGTTGAAACTCTCTAGACTGACTTTGAAAAAATATTTGAGTAATATTTGTTCTGAAAAAAGCTCGATAAGTCGTATAATGCTTTTTTATCATAACCACTTGGCATACAAACATTTTTCAGTAAAAGAAAGTTAACAAAAAAGATAGACGAGGCTCCAAAATAACATAAAGCCTAACTAAATTTTCTGAATCCCAATAAAATAGTTGAAACCACAAATTACTAAAGGAAACAGGACAAAGTTGGACTCGAACAAAGAAAAGGGCGGATAAAGCAACAAAGTGCGTAAACAGGGGTCTCATCGGTTTTATTTGAAAAGTTTCGATGATCGCGGTTTACTACCGCCGCGCCGCGCCGCCCCACTTCCACGAACAACGTCTTCATTAGATAAAATCAGCCCAGAAAATTTACATTATCTTTGATAACAGAATTTACTCGTGTTGACGTGACGAAATGTTCTGGAGATCATCAGAAAACAACACACAATGTGATTGAAATAACATCCAAATGTGTCGCTAGACCCACCCGAAACTTTGTTAATGCTATAATTCACAAGGCATCGATATTTCGCTCACAAAAATATTGGCAAAGTTCCTACACCCTAAATCGTAATACTGTGTAATAAATAACCCTTCGTTGCTATGGCTGGAGATGTAGAAACTATTGTTGTCATATTTCTGGATCACAATGGTTAACAAAGCGTCTATTTCAATAGTGGCTTCAAATGACGCAGCGCTTAGCGCAAACGGCTCTCATAATCTATTCCATCAATGGCGTCAGATAAGATTGTTCCGTCATTATTGGGATGTAATTAATCATTGTCATTGTTACCTTCGTCTGCAGACCTCCTCCTCTTAGATACAGACCTGCCTCTTGGTTACACTCCATTACATATTTTGCTGTATGATGTTCGAAATGTTATGCAAACATCTTTATTGAGTTCAATACTGTTCTCAACCATTTCATCGATATTAACTTCTATTTTATAATAGAAGTACGAGAATTATTTTATTATCTTTAGAAGTATTTGTTGTTATTTCGTCAGAACTGCTCCTTAAAATCGTTTTGAATATTAGTACAGATTTCGACTTTATTTAATTAATAACAAATCAAAAAATCATGAAACCATTTTATCTTATCAACGAAAATAGATGAAACATATTTCCGTAAAATAAGATTATCCTTAAGTACCCATCTAAAATAAGGTAAATTAAACAAGCGGATATTCCATCTTTCTGAATCAAAACTGACGAGCATTTACAAATCGGATTATGTCGACAAAGACTCATAGGTAAGTGATGTACAACGAACAGAGAACAATGTGAAGCACGGTTATCGGAAGCAGGGCCGACTCGTATATCTCTTTTGTAGGTGAGATTAAAGAGGCGATGGCGTGGGTCGATGCCATCCATCTCCGTTAATGCTGTATCGACGGCTCCATCCAACGGCTGCGAGCGCCGTGATGCACGGCCACATCAAGTGCGAAGATATTTATTGGGAACTAGCCGAACGAGGTTTTGGCCACTGCGTCCTGCGCCAGAGTTGTGGTGGTACGTGGATGCTTTATGTGCGAGCTAGAACCTTCCCCAATAAACGACAGTGCTATCAGATCCGTTCAGACAAGTTATGTCCACACTGTTGGCGCATTCTCTGAGTGATTGCCTGCTCTTTGTGGCGCCTAGTTCGAATGCCGCACGAAACACGAATATTTTTGCTTGTGTACTCTCAAGATATTCTATTTGGCTCAGATTTTTGGGTTAGATAAAAAAATAACGTTCAAACGCCACTACAGTATAGAACGATATAAAAATTTTAGTACAGATTAATCCGCATCAAAATTTCTTTTGAACTTATGAGCAAATATTTGTTGGAACTTCATGTAGGTATTGATTGAACTGCTGGCTGCAATATCTGGCACGGCAAAGGAATCCTAATTTAGGGCGACTCGTATGCATGACTCGCCCCAGACACATTCAAATATCCATTTTGCAAATGCACATTTTAACGACAGTCAACATTTGCCAAGCGGGGTTTTTTAGCGGATATTAGAGAACGCTAACCACATTACTGCATACATTTTACACTACGGAATGTTTAATGGATTTACAAAGTACCTAATTTTTCATTAGATCTCTTTTTTCAGGTTTCCTCCCGTTCTAGGTAGAGTGAGAGGGAGTGTCAAACTATTATTGACTAAAACTCGCCTGTGTTAATTCAGTTGCCCATTCCAGGGTCATGGTCACTTTTTCAAAAATTCCCGCAGTGCATTAGACGCCTAAATTTGACATTAAATTAAAAAAGATATGGTAGATACCGCAACGAGTATTGCGTTTTTAGGAGCCACATCACACTAACATTATAAAGTCAAACACTTATATGTATGTGTGAGTGTGTATTTGTTACTCCACATTCATCGCATGAATTCATTTAGATGAAAACCAAAAATAAAAAACCATATAAAAAACAAACTCTATAACTAAACTATCTCCGTCTGTCTGTCTGGTCATGATAAACTCAAAAACTTCGGAATGGATTTTCACCAATAGACAGAATAATTTATGAGAAAGTTTTAAGTAAATGTGATATCGAAACATGAAAAATAAATCTTACTAACTTACGAACTGTCGAGACAATTATACTTTTTAAAGATTATGCAAAAAAAAAGTAGAGTTTTGAATTTAATTAAAAAAGAAATTTGTTTTAAGGTGGAAAAAAGTCAAAGGACAAAAGTGGAAAAGTGTATAAAGTCTAAGGACGGGTTTTTAGGGTTCCGTAGTCAACTAGGAACCCTTATAGTTTCGCCATGTCTGTCTGTCCGTCTGTCTGTCTGTCTGTCTGTCCGTCCTCGCTTAATCTCTGTGACCGTTAGCACTAGAAAGCTGAAATTTGGTACCAATATGTATATCAATCACGCCGACAAAGTAGTAAAATAAAAATTGAAAAAAAATATTTTATTAGGGTAGCCCCCCTATATGTAAAGTGGGAAGTGATTTTTTTTTAATTTCAACCCTAACGTGTGATATATTGTTGGATAGGTATTTAAAAATGAATAGGGGTTTACTACAATCATTTTTTGATAATGTCAATAATTTCGGAAATAATCGCTCCAAAAGTAAAAAACAATGTGTCCCCCCCCCCCTCTAACTTTTGAACCATAAGTTTAGAAAATATGAAAAAGTCATAAAAGTAGAACTTTATAAGGACTTTCTAGGAAAATTATTTTGAACTTGATGGAAAGAACAGTTTTTGAACAAAAAAGACAAAAGGGTTCTACAAAATAATTTCTGGACTAAGTTTGTAGTATAATCGTATATGCAAGCATTTTTTTAAACTCATAAGGGGTACACTTATTATGACGGACGGGAAACTACGGAACCCTACACTGAGCGTGGCCCGACACGCTCTTGGCCGGTTTTTTTTAATTGAATAGTCTCAAACTCACACTCAAACTCTTCAACCCTACTTTAAAGCAATATTTTGACAGATTTTCAAAAAAAAGTTGTTCGACAAGACCACAATTACGAATTCTTAATTCAGAAATTGAGGGTAAGACCATGCCGCTTTAAGCCGATAGGCACCTTATGTTTTATATAAATAATACAATAAAGTAGTGCTTCTCGAAATAATCCCTTTAATTAAATGTACCAAAGATTCTTATATACCTTCCGTCCCCAACAGTAAGTATACCACTTATAAAACTTGCTAAATTATTATAGCATAGAAAAGCAAAGAATTAAAAAAAATCTAATGCCTGTGCGAAGTTGGGCTGGGTCGCTAAGGCGATTATCACACTGCCACGCACACCTACGCACGTCCTTGCAGGAGTGCAGATCTGCATCATCGTGTGGATTTTTACGCACTCACGCACGTAGGTACGTCTTGTAAATTCACGCAGGCTCGCACTCATTTCATACAAGTTCACGCACTACGAGACTCAGTGTGGCATACCATGCGTGTCGCCCTGCACCCACGTGCGTTAGTGCGCGTTTCGGTGTGTTGGACTATGCGTGTTTTCTATACAAACGGAGATACTTACAAGCAACGTAATCAAGCACGCATTCACGCACTACGCTGCGGGGTGCGTGGCAGTGTGATAACTGCCTAATGAAACATAAAGATAATTTGTGTTTTTTTATTGTATCGTACAAAGTTCAAATACACTTCACTCATAATCACGTACACTTAAATAACCATATTATTGCACAGTGGTAGGCTAGTCAGTCGATGGGCTCAGCACCAGGGGTCTTCTACAATGTACACTCTTCTGGTTCTGGAACAAAAAAGAAACAAAATTTATTAAGAAGATGTCATTTGAAATCACATTTACCTAAGCTAGAACTACATTACACCGTCGCTCACGTAGACCACGCCTGATTTGTACGTAGAACCACGTCGCGTGGCGTGAATCTAGTGCAGCTCTATAGGTAAGTCTAGTTTCTATATAAATATATGGAGACCGCCGCCAGAACAAGGTACACAGGCAAGGTACACTCGGGCCCATAGCATTCATCTTAAGGAAGTCTAATCGAGTGTTAAATCTAAAAACTACAACCACCAGGGAGATACCAAAATGATATAATTACTGATGAAAAATATTGTATAATGTTCAATACTAAGAAAGTATGCTTTATAAAAAGGTTGTACAATTTGCAAGTGCTTTCATTTTACACAGTGTGGTGCAGAAAAGCATAGCAAAGCCAAAACTACATTAGACCGACGCACACGTGTAACACGCCTGATTTGTGCGTAGATCGACGTCGCGTTGCGTGGCGTGGCGTATATCAAGCGTAGCTCTACAAGTCTAGTTGTCATATAGAATGTATTGGAGACCGATGCCCAGTGTAGTAGTGTGTGTAGTTCTACCTCGTGACCTTCACTCAAGCGTGTGTCATTTGTGATGAACGTAATGACACAGTGATGATTGCGTACATTTTTCCACGAAGTTTTCCAAGGTGCGTATGCCTTTTTGCGGTTACGAGTACATACAAAGTGCCTATACTTGTCAGTCAAGGTATAGTTCTGACAAATATACTGTAGCACCATTATCGTTCATCTTTTTTTAAAAAAAAACTACCTTTTTTCCATCTTAGGGTTCCGTCAGGCTGCCCAGCAACTTAATTAACTCCATCATACAGGACCGTTCCTTGTTTTATGATAAGGACAATAAGTAGCAAACATAAAATGTTATGATTACTGTGTTGTAACTGTGAATGACTTGAGTATTATTTAATTTGTGAATAGTTTTCGTGTGAAATGTAATCAATTTGTTATTGTGGGAATTATTTATTTGATGATATCGTCAGGCTTAAAATTAACCGTGATAGCCTCTGAAATAAACAAATACACAATATTTATTATAGGTAAGTATTTTAGTATATTATAAATAAATAATATATTCGTATTTACTCGAGTTTATACTAAAGTCACAGTGGTGCCGACTCCACGAGCGAATGAATCGCTCCGAGTTGACATTTTGCTCGTCAGTCACTCGTCGCATTATCGCGATAGTATCGCAGTGTGGGGACAGTTTCATAAACTTGTTATAGAAGTGTGGATATATTTTCATAGATTTAGAATGAAGTGGCAAGACAATAACATCGCCACGATACACTCGCTCGTGGAGGTGTCGCCTTCATCAACAAAGATAATTTACATAATATAAGATAGAAATGATTATTAATTTAATTTGACGTAAAGTAAGTAGGTACACACCTGTAACCACCGTGGCCGTAGCCTCCGTAGCCGCCGTAACCACCGCCGTAGTATCCTCCGTAGCCACCGCCGTAACCGCCGCCGTAATACCCTCCGTAACCGCCGTAGCTCCTGCCGTGCGAGAGAGCTTTTCCAGCGATAGCACCGCCGATGAAGCCGGCTTTAGCACCGATCAGACCCGCGCCGACCAGACCAGCTCCCAGACCCAAAGCGCCGGCTCCGATGGCACCAGCGCCCAGCAGGCCAGCACCTGGTGAAAGAGAAGTAATTTGTTAAAACAGGAAAGATAAATTTATTAGCTTAAAATAAATTAATCTATATTATGTACTTCTATACTACTATTGTAAAAGAGAAAGATTTGTATTTTTTTTTTTTTAGTAATTAGTAAATTCAAAATGTATTAAACAGATTTTAAAATTGTTTCATCACAAGAATGTTACTTTTTCATTGAGTGATATTATGTATAATAGGCATATATTTTTTACCTTTATGTGGGTGAAGCCAGTAAAAACTAGTATTATAATTTAAATTCCATTTTATACTCTATTATTACCAATTTTAAACATAAAGAAATGACATTATAGCTACATATTAAAATAATATGCTAATGCAAATTGAATATTCTAATATTATCATGGAGACATGTGAAAAAAAAAAAACTAAAATTAAAATAAACTTGTTTAACAGGTCAAGAGAATTTGTCTGATTGACAACCATTGGAACCATTTGGGTGCATAATATTTTTATTCTATTCATTTATTAGTGTATTAATATATTTAACGTAAATTGCTAACAATAGGTAATTATTTACCTAAGAAATTAACGTGTTCTAAATGTTTGGATTGACATGGAGTTTTATAAGTATAAATAAACTTTATACTTTAACCTTTCGAATGACGTAATTTAAAGACACAATAGAAAAAAAAAAGAAAAATGCGCCGGCGTTCGCTTGGGGTTTTAATAAATTAATATGTATAAATAACAATGTGTATTTATGTGTATTAATTATTATGTATGTACTTATAAGTAGAAAACAAAAAATACTCTTTCGCATTAGGTCACCCTGCACCTGTAATGATAGTTGTATGTTGGAAATAAATAAATAAATATGAAGTTTATTTGTACGTTCATATTTTTTCGAATTTAGATATTTATTGATTTCTTTTGTGTTTTGTATTTTCTATAATTATTATACATGTAATCCTCTCGAACGAATTTCAATCACGGTGGCCAATCTCAATGGAGATTAACCAGGTACACAGCAAATATAAAAGAACAGAACCTGTGTTATAGCAAACACAGGTGCACTCTTTGTTCTTTTACTCTCATGGCCCACACAGGCTTTACGTGGTTTCTGCCGTGAACCAGAAGGGTTTCACACCATCAACTTAAAAAACTCTGCGCAGCAACAAAGTATTTGTAATGGAACAAACCAATAGCCCTTTTAGCCCGACTGGGAATCGAATCCAAAACTCCACGTGTAATCGACCATTTCACAATGTTTGGTCACTTCATAAAATTGCCACTTCAAAACTTAATCAAGACCATATCACGAAATGGCTACGACATAATAATTTTATCTATTACCTATTATATTTTATTTGTGTTGTCTTACTACTTAATACTTTAGTGCATTATTGCTATGGATGAAACTAGTATCAAAAAATATATACATTTTCTCATACAACGATTTTACGACCGAAAGTTTCTTACTAGCTAAAGATACAAAACTGAATAAAATTTGAGGGTACACTAAACAAACGCACGAAGTGACGCGTAAAGCAGAATTTACGTAAAAAAAATACGAAACTAGCTTTTTCCCGCGGCTTCGCCTGCATGTCACTCTGGAATAAACCAGGTTTCTATTGGGGAAAAAAATTTAGCAATCGGACCACTGCTTTCAAAGATTATCGGCTACAAACAAAAAAGAACAAACTTTACCTTTTTATAATATTAGTGTAGATTATTTTATTAAACAGACAACAAACCTAATTGTTCGTTAAAATAAACCGTCGGACCGATTTGCATTTATGAGTGGTACCTGTGGACCACTGTTCGTGGCCATTCCACTTTTCGAGGGACAAATTGTTTGTACTAAAATACGACTGCGTTACAAAAGGAGAAAAAAGTTTTGTGTGCCCTTTCTATCTACTCGTACAAAGATGAATAAATAACTTGTAATTAATACGACATTATCTTCCTCAAATAGAGTAAGAACAGGACAGATGACACGCTTTTAGAAATCACTTTAAACCTCTCTGTTCAAAAAAAAAATACAAACATCCGAATTGAAAACCTCCTCCTTGTTTAAAAGTCGGTTAAAAAGCAATATGTATTTTATATTTGTAAAACTGGAAAGTACCTAGGTAGGGTAACCACTACAGTGATTGCCCAGCAAATAGATATAGTGATTACCATTTAGTTACCTACTTTATTTTTTATCTACACATTTATGAAAAGTACTACTACATTATCTTTCTTAAATCTTGAATGTTTGGGATTTTTGCAAACTACTGCTTTTCAGCGAATCTATGCTATATCAGGAATAGTTGTCTAGTCCATTTAAGTAGCTTTTTCAATTATTTAAAAAAATCATAAAACCTACATGCAATCGCACAAAGTCAACTCACTAGTAGATGTAGAATGTCTCGATACATAGGTACCTAAATAAAATAGCGATTCATCCGCGAAGCCAGAGTAATTACAATCGAGGCATCTATACCCCTGGGGCATCTACATCTACCCTGGTTTTACCCTAAATGACTAAACATATCTATCATACATAAAATACGTAAACCACACAAATGTAAAAAAAGCGAAACTTTGTGTGTGTGTTTTAATTACGCTCGAACGACTGAACGGATTTCGATAAAAATTGGTACATGGGTAAACTATGTTCAGGAATAAATCATAGGATACTTTATCCCAGGAGTATGTTCTCTTGGGACAATTTCTTACGTTCAAGCGAGTGAAACCACTGACAGCAATTCGTTTTTCATAAAAGTAAAAAGTTTAATAGGAACATTAATATTTCACTAAGGTACAATTTTTATCCGTTCAATAGTAGAATGGCTCAGTTACACATTATAAAACACCTTTGATTCCCATAAATAAAGCAGGGTCACTGCTTTTATTATTTATGGCTTGAGGAATTTACATTTTTATGGTTTTTGTATATCCTGTTCGGGGCATTATAATAAAAATTATAACAGTGACAGAATAAGTTCAAGGTCCTAAAGTGAAGAAACTGTGTTGTTACCTCCGATCCCCCTTATTTATTCAATATATTAGCATATGACAGCCAATCGGGTGATTCGTGTAAGGTCCCCGCTACCTCATATGACGTCATCAATCTCTACCCCTAGGGCTAGAAAGTGAGGTCTTCAGGGATCAACATGACGTATTTGTTACGCAGTCTCCATTTCTCATCAACCATACGAGTATGCGCAACTCGTTACAATGTACCTCATCCTTGGGGGATTCCATAACATGACTGATTATTGACTGCTCAAACAAAGTAGCTCCGTATATTCCTAGCCATTAATACTATTTGTTTCAACATAAATTATTGAAGAAACACGGACGCGGTACTGGGTTGTTTGAACAATACGGATTGACATAAAAATTAGTAAGAAGAAATTACTAATACCAATGAGGAAAGATTTGCATTTCTTTATGTATTTATGTAACTAACTGACCGGGCGGACTTCGTGCCGCCTAATAGTCAATAAATGTAGAATATCTTTCAATATAGTCAACCGATTGCGATGAGACAAAGCCTAAGTAATATATCAACTTACACACAACTTTATTGTATAAAAGTTATCTACATCGATTTCGTACAGTTTACGCGATCCGCGCATAACTAAAAACTTCTACAGATTTAGATGTATAGGTCAATTAACCACTAGATTGATTTTAAAAATTCTTTCACCAGTACAATGCTATTTAACCACTGAGTGACATGAGCTATATATTTTCTACGGTCACGGGTGCAAAGCCGCGGGCAGAAGCTAGTAGTAATTTATAAGTTGACTACATAAACACATATTACACCTAATCGGTAGCTTATTTCCTTTTAAATTTACACACAAAACTTTTTCAGATGTAGGTATAATGTTGTCATATAAAATGTTAATATTAATTTTTCAGACAATTCTTTTAAAAGCTGTCTGGACTGGTCATCTGATCGTTAAATAACAAAGTTATAATTCCCTCATGCAATTCGCATTGACTATGATTTATTCATGGATTTGTTTATTCATATTAAAACAGTACTTTGGCACTTATAATTCAGAATAAATATTTATGAATCATAACGAAAAAATGATAGGAAAAAACGGTAAATTGAGTAGTAACTGTGTACCATATCGCTTTTTAGACCTTTTTATTTTACTGTACAAAGGATGTTTTCTATTATTTTATAAATATATTAACGAACTTTTATTTAATTTCATCTAAAAAAACTTTATGCCTTTTCAGATAAAAATGGGAAGATTTTTATTTGTATAAAACAAGCTTATACCAGCGACTTCACCCACATGAATGAAGAAAATTATCTCGAAGAAACACACAGAACATGGTTCACTTATATGCCCATCCAAATGCGTTCAGACGTTTGTAGTGTACCTATAGTTAACTTAAAAAAAAACATGTGTATTCTCCGAGTCCCGTAAACTCCGTATATTGTATCATTAACAAAGCAAGTCGGCTCTATTCGAAAGGCCAGTGGAAGTTTGAATTGAAAGTTTAAGGTCTATTTGATAAAAAACTTACAACTTCCAGAGTAAACGGTCCGTTTATGTAGAAATACTGGATTAAGGATGATAAAGTAGCGACCCAAGTGTTCGCCACTGGCCATAGTTTGTACATCTCACACTTATCTTACCTGCTGGGTTGTTAAAGTCGTAAGAGATTTGTTACGAGCCTTACTAGCCGTGAAATATTGCAATGATGAGAACACGGATGAAATCCCCGCTGAAGAGTTGTGATTACAGTTTTACATACAGACGAGTACAGACGTGGAAAGTTCAACTATGTTTAATATTAAAACAGTTTTAGTTTCGTTCAACGTATGAGGAATGGACGTATTTTGCATAGGACCACATACAATAATTTACCACGAAGTAATTACGTTTTAGAAAATACGTTTTAGTGAACATGCTTTAGTTAGATTGTGTTGCGATTGTCTTTGATTATATTTGTCGCAAACGATACATTTTATAATATGGTTTTAGATATATTGAGGAAGTTTTCAAATTGTTTTCTTGTTTTATTTGTTATCTACTTGTGTGATGATATAATTATTGTTCTTTGTGTTGCAATACCGCAATACATCGCAGTAGGTAGGTAGGTAGTCACTCAGCCTAGCCGTAGCCTGACACCTACGTGTTTCAAACTTTCAGTACGTACATATATACATTTGCGTTATGACTGAAGTTTTATATACAGGGTTATTTGTAAAACACTAACAACCTTGCAGGACTGTGTTACCATCGTCATAAACAACAACTTTTGTTCTAAGACTTTTTCTAAACATCAAACATTTACCAAAAATAAACCATCAAGAGTTCCTACCTACGTCTGTATGACGCGACACAAGTGCATTAAGTACCCCGCTGCCTCCGATGTTGTAATATCGCTTGCTTCGCATAAACTTCGAAATATTTAGAACTTTCAGTTTAAATATTTTTATTTTTGTATGTTGTCAGTGTTTTACAAATAACCCTGTATACGCATGTAAAAACGTAGAAGATTATTCATTTATCACACTAATATATTATAAAGGTTAAAGTTTGTATGTATGTTTGTTTATTACCCCTTCACCCTCAAACATGACCCAAAGGTTGGCTTTTAGCTTGGACAGAGGATAAGCATTGCCATACAACGTGGCAATGCCGCCAGTCTTTTGGGCACATTACCAGTCGACAGCGATGTGGAAGAGTTTTTTGACGCCATATTTTAGATAGTGTATTTTAGCGTAGGGTTTTATGATTTATTTATTTTTTAATTTACTGTAATTATATTTATTAAGTTGTTTATAAGTGTAGATAATTAATTAATTTATAAAAGTGTGTACATATTGTAATTAATCAAATAAATGTCACTATACACTTATTGTAATGTCGAACTTAATTATGGCCGGTTTCCACATAAAAATTTACAATTTCAAGCTATGTGACAGGTTAAACACCAGTTTGAGCATCTTTCTCATAGGGTTACAACCCTCAAAATATAGATAGCACCATTTTATAAACACGAATACATATACACTGACTAGCCGAGGGCTGCGAGATTGTTCGAAAAAGTTACCGTGGTTTCTTTAACGGTAACTTTTTACACGGTAACGCAAAAGGTAACCAAAGCCAGACACTCCCTCTCGCTCTAGCTAGACCATGAAGGACAGATCATTTGATGATTTCCAAAAGAAAAAAATACTAATTCCCTTGATTTTTATTGCTTGCAGTACACCGCAGACTACCCCCTTTTTTAGTTTAAGTTCTTATATTCCATCCCAAGGTTGTCTGGAAGACATCGCTTTCAGAGATAAGACCGCCATTGTACCCATAGATTTATACTGTAAAATTGTTACTATTTTGGTGTACAATAAAGTTTATTCTATTCTATTCTACTAGCTTGAGTAACTTGCTGGCTTATTAGCACAATCTTACGATCCTAACTTGAAAAACTAGCCTGATGTAACCCGAACATGCACATTTTTGTATTTTATTGTGATGTTTTGTCAATTCCTTATGAAGTTATATAATAAAGATATCTTATGATCTTGATTATTCAAGTTAAGTTACTTCAAAATAATAATATATTAATATTCATGGATAAGACCGGTCCCCAATACCTCACCTAGACCTAACAAAACAAACAGCTGGCGTGTAGGTAAACTATGTAAAGAGGCACTACAGATCATCGAAATAAGGGCAAGTAACACACGCAAATATTGCGTGTATGACGTGCAACCTTGATTTGTGCAATTGCTTGCATAACTATAAGGCACTGATTAACACTGAAAACGATATAATTATAAAATCACTATTATCGTCAGGATATAAAGCAATTAAGTAGAAATCATAGCCTTGAACTGAACGCTGAAATGACCTCGCGTGGAGATACATATTTGACTAAACACGCATTCTTTTAAACTTACTGCACAAAAAATAATGGGCGCACAGTAAAGCATGAGTGAATCATTTACCTAATACAAGTTTAGGATCAGGATTTAAAAAAAGTTATATTCTAAGATTTAAAAGAACTCTTTCTATAATTGGTAATATTATTAGAACGACAATCTAGTTTTTTAGAAGATATAAGTAATTGTAGGTTAATAAATTTAAGCGGCAAAATAAAAAATTAAATTATATCATAATACCTTTGACATTTTATAGAACAATAACTAAAAACTTCAAAAATCGTTTTGCATAAGGCAAATTTGTGAGGCAAGATCACGAATCGCAGGACATAATCGTTCGTAGTGTGTTCAGGATTGCATGCACGACATGATGTAACGTACCAAATGCTTGTTCCGAGCTTTGTCATGAGGCATGACATAATCATAATATCAGATATTGATAATAATTTAGTGACCAATACCTCATTAACAATTTTATGAACAAAAGGTGCCAACGTAAAATGAATGTGAGGCAGTAACGAATTAATGCGATTTGTTGTAACTTCATGTACATATACTTATTTGTATTTCGATCTAATTTAATAGATTATTTATTTTTACATGTCTTAAATCGGCTGATCGTAACCCTAAGGTGTCGTGGAGTTCTTTGGACCGGGACTTCGGTCCCTACTTCCACCTACTTATACTCGTATATTTTTAGTAGTATTTTGGGTCCACATTGGTTTTTGGGTTCATTAAGGTACAGTTACCGAAAAACTAAAAAAAATATATATTTTATAGGTGGAAGTTTGAGACCGCAGTCCCGATCCAAAGAAGGCGGTTATTTAAACTGCGTGATTCTAAAACTGATAGTCTATGGCTATAGTCGCCAGACAAATATCTTTACTCACCAAGGAAAAGACTTCTCTTCTGCCTGTTGCCCTGTGCGTCTACCACCATGACTTCCTGGGCCTCAGGTTGTTCCACAGGCTGCAGCTGGAGGGCCTCCATCAGGGGACCGTTCTCAGCCGCTAAACTCATCACACAGGCCGCCAGCACCACGAAGACTAATGTGCACACCTTCATCTTGATTTGGTCTGTGAATGATCGAATCTCTTCGTTAAACATATGTCCTATAGATATAAATTACTCTGTGATATACTGTAAATGTAGCTTGTCTTATTAACATATTATTAATAATTGTGTTTTATGGTTTGACAATATTTTTCCTGTTTTTATTATACCTACAACGTTTGTATAGTTTTGCTGTTTGTATGTATCATGTTTAGAAGAGGTTATAAATATTTTTGTACTGTTTAATTATTGGTAGGCTCGTGTTTGACCACCATCGAGTCATTTCACCAATTAAGATTCATCCCGTTTGTTTTAATAGATTGTTAGAGATAGTGACTAGCTTCAGCTTACTAATATCCCTCCATCCCTCAGTAAGCACATTAAGTCGTAGGTCCCGGGTTTCAGTCGTAGATTTTTGACAGTCGTTACGGATAGTCAGAACTTCTGACTATCTGTATCGACTCTAAAGCCAAAACTTATAACAACAGTATTTTTTATTATATTCCAAAACTCCATCTAGTCCCAAACTAAGAGCTTGTGGTATGAGTGCTAGACAACTGATAAACATACTTTTTACCTTTTACAATGGGAACAAACCTGAAATCGCGAAAAAAAATCAGCTGTTCAGTACATTTATGTTTGCCTAATGTACTGAAGAGCTGATATTTTTTTCGCAATTTCGGCTTTGCTCCCATAATAAAAATTGTTTGTTATCATGAGCACAATCACGTGTTTAAGTATCGTACACTAATTGCCAGTCACCCTATATATCTAAATACATAAATATTTTAGATAAATTACACCCAGACACAGGATGATTGTGCTCATCACACATTTTTTTTCTAGGTAAGAATCGAACCCATGACCTCCGGCATAGCAGTCAGGGCCACTGACCACTAGACCAACAGGCCTATCAGTATTGACAAGGTATGTCATATTAAGCTGTTACTTGGTTGAGAAGATCAGATAGGCAGTCGCTCAAAGTAAAATACTGGAATCCAGCTGCTGCCAGTTGGACTGGAAGCTAACCCCAACTTAGATGGGGTAAGGCTGGGCAGATTTATTGATACAGCAGTCTATAATTATCAATCTGCCTTGACAAAAATGCAATCTGCCTGTGTAAAACCAGTGCTTTACAAGTCCATAGCCTTGGTAACTTTGTAAGTGCGATATTCAAAATGCTCTTTTATATATAAATATCAATTATTATTAAAAAAATATGTACCGGTTTTATTAATCTATAATTCTTTCAAAAATTTATTATTTAATTTTATTGTTTTCCATACTATGAAACTGCGTATTACCTCGCATTTTTATTTATATCCGTAAATTATATAACGACTATGTTGAAATAATTGGTTCACTTGACATTTCAAAGTCTAGACTTTTATAGAATTCAAAATAATGCCTATTTATGCATAAAAAAATTAAATTTGATATTTTTAAAATGCCACGAGATTCATTCAAATGGATAAACAATAATTTAAACAGCCAATGCAAAAACTTAATGTACATGTATTAAATTCTACATAATTATGTATGTGTATTTATTTATATCAATTAGATACATAGTTATGTATATATTTCAAAGGTTTGGTTTAGAATATAATATTTTTTTTTTAAGAAAATTCAATACAAGAAGCTTTAAGAAAATTAATAGAATTATAATCTAACTTATTGAAAACTTTTCAGTTATCTGAATAGCGAATCGCAAAAAAATATTCTTTTAAAAACTCGTTAATCTTAAAAAAAGCTAACGTCACTTAAAAATTTAATTCTATTTTTTATTATATAATAAGATTATTTTTAATAGATTTGTTAGTTTTACCTGTTTTAAAATATCACCGTCCAGCACAATCACTGATCACTGATCTACTGTGGCAAGATGTCCTGCCAATGACTTTTATAGGTCGGTGGAGCGGACTCACACGCTAACAGATAATATATTATCTGTTGTCTTGAATATGGTACGCAGTCGCCCCACCTACCGCGTGCTACCTCATACCACGCAACAGGCTAAGTAGTTTCAGATATTCAATATTCATTAGACGTAATTAAATAGTTATTGGATACAATTTGCGATCTCAACTTTGTTAAATTCCGCAGAAACTAAGTACCTTATCAAATACTGGAGTTACACGGGGCGTTAGCCAGGGTTGAGAGTTTATTCCATAGTTACCGCGGCTTCGAAACACAAAAGGCAACTGAAGGAACACAGATGTAGTCAGTAAAAGTCTGACACTCCCCTGTCGTTCCACCTAGAGCTGGAGAAGTTATATAACTCTTTAAATGCGAACGTCTAATTGGTCCGACGAGTGTTTTCGCGTTTGAATCGCCAAGGTCGTGTGTTTATGGAGTACCCAACTCCATCTTGTTTTTTTTTTTCAATCCCCATAAGTGATAGAAAAGCTGTCGTGATGAATTATTTGGTCGTCGATGTGCGACCCTACAGAGCAGGTATACGACCCGGCAAAAACACGTGAGTGTTCGTCGGATACATTCGACGTAGGCTGTTAAGTGGTTAATGAATTCCCAACTCAAAAAAAAGAGTCACAAGGAAGATACCCGTAACAAGTTGGAAAATCTTCATACAATAGTTCGAGTATACTACACTAAAAAGTTATTAAGGGAATTGAAAATTGTGTTAATTTTATGTGTCATCAGTAACGTCGAGTGGACTGTGTGAAGAATTGTGTATGGTAGGTACTTAGACTGGTTTGTTTTATTGTAGTAACTAGACGATGCTAGCGGCTCCGCTCGTGATATTATAAAATTATTCCCTAGGTAACAAACAAACACACACTTACAAACTTTCGCCTTTATTTATGCAATTAATATAAGTGTGGTAATAATCAGCCCGACCAAACCTCGAGGAGAACGTAGGAGATATTATAGTGGTCAACCGTTTGCGCAAACGATATGCACTTTCTGTGCATTTACTCTCATAGTCCCATAGAACGGCAATCCGACACGAAGAGATCAAGTGTACCATCAGCGGCTTGACGTGCTTTAAAAAGCAAGAGAGTAATCATACCATCAACCTCCAAACTCCAAGTAGCTACAAAGTATCTCCTAAAGGAAAAACTCAGTAGCACTTTTTTGCCCGATCTGGTAATCAAGCCCTGACATCTCTCGCAGTTGTACATATTATGATTTATCACCCAAAGAAAAAAAATAAAAAGCTGTGAATATAAAAAAAAATTGTTAGGAATTTTCGCTGCGGTATAATATCTTTAATATTTTTATTATATTACAATACATGATTTAATAAGAGTGCTTAAATGCTGCGAACAACAGTTAAATAACGCAAAAATACGCTTGTAGAGTTTTATTTCCATTCCACACCTCACCCCGTCTATCGGAACCTGTAATACCTACATCTGACGCAGCACATCATTTCTAAAAGTTTATGTCGTCAAGCAACAATGCGAATACTCCTTTAAACAAATTAACGTCAGAGCAAACTCAAATAGATTTTTGTCACTCGTCCTCATACCTTCGAGATAGTTGTTTGAAATCAAACAACCGGCGCCTCGGGTGAACGACCTCAACAGGATCACTTCAACATTTTTCACACTTTACATAATAGTTTTGTATGCCAAATTGAATCATCCAATTTCTGTATGCAAATCTCGAGGTGCCCCGGTAAATTGCGAACATACACAGCACCTGTTTTATCAGCTGTTTAGCTCATAAACCGCCGAATATTTTGAGGAAAGGCGCCGAGGCCCTTCACAATGAAATATATTTGAATACATTACTCTTTTCCATTGCTGCCGAATATATACACTTTTAAGCCGATAGTGATCCAATCGAATAAAGATTATTTCACATCGACGACTCGTGCGATGATTTATTAGTAACGAATACAATTCGAATTCGAAGTAATTTGTTAATACAGGTAAATTAATCCGCTTTCAATGTTCACGATTTTACTGTGGTTGAAAAAATGTTTTTTTTTTAAATATATATATATAAAATGTGAATGTGTGTATGACCTTAGTACTGGTGATAATAATTTGGGAGTATTAACCCGTCAAAAGTCACGCTATCACTGACTCCCTTTTCTTTCATATCACTCCTCACAAAATCATTTCAAAATAATAATCATAGGATCTAGAAACTTCTGATCTGAAATTAATTTAAATAAATTCTTCTGGATTGACAAAGGTAAAACCCTTCCCTAGCCAAAAGAATTTATAGGAACGGTGGAAGAATTTTCCATTAAACATATTTTCTTATTCATCATCGTATAAAATGTATAAATATCTGAACTTTATCTAACACGACAATCCTTTGAAACAATTTCATACCGAATGTGCGTCCCTAAACACAAGGCGCAACATAAGATAATCTTCACACAAAATATACAATATGTATGCTTCCCCTCAAAATATATGAGCCCATAACAATTGCTGCAAAGAACACAATCCAACGCGTACAGTATCTTGGTATCTACTGAAAAATTGAGAAGTTTCCATATTCGCATTTTGTAGGAAAACGAAAATTTTTGTATGGATGCAAGATGGAAGAAAAACATAGAATGTTTGCATTACAAATCCCATGAGCGTCAATCCACCGAAGGATTTGGACAGCCATGAATTCGTATACACAATAATAATCACACTAATACTTAAAGGCGAAAGTTTGTGAGTGTGTGTGTATGTTTATAACTTCTTCACGCTCAAACGGCTGAGTGGATTTCGATGAAACTGGGCACAAGGATAGACGATGTCGTGGAATAGCACATAAGTGTGTTTTAATATCGTGCGGATTTAGTCACGCATGTGGGATTGCCCCGCACGTTTAACCCCCGCAAATGACCTTTTCATACAAGTATTTATTGTAATGCGGTTTTTTTTTTGCGTTTTGAAATGTTCTGCTTGCGAAACAGTCTCGTATCCACATGAGGCGCATCTTGGGAGCATATTCCCTTAGGACAATTTTCTACTATCAAGCGGGTGAAAGTAAACACTGCCAGAATGGAGTTGGCCAGGACATATGGCAAGAGGTGGTGACGACAGGATGAGTAAGATAGAAACGAATGGCGTCCAGGGTTTGGTAGAAGGAATGTTGGTCATCCGGTAGCGAGATAAGCAGACGATATATCGCACTAACAATCGTAGATAAAAACCTGTGTGAGGGTGGCACAGGAGCTCGGGGATTGGTATAACACATGTGAGGTCTATGCCTAGCAATAGCGAAGTCCGGCTGTAGATAATAAATTTTATGATGATGTGGTGAATAGAATATGTTGAGTGCAATAGCTGTTAGGATTAATACAGAATAAACCTTATCTATACATGTTGCAGAAGTTTTTAGTTGTGCGCAACTTGTTGACAATAGGTAACGAAAGATACTACATTCATTGACAGTTACGCGGTAAGAAGTTCGCCGGGTCAGCTAGTGTATAATAAATATAATATATGGTTGTTGCTACCGTCTAGCTCAAAGGCGACCAAGTTCAAGTTCGAGCCGCAAGAAATTTCGTAGAGATGTAATAATTTGTAACGGTACCGGACTAAAGATAGCACCGGGCTTCGTGTACACATAAATCGTCACATAAAAAGTATTAAGCCTCCATAAGTAAGATGAGTAGTTTTTGTAATTGCTGTTAAAGAGAGACATCTCTCATTTTAAAAGTCGATTTATGGATAATAGTAAACATATCTATATTAAGAGGACTTTGACCATAAGACGCAACAAGTAACTTGCAGTATATGTTTATTACTACTTTACTCTACTTTTTTACTTTGAAGTTTCCGAATGCTTGCACTGACTGGGCAGGTACACTCAAATCTGTATGGTTCTTTCTTCAAAAGACCATCTCAGATTAATCTGCATGGTTCTCATGGACTTCAAAAGTGACTTTGACCCCTGAGTTTGTTTTGACGTATCTTCTCAGGGTAGTCAGTTAGAAAACACCGCTTTCATCTAGATTATACTGACGAAGAAAAAAATTGACGTGTAAAAGGGATTTTTTAAACCATTTGCAAAATAAATATCATTTATCATTTACGCTCAAACGGCTGAATGGATTTGGATAAAATTTGGGACACGGTAGACCATATCCTAAAATAACACATTAGTAGATTACGTGACTAGAGGATAAAGTAGCGGCATGTTGAATTCAAAATGAAACGACGCGAAGGTTGCTAAATTTTGATCCCGAACGCCAGTGAGGGATGATAGAACGACACTTTATTACGGTGATTACCACCGTTGATGGTTGTATGACATAATAAAAGCAGGTAGTGTAAAAAGAATATTTAAATACTGAGAATGTATTGTCTTGAATTTTTCTAGTTTCACGTAGACTAGAAGAACGTAGGTAGAACTTAATACACACATTGACTGGCCTGTTGGTCTAGTGGTTAGTGGCCCTGACTGCTATGCCGGAGGTCGTGGGTTCGATTCCCACCCAGGAAAAATGTTTATGGTGATGAGCACGATCATTTGTTTGTGTCTGGGTGTAATTTATCTATAATATGTATGTATTTAGAAATATATAAGTATGTTTATCAGTCGTCTAGTACCCATAACACAAGCTCTGCTTAGCTTGGAACTAGACGGCGTTGTGTGGTAGTTGTGGAATATTATTATTACATCTATTATAGCGGCTTTGATCATAAAGCACAAGAAATAATGTCATGAGAAATAATGTTGAATATATTTCAACTTTTAGCGGCCATTTCTCTACAATGAATGACCTCATCTAGAGTCATGTGTTTTACCACATGATGTCTATATTATATAATCATAACAGAAACCATCCGCCCGGTTTATATTGAGAACTGGCTACTTCTGATGTCAACGACATTCGAAGGAACGATACCACATGAAAGTGAACTTATACCTTCGTTATTTAGAATTTTCCACTTAATTTATATATTACAGTTGTATATTATTAATTATGTAAATACAGTCTCTATTATCTATACATACGAGTATATAATTCTTCTGTACATGTGTTTGTCATCTAACTCCTCCTAAACGGCTTGACCGATTGCGATGATATTTTGTATGTATATTTAAATGGATCCATGAAAGGTTTGAAAATACAATAGAACCTGAAGCAGAAGCTGTCGCTGCAGATTTTCGCAAAAAGTCAGTTTCTTACTACAAGTCAGTTTTCGGGCAAACCAACATCTGTCGTGTGATCATCAGTAAATTATATATTTTTCCCATCAATTAATTAGATGTTAGTGTTTGCAATATTCTATTTGAAAAATATCGCAGTGTTATTTTTACCGGTAGAACTTGCACTTTATATTTTAGCATGCACACGTACCACAGTGTTGTGTTTTCAACCCAAAGCTTGACTGGTAGAGAATGCCTAAGTACCGCTACTGTACATGAAGTTTAAATAAATAAATGAGCTTTTTTCATAAAACCTTATTATTAGCATTTATATGCGTAACCTGAAACATCTGTCTAGTATTTTTATGTAAATAATCTATGTATGTACAAAATTTCAAAACTATATTGTGAACAATTACAAAGTTATAAGCCCGTTATGGTACCGATTGGCGATATAAATACATGGTCATCGAGCCACACAGGCGACTGAGGCGTTGTTTTGCTTCCGCCACCAGCTGCGCGCTGGCATCGTATGCCCGCTATGACCTGCCGTGAACTGTGTTGTACTTGTGACCTTTTTTAAACATCTTTGGGAAAAAATATAACATGGTGTAAAAATTATTAGAAGCGATTCAGTTACTGATTCTGAAGAAAGCCAGCCTTTCGGTGTTTTACAGGATGCACTTTGGAGAGTGTGCGCAGGAATTACATGACTTAATTCCACCATCTCACATCTACCATCGGACAAGCCGACGAACGGCGAGTATTCACCCTAATGTTGTTGAAACCTCTACGGTCCGGACCAAGGTTTGCCTCGTCGTTTATACATCGAGGGACTGGAACAATTTGCCTGCTGCGGTCTTCTCGTGTGATTATAATTTAGGTGTCTTCAAGGCAAGAGTGAATAGGCTCTTAATAAACTAGTGCGCCTCTCCATCAACGATTGCATCACTGCTTACCATCAGGTGGGATCGCAGTCAAGCACTAGTTTATACAAATAAAAAAAACTATATCCAGGTTTCGGTTATAGTAAAAATAATGGTATGCGGTAATAATTTGTCCTTTAGATTTGTTGGGACTTGCCTCGTTTACATCGATGCCGGTAACCAGAGGCACTTTACTGGCTTTACAAACGAAGTGTGCTTGCCCTGTACCATGTAAGTTATTACAAGTGTTGACTAAATTTACATTTTGTCTTCAAGTAAATGTGTTCTAAGCTCACTAGCTTCGAAGAAGAAGAGTCACTACTCTTCTGTACTTTTTACGCATTTTTTGACGTTGGAATTCAGGTAAATTATGTACAAAACAACAGTATTGTAGGTATATCTTCCATCATAACGTCACACGATCTTTTATTAAAAACTTTATTCATAATATTTTCTATTTATAATATAAATACACTTACCTACCAATAATCTAGTCTTAAGATTGCGTCATATCCCGCAAATAAATTGTTTTCTTTGTTTCTTATAATATTTATTATTTTTATAATAGGTAAATGATGATGATGACTTACCCAGTCATCATCATCTACATTTCAACCGAAAGACGTCCACTACTGAACATAGGCCACCCCAAGTGCCTCCTCCTGTGCGTCTCGCATCCACCTATTACCCTCAACCTTTACCAGGTCATCGGGCTACCTTGTGGGAGGCCTTCCCACGCTTCGTCTTCTAATACGCTATCGCCACTTCAGAACCTTTTGGCACTAACGGCTATCTGTTCTGTGAGCAATGTACCCTCCCCATTATTACTTAAGTTTGGCGATTCTTGGAGCCATGTTGGTAACCTTGGTTCTCTTGCGGATATCTGCATTTCTGATGTGATCACGCAAGGAAATTCCGAGCATAGCCCTTTCCATTGTCCTTCGGGTGACTGACTTTAAGCCATCTGATGAGGCCAATTGTGAGACTACGTTTCAGAGCTATATGTCATCACTGGAAACGCGCAAAGTCTATTGTAAGTACCTACCTACATTATTTCAATTTCATGATAAAGCATCCTAGACCACGACTGCTATTTCATCTATTCTATTCTTCTTGCGTGATTAACATTTGCCTTACAAGACATTTTAGAAAAATCACAGTTTTCTTTTATTAGAACCAAAAAAAAATGCTATCTTTTATGTAACTCATTAATATTATTTTTACTACAAAGCCTTGCATCTCAATATAGTGTCTTATTATATACACTATATTATAAAGAGGAAAAGTTTGTTTTTTGTTCGTAGGTAATCTCGTGAAACGTGGGCGAAGCCGCGGGCAAAAGCTAGTATATTAAATTGACAAATATAATATGAGTAAGTATTGTCGGCTGACAGCAGCCATGCGCGGCTGAGAGAATATGCAGCAGGTAATGGCCGCAGCGCCAGCCAGTCTGCTATTAGCAAACAGCACACTGTACTTACGAATCCGTGCACTGCAAAAGGTGAACATGACATAAACGGAAGGAGCTAAACATTCTTACTCAGAATTTTATTTTTAATTCATAACATACATTTTCTTGATATTTCAACCAAGGTAGTAAAACCTTTTTTAAATTGACAGACATACTTTCTAAATATTGCTAGTCATATTAGGTGAAAATATTTGAGAAATATTTCTTTTCTAAGCATTTGTCGTTTTATTTATTTAAATAATTTAACATTTTTAGTTACTTATAAAGAATAATGAATGACGAAATAAACTTGGCTGTAAGCGTAATATTTACAAATACTGCCTAACAGTTTTTCATTTAATTAAGAGTGACCAGGTCAATAACCTTCCAAGAATACTAATTTAAATTATTAATCAACTGCCACAACCCGTATGTTAACAAAGTAATCAATTTACCATTTTTTACTAATTTATCAATACGGAATTTACCATGAGGATAACTAACGGTTCTCTAGTAAGTAGAAGGATCTTTATAGTGTTGGGAATTTTCGAAGAGGAGAACTTTTAACTTGTATAAACTGGTTTTACGGTGACAAATATTATGTTGATATTATGTTGTTATGAGCCTATGAGTATTTTAAAATCCTTTAAGTTACCCATGGACAGGTGCTGTTGACGCATTTACCTAGTAATAAAAATCAAATAGGTAAGCCCTTCTTTAAAAATATTTTTGCTGTTGTCATAAAATACCTGTTCCGAATTCTGCTTGACAAAAAAACACTGAAAAGTACAAAATAACATAAATTTCGGAAGTCGGTGTTTCTATATTAGTTTCGTCTCTTCGTTATTCAATACCGACTTCCGAAATTGAATAGGTTTCTTTTAGGTAAGCGCGTTCCATCGTCGACCGCATCGTCGCTTTCCATCAGGTGAGATAGCGGTCAAGTGCGAACCTATCAAAAAAAAAAAAATTTAAGTTATTTTGTACTTTTCAGTGTTTTTTTTACCATTAAAGTCGGTTGTATTTTCTTTTTGTAAAAGTTTTTTATTTTACACTTTTTAGTTATGGTACCACCACTAAAAAGTACCCTTCTGCCAAACTTAGATACCTTATAGCCAGAGTGTATCTTATAACGAGTCTAATAATCCCAAACATGGTTAGATCATATTAGTTTACTTTCCAGCTTCATCATCAGATCAGTTCGATACATCCCCTCCCCTTTTCTTTCAGTCAGTCATCGACAACACGTCCAAACAAAGTAAAATTACTTGTTACGACAGTTCTGCTGTGATCTTATGAGGAGTTCTGTGCCATATCTACGAAGTTCATGATCAGATCATAACAATATTTCAATGAGACCCACTTGAAAGCATAACTTTTCAATAAAAAAAAAAAGAATTTTTAAAATCGGTCGACAATGGACCGAGCTGAGATGGACCGACCAACATACATAAAAAAAACATACATTCAGCCGAACATAGAACCTCCTCTTTTTCGAAGTCGGTTAAAAAACAACACATTATTGTTATAATTATTATATTTTCAAATTTTTATTAAAACAGGATAAACCAAACGAAATAAAAAAAAAACGAAAATCACCATTACATTCATTTATTATTCATAAAAACCCTGAAAATGACAAATGTATTAAGTGCCAAGTCGCGGCACTTGTGACATATAACAAGTTGTAACAGACATACTCGGCTTCAGAAGCAGCTTCGTTCTATATTTTTATCAATATTTACTGCTCTAGTATACAAAAATTAATCGGTTGCATTTCGATGTTAATTTACAGCTCACTGCCTACCAGTTTTATTAACACTCGGTCTCCAAATACCTTGTATCCAGCCAGTGTACTGGGATATACTCAATACCGGAATGATTGATTGATAAAATGTTGCATCACTTTATCAGGGCCTTATGCGAGCCATCATGTACTAAGCCTTTTTTATATTTAAAAACCTTTATGTACAAAAAAATTAAATTCATCAGTGTTATTAAAATGTCTACAACATTTCCTGCAGATTGTACTCGTAGTATATAAACGTAATTGCCAAAATGGTGTGTTGACTGTTCAATGATTTTAATGTAATGTTGGGAACGAACCTAAGGCCTACTAAACTATCTACTATGGCAATTCTTCAGACGTTGGCTTATTAATAAATCTTAGGTTTACGTAAGAGGCCATTTACATAGAATGCAAGACTACGTGACGGTGATGACATAACTAATATTGAACCCGATTCTCCGGTCATGCGTGTGCGCTCCTGCTTACTAATTCGGAATATATAATTGCTAGCAACTATAGATATTAACAATAGCCTAGTGGGCTGTCTTAATTGGATAATCATTGTAACTACTAGACCGTAAAAAATAACATTGTATGTACTTTTGAACCCCAGACAACAACAAAACTTTAATTTCACATTAAACTTTCCGTCATTATACGAAAACGTTGTCGGCCATGATTGTATATAAATTATCTGTGCCACTACATCACACATGTAAATAAATTCGCAACTATTATAAAGCTCTTTAGTAATTTTCAGTTGTTTAGTTACTTACATATTTCTGTTGTAAATCATGACGGATAGCATTTTGTATATGAAGAAACAAAATACTTACATAACTTTAAAAAAACATACTAAAACCAATAGCTATATTTTTCAATTACGGCAAAAAAAGAAATATACCCCATGGTTTCTTGTTAAAATTTTTGCTGAACAAAATTAATTTTGATTTAAGAAAAACTACCGTGCAACGACAAGGACTGTTTTCATTACAATCATTTTTTTTTTTTAATATGAAGCGCTAATTCTGAATAAAATAACATGGCAAGTTATATTTACGTTTCGCCTCTGGGGAGTTATGTCGCTTGCATACGAGCTACAATTTCAATAGAGCGACTTATACATTTAAACATACAAATTGAAGAGATTTTATGTTCTTATTATATACCTAAACAATTACACTTTAGTGGATCTGTATCAATGTGAACACTCTTTATGTAGGTGCCACGCAAGCGACAAGGTCAATATGTTATCACCAAGCTTCGATAAATCTAAATATCCATAATATATAAGCCTCTCTTAGGTTGAAACGAAGTCCCCTCTATTAATACTATTTAATACGTCATCTTGGTTTCTCTTAGAACGTAGACACACTCGATGCGCTATAAGAAAACCCCAAGTGTAGACAATCACCAACTGGAACATAAAAAACACATAATTATTGATCGTAGAAATACTATACGAAAACCATGAGGATTTCAGTTTGTCGTTGTAGTTTATCTCTTTATGGTTTCCTTATGTTAATATGAAGTACTTTGCCATCAAAACATGGGCATGTTAATAGCCATTTCGGCAGCCTACAGCAACATTTTTGGATGATGTCACCAATAAATTTAGCAAGTCATTCAGACTAGGGAAATGTAGTGCAATAACACTGGTTTTTTTCTCTATATTCATAACTAGCTTCCCTGCTGCTCGAGTGAAATTCAAAATGTATACCAAGGGAACATACTCCTGGGATAAAAACCCTATATTATCTACCCCAGGACAAGATCTACCAGTGCACTAAATTTTATTCAAATCCGTTCAACTATTTGAGCGGAAAAAAATAGCAAACATACGCACATATTCCGCTTTTATAATATTGTGTATTCGTCCATCTTTTACGCAGTCGGAATACAACGGAACAGCAGTACAGATTCAGAAAACCAAAGATAGGCACTTAAATTAGTACTTGTAAATAAAACATGCAAGGCTAGCAAGGTACATAAAAAAGAATTGTGTTAAAACTAAGTACTTCAAAATCCTCAAACAGTGCAAAATAATAATATGCAAACTAACTACTTAAATAAAACAGTAAAGATGCGTGACGTGAAGGAAAGATTCGAGATAAATAAAATAATTAAAGAATGTCGTGCCCAATAACAAAATGTGCTAAGAATATGTGTTACGTATATGGGTGAACGATTTCTTTATTTCTAATCTTCTACCACCTTCAAATCCGCATTCCATTCAACTCTATGGTTCAACCTCATATCAGCCAATCAGTCGTCAGCGGATATACCCATCACTATTCATAGATCACATACCATGGTGAAATATTTGGTTGGGATACCGGTTTATATTATTTACCTAATTAATAAAACTACACTAATTAAAAGAATGTGACTGTCATTTTATGTCTTACTGACATTTCAAATGAAGAATTACGGATTATGTGCGATATTGAATCATGTCACATAGTCGTAACCAGTTTTAAAGTTATTCCTAACGTAATTTGAGTAAGAATTAACTTATGGGTCTCTTCCCATCTCACTCATTAAACTTTCCAAAAGCTATTAAACCTTTCCATTGTCCTTGACCTTTGTGAAACCCAAATGACAGTTGTCGAAAGAATTCCTTTAGTACCTAATCTGACCTTCGGATACAGTAATATGAGAATCATTCATCATTGTATTGTTGTCAATTAACTGAACCATTCATGCCTAAATCTTTTAAAATTGTGATTTGTTGCTCAATTTACTCAATCGTTTCACAACTTGACAATCATAAACCTTTGCAATGTGTAGATAAGCATGACAGTACATTTTAAGTTGTTTGTTTAACTTCGCTACGTTCGGAGGCTGTTTGATACTTACTTTTGAACTAAAGGTTATATTTAAACATTATTACACATACAGAGTATATACTAGCGTGCACAAAACACAAACGGATAACTTGTATTAAAGTTTTCTCCAGAATTCTTTAATACGAAAATAAAGTCGCGTGTTATACAGATTGGTAACTTAGTTTACTACTATTTAATTAACTTTTATTGGTATTCCATATTTTCGAACGAAGAAAATGTTTAGAATGGGATAATACCATATACACCACAATACGTTACAATAAAATAAGGAAAATAATATTCAAATATTTTTCTCCGCATAAAAATATAACATACCAATAAAAGCTCATTTAGGTAATCGTGGTAAACTAAGTGAGCTTGTTTGTGTTTATTTTTTCTGTGATTCTAAATTTGCATTAGGTGATTGGCTGATCATTCATGCTTCGCTGCAACTAAGATTCTACATAAGCAAAATAAAAAAATAATACTGACATGAAACTTCTCTGCTACTCAACGTATAGACTATTTATGAGCTAGGAGAAGATGTCGACTCAGTACCTGATTACCAGCGGTAGGTCCCTGCACAACATAAATACATAAATAAAAATAACAATAGGATATTACCTCATATTTAGTATTACATGTTTAAAAAAATAGAATACTCAAATAGAAATATTTTTCTTTTTTCTCAAATAGGTTCAATAATAAGTACCTAAGTTCTAAACCTTTCAAATCTGGTAGAAGGGGGAACTGTCAAGAAATAGAAAAAGTATACACAGACTGAAATGTGACGTCACTGCCATAATGTAACGTGCATCTCGCTCCCACTCTTGTCATTCCAATATTTGAAATGCTAATCAATGTTGCAGTTTTTTTAAGATAAAGATTTCTATTTAGTGTTATTTATACTATACAACAATAGTATAAATAAACACAAAAATATTAGTTAAAAAAACACTTTTGTTATCCCTGAAAACAGTGAAATAAACCACACACGGTGTCACACGGCTAACTTCTTAAACGTAACTCAATTTAAAGATGTTGGTAAGATTTTTTTTTTATAAACATTTTTCCTACACGAAACAGGAGTGATTCGATTCACTCCTGTTTCGTGTCACAAACATTTAAACTCACAAGCACTAGACACCCAGAACAAGTATCTGTAGGCCGTACAAATATTTGTTCTGTGCAGGAATCGAATCCCCAACACCGATCTACCGTCGTTATTCCATAAGGCCATCTTTAAGTCAAGTTTCGTTTGAGAATCCAAGAGTAAGCCTGTCAACTGACTGCCTCGATTCGGTACCCAACTCGTGAGTATAATTGCGGCTGAAAGATATAAGATATGATATCCTACTACACAGGTATACCTACAGAGTTATTTATAAAACACTAACACCCTAGCAGGACTGTATTACTAACATCATAAACAACAACTTTTGATCTATAACTTTTTACAAAATATAATTAATTTACCAAAATCAAAATTTCAAGATTTCATTGTTCTATTTATCACATTTTAACTCTGTATTTTGCTATACTCACCTACGTCTGTAACACGCGACGCAAGCGCATCAAGCACCCCTACTTCCCGATCCTCGATCCCTCTGCTACTGTACTATCACTTGCTTCGCATAGATTTCCTAATATTTAAGTTCAATATAAACATTTTTATTTTTGTATGAAAGTCTGATGAACTAAAATATGATACATTTTTAAAAATCAAATAATCTAAGTTGTTGTTAATGATGTTAGTAACATAGTCCTGAGAGGTTGCCAGTGTTTTACAAATAACCCTGTATAATATACTAGTTATCCCCCGCGGTTTCACCCGCGTCACAACTCCACTTCCGTGGGTCGTAGCCTGATGTTATACAGCCTACGATTCTCAATGAATAAAGCAATTATAATCAAAAAGATTTTTTCCAATCCAATTGGTAGTTCTAGAGATTACCACCGTATATAAACAAACAAAAAACTTTCTAAATGGATGAGGCACCCTTGTTTTACATGGAGAGACTACCTACTAGAACTCCACATACCAGTTACTGGGCAACGTGATACTCCTTGGATAGACTGATGTTCAGGCTTTCTGGCGTCTGGTGTGTAACGACTGTCAAAGATCTACGAATGACAACCGAGAACAACGGCTTTATACGTTATAGTAACTGGACAAACTTAGACTGTAAATGACTATAGCATAGTCAGCCTTATAATATTCCCACTGTTGGGATTCAGGCCTCATCTCTAAGAGAGGCTATAATCCACCACGCGCCCCCAGTGCGGGTTGGTGGATGTCACGTGTCTTCGAATTTTTAGTTCTAGGACATGCCGGTTTCCTCACGATGTTTTCCTTCACCGTTTTGAGAGCAGTGGTGATGAAATAAACTACACAAAGTAATGCGCCTGGGTTTGTACCCGCGACCTACAACTCGTAAGTCGAGGCCATAACCACTCAACCACAACTGGTATCATAAAATGACTATGAATTACAGTATTTATTATTAAATAATTGGGACAATTTTATAGCGACAGAATGGAGAGCAACTCAAGTTAATTGTTGTTTGAGAAACAGAAGCAACTAAAGGTAACTTACTACTGGGGTTCGAGTCCATTTCAAAGATATTAAGCAGAATATTGTACCTAAAGAACTTATTAATAAGGAACAAGTATATAATTATATCCCAAAAACTTCACTCTTTTTAGTGATCGTTCTTAGCACGGATGCCCATTATAAACTTTAACCTTCCACGTGTTTCACTCTTTCTAGTAGTGAAAACCTCATCAATATTTGTTGGGAGAATATAACGAATAAACAGGCAGGCAGACGCAAATAGTGACTTTATTTTGTATTATGTACAAAAAAACTTACTTTCTTAACAAACATTATTATTATTACGATCCGCAAAAGTTAAATTGAGTTTTCAGTATGCAAAAAAAGTTTATATGAGTAAAATAAAAGATTAAATGAACATGACTTACAGTATTCCGAATCATTCACCAAAATATAAATAAAATCGTTATCGATTCGATTTCTTTTTTTATTACAGTAGAATGTAATAAAAAAAAGAATCGTATGCTTACGCCGAACGATACCCAATCAGACTACAATCCGAAGTACGTTCTGATAACAATGGACGTTTTAGAAATTGCAGTAACAGTTGTTATACAGCTGAGCTTTCAAAGGAACACTAGTGATGCGAATGACGGAAGCCTGTTCGCGCTTTGTGGTTCCGTACAGAAATAAATATAAAGAATAAAGCGAATGCGCTTCGGAAAAAATTTTAGCAAGCAATGTTTTGATATATAACCAAAAGTGAATAACCAATAATAGTATGTGACAACTTTCCAGAAGACTTTTTGAACTATGCTACTGCTCACTGAGATGAAAAATTGAATGTTAGGTTAAAGGTTAGACGGAGTAGTGGACAAAACGAAAATATAGAGGTTCCGTCGTAGCTATTTGGCTACGGATCTCGAAACAAAAAGCAAAAAGCTCTATTTAGGTCCCAAAGTACCTTTGTTTAAAATGTTAAAATGCTCTGAAAGAAATTCAGAGAATAAAATTAAACTTGTGGGCCAAGAAACAATAATATTTTACGGAATTTAAAGGAAGACCGCTTGAAAACTGCTCTGAACTTTTGAATACCCAAAGCTGGAATGAGGAGATTATCTTTCTGTGACCAGACCAGACTGAACTAAAAAATGTGACCATAAAATGTTGTAATTGTCTTATGATAGTTGAGTCGTCTCAAAATATACCCAAAAATGTGGTTAGCTAGAACTACAGATATCAAACAATTAGGAAAGTGAGGACTAAACATTGTTAAGGTTATTTCACAGAAATCTACGAGTTTGTTTACAAATAAAATGACGTCATACCAACGATAATTATAGAACAAAACGCCCGCCAGTATTTCGTCAGTTCACAAAAATAAATACCTTTAAAATTAAATGTGTTGTCTCTGAAGTCTTTTAAGTACTAACAACCAATTTTTTTAAAAGGTTACTAATCGAATAATTAGTAACGTTTTAAAAGAAAAAATTAGTACATCAACAATTGTTTTTTTTAATTACGTGATAAAAAGTATATACACTTTTTACGGCATTTTGTGCAACTTATTGTATAATAATGTTTATTATAATTTATTCTAAAGTTCTCCAGTCGAGGGAGGGTGTGAAACCCGAGCTAACAACTATGAGGAACCCAGCTTGAGGAACTTCCTCACAATGCTTACCGTGTCAATTTGGTTGCTTCTGACTCTTAACCCTGCTGCTTAGCGATAAATAGTTTCTCCAAGTGTAATTCGTAACTCTCAGCAAATTCATCAAATGAAGAAGCCCGTGAAATTAGAGATTGGTAGTATTTTACAACCTCATAATACAAAACCCTCCTCAGTTACTCATTATCCTGGTCACTGACCTGTATGCCTGAGGACCTGGAAGAATCTCCACCCCTAAACGCCATGACCTTCTGTTTTGACATGAAGTTCCTCTGAAGGGTAGAGGGGGTGGAATAAATATGAACTCTTTGCGTCTCTAGGTGCTGTCGTTCAAGTAACTGATCACCAAGTTTTGTACGACGCCGCTGGACAAGTCGAAACCTATCCGACAGCTGTCGGATATTTACAATAACAGTCACAGCAGGTTGTGGAGCAAAGAGAGGATTCTGCGAGAAAGCAGTGAGTTCCTCCGTCTTCTGCGCCATAGTAGGCCCTCGTGGTACTTTAATTTGATTTGAACGACCATAGCATGCGGTGCACTACTACAGAGTCCCCACTACGAACAGAGCACCATTTAGCCGGCAGTGGTGATCGCTATCTTAAGGGTCTAAACAGACGGACCGCATTTCAACTGCAATCCAACTACAAATTGCAGTTTAAGTGCAGTTTGAATGCAGTTGGCACGGCTGCAATAGAACTGCAAATACGACTGCAACAGAACTGCAAACTAAACGTGCGGTCCGATTGCAGTCGTGTGAACTGTACACCGACTACATCCGAACTACACTATACACGGGAGGGCGGAGCGTGCGGGCGATGGGTAGACCCTAAGGCCGGTCTTCATCGTCTTCAGGTTTTGTCGCGCTGACAGCTCTTTCATCACTCGACGCCGTTGTGTTCAATAGTGACGAGTGACGGTGACGAGAAGGACATTTTCTCCGACTGTGGTAGAGAAGACAAGCCTGGTGAAAGTGTTGCGCCTTCATTGTGTTGACAAAAAACAAATCGCTCTCTCTCTCTCGCTCCGGGCCTTGGTTGAGGCCATGGTCTGGAGCGAGGAGGAATGGCAGGCGGACGCCGACTTCTGCGAAGCAGTAATGCTCGCAAAGGAGGAGGCCGACCGCATCAGGCAACAGCGCTCTCGCCGCCGCCGGGATTCCGATCCCGATTTCCGGCCACCGTAGGCGCGGGCTTGCGGACAGTGAGCAATGGGTAGCTCGCTGTCCGACCGTCCGGTAACTGTCCGGACCGAGCCCAAATCGTCGACGGAGCGCCTCAAGAAATTGTCAGCAACAGCAGGGGCCCAGACGGGTCAAAGCCTACTGGAGCCAGGGTTGTCCGAGCTCGCGCCCCTGTATGAAGGCTAGAAGGACCGGGGTGGGTTTTTAGTCAGGAGGATGATTTTCCCCACCATAAAAAAACCATAATAAATAATCGTAATGGTAAGAGATGATGTAGCCGACGATGGAGCACGCTTGCCTAAAAGTAACCTATTCACTCTTGACTTAAAGACCCCTAGGTTGTAGCTCCTATCAGGGAACACAGACTCCGACAGGGAATTCCACTCTTTAGCCGTTCGCACAATAGATGTGTTTCTATTATAGTATTGATAAAATTTTGAGATATTTTGACAATCGATTATTGCTTATTATTTTGTCAATTGATTATTGATTATTATTTTGCCACACGCTGGAATTCACTGCCCCCCCTAGCCAAGTTACAACCGTTTCGCTTGCGCCGAACACTACGAGTTGGCCACGCCCCCAATATTTTCGCTCTGACTTATAATTAACTTGGCTAGGGGTACTTGTTCCATAACTCGCCTGCAACTTATTATGTAAATTTTCTGCTAAAGAGAATGAAATAGTTTTAGCAGTATATTTACCCGTGGTGGTAATATGACGTGTGCGCGACTGCCTTGGGCTTGGACTTCGCCTTCAGTGCCAGAGCGCCCACGACCCCAGCTCCCACAGCGCCGACCTTCACTGCCTTAACGCCGAGAGCGCCTGGTGGGGAAAAGAAATTGTTAATATGTATAAGAACAAGAAATCAAGTAATCTTTAATATTAAGGGCTGAAGTTCCAATAATCAGATGTTTTTTTATGAAGAATAAAGACGGAAGTCTGACATATTTTTTATAGAAATACTTACTGTCAAGCTACCACTTTTAATCAACTGATAAAAGTTATCTCTGACTATTTAAAATTGGCCTTCATTCAGATATTTATGTAACCAAGATTATATGTAACTCATAATATAATTTATAAAAGTGCCATGGAGTTTCTTGCACATTCTTCTCCATAGGGATATCTACGCTTTGGAACGTGCAATTTAGGCGACTGACCTTCATTTTGACAATTCAAATAGGACTGTAAATGGTAAGGGTAATTAATGTAAGGATTTTGATATTATATCTTTACGCTTTCACTAAGGGAAATACATCAAAACTGTTATATATTTCAATGTTGTCTTATTTTAAAGATTTATTCAATATTAGTCCAAAAACCATTTCAATATTCTTCTAACAAAATAACATCAATAATAGCATTTAGAAACGCTAATCTACACTACAAAATTGTTGCATAAACTACATACACACACGACGTACAAGTAGCGATATTCCTCGTACAATATTTCAGCATCGGATGTTAGAGCACGCCTATCAGGCGGATCCTGCCTTGGAGTGCTGTTACATCCATCAGCGGATTAGCGCCGCCTAACGACTGGGATAATGATTTGCCTACCAAAACATGTTTACATTTACGCAGCCGATGCAAATGTGAATTTTCCATATATCCTAGCGAATATAGTCATATAAGAAGAAACAGCGTTTATTCCTTTTAAATAGTCTACGCTCGTAGCACTGCGCTACGAGATGCTACAATTCCCAATTTCGTAGCAATGCCTACGTCAACGAAGGGAATTTTGTCAAGTCATTGAAATATGACTGAATAGCTTCAGCCAGCAGCTTTGCCCGCTTGAAAAAAGGTTTCTTCATACAATCTTTGGACCCCGTTTCACCCTTTTAGTCCTCAAGTTCGTCATAAAAGGAAACTTTGTACAAAATTTCACGCTCCTAATTTTATTAGTTTAGGCTGTGTTGATATGTCAGTCAATCAGGTTCACCTTTTATATATACTTATAGTGAGAATGACTAATAGAAGTTGTCTAATAGCTACGAATTCCGAAGTGACGAATGTCCAATATTTACTTTCGCTTACTTAGATGTGTGCAATATGTTGAGTGGAGATGGGTTTATTGGAAAATAGACCCAGTATGTGTGTGCGATTCTGACGCTCAGCAAATATCTTGAAACCGATGTCCGCAGAAGGTAAATATTTAGTTGTTGCGGAAATCTAAACCGATACACTTGATATACAAGGATTTTATCCTAGTTCAACGCATTATTTGAATATTTGGCAATTTAAAAACGAAATGTCACTGAGTTTCTTTGTTTTTTTTTTAGCAAAAGACCTTTTGACTACCAATAAATTACAGATTCTTATTCTATTTCACAAAGTCGGGTTGTTCTTGGACATGACCATAGATTCATCTGTACATTGTTTAGGGAAACTTAAAGAAAATAAAAAATAAGTAACCGTTTAATATATATAGTTTCAACTTGTAACATGTTCTTATTTACTACTGACGGGCAAATGAATCCGCTGTGGCCTGAACCGAAAAATCATTTCATCAGCACCACGCGGGTCACTCTGTCGGACACGCTCGTGTTTTTGATGCCGCGGCCTATTTGTCATATAATGCGCATGAGACCACGAATTACTTGCTAACGTACATCGAAGTAGAGATGTCGGTCATCACTATCCGACGTGGCCTGGTTGGAATATTAACTGGCGGTCAACATTGTCCGACATGGTGAATTGGTGACTAACGTGTTAAGCTATTTTCTATATCGTCAAGTGCTCTGAGTTTATGCACACAGATAAAAATATAATATAATTATATAATATCCACAACTATATCACACAACGCCATCTAATCTCAAACTAAGCAGAGCTTGTGCTATGAGCATTAGACTAGACAACTGATAAACATACTTATATCTTTCTAAATACATACATATTATAGATAAATAACACCCAGACACAGAACAAATAATCATGCTCATCACACAAACGGCTTAGCAGTCAGGTCCACTAACCACTAGACCAACAGGCCATAGGTAGGCCAGGTGCACACACAACCAAGCGTCTTCATAAGATAGAACAACTCAGCCCATGTAATATTTGTTGGTATTACCTACTAATTATGTACACTTTATAAATATTCAATAATAAAAAGTAAACATTCAAATGTAGGTTAAAAAGACTTTCCATGGCGTCTGATGTTGGTAACATTCTATACAAACACCAACTATTTGCATAACTAAATTATTCGAATACTTGCTTACTCATGGCTTAAGGCTTATAGTCTCGTGAACAATCTGGCCGAAATTAAATGGTCACTACTTTCGTTTCCGTCTAGGCGACAGTACGACTATTTGTGCTTTTGTTTGCGGCCAGCTGCGCCCGGACAAATCCCCGCTGACTTTTAAATCCATTTTCTTTGCGAAATATTGATTGATTTACATGTGCAATGTTCACTTTGAAAAATATTTAACTACCAATTTTTATGTGTAAAAACGTTTCTAAAGATCCAAGTCGTTTCGAAGGAGTAGAGAAAAGTTGCGAATGTGATGTTGTTGTATGTAATATTTTTTTTAGACAAAAGTATTAATCGCACGAAAAAATCAAATGTTGATAATGTTGTTCATGAATCTATAATAAACATATATTTTTTTCAAACCTGTTAAGCTGGTTATTACCGAGGAGTAGGCTTCAGAAAGTCACTGTTTTAAACCACTTTTCGGTCGCTTGGGCCTTAAGGCACTTAAGACAAATTAAAGGAATTTCACCTATCAAGGACATGAGGTCACTATATCTCAAATATTTATTGCAATCCATAATATACTCATACAGGTCATTAATAAATAGAAACAAGTTATGAATCCTGTTATCTCTATTTCCCTCAGAAGTCATCATCAGCTTTGATCACGAAGTAGCTATCCTCGGCAAATTTCAATTAGCTGAGGATAGCTACTTCGTCATCGAATGGTCCAACCACAAAACTGCGATGCAACGTTGCATCGTAAAAACTTGTGAATTATTTTGTATGGTCACCTGAACCACAGAATAAATAGGGACCTGAACCGATGCTTTGCCATAAGAAATCGCATCGCAGCAAATCGCATCGCAGAAACCTGGGCCGCGCCACATCACGTCTCAGTTTTGTGTGGTAGCCCTAAGGCCCATATTCCGAGTCAGTTTTAAAGAGTTTTCGACTCGAGTCAGGTACCATGACAACGGAAAAAGTCGATAAACGCGATTATATTCTTGCTAGATAGCGCTGTATGTAAATATAGCCCTTAAGCACATGAATAGTTAGGATTAGATGGTTTTTGGATAAATACACTTAGTTCAAAAATTTAATTTTTTCTCTTGACTTAATTATGCAGCCACAAGCTATGTGTTGCAAATAGTTTTGCGTCTTTTAATGACTGACCGACCTTGACAATTGAAATGTGCCTATAAATAGCTTATTTGAAGTAAATAATTTGTTTTGATACATTTTAAAGATATTAAAACCGTCCGTGAAATAAAAACACGAACCTTGGGAGCACCGAATTCACTCATAGACGCCCTGAACAAATTGAAAAGACTCATCTGGTTTTGGAGTGCGGTGGGCTGTTTGGAGTAAAGACCGCCGTGGTCCACGCTAGTCCACTAAGGACTGAGTGTGGAAATCAGACCACAATCGATAGAATAGATAAGAGATCCCTTACCAATAAACTACTATGACTATGAGAATGGATACAGTAAAATCCAAATAAACTAAAAATGTTTACTTCAGCGCTACACAGCGCTTCAGCGTTTCACCTTAATTTCAACTGAGCGTATATGTTGCACAACTGTGCAGGTTTCCATACAAGCATACCGGGCAGGTATAACTGTGCAGGCAAACCTGTAAGGTATACCCTAGCGTGTACGGCTACCTTTAGAGGACATGACTAAAAATTTAAAATTCATTCCTGAAATCTCTCTCTTCTTCTTGGTCGGTTCGCTCTTGCCATGAACTCTCCGGAAGCCGTCAGGGTACGCCGCGCGACTTCCCGCCACAAAAGTAGCCCATATTTAATTCTTAAAGATTTATACAGAAACTCATGCACGATACCTTGTTATGAGTATAGGAATCTATACATAACATGTAATCATAGTATATGCTTATGCAGTTACAGAGACAAAAACACATTGAACGTATAATAATATACCTCTTCAATTAAAATCATCGATTAAACGGGCCTCTAACTACTAGTTTAATGCAATTATACGACTAGACAGTAATTATCAACTATTATTTTCCCAATTAATTTTATGCAACGAAGTTTAGATGTGCTAATGTCAGACAATGGATTCTCACATAATTTTACGTAAATATTTCGTATAATATAAAATACAGAGTTTATATATCGTAGTTCAGAAACCGAAGACGTACATAGGTACTTTTTCGGTGCGTGTTATGTTGTTCATAAAATATGTCAAATCTTGCAGTGAAGGCTGTGTGGTGGTGCGGAAGAGTTACCGAAGCCTATATTCAGACTGACCACTCCCTTTAGGTGCATCCCACCCACCTCAAAAAAAAATAGTGTTGCACTGACACTTAAAACGATAATTTATTGCCTGACATGTTTTACCGTGATTTAAAAAGCCAACATTTAAAAAGAACTAAATGTTTCATGTATTTGTTTCATTGTTTATTTGAAACAATTAAAAAGAAAGTAGGTATGTGCTATTTTTTGTATATATTTTTTTTTATAATTTAAATGAATATTTTTGGTTTATTTGATTAAAAATTAAATTGCAATGACGACAATTGATTGTGACCAAAAACTTCAACTACTTATGAAGGGCACAGCTGATAAGGCCACAACCTGATGAGTTAAACTGCTAAATCATTTCTACCGCTACCTTGGCTTGCTAAAATCAATTGTTTACACACGTAACGTGGTAATAGGTTTAATATTTGATTTTTAGAAATATTCGTAGTAATTATTTTATTATTTTGTGTGTGTTAAACGTTTACCTTGAACGAAATGAATATTGAAATGTTCTTCACACATTTGGGCTACAGATTTTGGGTAGAATAAGTTTGCTCAGTTTTCAAAATGCTACCACATTTTTTTAAACTAAGTAAACTTCAATAAATTTAAATATATATAAAATACATAATCAGCCCTAAAATGTTCCTACTACTGGGACTTAGGTATTGGGCCACGCGGGCTCAATGCAGGTTGATGGGAACCATTTTTTTCTCCGCGCTGTGGTGGAGTGAAAGTCTGATTCTCTATCAGACTTTTGCGGACTAAAACCCACCTTTGTTCCTTTGCGTTCCAGGACCATGATAACTCTTTCGATCATTCCCGCAGCCCCAGCAGGGATCGGCCCTACTTGGACCCAACGGTTTTGCTGACATCTCTGCAAGCAGCAAGCGTAGAACATTACGCGCCTTTCATGACTGGAGTTTGGTTCTCAACAAACGGCCAGACACCGTAGGCACAGGCATGTAGACGGTGAACTACCCATTGCTTGTCGTCCGCCAACCTCTGAGCCTACGGAGGCCGAGAATCACCCTGTTAATAATCTCCCGGTGATACTCGGGTGGTGGATGTCGCATGTCTTTAGGTTTTAAGAAATAGAGATAGCCGGTATCTTCAAGAGGTTTTCATTCACCGTTTTGAGAGCACCGGCTATTAAATTAACAACATAAAGTAAACCGGGTGCCAGAGTTTGAAACCGCGACCTACAACTCGTGGATCGGGACCGTTACCACTGGGCCACCACTGCCCACCAATGAATGTTTAATGTGACACTATTTATGAGAATAACCTAAACGCTAAGCTAGCTTAAAGAGGGATGGTATATTAGTTTTTTATTATTGAAAATCACTTAAAAATTTGCTATTTTTCAAAATTGTTATTTTTTTACCGTTTTAAATTTAAACCAGCCTTTAATCTTCTTAAAACACGTAAACGCATTGCAAGAAATATTTCCTTATAAAAACTTACTAACTACCTACTTCCATATAAAAAAAAATGCTAAAAAGTGCAACCAAAACCAGAAATACCGTTTTTTTTAGAATGTTTTTTATTTTATACTACTTAGTTATGATACCCCTCAGCTACACCTGAATATTATGCAAGTTCTTCTTCTTTATTTTATTTTATATTGCTCACCAACAATTGACTACACATATACAAAGATATATATGATACATCAAATAAATTTATAAATTACTGAAAGAATTCCTTACTGGTAAGCATAACTTGCGTAACTTTATTGTTAGTTAATGCCTCCTTAAAACTAAGTTATTATGCCAGTTTGAACGTTGTAATGATTTTAATTGTTTTATCTACACATTAGTATAATAAAGAGGTAAAGTTTTTTTTTTTTTGTTTGCAGGAGGTAATCTCTCGAAAGTACTGGACCGATTGCGAAATTTCTTTCATCGATAGAAAGCCGCTGGCAAAAGCTAGTATATAATACTTTTAAACCTACTAAGTCAGTCAGAGTGTATATCGATAAGATCACTGCAACTGTTCAATAATTTACTTAAACGCGGGATGGGAGTATTAGCATTAGCACCAAGAACGTTTCTACGTAGAGGGGGACGTAACAAGGGGATTATGGGAGTACATAGGCTTTTCGTAGGCACACGAATTTAGCTGCTGTTCGACAATTGGGGACAGCCAATTTTACACCTCAACATCAATTCTATATCTTCTATATCTGTACTATACTTATATTAAATCTGAAGTGAAAATTCTGTACATTGAAAATATCAAAAAATAAATGGCGGGGGTGTTACTAGACCGACACCGAACCCAAAAATGTATTTAAAAAATTTTTTGTCTGTCTGTCTATTTGTTCAGGCATCACGCAAAAACTACTACCGTTGAAACTTGGTATAATTATTCTTTAATATCCTGGGCACCACACTGGGTACTTTTTACCCCAGAAAAGTATATACAATAAAAAACAAACTTAATTTTTCGGTTCGATCCTTAAACCCGATTACTGTACCAACCGCAAATAATAAGTTTTTCGTAGGTTACGTCACCCGCAGTGGAGTTCACTAAGGGGCGCTGCATACGGCTAAGATCCATGCTAATATTATAAATGGGAAAGTGTGTGTGTCTATTTGTCCGTCTTTCACGGCAAAACGGAGCTACGAATTGACGTGATTTTTTAAGTGGAGATATTTGAAGGGCTGGAGAGTGACATAGGCTACTCTTTGTCTCTTTCTAACCCCCCACAGAAAGGGTAACCGTGTCACCCCGAATTTAACGCGAGCGAAGCCGCGGGCGAAAGCTATTATTAAATATAAGTCCGGTAAATCTCTCCTCTTCTGTAGGGATAACATCTTAAAATGTAAGAGTCTCTGTAAGATTGCTTTTCTTTAGCTATCTCGGAAGAGTATGCTAAGTGCCACAGAAAAACCTTTTTTGGACCCTTTTCAATCTTAGTGTGTGGGTGAGGTTTCCATGCAGCGTTGCAATACTCTAACGAGCTGTGGACCAAACAGTTATACAGCAGAATTTTAGTTTTATAGTGCCGAAAACAGGTGACATTTCTTATGACAAATCCAAGCATTCTTGAGGCTTTCTTAACTATCGTTTTGTAGACTTGTTTGATCAATTGTTTAGACCCTTGCTTGTGACAGAGGGACGAACAGTCGAGGGCCTGATGGGCTGAGGATCGAGGATGCGCGAGAGCAATACGGCGGCTTCCGCATGAACCCTTTGAAGGTGGAAAACTATAAATAGGAAACCCATTTCTTCTTAGAATTACTTAGGTTACCTATATCTTAAAATTTCAGATATATAATACATAAATAAAGACCTTGAACTTAGGTAGTCAAGTTTTACTGGCCAACTCTCTTTGGGTTGGTCATGTTACATTGCTAATTATTTTTTCCTTATAAAAAGTCAACACCTGTTAGGAACATAAAAACCTATCAATTAACATCTCCTTAGTATTTCTGTGTCATATTCCATTCACAACTATCATGCTAATTGTCCTTATAGTCATCGTTGGCCTAATAAACCAAATGGACATACCTAATACATTAGAATAAACTTTTTTTTGTGTATCCCACACAAAAAAAAGTTTATGCTAATGTAACTAACAAATTACTTCTCTCGATTTGTGTAAATCAGACTTTTACTGTATTCTAGAACTACAGTAATTCTTTTGAATAATCCTATAGAGTTTGCAAAACTTATCTACTACTACTGACCATCACCGCTAAGTTCACTTTTGCTCGCACTCGAAACGAAAACTCATGGTTTGGCGCCGCGCCGCATGAGTCAAGCGAAAAAAAAAATTAAGTGATCTGGCACAAATTACCACAATGGTACGTATGGTGTTCTTTAGAATTGTAAAAAACTACCATGATACCTAGATTCTTAATATAAAATTAACTATATATAATATCTTACAGAACAGCATTTTTTATGTATGTTAGTCGCTACCACTTTAGTCTGTACCGAAATTTCACAAAGTGATGCTTTGCCATGAATCAAAACTTTCAAAGAACAGTAGGCCGCACGTCAGTAGTTGTCAATACCAGTATGAGCTGCGGCTCTAGGTAGATAAAAGTGTTACTACTGATGATGTGCGGCCTAGCACAGCACAACACAATCGAGGGTCAGTGACAGCGCCTCCTACGTGTCTCTAAAACGCATCAACTTCTTAAACCTTTCAAGATGTACTCACCAAGCAATAACTTCTTTTTCAGCAACAGCAAGCCTCTCTTGTTCCTGGGGCTCCTGTCGTGCAGAGGAGTATCGAGGAGGTACTGCTCTGCCGCGGACTCGGGCGCCGGCTCCTGTTGCGCGCGCGCAGCCACCGCCGCGATCAGGCATAATAGCACTACTACTGTTGAGGTCTGCATGGTTGATTCTGGGAATAGTCAATACAACCCCAATTTATTAAAATTGTAGACTAATTCACACAGCTCAGAGGTAAAATTTTATGCTTGTGAAAGTTTTTTTTTTATTGTTAGTAATATACACTAATGCCGATTGTGACCAGTTACTTGTTATCCCGGAAAAATGCTCTGGTCTCGCTGAATAACCCACAAAAAACTAACTTTTAATCTTTTTTTATTCGCAAGACGATCCAAGATCAACGAAATTTGTACACTTGTTTAAGCGAGATATCAGAAAACAACTTTCAAGCAGGAATTAAAGCTACTGAACATAACATTTTATTTTGTTTTTATTTATGTCTGCAGTACGTACGTTAATGTCACTTGCCAGTCACTACTAGAATCAATAATTTAATGATAATTATGATATGAAAAACTGAAGTGGGACTGGGCAGGACACGTCTGCCGCATGCCCGACAAACTGTGGGCCAAAGTAGCACAAAGTTGGTGCCCTGAAACAGCGCGTCGGGGTCGCGGTAGACGACGAAGGAGATGGCGCGACGAACTTGATAGATTCCACCAGAACTGGCAAGAAGAAGCCCGGGCGCGCGAAAAATGGAAGGAGTGGAGGGAAGCCTTTGCCCAGGAGTGGGACAGAACAGGATAACAAAAAAAAATTATGATATCAATAAATAAAGATGAATGAACCCTTGAAACATGGATAACAACTTATAAGAGGAGCGATAATGTTTATATTTAGGAAGTCTGAACAAAAGAATGGTTAATACAATATCTGATGCGTACAAACACTTGCTTCAACAAAAGCACGAATACAATGTCATCAAGAAAGTAATCATAACTGTTATATTTGGAAGTACTTCTTAATTCATCAAACGCCTGCGTTCGCTCTCTTATTATGTCTCTAATTACCGTATTCGAAATGTTAATCTACAATTGCTATAGGATGGTGCGGGTGTCAGACAGCTGTCGGATTCATACAATGTAACCTATTCTTTTTTCTCGTCAGAGATGCATATTTTCGTCCTGCTGTCATCTTATCCATGCTATGTAAAAAAAGCCCTTAGGTACTCGATAGGTAGGAAGGTATTTAACCTTTGCCATATAGGGCAGCCGGTGTCATCTGCGAAATTGCCGTGTTTTTTATGGTTGGACATCGTTATTATTTTTGGCCGTAAACATCCCAGTTCTTGGCGTTCTGGCAACAAAATACATGCGGAAGCATTTAAATAAATATTTATACTTTTAATTTGACTAAATTCAGTATCTGCTTAGCAATTTACTGTAGAATTATTATGTATGTCATATTATTGATATTTTTTACGGTATTTATTTAGATGTTATTTTAGCTTGACCTAAGAATCGATTTCACGTTCCTCAGATAAACAATTTCAGGGACATAACTGACTGCTACTATTGACAAATTAGCATGGTATCTGTGTAATAAGTAGTAAGTGGACATACTGAGCCCTACCGTTTTAGTTGTTTATTCTAGGCCTACTACTTCTAAGATATTGTGATCGATGGCGATTTTCCAAAAACAAACTGAGACGTATTTGTCTCTATTGTTTGTAATCTATGTTAATTTATCGGGCAGTCAGGGTAATTAAGATTATTGAGCCGCTTCACCAGAATCTTTACTGACGGTACGACCACAAAAAGACCTCAACCTACCCATAGCGAGGCTTAGTTACTTGATACAGGGGAAAACCGACCTTCATACCTCCATTTATAAAAATTCAAGAAAAAATAAAATTTTGCCAGCCTAGGGTCTTTTGGGAACAGTCACATGTGGTTAAATACAAAAAAAGTATGTGTTTCTACATACATATTATTTTGTTATTCATTTTGAATTGATATGAACGAAACATATTTCGGTACAAAAATTTTCTCGAAAAAGAAATGTTGCAATTCTGCTAAGAAGCGCTCCAACGGAAATTGAGACATTTCTATTTGATTTTCGTTCAACATTTCCTAGCCATCTCCTTGACGATCCGGTTGCGGCTGCCGCCAGTCGGCGAGAAAGCATTTGCTTCGCTACCTACCGACTGATGCACGTCAAAATACTGCAAATTTACCGAAGAAACTACCTCAATATGAACAAACGACGATACAATTTGAAAGTATAAAAACTGGCCAAGTGCGAGTTGGACTCGAGCACGAAGGGTTCTGTACCGTCCTTAGGAAAATTCAGAAAAAAAAATCGCGTTTGTTGTATGGGAGCTCTCCTTTAATATTTATTTTATTTTGTTTTTAGTATTTGTTGTTATAGCGGCAACATAAATAGATAATTGTGAAAATTTCAACTGTCTAGCTATCGCGGTTCTTGTGTTGCAGCCTGGTGCCAGACAGATGGACAGACGTACAGACTGCGAAGGCTTAGTACCTAATAGGGTCCCGTTATACCCTTTGGGTACGAAATTCTAAAAATGAGTAATATTTCAGACACGAAGGATGACATTAATTTGCATCTGTACTTATTCAAAATAAATACCGCAATAATGATGGTAAACCCGATACCTAAGTGTAATCAATAATTCAATTGTGGAATCATATTATACTAGCTGACACGTGGCTAGGTGTGTCAAATATCGAATGTAAATGAGCCATCAATATCACTGGGCTTAAATTGTCCCATCATGACGAGCAGTAAATAACACCGGTATTGCAAAAATATACGTGATGTGACTCAACCGTTTGATTGTAGAAAAGTAATACTAATCACGAATATATTTATTGATGTTGACTTTCTTAATTTATTTTACATTTTTGGTCGGATAGTAAAAAAAAAATAGTTACTACGTAATTCCTTGGTATAAACCACTACTTTCATCCTACACGCTCTCACTTTAAGAATACCTGTAACTAAACACTGATGCGTAAGAAAAAATGACGCAAGTACCTTGGCGATTAGTTAACGGACACACAACACAGCACTGCAGCAGCCACTGACATATGATGACAATGAGCTGGAGTCCATTCCTTTTATAGATTGCACTCCGAAGCCTCGGAGGAGGGCGGCGGCCGATGCGTTGCATAGGGTTCAAGGAAATCGCACGCACAGGCATCGGCGTGACAGACGTCCCTTTTGTTCGTATGTACCGTTTTATCATTAATATACAAGGTTTCCGTGTCTTCTTCAGCCATTTTTAATATATTTATGGTTATTTTATGGGGCGGAAATATGCAGTTTTCGCCAATATTCAACGAAATCGAAGAAATAACACGTCATACGTAAAACATTAATATGCTACTAATTATGATTTTTATTTCTCTTCCATCTTTTAACTGAAAGTGTATGTAGGTTTGTTAATTTTAATAAAACAGGTTGAATAATTTATTGAATGAATTAAACCCCAAGCGAACGCCGGCGTTCGCTCTCTGTCTATTGTGTCTATAATTACGGTGTTGTAAAGGTAAATAAATGTGTAAATTTGCAGTTCCTCTTGATCTTTACAAAAACAATCATGCAAAGTTGAAAGTAAACCTCAGTTCGAGGGTAAAACAAAAGATAAAAATACATAGTGAAGGCATAGTTCTAAGTTGACATAAGATCTTTAAAGTTCACGAGTTGAGTTACTCCTGTGTCAATGACTGGTACTTAACATACCATACATTGCCGCTTTGGTGGAAACCCCATGTTTAGGAACGTATTAACACACAGAAAATTGCCGCTTCACGTTGTATAAATATTACATCAAGGTCACTGTCAATGCATTCGAACAGTAGGTAAAGTCAAGGATGATATTATATTTGCGATACATTCTACTATTCCATTTATATTAAGAAAAACAATTTTAAAAAAGTGAACGTGTTTTTAATTAAATAACGTTTTTTGGGGGAAGTAGAATTGTAGTAAAATTAAGAAAATTATTTAAAAAAATCCTTTTAGTGATTCATCGCTTCAACGTAGGTATCATCATTTTTCTGCCCTTGTGCCATATTCATCTCATCAAATATAGATATTGATTTGTATCGAAACAGTCGTCCATTGCCAAACGTTAATTTTGAGATGGAATATGAACCTCAGGGCCTAATAAACTGCCGTCATTATTAAAAAGGACATAACAATTTCTTTTTAATTGAGTTATACACCTATATACAAGGAATCAGTGAAAAAAAATATTCCGAATACGTATCTATTTAATTTAATTTCGAAAAAATATTAATGAATATTTGTCAAAATTCAATTAATCATATTTGGAAAAATGATGATGATGATGGTGATTTAACTCAATTTCAAGTTGTGCCTTTTTTAATAACGATGGCAGTATATTTATCAATAGGTACTATGGCGTATGTTAAGTTGGCAAACCAATAATCTTGTGTACAAATAAGGAACCTGTTACGGATTACTGCAAATAACCTGTAATGTAACTAGTTTTTTTTTACGCGCAGTTGAACTCACGTAAACGCGTGGATACTTACCGCCAAAATGATACATTTCTACGTTGCAATTAACTGAAATTACTCGTATTTTAGCTTCAAGACCGAGTCAATCATTTTTTCCTAATTACTTTGACTAAGATTTATAATATAACTAGCTTATAATAATAATATAAATAACTAGTTGCTACCAGAGGGTTTGGCTGCGTGAAAGTAGAGAATTTTCCTAAAGGTACAATCTTCCGGGACAACGAGTCCTATGACGTATTTCAGGACATAGTATAGCATAGCATAGCTTAATCGGCCTTATAATGTTCCCACTATTGAGACTTAGGCCTCCTCTCTAGGAGAGGGAATGGGCCGTAATACACCACACGGGCCCAGTGCGGGTTGGTCGATGTCACATGTCTTAGAATTTTTGGTTCTAGGACATGCCGGTTTCCTCACGATGTTTTCTTTCACCGTTTTTAGAGCAGTGGTGATGAAATTAAATTACACAAAGTAATGTGCCTAGCTGGGTTTGAATCCGTGACCTACCACTCGTAAGTCGGGGCCGTTACCACTCGGCCACCACTGTTCTTCACTGTTCTTCGGACATAGTGTATCCGTGAGATAAATTTCATCAAAATCCGTTCAGCAGTTTAAAGCCATGGAAGAGTAATAAACATACACAGATAAGAAAAAAAAAACAGAAACATGCGCTTTTATTTGCAATCGCAATAGATCTCTATGGAAAAGATCGTGTAAGAAACTCCATGGACACTTGTAAATCAGTAAATAATTACAAAATTATGGTTAAGTACATCGTTAATGTTGAAATTATACGTATATGTGAGAACGATTGAATCATTAACTAGCGTCCCTCATCAACTTCACACTGCTGTTAGAAACCTTTGAAATTATTTTCCTTTCTACGTTATAATATGCATGCATTACACTCTTAAACCTTCCTCATGAATCACTCTGTCTATGGATGAAAACGGCATGAAAATCCATTTAGTATTTTTTGAATTTATCGTGAACATACAGACGCAGTAAAGGACTTTATTTGTTTTATTATATGTAAGGATAAAGAAGCGATTAACTATTAACCTGATTGTGCGACACAAATATTATGTAATACTAGTTTTTGCCCGCGGCTTCGCCTTCGTGAATGTCGGTTATTGCGGATGCGAAATCATAGTTGAAGCCAGATAGAAAATAATCGGTGTTCTTCCCTGGGGTTAAAACTTACTCTGTACCAAATTTAATCAAAATTGGTTCAGTAGTTTAACCGTGAAATGTTCACAGAGAGGATGACTCGGCAAACGTTGCCCTGCCATATAAATTACCAAAGAAAAGTGGGGGGATGGAGTAGGAGAGTAATAAATCACTTACAACCTATTCTTAGACCTACCAAATATACGCAAAAAAAATCATGAAATTCCGTCAAACCGTTTAGGAGGAGTTCGATAACAAACACTGGTGACACGGGTTTTTTATACAACATTACTATTAATTTTAGTATGTGTCAAAACACGAAACACGTGTCTAGTATTTTTTTGTAAAGAATCTATGTACAAAATTTCATAACTGTGTCATGAAAAATCAGCAAGTTATAAGCTTGTTATGTTACCTAGTTGACCGCAAAAGTACATAGTCACCGGGCCATCTGGGATTGTTTTGTTCCTAAATCCATGCGCTATTGTCTCATGCCCGCTAAGACCTACCGTGACCTGTGTTGTACTTAGTAGGGGTATCCAACTTGTGACCTTTTTAGGGTTCCGTAGTCAACTAGGAACCCTTATAGTTTCGCCATGTCTGTCTGTCTGTCTGTCTGTCCGTCCTCGCTTAATCTCTATGACCGTTAGCACTAGAAAGCTGAAATTTGATACCATGTATATCAATCACGCCGACAAAGTGATAATACAAAAATTGGTAAAAAAATGTTTTATAAGGGTAGCCCCCCTGTAAGTGCCCCCATGTAAAGTGGGAAGTGATTTTTTTTTAAATTTCAACCCTAACGTGTGATATATTGTTGGATAGGTATTTAAAAATGAATAGGGGTTTACTAAAATCATTTTTTGATAATGTCAATAATTTTGGAAATAATCGCTCCAAAATTAAAAAACAATGTGTGTGGGACACAATTTTTTAATTTCTATTTCTAACTTTATATCTCTAACTTTTGAACCATAAGTTTAGAAAATATGAAAAAAATCTGAATAGTAGAACTTTATAAGGACTTTCTAGGATAATTATTTTGAACTTGATGGAAAGAACAGTTTAAAAAAAGATAACGGGTTCTACAAAATAATTTCTGGACCAAGTTTGTAGTATAATCGTATATGCTTACACTTATTGTGACGGACGGGAAACTACGGAACCCTACACTGAGCGTGGCCCGACACGCTCTTGGCCGGTTTTTTTAATTTTTTTTGGAAAAAAAATTATAACATGATGTAAAAATTATTGGAATCAATTAAGTTAACATCAACTTATATTCTAGTGAAAGACAAGCCCTTTCATGGAAACTATTTGGCAAAATACTGAAAAGTTAAAACAAAAGTTCGCTGCCGCTCTACATTGGCATTATGTCGTCTAACAGAGCTATTAAAATATAAAGCGCTAAGATAGCTTTTAGAGGATACTTTTTTCACGATCGACATGACATGTCTTAAGCGCTATGAATTTCGTAGTACTTACGTGTTTAGTTCCACATAGTGTAATGACATGTTGTCAAAATATTGAAAAGTTAAAACGAAAATCTGCTGCAGTGCTACATTGGCATTATGTAGTCTAACAGAACTATTAAAATATAAAGCGCTGATAGCTTTTAGAGGATACTTTTTACGCGACCAAAACGTCTTAAGCGCCGTGAATTTCGTGGCACTTACGCATTTCGTTCAACATAGTATAATGTTCAAGGTGTACAGTCGACATTAAACCTGAGTCGAATGAAGTGAGTGTACGACACCCCTAATCTAGTGCATAGTTACAAATATTGTTAGTTAATGATTCAACTATATTCAGGTTTCACATATATACTAAAAAAAATGTGTTTTATTGGAAAATGAAAGTATAGATTTGATTAGCACAATCTGTCTCACACACGTCTGTAGGCGATAAAATTGAAATAGAATTGGAATAGAATACCTCCTTTTATCATTCAACAAATTAAGATTAGTAACAAGTTTGTTGTCATGGAATTGTTTCTATTAATATACAAAATTTCAACCAAACGTAACATGATGACCTCAGTCACTTACAAGAAATTCTTTAAGCTTTTAAAAGCATATGTTCTATAAAGCATCATATAATATACATATATCGTGTTTATCCTTAGAAATTACGCTTTTATAATATCTACACTAATATTATAAAGAGGTACAATTTGTTTTTTTTTTGTTTGTAGGAGATATCATTTTCGCGGGGTAAATATGGCCAGAAATCGCCCTAGACAGGGAACTTTAGAAGGAGAGAGAAGAGGTCTTTGCCCAGCAGTGGGACACACAATAGAAAAAAAAAAGTAGGAGATAATCTTTGATCCGATCAGCTAAAGTTTTTTCACTAATAGAAAGCTACTTTATTTCTCAGTGACATAGTTTACATTTTATGTATGCGGGCGAGGCCGCGTGCAAAACTTAAATGGCTACACACATTTATAAAAAGGAGAGCTTCTCACTTCCATTTGGCCTTTTACACTAAAATATAAACCTTAATATTTAGTTCTTGATGAAATTATCTGTAAGATGAAATTATATGTCGAAACGAGGAAAAGTACCCGTAAAACTTTTACACTTATACTCCAAATTTTGATCGTAATCCAGAAATCGTGGCAGTAAACCAGTGCTTAGTTTTGTCAAAGTATGCTAACTTATTTTTCATAATTCATAGTTGATCCCCTAGTCCCCCTTCTTTATATTTGTAAGTACTTTCAGACCCTGAAAAAATGTCCATTAATTAAGAATATTCCAGCCCCGTGGAAGCTTGGCAAATAGGTACGCTCAAGAACTCTGTTTAATTTCAGGATAACAATATACACCACCATATTTTTAATGAAGTCAAAAAATAGGGTTCTATCAGTACCCGTTAATTATCATATTTGTGTAGTCAAAAGCAAAAAAAAATACGAATAATTATTGCTACTTGAAAATAACACGCGCAGTGTTTTTTCCATTTTGATCGCCATTTGTTCATTCATAAATCAATAACATAAACACTATACAATATTTCCACTAATAAACGCTAATATCTTTGCTGTGTTATTTATTGAGACTTTAATTAAATAATAACAAGACCTTTTCTATTGTTAGTATTAGTGCAATTAAAAAATTGTGGCTGTATATACACTAAAGGCTAAAATTGGCAACACAAAATAAAAACCGGCCAAGTGCGAGTCCGACTCGCCCATGAAGGGTTACGTAGCAGCAAATAACATAATTTAATAATTCTTGTAGTTCGTTGTAACTTTGATCGATGTTTTAATAATAGTGTATTATTTTAGATTTATGACGTATTAAAAAAAAACTACTTACTAGATTTCTTTCAAACCAATTTTCGTTGGTGGTTTGCATGATAATGTACATCATATATTTTTTTAGTTTTATCATTCTCTTATTTTAAAAGTTAGAGGGGGGGGGGCACGTTTTACTACTTTGGAAGTGTCTCTCGCGCAAACTATTCAATTTAGAAAAAAATGATATTAGAAACCTCAATGTCATTTTTAAAGACCTATCCGTAGATACCCCCACACGTAAGGGTTTGATGAAAAAAAAATTTTGTGTTTCAGTTCTTAGTTAGGACCCCCAAAATTTATTGCTTTTTTCTGTTTTTGTTTGGAAATATTAATGCGGTTCACAGAATACATCTACTTACTAAGTTTCAATAGTATAGCTCTTATTGTTTCGGAAAAAAGTGGCTGTGACACACGGACGGACAGACAGACAGACATGACGTTTTTTACCATTTGGCTACGGAACCCTTAAAACGAGAGCTCGTCAACTCCACTTTTTACAGTTAAATATAAAGCTTTATTTTTAGTTCTTGATGAAATTTTTCGATTGTATTGAAACGGGCAAAAATACCCATGAAAATAACTTTAACGGTTATAATCCAAATCGTGGTCGTAATCCAGAAATTGCGATCGCAATCCAGAAATCGCGACAGTAAACTAGTGACCAGAGGGCTGGACTCTTCTTCAGTCAACGAATCAGCATTGCCATCCAGCGTGGCAATGCTGCCAGCATTCTGGGCACTTTTCCCAAACGACGAATTTTTTGATGCCCTCTGAGTTTTCCCGGTTTTTCAGACTTTTTTACTTGTTTGTACACATTATTATTTTAAGTTTGTATATATATACCAAGTGATTGAACATTAATATAAATTTATGGAAATATTGTGCAGGCTATTGATTATGAATGAATAAATGACGATCATCCATCAAAAGCGAGCAATTAAAAAAACCGGCCAAGTGCGATTCGGACTCGCCCGTGAAGGGTTCCGTAGCAGCAAGTAACATAATATAAAAGTTCTTGTAATGTGTTGTAACTTTGATCGATGTTTTAATAATAGTGTATTTTTTTCGATTTATGACGCATTAAAAAAAAACTACTTACTAGATTTCGTTCAAACCAATTTTCGTTGGTAGTTTTTTTAGTAATGTACATCATATATTTTTTTTTAGTCTTATCATTCTCTTATTTTAGAAGTTAGAGGGGGGGGACACACATTTTACCACTTTCAAAGTGTCTCTCGCGCAAACTATTCAGTTTAGAAAAAAATTATATTAGAAATCTCAAAATCATTTTTGAAGACCTATCCATAAATACCCCATACGCATGGGTTTGATGAAAAAAATTTTTTTGAGTTTCAGTTCTAAGTATGGGGACCCCCAAAATTGATTGCTTTTTTTCTATTTTTGTGTGAAAATCTTAATGCGGTTCACAGAATACATCTACTTACAAAGTTTCAACTGTATAGCTCTTATAGTTTCGGAAAAAAGTGGCTGTGACATACGGACGGACAGACAGACAGACAGACAGACAGACATGACGAATCTATAAGGGTTCCGTTTTTTGCCATTTGGCTACTAAAAAGTAAACTAGTGCTTAGTTATATCAAGTTATGCGAACTTATTTTTCATAATTCAGAATTAGTCCCCTAGTAATATTATTTAATATTCATGAGTACTTTCAGTCCCTGAGAAATTACCTGTGAATTTATAATAGCCGCGATCTCGGTTAACTAGAGCTACGAATTTTATTGTACTGTTGACTTTTCCAAGAAGGTTGACTTGATACATTAATCCTTCAAAAATAGTAGAACGTGTAGGTACATCCGTATTTCATTGGTAAACAAATTAACTATTCATACAAATACCTCTAAAATAGTCTAAAGGAAGTTTCTAAACCAAAAACTTTAACAAAAAAAAAATGATTTAGTTTCTTTTGTTAAGATGTAGGGTATTAATATTAAACCAATGTCGGCTATTAAAATAAAACTTTTTCATAATTAGATCGTAACTATAATTCTTCTAGGCCAACGTTAAAAATTCAAATGAAGTGTTGTATCATCTAGAAACAATACTAGTTATACCATAACTTCATGGTTATCCTTTATGAAGCAATGAAAATACGATAATGGTCAAGTAATTATAGTATTGATTATTAACATATTTTTATTTCGACGTGTTCTAATAACGTTTAAAAAAAAGTTTTTCGTAATAACATTGAGAAAATTTACTAGTGTTTGTTACACTAGTAAATCTCAATGTTATTAAAAGTAAGTAGGTATATACTTTATTATTGTTCCGACAATTTTACATTAATTTAATACTTCTACCAAACTTAACAACAGCAGACTCAGCTCCCAATATATTATGTTATTTATATTATTTTTGTTCCATACTTTAGGTACGTATCATATTTTACTGATTGATATTTACAAGTGTTGTTCTATATTTAAACGAGGAGTTTTAAACTATAATAAAAATACGTCAATAGGGATTCTATTTACATATTGTTAAAAACTCTCTCGCACTTGGAACCTGTTTATTTGTCGTCGAAAAGTCATTCATTTGACATTCCGCAAAATTCTTCAAAACCTGTCGAGATAGTCATAGCTGGTGATGGGTACCTCGTGGGTAAACACGTGAGACGTCAAGTCATCCTATAGTTCGGGGGGCAATAGTGGCATAGACATCTCACGCCTTCAGTCAATCGAATTCATTTCTCGTAGAACATATTTTTTGTTTAAGAATTGCCATTTAACGTGGCGTGCTGTCAGTGTTCTGGACACTGTAATAACACTATGCAGGAAATTTACATGAAAAAAAATATTTGTCAACCATCACAATTCATAGAAAAGTTTATCAGTAAATACCCAACAATAGTACACAAACTATGAAAACAAAATCAAATTAGATCGAAAAGCAAATGAGATATACATTTTTTACCAAAAATATCTGTTTGTTATACATAAAAAAAAATATTTGTGATAAAGACATACATGTCATACATTTACACAATTATATTTATTAAATCTGTTATCATGAGTATATTACTATCTATTATATTATATAACTTAAAGACAAGATAAATCAAGTTTTTGTTAAAATGGCACATTTTTGTTACCACACTATCCGATACTAAGCTGCAAATTGCAAAAAACAGCCTTTTTAATGTTCCCACTGCTGGGACTCAGGCCTCCTCTCATCTAGGAGAGGGAATGGGCCGTAATCCACTACGCGGGCACTGGGCCCGGGCGGGTTTTTGAATGTAACATAATTTCGATTTTGACATGTCAGATTCCTCACGATGTTTTCCTTCAGTGTTTTGAGAGCAGTGGTGATGAAATAAATTACACAAAGTAATGCGCCGAGTTTAAAAAACTCGTAAGTCGGAGACGTTATCACTCGGCCACCACTGCTCTACCCTAGAGCATACACAACAATATGATTAAGTAGTGTGTCGCTTGGGTTGGTAAATAAGCTGGACACTTCTGTGTGACTGTGAAACTTTCCCAATCAGTCAGTTTTTTTTAATTGATATAAACTAGTGCTTGGCTGCGAGCGATCCCACCTGATGGTAAGAAGTGATGCGATCGTCGATGGTGAGGCGCACTGTTATAGAAAAAAAGTCTATTAAAGGAACAAAAGATAAGTACCTGTTTACTAGAAAACACACGTTCTCTGATTTGACCTGTAAGGTTTAAAATCTACACTGTAGGCGTTATGAAAATATAATAAGTATATTCTGTATAATAATACTCGTAATACCTTTTGATTATTATGTTCAATTTTGATTTACTATCTGATGTTATCTTCTTTGTGCAAGAAATAACAGCTTCAACATTATTATTTTGAATATTATCTATTCGAGCGAAAAGAGCTGTAACTCCGGATATTACATTATTCTTTATTTTATAGCACCAACCTAATAAAATCGTTTAACAGTTTGTACTCGCTGAGTTTGTAAACATAATATTTTTATACAAGGTGCAAGAAAATCCAAACTTAATAAATTAAAACTTGTTATTGTTCTCTTGAGCAGTTTTCTTCACGATATTGCTGCGGCCTCCTGTAATTGAAGAAGTGCACTAATTTAATACTTAATTTATCATTGTATTTTTGTCCGCAAATATACATCTTGGAAGTCCTTAATCACAAATCTACAAAGCCTGGAGCACAGACGCCAGCGTTTCGGTATTTTACAGGTTGCATAATTGGAGAGTGTACGCAGGAATTACATGACTTAGTTCCGTTTGCCATCACCTTTTTACCATCGGACAACCTGACGTATTGAGAGTATTTGACTCTTACGTTGTTGACACCTCTACTGTCCAAACTAAGCGTTTCGCCTTGTTTATACCGCGTACATCGAAGAACTGGATCGATTTACTTGCTGCGGTCTTCCCGTCCGATTATAAGTGTCTTCAAAGCTAGAGTGAATAATATAGGCTCTTAATAAACAAGTGCGATTCACCATCATCGATTGCATCAGTGCTTACCATCAGCACTAGTTTATATAATTAAGCGAAAACACTATTATTATAAAGGCGAAAGTTTGTGAGTGTGTGTGCATGTTTATAACTTTTTCACGCTTAAACGGCTGAACGGATTTCAATTAAACTTGGTATACAGATAGACCTTGTTACATTTTGTCCAAGGAATATGTTCCCTTGGAATAATTCTCTACTATAAAACGGGCGAAGCTACTGGTAGCAACTAGTACCTAAATAAATAGATGTTGGTCGAACATCGTTGTTTTCATAAAGCGCTAACAGTTTAAACCAGATCTACTCAATGAAGCAATGAGAAATGTTTTAATCTATACTAATATAATAAAGAGGAAAGTTTCTTTTTTGTTTGTAGGAGGTAATCTCTGGAAGTACTGGTCCGATTGCTAATTTTTTTTCACCGATAGAAAGCTGCTTTATTCCTGAGCGCCAAAGGCTATATATTTTAAGTACGCGGGAGACGCCGCGGACAAAAGCTAGAACTTCATAAAGCAATTACTACTAAAGTCACACAATGTATGATACTTCATTCACATGACCGGTATTTAGCATAATCGTCAAGTTCGACCTTCTTGGTGTTTGTCCAGCGCTCGATGTGGCCGCAAGACAAGTCTGATGTCGAAATGGAAATGAGAAGTCGCACCTACGAATACAATCCCACTCGTATGAACCGCAAACGTCTAGCTCGTGCGTTACGGAGAATTCTATGACTTACGAAATGGTGAGAATTACCTTGTAAGTTGGTATGGGGCGTGGCAGAAAATGTACCGACGCATTTCGAATCTAAGGTAGGTACAGGGGATTTATTTATTGAAAACTAGCGACTTATCTCGGCTTCACACGCGTGCTAATTATTTGCACGTATGTGTATGTGTTTTTAAAATTTGCTCATTATTCTAATAATCCCATAAATAAAACAAAAAAAAAATATTCATTTGTTTTTCCACACTAATAAAAACACAGTACAGACATTAAAATAAATGGCCACTCCATTTTTTTTAATGTCTATATACTGGAATCTAAATGACTTAATTTTTTTCTTTTGCATATGTGAGCCGCATTTTACCAATATTCCACCAAATGGTAAGCGATTATATAGTCGACGATGGAGCACGTTTACCTATTTCCCCTTGACTTATAGATCTTCAAGTTAAGACTAACAGGAAACATTGACTCCGGCAGAGAATTCTACTCCTTACCTGTACTCGTAATGAAAGTGTTCTCATAAGGCTTTGTACGTATGGGTAGAATGTCTACCATGTATCAAGTCCAACACGTTTCACACACATCTTACCAAAATTAAACCCCCTGAAAAATTACTACTATTTGTTACTATCTTAAAAAATAATAATTAATTAGATTTTTATATAATGACTCTGGGTAGATAGATAACTAAAACTTAATAAACAATTTTGTCTGAAGTCAATTAAAATTAGTTTTGCCTAATTAACTGTATTTGACTGTAACATAATACAAGGTTTACCTATTTAATTTTTTAAAGTTAATAATATGCCAAAAAAAATACAGTGAAATGAATATCAGGTCAATAACCTGATTCTTAGGGTTCCGTACCTCATAAGGAAAAAGCGGAACCCTTATAGGACCACTTTGTTGTCCGCCCATCGGTCTGTCTGCCAAGACCCTTTATCTCGAGAAAACATGGAGGTATCGAAGTAAAATTAAAACCATTTACTCAAATCTGCGGTCCCTTCAAGCTGTGAAAAAATCAAACTTCTAAGTTAACGAATATAAAAAATACGGCCGTTTATGTCGCAAAAAAACGTATATTTTGATACTCTCAAAGATCGAAATTCATAGGGTACTTCCCGTTGGCCAAGAATCCTGAAATTTGGTACAAAGCAAGGTCTTATAGCACAGGTGCAGGAAAAAATCTGGAAACAGTAAATTAGTTGTAACCTAAATCACAAAAAAAAAAAAAATCAATTCGGAATAATCTACGAGAGTCCATTCAAGAATTTGCATGGAACCCTCAGTGCGCGAGTCCGACTCGCACTTGCCCAGTTTTTTAATAAGGTGTAGAAGATAATCTAAGCATAAAAGTTTTAAAATAAATGAAAAAAGCCTACCATAATAACGGCGGTTTTTTACGAGATCAAAATCAAGTTGGGATTTGTTCTTCGTTCGGCCCACTGAGTTTTGTCCCACATAAAAAAATCCTGGTTTGTCCCATACTACATGCTTCTTTCGTCCCAAAATGTTATTTTAATTATTTTGTTCTCGATTCGTCCTATTTTATATTCCTTGTTCGGCCCATATTTTTTTTGTATAGGCGATTTTTACATTTTTGTACACTCAGCAACAAAAACGTATTACTATTTTATGAGTACAAACTATATACTAGCTTCTGCCAGCGACTTTGCCCGTGTGATAATAGAAAATATTTGCCTATGTCACTTTATGTAATGAGGTAGGATTTTTCTAGTGAAATTATTATTAAAGGCGGTCTTGTAGTTTCTTATTTTATTCAGTACTAGTTTATTATGGGCCTTGAAGACACCCAAATTATAATCGGACGGGAAGACCGCAGCAGGCAAACTGTTTCAGTCCTTCGACGTACGCGGTATAAACGACGAGGCAAAACGCTTAGTCCAGACCGTAGAGGTTTCAACAACGTAAGGGTGAATATTCGCCGTACGTCGGGTTGTCCGATGGTAGAATTGCGATGGCGGAATCATGTCATGCAATTCCTGCGAACACTCTCCGTGCCCTACGCCTGTGCTCAAGACTTTGAAGGTTGGACTTAACCAAATCTGGATCACCAATCCTCTTCGCACGCCTTTCCACCGAGTTCAAAGCTGCCAGGTGGCATTTTGCTGCACCAGCCCATATAAGACTGCAGTACTCCACACACGAACGGACCTGTGCTTTGTATAACATTAAAAGCTGTCCCGGTGTGAAGTACCGCCGGACCTTTGCAAGAACGCCTAGTTTCCTAACAGCTACCTTGGCTTTGGACTCAATGAACCGCCCAAAGTTAAGGTCTGAATTTCAACCACCAAGAGCTGAAGGCGGTCGGTGTGCTCCAGGGATAAATTCTGAAAAGTAGGAACCAAGGTGCACGGGCTCCTTTTGGCGGTGAACATACACGCTTGTGTTTTGGCGGCGTTGAATCCCACCAGATAGGCTTCAACCTACTTGGCGACTGCCTGTAGTGAGATATTCGTTCGCTCTACCATAGCCTCTCTTTCGGACCGGATTAGCTCCTTACTAGCCCGAGCACTGGGCAGGTATCTCTCTACAACTGTGCTATCATCTGCATACCCATAGATATTGAGCACCAGCAGATCGTTGATATGCAACAGGAAGAGAGTTGCAGAGAGAACAGACCCCTGAGGAACTCCGGGATTTTGTCGTCATGGGCTCTGATGAGCATCCGTCGACAACAACTCGGAGAGACCGTTCCCTCAGGAAGTCTTTTACCCAGTTAATCAGACCAGGGGAAATGCCATACGCTGGAAGCTTACTTAATAGGCTAGCGAGCTATTCATCATTTCAGCCGATACACGTCCACTGTTGGACATAGGCCTCCCCCAAGCGTCGCCACACCGAACTTTCCTGTGCGTCCCGCAGCGAGCTATTATTTTTTAAATATTATTCAAAAATTTCAAATAACCACTTACATTATTTTTGATGACTGTACTTTTAAAGTACTTGTGATTCGGGACGAAACAGAACTTCAATAGTGTTGTGGGACGAATAAATAATTTTTTGGAATGTGGGACAAAACTTCGGGACGAACGAAGAACAAACCCAAGTTGGGTAAGTTTATTGTTTACGCATAAAATAGATTATTTAATATTCTTTAGCGCAACTAATTCTCACTACGTAATACATATTTTACAACGAATAAGGGTAATAATTACAATAAATAACTACCAGAGTGTACTTTGTGTTTTTGTATTTTATTTTTAAGTACGTTATGTATTTATTTACTTAGATATCTATTGTATGGAATAAATGTAATTCTTAAGTAAAAAAATATGAAATAAATCCGATTAATATATAACTACCATTACCACTAGGTAATTTTTAGGGTTCTGTACCTAAAAAGGAAAAACGGTACCTATAGGGGATCACTTTGCTGTCCGTTCGTCTGTCTGTCTGTCTGTCTGTCAAGACCCTTTATCTCGAGAACGCGTGGAGGTATCGAGTTGAAATTAAAACCATATACTCATGTCTGCGATCCCTTCAAATTATGAAAAATCAAACTTCTAAGTTAACGAATAAAAAAGATGCGGCCGTTTTTGACGCAAAAAATCTTATATTTTGATACTCTCAAAGATCGAAATTCATAGCGTACTTCCCGTTGACCCAGAATCCTGAAATTTGACACAAAGTAAGGTCTTATAGCACAGGTATAGGAAAAAATCTGAAAACAGTTTTATTGTTACCTACGTCACAAAAAAAAACATTTTTTACAATTCGGAAAAATCTTCGAGACTCCATTCGGGAATTGTAGTTTGCACGGCACCCTCAGTACGCGTGTCCGCACTTGCCCAGATTTTTTCTTTAAGACTAAACTAAAATAAAGTTTACATTTATAATCAATTACATGTAAATTATAAGCTTGCTTCTGCTAGCGGCTTCGCCCGCGTTGAGTTAATTTTCTCCATAAAAAATTTGGTCACAGGTTTTATCCTTTAGGTGGTGAATTTTAGAAAATCCTCACCCATTTTACAAAGGGAAACGTTGTACCTTAAAATATCACGCTCCTAGTCCCAGTAGTTTTGGCTATACGTTGATGTGTCAGTCAGTCAGTCAGTTTCTCCTTTTACATAAATAGAAGATAGATAAGACAAAGAGTTTGTTTGAACGTTCTAATCTCAGGAACCGCTGGTCCAAATTGAAAAATTAGTTTAGTGTTGGTTGGATAGGCCTGTGTATCAAGGAAGAATTTAGATATATATATTTATATATATATATATATAACATCACGCTACGACCTACAGGAACGGAGCAGTAACCAAAGACGTGAGTAAAACCGCCGGAAACAGCTGCTATAGTCTGTCTAATAAGTCAACCGACTTGGGAATTTTGTATAATATTAAATAATTAAAAAAATACTTATATTCGATACTTTTCATAAGGTTCTTCTGTTAGTAAACAATGATCTGTATCTCTTAATCAACCTTGATTATTGAACCCGTGTTGACTACATCAGATTTCATTAAATCCTAATAATTACCCGAGTCGTTTAACTTATTAGACAGACTCTAGTAACAAAATAATCAACTCGGTGAATTTATAGCTACATTTTTAACGTCGGAATATAAACAGGTGTTTATTAGAAACGTAGGCGCGAATCAAAATAAGATCAAGTTATTGTTATTAAGGATTTGTTTCTATTAGGTATATACCTGCTTATGACAATATTGGCGATTCTGAAAATGCCAACTCGCCTTGAGCAGGCGTGGGAATTAATACTATTCTCTCTAAGAGAGAAAAAGACCTTGGCCTGGCAATGGGATAGTTACAGGCTGGAATTTTTTTCTTAGTTTAAAGCTACGAGCCCGAACGTGACCAAGGTCTCACTAGATAGCGCTGTATTCGAAATATTTAGTTTTTGTTTTTATTATGGGAACATTACTAAGTCAAAGAAATGGTATATTTGCTAAAATCCACCTAATTCTGTCTGTTCATCATGACTGTAACAGGTCGACCAAATTGTCTTTTAATTATCTCACAGATGGTGTAAAAAGTAGAGTATGCAACACGGGGATAAAGCTGTCTTTGTCTTAGGCGGCTTGAATTCCTCACTCACTCGGGTTTCTTTATTCACTCGAGTTAATTTTATAAATCCCTCACTGTCGTTCGGGATTAAAATCAGCAACCTTCGTTCCGTTCGGAATTCAACATGCCGCCCGCGTCATAAAGACCTACTCACATAAACTACTATTAATTTGATTTAAATTAGGCCTCCGATTCCTTTCTTTTGACCACTTGACTGAGCGTTAACATGATAGCATTCCCATAAATTTAGTGTCCTCGCAGACGTTCCACAAATAAAAGCCGCTTCTAGCTTCTTTCCGTGGCGGCCTTTTTTCGTGGCCCGTGTGCGGTGCTGCCGCCACAAAAAGAAGCTAGAAGCCGCTTCTAGCTCATTTTTGTTGTGGCGGCCTTTTTTTTTGCCGGTGTTTTTTTGTGGCGGCTTTTTTTATGACTCGTGTGCGGAGACACTTCAAGTTTTTACGACTGTAGATTATCAACTTGGCTAAGTCCTCTAGTGCTTGAATGTAGTGCTATAATTAAACGATAAAGTTTAGAAAAATCTCACTCTGTAATAGGTCTTGTGTCTTAATATATCAATACGTGGATAAAGTTAAAGTTAATGAACTGTTCTGTGTTAAGGAACCTACAAGGCACTCAACCCTAATATAGCTACTTCGTTAAACGATTCCACCTGATGAATCAAAACCAAACACAATTGCCATCATAACTTCCAAAGGCGCGCAGCTCAGGACCGGATTCAGGTTACCTAAACGATCTATCATCATCGAGCGACCCGTATATGGTATAAAACATATATAAAATTACACAATAGTAGTTTCGGCTGGATGATTATCATGTTTGAGTAACGGTTGGGTGCTTCCTTGTCGACCGCCTCGCGTGGCGATGCGCCTGCTCATGTAATTCGTAATTACGTCAAATTGCGTGGCCAAAATGATATAAGGCTGTTACATTTAGCGGCATAACGAATGCAGGGAGGACCGCTCGACCTGACTGCTAATGGCTCTAAGGAACACATTTGCCTTACAAATAACACAGTGTGTCGGGCTAAAACACTAAATAAAAGCTAGTACGTAATTTTTGCTCATTAATCTTTTGAAGCGAACAACGTGCACGTTAAGCGTTCTATGACTACCTACTTGCGTAGTTAGTATGTGCTCCTATTTTTATACGGTGCACGATTTTTCTTTGTGCAATTATGTGGAAATGGGTTAGAAGTGGTGCCACGGTACTTTTCGATACAGCATAGAGTAATTAACTTCTTTGGCCGTGTGTTTAAGTATTTTTTGTAGGAAGTCAATCAATTCGTAGTTGCTGACCTAATTCATAATAAATTAAGGCAGAGCTTGATTGGTGCGTAGTACTTACTAAATATAGGTAACACATCCCTAGCCCTTATGTAAGTAACTAAGATTAAAAAGTCAATACTCATCATAATGAAAAACTTTATGGGACAACCCTGAAATCGCGAAAAACAATCAGCAGTGCAGTATATTTTGTGGACGCTGATTTTATTTTCCTGACTTCAGGGTTGGTCCTTATTTCAGGAAATCTCCATATTGCACTTCCAATACTAACCTTCTTCATCGCAATTGTCTACCTATTTAGCTACTTCAAGTTCAAAGTACAAATTGCCTCCAGGGCTTTTTTTAGGTCGGAAAAGGAATCATCCAATGATATCTCCCACGTGAGGGTGTGTCAGACTTTGACATTTTTTTTTTGAACTGACAAAAACCCAATCCTTTTCCTTCGTGGCCTTTCATACCATGGCCGAATTTTCCTTTCAGAAACAAACCCATGGCCCCAAACTTCGAACCCTACTTACTGGGCCTATAAAGGCCTCCAGAGCTGCAGTGCAGGATGGTACGGAAGAGGTTAGGTATATGAAAAAAAGAGGTCAGTATTAGTCAGTAAAAGCCGTACACTCCCACTCGGTCTACCCGATGCGCGAAAAGCTATTTTATGACTTCCCAGCCAAATAAAAAAAATCCACTAAGGTATTGCTTATTATTACTATTATCAGGAGCCCGTTGTGTCATACTGCAGGGCAAAGGCCTCCCTTCCGTTATTCCACTCTTTTATGCCCTTAACCACTTCTGGTATAGGTATTGTTTTTCAAAGTATAATTACTTTAATCTAAAATAGTCAGTCAGAACATTGTGATTGTGCCACTAAACTGACTGTTAGCTATTGTGTACTGGAGAATTAAACTAATGCCGTCCTACAAAAATACATAGAGTACATGGCTCGAATATTTTAAACTTGTTTTTGTAGATAGGAATCTTTGTATGTACGCCAGTTTTAGTTCTACACACGTAATATGCATGAAAGTAAATCGTGGTGAATTTACCATCAAAGATATTCTGTCTACATTCCAATAACATTCATCAGGCATAAAAATATTCGTGCACTGTCAATGGGAACATTGAGATCAGTGGTACTACTACCACAAGCTCTTAACGCGATCCAATTTACGAACTAAACTGTACCCCTAGCCAAGTTGCTAATCAGCAATAGTTAACGCTAGTAGAAAGCTTCAAAAACCCGTACATTTTTTAAACGTCTCAACGCTCAGTCACGGGGTCAGAACAAAAGATTCGGCGACGCAGCCAACTCGAACCGTTTCGCTTGCGCGACGCAAGCGAAACGGGTGTAACTTGGCTAGGGGGGCTGAACTGTTATGCCTTGATCACACGTACCGAGTAAAACGGCGAGACAGTAAAATGTTGCTCGGCCGAGACAGTGATGTAAGCGAATTGTAGAGAAAAATGGTAGGCCGAGCACTCGGCGCTGTGTTTACACGTACCGACTGTACCGAGTACTCGGCCGAGAGTACTGTCTCGCCCGTTTACTCAGTACGTGTGATCAAGGCATTAGAGGGATGGAACTATAAGAGGAAAATATGTAATTATGTATAATACCATCCCATTTTATCACTCGCTGACATTTTAATACGTCATGGCAAGTGCCCAGTATCCAGAACATTGGCTGAAATTCTCTGCCGAAGCCAGTGTTTCCTGATAGCTACAATCTAGCCTACCTACTGGGCAAGGGTGCTCCATCGTCGATCACATCGCCGCTTACTATCAGGCGCTTGACCACTATCTGGTCAAGTGCCAGCATATCAATAACATGCTATATCTAGAGGATGTATAACACCGTTCCTTTTTATCACTCTGGCATAGGGCTTTCAATACCGGTATTACGGGATCCCGTAATACCGTGATCACGGATATATTTTGGTATTTTTTCAATCACGGTATTGACTCGTCAATACCGTGATTACGGTATTACAATCCTTAATGTAAATTATTGCGTTTTGTAGTAATAAACAGCAAGAAATTGTATTATTAATATAAATTACGATTTAATATTTTTCTGACACTTGTATTAAGCGCTAACTCTTATCTCCAGCTCTCCCGCCCGCACCTCGCCTAGACCTGTTTCTGAGTCGAGCGAGCCTAAAGGGCCTATTACACTGCGCGTTATTCAGCACAAGACAGTCTGACTCCTGTTACGCTATGCGATATTTTTTTCTTACAATTTGCAGTATTTACACTTTTGTAAATTGTAAATATTATTGTGAATGTAAGAACTATGTGGATTACTCTTTTCTTTTTTATTTTCACATGATGTCTGGCAGTTTTGAGTATTTGATGCCGTCTACCCAAATGTAATCACTTTCTTTGGCATTGTTCGTCAAGTCGTTGAGCTCCTTAGTAGTCCTGAGTTGAGCTACACGCACACTAACAAATGCTTGCACTGACTGGACAGGTCCACTTAAAACTGTGTGGTTCTTTCTACAAAAGACCATCTCAGGCTCAATCTACATGGTTCTCATAATAATATGATTTGACCACTACATGTTTTGCTGTATGGACTTTAAAAGGGACTTTGACCCCTGAGTTTGTTTCGGTGTTTCTTCTCAGAGTAGTCAGCTAGGAAACACCGGCCTCATCAAGTTTTAATTAACGAGAAAAAAATTAACGTGTAAAAGTGTTTTTATAAAACCTACTTGCAAAATAAAGATCATTTATCAGAACCATAGACTAAAACGGTCTGAATAACGCGTAGTGTAATAGGCTCTTTACGACGTTATTGTTTTGTTAGTCAGTATTTCAAAAGCGCCCGGGTAACATGTGCATGTGAACTTGGTCATTGTGTATTTTTGATAAGTTTGTGATCTTGACGAGCAACATGGTACACCTATAGTTTGTCTCAATTCTCAACGGATCCCGCAATAGTTTTTTTTTTTTGTAAAAACCGTTGACGAGTCATGAATTCACAACAGATAGAAGCATCTAAACTTGTGACATTTTCCACTTTGATTTATGTCTTTTTTACTTTAACTAATCACGTTATCCGTTAGATCTACAATTAAATAGTAAAAATTTAATATTTCAGCCGTTTGAATGTGGCTTTGTTTTCTAACTTCAATTAATATTAATTTTGCCTAATTAGTACTTATTAACTACCACGTGTACAAAGTAACAATTCAAAATTATACATTTAATTGGTAGTTTGGTACAACAAATACATAGGAAATATTCTTATATTAATAAGAAAGACACGAGTCTTGATGCTTGCTGACTTTTAAAGGCAATTTAGGTACGTACCGAATGTATCAGCCAGTAAACAATAGGTACGGCAGCGCTATGCTTACTTGAACCTTATTAAAACTGCGTTTTAACCTTATTAGAACTGTCGTAAACAAGTTACAGCGTCAAATAAGCCTAAACCTTACGCAGCTTAATGGTTTTAAGCTGCCATATTTTCTAATCGCTAGCTTCCAATGGCTGTGCATACGTTCGATACGTCTCGAACGTATGCACTCAAGCGTCAAGTAAGCATAAACCTTAGGCAGATCTATGGTTTTAACCTACCTTATTTGCTAATCGCCGGTAAACAATAGGTGGGTAAACGGTAGGTAGCGCCATGTTTACTAGAACCTTATTAGAACGGTTAAGAGAGAATAAAGACTGATTCGAAAACAAAAATACGTATTTAAATGGCTTTATTAATGTCCTAATTAAAGTTCTTATGAGAAGGTATTACAGTCAAGCACTTATATAAAAAATAAAAAAAATTGAGTTCAATACCGTGATCACGTGATCACGGTATTGAATATTCTAATACCGGTATTGATACCGGTACTGAAAAAGTCCGGTATTTGAAAGCCCTACTCTGGCATGACTGAAATCATCATGGTAATTCCCCAGTACCCAAAACATTGAATGGAATTTTCTACCGGAGCCTGCGTTCTCCCTTCCCTCCCTCCTCTTAATCACGTATCCTGCTGCTACTCAATGCTGACCACAACTCTACAAAAAATAAAAATGTCTTTGTCCTAGAGTTTATTTTGTGATTTTTCCATTCACTGTGCATTAAAATAAAGGAAAAATACCAACATTCCCTAAAAATTTTCATCAACATTCTCAACCCCTCCCTTTCCGGGCACTTTCGTCCAATTTCCATCCTACCGTTCCTGTCCAAGGTGCTCGAGGCCTGTGTTCATAAACAGTTCTCCAAGTTCATTTACCAGAACTCCCTTATCAGCCCATTCCAATCTGGATTCAGGCCCGGGCACAGTACTGTGACAGCTCTCCTAAAAGTGACTGACGATATAAGGTGGGAATGGAAGACACCAAAGTTACTACTTTGATGTTAATTGACTTCTCTAATGCTTTTAATACCGTCAGTCACGAAGTCCTCTTGGCTATCCTTTCTTGTCTTATGGTCTCTCACGAGGTACTGGAATGGTTTTCTTCTTATCTTCGGGGGCGCCAGCAGTCAGTTCGTGCTGGAGACTCTGCTTCAGGGTGGTGCGACCTTGCACCTGGCGTCCCCCAAGGCGCTATTTTATCTCCTCTTTTATTCTCTGTTTTTATAAACTTTATAACTGCTAAGCTTCAGTGTGCGTATGATGATTTGCAGTTATACTGTCGGTCAAGTGTGGACAACATATCGGATGCGATCGAAGAACTAAATCGGGATTTACAGGTGATTAAAAAATGGTCTGATAGATTCGAAGTGGCGGTTAATCCTACGAAAGGTCAGGCTATTATAGTTGGGAGCCCCCTTAAGCTAAGAAAGCTAGATGGACTAGCCGTACCACCCGTAATCTTCAACAATACGGTGATCCCGTTTGGCTCTGAGGTCAAGGATCTTGGTCTGTATGTTGATGCTTGTCTGGATTGGCGGAAGCAGATCACTAATGTCAGTCAAAAAGTCACTGGAACGTTATGGTCTCTTTATCATCTGAAGAATCTCCTCCCAGCTCACATAAAGGCAATGCTTGTACAATCCCTAATCTTTCCCATAATCGACTATGCTATGCTGATGTGTGCTACTATGACCTGAATGCAGATCTCCTCAATAAACTTGACTGTCTTCTGAATAACTGCATTCGATTTGTCTTCAACCTCCGTAAGTACGATCATGTATCCGAGCATCGTTTGCTTTTAAAATGGTTACCCATTCGTCAGCGCAGAGCGCTAAGGGCCTTGACTACCCTGTTCTCTTTTCTAGATAATCTTTCTTCCCCTTCTTATCTAACTTCAGAACTTCAATTTCTTTGCTCTGGGCACAATAAAAATCTTTGGTCTACTAATAATCGTCTTCCACGATGCCCCTCACACTGCTCTGGGCTTATCCACTCTTCCTTTTTCTTCCAGGCGATATCTCTTTGGAATGCGCTCCCTCTGAATTTCAGGATGACAACAAGCCGATTTTCTTTTAAGGTGAAGGCACGTGAGCATATTCGCAAGATGTTGATAGAATCATCAGTCTGTCTGTCTGTCTGTCCGTCCGTATGTCACAGCCACTTTTTTCCAAAACTATAAGAGCTATAATACTGTTGAAACTTAGTAAGTAGATGTATTCTGTGAACCGCTTTAAGATTTTCACAAAACTAGAAAAAAAGCAATAAATTTTGGGCGTCCCCATACTTAGACCTGAAACTCAAAAATTTTTTTTTTTTCATCAAACTAATACGTGTTAAAAATGATATTGAGGTTTTTGTCATCATTTTTTTCTAAATAGAATAGTTTACGCGAGAGACGCTTCCAAAGAGGTAAAATGTGTGTCACCCCCCCCCCCCCTGTAACTTCTAAAATAAGAGAATGTTAAAAAAATATATCATGTACCTACATTACCATGTAAACTACCAACGAAAATTGGTTTGAACGAAATCTAGGAAGTATTTTTCTTTTTTTAATACGTCATAAATATAAAAAAATACACTAATAATAAAACATCGATCAAAGTTACATCGAACTACAAGAACTTTTATATTATGTTACTTGCAGCTACGGAACCCTCCATGGGCGAGTCCGACTCGCACTTGGCCGGTTTCTTAGAAGACTAAAGTGGTTAAAATATAATCACGCCGAAATGACAGGAGAGCCAGGCGGGTGAAAGCTTATCGTTTTGTTATCAAATCTTCTCCCGCTCTGGTTGGAAGTTGGGGATTTGTCAGACTTTTACTTACTAAAACGAATAATGTTTTTTCAATTGCCAATTGCGTTCCACGATCACGGTAACTGTTTTAAACAATCTCGCAACCCTGGCAGGTACCGGCCCTAGCAGACCTCGGTTTAGTGACAGCTCTTTGAGACGCCTGGAACTTAAGGTACTTCAATCGACGTTTCTTCAGTTCAATTATTATGTTTCAAGTTCACCACAGCAAATATCCCTATCAACAGGACAAACCCAAAAAGAATTTTAAAAATGAAAATTCCATATAAGTTATACATTATATTCGTCTGGGCATAGAACTTAGAACCTCACGCTCAGCAGTCGTTAGTAATCAATTACTTCCCAAGCATGAAGATCACGTAACAGCGTAAATTTTCCACTTAGAGGGATCTATTCTAAGATTTTTAAGTACTTACATAATTTTTTGAAACAAGTAAAAGTTTTTCAACTCTAGACTGGACTAGGCTTTCCTTAAACAGGAGTTTGTAAAACATGATTGGAATATTAATTTATTCGTCGCACATAAGGTGTCCTCTCATCTCATCATAGTGCCACCTGTCCCGTTCAGAATGAACTAGCAACGCTGGTACTCAGCGTAGTTTATGGTACCAAACATTCCTCGTGACTCAACAGTACAAGCGTGCATAGGTTTCCATGGAAGTACTGGATAATTAAGTACTACGTCGAACATGCATTGGATGGCGCTACGTGAGCTGCATATCGATTCGTGCCGGTCAGCTGAGTCATGCACGAACGAGCCGAAAACGTATAAATATGAATTTCATTAATCAGTTAGAAATCTAATTAAATAAGTGATGTGCTTATTTCGAGTAAATATACACACTCTGGTTAAACACTGACCTGAATTTCAATAAACTTTCGTGACATTAATTTGGGCGCAAATCAAAATGAATAGCAATGGTAAGTTTGGCTCGTCACGAACTAGTTTCTCAATGGTGATTCGTCCATCCATATACTGTAGAATGCAGTGAAAATAACTCCATCTATGTAATGAAATGTATTTTCAGTTATACCTACAAGTGGCCTCTTGGTCTAGGGGTATGATTCCTGCTTTGGGTGCAGGAGGTCCCGGGTTCAAATCCCGGAGGGGCCCTGTTTTGCATTGATTGTTTTTATGTTTTTAATTATGTATCCACATAGTAGTAAGTAATTACATTAAAAACAATACAATTTCTAGTATTTTCTCGTTAAAACGTTTTAGTGGACTAGAGATATTGTCGTTTGGTAACAAAGAGTGACTTTAATATATAATAGTTCAATACAAAACAACATAAGAATAATATTATTCTCTTGTATTTTCTACTTACAGTTGACTTTACAATACGAAAATGCCTAATTAAAATACATAAATATTTAAATATTTAAAAGCAACATCTCTTGGCAATAACTAAAACCACTTCTTACTTTGTTAAACATAAATAGCGACATCTATTTTCATTGCTATGAGACAATTTTAAAATCAAAAAACGAAAGTAGATGTCACTGAAGTCGCAGAACAGCTGTTTTTATGATGATGTTTTGCTTTTCAATTGCTGCCAACTTCATGTCATACTAACCAGTTCATAAATCAGTCAGTGAGAATTCGTGTTCGATTTTGTGAGTTGTGTTATTCATTACGTCGAATAATTTGGAGTACAATTATTTTGTCAGTAAATTGTATGACTTGTGCAACCAATATTGTTTTTCTTACCCGTTATTTTGTGTGATAATTGGCTATTACCCTATTCTAAAAATAGTGAATATTGTGCGTTCGACAGACTCCTTTCACAAAGGATATAAACGGGAGACTTCGTGTTTTACCCGTGCGCTTTTCACCAACACGACATCAACACATTGCGGATCGTAAGTAGAACCATTGAGAAGATGCTTGTAAAAAATATTTTCTGTGATGATTATGATAATAAAAACCAACATACAATGTTCAATTTGTTCTGTATTGATTTCCTTTCCACGATTTTTTAACTCTAGCTATTTATGCAATACATAAGACATTATTATAATGCGCGCTGTAACAAGAGCTTTTTTATAAACTATGATAACCATGAAAAGTATCGATTTATTTATTTTTCAATGGCTAGTAGACAGACTTAGACACTAGACAGCTGAGTGACAACTGCTGTTGAGTGTGAGTTTTGCAACGGTACGTGGTCATTACGGAGTTTTATAAGCTTTGCTAAACCGCATTAAAAACTTTAGGAAGTTATGTGAGGTGGAATGGATGCGAGTGTAGGATTTTTGTTAATAAAAAACAACACATTTTCGCTACATACCTGCTAAATGTACTTTTAGTTTCTATAACTGCAAAATAACATTAACAAAAATATTTTTAGTCCGGATGCTCTTTAATGCCGAGACAGTTGTTTAGCAACACTACTTAGCAAAATTATCTGCAGTAGGTAGATTTAACAGTCTGTAACTCTGTACCCCCAGACACTCATTATTATTATATAATTTTTGAGTCTAATAGCTACCTGCTTCGGCTTCTTGAAGATAACCTTTTGGAATTTTACCTGCACAACATACAGTATTATTTATTTGACTAGTGCAACTGCAACTCCACATTTTCATATTTTGCATACAGGTGGGGCAAATAGGTATGTCATTCAATCAACCCAAGTTTAAGCTGTCAAGGTATCTAGTGTATCAAGTTTACAGCTAAGAAGCATGTGATTATCTGTCTCGTCCTTCTCCATACAGGCTGTCTGTAACTCCATTGACACAGAGATGCTTATTAAAGGACCCATGGCTAGTTACAATGGCCATGACTATTACACAATTGAAGTTTAATCAGTCATAAGGCCTGTTTAGTGATGCAGCCATCTATGGAAGGAAGTGCATCCTTGGCCTGCCTACACTCACCATAGTAAACCCATAATTTGTGGCATTGGTCTATGGAGAGGGGAATGGCACAATGGTTTCAGACCCCATCACTACCATTCTGGAAAGCCCTCTAGTAAGTTTATCTGCTATTTTGTTTCTCTGGGGACTGCTGCATCCATTGATCCATTTAATAGTCACTTTATTTGTTTTAACAACCTGGTTAAGATGTTGTTAACGAGTGTCACACTGCACATGTTCACGCTGCATAGTAAACTCTAAGCTGATGAGTGTATATTAGCTTAGAGTTCATTGTGCAGCTATTCAGTGCTTGCAGGAGAGCTATGTTGTCTTAAAGTATGCATAGCAAATGGTCCATAACTTTCCTGACTTTAATGGCTAGAGTTGCCAGGGAAATGCCCAAACACTCAACTTGTATTGTTGTGGTGTGGCTATTGAATGTAGTAGTAGTATCTTTATTCATAAGAATAATATTACTTATGTCGGACACTGATTGTTTAGAGAAAATTTCGATTGGGGTTCCAGTACCAGTTATGGATCTTTCGGTCAGGATTCACAGCTCTAAGGGACAAAACTCTTCACACAAATAATCATGCAGTTGGATTTTTTATTTAATTGTTGATCGCTTTTGATTTGGTGAGTTAATTATTGAGTCCCACATGCAAAAGAGATCCATTGTTTTAAGGCTTTCTGCCACCATCTTCACTTTCTTTTGATAAAGAGGTTGAATGGAAGTAGTATTGGTAAACATAGCAATGAATACTTTTATTAATACTTTCCTTATTTTGCCAATTAATTAATTTCGTGATACCTAATTGAAATTTATTTATTTATTTATTCACTAAATCCACAGCTCTTTTACAAAAAATTTACTTAAAAATAAACTAATATTACAGCCAATTAAGGATTTACTATTTACTAACTAAACATTTATGCCTCAGAAACAAACAGAATAAAACGCTAGTACCATTCAAGCCTAGTAGTGGTGTGCTGTGTGAGTGTGGAATTTACCAAATTTTACAATTGTGCGACTGCTTTATTAGTACATTATTATACATGTAAGGTCACTCAGAAATTTAATAATAATAATTTACCTAAATTGAGTAAGTAATGCAAAAAATAATGTACCAGTCAGCAAACAAAAGTGTGTAAGCAATTTTACTGAAATTTTACAGAAGTAATGTAGGTAAAATGACACCAATTCACACAACCAAGGGAAAGTTACACAAAGCATGTGTTTCTTAATGCAACTTTCATGGTAATTTATAGAAAAAATTACAATCCACATTCATTGGTAAACTACTTTACTTTTAGTCATTTTTAGTTTGGAGTAGTTTAGATTATTGTTACTGTAACATTCTCTGATTATTAGGTATTATTATTTATCGTTTATTTCAGGCATTAATTAACCTTAGTAAGTACTACGTAATATTATTGAATTAAATTAAATTGTTATAGCAGAATAAATGAATTAAATACGGATTAGATCATATATTGAATAAATAATCAAAATAAGATTGTGAGTGTGAGTGTGACTCTAAATAAAAAAAAATGATGATGAGTCAGCATAGGGGTAGGTTCAGTGATTCATCTCTTGAACAAATAGTTAAAAAAAAAATTGCACGAGTTTTTTATTTCACATAGGCCTACATGGGCACTTATAAAACGTTAGAAGCTAGTGCACGGTTCGAAATTGGTCGTTTCATAGGGAGAAGAACCGGCAAGAAACTACATGGTTACTCTTTTAAAAAAATGGTTGTTCTTACAATATTTCCATGTTATAGTATTAATAGATGTTATTTAAGAACAGTGTAGACCGGTCTATGTTGTACTCAAAAGCACAATAAAAATAATCATTACAAAAAAGTGAGTCTAAATACTTATACCATCTCTGTATAAATAGTGCCTACCTAGTCCCACTGTAGCAAAATTAAAATGGCCAAAATCGACATTGATATTCCGCGCTTCTAATGTTAAAACAAGTTTCACTTACAACACAACAAAAAAATCCAGCGCGGGTACAAGAAAAATAAATTTTATTACTTGTCAACAAATAACTTTCTAGATGAACCAACGTGAATAGGTATGAAGTAATCTAAGAATTCGTGGAGTCTACAGTGTTCTTCCATTTACATTATAAAAAGAGGCTATTTATGAAAGCTAGAAAATAATAATAATTACAACAGTCAATAAATGAGGCGATAACAAAAGTTAGTATAAACAAAGTTGTTTCCTTCTGTCTATTTATCCACTATAGTCCTCCTAAATCACGCAACGTATTTTGATTTTGTTTTCACTAATAGAAAGAACAATAAGGAAGGTTCGTGCATGTAATTTGCACCCATATGACGCTTGACCATATGACGGGTTGCTAGTTAACAATAAATACCTACCTATGTACTTAACTAAAAATTTCATAATTTTATGTAATACATTCATCAATAATAATATTGCTTCATACGCAGGTTAATGCTTTAATTCCGGTTGTTAAGCCCTTGTTTACCTTGGTATTCAATTAATAATATGACATAATTAGTTTTTATAGTAACACTGTCACCTTACATGGTCCCTTATACATATGTGATTCAATTTTGATGTAAGTATAATAATATAGTTAACAAGCTTTTGCCCTCAGCTTCGCTCCCGCTCTATCCTACTATAACTTACTCTACCCTATTCTTCCCTACTCTACCTACAATATCCTAATTTTTTTTTATTTTTTTTTCTAAGAACATTTTCCTCATAATAACAAACAAAAGAAATAGAAATAGCGAAATCGATTCAGCTGTTCTCGAGATTTGCGCTTAGCAACATTTAGCGATTCATTTTTAGGGTTCCGTACCTCAAAAGGAAAAAACGGAACCCTTATAAGATCACTTTGTAGTCCGTCCGTCTGTCTGTCTGTCTATCTGTCAAGACTCTTTATCTCGAGAATGCGTGGACGTATCGAGTTGAAATTAAAACCATATACTCAAGTCTGCGGCCCCTTCAAGCTGTGAAAAAATCAAACTTCTAAGTTAACGAATTAAAAAGATACGGCCGTTTATGTCGCAAAAATTATTCGAAATTCATAGGGTACTTCTCGTTGACCCAGAATCCTGAAATTTGGCACAAAGTTAAGTCCTACAGAACAGGTATAGGAATAAACCTGAAAAAAAACAAAAAAAAATTGCAATTCGGAAAAATCTTCAAGAATAAATGGATTCGAGAATTGTAGTTTGCACGGAACCCTCAGTGCGCGAATCCGACTCGCATTTGCCCTATTTTTTACATTACAAATATTTACCTATGTCCACTAGACAGTAAATTCGTCCGTGTAGATTGCAGACTTTTGTATGCACACAGGTATCCCCCTGTTTAACTCCCTTTGAAAGAGTTTTTTTTTTTGTTGTGGTAATTCATCAAATAGCTTCTCCCGCTAAAACGAGTAGATGTACCTATCAGACTTCATCTCCCTAGCCTTTTCCGCATTAATTTGGGGTCAGCTTCCAGTCTAACCGGTGGTTGCGGCTGAATACCCGTGTGACCCCATGGGGTGACTGCCTATCAAACCTCTACAGCCCGGCTACTGAGCAACACGATACACCTTAGATAGACTGAGTGTGTGTAGGTGGTATCTGACTAAAAACCCACCTAGATTCCCGCAGTTGTTGGTCAATGGACTTTGATGCGATATACAGTTTTACATCTAGTCAGATCATAAGAATTACCCAGCAATGTAAAGCTGTCTCGTTGCTAGTTTTAAGCAAATAAGTGGTACCTATAATATTTAAAGTTTGGGACTTAAATGGAGGCCACTATTGTTTTTTACTTTAAAAAAGTTCAAGCCACACAAAGAACGAAACAATATCCGCGCCCTTCCGCCAGCAATCACATTCGCTCAGCAAAACTAATATCCGTCATTACGTAGCGTAGCTAGGTAGCTCTTTGTTTCTGACATAAGTGCCAAGCCACTTACATTATTATGTGTTCACTTCAAATAAGCGTTGACATTGCAATCTTTTTTGCGATCTACGTCGCCACTCGCCACACCTAGTCTCACGTGTACCTATTAGCAGAACATTCACCTTCACTATGTATTTTCGTAGACTCCGATCTACTTGTGCACTCTTCTGGATCTATGACGCATGCAAATCGACGATTTGGAATTTTAATCTCAAACCTCGATTCAATTGTGGGGTGTTTAACGATACATTTGCATTGCAAGCCAAGATGAGAAGTATACTAGGTCAGTATGCGCTTCCGTGTCGCGTCGCCGGCGTTGTCGGCGCGTGCGCAGATATGTGCACCACTTGCCAAACGACTCACCATTACTTTTATACTCTTTTCAATTTATGCAACAAGCCTATTAGTCTGATGCTGAAATTAAAACAAACGATTACAGAACAGAACAATTTCCAATCTAGAGCGTAAAAATTAAAATTATTGGTTGATCAAGTGAAAAAATGATTGCTTTGCTGGGCAACGGGCAAGAGCTATTAGGAAAACATTGACAAATAGTTCTAAACGTAAAAATAATTTTTAATAAATATTTGTACGTATCGATTTATTGATGTGTTTATGAACTCGCACTGGTGTGCAGCTGGTTATTAGCACGCACTGCGTAATCTTGACCCAGATGATGGAGCTAATTCGTGTTAATTCACTAATTCAGTTAGCTGCGCACCATCACGTTGTTGTTGTCAGCAGGGTCGGATGTGCGATGTATTCATTGAAACATGCTGACCCTACGACACTTCTTGATTTAACTAAAATGATTCATGCTTCAATTAACAATATTGTTTATTTGTAGTTGTAGCTAATACAAAGTAACGTTTTGTGTTAATTTAGTAATTTATTAGTAATCTATTAGCGTTGTCATTCAGTGCCAAATTATTTGAATTTAAGCTGTTATGACTAGGGTTGAGTATCTATCTCTATTCGATTTTAAGAAACCCTTTCGTATATTGCAATAGGTCAATTCCTCGCTCGAGTTCAGTCAGAGATTCTAAAGTACCGTTTCTAAGTTCGCAGTAACAGGGCCCCGAGGCCTGCAGCCGGAGCGGTGCCCTGACGAAATCGAGTTGCGCAAGCGCAGCCGCTACGACGCCACTATACATTTGGTTAGCGCTTAGTCTCCTTTTCGTCGTATTTCTTATGAGTTGTGATCTCATAAGAACGAAAGCTATCGGAATCTCATCGCCAATCTGCGAAAAACTTTGTACTTTTGTTGTATAAAGCTAGTAAATGAAAAAAGACATTATTCTCGTTTCCGAACTCTGATCTGATAGTCAGTAATTATCACTTTCATAAAGAATTTAAAATTCAACTGTATAAATGGCTCAATAATAATAATTATTATAGTATTAATGACTTTTTAAAATGAATTTTTAATAATTGTAATAGTATTAATGACTTTTTAAAATGAATTTTTAATAATTGTAATAGTATTAATGACTTTTAAAATGTATTTTTAATGTAATTAATTTCAATTTTGACATAATATTTTAGTGAATAAGTTTGCACGCTTTAGTTTTAAGTAAAACACGTTTGAACGATCTATTTTCAATAACACCTTTTATACCATGTTTTAAGCAAATAAAATATCTTTATCTTAAGAAAAATCATTTTTATAGGGTATGTACTTTGACATTTAAATAAAACCGAACACGCCGAACAGAGTTCGGCTTTGTTCGGCATTTAAGTGCAAGTCTTGTACAATATATTTGCCGCTTAGGAAAATCAAATCTAGCAAGGTCGAACGAAGACCAAATCGTGAACTGCATAATCGCACTAAAGCGTACCATTGTTAACATCGTCTGGTTATATTGAACTTTTAAGATCTAGATCTGATTGTGAAATATCGCTCCGAACAGCTTATTTAATTTCGTAATCAGACAGTATCCGGGAATAGGCCCATATACTTTACTGGGTGAGTCAACTTTTGATCAAAATTGCCCGTGGTACTCTTGAACATATTTCTATGGTCAAGTGCGAGTTTTGCTCATCTATCTATTTTTCGCCACGCTACATATTTCGCTAGCCACAAAACCTTATAGTAGGTACTTACCATTGACATCATGACATAGAATCATTAAATGTTGCAAGAACATTTAGCAGAATGATACGACGAAACTCGTCGAATGCTAGTCCGACTCGTGCTTGACCGATTTATATAATAGGACCACTTATGCACATAATAGCAGGTGGGTAGGCAGGTCTTCCTAGTATAAGATAATATAAATGATATTATAATTGACTTTACGGCTGTTGTCTTTTCGCATTATAAATGTCAATAGGGAAAACTAGTTTCTGTATAGTTGTAGTAGTAGGTTGTATGGAACCACTATATAAATATTCTATGGTAACCACTTGGTATGTAAACTAGCTGTTGCCAGCGACTTCGCCCGCATATTAGTAGAAAATTGTAGGAAACATAGCCCCAGGATTAAAAAAAAAACTGTGGTATTCCAAGATATGGTCTACCATGCTGTCTTATAAAAATAATATAAAGTTAAGGTTTGCCTGCTCAAGAGACGTAGTCCTGCTGATAGATCAGTGATTAGATTAGTTTTCTAAATACTTATTTATGGACCTAGTTAAAATAAATTTATAAAATTTAAATTAACATTAAGTATTTGACTTATTTTATTTTTAGGGTCCCGTACCTCAAAAGGAAAAAACGGATCCCTTATATAGGATCACTTTGTTGTCCATCCGTCTGTCAGTCAAGACCCTTTATCTCGAGAACGCGTAGAGGTATCGAGTTGAAATTAAAACCAAGTCAAGTTCGAGTCTGCGGTCTCTTCAAGCTGTGAAAAAATAAAACTTCTAAGTAAACGAATAAAAAAGATACGGCCTAAGAGTATCAAAATACTAGTATATTTAATAACATCTATGTAATGTACAACTATTTTGATACTCTCAAAGATCAAAATTCATAGGGACCCGTTGACCCAGGATCTTGAAATTTGGCACAAAGCAAGGTCTTATAGCACAAGTATAGGAATAAATCTGAATACAGTTTTGTTGTTAAAGGATACGTAACAAAAAAAAATGTATGCTATTCGGAAAAATCTTCGAGACTCCATTCTGGAATTGTAATAGTTTGCACGGAACCCTCAGTGCGCGAGTCCGACTCGCGCTTGCCCAATTTTTTATATTTATTTGTATTGAAAAGTAACGTTCTACAAAATCACAGATGGAAATAATTTTGCAAATCCTTTTAAATAGAAACCTTTCTAATCTGGTAGAAAGGCAAACTTTCAAGTAACAAAATGTGCACACATTGAAATGTGACGTCACCGCCATTAGTTTGCGTGCGTACAAAAGAAATGGTGAGATGTTCCCACCACGCAACTTCTCTCATCCTCATAGTAAAGTTCAACATGCTAATTGCTGCTTTATTTAATAGCCATTTTAGAATTTTATTGTTATTTATTGTTCAGTAAACGACAGGAAAATAACCTATCGAATTTTCGATAGGTCTCTCTAATTTCTTTGATTTTTTGTTTGCAGGAGATAATCTCTGAAAATACTGGTCCGATTGCTAAAATTTTTTCACCGATACAAAGTTGCTTTATTCCTGACTGACAGGCTATTTTAAGTACGCGGGCGAAGCCGCGAGCAAAAGCTATTAATACTGACGTGTATTATCTCACTGCATGAGAGTGAATTGAGACGTAGCAGGTAGTTATTGCATATGAACAAATATTTGTTCAGTAGATGTTCCCACGTCCCATGTGCAACTCTCCACACATTTTGTCTACACAGTACGCATACGCACACATACGATTCCACCGTTAATTGTTTTGCTTGTTAGCTACGTCACTTACTACTTCAAAGTAAAAGTTGCATTACTCTGTAACCTTCTACATCTTTATTCTCCTCACATATTATAAAAAATCCCCTACAGGATATTGCTGATATTCGCGACTAAAATCAAAAACTGCTGAACAGATTTTTACGCGATTTAATAGACGAAGTGATTACCTATAAAGAGAAGGCTTAAGTGTGAGAAAAGCCGAGAATTTAAAAAATTTATAACACCGTCATGAAACTAGGTTGGGCAAGTCCAAAATATTTTAAATTCTTCACAGATGTGTTATAGAGACTGACGAAAGGCACTAACGTCTTTGTTATCATTAGTCAAACATCGATTTATTAGTTATGCCGCCCTCGTGATATTATTCCTTCCTACCTTTATAATTTATAACCATCAATTTGTTTGTATAATTAATCAATTAATCCATAACATAAGCTATACCAATACTTTTTATCCAAATCTGTTCTATGGTCATTGGTTCAGTCGAGTAAAACAACGGATTATGCGTTCCAAACAAGAATAGGATGGATAGCCATGTTGTGACGTCACGTCATACTGTCAAATCGAAGAAATTGGATAGTGTGAACATATCAAGAAATTAAAAAATATATATTTATTTACGAATCGTAAACGAAAAAAGTTTAATCAAAATCCAGTTCTTCCAAACTAATTATGACTTAAAACAATATATATAACTGATTTATATTAAACAAAACGTTAAACTTCACCTAGATTTAACTAAGACTTAGTAATACAAAGCAAATAAAAACCCTTAATTGATACGCAAATAAGTTTTCTTTACAGACCATACTTTTCACTCAAAATTTGACAGATCGAGGTTATTGACTTTCCTATTCTCATTTGGAACGCATTGTAAGTACACAGACACTCAAACGTGCAGACAGACAAATACATACATTTTATCTAAATGTGATTTCGTGATAGTTAAGGTTGGTCCATATCGATCATTATAATATTTTTATACCATCTCTATACCAGAATATTTCACACAACGCCGTCTAGTCCCAAGCTAAGCAGAGCTTGTGTTATGGGTACCTACTAGACAACTGACAAACATACTTATATATTTCTTACTTACATGTTATAGATAAATTACCCAGACACGGAGCAAATGATCATGCTCATCACACAAACATTTGTCCTGGGTGAGAAACGAACCCACGACTTGCGGCATAGCAGTCAGTGTCTCTAACCACTAGACCAACAGGCCTGTCAAAATGGTAGAATGCAATAAAGTATTACTATAGAGTATTGATTTTTCAATAGCCTGATAACCTTACGAAGACTATTATTTTAATTTCAGTATTTCTAATACCACATTAGTTGCGGTTTCGGCTGAAAATCGTACTGCGGTCAGCCACAGCTACATAATTGTAAAAAAATCTTATATAAATCTATAAACTTATACAGCAGAGTCGGTATAAAACCTCGGGCAATACAGAAAGTGCACTCAATTATCTTCAATAAGATAAACGTTTCCAAGTGTTAACGAAGATATAATACACTTTATGAGTGATTTATTTCAATGACAGTGTCTACTGCAGTTTCAATTCGCACAAACCGTATGAATCTTCATTTGGAGCACAGAACGCTGTGTTTCTTTGGCCTTTTTAGGGTTCCGTAGCCAAATGGCAAAAAACGGAACCCTTATAGATTCGTCATGTCTGTCTGTCTGTCTGTCTGTCCGTCCGTCCGTATGTCACAGCCACTTTTTTCCGAAACTATAAGAGCTATACTGTTGAAACTTTGTAAGTAGATGTATTCTGTGAACCGCATTAAGATTTTTACACAAAAATAGAAAAAAAGCAATAAATTTTGGGGGTCCCCATACATAGAACTGAATCTCAAAATTTTTTTTTTCATCAAACCCATGCGTGTTGGGTATTTATGGAGAGGTCTTCAAAAATCACACTGAGGTTTCTAATATATTTTTTTTCTAAACTAAATAGTTTGCGCGAGAGACACTTCCAAAGTGGTAAAATGTGTCCCCCCCCCCCCCCCTCTAACTTCTAAAATAAGAGAATGATAAAACTAAAAAAAATATATGATGTACATTACTATAAAAACTACCAACGAAAATTGGTTTGAACGAAATCTAGTTAGTAGTTTTTTTTTAATGCATCATAAATCGAAAAAAATACACTATTATTAAAACATCGATCAAAGTTACAACACATTACAAGAACTTTTATATTATGTTACTTGCTGCTACGGAACCCTTCATGGGCGAGTCCGACTCGCACTTGGCCGGTTTTTTTTGTCTTGAAGTAACACGATATTCGTACAATTTGTCATTAGAAACGGGGAACTAGAGTGTTACCATTCATATGAACGGTTGCAAACACAATAGATGAAACAAGGACAGGCTACTACTACCAGACTACGTTTGTGTTACCTCCATTGTCCTCTAACTAAACCATTGTTTTAATACATGACAGACGTCATCAACATAAAAATCGATAAACTGTAATCTTGGGACATACATTAGTAATCGATTAATTGATCGACAGCTGAGGCTATACAGGCGCTTTTGACAAAATATAGGTACTGTTTAAGTTTTGTATTTTATATTATAATTACTATAATAATCACATTAATATATAGGTGAAAGTTTGGGACGGTGTATGATTGTAACTTTGTTACTTCTTCATGTTCGAGCATGAAGAAGTAAGAAAGTAACAATGGATTTGGGCAAAACTTGGTACACAGGTAGCCCGTGTTCTGAAAAAGAACATAAAGTAACTCTTTCCTGGGAGTATGTCATCATCATCCGAACGATTCATGATATTGTGCATCTCGCATCCATCGCATTCCCGCGACTCTCACCAGATCGTCAGTCCACCTTGTGGGAGGCCTTACAACGCTGCGTTTTCCGGTGCGCGGTCGCTACTCTAGAACCTTTCGGCTCCATCGACCATCCGTTCTACCAGCAATGTGGCCTGCCCACTGCCACTTTAGTTTGGCGATACTTCGGGCTATGGCGCCAACTCTAAGCATAACCCTTTCCATTGACCTTTGGGTGACTTTAAGTCTTCTTATGAGGGCCATTGTAAGCGACCACGTTTCGGAGCCATAAGTCATCACTGACAATACGCCTTTTTTTTTAATTTTATTATTCCCACTGCTAGGCAAAGGTATCCCTCCATTATTTCCATCGATCCCGGTTCCTCGTTTTCTCGTCCCAATTCTTAAGGAAGCCATCTAAGTCGTCCTGCCATCTCCTTTGTGGTCTGCCGCGGCCACGCGTCGCTGTATCTGGGCACCGCCAATCCTGTATTTTATGGGCCCACAGCTCGTTAGACATGCCGCAGACAAGTTCTACCCAGTCCCATTTAAGTTTGTTTTAATTAAAAGCAATTAAATGACAGACTAGTCGCGGGGCTATTGCGTAACTTACAATCAATTGTAATGCCTTTCATTTTGACAATTCGACAACATTAATTACATTGGCGAGCGGTCGAATTTTTTAAACTGCGTAAGAAAGTTTTTTAATTTCCTTTTAAAATCTTTCACATTGTGATTGAAACTGTTACCACCAGTTTCGCAATTTGAGCGCATCACAAAATCACAACACAGCTAAGTTTGCTTTTGACAGCGCGCTAGGATATCAAACCATTTCATATTTTCGTATGTATCATTTAAATAACCTGCCACATTTCTGTGATGCGCATAAAATTACAAAGGTGAATATTGGCCTTGTACTCAAAAAGAAATGGTTGGGTATACCTGTTTTGTTGGACAAATTAATACACCTCGGCGGCACATATTGTGGCTTAGCCTGTCACAAGTCGACAAGGTCACACTGGCTTTTAAGTTTTGGCTAGCTTACAAAGAAAATGACAAATAGAATGTTCTTTAATGTTTGCTATTCTGGTATAAATTGCATTGATTACATGCGCGAAGCAAAACCAGCCAATTTTCTCATATCGCATACCAACATTATGATTTGTTTGTACGGTATAAACTTTACGTAGATTTTTATAAACATTTTCGCCAAGGTGTACATTATGGCAGTTCAGATTTCTTAAGAATTTGGTCTGATGAACATGGCAGGTCAGATATAATTTACAGTACGTCCACGCGGTACAGGTACAGACTAATCTCTATGGTACAGACTTAAGTAGATTTCTATAAAATTTTAACTATATAACATAGCAGTAACGACAAATTTGGGTGTATATCTAGATAATGTTGCGTCTACACGGTGCAGACTAAATACAGACTTAAACAGACGACTGGGACGCACCATTAAAGCCATATAAAAAGTTAGTCGATTCGAAAATCTATAGGTAGAGAACTTAAATTATGAGTGTCAGTGGTCGATGAAATCCTATCCAATTAAAGTTCTTACCATTTAAATATAATTAGCATACTACCTATATGGATTCTTTACATCATCCCGCATTTGACTTGTGCACTGAACTTGTGTCAATTGTGATCTTATTTCATATTCTCAACTGAATATTATTACCTCTATTGGTGGTTTTGATTCAACCGACAATCAATGCCTAATTTATTTGTTAATTAAAACTTCACCCACACTTAAAGTCATGCCCATACATAGTAAACATAATGTAGGTAAGTTATAGAAACAAAAAATTGCAAGCTTCATAATAAACACGAAGCTGCTTTCGGATTAGTGGCAAGTGGGGGTGAGTGACGACCTTGCAAGGTCGTTGGCGCTGCTATGCCGTAAGCGAGGGTAACGCGACGCATCGGCAACGCTACAGCCACACGTGCTGAACCGCATTCAGACAACCGCTGTGAGAGACACACATTGTTAGTTGTCTCTTTTTTTTTTATACAGGGTTATTTGTAAAACACTAGCAACCTCTTAGGTGCTAGTTGAGAGCATCATAAACAACAACTTTTGTTCTATGACTTTTGAAAATGTATCATATTTTGGTTCATCAAATTTTCATATATCTAAAAATTAAAAAAAAAATTGATCTTTCTAAATAGTACGAAGTCTATGCGAAGCAAGCAATAGTACAATAGTGGAGGGTAGATGAACATGGGAGGGTAGATGAACATGAACTTGACCTATTTACGGGCGACCCTCACTAGTCGGCCGGATGGTTTGATGCGCCTGCGTTGCGTCATACGTGTTCTTATAGTGAAATTTGGCAGTGCGGACGTAATATCTTTATATGATGGTGTACCAATATTCTAATGTCGAGTACACGGAAATGGTACGAATGCTTGCAAGGTGTGATGATAATGTTTCGGAAGCGTGCTCACTATTATTACGAGAACAGTACGTGGGAGCCATAAATAGATACAGAGTTGAAATGTGTTAGATAGAACAACGAAATCTTGAAGGTTTGTTTTCTAGTAAATGTGTTATGTTTTGTAAAAAGTCATAGAACATAAGTTGTTGTTTATGATGTTAGTAATACAGTCCTGCAAGGTTATTAGTGTTTTACAAAAATAACCCTGTAAACGCCGTTTCTTTTTAATCGTTTTGATCCTGTGGAGGGTCGAACCGGTGAATGAAACACTATCGATTTGTAAAGATAAAATTAAAATATAAAATACTTTTTTTTAATAACTCGAACCAATTCTCGCCTGAGTGAATAAATAATGCAAATCTTTAGTAGGCACCATTCCACAATAACAATAATAATGCGTTCGCCTAGTCAACGTGGACTCACAAAAAATAGTCAATCCTAGATTAAACACGCCCCCAAACCCTATTTGACCGGCCATGCGACGCGGCGCGCGACCCATGCGCCCCGCGCTCCCCGCGCGCTAAGTGCAGCGCTTGAGTGACACACGTTATGGAATAATTCAGTTTTCCTCAAGACGTCATAGGTGTGGTGTCGTCGCGAGAAAGTAATGGCCTCTCGGAATTACGTGTATTCCAACCTGGAGTTGGTGACGAAATCGCAGGTCGTGCAGCGCAGGCGGCTCGACGATTTTTCAAAGCCAAACTACTTGCAATATTTGCGTTAAACGTGCAAGATTATGTACCCAAAGGAATGCTATGCTCTTATGAAGTCTATCTAACTAATGATGATCCAGAGGTGATTAGTTATTAACAGCCCCTAAGACGACCCATTGACCCAGAACTCTTATTAATTGTTGTAAATAATTTTGTTTAACGTGCCGTTTAAGTGTTAAATAAATAAAAATACAAAGGCGATTTAGGTTTAAAATCAGTGTAAGTAACAGATTTTTTTTTTAAATAATTGTAATCAAAATTATTAATTCCACATTTTTAAATACGCCATGATGATATTCGGTTATAGACAATATTTATCTAGGTTCCTACGTCGAGAATATTAGAAATATTGTTATTTTTAATATAGAAAAAGCCAAATGGCATGTTTTGCCATTTACGCTGTAAAAAAGTACGAAATACAATTCGCTTAAATTTCTTTTTTTTTTTTTAAAGAAGAAAGACGTAGGAACCTAGATAAATGTTGTCTATAATCGAATATCATCATAATATGCTGGAAATATGCTCCAACTGCAAATGAGCGTGGTATTACGTTTGTATGGAAATTCATCTGTCGCCGGCCTCTTAAGTTTGGCGATTCTGGGGGGACCCTGGTTCACTTACGAATATCTTAATTTCTGGTTCGATCACGCAAAGAAAGTTTTGGATGCAACTTCTGAAAGCACAGGTTTACTGCAGTACTTACCTTAGGTACATTAAGTATTGGATAGCAGCCAAGGACGGCAGCAACATTGCTCACTTTAACTTCAATTCTACAGTTTGCTTCTATGTTTCATGAATAACATGGATGACGTATTTAAGTAAAAAACCATAGCGAATAACCGTTACAGAGAAAAGCATTTAGAATCGATAAGACCTACATTTTATTTACTTCTACTTCTCTAGAAATTCTTGATAAATATTTTGAAGTAAAACTGTGAAATTAGAGTAGATACGTGTAACACGCCTGATTTGTACGTAGAACATCGTTGCGTGGCGTGGATATGTGTAGCTTTAGCATAACACTATTGATAGTAGAGTAGAACAGTGGTGGCCGACTGATAACGGCCCCGACTTACAAGTCACGGGTTAAAACCCAACCAGACACATTACTTTGTGTCTGGTTGGGTTTTAACCCGTGACCTACAACCAAAAATTCGAAGACATGTGACATTCACCAAGCCGCACTGGGTCCGCGTAGAGGATTGCGGCCCATTCACTCTCCTAGAGAGAGGAGACCTGAATCCCAGCAGTGAGAACATTAGAAAAAGGCTGATTATACTATTGATAGTATATTTTATATGACTAGAAGAGTACGGTCTATGGGTGTCAAATTAATCCATGTTGACCTTGTAGAATTTTAGCGTATCGATTTCCGTGTAGGTAAAAAGCTATGAATAACAATTCTAATAAATAATAAACTAAATGACTAATCTAGTAAATTAATTTGAATGAATTTTGTTTTTTCCTCTTGCACGTAGTTTATTGTGGTTAAAATATTTAAGCCCCAAATGATTGCTTTGTTATGAAATAAAAATGACTTACTTACTTTCATACCTATATTAATTTATTACTACTACTAATTAAATATTACCTACTCACAACAGAAAACAACGAAATTACCTATTAAGGTTTAGTAAAATCTTACCAATAATTTTGACAGTCATTAAAACTTGCGTTTTTTGAAGTGGGAAATCATCTAATGGCTTCTGATGCTCTATGGTGCGGCATGAGGGCGTGTCAGACTTTTAATGATTAAAAAAACCGGCCAAGTACGGGGGTACTTGGCCGTGTGTGTACCTGGGGAGGTACACACATTTTACCACTTTGGAAGTGTCTCTCGCGTAAACTATTCAATTTAGAAAAAAATTATATTAGAAACCTCAATATCATTTTTGAAAACCTATCCATCGATACCCTACACGTATGGGTTTGATGAAAAAAAAATTGTTGAGTTTCAGTTCTAAGTATGAACCCCCAAAATTTATTGCTCTTTTTCTATTTTTGTGTGAAAATCTTAAAGTGGTTCACAGAATACATCTACTTACTAAGTTTCAACAGACAGACAGACCGACATGACGAATCTATAAGGGTTCCGTTTTTTGCCATTTGGCTACGGAACTCTAAAAATACCTGTATCATTCAGTTGCCCCTTGCGTTCTAGGAACGCGTGTTTCCTTTTATAGATTTTCCCCGCGGCCCTAGCTGGTATCGGCCCTGCTGGGGACCTACGGTAACATATCTTTGAGGCGCGCGTACAGTAGGCGCAACGGATCTTGAGCGCTCGGCGTCAGAGTGGGGATCGCTTCGCGCATTCCATATATTGGCGAGCCAATCGTCTTCGTTGCTAGATACATGCAGCAACGCAGGGAACGAATGAGGAGTGACGTCTATGACGCGATGGCGCGGCGAGCCAATCACTAACACTCCCCGCCCCCGCGCCTCACTTCGCACCACTAAAGAGACCGAATATTTGACTTCTGCGCAACCGCTCAAGATCCGTTGTGCCTACTGTAGAACTCGGGCTCGGTCCAGATGAATGCTCGGCAAACTACCCATTGCTGGCTGGGCTGTGAGGATGTCCGTTGTCTCACTTGTGCGAAGCCTTCTCCTTCGCTAACATTACTGCTTCGCAGGAGGGGACCGCCTCCCAAAACCTGATCCTTGCTAAGTTACTTGCATTAAAAAATTGTACTTTAACGTTGCAGAAATTGTTCAGAAAAATGGAAAACAATATTCTCAGTTTATATCTCTAGCATTTTGCCAAAGAACTTTATTGAAATCAACCCCAGCAGTAAGTACTACGGCACAGCTGCGCATTGCGACGATATGGCGAGGTCATTCTCAAGCGACACTGATAAACGGTCACAGTTCAGACTCCACTGGCCTCGAATCAACTGCTGAATTATAATATTAATGTGTAATTGCCCTTTGATCTACTTTATAAATTGTTAAGAAACTACTGAGCTTTTTGTCGCTTTATCTCTTGTTTTTTTTTTTTTTTGTAGATCTTATGCCCGTAAAAATGTAAATATATTGTAAACTACCAATAATACCTACTCTCTGACGCTACATCTGAGTCTAGTTATCCTTTGTTTGACTCGACCTTATCCATTTATTTTAAGGCTGCGACAAAGTGTATTGAGTTTTATTAGTGAGAGACAAGAACTATTTTTGAAAGCAGTCCAGCTTCCTATTGTTCGATGTAGAAAGTGCACCACGATCCGGGATCACGATGCGCATTCTAATTGCGGTTTCTACGAAAGGACCACTTGGAGCTACATTTTTTTGGATGTTAACTCGTGCTTCCATTGAACCGTTTCTTTTTTCCATCGATCCAAAAAGAAGCAGGTGAAGTTTATTTTTTGTTAAAATTTAAAAAAGTGCGTCTCTACTTTAAGTGGTTTTACAGAAAAATATGAACAAGCAGAGAGCCAGGTGTCCCAATATAACTTTCTGACTGATATAGGATCCGTACCTGTTATAATTAGAATAACCTTATAGCTTATACGCACTGTTAACTCTTACTAATTAGGACGTGCGACGGAAAACAAGCATCATGTTCTGTTTGTACGTAAGTCAGCTCGACAGTGAAAACTCTCAGAATTGTTTGCGCCGGTGCCTACGATTCATGCGTTATGGCATTACCTCCGGATAATGTGCAAACTCATTCTTTATTCAGATTACTCGTGACAGTCGATCACCATTAGTGTTGTCATTAGGGTAGCAAATAACAATGGCCACAAATTACATGCAATTTGGTCAGTTCGTAGAAAAATTTAGTTTGTTACGTAAGCTTCACTTTCCTTCGAATAAAAACAAGCAAATCCTGCGATTTCTAATCGATTTCATGCTTTTTAGCTTGTTGATTAACAACCTCCCCTCTTTTACGAAAAAGGTGTATTTTCAATCAGTGTACTACGTAAGGGTAAGTGACGATAAAATCCAAGTTAATTATTCAGCTAAGTAATGTGAACTATTACGCCATGGCGATTGTACTCGTAAGTCATTGCATCACTTAATCATTGGAACGGTTAATTTAAGTAGTATTATATACCTATTGTCTACAGTGGCCAGCTCGTTACTAGCTAAGTAGGCAACGTTCGCAACATACTGACCGTACTATTGTTCTTTATTTAGAAACTTGTTTAAGGTAGCATTGAACTTATTGTAGCAGCAAGAGTACAATACGTTTTGTTCGCAAGAGTCCTTGCCGTCGATCTGAAAACTGCGCAGTGTCAGATACATATTTTCAAGTCTCCCATAAAAATTGGAGCTTTGAATGTAAATCGAGCTCAAACAGCGGGATAACTAAGACAACCCAATGTTGCACCGTATTAATTTTAAGCCTACGATGCCTACTGTATTTTTTATGGTGTACAATAAAGAGTAGTTATTAAATTTACGCCCGCGTGATAGTAGGTTAGGTTTCTCCATACAAATTTCCAACCTCCGTTTTACTCCCTTAGGGGTAGAGTTTCGTAAAATCTGTTCTCAGTGTATGTCTACACCTTATATGGGATCGACCTGCCAAATTTTAAGTTTGTAGATGTTAAAGTTTCTGAAATTTCGTGATTAATCACAGAGTGGTATTTCGTTTCTAGATAAATATAGATTTGCACCGTAATGCACATACAATATTACCACAGTCTAAAAATCATATTTTTATATTGTGATATTACCTTCCGATCAGAAGCTTTTTTGAAGCATCAAGAATCCCATCCCCAAGCAAGCCCTTATGTGTATCATTGAATTGACAAGAAAACCACTCCTCACTTTAGACGTCGGCTGTCTTTATATCCTTCGATCTATTAAAAGAGAAAGTAAAGTACCGTTTCGTCTTTTTCTCTTCGTTTCAATGGACTGAAAAAAAAATTGTCTTATCAGGTAGACAAGACACAGAGCTACGGAATTGTTCGAAGGATCAACGCGACTGTGGAACGCAAAGGTCTAACATAGGAGTACGCAGTGGTATTATGGAATACGATGAATTTTAGCCAGTATAACTCAGGCACTCCCTTTCGCTCCACATAGGGCGAGATGGAAGAGTAATTTTGATGACTTCCCTGTGCAAAAAAATAAAGGTAGACAAGATCTTTTCGAGTAGGTACGGCATTATAATCGTCACTGATTATAAATAAATGAAAAGAAGTAAAACTGTGTGCAGTTGAAAACCAGCGTCCGACAACTACAAGGTAGTTGTCTGGCATTTTTGCTGAACTGGAGCTATAGGCGCAAATGTGAAACACGCTTTGTTTAAGTATCTTAAGTTTCAACATGTTTTTTCTTCAGTATGAAAATATTTTTCTTTCTTTCTTTTACCGATTTATTAAAATTTAAACAAAGACAGTCAAAGATTTGAGTTTTATCTAAATATTTTGAACTTTAGTTAAGTTCAAAATATTTAGATAAAACTCAAATCTTTATATCTTAAATATTTGTACGAAGGTTAAACGTAGTTAAACTCCCTTTTTAACACGCTTATATTAGCTTCACCTGTATGTTTGTAACCAACGCCTTTGAACTCGATTTTGACCAACTTTGGGCGATCTGATTATCTTCAAAGTTTGCACACCCGTCGAAGACTGATGACAATACAATAATCCGCTTTTATAGTGAAAAATAAAAATACAATTAAAAAAACTAAAAAACATATGCTATGAAAGCGTCTTTTTTTAGTTTTTTTTTTTTTAACTATATTTTTTCATTACAAAACGCGTTTGGTACCTATCTGTGTAATTTAAAACTTAATGAATGAAATCTTAGTCATTGGCTTAATAACACTGCGCCTACCTCCTTCATAAGTAATGGAATTAGGCTATTAAAAACCGGCCAAGAACGTGTCGGGCCACGCTCAGTGTAGGGTTCCGTAGTTTCCCGTCCGTCACAATAAGTGTACCCACTTATGAGTTTAAAAAAGGCTTGCATATACGATTATACTACAAACTTAGTCCAGAAATTATTTTGTAGAACCCTTTTGTCTTTTTTGTACAAAAACTGTTCTTTCCATCAAGTTCAAAATAATTTTCCTAGAAAGTCCTTATAAAGTTCTACTTTTCAGATTTTTTTTCATATTTTCTAAACTTATGGTTCAAAAGTTAGAGGGGGACACACACATTGTTTTTTACTTTTGGAGCGATTATTTCCGAAATTATTGACATTATCAAAAAATGATTTTAGTAAACCCCTATTCATTTTTAAATACCTATCCAACGATATATCACTTAGGGTTGAAATTAAAAAAAAATCACCTCCCACTTTACATATAGGGGGGCTACCATAATAAAACATTTTTTTCCAATTTTTATTTTACCACTTTGTCAGCGTGATTGATATACATATTTTGTCATAGAAAATGCTTACGTACATAGAAATAATGTGACCAAACCGCATTGATGAGATTAAACACCATCTTCTATTTCCCTAACGTTCCCACCACGATTGTACGCGTTTTCGCCTTTTTGGTAGGTAAGAAAACATTACGTACACACGGCGTGTACGCAACGTCAAAATATATACTGTTTACCTAGAAACAGTGTAAGCAACATGGTATTGTGTGTTCAATGTTTTCATTGCACTATTATGATTGCTCGTGATCTGGGAAGTACGATATTGTAATCGAGAAGTGATGTGCTACATTTAAACTTTATAACGATAAAACTTAGTGTAGCGTCACACTCACTGTTTACAGTTAATCGTTTTTGTTTGTACTTTGATAACTGTTGAGGCACGTTGCGGGTGCTGTAACTACTTTACTCGTTTGTGTACACACACTGTAAAATATATGTTTACTTGACTTGTCTTATCATAAGTTCTGTGTCTGTTTTTTTATGAGCCGCGTGCCATGACTCCGTTAGATATTTATTTTTTATCTTACCTAAGTATCTTGACTAACTCTGGTTTGCCACTAAGAAAAACTGGACAAATAATACAATCATATTTTTACAGCATATTCATCCTATTTTTATGAGAAATCAATTGTACCTACTTAACGTTATTTGACTTAAATATCAACCATAAATATTTATGTGTTTCGGCCACATATGGAAGTGCTTTCACATGAGAAAAGCGTAGGCGATATTGCTTAGGTAGTAATGATTATTTTGTCGGCACAGTGGTGTTACTGCGCTGTGTGACGTAGATTCGATTCCTTCACGTAACAAATATTTGAGACTTGGTATGAATATACCTACTTTGGTTTGATTTTAAAAGTATTCACAATACAAGAGTAATTTCAAGTATGGGAAAACGTTTTTAAAAACAGAAAAAATAAAACACAAATAATAATTTAAGCTATATAAAACTAAAATTGTGTTAGCACGGCTTCAGTCCCCTCTCTTGACACAAGTGGCACTCGTGTGTAGGTACTCTGAACCGCGCGGCCAGACACCAAGTGTTGACTAGCAACTTATCGATTCTCTATGAACATAATAATATGTTGTTATGTAGCAAGTACAATAGTCGTATTAGTCATATTTATCTACTTCATGCTCATGGAGTTGTCAGGAACCGTAGGGGCACAGGGTCGAAGCCTACTGGAGCCATGGGTGATGCGAAAGAGATCTCTGGGGCCTGGCCCTCGGACAATGGCAAAGAAGGAACAGGAGTGGGTTTTTAGTCAGTAAAAGTCTAACACTATCTCTCGCCCCGCCCAAGAGCAAGGGATGTCAGATGGTTTTCCCACCTATAAAAAACCTAGGTGGAATACTCGTGAATTATTATTGTTTTTACAGTAGATTTTTAATCGAATAGTTAAAACGTTACTAAACCAGCATTATTTTATTCATTTATTCGTTTTGCACACAATGTAGGTAACAACAGTTACTGATAATAGGGTTGCAGGTTTGTTCGGAAGAATTACTGCAGCTCTGGAACGAAAAGAGCAACTGAAGGAACAGTCAGTAAAAGTCTGACACTCTCTCTCGGTTTACCCAGAGCGAGAGAAGTTTTTGATGAATCCCAACCTCAAAAAAAAGTAAGGAATAGCTTTAATTGTTTTCTTTCTTCTTTTTAAATACCTTTTCCTAGTCGAGTTACTCCTGTATCAAGTATACGTTCACAAACATGTAAACTCACAGATAGATGACATTCAAACCCAAAACACTTATCTGTAGGCCATACAAATGTTTGTTCCGTGCGGGAATCGAATTTGCGACACGCAAGCGCCGGCAGTCATTCTCTGGATCACTGCGCCAACCGTGCCGCCAAATGGAATTATAATTTAATTTTCATAATAATCTGAGGTCATTTTAGTAACAAAGTTCTCCTTTTTTTCAGATTTGGAATGCGTGCAACGACAGCCATCCGTTAAAAGTTGTGAAGCTATTGTTATTTAAATTGTTTACACGCTAAACTATTGTTAATAAGACCGTTTTCGTATGCATGTGTCATTTCCATACATGAACTAGAATCTCTCATTTCGTAGTCATTAGAATTACTAACTAGTTTTTGATAAAAATGTAGATTTGGTCGTACAAAAACGTTTTAATTGAAGTCTGGTTTTCTGTCATTGGGGAAATTGTTCCATCAGCTTTTCCCAGTGTGCATTACCGTGAGAGTGTGCGAACATCGCGAGCACTCAGAGGGTCCATACACGTCACAATATACCGTGGAGTAATGTAATCTCACCAGTCATATCCGCTATACACACATTTTTTTTATTTACATTAGACCAGATTTCAGGATGACTTATTCTTCCTATACGTATAAAAAAACATTGCATTTTTACTGCACATATCTTTAAAAGTAAAACGGAAATTCTTCGCAATTTCACACTTTACTTTTCCTGCTATAATATTTTATATTTTCTATCAAGTTCAAGGTATGAGAATGCATTGTATTTCAATTTACAATTACAAACGATTCAAACAGACGGATCTGTCGATGAATTGTTTAGAAAAAATGACGTTTCATCAATCTAGAACATGCATTCGTGGACGTAAGTTGGAGAACAAGTGAGTCATCATTGGACATGCATGTTTGTCTGGCCGACACCAAACCGGTCTTCAGGCTGAGTGGCGACCGTTCATTGCCACTGTGACTGCACTCTGCCACATGCGAGCCACAGTCTCCCCATCCTCTTTATCTATGATGTACTCATGCAACTATTTTTGTGTTCCTTAAACACGGACCGAATAAAGCAATTTAAGAGCGTCTTTAACGAGGTACATTTTCATACAACCGAACTTACATGATTATAATGTTATTATACATCTTTCTCTAGGTATTTTGGATACACAGCTATCTTGTGATTGATTCTATAAAAATCAAAACATACATTTGTGTAAAACTAATCTAGTTACGACTTCTAAAAATCTGCTATTTTACGTGAACTTTGGGCCTCCATAATGTACTCATATATTAAAAATATAAAAAAGTACATCATTATAAGCCTAAGCATTTAATCGAGATTCTGAATGTCGTAAATTTTTCTGAAAAACTTTTAAGGGATAAAAAAAAAACACGTAAGTAGGTATTTCTTGGAATAAGTTTTGTGAAATATTCGAATAAGTCAAGGAATTACCGAATGCCAACAGAGTTTTATGGCGTTTCAAAAAGAGAAATTCTTTTTTTGCACTGCTTCTTCATCAAACGCGCTGCGTTAGATGAAGCAACAAATACCGTAATCAGTGACTCAATAGAAAGACAATGAGAGAGCGAACTCCGCTGTTCGCTTGGGATTGAATGAATTAATCCATCCTCGAAATTGACGATATGCGAGTGGAAAAGAGCCCTCTTAAGCACTATGTGTCTCTTTTATCCTATTAACGTTGCATCTTTATTCCGATGGGTTTATTATGCCACAGCCGTGTGCTCGTTGATTTTATTCCAAGGACTAATAGTAACAGTGGAATAGTTCTACATTGTCTCTGCCCTCGACAAAGGACATGCGTGAAGACTTAGAAATATATAGACTTAGTGTATTCGATCTTCAATATTATTTCTATTTACAACATCGCTAACAAAATGTCATTACATTACTTTAAACTTGAATTACGAGGCTCAGGTAATGCAATATAGCAGTCATTAGTCTCACGTATTTATTGCATGTTCTATTGCAATCGTGCTCTTAATTTAATAACTTAGTATTTGTTTCTTTGATGAAGTTTTTGATAAATGGCTGCATATTAGACAATGGAATGAAATCAACAAGTAGCATTACGCAGTTAGCAAACATGTTTATATGAAATCCCTGAAAGAAAAATTGGCGGTAAAGACAAATGATGACTGTGCTTGGAAGCAGCTATAACTCGGTAATGATAACACGATCCCATAGTGTGCCATCCACTCAAGGATCTTAGTCTTTAGTACTCTCTTAGTTTACCCGCAATGTTAGTAAAGACTTTAAGATAGCTTGCGCTCTATTATTATACAGGATTATTTGTGAAACACTAAGAACCTTGCAGGACTGTATTACTAACATCATAAACAATAACATTTGTTCTACGACTTTTTAAAAAACATCATTCTTTTACCAAAAACAAACCTTCGAGATATCGTTGTTCTATCTAACACATTTCAACTCTGTATTTTGCTATATCTTCTACCTTCGTCTGTATGACGCGACGCAAGCGCATCAAGCAACCCCGCCGCCCGAACCCGATCCGATTCAATTTAAATATTTTCATTTTTGTATGAAAATCTGATGAACAAAAATATGATAAATTTATAAAAGTCATACAATAAAAGTTTTTATTTATTATGTTAAAGTCCTGACAGGTTGACAGTTTTTTACAAATACCTAACCCTGTACATCAACTGCCGTTGAGTACTGCTGTGAATGGGGTACACCGCAGATAGACGCCGTAATTTAATTAAAATAATAATTTCTGTCTGTGTACCTGGCAACAACAGCAGTCGACCTTCATTTGGTATTCATAGCTGTTGCTAGTTCGAGATAATGCAACGACCCGATTAAGCTCATTTCAATTAACATCAAAGTAAATTGTTTTCTGTGTGAAGAAAACCTTATTTTGTTTGCTTTGTTCATGTAGAACTTAAGCATAAATTGCATTAATTGAAGCCTTAAAAATTGTGGTAGTGTCACGGTAGTGTAGTCAGCATCTACTTCTAGGTTAGGCCATCCTTACGTAGGTACTTATACATGAGTATAATAACAACCATAATCATTTCCCTATTAACCATAGGTATTGAGATAAAATAAAAGTATGTGACACTAGCTTTTGCCCGCGGCGTCGCCCACGTACATAAAATATAGCCCGTCACTCTGGAATAAATCAGCTTTTTATCGATGAAAAAATTTTACTAATCGGATCAGCACTTACAGAAACTACCTCCTACAAAAAAAACAAAACGATACCTCTTCATAATATTAGTATAGATATAGACACCAGGCATTTATTATATTTAAAATAAAATAAGTAACAAAGAATGACATTTGGATCGATCCTGATCGGGCAGCGTCGCCCACGCCGAGTGGTCGGCCTCGCAGCCTTTCCCTCGGTGACGCGGCTACCAGAGGCCGAGCACGCACTAACACGGACCTCACACTCGTTCAAACGTAATAGAGTAGGCCCACTCCGTTCAAATCTATCTATTATTACTATAGCTCCCATAGAAATCAAATAACCGGGAAAAATGGTTCATTATCATCATTATAGTCAATTCGCAGGAGTACGCCTTTCTGAAACGGTACATAGATCGAGCCTTTTTTAGGAAGAACATCCAGCCACTCCTGCAATAAACGCAAATTGTCGCTTACAAATAACAATTTGCTATTTTTGTAGTGATGAATTTTCTCTTCCATAATACAAAACTATTTATGATAATATGTCGCAGCTATTCTGTTAAATTGCTTTTTGTCAATAATATTTATCATAAAGTATTTTTTATTTATGAAAAAAAAGAAAAACCTTTCCTGTAAAAAACGGAACTGGCTTGCGCTGGCTTGCTTTCTTCCTAAAAAGGGTAAATATTGTCAACTAGCTTTTGCCCGCGACTTCGTTCGCGTGGAATAGTGACTTCCGGCAGATTTTTGGTTTTACCCACATAGTTCCCGATCTCGCGGGGTCAAAAATGAAATTTTTCAGTACTGAATTGATGCCGACTCTTGACCAATAGATGGCGCTGTATGTCCGGAATAAATTTTATTTTTTATTTTATTTTTTGTAATAAAAACTATCCTATGTCCTTTCTCAAGTTCCAAACTATGTCTGTACCAAATTTCACACAAATCGGTTCAGTAGTTTAGGCGTGAAGCAAAGACAGACAGACAGAGTTACTTTCGCATTTATAATATTAGTTTGGATTATCACTTGTAGGCAGGACTCTATTTATTATAGTTAAACCGTCAATGCATCTTTTTTTGTCAAAAAAAAAAAACATAGGTATTACCTATTTGGCATATTTTGAGTGCAATAAAAGTAAAAAAAGATTATTTTTTTTGTTATATCATTATTTTAACATTATTTAATCTAAAATAAATGTATTCTCGCTTGTGTATAAATTCAGCGGAAAAACATTTAAATAAAATTGACAGATTGTCACATAGAACCCTGAATTCACGAATAATGACACTTTTATCGTCATTTCATAACTTATAGCGACTTCTATCATATTGAATATCTAGTACCCACTAGAAACAGAAATATACTAAATTGCGTGCACTTTCAAAGTCCAGGTTTTATTTAGCCCGAGATTTATTTAAAGCATGTTTCGGTATGCGCAAGAGCATGTGTTTAAATTCTTAAATTGCGTATTTTATGAATAGTTTTAAGAATAGTATGAGGAGTAGAGATTGACTTAAACAGTTTTTTAGTCAGTAAAAGTCTGACACTCCCTCCCGCCGCCCCCGGAAATCATCCAATGACTTCTCTTGTTCTAGGGCGGACCCTAGAACAAGAGAAGTCATTGGATGATTTCCACCTAAAAATACAGAAAAACGGTGCTAGTTTCGGCCGATCCGAATCTTCGGCCTCTTTTTGGCAGAAACTGACACTCCAGCTCGATTTCGGCCAATAATCTAGCTACGATTATTGGCCGAAATGTGCCGGAATCGAGCCTTCGGTTGGTCTATAAAGAGGAGCTCTCTGAATGGGTAATCTCTCTATTACATAAAGAGACCACCGTGCTTCAGAAAGTGCTTAAGCAGTCCGTCCTTCCTGTCTTTCGTAGATCTTTACTTGGAAACCAGAAATCTGACACTAGTCCTACTGCTCTTGGTGTCAGGTCGACGATGAAGTACCTGGGACTCGTCCTCGACAACCTGTGGAATTTCGTGGAACATTTCCGACGTCTGGCTCCCAAACTCAACCGGGCTGGGGGTCCAGATGCCTCCTGCTGGAGGCTCTAACGGGGATCGTTCGGTCCATGGCCCTATACGGGGCGCCGGTGTGGGCGCCGTTGCTGAATACGCAACCGGCGGCCATGCTGAACGCTTGCCAGAGGGTCATAGCAATAAGGATGGTGCGGAGATACTGCACGGTCTCCCGCAAAGCGGCGAGCCTTTTGGCTGGCCTACCACCGTGGGATCTGGAGGCAACAGTCCTTGCACACATGCACGATATGCGCGTGGAGATGCAACGCCGGGGTGAAAGTCCGCTGCCGCGACAGGTCACGGCATGCCGGACAGAGCTCCGGCGGGATCTCATGGTGAAATGGCGTCAACGACTATCGCAACCCAGTACTGGGTACGCCACAATCATGGCGGTAAGTCCCCTCCTTGAGGCGTGGCTGGAAAGAACTCACGGCGTCCTTATCTTCCGTATGACGCAGGTCCTAACCGGACATGGCAAGTTCGAGAGGTAGTAGGAGCAGTAATGCTAGCAAAGGAGGAGGCCGACCGCATCAGGCAACGGCGCTCTCACCGCCGCCGGGATTCCGATCCTGATTTCCGGCCACCATAGGCGCGGGATTGCGGACGACGAGCAATGGGTAGCTCGCTGTCCGACCATCCGGACTGAGCCCAAGTCGTTGAGAGTGCGCACTATTCCTGCGCGCATCAAGGAGTTGTCAGCAATAGCAGGGGCCCTGCTGGGTCGAAGCACTGGGTTGCGATAGTCGCTGATGCCATTTCACCTTGAGAAGGATCTCTGCTGCGCGTCGTCAGAGCCGGAGCTCTGTCCGCCATACCATGACCTGTCGCGGCAGCGGACTTTCATACCGGCGTTGCATCTCCACGCGCAAATCGTGCATGTGTGCAAGATAGGTATCCCCTTGGGTTACCAGCAGTCCAGCAATATGTGGGATTGTTCTAAAGAGTTACCGCAACCCTGGAACACTCCTAGCTCCACCCAAAGCGAGAGGAGTTATCCGAATGATTTCCCAAATAATAAATGGAGTAAGTAGCCAGTTACGAACTTGTGGTGTGGATCTCAGACAGGCAGTCACTCCATATAAATTATTGCATCCAGTTATAGTGGAAACCGATTATAAAATGGCGATTGGATTAAGGATTGGCAGATCTTGTCTATCTGTCTAGAGTTTTGTGAGATGAGTGTATGACTACCACGTTGTATCTCATTGTTATTTTGTTCATAATATTCAAACATGTCTTTAACTAAAGTAATTTGCCTTTGACTGTGTTATGTTAAAATAAATACATAAATTGATACCTACGTTGTTTCAACAGTATGAAGTGGATTTTCTGCTCTTATATTTTTGTATAACCACAATAGAGAGACACTCGTCACTTGTACTACGTTGTCTGACTAACAATAATCTACAATGAAAGTGTTTTATTTGGCCATACATAGGCGACAGTTCCGGCCCAGTTCAAAACTTTTAAAACTAAACTATCCTGCTTGTTATATTGCTGTTGAAATTATAATTATAGTCAATTTTGCAAAAAAGTCACTGAAAAACTGTAAATTATTATACAGAATTAATTAGTCATAAGTACTTTAGAGAAGGGAACATAAATTACTAACATTCATTCAAAAACCTAAGTTTTTTTTGTGATCTTTTTATAATCGTTTTTTGTAGTGATTTTGGGTACTTACAGATTACTTACTAGAAGGTTTTGTATTTTTTAAAACAATAAAAAGAAATAAAATAATAATAACTTAGTTAATTACTTACTTCTATAGAGTTTTAATACAAGATTAATTAACATTATCAACTGTAACAAAATTGTCAACCATTTTCGTTACAAACTGCAAATCATCTTTGGAAAATGATTAAAAAATTTATTACATACGAGTAGTTCTCTGAAAAAAGTTCTGTGACTAAAGGAAATTATTGGTGTTAAAAATCTTTTCCTACGGTTCAGTAACCAGAAGATAAAAACGGGAAGCTATTGCTCTAGGGTGCAAACATAAAGAAACAGGTTGCAGGAAAGTATGTGCGGGTCGGTACCGATCGGTGCAGGTGAGGCAAATCTCCCGCGTGTTCTTTTGCGCTCATTTATAAAGAAACAGGTTTATACAGGTCGGTACCGACTGCCTGGATCGAGTCATATGGGTTGAAGCCTTGGCCAGTGTAGTGTTTTACACTTACAGATTTACCTGTTTCTTTATGTAGTGTTACCGGTACCTATCTTTACCGACCCGTACCGACATATCGGGACCGAAAAACCTGTATCTTTATGTTTGCACCCCACACTCCACTGTCCGTCTGTTTGTCACCAGGCTGTATCACATGAATCATGATAGTTAGACAGTTGAAATTGTCACAGATGATGTATTTCTGTGGCCGCTATAACAACACAGAAAGAAAGAAGAAAGTGTGTATCGGAAAGTATTTTCCCCACACTGGTTTTTAAGCTCTGTTTAGCGGAAAATAATAATAATACATCTTTATCGTAATTAGGCAGAAAACTACCGCGTGATACATCGATAAAAAATACAAAACTTAGTTGGGTTTTGCCAAACATCAACAATACAACTGTATAAAATGTTTATCTACACCAATATTTTATAGAGGTAAAGTTTGTTTTTTGTTTGTAATCTCTAAAAGTACTGATCCGGTTGCTATTTTTTTTTGCCAATAGAAAGCTGCTTTATTTCTGAGTGACATAGGCTATATTTAATGTACGCGGACGAAGCAGCGGGCAAAAGCTAGTACAACAAATTTCCATTAACTCAAATGGTTGCACACAAAAATGTTACATCGCGTTATCTTAATGATGATCAAAATTAAACATCAGTGTTTGTTTTGGCTATCCCAATGCGATCATATAATAATATAATTCGTATTTATATTTAATACCTTGCGGACATGGTTTATATCAAACAACTACCGTCCATTTTCCCTAATGGCTTTTAATTAATTATAAAAGCCTACCAGCTATTAAAGTTGTTCAAAGGCTTTTGTTGTGTTTAACGTAACGCCATCGTCAATGCAGTCATGTGGACGTCTGTTTTGGATTGCTGGGAGGAAATACCTGTTATCATATCGAATCGCCTGAAGGCTACAGTGGAGCATATGGTGCAGTTCTGCCCCCACTTAGGATTAGCACCGCCGTGTCCTCATGGGCACGGAAAACAGTCGCCTTTTTCTACGAAGCAGTAATGCGAGCGTAGAAGGTGGCGGAAAGCGTGAGAGACAGGCATACATCAAGCTCCAGCCGCCGCTGGAGTCGCCTCGGGCATCGAATTTTGCAGGGCGTTTCTCAGCCACTGTAGCTGCGGGTTTGTGGACGGCGAGTAGTAAATAGCTCGCCGTCCGATAAGAACTAAATCCAGGTTGACGGCGCGTTGTATTCTACGCGTGCTTCAAAGACCTGTCAGCAAATTGACAGGGCCTGCTAGGTCTGATGCCTGCCTGGGCTGCGGGATTCGAAAGAGGCACCATGCAAGTGTAGCGTAAAGGGCAACTAAAGAAACAGATGGCTTTAGACAGTAAAAGTCTGACAATTCTTTTCGCTTTACCCAGAAGTGAAGGAGTTATTTGCACCTCAAAAATGGGGGTGCTGCTTGTATTTAAGAAAAATGGTCACTGACCTAGCCATAGATATCCGGACCTGGCCAATAAATACATTGGAAACATAATAAAACAGTGAGAACAACCCATTCTTGAATAAATGCGGGTAGACTTAGTACAAAATACCTATGTACAACGTCTTTGTCGAGTACACAAGTAGCTTCAGTAATTCGTTCGACCACGATGCGTAGTAAAAAAGACCCACCCCACGAATTAGTCGTTAAGGAATATATTCTAGGCGCTTCGGCAGCACGGCATGCCATTGTATCGACCGTATAACCTATGGGCATGACAGCGTCGAGTCTATTAACCTTGAAAGCATGCCTACTTTCACATGAAAGATCCCTATGTTTTGCGAAACTTGTGAAGCGTAGATTTGTTTGTTTGTTTACTGGTGCCAACAGTTTCTGAGAGTCAAATCATCGCATTAATTTCGTGCTTGTCAATGTTGAAAATACTTGTATGATTCATATGATACCTACTAATCGAGTAGTAAAAACACAAAATGATGAAACTCTTGCGGTTCTGGCTTTTATGATAAGTGTTAAAGGAAAAACATACAAATAAAACCGATTGAAGCAAATTAAAAAGAGTGGGTGCAAAAAGTTATCTATAATTTTACGTTTATCTGCTAATTTCAGTAACTTAATACATTTCCTACATATAATAAAAATATCATATTCGACAACGTTGCACAAGTAGCACAGTTATTTCACGTGTTAGAAGTGCAAAAAAATCTGTGAATTGGGTTTTGCTATATTTTGGAATATGATATTCTTTATGGTGAGCATGGAGCAAAGTGCTCCATGATAGTGAGTATTAGTGAGTGACTGCAATTATAAGATATTCTCAAAATTACAGATATTCTTTTTCCTTTTGCAGCCGTCGAGACACCTTCCGACAAGTGCTTATTTATTTCTAAAATTATACGTGTACGTCCACAGCGACTCCAATTCTAACGTTTACTTAACTGATTAAACGGACACTTTAATATTAATTTCTCTAGAGAATGTCCGAAAGGCACAGCACTCTAGTCATTTACATAGATATCGTTTTATTTTTCCTCACTTTCACCGTTTCTGACAATTTAACAAATATTATTGTATTTTTTTTACTTGTTAATCCTGATTCTGAGATAAAATTATCATGTAAATATTGTACAATGTTATAAATCAATCTCGTGTCCATAACAAAATTATTTGCGGTCGGTGTTGTATGCCTTTCTGCTTCTTTTCTTTTTTTCGGCTTCTTTCATTCCATGGCATTCCCGTAAATCATCTTTCACATTTATCTATAATCTTTGCACTTTTCTTTGGACTACCACTTTTCTTAGGCCCATCAACCAAATTATGACTAAATAAGTACTTTTGTTGGCACACCTTCCTCATTCCTTCGTTACCACAAGTCAGGTTGGATCCACACCATGACGATCACTTACTCTTTAGCTCTACTGTCATTGGGACGCTCTCTCTTGAGTTACTCCAGCACTGCTTCGCTGGCTTTCCTCTGTATCCTCATTTAGATATTATCAAGTCATCAACTCGTCATAGCACTAGCTCTCTGCATAATAATGATGTAAGACAAAATGATAACATTGAGTGATGCTGCCTGTTTACCATTCTAACAAACGTATACAATTATCACTATAGCGCATTATCACTACCATATGAGACGTAGCAGAAAGAAGATGGTGGCTATTCATATTTAGCGAGTCATTGTTAGGCTGCACAAGTGAGACGCGTCCGTTGTTGAAAAGAACAGCCTTCACCTTGCTGTGGCTTACATTATTAGACCGTTTTAAATACAGCGAATATTATAAGGATTCCTGCATCTCGTCTTCATGTATGTTAGTATTAAGAACGTCCAACCTAAGATATTTTCAATATTTTTATTGATTAGGACGTTATTACACATCTTTCTCAAGTTTTTTTAGAAACACAGTTATCTTGTGGATTATCTAGGTTTCTATTCAAATCAAATCATAAATCAATCATCTCTTTTTTTGCGTTGGCTCTTTATGAAACATTGCGTTTGAAGAACCAACAAGCTTTTAAATTATGCTCAGGTTGACGACGACGTTTTAACGGATTTTCAATTCATGCGGTTTTCACCAATAAACACTGTGATTGACGAGGAAAGTTTAGTTATATACTTAACCTTTCAATTGTGTCTGTAATTATAACGATTGAAAGGTTAATGAATTAATACATGCATATAACCCGAGAATTTCAAAGATTCCCAACATCAGTGCTGGGTCAGAAGCTGGGTCGGGTGGCTAGTACATTATAGCTAATTTTTGCAAGCTTTTCTTATGTCACTGCAGTCTAATCATGTTCTTGACATTGACACTTTCATAAAAGTTTATGCAATGATTGAAAGCCATGTTCATTAACATTTTAATTGAGTTTATTTTCATTAACTGATAAGTCATTATAAACAATGTCAAGGACTTGCCATTACAAATAATATCGGAAGATAATACACGTGTACGAATTTATTTCTTCTAAACTACACTATGTTTGTTATTTCATCTTATGTCTTATGAGAGAACGACAGTAATATTATATCACCTTCTCTTTAGATATTTCAACCTTCAACGAATAGAATTCCGGGCTATATTTGCAATAGGATATTGTATTGTCTCTTAGCATTGTCAAGTGTAGTTGAGTCATTGTATTCAAACGTGCTAATCATTATTTTATTACGCTATTGCAATTTGTATAACGTCAAGAAAGTCCGTTCTTTTTTGTGTTTTAATAGTTAAGTCATTATTATTTCATTATTATAAAAGAGTTGCTTTTTCTCGTGTTCACAATAATACTTACAAAATTACTTTAAACTGCGAAATGTTTCTGTTTGTTTTTCAATTAATATAAAAGACATACCTACTGCATAGTAGCACATTACGGAATCTCGTCATATATGTTTTTTATTTATTATACTTACTCTAAATTAAATTCACTTAGAAAGCGGAAAACTGTAGCGCTATTATGTAATACAAATTGTGATGTTTAGCGGACACGCAGCGGTGGTTAGATGTTATGTTAGAATTTAAAAAACCGTTCATATTGCGGTCTCGGTCCCGCAGTGAAATGAAACCATTCACCGATTCTCCCTAAAGGCGACCGGCATCGGCAGCAGTTGGCGCGGAGTGAAATTTTGGCATCCGTCCTACTCTGCGAAATTGTTACATAACAATGCAGGTATGCGCCCACTCCACAAGACAGGATGTTTTGTCGATGCCCCGATGTATCCAAGCCATTCAATGCACACTGCAGCCCTGAGTACTACCCTGACCTTCATTGGGGACATAGTGACATAGAAATAACAACAAATTCTTAGAAAAAAGCAACCGTGAACAATATACAGACACGTCAACAAAAGTCCATCGTTGGTGGCTGAGTACTTTGTTATAAGAAGCCATTAACATTATCTGTTGTCAGTAATTTTGAACATAAAAACATATTGTTTAAACATAACTCATCAATCGTTATGAATAATGAAATAAAGAATAATGTTAATATCGACAGAGACACGTATTATCGAGAATTGGACTTGTGGATTGTCATTGAACTGCGACTCGGCCATCATGTCAGCAGTATTAGCGGCAGTGGCGTCTTTCTGAGTATTCACTTCAAGCCATACGGTGAACGGCGGCGTGAAGCATCTGTTGTGACTATTATATTGCAAGGTTTCTTCATTCAAGTGCCCTCATTCGAAGTATACAGGTATATCTTATCTACCGGCCTATACACTAGATATATTTTTGACACTACTGGTGCATTAATGCTATGCCAGTGTTCTTTCTTCGCTTTGTTTACTGATTTGTGTGTGAGTGTATTCAATCACTTTTAATTACTCATGATTGCTTGGGGGTCCAAGCAGTCATGTTTGTTGATCCCATTGTTAGACGAATTCAAATAGGATTATCACAATGCTCCAACAATTTTACGCTGTATACAATTTCTGCTTGGAGAGTTGGAGTCCAAAGTTTAGTGTGATATGGTATAATTGTAGATGTACGCCACATTGTGTGGAGCTATAATTTATTGCACCATTCCACTGCAGCTCTGCAAGGTGGACAGTTATAACGATGCACGCTGTAACACTAACCGTGAGAGCCCACTTGTGTTCATTATACTGTTCTCACTGCCGTTACCTGCGCGAATTCGTTTCACGTATTAATTACTTAATCCAACTGTCCTGTCTTAAGCCTTAATCCAACGGACCTGCTTGTTTCTAAACAAGTCCTTTGTACTCTTTTATCCCTTTTCTTGTTCTTTTCGATTTTAAGTTTTTGTGTGCACATAAATAAATAAATACTTAATAAAACAACAATCATTTGTGAAATCCGAACAATTAATATTATCAGTGGGACAACCCCTTTGAAGCAGTCGCAGTCGCATGAATATGATATTGAACGGGTAGGCTAATGTTGACCGTCACTGGGGTCAAAGATATTGGAGTTTGGCATAAATGATCACCTCGTTTTTTGCGCATATTTTGATAAAGTCGGCTTTGCTGGCACGCTATAAACCGATCTAATCAGCCGCCGTGTGGTGACCTAAATCTATGCAAAATTAGATATTAGGACGTAAAATTGCGGTAGTCTAACTAAATTAGGTGCCTTACCGCGATGCATCGCTGTCAAATTAAAAGCAATACTTTAATTGGAAATATACACTAGGTGTGATTTTAACCCACACAAAGGCTTTTATAATGCGTTCTGTACTTAATTCATTAAACCCCAAGCGAACGCCGGCGTTCGCGCATCTATTGTCTTTCAATTGTGTCTGTCATTATCACGATTGAAAGGTTAATCAAAATTCAGAATTTAGCTTTAAATTTTCACGACAACATTTGAGAAAATGAAAAATGAGACTACTTACCTAATTTAATGTAGATACATTCTAATATTTTTTTTTCCTTTTCTGTTTTTTTTTTATTTGGGGAAACATTACTATGTTTCAGCTTCTTATAACTACTGAATATTCAAATTCTAACGGCATCATTATAATTTATTTTTTTCTTTCTTTCTATTTACAATAAATATTAGCAGTTAGTTTAGACAGGGCATTTTGACTTTTACACGAAGTAATGACCGCATATATTTCCCGTTACATGCCGTACTAGCATACTACCCAGCACGGGGTACGTTCACTCGCAGTTTGACCGCAATCAACCAAATTGGAATGTTCTCAGAACGACTTACATTAGCCGCTCAATTTGGACGTGGTACCTACTCCATCCGAACAGCCTGTTTGTTTGTTTTTATAGGCAACAACGTGTCATTAAGAGGTCAACCACGTGTAAATTCTTTTATTTGGATCAGACCAATCCGCCCCTGTGGCTTCGCTTTCGTGACCCATCCTACAAAAACCATTATTTTCTTGGGATGAAAATGTAAAGTTGCACAAAACACATGGCATATAGTTTTCAATCAGAAAAATAATTATTTAAATCGAATGGTCCGTAACTACGGACATTTTCCTTTAAAACCAAAGTTACAAACTACATATCTTAATAATATTAGATTAATCAACCGCTTGCCATATCGTTGTTGATATAGGTAACAAAACGATCGATCATTTGCTGACGATTACATAGTTCAGTACTATTTGCCGAGACTGACTAATGCCAGCTTTAAAACAAATCCTCTAACCTGTTATGTCTACTGTCAGGCTATAACAATAGTCTATTTTAAGAACAGCATGTGATAGATATTCCACTTGTTTATCGTCAGTCTTCAGTTGTTAATCAAACGCCACCTTTACTTCAGTAAACAATTCATCTGTAGTTGTATCCAGACACTCATCGCAGGACATAACATATGGTGAAACTACAGCGCTGGGGGTCATGTCATGGGTACGGAATCATCGCACCAATAATAACCAGCTGAACCACCGCGGTTTTATACGTATTTGGAATTTCTAATAAAGGATATTTATATGCTTCTTTGCCACCAACAGTGTTTTAAAACCACAAAGCGTTCTAAAATATTATTTATTATTATTACTTAATATTATAATTGTACACCGCACAATGTGGACAGACACAGACAGGATAAACATCCATCCATTTTCTTTCAAGAAAATCACACCCATATCACACCAATGTTAATTGTTGTAACAGCTATACGTAAGTAAGTATAGTATGTATTTGGCGGTCAGCTTTTTAGAAATTAAGAGTGCTTACAGCTTATCTTGTAAGTGGCTTATTAATTATCCCCTACTTAATCCTGTAGAACGGCGATTAATACACGCATCGTTTTAGGCCGAAGAGGCTTAAAGTTCCTAAACATGGCCGTAGATCAGACCGCAGACAGACGGGTCTACAAAAGTGTGTTCGATATCATACACACATAACGTCGTTCTTGCCTGATTTTATGAATAGGTTACTTATTACAGTAAAAAAAAAACTGCTTACCACTTGTTTTAGTGTAGCATGACTCATTCAGTTTTGTTACTGAATCCAGTAGCTGGCACATTTTAATATTACGTTAATATAAATTAAGTAACGTGCTGGCGCGGCCCCTGGCCGAACTGCCATTAGTGAGGAATCGTCAACCTTCAGTATTGAGGCGTCAACGTGACCTTGCCGTGTCAGCCTGATATAGCGATCTAACTTAAAATTTATGGTACATATTTTATGTGCGAAATTTTCCGATCAATACATATTGCGTCTATTTTAATACACGTTTTTGTGAAACCGTTATTCTTTACTGCAGTAAATTTGGAAGTTTTCCAACAAAACGTTTCTGATGACAGTCCACCAGATGGACATATAATAAACTGTACAATTTGTTTAAGCAGTACATACTGTGCATTCGTTATTATATGTAAGAAATGCGTAGGCATGTGTTAAGACAAAGCTAATTATAGCGTATTCACTTGTCCGTCCTTTTTACATATTCCTAGACATTGTTTTTCAATGACGAACGAAAGCACTGCATTAACAGGGATTTTATACTTGGCACGAATAATTACATAAATGTTTGCAAATTACCTTATACCAGTTATGCCAAAAAGTTTAAGCAAAAAGTACATACTGTTTGATAAAAAAAGGATTCTTTCTCGCTTTTTAGGGTTCCGTAGTTTTTCTTGTTACAGTGAGGAAAAATAGTTTTTTTAAAGTTTGTTTATATTTTGCGACAGGTGGAGGTGCGTGGAAGTGAAGCCTGGTATGGGCGTGCGGTGAGACGCGGAGTTCCACAACAAGATGACGGAGGGCGAGCGGCAACAGAGCGCGGGCGGGACCAACGCCGCGCCTCAGCACAGGAAAGGGCACAGGTTGGTTAACTACTCTCCTAACATAACAAACTATCACCATCATACCAACAATAGACCAAGAAACACCGTCTTTTGATGGTTTACTTATGGTATCTAACTGGAGCAGGTAACGTCTACAGTAATCCTCCATCGCGAGCGGTCTTGAGCTACATGCTTCACCTCGCTCGACCTCATCCCGATGCTCGTGGCCAGGTTTGATAGGGTCAGCTGTTTCCTTTCTCCTTAAGGTAGCCACTCCATAGCCTATTTAGGCATGTGATTGAAATACCTCCGCTTCCGAAGCGATCTCCACTTACGACGCATGATCTTGGTATTTCCATATAAGAGAGGATGAAAGTGCTAAAGTAGCCTTATCGTCTGAACATAATGGTCTCTAACAATGACAAACAGTGGCCCAAAAAAGGAGATCATTAAAGTATCATTACAGTATCCACGTCCCGCTGGAAAAGGTTCCTAATATCACGTTACGCACTCATTATCCAGGACTGTTTTGGCCTGGAACATGTTCATCTATTTGTCTTTAAACCCGTTATGCTAATCAGCAATTTGTATTGTCTTACAGCGTGATCAAATCTTGGATATGCATGATGTATGTGCCATTATTTACACAACAATTCTTTACTTAAGAAATTAATAGTTCTTCACTTACGTCATATAAGTTGACATCATTATTCTCGCCAGGGAATTTCCATGGCGTCACCTCGAAATAATTTTCGTAAACCAACTTTCACTCATCCTGATGCAAAACGATTTTGGCAAATACAATGTAAACTGTATTCTGAATTTGTCATAAATGGAGTTATTTTGAAAAGTATTGTTTCAGCAGCCCGACTGGCTGCCAACAATACATTTGGCCAAACAAAAAAGCTTTCTATTTTTGTCAGTAACTTTACTGAAACAATAATGTGCATGGCGGATATGATTGTGTCAAATCACGTTTGCCACTTTGGCCGATACTATCTATTATTGATTAAATATCACTGATTCAAATAAGTGTTTAATTTAAATACTGGTATTGAGCTGCAACCGGTTAGACTGGAAGCCGACCTCAACATAGACGGGGAAAGGTTAGGCAGGTTGATTGATTCAAATAAGGCTCTGAATTGTGAATCAGTTCTTTTTGAAAGTCAACAAATTACAACAAGGAAGGTCTCCAAAACCGCTGCAACACTTTTTAGTGTTCTAGCTGAGAAGAAGAAGCCATACAATATGCACGAAGCACCCGCTCGACTGTATCTGCTGGTAATATTAGTGTGTTTCAGAGTCCAAACCTATAAATCAACATTGGTGTTTTTATGCGCTCTGGTTCACGAGTGTATCTTTCAAGATATTATTATGATGACCCACTTACTCCTCGTTTCTATTGCACGTTGCTGGTTGCTTTATCATTGTATAGAATTAGCCTCGGTACTCTTTGTTCGTTGAACTTTTGGGTCATTTAAATTCGCCAAATCTTCGATAGGATTGAAAAATGATGTCTTCTTCTGATTTGAAGTAATGCTTTTTGTTTCGGCCATAACATCAAAATATATTTTCACGGCGTTGCGAGTCCCTCAGGCAACTTATCAGCAATAGAATTGATATAACATTTATACAATCAAAATTCTAGCGTTATCAACTTTGTTATCGCTTGACATTTCCTTTATTTCCGCATCAAAGCACACAGCACTTAATTAACATATTTACATACTTATATATATATATATTATATACATTTACGTCCCTATACAAAATGTAACATAATATTCATAATAAGCGCACATCCTAAATATACTATATTCAAAATCAGCTACTGAATCGATTTCAGCTATTTTTTTTAAATAGCTATCTTTTTATCCTAGAATAATTCAAAGATTTTTTATTATTATTACCTATTTTGACAGTAGCGTGTTTGTGTGTGCGTGCGAGATACTAATACCGAAGCGCACACAATTTAGTGCGTTGATGCCCATATTATTTGCCTAGAATTAGGATAAATAATCTATATATATAAAAGAAAGTCGTGTTAGTTACACCACTTATAACTCAAGAACGGCAGAACAGATTTGGGTGAAAATTGGTATGGAGGTAGCTTAGAGCCAGGAGACGGACATAAGATGGTAGAGTAGGGTAGAGTAGAGTAGAGTAGGGTAGGGTAGAGTAGGGTAGAGTAGAGTAGGGTATAATAGGCTGAAGTAGGCAAAAGCTAGTTTCTTAATAAAAGAAATACTACCTAAGTGCATTTAAATAAAATTTCAGTGCTTATGTATGTTATGATTAAACTTAATTTTCTAATTGGGGTGTATAAAAAACAAAGGTGTGCATTTTTATATATCTAGCATGTATTTGTTGTGCACACCTACCACAGTGTTGTCTTTTTTAACCCAAAGGTTGATTGGTAGAGAATGCCATTTTGCACACTACATTCATTACTGTACATGCAGTTTAAATAAATCGTTCCAGTTACATGTTGTATATTACCTATGTTTTAACAAACCTATTAAGTTGCAATTTAAACAATTGTTACATAATCAGCTCCGCAGCTGGAGCCAGTCGGCTTGTTAATTGCAATTATGAGGACATGCGAATGTATTGTATTAGGCCATGAAATCAATATGTTCTTAATTGCTTTTTATTAGAAACGGAACCAGCTGCATTTGTGTAGTTTAAATTTTAACACTAACATCTTTTGGCATATCATCTGATTCTCATAACAGTTGTGTCGTTGAATCGCTAACAGTCCTTGATTTCTCTAGTATCGGTTCAGATTTGAGTGAAGTATCTATGAATTCTCAGATTGGAACATTATGCTGAATATAACAGCATTATATGCGGAATCAAAACATGGCGCACATCATTACAAAACAATGCTTTCTTCCCGCTCCCACGCTACTTTTTATCTTCCAAATGGGATATAAACACTGGCTCTTCTGTTATTTTACATTTTTTGTTTGTTTTTCCTCAATGATAATCATGTAGTTACATTTATCTCCTGACGACGAGGTCATTTGATCATACATTATCATTCAAGATAATCGTCCCTGATAACGTTCCATTGAATTCACTGGTGACTCATTTTAATACCCATAATACCTACCTAACTTTATGAAACATAGAGATAAAAACTTTAACTAAACTAAATTGTAAATACTCGGAAAAACGGAATGGAAAAAAAAACATACATACTGTCAATATTCGTTATCGTAGTCAGTAAATAAGTAGATATTTGATGGTAGTTAAAAGTGCCGCTTCGAAGGCCAGTTACGATGGATGTTCAGTAATGAGGCTACTAGGCTACGTAGATGTTTAGACTAGGCTACACCACTCCTGTGTACGCCGCCATGTGTATCGCTACTTTATATTCAAACTTACCTAGTAATACTGTCTAGCACTATAATGATTCAGCCGTTTCTGTTTTACACAACTAGATGTAATGCTAGTCATTATGTGAGCTGTAAACAAAAACAGACATCACTGACATAATGATACAGGTAGGTATGTACTGAAGAAGATTACCACATCCGACCCGTGATTTGAGTGACACAAGCCAAATCCTCTGGTCCCTTACGATGATAACGTATCTACTCGTCATATCATAGATAGCGTTAGGTTTGCAACACCTGGCCCATATTCGTATGTAATCGCGCGCTGCTCTGATATCACAGTAGACAAAGCTTTAAGTTTAGTCATCTTAGTGGCAATGTTATGTTGGGCCACGCACAGCGTAGCTCCGCACTTTCAATTAAACCGTGTAATGAAACTGCTCCAATTTTGACAAACACTGTCTGATGTATTTCATATTTGCGTCGTATTCGTACTTTGTCATAAGGAAGTAATTTTATTTATCAACTTTGTCTGTGAAGTAACCGTAACTCGTGCTGAAATGACGGAAAGAACGGAACAACTTAACTATTTATTAGACAGGTATTTATTTTTATTTATATTGAAACAAATCTTTACTAATAATATAATAAAGCGGAAGAGTTTTTTGTTTGTTTAAGCACGCTAATCTCTGAAACTGTCAGATGGATAAAAAAATCTTTCTGTATTGCACAGCGTGGTTCATGACGAATAGTACAGGCTCTATAATATAACGCTACGACCCACGGAAGCAAAGCAATAATCAAAGACGCGGGGGACAGTTATATTATTTTAAAAAACTACGATTTCTTGGTATCCATTCAACGGTGTGATTGTTTTGTCTGTTTGTAAACAATGCTCACATTGCAGAGTTTCCCACAGTTCTCTTGGCACTTTCCATCATTATCTAAATGCCTATCTATTGCCTAGAAAACCTTAGTCTCCGTTAGACGCAAGAAAATAATAGGCAACTGTATCAAGTATAATTGTGCAAACATCGAATGTATAGATTTAGATAGGTAATAGTTATTATAATGTTACCGGCTAAACCCGATTTTAGGATGAATTAGTTTGCTGCGCAAACTCTCTAATTGCTGGGTGGCTAAATAAAAAGAACCACGGAGGCTAAGGAGGGAGATCCGCTTCACTCCCATCTTAGACTTCTAACCTAACCTGTCCGTGTCGGGGTACCCTAAAATTCCGAGCTCGCTTCGCTCGCTCTTGAGCTAATATCGCGGGTTTGGCCTAAGTGAAACTGAAAGGTGAAACTAGTTCGTCCTAAAATCGGGTTTGGCCAAGAAGTTTTACATGACAGTAAATAATATAATTATAATAGGTTATTATATTATGGTGTGATTGCTGCAATACATATTTATATTATATATAATTCTAATCACGTGATGTGGAAAATCACCGGATGTGGTACAAAATCATATCAAGTACCTATGTATACAACTGTACGTAATATTCCCCAGATTACTTGTGGCAGAAGGCAAAGTAACAAGTTACGTGGCACAGTTTGAAAGGACCATTTGTATGTACTACTCGTAAGTAGGCTGGTTGACATCCAAGCCATTAATCATAGCGAAGTTTGTCGTGACTGCCCTGACGGTACCCGTATCGTGGAGCTTCAAGTTCTGCATGCAAAGTTACGAGAACCGCTAACCTAAATCCTGAAGACATTTCAGTTTTATAAATTCATAAATTTTGCATGCTTCATATAGATTTGATCGTTGAATATGAAAATTTGACATTGAAAGAATAAAGGCACCGCCGCGACAGGCTGTGTTGGAAATCATATTATCTCAATAATAAAAGCGAAAGTTTATAAGTGTACATGTGTGTTTGTTACTCCTTCACGCTGAAACTACTAAAGGAATCGATGAAATTCGGAACACGAGGTAGACCTTGTTCTAAATCACCACATAAAATATTCATCCCAGGAGTACTTCTGTTCCAAAGGCGAAAGTCTGTATGTATGTGTGTGCGATGTTTGTTACTCCTTCACACTGTAGCCTGATTCACGTAAAATCAAACAAGCCAAATATCGTTGAAGTTTTATAGTCGTATGATCGCAGTCCTATCCAAAAGCGGTATTCACGATCTATCGACTTATTTCCAGTTACATTAATAAGTATTCTACCAGGATAATGTAATACAGATTTTTTTTTTTAAATCGATGAATTTCAAACGACTTTAAAATCGGTGTCGTTCAAACTCGATTGATGGATGTGAATACGGAAATGGTGTAATCTAAACGACTAAATCGCTACGAGAATCATTACGGTTATGATTACGTGAATCGAGCTTTTTTTTACGGTGGGAAATGGATGTCCGGACAGTTACCGGACGGCCGGGCAGCGAGCTACCCATTGCTCACTGTCCGCAAGCCCGCGCCTATGGTGGCCGGAAATCGGGATCAGAATCCCGGCGGCCGCGGCGGCGGCGAGAACGCCGTTGCCTGATGCTGTCGGCCTCCTCCTTTGCGAGCATTACTGCTTCGCAGAAGTCGGCGGCCGCCTGCCACTCCTCCTAACTCCGGACCATGGCCTCTAACAGGGCCCGACGGGAGAGGTCTCCGCCGCCGATCGCCCCCACGAGGGCACGGCGATGCTCCACCCAAGCAGGGCACACCTCGACTGTGTGCTCCACGGTGTCCTCCGGGCGTTCCGCATATTGGCGACACCCAGGCGTTTTTTCCGCCTGAATCCGGAACAGGTACCTCACGAACGTGCCTTGTCCGGTACGTGAATCGAGCTACTAAACGGATTTGGAAGTTTGACTCACGGGTAGACCATGTCTAATAGCACATAGGGTATTTTTATCCCGGCACTAGCAAATGAATATGCCTATTCCTTTGCTAGTATGTTTTCCTCTAGGATTATGTTATGGTTATGCCGTTAATATTTAGTTGTGGATTATTATTATTTGTTTACGAATTAGATTGATGCCTGATCCGATGAAGGGTAGATGATCTTTGGCGTACCCATTTTCTTGCGCGTCCAGCGTCTCGCACCATCTCGAAATACCACCCTAACGTTACTAAAATTCCACAACTGCATCAATTATTGACTATTGTTATATCGATTGTAGATGCCTGTGCGTTTCACATAATGAAAGTGACAGCACTACATTTTCCCAGGCCATGAAGTTGCGAAGCCTTAGTAGAAAGTAATAACTGCATTTCTGCTACCTACTATTAACCACACATAAACTGTTAATTGATCGAATAAAAAGTACGTCTTTATAGTCATGATAACGTTAATTTGTATAATATTTAATTATACAAATTTTTATCCCTTTTTTATGTGGAAATTATCAAATGACTTTTCTAGCTCTGGGTGGAGAGACGAGGGGCAGAGTCAGACTTTTACTGAGTAAAACACACCTGTATTTCTTCAGTTGCCCTTTTAAATTTAGAGCCGCAGTAACTCTTTCGAGCGAATCCGCAACCCTTCCTAACCTTTTCTCATACTACTTGGAGTCGGTGCAACACGTTCTTTTTTTTTTTCATTCTGTTCTACTACTAACTCCGTTTTCTTTCATATCACCGGGATCACCCCCTCTCCATCTACATGTATACTCGGAGCTATCCTGTGTATTAAAATATTTTTCTAAAAACAGTAAGTATCAAAATTATTTGTCAAATGAAGCAGCATTTCAAACATTGGTATGTGTGAGTGGATAGGGGTGAAACGGGAACATCACGCCATCTCTTTTGTACGTGCGTAACCTAATTACGGTGACGTCACGTGTCAGTTTGAGCATCCTTTTTCTGTTACTTGACAGTTCCCCTTCCATCAGAATGTTTTTTTTTTTACTTTTAAATGGATTTAAAAAATCTACTTTTAATTTTGAATAAAGTTCAGTTTGAAGAAACCAGCTAACCGTTGAAACAAAAAGTGTTTAGGTAAATGAAAACGAATTCACGTAAAGTACCTACAGGGACCTACATAGAACACACTTCCTGATGATTAAGAAATTTTTCACAGTATTCATCGCTCGCCGAAAAAAAATATTTTTGCAAGATGAGAGAGGAAGAAGAGCCATGAGAAGATTAATTAGATACTTGAGTTTCTTGAAAAAATATACGTGGTGTGAACCAGACATCATCCCAAACAAACATCGGGCACGAGCATAAAGCCATAACTTTGTCTGGTTACTAAACATTTACATGCTGTAAAAAAGTATAGATCTTCACAAAGCACTAGGCTTTGTGAAGATCTATACTTTTCGGAATCATAACCAATACAACAACATATTATGTACTAGCTTTTACCCGGGACCGATGTCTCGGGTAAAAGCTAATACAGTAGTTCGTTCGTTGTTCGTGAAGTTTAAGAACATTACTCTCCTTTATTGGCGCAATCGTGTTATGAGATACCGTTCCCCTCCGTAGGAACTAAGGTATGTGACCGCAACCCCGGGAATAAGCCCTGTTTCCGCGGCAAAACGAAAAGTAACTATTAAATTACTCCATCATCACATCAGCTCTATATCCCAATGAAAAAAGGTTGAAATATTTTTTTTTATAGGTATCGAATATATTTTCAGCATTTAGTATAAAATGGTATTTTGATAATTAAAACAGAAACTTCAATTTTCTGATGTGCATAGATAAATTTATCATTTCCCTAATCAAAAGACACAAACCAAAGGTATCTATCAAGTATCACATGAAGGTATTCCTTTCAGGAGGCAAGAGTCAATGTACGCGATGACGGGGCTGTACGCGGAGTCAGGATGCGCGGAGGCGAGCGACGAGGCCGGGCCCAGCACGCCGCCGCACCCGTCGCACCCGCCGCGGGAGTCTGTCAAGTGCCACAGCCGAAACCCTTCGGCTGGCGTCTGCGACAGGTGAACTAGCGATATACCACATTTTTTTCATCATCGTCATTTAAAACGAAAGGCCGTCCACTGCTGAACATAGGCCACTCCCAAGTATCCAGTGGATTCCGCAACCTTCACTAGATCATCGGTCCACCTTGGAGGAGGTCTAGCAACGCTACGTCTTCCGGTACGCGGTCGGCACTCGGTCCTATTGATCATCCGCAGTACGCTGCAAGCTGTAATGTGCCATCGTTTGGCAATTCTTTAGGCTGTATCAGTAATCTTGATTGTCCCGCCGAATGTTCCAGAGACCAGGGATCTCCAGGGAGATCATACATAACTAAATCATAAAAAAACCTAAGTACATAAAACGGACGGCGGTCATTAAAAAAAAAACCCAAGTAAAACGAAACCCTTTATCTCATTTCGCGATTTCTTCCATACGACTTGGAATGGACAGTGATCGACTGAACATTAAATGAGATTTCGATTAGTGTAAACATTATCGTGTTATTGTTGTGTATGGGTGTAGTCTTTAATGGATTGAGTCCGACAACAAGCAAGACAGGTAACAATAACACTACTGGTCCCTATACATTTTCTTTGAATTTCCTTTACCTTCAGATAGTGTCGTTGTCGACTTGTCGCTTGTCGCTTTTGTTTGGCGCCTGTGACAGTCTCATACTTTTATCTTTCTCAGTACGACTTACGAGCTATACGTGTACTATTTAGCTGGTGTCATGTTAAAATAAGGTAGGCAACAGGCTAGCAGTCACTGACTACCTCAAGGTGCGGTGTTAAGCCGGCCATTGACGATCAGTCCAAACATAAAACTGCGGCATAAAACCAAGGCGTCACTCCAAATGGTTTTAGATTTGCCATTCACTGGCGTCAACTCTTGAGTGATGATTCGCCATTGACGATCAAATTTTGGAGTGACGCCTTAGTTTTATGTTTGGACTGATCGTCAATGGCCGGCTTTAGACCACTCAGTAAAGTACCGTCAATTTTATTCTAAATGTTTCACCAACTTTCTGACACACGAACACTTTCTACGTTTACTGTAACCCGAAGTCGAGTTTACGTTGTGTAGTATTTTTAAAGTGATGGATACGAGCGCATTGTGCTGATATGACCCCTCATTCGCACTTATGACACCGGAACCGACGAACTCGTTTAAATTCGAGATCACACGGCGTTACTTAGTGAGACATCTCATACTGACACTTGACAACATGTGCGTAAGAAGTACTTGGTACCTACATATAATTGCCAATGTCAAGAGTTAGGTGACCCATAAGAAAATCAAGATATACCTGTCAGTATATCGACCTGCGCACGCGCCGCGTATAGTTTGATTAATATTCACAGCTGCTGTAGTTTATTCATTGAATTAGCTGTAGCATAAATTAATGTTAATTACAGGAACTAAAGCGTGTTTTCCATCTGTTTATAGAGATCGCGAGCGGGACAAGGAAAGAGAAAAGCCCCGGCAACTGTACCCAGAAATATTAGACATTCCTCATGACGCAAGAGATTGCGGTATCTTGTCGTGGAGGCCGCTATTCATACAACAATTTTCTAGTATTAAAGTAAGTCTTAAAAGGTTTAGCAAAATATGAATAGCGTAAGTTTCCAAAAGAATGCGTCTAACGTATGCTTCCTTTCAGGTGTTCGTATTTTTCCTTTCGTTCCTGGTAACGTTGCAACAAGCGTTGAGCTCCGGCTACATAAACTCTGTGATCACAACCATCGAGAAACGCTTCGAAATCCCATCGAGTCTGTCTGGACTCATCGCGAGCAGCTATGAGATCGGTAACGTGATTACCGTGATCTTCGTATCCTACCTAGGCAGTAGGAGACACATTCCAGTGTGGATCGCAGTTGGTGAGAATCAAATAATAATTAAAACGCGTTAGCATCGTCCGTGTGCTTACATATTGCGCAAGCAATCTTATTTGTTTAAGTGTTACGCAAGGTCTTGGAGCTTACATTACTTTATTGGCTTTTTTTTAATCTGACCTTGACCTGACCACATCAATCGCTTGTTGAAGACAAAGCAACAAAGGTTGCTACATTTCATTATGAGGCGGATTCAATAACTTGACACGATGTTTACGAGTTTTGTTATTTTAGGTGCTGTGATTATGGGTATCGGCTCCTTAGTGTTCGTCGTTCCGCACTTTATAGCGGAAGTGAATAGCGAAACGTTGATGAACAATAAATCCGACGATAACATTTGTCGACTTCCACGCGCTTTGGAGCAGGACATGGGCGGCTTGGGACGGCTCTCGCAAGGGCTGCCTCCCAGCAACCTCAGACCTGACAATTGCATTAAGGTTTGTACATTTTTGTGGTCAGACTAAGTTTTATGTATTATTTATAGTCTTACATTAAAACTTGTAGTACCTACATCCCTGGACATTCAATACATTTCCGAAAAAAAAATACATGAAGAATTTGCAAGTATATTTTTATTGACTGGTGAAATCATCAGCGCATTTGGCATCTCTGACAATGCTACCCACCATTTTAGCCTGTCCTTATACAAATGTATGAATCAATTATCCTGATCATTAGTTGCCGTTATAAAAACCCCCAACCGATTAAGAAAGAGTTATAATTTCGCTGAGTGAGAGGCTCGCGTTTGACTACATTAACTCTTCTGATGGTAATAGTCAAAGATTGTATAGTCGACGATGGAGCACACTTGCCTTGAAGTACCTATGTACTCTATTCACTATTAGGCCTTCAGGATATTGCTATCGGGAACCAAGGAACTACGGCAGTCCATTCCCGCACGAAATGAGTAATGTTTTCGTATGATTTGACAGAGTTCCCCGAGCACCTTCATGCCGGTAATGGTGTTCATAGTGGCGCAACTGCTACTTGGCTGCGGAGGCTCGCCACTACTCACCTTGGGCACCACCTATGTGGACGACCACGTGCGCCCCGAGTCTTCCAGCATGTATATAGGTAAGATAAATATAGACTATCTATTCGCTTTCATTCTTTAGTCTTGCTCTACATAAGCCTTCCTCGTTATACACAAAACTTTCCTCACGACACGTTTCTGACTCCCCGCCATACCATGACAACCGATTTCTGCAAAACTTTTCGGTTACCAGTGCCACTTTCAGACTTGTATTTCAAAGTAACAAACGAAGAAGAGGTAACAAATGCTTTTGTTTATGGAGCGCCAAATGAAGAAGTTTATAAAAGAGAAGACTGTTTAAAATTGTGAGCATATCTTTACCGAAATCTTTCGGAGGATCTTTCTTGTTTGTGGTCAGGATGAACTATATGCGAATAGCACATAAAGGAATCGTAAAATACCGCTGCAGGTAAGCCCTTCAAATAGTTTTATAGCATCACAATTAAGTTTGACCGTGCCGGCAAGTCGTGCCGGAGCTTGTCTAAATGTATTCCGATGACTCATGTTGTTTGTTCTGTGTGGCCTGCTGCTAGCAAGGAATTAGGCACCTTCTCTCTTTCATCTTGTGATGTACGCTAAACTACTTACGGATTATGTTTACCAAAACATCTCTGGGAGTAATAACAGCGTACGCGTATCTTACATGTATAGTCTAATAGTGGCCAGTATTCGTTCGAGCTAGTGTTTATTGAATGTTCAAACAACAAACAGTAAGCGTCTGCAAACACGTTACAATAAAGTCATGACTGCTGTCATATCATACCTAATGCATGGCGAGCGCTGCGGTGTGCCAGACTAGCAGCAAATCTCATAAATTATTATCACCCTTTGTTAACTTTGAAACGACTTCAATATTATTGTCGTGACGCTTATTATACTGTCCGCGTGTCCACTTCGTATCGCTAGAGTCGTTCATGTCTTTATCGCTGGTCGTGCCAGGCGAGTGACGGTGTCCCCTCACATAAACTCTGCATAAACCACATACACGAGTCACTGAACTTCATTAAAACCAATACACACCTTTAATTAACTTTTTACAGCATTCACTCGAAGTAAAAGCATTTTTATCAACAACACGCGTTTAAATGGAACGTGTTTACAAACACTGAATGGAATAAAACTAGAACAACAATATATCAATCAGTGTTATCCTTAATTTCAGTATGTTTATCATTTCTAACAATACGAAATAGCAGTGTTGATCGTCATCGTGTACGAGATAATGACTACGATTAATATTTGTACTATGCAGTGGAGCTTGCGAGTAGACGCACTGTCAATATTGATCCACTGATCGAGCTACGAAGATTGTGGTTACTTACAAAACACCCAATTAAAATTAATGTTTTGAATTCAATCAAGTACTGCCGCACGTATTAATGGATCACACGGTTTTGCTATTACGATTTACATAATACATTACCGTAATATAGATATCAAAAAAATTATCGTGGACACTTAGACGACTGTCTCGTAAGGTAGGTAGATACTAGTGTGTGATTCATCGGCACGGGTCGCTATAAAACTGCAGGATCCATTTATCAAATGAATTCACGTGAAAGGCCGATGATCCCGTACGCGCTCTTTGTGATGTTTGTTTAGTAGGTATATGTTCTAGAAAGATAAACGTGCTATGGACCGGTGAGGTTGTGGCAATGCTCGGTTTTAGTTTATGTTTATGACCTCAGTAAACAATGGACTATATGTGATAGACGTGATAGGTTACCCAAGTGACTCATAAATTCGTTTTTAATCATCTTCAAAAAAGGGAGGACTTTTTAATTCGATTGTATTTTTTTTGTTTGTTTGTTACCTTTGATCTCGGTCACTTATAAAACGATTTGAATAATTCTTTTTTTTTTAATACCTACTTGAAAAGATAGGACAATAACTAGTAGTTAGTTGAATGGATATAGGTAAGGTACCTAATAACTCAACTGATTTAAATTACTTTTATTAATTACTTTGTCAAAAACATTCCCCAAATATTCACATGTTTCTTGCAATTACGAATGCGAATATCAAAAAACCGGCCAAGAGCGTGTCGGGCACTTATGAGTTTAAAAAAATGCTTGCATATACGATTATACTACAAACTTAGTCCAGAAATTATTTTGTACAACCTTTTTGTCTTTTTTGTACAAAAACTGTTCTTTCCATCAAGTTCAAAATAATTTTCCTAGAAAGTCCTTATAAAGTTATACTTTTCAGATTTTATTCATATTTTCTAAACTTATGGTTCAAAAGTTAGAGGGACACACACACATTGTTTTTTGTTTTTTTTTGCGATTATTTCCGAAATTATTGGCATTATCAAAAAATGATTTTAGTAAACCCCTATTCATTTTTAAATACTTTTCCAACAATATATCACACGTTAAGGTTGAAATTAAAAAAAAAATCACTTCCTACTTTACATATAGGGGAGCCCTCCTAATAAAACATTTTTTTCCAATTTTTATTTTACCACTTTGTCGGCGTGATTGATATACATATTGGTACCAAATTTCAGCTTTCTACTGCTAACGGTCCCAGAGATTAAGCGAGGACGGACAGATAGACATGGCGAAACTGTAAGGGTTCCTAGTTGACTACGGAACTCTAAAAATCAGCCTCCAGATAGATGGCGTTTTAAACAGTAATAAAATGATTTTGATATTTTAACCAAGAACTGAAAAGCATTTACATTCAGAAAGTATATTACTTGATGAAATAGAACTGGAGGACCACCAACTGTGGTGTTCTTGAATAAAATGAATAGTTAAACATGTATGGCCGTACTGTTACGCCATTAAACGTGAACACGTCATATCTCCGAGAAAATAAAGACTAGCACGTAATAATTAAAACGCATTGCTGTTCGAAAGGTCTAGAATGGTTGTGCGTAGGCAGGCTTAGAAAAATCTCGAAACATCCACAAAACACCTACAAGTAGTAATAGGTATTCATGTAACCGATAAGGAAAATTGTACTCACCGACGTTAACAATAGAGTCGAAATTCGCATGAAAGTGACTCTTATTACCACGAGCAATAAAAATGATTTATGACTTCGAGAAGCGATTCAATTGTTCTGGAATTCTGGATAGATCCGGGAGCGTCGGTATCTAGAATTTTCCTGGCTCCGCATATAAATACGAGCCCCCGGCCGGAAGCGAGTCAGTTGTGATTTCGACTGCGATCAAGAGCGAACTACCCTAGTACTTGAAGTGATTTTACTTAACGACCTAAGCGATAGTGCGAAGAACGGTACTCTAGTGTTGATTACGATTCGGATTATTGTTAACTGGACTAATTTGTTATTGTTTGTGGTGAATAAAGTTCTCTCGTCAGTAAATCGGCATTTGATTACCCACGTACGTAACAGTACAAATAAATAAATATTTCTGAGGAACTTACACTGATCTCAGAATGATGTCGGAATGTAGTTACGATAACCATGTAATAAAACAATGTATCCTGCCTCGCCTTGTTTCAGCTAATCGGCTTATTAGAATTGTCATGCAATAGGTACCTACCTAATCGTAGGCGCTGACTATAATAGTAGTTTATGTGACTAGGGGATAAAGCAGTGTCTTTAAGTCGCGGGCGGCATGTTGAATTCCGAACGAAACGAAGGTTGCTGATTTTAATCCCGAACGATAGTGAGGGATTTATAAAATTAACTCCCGAGCATTGCGAGGAAGTTAATAAAGAAACCTGAGTGAAGTGAGGAATTCAAGCCGCCCAAGACAAAGACAGCTTTATCCCCGTGTTGCATACTCTACTTTTTACACCATCTGTGAGATAATTAAAAAACAATTTGGTCGACTAAATTAGATATTAGAGAAATATAAGTATAATATTTACAAGTTCAGCAAACAAACAAAATTCACTAGGTAGAGTCTGTCTAATAAGTTAAACGACTTGGGTAATTATTAGGATTTAATGAAATCTGATGTAGTCAACACGAGTTCAATAATCAAGGTTGATGAGATACAGATCATTGTTAACTAACAGAAGAAACTTAAAAAAAGTATCGAATATAAGTATTTTTTAAATGATTAAATATTAAACAAAATTCTCAAGTCGGTTGGCTTATTAAACAGACGATACTCTAAGATTCTATACTTTCAATTTTCTATAATGCTCCCGTCAGTAAGCAGGTTTTATTCTATTTTTGTTAGTGGCCAGTTTGAATTTCGAGTCAACTTGTGCGATGGAAGTACATTTTAATTCACAATATTGACGATTTTGGGTGTTCCAAATTCAAATCTCATTATTCCCTAGGGATCGGCCATACTGCATTATCTCCCTAGGGATAGAAGCCTTGCTTTAAGTGAGGTTTGGATGACGTATAAAACGACATTATCGAGCAGGTGGTGTAAAAATGGTTTTTATGGTTATATTCTATCATATCGGCACTTAGAATATCTAACGTAAAACTTGAGTTTTAGCTGTGGGATACCACAAATAAAAAATGTAAATTAAAAAACTATTTACAAAAAATCATACGACTTCTATAAAGAAAACACTAGAAAGTTAAAAAAAAAAAATCTTACATTTCGGAAGCCGGTATTTCTGGTTTTGTTTCTTCGTTATTTAACACCGACAAGTTTTTTTTTTAAACGGTGACCAACGGTTTTATTCTTACTTATTAATCACAACTGCCTAATAGCCTACCTGCTCACAATTCGACAATTTCTATGATTTATAATGCTAAATATTGTGACTTATACTTATATTAATGGAAATCAGACGTAATTAAGTAACACAAAAATGAAATTGATATATTATGCACATAACAATTATTCAGAACATAAAAAGAAGGCCGTGACCCTTCGACCTTATAAATAACGGATATCCCACACACCCTAACATGAAAATCTGAATAATAGGTTTGGAGCGTCGCGTTGAACGTTATATTGAAAACATTGTGTTGGGCTGGCACGACGAAAATGCGGTGCCTTGAAAATTAACCGTAGCAGTGGGCCCGCGTCCTTGACCCACTTCCATCTTCATATCACGGGCACCATAGCCGAAGAGCTTATTATTATTATTTATTTATTGTCAGGCAACTAAGGCCCATAGATAAAATACACAATATTATAATCTTATAAACAAAATAAACTAATACATATTCAAGTATTTCAAACAATAAACTATTTATAATTAAACATGTAGGTAACATCGTCGTCGTGTGTTATTGGTAACTGTTACTGTCCTGAAAAACCCATTTCAGGAAACACAACACTAAAAAACTCAACCTAAAGAATGTGAAGTAACATACGGTACTCTTTAGATTTAGATAGGTACATTTGTTTCTGGGCTGTATGGTCGTTGTTTCAGCTTCAAAGTTGTTTTAATAATATCGATCTGATACGATTGTCCGTGGTTTTGTTAAATGTTTTATTTTCTGTCAGCCTACTTCGTTGTAGCGTCATCAAGGGCTCAAGGGGAGGGGTTTTAATAAGGCCCTTCACGTTAAGACTCCTATGGACGCGACCTGGATTCGAGAGCCACTCGTACCTACCGCTAGAAGGAGGTCCATATCGATCGAATTACATCCGCTTTATTTTGTAATGAAAGGCAAAGTATTTTTAACCTCTTTATTTAACATATCGTCGTAGTTCAGGTCAATGCTCGGCTAGGTTAATCGGCTTCTCCGTTTCCACAAACATTTATCTCTTGCACCAAACACTGGTCGCGTAAAAGTGAATGAAATTTAAAGTTATGGAAGCAAGCAACACCAGCACGCAATGTTTTCATAATACAAATGTTACATCACTCGCAGCATACATGCCACGCCGCCAGTTTTCATACTGCCATTAATTTCTATAATGAGTCTGATTTTATTCGGTCGATTTTATCAGTGTAATGTAATTTGAACGCTTAAATCGACCTTTGAGAAATTGAGGTTTTTAAATATTCGTTACTAGAGTAAATGGAGCGTATGGAAATGTTTCTCACGCAAACCGATTTGGGGGACTATAATTCATTGATATTAGCGGTGGAAGCCGCGCCATTTGCAGCCGTACAGAACAAGAGTGACCTACTTTCCGCAGTATCGGCGAGCCGGTGCCGGGTGCACTTACCGCTCGACACATTACCCGCGTCACAAAAACACAATGCGATGATATGTTATCTCACACACCGCTTCTGATTGATAGGACCTAATTGTTGATGGCATAATGCCTAATTAATAAAACAATCGCCTATATTTTGCCGATTAACATAATCGTGTTAATTACATAAATTGATTGTTACGTTATATTCTTTAATTAGGTTGTTCGATGATAAAGCTAAATAAATATATGCTATTTTTGTTGACAGGATGTATGTACAGCATGGCTGCGTTCGGTCCAGTGCTTGGGTTCTTGCTTGGAGCATACTTGTTATCTTTCCACATGGACTCATTCTCTGGCACCATCATCTCAATAGGTGAGTCACTTTATCTTACCACCTACCGTTCATCTTTACTATATGACATCAGCTAGACATACATACATTGCCCTTCACGAATGTTGGATTTTTGTCAAAAAAAAATCGAAAACCCGATGCAGCACAACCTACCGAGGTCAACTGTATTTTCAAACCATCCAGAAACCCACTCATATATTCACACAAAAATATAACATCATGTTGCCAGTCTGCGACCAATGTCAGCGGAGCAGTAACCACAGATGCGGGTGAAACCGATAAAATTTCTTGGAATATACGTCAAACAGTTTTATTCTTGTAGACTTCTACAAAAGTTTTAACATTTATTTCAGATCCAGGTGACCATCGTTGGGTGGGCATGTGGTGGGGAGGTTTCCTACTATGTGGGTTTCTCCTGATACTCGTCGCCATTCCGTTCTTCTCGTTCCCGAAGGTGTTAGTCCGAGAGAAGGAGAAGATCAGACTGGTGGAGAAAGCCGCGGCTGCTAATGGAGCGTCCACATCCAAGACACCGGCGAAACCGCAGACAGATATCAAGGATACTGGCTACGGGAAAGATATTAAAGGTAAAAATATATGTTACACTACAAGAACGATTGACAGCTGCCGGATGGTGTGGGTGACAGCTGTCAGATTCATACATTGAAGCTACACCTATCCTTTTCTCTCAACTTATAGATGCATATTTTCGTCTTGTTGTCATCTTACCGATGTTATGTAAAAAAGAACTTGAACAAAAAATCAAGCGATGTAGTTTAAAACAACCATAGAACCCTCGGTTGTGAAATGTGCAGTCGGGGTTTTCCGTTGGGAAGTTTTCATTAGATCTGATTTTGTGTTTAGTTTAATGGGTTTGACCATTCTCTTTATTGCACTTCACTTTGAAGTTAAAACATAAAACCAGCAAATCTTTAACTATAAATATTACGCTTTTTCTTTTTGATAAATGTGAAAATAATGTCTGTCTGTTGCTTCTAAACGTCTTAACGGCTAAGCAGATTTGGATGTAACTGGTAAAGACAATGTCAAGGAAATTTATTTCATCTGGAAGTCATTTTTGAAGCAACCTTGTTTCTCCCAACCCTCAGACATACCGGTGTCGATGTGGCGCCTCCTCAAGAACCCGGTGTACGTGGTGACGTGCCTGGGCGCGTGCATGGAGCTCATGATCGTGTCCGGCTTCGTCGTCTTCCTACCTAAGTACCTGGAGACACAGTTCAGTCTCGGCAAGAGCCAAGCTAGCGTGTTTACTGGTAAGTTATTTGACATCATCATCATTTCATTTCAGACATAGGCCTCCCCAAGTATCGCCACAACGAATGGTGCAGTGCGTCTCGCATCCATTGCCTTAACGCGACTCTCACTCACCACGGTAATCTTCGGAAGCAATGACATAACAGCAGTCGAGTGCGTGAGACATTAAAAATGTTTTGATTTTTGCACATGAACGCGTTTAACCAAGTTATCGGACAGCCCTAGTTCGACTCGTACCGAAAGCTCTGGCCCGCAGTAGCAGAAAACAGAATTCAGTGGAAGACCTTTTTGTTTATGTGGGAAATCATCCAATGGTTTGAGGAGGGCGTGTAATACTTTTACTGACTAAAACCCACTCCTATGTTACTTTTTTTGCCTTGCGTTCCAGAACCCCGGGTGTCTTTTTTGGACTACCAATGGAAGTCAGTGGAAGAACTATGCCTTATTAGGGGAAAATATTATTGGCTTGTAAATTTAGATTTAAGAGCTTGTCTTAAGATGCCTGAATGTGGAAATGGTTATTTTTTAGGCTGATGACGTATGAGAACCTTTAACGCCATTCGAATTTCTGCCGCAAAGCAGTGTTGGTAATAAGGTTTGAAGGTAGAATTGCGACATTAGGTACATTTATGTGCATTGTTTTAAAAATACTGGTTAACAATTTCCAACATGAGATTCGTTTAAGTTATAATACCTGCCTGCGTGTTTATACGATTTCCATTCATTCAGGATAAATATTTATCTCTCACTGATCATCAAACGTATTGAATTGAAAAACGAAACTGAATGAAATGTTAAGAAATCAAACAATCTCCCACTGTTTCCAGTCTACGTTCGAAGACAAAAAGCTAATAAAGGCACTGTAAATAATGCTATGCAGCAAGAGCGAAGTTGTATACAATGCTTTAATCTCAGCGGTCCATCTGATGCCGACACCGCTTGCGTCACCTATATCCGTTCATCTTATGAACTAATCGTTATAGATAGTCACCGTTATCTAGGACTAGACCTTACATCACCGGGTGATGTAAGGTATTCAATGTTGGAAAATACGAATCTTCTAAAAAATAAATACTGTAAGGGTATTAAAATATCGTCCCAGCTTCACACGGGTGTTACTAATCTTTGGAAATCTCGGCTTTTCTCTACTGTAACATGCACTTATTTACACTTGAGAGCAAAAAAAATCACACATGGCTTGTAATTTCGTTTAATACTGTTTTTTTTTTTCTTCTTAAATCTAAAGATATTGAATACAAAAAATTAAGCAAAATTGAAGCATACAAATATATCTTTATAAAAACACAAAATTAAGATCATTGAACTTCACGTAGGTAACTCACAAAAACCAGCGGTATACCTAATTCCCCAAATTCACCCATTTGCATTTCACTACTTGCACCTTTACCTAGAGCTACAAAAAGGGTGCTGTTTTGGAGTTTTAATCAGTTTCCGGTAACGTGATAACGTCTTTATTAGAAACAGGTGGATTTACTGGAAGAATATGGAAACCACGCCCGAAGAAGCCGTTCAAGTTATTGCCTTGCCTAAAGTAGGCTATAATCAAAATGAAGTCGCTCGACAGCTAAATTTTAGCCGCTTCCCTATTCGTCTGGTATACCAGAGGTTTCAAAAGACCCGTGGGTATATTCGGCGACCAGGATCTGGCCGTTGACGCATAGGATCAGGGTGTGATTATCGTTTTCCAGTACCAAGTACTTTGAGAAATCGGCTACTGAACACGATTGAACTGACACAAAAGCTTCAAGAAGTTTGCAATGTCAGTGTAAATCAGTGGACGATTAGGAAAAGACTGGGTGAAGCAGGCCTGACTGCAAATCTCTCAGCAAATGGTACCAAATTGACCACAGTTCACCGACAAGCCCGGCAATAATTTGCCACGAATCAACTTAAATTGGGTGTATGCCTAATGGCAGGCTGGTGTGTTGACCATGATAGATGCTATAGGGTCTACAGAAGGTCATCATGGTAATTTTAACAATGCTGCATAAGCGAACAAGTAGGTATTGGAGGCATTTTGGGGTGGCATAATGTTGGACACTAAAACTGGCATTGTATTCGTCACTGAGCCACTAGGTACTGGCCTAATATTGAGAGGGTTGACGGCTTTATGATACATCAAAAAAGTGCTCGAAGAATATGTAAAGCTGCTTGTGTGGCTTGTGTTAGTTTTTTTTTTGCTTAATGCAGAACAACACCAGATCGCATGTCGCTAGAACAGTTTGCGAATACATGCAAGACGTTGGAATCATTGCGATAGAGAGGCCAGCTCGTAGTTCTGATCTCAATCCAATTGAGAATATCTGGAATGACCTTGAAAGAAGACTTACTGCAAAAAGCCTGGCTCTCCACGCCTCCAAGAGCTTCAATTTGTCATTGACGAGGAGTGGAACGTTATGCCCTAAGATTTCATGGTAAAATTAATACGGTTGATGAAAAATCGAGTAACAGCTGTAAATAGGGCTATGGGAATACACTTTATTGACAATCAGGAGGACCAAGAATTTTTCAACGACTATCGCAACCCAGCGCTGGGCACGCCACAATCATGGCGGTAAGTCCCCTCTTTGACGCGTGGCTGGAAAGACCTCACGGCGTCCTTACCTTCCGCATGACGCAGGTACTCACCGGACATGGTTCGTTCGGAAGATTCCTGCACTCGATCCATGCGGAAGTGACGCCCGGGTGTCGCCACTGTGCGGAACGCCCGGAGGACACGGTGGAGCACACAGTCGAGGTGTGCCCTGCTTGGGCGGAGCATCGCCGTGCCATCGTGGGGGCGATCGGCGGCGGAGACCTCTCGCGCCGGGCCTTGGTTGAGGCCATGGTCCGGAGCGAGGAGGAGTGGCAGGCGGTCGCCGACTTCTGCGAAGCAGTAATGCTCGCAAAGGACCGTCGCCGGGATTCTGATCCCGATTTCCGGCCAACGTAGACGCGGGCTTGCGGACAGTGAGCAATGGGTAGCTCGCTGTCCGGCCGTCCGTTAACTGTCCGGACCAAGCCCAAGTCGTCGACGGCGCGCACTGTTCCCGCGCGCCTCAAGGAGTTGTCAGCAACAGCAGGGACCCAACCAGGTCGAAGCCTACTGGGGCCAGGGTTATCCGAAAGGGCGCTCGAGCCCCGGTATGAAGGCTAGAAGGAACGGGGTGGGTTTTTTAGTCAGTAAGAGTCTGACACTATCTCCCGCTCCGCCCAAGGGCGGGGAATGTCAATGCATGATTTTTCCTACCATAAAAAAAAGGAAGACCAAGAATTTTAGGTTCGACTCTCATTCTTTCTTTAGTGAAATTTGGTCATTTTTCCGATATGTTGGATTTTGTGCTCCAAACCCTTTCAAGAATATTTTTTTACACTGTATTTCATATCATTAGAAAGGTAATTAAATAGGCTTTCAAATAGTGTATGAAATGTTTTCAATATCTATACACATTCAAAACAAAAACTGTCCTGAAAAAAAAAGAGCTATGATGTGCGATTTTTTTGCTCTCGAGTGTACACATAAACCTTCAAACAAGAATCACTTTGTTTATTGGTGCCGCATCAAAATCCGCTTAGTAGTTTCTGAGTTTATCGCGTTCATACAGACAGACAGACGCGACAGAGATAAACATAATCTTAATATCTGTGTTGTTTTTGGGTCATCAAATAACTTCACCCGCGGGGCTTGTCTATCGTAGGGGAGCTAACCTGCCGGGTAAAACCTAATATATCGTCCCTCAGAAATAAAGCAGCTTTCGTTCGGTGAAAAAAAATTTGCCAATCCATCACAGAATAGTTAAACGGATTTAGATGACTTTTGGGACACAGAAATATAAATGACCATGATTGGAACGGATATTTCTTTTGTCGGTAGTAGGTTTCCATATGATAGTGTTTTTACAATTACTCGGTTGATTCCGCTGGTTTATGTTAGTTTGATAATACAGCTGGGTATTAGTAAAATACTGTTTTTTTAATAGGTTTCTTTAAACCTAGGAAATAGATGAGAATAAAAACATTGCATTACGTCACACGTCAGTAATTCCGACACTTTTACAATTTTTAATTATGTGGCCAAGATTTATTACGAACTAAAATTTGCTGTTTGTTGGTGCAGGCTCCATAGCGATCCCGGGCGCGTGCATCGGCATCTTCATGGGCGGCTGCCTGCTCAAGCGGCTGGAGCTGCGGCCCAAGGGCGCCGTGCAGTTCGTGCTCATCTCCAACACCATCTGCCTCTCTTGCTACGCGCTGCTGTTCTTCCTCGGCTGCGACAACATCAAGATGGCTGGGACCACTATACCTTACACTAATCACACGTATGTATTTTTTTATTAATATGCAGGGGAGGCTTTCTTTCACCACTATCTCACCAGATGCTAAGCGATGATGTATGTGACCGACGATGTACTTTTGTATGAATTTGTATCGTATTAACGGTTTGCCCTGGCTTTGCCCGGGTTATACATAATAATTATACAGCTTATGTCCATCTAGAATAATGTACTTTTATACAGTAGGAATAGAATTTTTTAAATAAGTGTATGTAGTGGATCTTGAGATTACTCTTATAAACTTATAGTTTTATCTTAACTTTAGATAGTTTTCATTAAAACGTACGCTCTTTTTTAAATCTATTTTATGAGAGTGGCTGATGAGCAGCAGGTCATCTCATCGAAGTTTGAGTAATGAATTCGATAATATTATAACACTACTATTAATATTTTATACAAAAGATGATACCACCAACATATTTTTAACTAGCTAACTAACTAACTAGTACGCGCGAAGCTGCGGGCAAAAAGCTTCGCGCGTACATGAATAGAATATATAATATAATATAATATAATATTGCACAACTATCACACAGCGCCGTCTAGTTCCAAGCTAAGCAGAGCTTGTGTTATGGGTACTAGACTACTGATAAACATACTTATATATTTCTAAATACATACATATTATAAATAAATTACACCCAGACACAGAACAAATGATCGTGCTCATCACACAAACATTTGTCCTGGGTGGGAATCGAACCCACGACCTCCGGCATAGCAGTCAGGGTCACTAACCACTAGACCAACAGGCCTGTCATATTAAATAAAATATGGCCTATGTCACTCAGGAATAAAGCAGCTTTCTATCGGTGAAAAAAAGTTTAGCAATCGGACCAGTGATTACCTCCTACAAACAAAAAACAAACTTTACCTCTTTATTATATTAGTGTAGATTATTTATTATCTTTGTCGTGTGTGATACATAGTCCATTGAATTTTATGGCGAGCGATATTGTTTCTATTATAGTATCTTAGCCGTGTGCAGCGCCCCTTAGTGAACTCCACTGCGGGTGACGTAACCTACGACAAACTTATTATTTGCGGTTGGTACATTAATCGGGTCTAGAGATAGAACCGCAAAATTAAGTTTGTTTTTTCTTGTATATACTTTTCCGGGATAAAAAGTACCCAGTGTGGTGCCCAGGATATTAAAGTAATAATTATACCAAGTTTCATCGTAATCGAACCGGTAGTTTTTGCGTGATGCCTGAACAAACAGACAGACAGCTAGACAAACATTTTCTGTGTTCTTATTGGTCTAGACCAGCTATACTCAAAGTGTGCTACGCGGAACCCTAGGGCTCCGCAAATCCACTTACAGGGCTCCGTGTGAATACAAATTATTATTATTATTATATATCTTTATTGCACACCTTAACTTATTAAAGAATAATAATTAACAAAAATAAGTGTACAATAGGCGGTCTTATTGCACAGGGCAATTTCTACCAGACAACCTTTGGATGGACTGAAATGAAAGGAACAAGATTTCGGGTTGAAAGTGTACAACAACTTATAGAAACAATGTGAAAATAAATAACAAATAAAATATAATACATAAATAAAAAGCCAAATAATAAACTAATAAATATAAAATATACTAATAATTAGAAAGGAGAAGAAGAACTAAAGTGATAGATAATGCTCCTTCACCATTTTTTTGAACGTTGGTAGCGTTTGGGCTCGCCTCACTTCTATGGGTAATGCATTCCACAAACGAGCTGCTTGTATCGTGAAGGATTTATCAAAGAACGAAGTGGAATGCATATGAATACTAAGTTTTAGACTTTCCGATGACCTCAAGGACCTAGAATGTGTGTCACAGAGAAACTGAAAGCGTTCTTTAAGATAAAAAGGAGTAGAAGGATTAAAGAGTACATTGTAAAGCAAAGAAAGTATGTGAGCATTCCGGCGAAGGCGAATAGGAAGCCATTTGAGCTGAGTACGGAATTCAGAAACATGGTCATACTTGCGCAAGCCAAATATAAACCTGATACAGAGATTTTGAAGTCGCTCAAATTATAATGTTGAAGAAGGTATAAAGACCTTGCTATGACGTTAAAATTACAAGAGTGCGAGTGAGAAAGAGAGTTATACCTCCATCTCTTGGTTTAGGTCGTCAAATGGATCGCCTTATGAGGTCGTTGCAGGGTCTCAGTGTTTCAATTATTGATTAATTGTTAAAAAATAAAAAGCAGTGTCGTACCTCGCATTAGATTTTACTGTAACTCATCCAAAGTAAACATTGCACGTAAACCTTTTTTTTTGTTTAAGGGCTCCGTCAAATATTTTGCCTTTTAATAGTGATCCGTTGGAAAAAAAGTTTGAGAACCACTGGTCTAGACTATTTGGAAATTATTCTGTGGCGACCTACATCAGATCTATAAGTCATATGTGACGCCACTAGTGGCTGTAAGGTTGTTGTTTTTATATATCCAACATGCGCTGTTGTAAAGGTCAATAATTCTCAAATATTCAATGATCTGTGTAGAAACCTGGAGCCGTTCAAGGTGAACCTGACGGCGGCGTGCAACTTCAACTGCCTGTGCACGGAGACGGACATGGAGCCGGTGTGCGGCAACAACGGCCTCACGTACTTCTCGCCCTGCCACGCGGGCTGCGCCGCCTTCTCCTCGCGCTCCAATTTCACTAACTGTGCATGTGAGTTCACTTGTTGTTTTAATGTCCGTGAGTGTGTCCGTGACATCACAGCAGGCCCTAACAGCATACCAGCGCTGTGAGTATGGTGCATTTTTGGCCTCCCACTGATTATTATACTTCCTTTTTTTCATTTTAGTTTATACGATTGTGTAAATGTTTTCTTATTTTCTTTCTTTTTAATGTTATAATTAACAACGCCCTACTTGCAATGTAGTAAAAAAAAACGTGCTTTTCTCTGAAAAGGAACTTAGATAGATCAGAATATTATTAGAACCGATGTTGATTTTCCATCAACAACTGAAAGATTGCAATTTGTAGAAACATCAAGTTGAAGTCAAATTTGGCGGGACACCTTATGAGGATTTTCTCCTATTCTAATAGCGTCCCACCCGAGATTTTTATTATTTTTCATACAACCGAGCGGCTTTTTTCGCGTTGCTTCTATATTAACCATTGCGTTGGAATGAACCAACAAGCTTTTACACCTTGTTGTGTTGTGGCCTTCAAAATTTGATTTTATGATTGGATTCTCTCTTAGAAAATAGGCCATGATGAGTTTCCGTGAGTTTCGAGTAGAGTGGCTGCTACAGAAGTCTGTTATACTGGAAGACCTTGAGCTTCCAGTATAACAAGAAAAGAAAGCTCGTAGTCACACAAGAGGCCACAAGTTCTTAACGCGATCCATTTGACGACCTATACTGAACTGTTAAAGGGATGGAGATAAGGTGTATACCTCCATCTCTCTCTCATGTAATGTCCCCTCCGGCCCTCAGGCGTGCACGAGAACAGTCGCGAGAGCATGGCGGGCGTGCTGGACGCGGCGGGCGTGGTGGCGGGCGGCGTGGGCGGCGCGGCGGCGGCGGCGCTGCGCGGCGAGTACTCCGAGGTCACCGTGGTGCCCGTGGCCACGGCGGGCGCCTGCAACCCGCCCTGCACCACCATCTTCCCCTTCCTCGTGCTGCTCTTCTTCATGACCTTCGTCGTCGCCGTCACGCAGATGCCACTGCTTATGATTGTCTTGAGGTTACTTACCTTGCATATTTTTTAATTATTGTCAATTAGCTTGAGGGTTTGTCCATTGTAGCTCAATAATAAAATTTTATTGCAATAAATATCTCTAACTACGACGCTTCCAATGCAACAAAAATTAAAAAAGAAACAGTTATGCAGTATGAATAATAGTAACACAGTACATCTTAACCAGAAGCGACTTTAAAATACGATCAAGCTGTATTTTAAAGTCGCGTACTAGTTACATTATCTACAAGTCATCTTATTCTGTGATTGAAACCCAAAGAAACTGAAAAAGTATCTGAAACAAATTAATGTAACATGTGTTATGTTTCAGATCGGTGAGCGAAGAAGAGCGTTCGTTCGCGCTCGGCATGCAGTTTGTGATATTCCGTCTGTTCGGCTATATTCCCGCACCAATCGTGTTCGGAAACCTTATCGACTCCACATGTCTGCTGTGGAAGCAGTCCTGCAGCGGAGAGAAGGGCGGCCGCTGTCTCCTGTACGACATCGAACAATTCAGATACAGGTACGCAAACATACTTCACGATGTAAGTCTGGTAGGCATTGTATAATAATATTCATTTTCATTTTATTTCTTGTTGTAAACATCTAATCTTTAAATGAACTTCGTTTGTTTGTAGATACGTGGGTCTGTGTGGCGGTATAAAAATAGTAGCGCTGGGTATATTCATGGCCGACTGGTGGCTGGTGCGGCGTCGGCGACACCTCGAGACCGCGCCGCCGCTTGACCCACACAAGGACATCGCCGGCTCTATAATCAGTCTCGATAAACGTAAAGCAAACTACCACTTTAAATCGAACTATAGATCTCGTTCTTACAAATACATTTTGTAAGAACGAGATCAAGAAGACCAATACTTACATAAACTATTTGTTTGCAGTTTTCGAGGAACTTCCATCGGCAGACAACGCAAGTGGGTTCCGATCGGGCGTGATGTCCGGCGTGAGCTCGGCGACCACGACGCCCATGGAGCCCCCCGGCGGCGACGCGGACGCCTACCGCGCCAAGCTGCAGCGCACCGAGTCGCAGTACTCGCAGGACTCGCAAGCGCGCGCGGCGGGCGGCAAGAACTCGCGCGTGCTGGTGGCGTCGCGCCACCTGCGCAACGACTCCAAGACCATCCAGCTGGAGCCGCGCGCGCGCCAGCACGAGCGCGACGACGAGCGCGCCGACTTCCGCGTGCACTCGCGCTCGTCGTCGCGCGAGCTCAGCCTCGACCAGCTCAAGCAGCTGGCGCTCAAGAGCATGGAGAGCCTGGACCTCACCGTGCTGCCGCTGGCGCGCGACGAGGAGAGCAAGCGGCTCATCGACGGCGCCGGCGTGCTGCGCCACCGCCGCACCAGCTCCAAGGACTGCAAGCTGCCAGAGACCAAGCACAAGCGCACCTCCTCTCATCACCTCACGATGGAACCTCATGAGCTTAGTTTGCAGATGCAGAAGGGTCGAAGCGTGGATCATTTGGCTTCGACTCGATTGGACCCATGCGTGTGAAAAATAGTTAGGACAGAATGTGTACATTTTAGTGTTGGGACTGAATCTCAGATGAGTGATATGAACGAGTATAAAGAGTTGCTTTTTACTGCTGTGCACGACTGAGTGATAACCATAGTGAATATGAGTAAGTTTAAAATGAACTACACTTATTCTAAATTTAGCAAATAGAAAACAAATTATAAGTGATTTCAAATCATATCTTAACTGTAGTTTCAAAGCTTTCATATAATTATTAATGAAAAAAAAAATAACTTGCTTCTGCAGCTAAGTGTTCACGTAATTCCTTCATTGCAACTGCAAGCTACAACACGTAGGATCAATGTAATGTTGCATCATGTAGTGTGATAGGTAACTGACTGTTGTTTTAACATTTTAAATACTCACATCACTCTTATCGTTAGTTTTTATATGTAATGTAATTAGTTAAATATGTGATCTGTTTGTTCTATTTTATAGAAACATTCTTTAATAAAACTAAAACAATTTTTGTTGTACTTAAAATTCTTGAACATAGGATTCAATTTGTTCTGAATCCTTATATATTGCTATGTAAAAAGGCTCTGATTATATTTATTGTTTGTGTATATTTCTACAGTAGTGCAAATAATTTACAGATTGTTGAACTTCACTATGTTAGATATTTAGCAAATATACACCAACTAGATGAGCAAAAATATGTACATTATAATAAAAAAAAAAACATTTAAAATGCAAGGAAATCAAGTGAATATTGCCACTATTGCGATATGCACTAATTTTACTACACCCTTTATATCTGCACAAGGCTATTTACTCAACTTCGCAACAGCAAAGACGGTTATGTTTATGAATTTCTTATGGTGCTCATAATTATGCTTGCCTACCATTATCTTCTAATTTATAGTGTCCCTGTCTGCAACATGTTACTGCTAACATTCCTCTTCTATTATTATATAACTTAAAAATTAACTAAAACACTAGCACAAATCCCCAAAATTGCTATATGGAATAAACTTTTTAATGAAAAATATTAGTGATCTCAATGAAGGGAAGGAATGAATTCTGCAACTAAATGTGACAACAATCAATTACCTTTAATGCATACTTATTTTTTGTACATATTTATTTCAGGTAATTTCATTATGTATTGTGATCCTATATCAAAGTTTGCAATAATGGCTCTAAATGTGCCACTCAAGGTCCAAATTTTTAAAAACCTGATATTTCTGAGTTGTATCTTTTATAATTGTATATTTTGGACAGCTAATATTTAGCATATAAGATTAATTTATATTTACAACATTTGAAACTGCCCGAGTTGAACTTGAAAGTCAAGTTTATTATAACCCATATATATGTAAATTAATTAAATTAAAGTAATGACGTCTTATTTATTTAAAATACTATTTTTGAGGTGTAAAAAATGTCAATTCTTGGGCTGCTGGATTAGGAACTCAATTATTAACTATATCAGTTAAATTATAAATGAACATGTATTTTAAAAGCAATATATTTATCAGATATTGAAGTAAAAGACAGGAATGTTGTCTGTGTAAATTTTTGTCACATATTGTTAAGAGAGGATAATAGTTTGATATGAAAGAGAGTGTTTTAACGAAAAATGCCTTATTACTACAATAGATTGTAAGACTTGATATTGATACTGACTTAGGATGTATTCAAATAAGTTGTTATGTCAATCACCCAGACAAGTTTGATAATAGCAACTCCTAAACTAATTTGTTGCATTTAGTGATTAATAAAATTGCATACTTATTTTAAAACATATTTTATTTTTCCTCTGTGGAACAAACACAACTATTTTTAAATAAAAGAAACAGTATATGACAGATTCAATCACTGAGCTGCTTTTTCAATGGTAATTTCTTGTTGATAGTCACCTGTGTGCAATATATTTTGTTCTTAGTAAAACCTAGGAACCTTTAAAAAAAGATCTATTCATGTACTAGTGTACTACAGAGGAAGATCATAACTATCGTAATTATTAAAGAGCACTTTAGATAATATATACAATTCTATTCAACAAGCTACATAGATTACACTTAGCTACACTACATTATGTGGTTGTATCACAAAACTATAATGATTACACATTGAACATGTTATTTCTCCAACTCACCACATTCAGAAATCACAACCTTTTTAGAGGGCTTGCCACTTTTAGATCCAAGACCTTCCATTTTAGTTACAACATCCATACCTTCTACCACAGAACCAAAAACAACATGCTTTTTGTCAAGCCAGGGTGTTGGTGCAGTGGTAATAAAGAACTGAGATCCATTAGTATTGGGGCCAGCATTAGCCATTGATAGGGTTCCAGGGCCAGTGTGCTTCAGCTTGAAGTTTTCATCTTGGAAAACACGACCATATATAGACTTGCCACCAGTGCCGTTATGGTTAGTAAAGTCGCCTCCTTGACACATGAAATTAGGAATGATCCTGTGGAATGAAGAACCTTTATATCCAAATCCTTTTTCGCCAGTACACAGCGCTCTAAAATTTTCTGAAGTTTTTGGGACCAGATCTGTTTCCAGTTTTATCACAATACGTCCCAAGGGCTCTCCATCGGCAGTAACATCGAAGAATACTTTCTTTTCAGGTTGACTTGAAGCAAATCTGAGAGTAGCGGCTGAATACAGAGTACCGTTTATCAATGTACGTCTCAATATTGATGAAATAGCCATCTTGGATGAGAAACGTGGACCTAAAACAAATTTTAAAATTATTATTCATTTGAAATTATAGAAAAATTCATAATAATTATCCTTGATTGAATAATTTCATAACCTACATACCAGCACGTTTTCCAATGAATTTTCCGTATCGAGATTTTCAGCCTTTCAGTACAAGTACTCTGTGATCGAGATAGAAATTGACCAACCCCTAGTTCCGAATTATGTCAAAAGCGATATATCGCGAATCCGACCAAACTTAATAGTCACAAAATATAAGGACTATTGAATACTATTTGTGACGTTGCGCGTCGATCGGGTTTGCGATATAATCGCTTTTGACGCAATCCGGAACGCGGGGCAAATTCTATTCTCATATCAGTTGTCAACTTGTCACTGTCAGTGTCAGTCACCAGTGTTGCCAACAACGCAGAGCCTGATATCGCCATTTTTCACAGCATGAGTCAGGGCCTGAAAACGTTACCAATTCACATTAAAAATAACGTTAAGTAACGGTATTTCCATAGAGATACTTGCATATTGGTATGATTTGGTAGTGTTACTTAGTAGCATAACATTATAAAATCGTTAAAAATTGCATTAAAATTAACGTTATTTTTAATGTTATTGTGAAAATAGCGGTAACAAATAAACGGTATATTTTGGTTATTTTATACGACGTTGCCGTTTTCTCCAAGGCCGGTCTCCGGCGTGGCACGGCAGTGGCGGCGGCGCGCGCCCCTTTGACGCGCTGTTTCCATTTTTTTCAACTCTCATGGCAGTCAGACGCGCTTATAGAACCCGCTCGCGAATTATTACTTCAATTTAGATTATCTATTACAGTTGATTTACTTTTTGTGTTTTGAGTAACGATTACGAAAAGTTCAACATGGGGCGTAAACAAAGAAGGATTGTTTGTCAAGTCGCTTAAGCGATTCGCGCGAGTCCGAGCGAGCTGGCACCTTCCGATTTCACCTACTTTTTCTGTAGTCATCTCGCTCAAACGTATAAAGTAGTCAAATAAAAACAGGTTTAAAACAAACACTACAAATAACTAGCATTGCCCGTTGCTTTGTTCACGCAGGCTATACCGGTTACGTTAAAGGTGAGGAATGAGGCGCGTAGGATGAGGTCAATAGTTTATTCTATTCTATTCTATTCTATTCAATGGTACACGGTACCCAAGGTACTTTAAAAACATGTTACGTTACTTTTGACTTTCTCATGTTACCTGCACCTGTATTCACCGGACATAATAAGATCGGGAGGGTCATCACCATCATCATCATTTCAGCAGATACACGTCCAATGTTGGACATAGGCTTCCCCCTCGCTATAATGACCTATGCCCACTATTGGGCATAGGACTCCCCGAGTTTCGCCATTTAGGCGCTATAATGATCGATGCCCACTGTTGGACATAAGTGTCCCTAGCTATAGTGACCTATGCCCACAGTTGGCCATAAGCTACCCCTTAGTGTCACTACCTGGGCGTTATAATAATTGATGCCCACTGTTGGACATAGGCCTCCTCTCGCTATAATGACCTATGGCCACTGTTGGGCAAAAGCCTCCCCAAGAATCGCCATTTAGGCACTATAATGATTGATGCCCACTGTTGGACATAAGTCTCCCCTAGCTATAATGACCTATGACCACTGTTGGCCATAAGCCTCTCCCAAGTGTCACCACCTGAGCGTTAAAATAATTGATGCCCATTGTTGGACATAGGCCTCCGCTCGCGATAATGACCTATGCCCTCTGTTGGGCATAAGCCTCCCCAAGTGTCACCACATAGGCGTTATAATGATTGATGTCCACTGTTGGACATAGGCCTCCTCTCGCTATAATGACCTATGGCCACTGTTGGGCATAAGCCTTCCCAAGAGTCGCCATTGAGGCACTATAATGATTGATGCCCACTGTTGGACATAGGCCTCCCCTCACTATAATGACCTATGATAACTCATAACGAGAAAATTAACGATAGCGTAGTCGTTATCGTTACACATGTTTAACGTTAAAATGTGCCAGATTTAACGTTAAATATGGTAACGTTATTTATTAGATAACGATATCTGCATCGAAAGGCGGCAACGATACCATATTTTCAACGGTATTTCAAGCCCTGGTTTTACTGCCTTCACAGGACTCAAAAAGTTTCAAATATGTAAATCACCACGGGGAGACATTTTTATATAAGTTTATCAAAACACAAGTCTCTTTTGGCGCAAGGAGTTCACCTAACCCTACGACCTTCACTGTCACAGTTCTTAAACACTAATTTACAGAAGTTGTACTTTACAAAAACAATAGGTATTAGGTATTAATCACAATCACCACATTCACAGTGATAAAACATTCATAAACGTTCGAAAATACTCAAAAACGATCGAGCAACGAGCCCATTCGCAATGTTTACAAACAACGAACAAACCCCGCGTTCCGAATTGCGTCAAAAGCGATTATATCGCGTATCTGACTAATGCGCAACGTCACAAACAGTACTCAATAGTCCTTATATTTTGTGACTATTAAATTTGGTCGGATTCGCGATATGATCGCTTTTGACGTAATTCGGAATTAAGGGAAAGTAACAACAAAAAATAAGTTTAGATTCAATACGACTGAATTAACTAGACAACTCGTTGTAACAAGATTCGTATGGCTCTATCTGCCTACTTAACTCATACAGGTTATAATAACAAAAATTACGCACGGCATGACTCTACGAGTTCACACGATGCGCTACAAACGGGGCGCGCTAGTATTGGCCCAGTAGCTATATAATTTGCAAAATGTTGCTAGATTGCTAGTTTTTTGCCAAAAAGAAACTAGATTTGCTAAATGTTTCTGTAGGTGATTTAGGTTTTAATAAAATAACAATGGGAGCGCGTGATGTTCATACCCAAACCTATTGCTGCCAAAATTTAGTATAAGCAGCGTATGTTTTGTGACCGCGGTAGTGCCGCACGCGCTCTCCACTGGCTTTTTTTTTTTTTTTTTTTATGGTGGGCAAAAATCATGCATTGACATCCCCCGCCCTTGGGCGGAGCGGGAGATAGTGTCAGACTCTTACTGACTAAAAGACCCACCCCGTTCCTTCTAGCCTTCATACCGGGGCTCGAGCGCCCTTTCGGATAACCCTGGCCCCAGTAATAACCCTGGCCCCAGTAGCTCTCCACTGGCTGGTAAGCTCCATGAATAAAACACAACAACACACGATAAAATTCGAGTAGCGTGTACTATTTTGGTAAAGTAACTAGAAGATGTCTTGGCGCAGCAGGAAACAAGGAATTCTCGGCTAACGCAGACCCATGGCTGTACGTGCAATAGCATCTTTGACCATAGATTCGCGTTCAGTATTTATTTTTTTTCTATAAGAAAAAATAAAAATAGCTATACAATAGAACAAGAATAGCTGTAGAATAAGTATAGCTTCACGTCTCATGATGAAATGAAAAGGTGCTAGAATAAGTAGCTAAAAAGTTTAGCTACAAGTTTAATTAAATTGTAGCTGTCTGTCACCAAATAATAGCTAGATCTAGCTATAAAGTTGCTAAGTTGGCGCGCGGCTCGGCGCTTTCGCGCTATATTGCTATCCAGTTTTGGCCACGCTGTGTCGCTTTGTTGAGTGAGATGTTAGCTTCACTCGACTCGACATTTTCGTGAAATTTATTTCGATTGACTGAGAATACGGAATTCTGCTCAATTCGGCATTTTTTGGTAGAGATAGAGATATTTTTGATAGACATAGGTGAAAATCACGAATTGGCCCCCTGAGTGAATTCGTTGAATTTTGTTACATAGTTAATTATTAGTGCGTTACATTGTGTTTTCTTTGGTTTTTAAATAAAATACTGCTTGGATTCTCATATTGGATATTCAATTTGCTCTGTGATTTGTTCATTGTGTATTTTCTTGAAACGACGACCTTCGCGCACATTAACGGACTCAGTCATTTGTGTATCCACGATTGTACTTACTTTGCGCCAACCATCCCAAGATTTTTTGTATTTTTTTCCCCTCCATGTTGTTTAATCTTTTGACAATCTTCTGTTTTTAAGTACAATTTATCTATATTAGACTATGCCTCTTGCAAGCGTCTCTGAATTTAGGAACCACGTTATCTATACTACAGTCTGTCAAGAAAGTCATGAAAAGAAGGGAGGGCGCCACCATCATTAACATGGTATCCCAATAAATTTCGACTAAAAGAAATTGATACTTTTATTTATAAAATAATAATTACCGATTTACGGTCCCTTTACTGCCGTGTAGGTACATTATTTTACCGATCTATCTGACACTCGTCTATCTATTTAATACTTGCAAACGAGTTTTGACTTTAATTGGTAGTGGCTCCCTATAAATAAAAGTACTCACTCTGTCGTAGTGGCGAACAACATTTTTATTAGAACTAATTTTCATTCAAGTGACGTTTAATTTTAACTGATACATAATAATAATAATAATATTCCACAACTATCACACAGCGCCGTCTAGTCCCAAGCTAAGCAAAGCTTGTGTTATTGTAAGGGTGTATGTGTAAACTCTAGTATGTACCTAAATATATTATACTCTATATTGTACTCTTCAGTATATAATGTTGATGATTCTATTAAACGGTCCAACCTCACATGGCGACCCTGCCAAACGCGAGTTTACGGGCATCGTATAACGTTCCCTAAATGGACAAGTTATTTTAAACAAAAGTCGCGATGTGTTCTCCGAGTGATTTTGTGAGCTCAGACTGTACTATAAGTCGAATAATTCGTGTCGCATATTGTTCCTGTGCCGATAATTTTCCAAAAACATGGGAGGCCAACAATCAAAACAGGAGGAGGTCATAATTGCCCAGACTGCAGCGGGAAATGGAGAAAATCACGCTGTGGTTGATGAGATTAGAGGTCATTTGAGTGTGACAAATATTTTGCTGATAGTGCTCGTGATTGCTGCCCTGTTCGTCCTGCTGGTGTTTGCATACAGGGGGTACAAACGATGTCACGTGCAATGGATACAACAGGAGGTCAATCGGAATGGTCTACGGCGATCCTTTTTCCGAAACAACTCTGCTTTTAAGACTGAAGAAGGCGTCGTGTAAGGCTTACCAGTGAGTGTTCAAAAAAAAAAAAAGTGAGTGAGCAGTGTTTTATGGTCATTTATAAAGTGAAATCAGTGGCGTATGTACGTATAATGGTACACTCGAGGCGTACCACTCGGGCGTTGGTGGTGCACTCGAGGGTTTCATTTCTCTCCTAATGGGTCCAAACTCACATATGGGTACTAGACAACTGATAAACATACTTATATATTTCTAAATACATAGTACATATTATAGATAAATTACACCCAGACACAGAACAAATGATCGTGCTCATCACACAAACATTTGTCCTGGGTGGGAATCGAACCCACGACCTCCGGCATAGCAGTCAGGGTCACTAACCACTAGACCAACAGGCCTGTCAATAGTTATAGTAGTTCTCATTTATTTATTAAAACTTCATCCAACACAAAAGTACAAAGGCGGAGTTAATGCCTTAGGCATTCTCTACCAGTCTGAATTTTGTTTTACAAACATTGCGACGAAACCAGACTTCTCTATTTGCTTATTAGGATAATTATATGTTTATCCTACGTACCTACACGCAAGTGTTTATCAAAATAGACATTCTTCTGAATATCTGGTTTTATATTCATAAGAATGTCTGGTTTGATCAACCCTTGTTTTCGTCTTTTCAGCTACTAGCATTTATGTACTTACTACAAAAAGCAAATCACGATGTTTTGCCTCTCTGCACTGCCGTCAGCATGGCGCTGAGTATCGATAGGTATGAGCTCATTGCAAAAATAAAAAGTTTATGAAATAAATCCGAATTTATTAATCCGAATCCAAATAATCAGAGTCCAGGTATTCGACTCCAGAAATGTTGCCTGAAACTTCTTCAAAATGAAACCGGCCAATATCTGACTCGTAGTTTGTTTCGTAGGTCGGCCTTTCCTGTGTTTTCCAAGCGTTGAAAATTTACCTCCACTCTTCATGCCTTAGTCCACAATGCGCCGAAATGTACTTTCGGAAACACCTGAAGTCAATAAAGATATGTTAAATATACAAATACATTTATCATACCTAAATAAAAAACACCAAAATATCAAAATCGTTAAGTGGTAGTATAGTAAATCGTAGGTAAATTTCATAACCTTAGCAAGACATAAACAATGTTCAAACAAACAAACAAACGCTGCAGCTTTATAATATTATTACAGTCTGTCAAGAAAGTCATGAAAAGAATGTTTTGGGAACTACTGTTTTCGCTAATACTGGCAACACTAAATAATTGTTAAGCTGAGTACCTGAACTGTCACGTCGTATCTGTGTGGTTGATTTTTTATAATATTTCGGTGCTATTTCGAGTTTTTTAAATCGTGTAAGTGATAAGATACAAAAAATGAATCTAAATGTTTATAAGAGCGGTGCGAGACAAATTATATTTAAAGTTTTTCAAGGGTGTATGGCCGAAATTCAAGGTGCGAGTGCTGGGACGAACAAAGACGATGTTTATGGTCGAACAGCAAAGTTAACCGGTACGTAAATATATTCTAAAGCTTAACACACTAACGGAAATATAATGTTTTAACAATCTTCTGTTTTTAAGTACAAATTTATCTATCTTTAACATTGTTTATGTCTTGCTAAGGTTATGAAATTTACCTACGATTTATTATACTACCACTTAATGGTTTTGATATTTTGGTGTTTTTTATTTAGGTATGATAAATGTATTTGTATATTTAACATAATTATTTTTATTGACTTCAGGTGTTTCCGAAAGTACAGTTCGGCGCATTGTGGACTAAGGCATGAAGAATGGAGATAAATTTTCAACATTTTCAACGCTTTAAAAACACAGAAAAGGCCGACCTACGAAACAAACTACGAGTCAGATGTTGGCCGGTTTCATTTTGAAGAAGTTTCAGGCAACATTTCTGGAGTCGAATACCTCGACTCTGATTATTTGGATTCGGATTAATAAAGATTTATTTCATAAACTTTTTATTTTTGCAATGAGCTCATACCTATCGATACTCAGCGCCATGCTGACGGCAGTGCAGAGAGGCAAAACATCGTGATTTGCACTTTGTAGTAAGTACATAAATGCTAGTAGCTGAAAGGACGAAAACAAGGGTCGATCAAACCAGACATTCTTATGAATATAAAACCAGATATTCAGAAGAATGTCTGTTTTGATAAACTCTTACGTGTAGGTACGTAGGATAAACATATAATTATCCTAATAAGCAAATAGAGAAGTATGGTTTCGTCGCAATGTTTATAAAACAAAATTCAGACTGGTAGAGAATGCCTAAGGCATTAACTCCGCCTTTGTACTTTTGTGTTGGATGAAGTTTTAATAAATAAATGAGAACTACTATAACTATTGACAGGCCTGTTGGTCTAGTGGTTAGTGACCCTGACTGCTATGCCGGAGGTCGTGGGTTCGATTCCCACCCAGGACAAATGTTTGTGTGATGAGCACGATCATTTGTTCTGTGTCTGGGTGTAATTTATCTATAATATGTACTATGTATTTAGAAATATATAAGTATGTTTATCAGTTGTCTAGTACCCATATGTGAGGTTGGACCCATTAGGAGAGAAATGAAACCCTCGAGTGCACCACCAACGCCCGCAATAACGCCAAGTCTAGCAAGGTGTGACAGTGCAGTATTATGGCCAAAGCGCAATCTATTTATCGTACTCCACTTCCATGGCCCTTATGGGAGTAGAGCACATTGCACCAGAAATTGTTCTCAAAGACCTGTCCTGCAATAGATCCAATTTATTTACATGACTACTATTTATATAAACTAGAGAACTATAATCAAAATGGCTTCTAACAATACTTTTATACAAAATTGACAATATTTTTGGGTCTGCTCCCCATGAGACGCGTGCAAGGCATTTAATTACGTTTATACCTTTTAAAGCATTCTTTAAGTCAATTCTTATTTTATTTTTCAAAAGACTGCACTATGTATCACTTCACTTTTTATAAAGATTTAATTGTGTTTTTAATATATTTATAGAGCGGTTTGAAAGTGTTTTGGTCTTTTAATCACCATACGTGTTAGACCATAGTTCATTATGTTGTATCTTAGCAACCACTGTTATTTTCCATCTAGTAGAAAATGTCATTTATTGTTTTAATGATTTTACTCAATATAAAATCTGCGCATATATCTCTGCTATTCCCTTTTTAGTTTTATTTCAAAAGTAATGATTGTATGCAAAGAGATATATTTAATGAATTTGATTGTATGCTATATGTATAGAATAGGGATGGTAAAATTTAGGCGATGAATTGACCAAAAATGTTGGTGAGCGTGTGGACTGTATTACTAACTATGAAATAAAAATGACGATGGTGGTTAAAATAGTATTTAATTACGACATTATTAAATATTACGTACAATTTTTGATAGACACACACGAACATAACACAAGACCATCAAACTGTCATTGTAAAACAAAGAGTATATAATTAAAAACCATAGTATAAAATTAAAAAAGAATAAAAGTTTAATAACCAGGTCCCAGTAAGTCGCCAACAATTCGGGAATTGATTTTAAAGGTACATTTGTACAGAATCCTCAGTGCGCGAGTCCGACTCACACTTGCCCTTTTTTATTTTAGTTACTTTATCTATAATCAAGCCTGAAAAGAAATATTCTTAGTAAGTCGAAACGTATTATAAATTTAAAGTATCAATACTCTTTATACTAGCCATCGAATATATTGACCAAAACAAAATAAACAAATATCGTCATGTTTAAATGAATTTCCGTTTAATTTATACATTATTTGGAGATAACAGGGACAGGAGTTTACCTAGGAAGTCTAAAACATTAAAATAAAAGTGTTACGTGCCAAAATACAGCATACCAATGTTTCCCAAGTTCGTGACTTTGTTTTGATCAATATTGGTGTGATTTGTTATCTTTGGAAAAACTATAATATATTAAATATTATTTCCCTTGCAGCTCGGTGACATTCTTTATCACATTTCTGGCGATTTCAATTAAAAATCACAACAAAATAACATAATAAACAAACCCGTGTCAACATTTTATGACGTTTGGCATTTATTTATTTATTTATTTAAACTTTATGCAACGCACAGGTACAAAGGCGGACTTAATGCCTTAGGCATTCTCTACCAGTCAACCTAGGGTGGTGAAGAGAAAAAACATGGCAGGTGCACAAAAAAAAACAACAAAACAAAAAAAAAATGGATTATTAAGAAAAATAAGGGTGCAAATGTATATATATAACTAAAATAGACATACATATATATTTAATATAATATACCTACATATATATTTATATAAAGTAGCAGAAGGGGGGTTTTGAAACGACTCCGCTATTTGTTCTGAAAGTAATGCCGCAACTTTCGCTTAAATGCATACTGACTGGTGGCCATCCTGATGTCGAGAGGAAGCGCATTCCACAGAAGTATGGACTGTATATGAAAGGAAGAATGAACAAAAGAAGTAGTATGAGAGGGACAGAGCAGTAGGAGATTGTTAGAAGAACGAAGACTCTTAGAATGGGAAGAACATAAATATTGAAAATGAGATAAAAGATAAGAAGGAGGGGTAGGAGAGTTGAGTAGAGAGAAGAATGTAGTCAGTGCGCGCAAACTTCTTCTCTGGCGAATGGGCATTTGACGGATGGCTGGGTTGGGTTGCTAGAGGTTAAAATCTTTAATGTTGTTTTCACTTTATGCCACGACTAGTGTTGGGATTTTATCCGATTAAATACTCAAAATGAATAAATAGAGTGCGTCTACTGAAAGCGTAACCTGGAGTTTTTTTTTTAAATTAAATTGGCAACATTGTTTTGCCGAAAAAAATCACGTCAAAGTCTATGGTTGCAATTGTCAGTTTTTGGAAACTGATATTTATTTTTCAAGATTAATTGCTTAATTGTGGGAAAAACAATAAACAGTAACGTGCCAAAACTGCTACACACTATGTTTAATAAGTTCAAACAAAAACAAGAAGAGAAAGAAGGTGTTTTCAATGAAAACCAACATCGTTTACATACGATTTCTGATTTTTAAGTTAGTATGACGTTATAATCTTGATCCTTGTCGACTAATATTATTAGATAGTTATTTTAAGGATATAATGATAATTTTTTTTCTTATATTTTTAGATAATCTGACATATTGCGAATTTCATAATGGACAAAAACATCGAACAAAAAAGGCTTTTGGTGAATTGACTTAATCAAAAAACACATGCTAGTGAGTGGTAGAATGCGTTCAAAAGCAGTTGAGATGTAATGAAAGATTTGCCTCACTCTGTCTGGTAGTGCATGAAAGTCTGCAACTGAAGTTAAAATCGCGAAAATCCTAGTTCAAGTTTGAGAGAGATGCTGCCGCAGCAACTGCTGAACTTTTTGTGTCTCACAAGTCGATCCGTATCATTTGAAACAATCACTGGAGTATAAAACATGTTCCCATTTGACTAATCCCAAAAGATCAGAATTTTCATATGCTAAAACGAATCGATTCCAACCCAACAATCTTGAAATACATTAATAGTGTTAGCGAGACGTAATGAAGTTGAAATCATGTTAACTATTTTATTTGACTATCACGGTGTTGTGCACTTGGCATTCTTGCCAGAACGCCAAATGGAAAATAAAGAATATTATTTAAATATTATATAGCGACATTTGAGAGATCAGATAAAATAAAATAATTTGGAATACTATCTAACATTATGTGTGTTATTGACATTTACCATATACCCACCAAATATTTAAGTCTACACACATGTTTTTGACTAGGATTTAAGTTCTTGTACAACTATTCTAAAATTGTCATAAATACAAAAAATACTCTAGTATCAAAACTTTTTTCTCCTCCTATTTCAATAATACCACATTCAAAATTTTTGGTTGTAACCTCCTTTTCTCAGGTCACGCTTTCATTAGACGGACTCTACTCAATAAATACTCGTTTTTAATCGATCCAATAAACCCGAGTATTTATTGAGTATTTAATCAATTTGCGTGTTTAATCGGATAAAATCCCAACACTAGCCACGACGGTTCTTTTATCGCACAGACAATACACGATACGTCGAACCATAGACAAAACGAGTCTGAATAACGCGTAGTGGAATAGGCTTAGATTAAATACCTATAGATATCGCCACCGCGTGGCCACACATGAGACAGCACTATCACACTAAAATGAGGTTATTACGTAAAGTTTTCCATAAATATTACCACAGAAATACACTTAAAACTTAACTATAGGAGTCTATTTGTCATACATACACTAAAACTATTACTTTAATTGCTGAAATTATTCTAAAGACATAAAAAATTACTCGAGTTGACCTCAAAGTGACAGTGATGGGCCTTTGTTTGGCTCTCTTTTCAAAGTGAGCCAAGCAAAAAAGCGGCACGCCGAATGAGACAGAGAATGTTATGTTTTGTCTCAATTTTCTTACTTGTTTCGTATATATGCACTTCCATAGAGTCGCATGGCTATATCTAGAGGTATATAATCTAAGGGAATAGGTCCTTTAGAGTTGGGTTTAGTGTTAGGTAAATAACCAGATGCTTTGAGTTATTATAGATTATAATCCATAATAACCCATTAATAGCCTTGCAATGGATGATAACCCTGCTATTCTATTAATGTATTGTTAAAAAAATAAATGCTTTTTTTTGTTAAGTGTAAAATCTGTGGGCGTGATCATAAATTGGGTGCGTGTATACAGTGTGATTCAATGTATTGTAATTCTTTTTATTTATTTTCACTTTTTGTATGTGAAAAGTGTTAATAATAAAATAAATACACATTTTTTGGATAATACAGTTTTGTTAATTTAGAGATCCAATACTACGTGATTTAACAAAATGGAGTACTATATTCCATTCTCCGACGTAGACATGTCTGGCCGAGCTTGTCCTTGGTTTGGTGCGGAGTGTGATCGCGCTAACGCGCTCAAGCACGCAGCATATCAAGCATGGGCCGATGCTCATATACACAAGACGAATGACGTAAGCCAGAAGAAGAGAGCTTTCAACAGAGCTGCCAAGTCTTGCAAGAAGCTTACACGGAGGTCTCGGTTCGATCACATTAGCCGCATCGGGAACAAACTAGTTTCATACCCTGCGGGTAGTATGGCGTTTTGGTCCCTGGTTAAGTCGGTTGTACCTAGGGCTTTCAATACCGGTATTACGGGATCCCGTAATACCGTGATCACGGATATATTTTGGTCTTTTTTCAATCACGGTATTGACGAGCCAATACCGTGATTACGGTATTACAATCTTTAATATATATTATTGTGTTTTGTTGTAATAAGTAGTAAGAAGTTGTATTATATAATACAAATAACGATGTAATATTATTCTCACACTTGTATTAAGCGCCAACTCTTCGCGATACGTCGAACCATAGACTTAAATGGTCTGAATAACGCGTAGTGTAATAGGCCCTATACGACGTTATTGTTTTGTTAGTCAGTATCGCAAAGGTGCGCGGGTAACATGTGCATGTGAACTTGGTCATTGTGTATTTTTGATAAGTTTGTAATCTTGACGAGCAACATGGTACATAAAATTAATACTTGTATTTTATGGGTTTTGACTCAATTCTCAACGAATCACGCGATCGTATTTTTTTTTGTAAAAACTAATATCGAATTACGAATTCACAACAAATTGAAGCATCTAAAATTGTATCATTTTCCACTTTGTTTAATATCACTTTTTACTTTAACGGATCACGTTATCCGTTAGATCTACAATTAAAAAGTAAAAATTGAATATTTGAGCGGTTTGGATGTGGCATTCTTTTTTAACTTCAAATATTATTAATTTTGCCTAATTAGTACTTATCGTATTACTACTTTCGTGTTCGAAGAAACGATTCAAAATTATACATTTAATTGGTTGTTTGGTACAACAATTACATGTGAGATATTAATATAATAATAAGAAAAACACGAGTCTTGACGCTTGCTGACCTCTAAGGGCAGTATAGGTACGCATCGAATGTATCAGCCAGTAAACTATAGGTACAACAGGGCCATGCTTACTTGAACCTTAGAACTGCGTTTTAACCTTATTAGAAATGTCTTAAAAAAGTTACAGCGTCAAGTAAGCCTAAACCTTACGGAGATCTATGATTTTAATCTACCCTATTTGCTAATTACCGGTAAACAATCAGTATGGCTTACTAGAACTTTATTAGAACGGTTAAGAGAGAATAAACACTGATTCGAAAACAAAAATATTTAATCTTTCAATCGTGGAAATTACAGACACAATAGAAAGACAATAGGTGCGCGAACGCTTGGGGTTTAATGAATTAAATGGTTTTATTAATTTCCTAATTAAAGTTCATAGGAACTTTAACAGGGTTTGACAGGGTTTCAGTCAATCACTAGTTTAAAAAAAAAACCTTGAGTTCAATACCGTGATCACGTGATCACGGTATTAAAAATTCTAATACCGGTATTGATACCGGTATTGAAAAAGTCCGGTATTTGAAAGCCCTAGTTGTACCGAACTTCTGCCGCCCCTCACTACCACCACTGCTGAAACCCGATAGGTCGCTGGCACATACCGCTAAGGAGAAAGCAAAGTTTGCCTCACTCTTCGCGGAATCTTCGCGTCTAGAACCAGGTAACGCGCGGCCCCCTGTTCACCCTGATGGTTGCCAATCCAATCTCAGTAACATCCATTCTCTGTAAGACCATGGAATGTGTACTCAACACTAAGCTCCTGGCATACCTAGAAGCTAATGATATCCCTTAAGATATCTACCGTTAATACGGCTTTCGCCGAAATCGGTCAACTAGAGATCTTCTAGCGTATGCCATCCACATCTGGAGTGAGGCCATCGAGAAGCACGGGGAACCGCTTGCCGTCTCCCTCGATATCTCGAAGGCTTTTGGTAGGGTTTGGCACGAAGGCCTTATTAACTCTTTGAATGCCGTAATTAGAGACACAATAGAAAGACAATTGCTTTTGTCGAACTGTGTAACATAAGACATTCAAAAGGTAAGCTTCCATCTTTTGGTTTACCCGCTGGATTATGTGCTTGGATCGCAGACTTCCTGAGTAACCGGTTCATCCGAGTGGTTGTCGATGGCTGCTCGTCCGGTCAAATGGCTATTAATGCCTGGGTCCCTCAGGGGTCTGTACTCTCGGCAACATTATTCTTGCTGCACATAAACGATCTGCTCAAGCCCGGTACCTTTGGGTATGCAGATGACAGCACTGTTGCCGAGAGTTACATATCCAACGCGCGAGCTAGTGGGTCACAGATTCAGTCTCTTCGATAGGCTATGGTTGAGTATCGTTGAACTTGTCCTTGGAGGCAGTCTCCGAATGGGGCGATGCCAATTTGGTCAAGTTCAATGCTGCAAAAACCCAGGCATGTCTATTTTCCGCTAAAAGAAGCCAATTCAGCCCCGCTCCAACTTTCCGGGGTGGAACCGTGCCGACCGAATATAATGACCACCATAAAACGCTTTGGTACCCTTAGTTCTTTTGTCAAAAATATATTACTTGACACCAAAAAAATGAAATCCTAAAGTTACAATAGTATTTTAGTTACGACTGTACTTTAAATTGTATTCGAACACCAAATGTAGTAAATGATAACCAAATCTTAGCGAGCAAATTAATGCGCTCTTTTTAGCCCCGTAGAGCAAGATGATACTTTGTCTAATCAACAATCTATCTTAGTGGAATTTTAGGGCACCCCGGGTCGGATAGATTTAGGTTAGAAGAAGGTGGCGGGGTCGTAGTGAGCGAGCGAAGCGAGCGAACACAGACCCCGTCACCTTCTTCGAGGTTATTTTTTATTAAACCACCCAGAAGTAGGAGCCCCGCGTAGCGGGGCTCCGTCGAGCTGCTGCTTGGCAGGTAGTTAACCTAACCTCAAAATTTTAACTACTGATATCTCCGTAACCATGGGGTTCTGCCGATGCTTTATTTGGATTCATTTTGCTTAAATAGGATAGCTAGATGTTAAAACTGGTTATAATTTTACATTAAAATGTAGGTTTAATTTTGGTGATCGTTTACTATTTTTGTCTTTTATATGTTACTATATCTGGTGGTAAGTTAAACATAAGCCCTTTTATTTAAATGTTTTTAGACTTCCTAGGTGAACTCCTATCCCTGTTATCTCCAAATATAAATAAATTAAACGGAAATTCATTTAAACATGACGATATTTGTTTATTTTGTTTTGGTCAATATTTTCGATAGCTAGTATAAAGAGTATTGATACTTAAAATTTTATAATGCATTTCGACTAACTTACAATTATTTTTTTCAGGCTTTCAGTAAGGATACAGTAACTAAAATAAAAAAGAGAAAGTGCGAGTCGGACTCGCGCACTGAGGATTCTGTACAAATTATTTACCTATGAAATTAATGCCCGAATTGAGTTACGAAGATTTTTCCGAATGGCAATTTTTTTTTTTTTGTGACGGATCCACAAATTTACAATTTTCAGATTTTTCCCTGTACTTGTTCTATAAGACCTTGATTTATGCCAAATTTCAGGATTCTAGGTCAACGTCACCCTTTTGAACTCTCATTCCCTTGAGTAAAGAAATATATGTTTTTTTGCGACATAAACGACAGTCTCTTTTTTTCTTCGTTAACTCAGAAGTCTGATTTTTTCACAACTTTAAAAGACCGCAGATTTGAGTGTATGGTTTTAATTTTAACTCGATACCTCCAAGCGTTCTCGAGTTAAAGGGTCTTAACCGATAAACAGACGAACAACCAAGTGATCCCAAGGATCTTCTATACGAGATGGTCCCTTACAGGTTAAATAGATTTTTTACGAAGCAACATTGCAAATTCTGAAGTGTACTTTATTTTCTTATTCATCAAGTTCATATTTTTCATTGATTAGCAAAAGGGAAAAATGTACCGAGGAAGACAACGAGAAAGTGGTGGTGTGTCCCATTTTTACCTTTAAATTTAACTAGGGTAAACATAAACTTGCTGTTAGCTACAGTATTCTAGTCAGTGACAATAGACCGATCCCAGTCAAAGTGTTAGAACCATTTTCATTGGAACTGGGTAAGTGGTCGTTGGTGGAACCTACCTAGATAGGCAGTACAGCAGTTTCTTCACGCTATTTTCCTTTCAGAAATCAGAACCTCATTACGCAAAAACTTATAAACGGATGAATTTAATGATAGGTAAACGTTGCAATAATATAGCTTACAACCTATATTTTTGCTAAGTTTCATCACGTGAGCAAGTTCAATAAATAGGCCACTAATATTATAAATGCAAAAGTTTGTGAAGATGGATGGAGGTACTCGTATGTACGGATGTGTCGTGCAAAAACTACTAGGCAGATGAACTTAATCATAAACATTGCAATAACTTTGCACATAAGCTATAACTTTGCAGTTTCATTAGGTGAGCAAATTCAGCCAATAGGATCATTTTTATCATAGGGTGAAGCCGCTGGAAGAAGCTAGTTTAATATAGTTTCAAAATATCAAGATTTAACAGTCGCGCTATAATGACGTCACAGTGTTGCTTACATGACAAAAACGATATTTATCTACAGCAGCGCCCTCAAATCCCACGATGGTTTACTTTCCGCACAGACTCTAACTAAGTTTTAATCGATTATTAGCCAAATGATTTTAACCGGATTATTATTATTGCCTATCACTAGTTGGGTTAACTCTAGGGTAGCTACCTACTAGAGTTATTTTAGAACGACCCTGGACCCACTCTACTCGACTCTAGTTCGTTCTTTCAGTATGTCAAAGTACTCTGTGGTTAGTTTTTGTAATTCGTTCCCTGCGTTTGCTGCATGTATCTAACAACGAGCTTGATTGATTTCAAAATAAATAAATAACCTCAAACAGTAGTGGTGAGGTGTAATTTATTTAATTAAGTACAATTGCGTTCTGTCCGAATAAATAATAATGATGCATTGCATTAGAACAGCTTTATCAGTTGTTCGTCAAAATCGAAGCAAGGCTGCTCCTATTCAGAGAATATTTAACATTAATCAGCTTACTTTTGGACAACAGCGATGTCAAATAGTTGATACAGGTAAACATTTTATAATAGACGAGTAACATAATGTGAATGTCAGGAGAGATCGAAAAGGAAAGGACTACTGAGTTTTATAATAAAATTCCAAACATTTCACAGATCAAATAGTTGAAAACATATGTAAAGATGATGCAGAACTGGAGAAAAAGCTTAGAATTTTAATGTTAGAAGTAGAGGTAATGCGCCAGGATGGTCGGTACGCCCCAAACTATATAAACAAGGACCAGTGGCAACATTTATTAGATTTATCTACAAGAAATCAGCGTGCCAGTTATCTTAGATATCTGTTCAAAACAGAAAAATCTAAGGAAAACTTCAAGGTAGGTAACATCCAACCATACCTTTCGCATGATAGAGACAAGAAACATGTAACAGAGATATTGTAATTACATAACATTAATGAAGAGTGTCCATGGAGTTTTTTGCACATATTCCACCATAGAGATCTACACTCTGTGTGCAATTAGCATCATTTTTTCTGACATGATTTATTTGAAATAAAATCTTTTATTTTACAAGTACCACACGAAATTTTTGTCTAACAATATATTTATCTATCAGCGCCTTTTTTTTATTATGTCCTTCTTCAACTTCTGTTTATTTAGGCTAAAAGAGAAGCTAGAAGAAAGGAAAATCCAGTTACGAAACCTGAAGACGGCAAAGAAAATGAAGATGACCTTCTTTATGGTATACAACACCAGTCATTGTTTCTGCGAATCAGAGATCAGTCAATAAACCAGTTTGACAACTATAGGTAATAAACCATGTACCATTATGGCAATAATGACATGAATATATAAATTTATATATATATTGTGTATATTTAATTTGCAGGGCGCTTCAAGCTATGATGTTTGGACAATCAGTTGTAATAGACTGCTCATATGAAGATAGCATGGTTTATAAAGAAATTTTAAACGCTGCTAAACAAATGACATTTGTTTTTGGTGACAACAGAATTCATAAAGAACCCTTTAACTTGCACATGTGTAATGTGAATATGGAAGGACAATTTATGAAGCAAATGCGGAAAAATATTCCTTCGTTAGATGAAACCTGGTTTCCTTTGAATATTCACACAGAAAGCTATTTAAATGTATTTCCAAAAGAGAAGTTGGTTTATCTAACCCCCCATTGTCGAGAAGAACTAACAAAGTTTGATCATGATGCTGTGTATATAATTGGATGCATGGTAGATAAAGTATGTACATCATAATGTTATGCATTCCAATTAAACTGAAAATGAACCCCAACATAGTTGTATTACAGGTTTAGATGATATGGAATTTAATTCATGCTTAGAAACAAAAAACACTGGGAAGGACCCAGAGAAAAAAATGCCCAAACCGTCTTGCTATTAAAACTTATTTTGATTTTATTATTTAAACACTTATTCAAGAATAATATCTTGAATAGGTGTTTATTGTCAGTCAATTTCCTAAGCTTTCTAAGATTCAATTTAATGATTGCAGGTAAATAATGAACCACTCTCTCTAGCTAAAGCTAAAAGGGATGGAATAAAGATGGCAAAACTACCATTGGATAGGTACATTGAGTGGGCCCCAGGATCAAAGAAAAATCTGAATATAAACCACATGGTACCCATTCTATTAGATTTAAAGCTGACAGCTGATTGGGAATATTCTTTGCGCCATATTCCGAGGAGGAAACTTATGGAAACTAAAATAATGGCTATGCAGAAAAGATTGAAGCACAATCCAAACTTACAAAATATGGTCATGAAAAATTTCAAGCTTTCTAATCTTAACAAATTAGCATTTAAAGAAAAGAAACTGGACTCACTACCATTTAAAGAGAAGAGATCTAAATCTAAGAAGTCATTGTATGATGATGAAAATATATAAAATACCAATTGGAACATGTCTTTATTTATTCAACTATAATGTATACTTCAAATTTTAAACATGAAAAATGTAAAGTAATTGTGATACAACTACATTATAATTAAGTTTTGAACACTAATTATTACGAACATTATAAATAGGTACGTAAAACAAGAGATAATACAATATTTTACAGTGTACCTACATTCACAATAAGTTTTTCAATCATTCGCAACTCATTTCTTTAATTGCATAATGTACTGGGAAGTAACATGTAACTTATTGCACAAAAATATTGTAATATGCTTTGCACATTCAGTTGATTCAGTTTATAAAAATATAAGTCTAAAATCTACAGTTCCTAAAGCTAACTAAAGTAATATAATAATGCATTTAATTGTCATAATCTAGTAAAGTAGAAATAAATACCGAGTACATTCCCAGTAAGATGGAACCAAAACTTGATAAAAATGCTATTATAATACTCTTATAGTATTCACAAAAACAGAATCAATCTTTGCACTGCAAATAAACCTTGTGCTTAAAATTAATTAAACAATTTTACTCTTTATGTACATTTTTATTACATTTTATGAATATAAAAACTATGGTAAAGGCGTTCGCATATCGATATCTGTAGAAGTAGTCTCCGACCTTTGCTTGATCGTCGCTAGAATCTCTTGCAAGTTGGATGGCAATGCAATGTCGGCTAAAGGAACATTTTGAACTGGAGGCGGAGTCATGGGCCGAGATGGAGAGTATGCTTCATCCTGTGTACAATACATTTGATAAGTTCAGGGATATTCTGGAAGCCAGAGTCAGCGACAGCAGAAGCTGCCAATATAGTTTAGTTAAATATAGTATGAATAGTAGAAAGTGGCTCAAGAGTACCTAAGTCAATAAATCTTTAAAACATTACCTCGCCAATTGATGAGTCTGCTTGCGCCATTTTACGAATTTGTTGTTTCTGTTCTTCTATCTGCCTGTTGAGTTCTTCCATTTTACTCCTGAGAGTGTTGGATGCCAGGCTCGGTCCCGATGATGAAGGCGCACTTCCACTGCTACTCGTTGAACCTGGACTATATGGTTCTTCATCATCCGCAGACACTGCCAATTGAAGTCAAACATTTGTTATTTCAGATTATTCATATCTACTAATTAGTATTGTACAATATGAAAAGAATAATCATACTTACTTAGTTTATTAGTTCCTATAATAACCATAAGAATCTACAATAGGTACCTAGAGAAGCAGCAATTTTGTCCTTGACTGTTGTAGAGAGAGCTGATGATGGATAAGCAGGCAGCGGGAGCGGCGGTCGTCTTCGAGGCGACGCCGGCGGCGTGTACGAGCGCTTGCGGGACTCGCGGGCCACCTAATATCACGCGAAAAGTTTAATAAAAACAAACGTTTAACATCAAAACAATTGTTTAAAAATATTTTTATTATAATAAATTGTGGGTATGATTATTACAATTATTTACAGCAGTAGATAACAGTCATTTTTATTTATATTGAAACTACCCCAAATATTTTGGTAAATAATAAATACACGAGAGGAAGTATAATTTTATTCATTTGTATTTACAAATCATTCTCCGTCGGCGGACTAACCTTAGCGGGAACCACATCAGTAGGAATGTTGGCGGCCAAACGCTTCTTTCTTTGACGAATAACAATTGCAATCAGGAGATGCGTTTTAATTTCTCCGATGCCTGGCCCGTCGAGAGGCAGGAGAACTGCCGGTAGCGTTGTGTTCGCCGGTAGTGGTACTATATAAAAATCTTTTACCGTCATCATATTGGACGCCTTTACTACGCCTAACCTAAAATATGAAATTCCACATAAAAAATCACTACCAAAAAGAATGGTAACCAATTTATTAATTACTGTAAGGAAAATAAAATTAGGTAGGAATACAAGGAAAAGGAGATAGGTTTTTATTTTATAAAACAAAATAATATTTATGTAATAATCAATTCTATATCTATACAATACCAACCTATTGCGACTACTTAGATAGCTATATAAGGCAATATATTGCATTTTTTCTTCATCATTCGCTGTTTGAAGTTTGAGAATCACAATATCTTTATTACTAGTTTTTTTCATTTTTGCAATATAATCCCATACAGTGTCCGGATTTATTCTTCCAACGATATCAAGTTCTGTGCTAAGATCTTCTTCCAGGTCGACGGAGCTGCCCGATACCTGGAATTAAGAGTGAGGGTTAAATTATAGAATAACATTATGAGACATATTTTTAGCATTAAATGTATGTATGTAACATAGCATGAAATAACGCCACTTTCACGATTTCGATGCGGTTTTCACCATTATTTAGAGAATTTATTCCGAAAGGTTTTGTGTACGATGCGCTAAAGTATTTAAATAAAATATAGCAATCACAATGTTATATTAATTGATCTTCATGTTGCCACCGCATTGCTAGCAGGTGCAAGTTGATTGATTGTTGAACTAAAGATCAACACACCTCGTGTGCAGCGACATAGAACCGCGCCACGTCCACCATGTTTATACAGCCACTCCACACTGTCGCTGCAGAGTAGTCCACTGTGCTGCTTGGTTCTTGGTCGCTTTCGGCTTCTATAAAATAAACGGTACTAATTATTAACTGTGTTCTAAACTTTAACAAAACTTAGTTTTATAAACTAGACTAGTAGCTTATTTACTTACCCGATGTTTTATCTTGCTTTGTTGGGAACCTTGTTTCAGATAATAGTGCATTAGACTCAATCAAAGACTTGGAGGGATCGTACTCAGCTTCAAAGTTACTCATATCGTTTCTGTAGTTTTCCTCGAATACGTCTTCTCTAGATTTTCGCAAGTCCTCTTCCGAAAATGCCGACGTTATCATTGGTTCATGGGGATCGTACTCCGGGTGAACTTCCTTCAACATCGCTGATTTCGGTCTCTCTATTGAATCCGAATCTGTGGAACTAAGAACATAAAATATTAAGTCAGTATTCGTTTTAATTTATAATTATTTGGTTGACTGGGAACGAGTTGAATGCTTACTCATTTTTAATTTTACTGGAAATGTTTTCTTGAGATCTAGACCGATGCTTCTGCTTTTCCTCGCTGCTGATTGTGCGTTTGGAACGCGTCGAGTTCCTTCGTTTCGGACTGTCCCGAGAAGGCGAGCGTCGCCTGGAGCGCGCCGGTGACCGAGACCGATCTCGAGCTGGAGATTTAGAGCGCTTTCTGGACGTTTTCTCTTTCGACGATGATCTGCGCCGCGAACGTTCATTAGAATCAGGTTTATCTTTAGATTCCTTTGATCGATCTTTTGACATCGACCTGGCTCTACTCGACTTCTTGTCCGACCTTCGTGTTGACCTTCTCTGTTCATCTCGTGTATCTTTTTCGATAGAGGCTGATCTTCTTTTTGATGACCTGGATTTCTTGTCAGAATCACGTTTTGATTCACGTCTGCTTCTTTTCGATCGACTAGAACTACTATCTTCACGATTTCGTTTTTTACTTTTGTACTTCTTATCCGTTCTGTCTTCATCATCGCCTTTTGGAGTGCTAACGAAATGAAATAAATAATTTAAATAAAATGATTTATTCAAAAAGCTATGAGTATAAATTAAAACTGGAAAGATTCTAGTGTAACTTACATTTCAGGTGTCTTTTCTTTTGAAAGAACATCAGGACCGACTGTTGAGTCATTTAATGCAGTAACTACATCTTCAACAGGAACATTTGGGTCCAGTTCAGTTGATACAGATTCTTTAGTTTCCATAACCTATTAAAAAGAAATTAGTATTTAATTATACATAATTTGTTCTCAACTTGAGTTATTCAAAACTTGAGTGATTCAATAATTCTTCTTCTTTTAATTACCTCTTCTCCTTTGTGAGTTTTAAGAACGTAAGTTTTGCTGGCAGCCAGGAGATCTAACTCTGATTTCTTTATTAATTCTAATTGATGCTTAGCCTCTTTATCTCTCCACTGTGCCAGCTCTTGACTTGCTAACTCTTCGGGAGACAAGCGAACCTGAAAACAAAATATTTATAGGATCACATTGGATTTGGTTATATAGTAGATTAGTATTGTATACAAAATAAATGATGAAATCTTACGAGTTGTTTAGGCGTTATAGAACGATCACAGATTTTCTCCCACAAAGTCAGATTTTTCCGATCTTTTATGTTAAACATGAGTGATCTGTATTTAGCTTTGTATTTCATCCCCACATCTCTGAACAATTCGTGCAACTCGAGCTCTGTATCGTTAGCAAATTGTTTTATTTCAGAATCAGAAAACTTCTGTCCTGTAGTTTCTGCCATTCGAATGGCCAACTGTTCTTGCAAAGCTTTCCGCACATTATCTCTGATTGGTTCACCACTTGACATTCTCACTCGGCTGTGCGTGTCTTTGCGACGCGGTGTCGATGGCGAAACTGAAGGAGCCTGTAACGTAACAATTATCGTTAACTCGCCATCTTAGCTTCATAATCAAAATGCAAACACGTTCAAGGTTAATATCACTATATTAGACAATTGCTATCTGATTACCAAATTAGTAAACAGGTTCGTATATAAATATCCGATAACAATAAAAATACCGTCCTATGCCTGTACTATAAAATGAATTACACAGATTTAAACTATTTGAAAATACAATATCCTGTGTCTGTTTCGTCTGTAAAATTACAGACGACAACATTAATGCAATTCTGGTACTAACACACAAATATTAGTAAAACACAAGACACGTGTGTCGTAAAACTGACTGGGTCTAATATTGAAGTCTGAGTGATCACGTAGTTAGTAAACAAAATAAGTCATAAAAACCGACGCCTAGTCTGACATCATAGGAAACTTATAAGAAATTCTCCACGAACGAACCTTAATAATTCCGATAAACGTGGAATATGCCTTAGAACATTCAAGAAAATACAGTTTGTCTATGACTGGCGAACAATGATTAATGAACCCCTTTAGGTCCACTGGCGGCAATAACCTAACTAGCTTTTAAAAGGCTTTCCAGTTAACCCAGAACTGCTGCTGCCTGAGGAGTTACGCGCTTCCTAAGGCACCATTCAGTTATTAGGCTACTTTAGCAGTGACAAGCGCGTAATGAGTTCCAAAAATCTTAGAGTTTATGATTCTGCTTTGCTTTGTTTCACTGGTTGCAATTTCACCTCCACAACCCAAATACTGGACACACGGTAACATTGTCTGATTAACAGGCTTTTGATTATCAAAACTGACCTCTGTAGCTATTAAGGTACATTTAACAGCACCTCAAAATTATCATCTTATGATCAAGAATTTTATAAACCCATTGTAAACTTTGTTTTAAATATGGACAGGATAAACAGTAAATGTTTATCCTGTCCATATTTATAATAAAGGTGTACAATAAAGCTAGAACATGGAGACCGACGCGCCCAGATCGGGGTATGTGGCAGTGTACAGGTCGCGCGGTGAATCAAGATCGCTCGGTGAAAGTAGTGGGGCCAATCGGCGCATGTGTACAATTGCGCACAGAAATTCTTAGTATGTTACGATTTTATTTTTAATTTCGTATGTTTGAACCTTAGTAACATAACTTATAATAACACTAGTTTTTGCTTGTAATTTATCTTGTAAGTAGGTAAATTAAGAAAAATTTAAAAAAAAAATTTTAATTTAAAAAAACGGCTAGTTTTAAAACTTTATTTTTAACCATTTTTTTTTACGACTACGTATTACTAATACGATAACACAAGCTGTACGCAACAGTACCCAAGTACAACAGTATCCAATGAGACGCGAGAACGCAACGCGGGAATTGAAGAGCGACTCTATCTACCAATGACGTGTCGCCGACGGCGCACACCCGCCCGAACGTCGCCAAATAGACCTTAGAATTGAATACTGCGCATGCCCTTTCCACTTTTGCCGAGCGATCTTGATTCACCGCGCGACCTGCAGTTCTACAAAAATAATAAATAAATAAAACCACACTATTAATATGATACCTAAGAACAAGCATTTTGTTATTATTAATTGTGTCACATACCTTATCTTGTGAGGACTGACCATGACTACTAGGGGTTCGTATCAGTTTCCTCGTAGTGACTGCAGGCCTGGCAGTTGATGTGCTGGCCTTAGGAGTGTCACTTGACTGTGATTGCTGAGATTTTGGGGTCGTAGGTTTCAGTTGTGGACTTCTAGGTTCTTCTTTAGGTGCGGATATTAGTCTAATAGACCGTTCTTTTGGCTCAGGATGAGGTGTTCTGACAGGTGTTGACTGCTCAGCAGGTTTCCTAGGTATCCTTTCAAAGTTAAGAGTAGTCTGAATCTTATTTGGTTCAGCTGTCTTCTTCTTTGCAAGTCCTGGTTTAATTGTACTTAGCGTTCCAGGACGCACAACTTCAAATGTTGGATGTTGTTGCAACCATGCTTTTAAGTTTTCGGCAGTTGGAGCATTGATACCAGCCAATAATCTGCCAGATTTGCGTTCATAAACTATAACCTGCAAATATCGTTTTTAAATGGTTATTCATATCCATACAAGGGTTACAATAAGGAAATACTGATTAATGTAACTGTGCTTTCGAGTCAATAAAATTTATGAGCCCTTAAATTATTTGCACCCAGTAGGTGGCTATGTAAATTGCAGCTTAGCTTAGCATTAGCACTTTTATTTTAATTGAAAAATCATCCAATGACATCCCACGCTTTTAGGCGGAGCGGAAGATAGTGTCAGACTTTTATTGATTAAAAACCCATTCCTGTTCCTTCTTTGTCTTTCGTACCAGGACAGAATCTTCCTTTCATAAGCAGATTCTTGGCCCTAGTAGACTCCGACCCTGCTGGGCTCCTACAGTTCGCTGACAACTCCTTGAGGCGCGCGTAGAACAATACGCGCCGTGTTCGCGGCTTCGCCCGCATACATAAAATATAGCCTATGTCACTCAGGAATAAAGCAGTTTTTTATTGGTGTGAAAATGTTTGCAATGGGACCAGTACTTTCAGAGACAACTTTACCTCTTTATAATAATAAGTATGTATAGATATAGATGACTTACTCTAGATTCAGCCCTTTGTTTTTCATTTGATTTACCAGGTTCGCCTTCTCCTTTAGTTGAAGAGCCTTGGTTTCCCAGAGAGTCTTGAGCATGTTTCCATATGCAGGAGTTACTGCAGTAAATACTACTTGCTCGTGCCGGTTTCTTGCATACTATGCAATTCGTCTTAGTCGAGTCTTTGCTAGCGGCCAATTGGATTGGTGATTTCAATTCAGGACTTGCTTGTTCATTTTCTATTTTACTGTGTGTTGCCTGAACCTGAAAAATTTATATATTTTTTGGTTTTTAGTGATGTTATATTTTGTAAATAAGTTTTAAATACACTTTTACACGTAACGAATAGAATTTAAACTAGATGAGGCTGGTATTCTTTAGCTGACTACCCAAAGAAACACCCAACTCAAAGCCTCATTTTTAAAAAGTCAAAGTAAGTTGTGTTTGGTTTGTGTCAGATGAAGAAGAATTGTATATGTGTGATTACTTACTTGTTTTGTACCTTTAGATGACGGCTTTGCTTTTTTGATACAGTTTGGGCATCTCCACTCAATACCTTGTTCCTCCATCTGTTGCCCCATTGCCTTAGTGATATTAACACACTTTCCATGGAACCAGTCCTCACAACCATCACAACATATCATAAACCTATTGTTATGAGGCTGTTTGCATATACACCACAATCTGAAATTGGAACATTTATTAAAATATTCATTGCCTTACATTATGGACTGCACTTCTCTTGCAATTTTGAAAAGAGGAGTGAGAGATCTTCCTATTTTGTTGTAGTTGCATATTATTATATATTACTAGCTGTGCCTGCGACTTCGTTCGCGTGGACAACAGTATTTTGAATTTATTTTTTCTAAAATAAAAGTAGCTTAAGTTACTCCTTATTACATCTGCCAAAAAAAAGTCCCGTCAAAATCGGTCCAGCCATTTCAGACATTAACCCGGACAAACAGACAGACAAAAATTGTAAAAAAGTTATTTTGGTGTATGTATGTATATTTATATGCATGTAGTAAAAAGCAGTTATTTCAATATTACAAACAGACACTCCCAATTTTATTTATATGTATAGATTACTGACCAGACAGAAATGACCCTGCCCAAATTAAGTTTCGCACAAAATTTGATTCACATTGGTCTAGCTGCTTAAAAGGAGTTAGGCAACCACTATATTAATTATATATATATATTTTTTTATGGTAATATTAATTATATTATTTCTATGTTGAATATTTGCTGTTTGACGGTTCACCTAACAGCGGTGCCACAGCACTTGACACTGGCAGAATAGTCGACATTGGCTCAGTTACCACAGAGAAAAGAAAAAACCCTTTTTGGTTTGTACTCATTTTCCTATTACTCTTAGAGTCCGTCTAATGAAAGCGTGACCTAAGAAAAGGAGGTTAAAACCAAAAATTTTGAATCTGGTATTATTGAAATAGTTGAAGAAAAAAGTTTTGATACTTGAGTATTTTTTGTATTTATGACAATTGTATAATAGTTGTATAGGAACTTAAATTTTAGTCAAAAACGTGTGTAGACTTAATTATTGGTGGGTGGATGGTAAAGGTCAATAACACACAAAATGTTAGTTATTATCCCAAATTATTTTATTTTATCTGATCTCTCAAATGTCGCTATATGGCGTGGCTAGAAAGACCTCACGGCGCGGCGTTCTTACCTTCCGCATGACGCAGGTCCTCACCGGACATGGTTCGTTCGGGAGGTACCTACACCAGATTCATGCAGAAGTGACGCCACTGTGCAGAATGCCCGGAGGACATGGTGGAGCACACAGTCGAGGTGCGCTCCGCTTGGGCGGATAATCGCCGTGGTCATGATGATGTGATCAGGCACGGGCTTGCGGACAGTGAGCAATGGGTAGCTCGCTGTCCGACGTGTCCGTGTCTGTGTAACTGTCCGGACCAAGCCCAAGCCGTCAACGGCGCGCACTGTTCCCGCGCGCCTCAAGGAGTTGTCAGCAACAGCAGGGGCCCAGCCGGGTCGAAGCGTACTGGGGCCAGGGTTATCCGAAAGGGCGCTCGAGCCTCGGTATGAAGGCTTGAAGGAACGGGATGGGTTTTTTAGTCAGTAAGAGTCTGACACTATTTCCCGCTCCGCCCAAGAGCGGGGGTTGTTACAGGATGATTTTTCAAATCGGAAAAAAAATGGCGCTATATAATATTCAAATAATATTCTTTATTTACCATTTGTTGGGTTGGAATCAATTCGTTTTAGCATAGAGAAAATTCAGATCTTTTGGGATTAGTCAAGTGGGAACATGTTTTATACTCCAATGATTGTTTCAAATGATACGGATCGACTCATGAGACACAAAAAGTTCAACAGCTCTCAAACTTGAACTAGGATTTCAGCCACTATTTCCTTCACTTTCGCAATTTTAACTTCAGTTGAAGATTTTGATGCTTTATCAGACAAAGTGAGGCAAATCTTTCATTACATCTCAACTCTTGAACGCATTCTACCACTCACTAGCATGTGTTTTTGATTAACTCTTTGAATGCTGTAATTAGAGACACAATAGAAAGACAATTATTTATGTCGAACTGTGTAACATAAGACATTCAAAAGGTTAAGTCGATTCACCAAAAGCCTTCTTTGTTTGATGTTTTTGTCCATTATGAAATTCGCAATATGTCAGATTATTTATAAATATAAGAAAAACAAATTATCATTATATCCTAAATACATATCTATACTAATATAATATAATATTATAAAGCTGAAGAGTTTGTTTGAACGCGCTAATCTCTGGAACTACTGGTCCGATTTGAATAATTCTTTCAGTGTTGGGTAGTCCATTTATCGAGGAAGGCTATGTGTGTATGTTTTTTTTTTTCAAAATTAGGGATCCGTAATAAAATTGCTATTTTGTAACACAAGGTGTAAAATCGAAAACCTATTTTTGCGTGCGCTGCAAAAACTATTGACAATAGAACAAAATGATGTACTACGGGTTTGTAGATCCCATTAAGACCTACAAAAAAGTCCGCGAGGACATATATCTAACTATCATGGTTTAATCACAATAACCGATTTTGTGTTCAAAATAATTATTAAATCGTCTGAAGAAAAAAAAACTACGTTAAATATGTATCGTAATATTAATCTTTATCGAAATTAAGCATTATGTTATCAAGAGTATTTATGTAGAAGTAAAATACTTTTTGTTTCATCTCAATCGGATATTTCGTTTAAAAGTTATCACGTGTGTAAGATGTTAAGAGTTGGTACCTATTAATGAGTTAAGGGCCATAGGGTTTTTTATCAACATAAAATCCTGTAATAATCTTTTTCGAAATATATTTGTTGATGATTGTAAGCATAAGATCTTTGAAGAGTATAATAAATACATTTATGACGCGGTAATTTTGGGAAATACTGATCTGATATGAAAACTGTTTAAATATTCAATATAGTCCGTCTAACGAAAGCGTGACCTGAGAAAAGGAGGTTAAAACCAAAAATTTTGAATGTGGTATTATTGAAATAGTAGGAGAAAAAAGTTTTGATACTTGAGTATTTTTTATATTTATGACAATTTTATAATAGTTGTATAGGAACTTAAATTTTAATCAAAAATGTGTGTAAACTTAAGCTATAACTACACTACACCGACGCACACGTGTGAGACGTCTCAGCCGTGTGCGGTAGGTGTGCACACTACACCGACGCAACGCGTATCACGTGTGATGCGCATTACAACCTTTGATTTCATCGAAGGATTAAAAACAGATCAAGCTCGCTTTTTCATTTACTATCGAAGACACTTCCGCCTGACCATCGCGATCAGACGCGTGGATGGCAATCCACGCGTCTGTTCGCGGTGCCGCCGCGGTGATCGCCGCCCACCATCCTCTAAATTTTCTGAAACCGACGTGTCGGCATCGCGGACGTAGCATCGCATGGCGTGGCGTGGATCAAGTGTAGCTCTAACAGTCTATTTTCTATATGAAATGTATGGAGACCGAAGCTTCCAGATCGGCTTGTTTTAATACCAAAATTTTTTTTTTGTGCGCCTACCATATTTTCTCTTCACTACCCTAGGTTGACTGGTAGAGAATGCCTAAGGCCCGTATTAATAAACGATGCTCAACTCCGTCCTCAAGTTCGATATCATTTGATCCCGGATTAAACGATGACAGAAGCTCAAGATCTTTGCTAATTAATAAACACATGAGTACGGGATCTCAGTTACCAAAATCAGCTCCTCAATGCGCTGTACTCAAGCTTAGCTTACGTGAACGATTACGTCACATTGGCCGAAGTTTAAAATAAAATGCCTTTTAATGGGAATATAAAATACCGAATCCTGAACAAATCCGATTTTTTTTATTTACTTGGCAATCCAACAGTATTTGAAGCATTTCTTACATCAATTTTGATGAACGATATCGCAAAGGCGTGAAATAGCATAATAGTACTCTCTATTTCGTCGTAATACCTAAATAATTCGACCCAAAATATTTACAAATTCTATGTTTCGCGCTACGATAATCACGACCTCAAGTCCCGGTCGGTCTACACTCATGATCTGGCAGCTAAGTACAGAGATTGTTGTAAACTTAAGTTTCGAGTTTCGTTTATTAATCAGACAACACTCGGCTGATGCCGTAAACCTAAGCTGAGCTTGAGCTCGAACTTGAGCTTGAGCTTAAGCTTGTGAATCTCGTTTATTAATACGATCAAGACCTCAAGCTTGGTATTAAGTACGAGATCTTGGGTTGAGGAACGTTTATTAATACGGACCTAAGGCATTAAGTCCGCCTATGTACTTTGTGTTGCATCAAAATTAAATAAATCGGCGTGTGAAGCACACGTGTGAGCAGTGTAGTGTACCTTTAATTATTGGTGGGTGTATGGTAAAGGTCAATAACACACAAAATATTAGTTATTATTCCAAATTATTTTATTTTATCTGTTCTCTCAAATGTCGCTACATAATATTCAAATAATACTCTTTATTTACCATTTGGCCTTCTGGCAAGAATACCAAGTGTACAACACCGCAATAGTCAACATGATTTCAATTTCATCACGTGTCGCCAACACTAATAATGTGTTTCAAGATTGTTGGGTTGGAATCGATTCGTTTTAGCACAGAGAACATTCAGATCTTTTGGGATTAGTCAAGCGGGAACATCTTTCATACTCCAGTGATTGTTTTAAATAACACGGATCGACTCGTGAGACACAGAAAGTTCAGCAGCTATCTCTCTCAAACTTGAACTAGGATTTCAGTCACTATTTCCTTCACTTTCGCGATTTTAACTTCAGTTGAAGACTGATGACCGCGTTTGAACGCATTCTACCATCATTAGCATATGTTTTTGATTAAGTCGATTCACCAAAAGCCTTCTTTGTTCAATGTTTTTGTCAAATATGAAATTCGCAATATGCCAGATTATCTAAAAATATAAGAAAAAAAAAATCATTACATCATAAATATATCTAATAATATTTGTCAACAAGGATCAAGATTATAACGTCATACTAACTTAAAAATACAGAAATCGTATGTAAACATTGTTGGTTTTCATTGAAAACACCTTCTTTCTCTTCTTGTTTTTGTTTGAACTTATTAACCATAGTGTGTAGCAGTTTTTGCACGTTACTGTTTATTGTTTTTCCCATAATTAAGCAATTATTCTTGAAAAATAAATATCCGTTTCCAAAACTGACAATTGCAACCATAGACTTTGACGTGATTTTTTTCGGTAAAACAATGTTGCAAATTAAATTTAAAAAAAAAACTCCAGGTTACGCTTTCAGTAGACGCACTCTAGTCCATTTATTGAGGCAGGCAATTATAGGCCATATTTTATCTCAGTATTTCCACGGAAACGAGAAAAACGCGGGTGAAACCGCGGGGCACAGCTAGTATCTAATAATATTAGTCGACAAGGATCAAGATTATAACGTCATACTAACTTAAAAATTCTGAAATCGTATGTAAATATTGTTGGTTTTCATTGAAAACACCTTCTTTCTTCTCTTGTTTTAGTTTAAACTTATTAACCATAGTGTGTAGCAGTTTTCGCACGTTACTGTGTATTGTTTTTCCCATAATTAAGCAATTATTCTTGAAAAATAAATATCTGTTTACAAAACTGACAATTGCGACCAGACTTTGACGCGATTTTTTTCGGCAAAACGATGTTGCCAATTTAATTTTAAAAAAACTCCAGGTTACGCTTTCAGTAGACCTTTCAGTATCCAGTGTCTAGAACACAAATCCTTTTTAAACACTGCTTTTGTGACTAGAGTGCGTCTACAGAAGAAGAAGATTTGCCTCACTCTGTCTGGTAGTGAACCAAAGTCTTCAACTGAAGTTAAAATCGCGGAAGTGAAGGAAATAGTGACTGAAATCCTAGTTCAAGTTTGAAAGAGATAGCTGCTAAACTTTCTATGTCTTACGAGTCGATCCGTATCATTTGAAACAATCACTGGAGTATGAAACATGTTCCTGCTTGACTAATCCCAAAACATCTGAATTTTCTCTATGCTAAATCTATTCCAACCCAACAATCTTGCAAACACATTATTAGTGTAGTGATGAAGTTGAAATTATGTTGAGTATTTTATTTGACTATCCGGTGTTGTGCACTTAGTATTCTTGCCAGAAGGCCAAATGGTAAATAAAGAATATTATTTGAATATTATGTAGCGACATTTGAGAGAACAGATAAAATAGAATAATTTGGAATAATAACTAACATTTTGTGTGTTATTGACCTTTACCATCCACCCACCAATAATTAAGTCTACACACATTTTTGACTAAAATTTAAGTTCCTATACAACTATTATACAATTGTCATAAATACAAAAAATACTCAAGTATCAAAACTTTTTTCTCCAACTATTTCAATAATACCAGATTCAAAATTTTTGGTTTTAACCTCCTTTTCTCAGGTCACGCTTTCATTAGAAGGACTCTATGCAAGAAATTAGGTCTTTAGAGATAAGCATCACCTTGGATTGACTGCATTAATAATTACACAATTTTCTTCATTTGATATAAGCCAACAGTTTTACGATAATAGTTAAAGATAGCTTACATACCTATTAGGATCATCTTCAGAATTCCAACTTTCTTGAGATTCTGCAGATATCTTATCAAGTACAGGAGTTTGTAATGGCTGTTCTTGTTTCTTAGTGGAAAGCTTCTTGTTGATATATTGTTTTGAAACAGTTAGCACTTGTGGTTCAGGAGTGGTTGACACAGGAAGTTCAGGGGTTGGTGCTGGTACCACTACTGGTGGCGGTGGTTCTGGGTTATTTGCAATATCCATCTGACTTTTACGTTTTGAGGAGCGAGTTGCTGGTGCTTCAATCGGTGGCAACGTAATAACGCGGCCATCGCGTCGTACAATTTCTATCGGATCCTTTCGCACAGGTGCAGTTTTTGGTACTGATTTTGAGAGAGTCTGTGTGTATAAATTGTTGGCCTGAGTTTGCGGCTGTGGTGTTTGCGGAGACTGAGTTGTCTGTACAGTCTTAATTGGTCCTGAATCAACCTTCCCCAGCACTTGTTTATCTATAACTTCCTGTAAGTTCTCTGAACTTGCCACTAGTTGAGCCACAGACATTAAGAAATCTTCTGTCAGGCCTTCCTCTTCAGGCTGCAGTCCACCCAACAAGTCCAACGTAGGTGATAAAGGACCAGCTAAACCTGGACTGTTCATAGTACCAGCAGTTGAAATACTTGCTTGACTTTTAACTGGATTAGATATGCCTGTAGTATCTTGAAGTATTTGAGCCAAGCTGGCATCATCTAGTTGAGGAATTGGGTCATAAGATTTAGTCTTTTCAGTTGGAATTACTCTTTCTTTGGTTTTTGTGTATGTTTTATGCACAATAGGTTTGTGGCTTTCTGCAGTATCAACTTTACTGTTATCTGCAATCTTTGTATCAATTGGATCTGATACCTTCGAAGCTGTGACAGATTTTTTGTCAGCAATGGACAATAAAGAGTCCTTTTCAGTTGTTGGTGTTTTAGGGGGACCTTTTCCATCAGTAGATACCCTTCTTATAACATCTGGTGTGGAAAATAATGAACCCATATCTGTTAATAGAGCTGTAACATGAGCTGGTGTTTTCTTTTCTTTTTTAATGGATTTTGGTGTCTGTTTCAAAACCACTTTACTAAGATCATTGCTTGGTGTGTTGGCAGTTGATATCTTAGATGAAGGCAGAAGGCTTTCCAAATCAATCTCCATGGTTTCTTTTTTATCTGCAATATTTTTATGCTGTAATTTTTCTTTCACATCTTTTCTTAGTATATTTCTGACAGGTTTATGTTTAGTTATCAATTTATGATCTAGTTTTGTAGCTTTAGATGCTGCAACAGTCTTTAGTATGCGGGGTTTTAATTTGTTTTTCTTTAGTCTAAGAGAACCAGTTCTATCTTTAGTATCTTTGTAATCAGAATCAGAGTCTCTGTCAGGAATGCTATCACCAGATGAGCTAATAGAAGATGATTCAGAACTGTCATCAGCCCTTTGTAATACCTCTGGAGCCTTTTCTTGTTCTCTGGTGTCCTTGGATTTATTTAAGGCAGGCAGTGGTTTATGCAATACATCATTCCCTTTTAGTACAATAGGAGCTTCAGTAGGATTTATAATGATCTTTTTACCTTTTGGTATGATTTGTTGTTCCAATATAGTAATTTTTTTAGAGTTGGGTACAGGTTTAGGTGGTGGAGTATGTGTGATTTTAATAACCGGTTCATCATAAGTTGATAGATTGTCACTTTGTGGTAAGGACTGACTTGGTGATTTGAGGGGCGTGTAGCAGTGGTCATTTTGGAATCCTACCAAACTGTTTTCTCTTGTTTCTATTCTCAAGGACTGCAACATTTCAGCACCACTATCTGTAAACAAAAAATATTAATATATTAATTTATACATCTACCTAGTTGTAGTACCATAAAAATACAAAAAAATATTATTTTCTTACCATACTTTATGATACTGTTGGGCTCATCATAGTAGCTATCCACTGAGAGTGTCACGTGTGGCACTTTCTCGTCATCAGTGTCAGAATCAGTAGCATCATCAGGTTTGCCTTCATGACCAACCCGTACTACACTAATACCAGCACTTTGAGAACCATCAGTACCTAGAAGTTCCAATTGATTGGTAAAGTCTGTCTAATAATTTAAACGACTTGGGTAATTATTAGGATTTAATGAAATCTGATGTAGTCAACGCGGGTTCAATAATCAAGGTTGATTAGGAGATAGAGATCATTGTTTACTTACAGAAGAACCTTATATAAAGTATTGAATATAAGTATTTTTTAAATGATTAAATATTATACAAAATTCCCAAGTCGGTTGACTTATTAGACAGACTCTAGCATTATTATCAACACTATCTATGGCACATAACAATATTAAAAACAATAATATTATGATTTTGGCGCAATTATCGTTTTGGCGCCAAAATAAGTTTTAAGTTATTTACTAGTAAAATGATCAATATTTAGGAATAAACATTTAAATCTGCTCATAACATAACAATATATCAATAATAATAGACAAAAATCATGTTTAATTAAACATGCGTTGCTTAAACGAGTGAGACACTATCACACTGGTTCACTAGAGATAGCATTTATTGGACTGTGCAGATAGAATATGAGCACGCAAATTTTACTATACTTTGAGAGAAAACAACAACTTACCCATTAATGTTCCAAGTAATTTCTGATCAACAGACAGTGAGCCATCCTTGTTTACAATAACAACAACAGAACTATCAGCTTTTGTGGAAGGTCCATTGAGATCCGTATAGTTAGTTATAACTGTGTTTGACATTTTTCATTGCAATTCAAGCACTCATTCTAATTCAAATCCTCTATTTATAGCCATTCAAGACACATGCACCGCGTCTATTTATGACGCATCCACCAAATCCAACACGCTAGACGCCATTTTGGACTCCACCAGTAGGCGAATGGCCACACCGCGGCAAACAATAGTTCGTAACCTATTGATGAATTTAGTTTTGCAATAATTAAAAACAATGCGCCAAGTATTACAGTTTCTTTCAATTAAATAACATTATACATCAGAATTAGGAATATTCGATTTCCGAAACACACAGTTATCAAAACTGTCAATTTTTTTTTTGTTTTCTGGATTTATAGTTTGGATATGAACTTTTTAGGTATTTTTTACATACTCTGTGGCATTGATATGATGTTATATTTTTTTAGTCGAGTTTCTTTCTAGAGAAAGAGATAAAAATATGGGAATGCAAAAATAAAAGTCAAATAAAATTGGAAATTGAAACTTTATTTCAAATAATTCAATAATAACAAGCAGTTTTGAATTGTCAAAATGTTAGTCAGTCAAAAAAAAAGTGAAGCTGAGTAGCACATTCCAAATCGTAGATCTATAACGAGAAGGACGTGTAAGAAACTCCATGGACACTTTTAATTTAAATCATGTCATGATGAGATGAACCTCAGACAGCAAAGTATATGAGATGGGCAAAAAGATTGCGGATATGTAGACATGGGTAGTGAAACATCTGAAGATTGTAAGACCTTAGCCTCTAAGGCTTACTTATGTTAAAACACAGAACCAAAAGTAAATTTATATAGATAGATTCTTTATTGTACACAAAACATAAAAATTACATGAGAAACTTAAAATTAATAGGGTGTCACAATTTAAACTATTTGTTTAATAAATTGCCATAATGCCGGTGTGTAAGAAGTCTCCTTAACCTTCGATGGACATTCAAACAATATAATGAAGCTTCTCGGATGTAAATTTGACTACGAAAATTAGTTCAAAACTACTTTAAACATCCCATAGACCAATCTGATGTGACTATATTGTTGGACCTCGTTCACATGTTTAAACTTATAAGAAATGATTGGGATTATCTAAAAGAACAATCCTAAAAGAAAATGAAGAAGAAGTATTTGTAATACATAATGCAATGCTCACGTCAGTTTTATGACATTTTTATTAAATTAAGAAATAAAATGTGAAACTCTCGGTATTACAGACAAAGATTTGATAAAATAGCGTTAAATCGCGAATTTTTTAATTCAAACTTCGAACATTGACCGCTGCTTTGCCTTATGATTGACTAAGGTGGCCTACTCGGTCAATAATATTGAGCAATATTGTTAATCTTTTAGGACCCATCTTACGAAATCGCCAAAAAGCCAGATTTTTTATAATAATAATTGAAAATTTTTGCATAGCAAACACAAATTATTGTAGCTATTAGCCAAAAAAAAATGAAGTTATATTTGTTTTTCATGCTAATTGTACTATATCAAAAAAAAAAAAACTTTGATCATCTCTATCTTTTTAGTATAATTTAAGTTTTTACACTTTACGAGTATTGAAAAAACAATGTTTTAATTTGGATCACAAAATATTAAATAAATTAATTAATTTAACATGCAATACTACAATATCCAATGAAATATATAAAAAAAAATATTAATATTAAATAATACGCATATCGATAAAATCAGTCACACACACTCGATTACCCCTCTCTAAATCTTAAACGATCGTAGCGCTCGGAAACACTCGGGATAGTTCGGGCTAGTTCGTGTCGCTCTGGACGTAGGTTAGTAAAATATTTAAAAAAATATTTAAAATAAAAAACAGTGACTTAATTGTTTACTTACCGGTGGTAGGACACGCCATTTGTCTTTAGGTTGACGATACTCGACCTATTTTTGCATTTAATTACTGTACGTAGTACTGTACGTGTAGCACTACGGTGTGCTACACGTACAGTACTAACGCAATTGCAAAGTGACTGAATGAATCGTACAGCCGCCGTTCAAATAAATTGGGCATTAGCCCATAATGTGCGCTTACGTGCCACGCCCTCATGGCATATCCCTCGATATCCGTGGGCGAGACCTATATACACAACACTTATCATGCCAAAAGTTGCTGGCAAAGTGAGGAGGAGCCTGGGATGTTCGTGTCAGAATCATCAGGCAGTCGTTGGATAATTGCTCATGCGGGAACTAAAAATGGTTTTGTTAATGGTGCATTGTTAATGTTCAAATCCCAATCCAAATCCTCAGATTACCACGATGACATGAACTCAACTTATTTTTTGAAATGGATGAGTAAAAAAGTCATTCCTAACCTAGGTACCTGAAAGGTCACTTGTGGTAATGGACAACGCTCCGTATCACTGCACTCAAATAGATAAAGCACCTACATTGTCAAGTACTAAACGTGACATGCAAGAATGGCTGCGAGAAAAGGGAGTATATTTTGAAGATACTTGGACAAAAGCTGTATTATTTGAATTAATTAAACAAAACAAAGGTCCACCTACATATGCCGTTGAGGCATTATTAAAATCTCACAATCATGAATTGCTAAGATTGCCGCCTTACCACTGCGATCTTAATCCGATCGAAAAAATGTGGAGCCTTGTAAAGAGACGGGTAGCGGATAAAAACGTGGGCCAAGATCCAAAAGAAATTGTACGCCTAACAGAAGAGGCTTTTGAGACTGTTACAGCGGAAGATTGGGCAGTTCAGTGTAAACATGTACAGCATTTGGAGGAAGAATATTTAAATAAAAAATGATGGTCTTATGGATGAAGCAATGGATCGATTTATTATATCCACGGCTAGTGATAGTGAAACAGAATCTGATTCTGTTTCTATTCAGTCTTCTGACAGTGATCATAGTATGACCGATCATAATTATTCAATAAAAATTTGAATAAAACTTTTAAATGTTATTTTATTTTTCTAATTTAAAGTTGGTCGAACATCTCCATTTTATATTTTAGAAATTACAGGAAGATTTATTTGCACTAATCTGACCTTAGCAGTATTTTTATTTTTATCTCATTTATTAGGGACAAAAAACAGTTACATGTTAGGGTAATCTATAATATAAAAATGAATCGCAAAATGTGTTGGTAAGCGCATAACTCAACAACGCCTGGACCGATTTCGCTAATTTTTTTTTTGTTGTGTTCGTTATTATGAGGAGAAGGTTCTTATGAAACCGCGCGGGCAAAAGCTAGTAATAGAATAATTATTAGATAAATAAGTAAACATATAACCCACACTATTGCCCACGGATTAATCAAATGCATGAAAAACGAAGACTGATTTTATGATATTTAATTGGTTAATTAATATTAATTTAAACATTAGATGTTAGACAGCTGACAACGAGAGATTTAAATTTATTATTAGAATGAGTGAAAATGTCTATGTCCATGAAGTGTGTGTTAAAAGTTTCCACAAGGCGACGAAGAGGTACTCGTGCCCCGACGTTGGTCTTACTTGAGTTGACGTGGAACAGGCGGGGCACGCGAGCCCCGCATCTTATTACAGTCCTGGGGACTGTGTAACAAACTTTGTTTGCAATATCCGTACAGTCAATTCTATCGTGGCACAAACCATGCAACATCATTACATCCAAAAGTAATCGTCTGAATTCCAAACTTAGGATGTTATATTTGCGTAATAAATGTATGTAGGGAATCTCCGAATGATGGCACTTGTAGCTCATGCCACGCAAGATTTTTTTCTGTACCATTTCCAATTTTTTACTGTACTTAATGTAATAAGGATTCCATATAGGTACAGCGTATTCCAGTTGCGAGCGTATTAAACATTTATATAACATCAAAAAAGTAGAGGGTCGCACGAAGTCCTTTGATGATCTCATGACGAAGCCATACATTTGAAAAGCCTTGTTTATTATACTTTGGATGTACTGGTCAAAGTGCAAGGACGAGTCCATAATAATACCTAGGTCGCGAATAGAATCAAGTGCATTTAAGTGTTGATTATTAATACTATAACTAAAGTTAATTTTATTCTTATTTTTATTAAATGATACACTATGACATTTTGGGATACTAAGAAAGAGCTTGTTCACTTTACAATAGGCATCAAGTCTAGTAAGATCGTCTTGGAGAAATTGGCAATCTTGGATATTTTTGCAAGACTTATATATTTTTATGTCGTCTGCGTACATTAAGAAACGAGCATTAATAAAACATGATTTTACGTCATTTTTATAAATAATAAAAAGAAAAGGTCCTAAAATGGATCCCTGTAGAACGCCAGAATTTACGGTAACAGTGTCAGATTCGTAGCCATTGATTACGACTTTTGTGTCCTGTTAAAAATATATGAGACAAACCAACGCAGCAAGTTACCACAAATTCCGTTAAAGGCAAGCTTTTCTAAAAGAAGTTTGTGAACTTTGTCAAAAGCTTTTTGAAAATCTGTATACACGGTATCAACTTGAACACAGCGGTCCATATTTCAAAAGTTGGTAAATTTCATAAGGTTAGTAGTTGTGGAACGCTGTCTAACAAAACCATGTTGTTCGGGTATAATAAGTCGATGAAAATGAGGATATAAAGCACCGTGTACAGTAAGGCCGCAAAAGTCCATAGGAACGCTAAAGATTACATTGCTACGAACCGAGCGAGCGCGATACTTCCGTGCGTATGTGTGCGCATGTATGAGTATCCACATTCCACAGATAACACACACTAAGGAACTGTCGTCGCACTGAGCTTAAAAACATTATTATTTTTCTGTTCTTACCATAGCATTGATAAAATTCGCGCAAATACGTCATGTGCTGGTAGCCGTGTGAACTAAGTGTTGGATTCGCAAATCACGTAACCCGAGTTCAAATCATGGTTGGTTCGTTGCAGTTATTTCTTACTTTGAAAATTCCCAATCTATATTGATATAGTTGTTTTTTTATATTTCTATGAAAAATACTATTGCATTTTTTGCATTAAATAGTTGCAAATTACGAATGTGATCTATTAACCACAAGAAGAATCACATTCGTAATTTGCAATTATTTAGTTACTAGCTTTTGCCCGCGACTTCGTTCGCATGGAATAGTGACTTCCGGAAATTTCAGTACTGAATTGATGCCGACTCTTGACCAATAGATGGCGCTGTATGTCCGGAATAAATTTTATTTTTTATTTTATTTTTTGCAATAAAAACTATCCTATGTCCTTTCTCAAGTTCCAAACTATGTCTGTACCAAATTTCACACAAATCGGTTCAGTAGTTTAGGCGTGAAGCAAAGACAGACAGACAGACAGACAGAGTTACTTTCGCATTTATAATATTAGTTTGGAAGTTTGGAAGTTTGGATTACATCTTTTCGATGTTATAAGGTGGAAATAAAAAGACGTGTTTAATAAAAATGTTTATTCTTTATATTTACAAATTAAACATTTATGAGAATTGTGACGTCGAATTGTTACCTAGACAAAAAGTTATCTTGTAACCGTTATCTATGTTACGCGTAAGATTGTTTGTTGGAAGTATACCCACTTAGACCATTCATAATATGAATAACGTAACAATGAAAGGATATTAAAATTTTAATAAAATAAAATATAGGTAATTGTTTATATCAAGTTATTTATTGAAAAGTGATATATGATTTAGACTTTGTAAACATTTTATTTTTGTTTAACGTCACAATGAATGTATTGAGGTCATAGCTTAATTGTTCATTTTCTTGACGAAAAGAAGATTGAAACTAAACCTCAATTTCTTTTAAAAGAACTTTAGTTCTCACAAGATAATCGTCAATTATATAAGAAAAATAAATTGAACTATAGTATTATGTTAAAACAGTAAGGGTAGAAGAATAAAAAACGAAATAGACTCATGATTATTGTCAACAAAATTGATGCGAGTTCACTGCATTCTTAAGATGAGGCGATGGCACAAATTAAAAGATATAGCTGTTTTAAACGAAAGTAAACACAATATAATACAGTGTTTGTTAACGAATAATCACAGATATATTAAAATAAAATGGTAGGCCCTTTAGTTTAGTTAACATTAAACATTTAGTGCGAAACGTAATCGTTCTTGTTTGTGCCTCTCTGTCAAGTACGGCTTTTTAGCAGGTTTTCTGTGATGCACGCCTTCAGCGTGAAGTGCACGGCGAACAGTATCCATCGAGGTGTCATATAATTCCGCAAAATGTCTCGTTGGTGCGAAACCATTCGTTTCGTATACGTCCACCATATGTCGTCACTGCGCCTCGCTAATAAGCTTCGGTCTCCCACTTCTCTTTCGACTAGCAAGGCTACCTTCTTCCTCATATCTTTTTAGCCAAAGATTTACAGTATTTTTCTAAAATAAAATAAAAAATATATTAGGCAGCTATACCTACTTCACTTCATTTTCATTATATAAAATGTTATATATGTGTATGCAGCTTGGTACGAATTCCTCTACAATAATTCTGATAATATAGCACAATATTATTAGTGGCCATTGATAAATGTACAACAACAAATGAGTATAATAACATGAGTTGTTTTAAAATATAAAAGTAAAATATAGAGTAAATAAAATAATCCCATTTTAAAATTATAAAATCACACACACACAGTACCTAAAATATTAACTATTGCAAACTGAAATTGCCTTTTGTGTAGTTTTATAATATTGCTACACATTAATATTAGTAAACATCTTTGACTTTCTTGAATAAACTTTTGTATAAGCAACTGCTGACTTAAAATAGCCCCAGAATAACTAACTTCTAAGAATATACAAACATAGACAAATAATACACTCACACACAAACATAGAGCATGGGTATCAGGGTAATAACAATGTAAAACGTAAGGGAGGTCCAAGAAGGCGGTTTAGGCACGAGTCTTCCCGGTGATCTTTTTGAGATCGTTTTCAGAGCGTATAAGAAGTGCTGGGACTCCATCTCGTTCACGCACCAGTATCGTGCCGTTCTTGACCCAAACATATTTAAAGCCATATTTTTTGGCGTGCTCTTTACATTTACGAAATAAAGCCTTACTTTTAAGTGTGAGATGCTCGTTGATGAACACCGAAAATATTGTGCCAGGCAATTCTAGTTCATCGGATTTGATGCTCTTTCGATAGGCGCTGAGAAAATTATCACGAATGATACGAGATTTCAATTTAACAATTATGTTTTTTGGTTTGTTGTCCTGTTGTGACGCATGTGGAACTCTGTGTATCGATAAAATATCATTTTGAGACACAGGGCGACTGACAGCCGTTCCAATTGACTCCATAATGGTCATCAGGTTTTCATTACGCTTGTCAGGTAAATTACATATTTCAATATTACACTGACGAGCATGCTACTCCATTAAATCGATTTTGGCTTCCAATGACGCTATCGTTTGCACACTACCACGACTCTCCAGGTCACACAGACGCTCCACAAACCCCTTGCGCTCCAGTTCTAAGGTTTCAAAGCGAGTTTTCATATCTTCGTAGAGTGCGTTGATGAGCCGAATCGATGTTTCTATATCTGAATTGGACTTTTGAATACCGACATTTTGTTGTTTCAGTTCATCAACTTCCGCTACCAATTTATTGAGGGTTATATCCTGATCGGCTTAACAGGAAATCAGCATACTCTTCAACTCTTCAAACTTATCTTCTTTCTCTTCGCAACTTCCATTACTTTCATTGGCCCAAAAACGTTTTACAGGTCTTGCGGTTTTATTATCTGAATGATCTATGGACGCTGTGCAAGTTGGTATGTTAGATAATAGAGGGATCGAGTTCTGATTGTGTGTCTGGAATAGACTCGGTGTTTGCAGGCCTGATTGGAGGTGAACGCATTATGCGCGGCATAGTTGCCTTCTAATTAATCAATCCAAAAATAAAATAAAATATTAAAGCATTAATCACACCGTTATCGATAGATGGGGTACAGCAATTTTGAATTGCGGGTCCGTCAACCACTTGGCGGAGTATGTAAGCGCGCAGCGTTGTGACGCACGCGTGTGTGTCGCAAGTTCAAATCCAAGTATGTGTCAAAAACACTTTTAGTAGTTTTTAGACATTATTTGAACATTATTTGAAGTGTGGACTCACAAAAATTTGCCATCCCGCTCTGACTCCTCCCGCTGGGCGTAAACCACTGGTTAGATCACTGCAGGTGCGACAAGGAATTGAAAAATTGATCGGCCACCAATCACAGTATCAGGACTAAAAAACTTGAAAAAATTCGCAGCGCGATGAGTAACACGTCTATCCGCTTTGACAATTAAGAGCAAAGAGTGTTAGTCAGAGAGTTACTGGAATGCTGCGGGCTCTGTTTCAATTGAAGAACTTTTTACCATCTAGCACGAAGATAATGCTTGTGCAGACTCTGATTTTACCAATCATCGATTATGGCGATGTGTGCTACTATGACCTGAATGCAGATCTCCTCAATAAACTTGACCGCCTTCTAAATTACCTACTGCAGTCGATTTGTTTTCAATCTTCGGAAATATGATCATGTTTCAGCGCATCGGTCGCTTCTAAAGTGGTTGCCCATACGTCAGCGTAGAGAGCAAAGGGCGCTCACCACCTTATTTTCGTTTCTTGATTCTCCTAATTGCCCCAGTTATTTAGCCCCTCACTTTCAATACATTTGCGCTAACCACAATAGAAATCTGCGCTCATCTCATAAACACCTTCTCTATTGTCCCACTCATCGTACTGACTTTCTTCACTATTCCTTCTTTATTCAAACTATTTCTTTGTAGAATGCGCTTCCCCAGGAGATCAGGATGGCAACAAACCGATTAGCATTCAAAATCAAAGTTGGCGAGTTGATTCGTAAAAAGTTGGCAGTAGTTTCATCACAGCGTTAATGTTTTTCTATTGTCGATTTGGACCAATTATTTGACAATTTTAGTGCATTTATGTAGTGTATTAATTTGAGTATATATTGTATAATTGTATATATTTATTCTATGGTTTATTAATATATCTATTCTAAAATCTATTAGTATATAAATTCTTGTTTTTGCCTTTTTCTCACTCTTTTATTGCACCTACCACTACTTTTTCTCCGCATCACCCAAAGGAAAGGTTGACTGGAAGGGAATGCCTAAGGCATTAAGGCCTCTGCCTCGAATCTTGCGGGCAGCGGGGCGGCGGCAGCAGCGGCGAGGGAGCGGAGCAGGCAACGCAGACCCGTTTTCGAAACCAGCGGGCAGATCGCGCGGCAATATAGCAGCGTAGTGTTGTTTTCGTGGTTGTATCGTCCAGATATTTGTTTTTATTCCTGAACAAAATGTCTAAACAATGGAAACAACATCTTTTTGATTCAAATTTATTCCTAACGGTCTATTTATTGTGGGCAAAAGAAGAAGTGAATGTCTACTATAGGGCAAGGAAAAGGAAAGGCGAGTTATATAGAAATTATGAAGAACAGAGACAATGTCCTGATAAATTCTACGACTAAAATAAATTGCACAACACTGCAATGCAGACGCGCGGGCGGTCACCGCTTGACTGGCGCTCACCGCTCGATGCCCGCCCCCGCTCCGCTGCCGCGCCGCTGTTTTCGAGAACCGGTCCATTTGATTTTACGCGTTAGATCCTACCGCTCCCGCGCCGCCGCTGCCACCGCTCCGCTGCCCGCAAGATTCGAGGCAGAGGCCTAAGTCCGCCTCTGTACCCATGTGCATAAAGTGTTAAATAGAGAGTATGGACATCAAATGTTACCTATATTAAAAATACATTCTATTAAAACATTATTTTTCTTGTCTAACTATTCGAGTAAGTTAATAAAATGAAAGTAAATGAACTAGAAATTATTTCCCCTGATTTCCCCATATTTAACCGTGGCAGTATTATGTCGCGCGAATACAGCGCTGCGTCTGCGGGACTTCTTTCTTTCGTGAAATGGACTCTATGGGAAGACTTCGGCTTTTCTTTTTGTTCTGTGTTTATTCAGACAGTATTGCTTTTTGTGTCGTAGTCACGTTTTAGTTTTTTTATTTTTTATTATTAAATGTGGAAAGAAAAACCGTAATTTTGATTGTAAAAGAAAGGATGTTTAATCGCTACTGTTTCCGTTTCCACAAATGCCAGCCGTAGACCAGCCAATGAGAGCCGTTATAAGGATATTTTGAGGTTATAAATTTCCATCTCCGTGCAAATGATACGTTGCAAAGCATTAGAACGAGATGCAATACACCGTTTTCTAAGAAAAAGATAAAGATGATTAGAAATTAAATGTCAAAGAACTAGAAAAATAAAAAATTGGTAGCTGCCCGAGGAATTGTCAATTTGTCACTTCTTCCCTGCCATGCCAGTGGGCAAAATATTACTTTCACGAGTACATTATTTTATGTTTTGAGATTTAGAGCTATTCAATCGCCAAAATGAGTTATTCCAAGTTCGACCTAACGTTTAAAATAGGTCAATACCTCGATCGTCATTTGGTATTCCCATTGCTTGAATTTTTAGCTGCTAAAGAGGTGAGTTGTAAAAGTTAACCTGATTCTCTATAAAAACTACTTCAATTGTATTGTTTAGCAAACCGAATAATCCATTGTATACTCCAGGGTTTACATACATGAATGTATATTTCCACTTTCAGACTTATGATCAATCAGAGCTCCTACTAGCTAAGTTAGAGATTCTTAGCAAAACTAACATGATTGATTATGTTATTGACATCAGAAAAATGCTGTACCCTGACGAGGACACACCTGAGGTAAGTTACATTTTAAATGCAAGTTGGTAAGCAATTGTTATTGTAGAAAATTGAATACACAAATAAATTACGTAAAAACTGTTGCTATATTCGGTTAATTTCAATAACAATGAATGATATGCCTTTAAATAAAATATCTTTTGTTTATCATTTTAGATATTAATTGCAATGTCTAGTTACTCCAAAACAGTTACATTCAATGTTTATATAGTACTTGCATTCCTTTCAAGTAGTTTTCAAAATTAGTCCATTACACAATAGTCCATTACACATAATAAATTAGTGCGCCTCAACATCAATGATTGCATCGCTACTTACCATCATGTGGGATAGCATATAAAAAAAACACGATCATTCAAGCGTAAATCAATTCTATTAATCATGAAGTAGGTATGGTTTCCATCAGTCAGTACTAAAAAACGTTGAATCTTTGCATGAGATGCTAGGTTTTTCATCAATTCAAACATTGACTGTGGCAAAACTGACGGCAAAACCTACCATGTAATTGATGCCATAATTTCTTGATATTTAGATATCAATAACTACCTAGCTTAATAAGTATTTTATGTTATTCATATCAATCGATTTGTATTTAAACAGAACTTGTCACAAATATTTTTATTTTTCCAGGAAATCAAAGCTAGAAGGGGTGTAGTCCTTTCTCAGCTTCAAGAGCTACAAGATGCTGTAGAACCTGTCTTGAGGCTCATGCAACGAGATGATGTCATGAAGACTGTTGAGACAATGAGGGATCCCAAAACTCTCATAAACCATCTTACAACTAATAAAGAATTTGAGGTAGTAATTTTGTATGAAAACTAGTATTTTAATTTTATCTACCTAATAAATAAAAAAACAGGCTTGAAAAAATCAGAATTAATGGGAGGGTCATTAATTCTGCTATTTTCAATCCTGTTTTTTATAAATTCGTAGTCTCATTTAAACCAAATAGAAATCTTAACAATATGTCTTTCCTGAAGGGCATAAGTAAGGATCATCTAAATCGTTGATTGTATCTTTCGAATACAGTAATTGGAGACACAATAGAAAGACAATTATTATTATTATTAGTAGCACACATGTAACTGGAATAATGAAACACCCTAATTAACCAACTTCGAAAAGGAGGAGGTTCTATGTTCAGTTGAAGGAATGTTTTTTTTTGTATAAAATTAAATTGTAATTAGTTGTAATAGTAGGACTGGCCTGTTGATCTAGTGGTTAGTGACCCTGACTGCTATGCTGGTAGTTGGAAGTTCGATTCCCACCCAGGACAAATGTTTGTGTGATGAGCATGATCATTTGTTCTGTGTCAGGGTAGTTTATCTATATACCTATGTATGTATTTAGAAATATATATGTATGTTTATCAGTTGCCTAGTGCTCATAACACAAGCTCTGCTTAGATTGAGATGGCGTTGTGTGATAGTTGTGGAATATATTATATTATAATCCTAATTGGAGAACTACAATTTTACTTACACATCGATTTTTTTAATTATGGGCATCAACGCACATTGGTAGTGCATCTACATAATATTGGTACACATACAGCTATTTTAAAAATAACATAAATCAGTTCTGAAGTTGATCCATTATAATTATACTACTTTCAAGATGTGTATTTATTATGATAAGTACCATGTATACGAATACACCCATGCAAATATTTTCCCAACCTAGAAATTAAATCTGGGACCTCGTGTTCGACAGTAGTACTTACGACCTCTGGCCCATAAAGGCGGTGAAGTCAAGTGCTTTCCAATTTGAGAATTATTTTTATCAATGTATAATATTGATTTTTACTTTACAGTTCAAAGTTGAGATGATCGACAGCATGTATCGGTTGGCCAAATACCGCTATGAGTGTGGTAACTATGTAGAGTCTGCTTCATATCTCTACTTCTGCCAGCTAGTGATGTGTCCAACAGACAAGGTAAGATGAATAAAGTCAATCATTAGTGCTGGAATGGCAAACCTTTATTGTAGTATGTGCAATTGAATTATATGAAAAAAATGTGGTTATAATATGTTGCCAAAGAATCTTACTTGACTTAGCGAGTTAATGGATGCTATAGGTAATTAACTAGATGCTACTAACTCTTAATTTATTTATTTATTAACACTTTTATCTCTGAGAGTGAGGCATATTTTGGACACAGACAGCTGCACATAACTGATAATTATAGATATTGTTCTGCAAACCATATTTTATTTTATCACATCTGCTCATAGTTAGATAAGAATATAACAAGAAAATAGAAACTATGTAAGTACAGAACTTGTAAGTACATATGCGGACTTAATTTCTCTATCAATTTTTTATTTAAAAATTATGTGAACATTACGAAATACAAATTCGTTTATTTAATTAAATAAAAAGTTCGTGTGAATACTACTGTTTCAAATGACCTAGATCTGAGACTGGAGTCCCCAAATTTTACTGCATGCCAGCTCTGCCACGTATGTCATAGGTTTGCCATCCATGCATATTAGCATTTAAAATTGAAATGATATATTGCTAGAAATAGTAATAGTTTATCAATGATAAAACAAAAGTTGTTTATTATATTTATTCTATAACTAAATTTATTAACTTAACAAGCCTTTATAATAAATCTATTATTTTCCTTCAGACATAACAGTCTCTCCGTTTTGTATTCATAATTCTTTTTTTAACATAATATTGTCCTGACCATTTGCAAATGGTTTATCCTGCTGGGTAGAAAATTGTAAGTCAGTAAAATAATTAAAGGTTTTATAAGAATAATTGTAACAGAAAATATTAGTTGCATTTTGTCAGCACAGTTGATTCAGTGGTTATTTGATTGGCTACTGCACTGCTTGCTGTATGTTCGTTTCCTGTACGCGACATGACTGTATCGACCGTTTGAAGAACATTGTAATTGACAATTTTCATTTTTTTGTAGGAGTGGGTTTTCGCTCTCCTAATTAAAAAAATATAAATGACAATACCTTTAAAAAAAAAAAAAATTTGTTGTTCATACAACTATTAATCTTAATAGATTAGTAGTTGTATGAACAAACTAAACTATTCTTCTTCATTCTTTCTTTATTCTTGTTGCTTGATTTTGCCTTGCCACGTAATTAAAACTGCGGGTTGCTTCAAGGTAAAATACGGCCTAAGAAAGGTTTTTGAAAAAAAATAAGGCCAGATAGTTTCCACGCCTTAAAAGAAACATAGCATTTTTGAGGTCTCGCAAACATGGTCGCACTCAAAAATAGTCGACTGCTTGGTGAGTTTGCTTCAATCAAACGCACGCAGTTACCTAAAAGCTTTACATCGGTGATGAAAGTTTGTAAGGATGTTCATCGTGTCTATGAAGGCAATGCATACATAAAATAAAAAATTAGTAGTTCATACCAATCCACACTGCATTCCTATGTCATGCTTAGGATGGCATTTATTTTTGTGAGCTTTTAATGTTGCCACTGAAGCATACCATTTACCACAAAGTTCACACTGGTAAACGATTGAACCCATACAATTGGCACCGCCTTGATTCCCGTGGGTTTTGGTCATAAAGTGACCCACTTTGTATCTGTGGATAAATATAATCTTTTAATGTTAGAGCAATTTAGATACAATAAAAATAATAAACTGAGAAAGCTAATATAAAAAAGATAAGTGTTAGTATAAATTCATTGTGGCATTTTAACATGTAATAATTTAGTTTATGAAAATCACCCACCTGTGATTATACAATTGTTCATAATTCCTGAACTTGCGGTCACATGCATTACAGAGCAAGTGTTTCGGTAGCGAAAAACTGTAGTACATATTCATCCATGGACATAATATCCAATGTTGTTCAGCTGATTTGTATGATGTAAAAGCCAGTCCACATGCATTGCACTCGTAATTATTTGCTGTTGTATGCATTTTAGAATGTCGTAATAATCTAGGAATGCTTGTATATACTTTTTCGCAAAATTCACATTGCAACAATGAAGATGTTTTTATCTCACGGACACAATCAGCATTATTTGAGTTGCAACATTCATTAGAATGTTTGATAGCTTGATCTTGACAAGGCCAGACCTGAAAACACTGAATACAGGTCCATACAACTTGCCAACGCGGAGGCATCTTCGTCATTAAATGTCTCATTGAGTAATGTCTTCTCAAACCAGTTTCATAAACAAAACATTTGCCGCAAGTACTACAAGGAAACGATCTAACTGATTTTGGACGCAAGATATCAAGTATCTCTCTCTTTTTAGTGTAATTCAGAGTTCTGTTAAGCATTTGTATATTTTCCATGATACGAGCATTGTTCTGTTTCACTTTCTCAAGGCTATGTTCTAGAGGACTTAAAAAAAATCCGGAATTATTTAATTTGCACTTATTTTTTACATATAACTGCAATGATATATCATTCTCTGAACATATTTTATTTTTTATAGTCGGTTGATTTAATAGATCCTTTGGTTTTTCTTCGCGATCGTCTTGTACTTTTATACCTAACTCATGAGTAACCTCATATTCTGTGGATTTAGCCAAAATATTGGCAATATAAGTTTCAGGTGCATCAATATCCTTTGCAATGGCAACTAAATTAAATCTATCGAAATCATTACCTGAAACTATTTTTACTACTAAGCGTGATGATGACTTAGGATTGTCTTTCTTTTTTATTTCTAATTTACCATCGAACCAATCACTGTATTTCGTCTCAGACGTAGAATTTTCCTCGCAATCAATTGAAACATGTAAAGATTTAAAATTAATCTTAGCCGCTTCAAATTTATGAATTATTAATTTTGATGAAGCTGACATTTTTAGTAAATGCCACAAAGACAGGCGTTTTTTTTTTCAGCGGTCTATTAAAATTATTAATGTATGATGATAAATAGTTTGTATACTCTAACCATAGATTAAAAATAAAGTGAGCAACCTTATTTATATGCATACATTCTGTTGTTGTGGCGCGGAACGAAAGGAGACGTTCAAGGACTTCTAATCACCACTATAATTATATCTACACAAACATAGAATAGTAATGTAAAAAACTTGGCAAGTGCAAGTTGGAATCGTGGACTGTGGTTTCGTCGTGGACGTAGCTAGGGTACAAACTACAAACTTACTAAAAAACAGTTCAATTCCCGAATTGAGATACGAAGATTTTTCCGAATTGCAAAAAAGTTTTATGTGATGTAACTGCAAAGATACTTGTGCATTATGACCTTACTTCATGCCTTTCAGGATTCTAGGTCAACGGCAAAGTTGCTAGCCTGTCGGTTTTCTACCGGTTGCATTTCGGGGAGTGTGCGTCGGAATTGCATAACCTAATTCCGCCTAGCCCGTTTCATTATCGGACTACCAGACGTACGGCTATGCGCCACCGGTATATGGTGGATATCCCACCAACACGCACAAAACGTTTTGGGAACACATTCATTGAACGTGCGGCTAGGGAGTGGAATTCCTTGCCGGAGTCTGTGTTTTCTGATAGCTAGGTACAACCCGGGAATCTTTAAGTCGAGAGTGAATAGGTTTCTTTTAGGTAAGCGCGTTCCATCGTCGGCCGCATCGTCGCTTTCCATCAGGTGAGATAGCGGTCAAGCGCGAACCTATCAACAATAAAAAAAAAAAAACGGGAAGTATATGAATTTTGATTCCCTTGAGAGAGTCGAAATATAAATTACTAGGCTGGCTTCAAGTTGCGCAGAAGTCAATTATTCGATCTCTTTAGTGGTTCGAAGAGACGCGGGGGCGGGGAGTGTCAGCATCGTGTCATACATAGACGCTTGCTGCATGTATCTAACAACGACGACGATTGGCTCGCCAATTTATGGCATGCGCAAAGTGATCCCCACTCTGACGCCGAGCGCTCAAGATTCGTGCCGGTAGTTGTACGTTTCTTGCGATATTAACGGCCATAAGTATCTTTTTTTTTTCGTTGACTCGGAAGTTTGCATTTTGATATATCACAAGGAGGTAATACGTATTATATTAAATTAGATGGTTTAGTCCTATTGCACAGTCAATTTAGGTCATCGAGGTCCCATAAGTAGGGAATGAATAAATTAACCGACTTGGTATTTTCATAGATCTCACAACTTCTTACGGGAGAAGAACTGAGTTGCAAACCTTGTTTTTTTTTACTAGTGATGTTTTTGATGGCATACTGTATTTTCCTGCCATAAATATTGTTAAAATTTTTCTGGAATTTTTCTACTGCAATTTGCCTGCTTTGGTCTTTCCGTCCGATTATAATTTAGGTATCTTCAAAGCTAGAGTGAATATACTTTAAAATTAGTGCGCTTCACTATCAACGATTGCATTACTGCTTACCATCAGTAGACTAATTCACGTAAAATCAAACAAGCCAAATGTCATTGAAGTTTTATAGTCGTTCGATCGAAGTCCTATCCAAAAGCGGTATTCACGATCTATCGACTTATTTCCAGTTACATTACTATGTATTCGACCAGGATTATAAAATACATTTTTTTTTAAATCGACAAATTTCAAACGTCTTTAAAATCGGTGTCGTTCAAACTCGATTGATACGTTACGGTTTTCATTATGTGAATCGGGCTACAGGTGGGATCGCAGTGAAGCACTAGTTTAGGTAGGTATATTAATTAAAAAAATATATTATTATATTTTTCTAATGTGTGTAATTGATAAAAATATATGAAGTTCAATCAAAATGATTTCCATTAGCTTCCTTTAAGCGTTGAAGCCAGTTATTAATAGAAACACACTCTCTAGGTATATGGAAAAATCCTTCACTGCCAATCTAGGTTGTTTTAGGGAAATCCAAATTATAATTGCATTTATAGCATGCCATACTGACCAAAAATCGTAATCTAGAATCTAGATACAGATTGGAACTAGATGTCGGCCACTCTTCAGCTTTGATGAATTCAGAAATGATTCGTCTCCAACCAAGCTTGGGGTACATCGAACTTTATGATCCGGTACTTTTTTTTTACGTTGTTGGGGAAAATCATACAAGGACAACCCCCGCTCTTGGGCGGAGCGGGAGATAGTGTCAGACTCTTACTGACTAAAAGACCCACCCCGTTCCTTCTAGCTTTCATAACGGGGCTCGAGCACCCTTTCGGTTATCCCTGGCCCCAGTAGGCTTCGACCCGGCTGGGTCCCTGCTGTTGCTGACAACTCCTTGAGTAGCGCGGGAACAGTGCGCGCCGTCGACGACTCGGGCTTGGTCCGGACAGTTACCGGACGGCCGGACAGCGAGCTACCTGATCCGGTGCTGAGTCTTGCTGATAGGACCATTCTTGGTTATGGAATATGGTGTTGTTAAGTAGCATAGCCACCTCCTCAAGAAAAGTATTTTGGTACACTTGAATCGATGTTTTGACACTTTTTCACAAGAATAAGGCTCTGTCACCCTTTGATAGCTAACGCCCCACTATACCATCACTGACGTTGTATAATGTCCGCGTTGTTATAATTTGCTTATTAGGAAGCTTCTATAGAGCATTAAGCATAAATTCGTTCATTCTGCTTGTTTAAACATTGCTCTCAATAGTAAGGAATATGTTCCTTTTTGTATCTGGGGATCGTCCTTTGGTCTGTAACAGGCAAACTCAACATGAAAAAAATCTACCTTACGTTTCTGGGTAAGTATTAAACCAGTTCGGCCATAAACCTTTTATGAAAAATTCAGTTAAACCAGCTAAAAAATATCATCTCATAAAAAAAAATTGAATAGCTTTATTTTGTTCACACGTACGCGTTCAAGGCCTTGGCCATACAACAAAATTCCGAAAAAAAGAGTTACTGAAAAATTGTAGATTTCCGCCAAACCTATAGAAATTTTGTGGTTTTTAGGGTTCCGTAGTCAACTAGGAACCCTTATAGTTTCGCCATGTCTGTCTGTCTGTCCGTCTGTCCGTCCTCGCTTAATCTCTGATCGTTAGCACTAGAAGGCTGAAATTTGGCACCAATATGTATATCAATCACGCTGACAAAGTGGTAAAATTAAAATTGGAACAAATGTTTTATTAGGGTAGCCCCCCTATATTATGTAAAGTGGGAAGTGATTTTTTTTAATTTCAACCCTAACGTGTGATATATTGTTGGATAGGTATTTAAAAATGAATAGGGGTTTACTAAAATCATTTTTTGATAATGTCAATTATATCGGAAATAATCGCTCCAAAAGTAAAAAACAATGTGTCCCCTCCCCAGCTAACTTTTGAACCATAGGTTTAGAAAATATGAAAAAAATCTGAAAAGTAGAACTTTATAAGGACTTTCTAGTAAAATCATTTTGAACTCGATTGAAAGAACAGTTTTTGCACAAAAAAGACAAAAAGGTTGTATAAAATAATTTCTGGACTAAGTTTGTAGTAAAATCGTATATGCAAGCATTTTTTTTAACTTTGTTTACATATTTTAGTATCCTGATCGTATCTTCTTTCAAACAAAAAAAGAATTATTAAAATCGGTTCTCGCAATCCAAAATTACCACCGAAAACTTCTTCTGGTACCTATGTATTAATTAGTAACCCAATTCCCCGAGAGATGCGCTGGCTGGCTTTGAGCTATTTCGCGTTCGCGCTGTTAGGATTTTTCCTGAGCTGATGGTCGGGTATTATCGAATTGTTCGATTGGTTTCTCCTTGGCATTGGCGGTAATGTCTTATAACTACATAAAAACTTCTATCAGGTTTTATGTTCCGGTGACTTATTTTTACCTCTTATTACTATAAATACACTTTCCTTCTCGTTATACTTCAGACCATGCGCTTCAGCGTATGACTCACAGATATCGAGGAATTTTCTTAACCCACTAAGCGACGGACTCAGTAACACCATATCATCAGCGTAACTGATGCTCTTTACGCAAACATCATCTACATGACAGCCCACATGACTGCCACTGAGTCCCTCAATCAGCTGATTAAGGTAGAAGTTGAATAATCTTGAGAGGAAAGGCCACCCTGCCTGACACCACATTCAAGTGTATACTCATCTCCAAGTTTACTCCAAAGCCTGTCGTAATCCACTAGGTCGAAAGCCTTAGACAAATCCAGGAAACAAGCATAGACAGGTGTTTTTCTGTTAACATAGTAGTTTACAGTATGCTTCAGTGTCAAAATAGCACAGTCGGTGGATAAGTTCTTACGAAAACCAAACTGCGCATCGTGAAGCTGAATATGCTTGCTGAGTAGAGCATCAACTAGACTGTCAAAAACCTTCGCAATCACAGTCGCCAGAGATATCGGTCTGTAGTTGCTTTTATCCGTGACATCCCCAGTTACATTTTTCACTATTGGAACCACAATAGTTTCTGTCAGTTTTAAGGGTAGGTAAGAGTGTCGCATACAAAAGGTGAACAGCATGGACAGGACCCTAAAAATATGCTTGCCTGCATACTGCAAGTGCTCAATACAGAGCCCGTCCTTGCCTGGAGACTTGCCTTTTACCATATTTTTGATAACCTTCTCCACGTCTTTGCTGGAAAAGCCTATCAAATTTTCCGGCTTGGAGACACTTGCAACAGGTGTCGCAGTACCAGAGGACAGTGGTGATATAACTTTAAAGTGATCCTTGAACAAGTTGGCTATACCCTGCGCATCACTACAACCCCCAACACAAACGGCCATGCTCACCTTACCTTTCAATTTCTTGTACCCTTCCAAAATTCCCGAAAGTTTTTCCCAGAAACATGTTCTACTAGAGTGACCATCTCCAGTTGCTTTCTGTGATTTTGACAAAACTTTAGTCTAGACTTAAATACTTTACGTGTTGTGTACATGTCGTCATACAAAGGCCCACTGTCTGGTTTACCACCCGACACGTACCTACGATAAGCTTGCCTAGCCTCCTGAGCGTGTGAGCTTCCCTTACATACTTGTTCCACCCTGCCACACTCTTACCCTTTCTACGCTTTCGGACTGATCTGCTTTGTACAGAAGCATAGCATAATATGTCAATGACATCATTATATAATTGGTCAATAACAAATCTGTGCTCTAAATTATCACACATCCTATCTGCACAGGTACCAAGTTCAATAGGAAAATAAATGTCTTTTAATTTATTATTACAAATGTCAAAATATTTATCAGTTTCGTCCTTACATCTTTCACCCCAAATTATATTATTACAAATCCAATTGTCAAAAGGACATTTATTTCTAATTATGTCAAAATCACATTCAATAATTATGGGCCAGTGGTCCGACCAATACACACCTTAGTCAACTTTTACACTAAGTATCGTTTTCCACGCAGCTTCCGTCGCTAATAAATGTTCCAGCCAACGCTTACATCTGTGTGCCTCACTAAAGAATGTGTTTGTATCAGACGACGAGCCCAACTTTTCTATATCTGTACATAGCCAATTATTATCCGAACAAAAATTACCTTAGTCAACTTTTACACTAAGTATCGTTTTCCACGCAGCTTCCGTCGCTAATAAATGTTCCAGCCAACGCTTACATCTGTGTGCCTCACTAAAGAATGTGTTTGTATCAGACGACGAGCCCAACTTTTCTATATCTGTACATAGCCAATTATTATCCGAACAAAAATTACCTTAGTCAACTTTTACACTAAGTATCGTTTTCCACGCAGCTTCCGTCGCTAATAAATGTTCCAGCCAACGCTTACATCTGTGTGCCTCACTAAAGAATGTGTTTGTATCAGACGACGAGCCTAACTTTTCTATATCTGTACATAGCCAATTATTATCCGAACAAAAATTCAGTAACTCATCACAAAAAGCCGCCGACGGGTGCGCATTAAAGTCCCCTAGAATATTTAAGCTGATTCTATGTTACTATTCTGAACAATGGCACTAACCTCGCCCATACAGTTTGTGAATATTGGCATATTGACCGGTTGGTGCGTTGGCATATATACTTACACACACAAACAGAATCTCCCGCAGGTCGTTCGTACACGCTTTAATTGCCGCGATTCGATCACTCTCGCACTTCACGATGGATACATTAGGAAACACACTTTTTCGCCATAGGATTGCAATACCCCCAAAGGGACGACCCCGTGTCACACCCACCGATAGGTCCATGGCCGATTTGCCGGTGAAACTGAAGTCGCCATCTATGCTGTCGAGGAAAGCATCGGCAACCCTGCACAGCGACCTGACACACTCCACACTCCGTTTCACATTCTTGCAATTAAAGGTCACGAGCTTGATATTACGATTGAGTTGATCCATTAAAATGTTGTTTATCAAAGCCTCTTCTCATATTCACAAAACGACGAAACTTAATTCCATCGAGCCACATATTATCATCCAAATACATGTGTAATTTATGTTTCGAGACATACAGCTTATAAGAATTATATCCTTTGTCATATTTTGTTTTTAATTTCATTAGGTTAACTTTTTCATTTGTTTTTGTGTGTATATACTCCACTATATCTGCTCCCTTCGTATCTTTATGAACGTTTGAGATAAATAAGGGCTCTTTTATATCAGCCGCTTTGAAATTGTGCAATGGTTCCGCAGTCGCCTTGCCCAACTGACTAACAAAACGATTACGCAAACGTTTCCTATGAACAAGTACCCAACTTTCGGTAGGCTTGTCCTTCTTAAAATCACCATTCGTTGTACAATTTCCGCCATTGATCGCTGTCGCATTTGGGAATTGTTAATTTGAAAAAGCCTAATCGCATCACTTGTTGATAATTGTGCAGTTTTAGGTACATTATCAGCTGTTCGAGATGACAGGTTACTTGGCGTACGCGTCTTTCCAGCCGTCTCGAAACAAGCACTGTGTCTTGCTCTGTCACTTCTGCCAGTCTCGTTTGCCGCCTCATTAACTGCGCTAGGGCTAGAAAGAGATAGCTGGCATGGTGTGGTTGCTCCGTCAAGCGAACTCTGCGTCGGGACGTGTGTGTGTCGGTTTATCATATAAAAAGCACCTCGCCGAAGTTTATTTATGTTGCCCTCATCCATTGCCACGATGGAGCCATATTTACAATTATGTAGCTCTTCGTTTATTTCTTCCAGTTGCGTCACGGTCACATATGTATTTTTAATTTCCATTAACTCCTTTTTAAATACCAGTAAGTTCTTAAGCAAACCAGTAACATCGACATGATCAAATGTCACAGGAGGCAATTTACTCAAGTCTCGGGCCACAAAAATAGGTATAACCTCGGGATCAGTGGTCTTCATCAGCGATATAATGTCTTCAAGGTCCCTACGTCGTTTATCTTAGCGCCGAGATATTTTTTTCTACCCAACTGACAAAGATTCAAATAATAACGACTTGGCACAATCAATCTCCTCGGTTGAAAATCCAGTAGCACAGATATTAATCATGCTTTCATTATCCATAACTTCATATTTGTTTTGCAGAAATGATAATACACTCGAGAGCAATAAATCGCACATCATAACTGTTTTTGTTAAGGCAGTTTTTATCATGAATGTGGATAGTTATTGAAAACATGTCGTACACTATTTGAAAGCCAATTTAATTACCTTTCTAATGATATGAAATACAGTGCAAAAAATATCCTTGAAAGGGTTTAGAGCATAAAATCCAAAAAATGGGAAAGATTACCAAATTTCACTTAAGAAAAAAATGAGAGTCAAACTTAAAATTCTTGGTCATCTTGTTTGTCAATAAAGTTTATTCCCTCCCTTAGCCTTATTTACAGCTGTTACTTGATTTTTGATCAGCCGTATTAATTTTACCATGAAATCATAGGGTATATCGTCCCACTCCTCGACAATGACAAATTGAAGCTCTTGGAGGCGTGGAGAGTCAGGCTTTTTGCACTAAGTCGTCTTTCAATGTCATTCCAGATATGCTCAATTGGATTAAGATTAGAACTACGAGCTAGCGTCTCTATCGCAATGATTCCAACGTCTTGCATGTATTCGCAAACTGTTCTAGCGACATGCGATCTGGTGTTGTTCTGCATTAAGGAAAAAAAATCTACCTTAGGTCACGCAAAAGGCTTCACATACTCTTCGAGCACTTTTTTGATATTTCATAAAACTGTCAACCCTCTCGATATCAAGCCAGTAATAGCCCAGTGATGAATACAATGTCAGTTTTAGTGTCCAACATTATGCCACCCCAATTCGCCTCCAAAACCCACTTCTTCGCTTATGCTGCATTGTTAAAATTGCCCTGATGACCTTCTGTAGACTCTACAGAATCCATCATAGTCATCTAAGTCATTCTGTACTTATTAGAAAACACAACAGCCTGCCATTAAGCATACATCCAATTTAATTGTTTCGTGGCAAATTATTGCCGGGCTTGTCGGTGAGCTGTGGTCAATTTGCTTCCATTTGCTGAGTGATGTGATGTCAGGCCAGCTTCACCCAGTCTTTTCCTAATCGTCCACTGACTTATATTGACATTGCAAACTTCTTGACGCTTTTGTGTCAGTTCAATCGTGTTCAGTAGCCGATTTCTCAAAGTACTTGTTACAGAAAAGCGATAATCACGCCCTGATCCTATGCGCCACCGGCCATATCCTGGCCGCCGATTATACTCCCAGATCTCTTAAAACCTCTGGTATATCAGACGAACAGGAAAGCAGCTAAAATTTAGCTGTCGAGTGACTTCATTTTAATTATGGCCTGCTTTGGGCAAGGCAATAACTTGAACGGCTTCAGCGGGCGTGGTATCCATATTTTTCCAGTAAATCCGTCTGTTTCTAATAGAGACGTTATCACGTTAATGGAAACTGATTAAAACTCCACAACAGCACCCTTTTTGTAGCTCCAGGTAAAGGTGTAAGTAGTGAAATGCAAATGGGTGAATTTGGGGAATTGGGTATACCGCTGGTTTTTTTAAGTTACGTGAAGGTCAATGATCTTAATTTTGTGTTTTTATAAAGCTAACTTTATATGCTTCAATTTTGCTCAATATTTTGTACTCAATATCTTTCATCATCATCATCATATCAGCCGAAAGACGTCCACTGTTGGACATAGGCCTCCCCCAAGCGTCGCCACAACGACCGGTCCTGTGCGTCACGCATCCATCGGGTTCCCGCGATCCTGACCAGGTCATCGGTCCACCTTGTTGGAGGCCGTCCAACGCTGCGTCTTCCGGTACGTGGTCGCCACTCCAGAACCTTTCGTCCCCATCGACCATCCGTTCTGCGTGCAATGTGTCCCGCCCATTGCCACTTAAGTTTGGCGATTCTTCGAGCTACGTCGGTTACCTTGGTTCTCCTGCGGATATCTTCATTTCTGATGTGATCACGCAAGGAAACTCCAAGCATAGCCCTTTCCATCGCCCTTTGGGTGACTTTGAGTCTTCTTATGAGGCCCATTGTAAGTGACCACGTTTCGGAGCCATAAGTCATCACTGGCAACACGCACTGGTCATAGACTTTCGTCTTGAGACACTGTGGTATATTGGACGAGAAGACACCGCGCAGCTTCCCGAACGCCGCCCAGCCGAGTCGGATTCGACGATTGACCTCTTTCTCGAAGTTAGACCTACCCAACTGGACCGTCTGTCCCAGGTAAACGTAATCATCCACAACTTCGAGTGTACAGTCTCCGATCTTAATAGGAGTGGGCGCTACATGGATGTTAACCATAACTTTGGTTTTGTCCATGTTCATCTTAAGTCCCACTCTTTCGGAAGCTCTACTGAGGTCACCGAGCATTGTACTGAGTTCCTCCGTAGTCTCAGCCATGACTATTATGTCGTCGGCAAACCGAAGGTGAGTGATGTACTCGCCATTCACATTAATGCCTAGTCCTCTCCATTCCAGAACCTTGAAGACATCCTCCATTGCGGCCGTGAACAGTTTCGGAGAAATTACGTCTCCCTGTCTCACACCTCGCTGCAAGAGGATAGGTTTCGATGTCTGGTCTTGAAGTCGGACTGACATGGTGGCGTTTTTGTACAAACACTTCAGCACTTCGATGTACCGATTATCAATCTGACACCGTTGGAGAGACTGCAGTACAGCCCACGTCTCGATTGAATCAAAGGCTTTCTCGTAGTCCACAAACGCTAAGCAAAGAGGCTGATTATACTCTTCAGTCTGTATAATCTGACGCAGCGTATGTATGTGGTCCACGGTACTAAAGCCTTTTCGGAATCCGGCCTGTTCAGGAGGCTGGAAGTCGTCGAACCTGCGCGCGAGACGGTTCGTGATGACTCTGGAAAACAGCTTGTAGACATGGCTCAGAAGCGAGATGGGCCTGTAATTCTTAAGCAGGGCATTATCGCCCTTCTTAAAGAAAAGTACCACCACGCCTCTGCTCCATGCCTGTGGCGTTTTTCCCTCGAGTATGACGGAATTAAATAGCTTCTGAAGGGCCTTTAGGACCGGTTTTCCACCCGCCTTCAGGAGTTCGGCCGTAATTCCGTCCTCACCCGACGCCTTGTTGTTTTTCAGCTGCTTTAGGGCCATACTAATCTCATACAGGCTGACGTCCGGGATATCTTCGGTATAGTGTCGAGTCAATCTAGCTCTTGGGTCGTTTGCTAGATTTGCAGCGGGTTTAGTGATAGACGTGTATAACTGTCCATAAAAGGCCTCGATCTCTCCCAAAAGCTCCGATTTGGCGGAAATGACTCTGCCATCGTCGGTCTTCAGTTTTGTTAGCTGGCTTTGTTCAATAGACAAATCTCGTGAGAAAACTTTAGAGCCCTTGTTCTGCTCAATCGCCTCTTTAATCTTCTCGGTATTAAAGCGACGAAAGTCGCGTTTCAGAGATTTTGATATCTGTCTATTGAGTTGCCGGTATCTGTACGCATCGTCTGAAGACTGCAGAATCATCTCACGCCTCTCCCTCATGAGCTCAAGAGTCGGATCCGAGAGCCTTTTTTTCCTATTTGAACGGTGAGTCTTGAAAAATTTTGACCCGACCGTGTGGACAGTTTCCACAAACCCATCATTATATTCGTCCACGGAGCTCCCTAGGCACTCGAAACGGTTGTGGAGTTCCAGCTGAAAGCACTCGGAGTTTTGGATCTGGATCTGTGCTGGACGGAGCGTAGACTTCACCAGTCGAGACCTTTCAACCTTGATGTTGATATTCAATGTGCCTCTTACCATGCGGTGATCGCTCCCAGTTTTCACCGCATTGGTCACAGAGACATCATTGAATATTTGCTTCTTCGTCGACAGGATGAAGTCAATCTCATTTCTAGTTGCCCTGTCGGGACCTTGCCAGGTCCACCTTCTATGCTCACGCTTTTTGAAGAAGGTGTTCATCATGTAGAGGCCCTCCTTCTCCATAAAGCTGGCCAGTAGGTGTCCCCGGTGGTTCCGACGTCCAAATCCAAATTGCCCCACTCGCAGCTCGTCACCGTCTCGTTTGCCCAGTTTCGCGTTAAAGTCCCCCATGACTACGGTGAAGTGAGTTTTATGACCATGCATGGCTCTGGATACATCCTCATACATGGTCTCTACTTCATCGTCGGGGTGTGTCGAGGTCGGGGCGTAAACCTGTATGACCTTCAGCGAATATCTTGATGATATTCTGAGTATCAGGTACGCCACCCTGGTCGACACACTCTCGATCCTCACTACATTATTCACAAGGGACTTGTGGACGAAAAACCCGACACCACCCTGGGACTGCTGGTCACCCTTCCGAAAATAGAACAGGTTACCGGATTTGAGAATTATCGTGTCCTCCCCCTGTCTTCGGACTTCAGATAATCCCACAATACTCCAGCGTAACCTGCTCAACTCCTCCTCAAATTCGGTGACCTTCTCGTCGGACCTCAGTGTACGCGTGTTAAATGTTGCCAGGTACAGTCGTTTTCTTTTTAAGGGGTAGCCGGATCTCTTCCGGAGATTCTTCGCACCCCTTGCCTCGCCATTGCCTTGACCGCTACCGGAGTCAAGGGTAGACGGGCTGCCGGGCACTTGGGGCCATCTTTTAATTGTGTTTTTCATTAGGGGGGTTTGCCATAATCGCCACGCTTGGCAGGCGGGTTGGCGATCGCAGTGTGGTTTTTGAAATCTACAGAGAATGCTGCTGCCCATTCTCTGGTATGTCCCTTAGTCGCCTCTTACGACACCCACGGGAGGAGATGGGATGGTGCGATTCTTTACGTCCGAACACCATACGGAACACTACTCAATATCTTTAGATTTAAGAAAAAAAAACAGTATTAAACGAAATTACAAGCCATGTGCGATTTTTTTGCTCTCAATTAGTTTAGTTCATTAATCACAATATTACATGACGTACACTTTACAGTTGTTTTGAATTCGACATTTTCGCAGCGATAACACAGTGACACACCCGCACGGAAGGGCGCACGCGCGTGACAATTATTGTGACGGACGGGAAACTACGGAACCCTACACTGAGCGTGGCCCGACACGCTCTTGGCCGGTTTTAAAATAACATGTTAAATAATGGTTTCGTACCTACCTTCGTGGCGCGAATCTGATAGAAACTTGGCCGTTTTTATTATTGTAGTTTTTGACGTTCTTGCATAGCGTAAGCCTCATTTCCCACTGCTGGGACTCAGTCCTCCTCTCCAGGGAGGACGATCTTGAGCGTATTATATATTAACTAGCTGTGCCCCGCGGTTTCACCCGCGTTTTTCTCGGTTCCGTGGAAATACCGAGATAAAATATTACCTATAATTGCCTCCCTCAATAAATGGACTATTTAATATTTAAACAGTTTTCATATCAGATCAGTATTTCCCAAAATTATCGCGTTCATAAATGTATTTATTATACTCTTCAAAGATCTTATACTTACAATCATCAACAAATATATTTCGAAAAAGATTATTACAGGATTTTATATTTATAAAAAACTCCATGGCCCATAACTCATTAATAGGTACCAACTCTTAACATCTTACACACGTGATAACTTTTAAACGAAATATCCGATTGAGATGAAACAAAAAGTATTTTACTTCTACTTAAATACTCTTGATAACATAATGCTTAATTTCGATAAAGATTAATATTACGATACATATTTAACGTAGTTTTTTTTCTTCAGACGATTTAATAATTATTTTGAACACAAAATCGGTTATTGTGATTAAACCATGATAGCTAGATATATGTTCTCGCGGACTTTTTTGTAGGTCTTAATGGGATCTACAAACCCGTAGTACATCATTTTGTTCTATTGTCAATAGTTTTTGCAGCGCACGCAAAAATAGGTTTTCGATTTTACACCTTGTGTTACAAAATAGCAATTTTATTACGGATCCCTAATTTTGAAAAAAATAAAGCATAGCCTATAGCCTTCCTCGATAAATGGACTACCCAACACTGAAAGAATCATTCAAATCGGATCAGTAGTTCCAGAGATTAGCGCGTTCAAACAAACAAACAAACTCTGCAGCTTTATAATATTAAGTATAGATTAGTTACTAGCTTCTGCCAGCGGCTTCATCCGCGTGAACATCGATTGTATCGCACTCGAAGTCCAACCCAGATAATATGTAGCCTTTGTTCTTGCTTGGGGTTCAAGCTTACTCAAAATCGGCTCAGCAGTTTAACCGTGAAAGCGTAACAGACAAACAGACTTAGTTACTTTCACATTTATAATATTAGTTTGGATTATAAAACTATGTTTTCTTTTCAGAACTACCTCTCCGTGCTTTGGGGCAAACTGGCTAGTGAGATTTTGGTACAAAACTGGGATGGCGCTTTGGACGATTTGACAAAGTTGCGGGAATTCATTGATAACGGCGGCGCAGGCGCAACTGCTAACAACATGCAGGCCCTTCAGCAGCGAACCTGGCTTGTGCACTGGTCGCTCTTTGTATTTTTCAACCACAGCAAAGGCCGAGACCTTATTATTGAAATGTTTTTGTACAAACCCCTGTAAGCATTCAGATTTCTATTTGTGTATTTATTTTGTGAACTTTTGTTGTTTACTTCAGTTAAATCGCTTTCGTTCTTACAGATACTTGAATGCCATTCAAACAATGTGCCCACATATCCTTCGTTATTTGGCTACTGCTGTTATTATTAACCGTTCGCGAAGGAATGCTCTGAAGGATCTTGTAAAAGTTATTCAGCAAGAAGCCTACACTTATAGGTAAAAAGAATCAAGTAAAATAATATATCGAGTTCTTTAGCGATATTAGTTTTTTTTTTATAAATATTTTTATATTACTTTTTAAGGGACCCTATTACCGAGTTCATTGAGCATCTCTACGTGAACTTTGACTTCGAAGCTGCTCGCAGGAAATTAAACCAGTGCCAAGCAGTACTTTTAACTGACTTTTTTTTGATTGCTTGTCTTGAAGAATTTGTTGAAAATGCTCGACTAATGATTTTTGAGACATTCTGCCGTATTCATCAAGTCATCAGTATTGGGTATGTATTCTCTGCAAATATGAAGTATCTGCAATTCTTAAAGATGATCAGCTAACCAATATTTTTTTTTACAGAATGTTAGCTGAGAATTTGAACATGCAGCCCGATGAGGCTGAGTGTTGGATTGTAAACTTGATTCGTAATGCTCGTCTAGATGCTAAGATAGATTCCAAGTTGGGCCATGTCGTGATGGGTGCCCAACCGTTGTCCCCTTACCAACAACTTGTGGAGAGGATCGACTCGCTCGCAGTCCGCTCTGAAGCTCTGACATCCTTAGTGGAGCGCAAACAGAAAAACCGTAATCAAGATGTAAGTTTTATTTACTCTTGTTTGATTTGTTTTGAAAAGTTTTACTAGTTTCTCTAAATTAAGTTAATCTCTCTTGAATAAGCAAAATCTTGCAATAAAAAAGTACTTGTAGCTAGAATAATTAGTAAAAATGTTCACGTAAACAAAAAACGCGTTTGGCGTAGTTTTTTTTTATATATATTTAATTATGCTTTGTTCTCTGTTTCAGATCCGTTGGGGAACTCAAGAATTTTAAGTATTCCAATCTATTGTTACTTAAATATATTCTGTTAATTTGATAAAATTAATTACAAGCTAAAATTATTGTATAACTCATAAGATTTGTCTCAACTACCTTCTGTACTTTGGCCCATCTATGAAACGACTTTTATTACATATATACATATTTATATTTCTCGATTTTTATTTTTACAACCTAACTTTTTCCTGTAAAGACTTGGAGATGGGATGCCTTTGCCCAACAGGATAGTATCGTGGCTAAAATAAAATGTACCTAAACCCCAACAGATACAACGCTTAAGGTAGAACGCAGCGTGCGCAGTGGCACACGTGGGCTACACACGCCGATCTGGGAGCGTCGGTCTCCATACATTTTATATGGAAAATAGACTGTTAGAGCTACACTTGACCCACGCCACGCCACGCGACGCTACGTCGGCGGCAGAACTACACTGCTCACACGTGGGCTACACACGCCGATCTGGGAACGTCGGTCCCCATACATTTTATATGGAAACTAGGCTTTTAGAACTACACTTGACCCACGCGACGCGACGCCACGCCATCCCACGCGACGCCGATCCAACCGTCCCAGAAATTGGGGCCCTGCGTGTGACGACAGCCCGAGTATCATCTGCGGTTATCATTTATTTATTATATACTTTATTGTACATACAAAACATAACAAAGAAAAACATATCTAAAACACGTACAATGGGCGGTCTACCATTATTGTAAATAAAAAAAATTACTGATAAAATTTATTGAACTAATTCCAGCCACTCCTCAAAAATGGGTATTTGCGGAGTGGCTGGAAAGACCTCACGGCGTCCTCACCTTCCGCATGACGCAGGTCCTCACCGTACGTAGTAAGTTCAGTAGGTTGTTGCACCGGATTCGTGCGAAAGAAACGCCCGGGTGTCACCACTACTTAGATCGCCCGAAGGACACGGTACGAAGTATGCCATCTGATCGGTGGCCATGACCTCTTGCGCCGGGCTGGTACAGGCCATAGTCCGGAGCGAGGAGGAATAGCAGGTAGTAGCCTCCTTCTGCCAAGCAGTAATGCTAGCTAAGGAAGCGGCTGCACGCACGAGGTAACGGCCCTCACGGCCCAGCCGCCGGGATCCCGACCCCGATTTCCAGTTACCGTTAGGCGCGAGCTTGCGGACGGCGAGCAATAGGTAGCTCGATGTCTGGCCGTCCAGTAACCGGACCGAGCCCAAGTCGTAGACGGCGCGTAATGTTCTATGCGCGTCTCAAGATGTCAGCAAATCGTAGGGGCCCAGCAGGGTCGAAGCCATGGTACGAAAGCAAAGAAGGAACTGGAGTGAGTTTAACATTCGAATTTATCGAACAACGAACAAGTCAAGAAGTACCCATCTATAGTTATTAGATTTTTTATTTATTTTCACAAATATCACAAGATATAAAGAAGCCAAGTAAGTAGGTACCATCGCGGTCATTGACTCCTGCGGCGCGGCGCAAAACCAAACCCTTTGAAGTTTTTGTTTCGAGTGCAAGCAAAAATGAACTTAGCGGTGGTCAGGCGGAAGCAGGCGGAAGTGTCTTCGATGGTACCTACCTACTTATACCACAAAATAGATACTTATGATACAGAAGTCAATCTTATGATGTACTTTAGTTTTTATACCTACCTACGCTAGCGATCGCGGTAGGGCACAAAATACCTATCTATTTTGTTGCTAGGGGCAGCGAGATGCGTGAGATGAGTGCGACCGGGCGATTGAGCCGAGCGAGATATCGTGTCCGTGAGCGGTGTTATGTATATGTATGTGCGTTGCTCGAGCGAGCACACTATGTATGTAGATACTAGATTGTCTTCTGAACCTATCTATTATGTGCCTATGCAATGCAATTCAAATAAGAATAGGGTTATATTCAATCAGTTTACAAAAAAAAACTGTCTTCTTATTTCTATTGTCCATATAATGTGTTGTAACAGGGCCCCTAAAAATGAATGATGCATCATGTCTTTAAACATATGTATGTACATATACATAATTCTTCTGGACGTGTGTTTGTCACCAAATTCTTCCTAAACGACTTGACCGATTTGGATGAAACTTTGTGTGCATAACGAGTAATTGAGTGTGTCCCTGCGTAATTTGAAAATACAATTGAACCTGATAGGTGGCGCTGCTATCAGGTTCATTTTTTTAACTGGCAAGAGTCTTCGGACAGGACGACATCTATCGGGACTGCTAGTCTTTTTAAGTATATTTCATCTGTAAGTGTGTATGTCACCTAATTCTTCCAAAACGGCTTGACCGATTTGGATGAAATTTTGTGTGTATTATAAGTAGGTCCCTGGATAAAATTAAACCCTGTAGGTGGCACTTCGCATTCTTTTTATATGGATGTCACAAAAAATAATGTATGTATGTTATGGATGTCACTTTCACGCAAAAAAAAAACTGAAAGGATTTCGATAAAACTTGGTATATAGGTAGACCATGTCTTAGAATAACATATAGGATACTTTTTATCCTGAGAGTACGTTCCTTAGGGATATTTTTTACTATCACGCGGGCGAAGTCACTGTCAGCACTAGTATTACCGCCACACGCGTTACGCGTGGCGTCGGTGTAGTGTGCACACCCACCGCACACGTCTGAGACGTCGCCCACGTGTGCGTCGGTCTAATGTAGTTCTAGCTTTAGTAGTGTAACAATCCAGGGTCCGGCCGAATGTTCGGTTTCGGCAACAAAAAACTAGTTTCGGTTTCAGTGGCAAACCTGCCGAAACTACGACCGAAACTGCTTGTTGTTCTTGCGCTGTGTGTTCAGCGCGTTAAATTCCTTCCAAGCGAGTAAACAACGAAGACATTTTGTCGTGTTCACGCGCCTAATCATGTCGTGACTGGCGTATGTTTGTAGTTCGTTTTACCTACGCCCAAACTAAAATCGAGTGTAGTAAAATTCATGATTGTCAATGAACATAAATACCTTTTAAAAACCAATAAAATAAAAATTAAGGACCGACTGATTACAATAACGTTTTATTTTTCCCTCAAAACACGATACTTGTACAATTGCTTTCACGGATCTCGAGCGCTGGCTTCAAATTGCGCAGAAGTCAAATATTCGGTCTTTTTAGTGGTGCGAAGTGACACTCGGGTGCGGGGAGTGTTCAGTGATTGGCTCGCCGCGCCATCGCGTCATTGACGTCAATCCTGATTCGTTCCCTGCGTTGCTGCACGTATCTAACAACGAAGACGATTAGCTCGCCAATTTATGGAATGCGCAAAGCGATCCCCGCTCTGACTCCGAGCGCTCAAGATCAGTTTCGGCAATAGTAAGGAAGTTTCGGTTTCGACCGAAACTGAGACTTGCCAAAATTCGGTTTCGGTTGAAAAATTTGTCGGACACTAGTTAGAGACATGCAAATACCTACATTATGGTATGTACAAGAACTGCATTGATTGTTAGATTTTATAAGGTTTTTAATATACTTAGAAAATCTTAAATGACACATCCTATGACAGACTCCTAACCTGCTGATAATGACAGTGTTTGTATATCAACAAACACTTGGGTACACTTTAAACTCCATATTGAAGATCTCTCAAAGTGAGAAAGAATTTGATCATGTCCCTGGCCGATGCCTTTAGCACAAATAATAAAACAAAAATATACCTATTCACCAAAACTTTTATTTAAATGTTTGATACATTTTTAAACTTTACAGTAATTTTAAACATCATGGTTGTAAATATCTATTTTACATTCTATTCTACAGGTTTGATAGTAATAAACTTGGACAGAATAAAGGCAACCAATATTGTTGACATAACAAAGAACACTACAAATATGTAAAATGAATCTTCTGAAAACACATCAGTAAATGCTGGTATCTGGTTGTACAATTCTTCTACCACATTAAGGTTACCTTTACTTGACCTCGTCATCTTTGGTTCTTTACTTCTTTTTGGTTTTCTTTTCTGTTTTGGTCTGGATTGTAGCTGCTGGCTGTTCTACAGGTGCCAGTGATGAAATATGTTTGTTTAACAATTGTAGTATTTCTAAACAAGTGAGGTTCCCACTTTTTAATGAAATGTTCTTTATTTTAGCTGTTTCTGAAATATGAAAGAAGCATAGATTTAGGTACAGTATCATCAATAGGTTTTAATTTCCTTTAGTATTTTAATGCAATAATTTAATGTATTTTACCAAATTAATATTTTCTTGAATATCATGGGCAATAAATATAGCCTATGTTACTTAAGGTGAATGTAGCTTTCCAAAGATGAAAGAATTTTTGAAATCGGCACAGCAGTTTTTGAGTTTATTCATTACAAACACACACACAAAAATACAAATTTTCGCTCTTTATAATATTAGTGTAGATGATTAATTACCTGCAATTGTAGGTGTTAAAGTGATATCAACTGTAGGTTCACTGCGGTCACAGACTATTTCAGTTTTCAGAGTGCAGTTGGGATTGGTCAAAATTATTCTCTGGGCACTTATGTAGTGTAGGAAATTTCTAAAACAAAATATTGATATTTACCATATTGTTAATAATATTATTAACCCATTCTTATTTTTTTTTTGCACAATTTTAGGTAATTAGCATAATTATTATGTTGTAATGATAGCAGTTTAAATTAATGTTACAAATTACTTATTATTTAGAAATTAGCTTTCTTTTTGTGATGTTTTAGCACAAGTCCAAAGGATAAAATAATAATTTCAATAATATCTCATGACGTATTTTTAGAAATCATTGTACGTAAAGCAAGTTACTGGGAAATATAAATTATAAAGACAGAACAGAGGTCTGGATTCAAACATAGTAAGCTGACGAGCTTATGAAGGTTTTAATTGCACGTTCAGTACTAATAAATTAGACAAGCTCCTATAAACAGAAGCTGACATTGTATGGAAGAATTCAGCTAGTCGGAACTTGTAGGTTATGAAGAACATTCGTCATATTGTTTTGGTTTAATTTAATAGTAATGAGCTGAAAATCATGATATATCTCTGAAGCGAAGGTCGTCACCATAGCATAGCTGGCTGATGTACCTCCAAAAATCCTATTTTTTAATTTTAGTTCTGCCTTTCTCACCTTGTATGAGTAACATTATCACCAAATGGATCAAATTTAACTGTGATTCTCTTCGCAGCTTTTAAATTAACACCTCTTAACTGTTTTGCAATTGCAGATACAACTCCGCCAGATCTTTTAATTGTACCACTGTATGGGATAGACATATTATTTCCCACAATATATCGCTGTGTGTGTATATCATATATCTTGTCTGTATGTGCGTATTTTGATCAATATTCCTACTTGTGTAGGGATGGCGATCTGAAATCGATTAATTGAAGAATCGATTTAAAACTCCATAAATCGATTTTTAAGAAATCTTCTTCTTCTTCCTGCCCTTATCCCATATTACTTGGGGTCGGCGCAACACGTTTTCTTCTTCCATTCTGTCCTGTCACCCGTCAAACTATCACTAATTCCCTTTTCTTTCATATCACTTTTCACACAATCCATCCATCACGATTTTTAAGAAATAATGGTCAATAATATTTTAATAAAATTAAAAAATAAAATACTAAAACATGAACAACTACACTAAAGGCAACAAATAACTCCTAGTTAAAATATGGCGTCAAAAAAATCCTTCGCATCGCTGTCTATTGGAAATGTACCCAAAAGAAATGCCGCCACTTGCCACGTTGTATGGCATGCGTAGTCTCTGATTGAAGTAAAAGCTTGCCCTTGGGTCACGCGAAGTGTTAACTGGCGTTCGGATAATTCTTTAAAAAGGACTCGTATGGATAAGGTACGTATGGACTCAAAAATACTACCGACGACGAGGTCGTTTTATTTCCGCCGCTTGAAGTACTTCACAGCCACAGTGGCAACATCTGCACATCACGACAAGCTAAGATCATGGAACGCCGCTGGAGTATCGAGTTCGACTACCTCAAACGGCTCAAACAATTGACTGGTTCTGTTAATCGATCTCAGAAAAACCGTTCAAAGCACATATTTCCCTCAAGGTAATTTTTTGTACACTAGACCCGATTAATTACATACATTTTAAGATTTCCTGCATGGAAACCAAAGGATTACGCGATCTTTAGGAAATGAAACTTATAAGAAAAAAAAAAGATTCATTGGACTTCGATTCGAAATGAGAAAAAGTGCCATCCCTAATTTTAGGGGTGTATAAACGAAATGTCAAAAGCACAGATAAAGAAAGATACCACAGACTGTAATAACATATTGCAATGAACTAGCACAGAGCATCTAAACTGAACTAGTGAGTTGAAAACGTGCTGGATGGTTGTAATGTAAAGTGAAATATACACTACTGCTTACTCGCGAGAACTCTTTTAATAAAATAGTCCATTAATCCTATAACTTTTCACTAGCGGTTTCACCCACGTTTAAGTAAAATAACATGAAGATTATAGTGGATGATATGTTTTCTACAAGTTTTTAATAATGATACTTGCGGCAATTCAATTGCGTGGTGTGGTTTTGGTTTACTTCGGCCATCAATCGTGTTGCTAACTTGCTGGATTTCATCAAGAGTCATTTTATACGAGCACAAACTAGCGCATTAATTTATACCATTAAACATTGTTTTTTTTTTGCCATAAAGTCTGAACATGTCTTTATTCAGCACTATTAAAATTATATTCTCGACTTCTCTAGTCTCTACATTATCTACACCACACTATCACACTACGTCATAAATGGTCATAAAGCATTAGATTAGGGCGACGACTTATAAAATACTTTGACACTTTCTACATTCTACAAATCTACATTTATTGTTGGATTTATCACGTTTTGGCCATTTCTTACACAAAATATTTGTGTGTTTCATAAGTTTTAACCTTTTGTTGATATAAATCTTTTATCAGGATGTACCCCGTTGGTCAAGGTAGGTGTTATGCTCTATGGGAGCAACACTTTGTTTGATTGTTCTAAATAATATCAGAAGCAACACGATGCAAGACATATTTATGCAAGTGAATTGAATTGAGTTTGAATGAATTTGTGCAAGTTTGTGAATTATATTTTTACACGTGTGAACTACACAGCTCCAGCGGGGGACACGAATGCTGGTGCAGTGAGTGTTGCGGGGGCAGTGACCGCGGCCGCGAGCACGTCTGGTACCGCGGCCGGAGTCCCCAGCACAGCGCCCGCCACCGGAGCGACAGCTCCTGGTGCAGCCGGCGGCACGGGTGCTATGAGCCTCGTCTCGCCCGCTGCACCACTGGCGGATCTACCGACACTCACATGCCCGCGACGTCCCAACCTCGGCCATGAAGGAAGACCAATTCAACTTAGGGCTAATCATTTTCAAATATCTATGCCAAGAGGATTTGTACATCATTATGATGTTAATATACAGCCAGATAAATGCCCCAGAAAGGTGAGTTCCACATTGTTTACAATCATCTTTTGTCTTTTTTAGTAGCATGAGTACTTTACTAAATATTGTTATTAATTTCTTTTTTATTTCTGATTTTAACAGTTATTGAATAACACATGCACTTTTACTGAAACAAGAAAACATGTTTTATAATATTTTTAGGTCAATAGAGAAATTGTTGAAACTATGGTTCATTGTTACAATAAAATATTTGGAGCACTCAAGCCTGTGTTTGATGGCAGAAATAATCTGTATACAAGAGACCCTCTGCCAATTGGGAATGATAAAGTAGAATTGGAGGTTATATTGCCTGGAGAAGGCAAAGACAGAGTGTTCCGTGTCAGCATTAAATGGGTTGCACAGGTTAGTAAACATTTGCATATCTATTCTCATTCTAGTTTTGATCATTTTTTTTATTAAGAGGCCGGCGACAGATGAATTTCCATACAAACGTAATACCACGCTCATTTGCAGTTGGAGCATATTTCCAGCATATTATGATGATATTCGATTATAGACAACATTTATCTAGGTTCTATAAGGAAATAAAATGAAATGACTTATTCACTTATGAAATTTATATTTATTATACGATAAAATAGCCAATATTACAAAAAAGAAACCTTCTCATGTACAATATTAGCACTTTGTTTTGACGCCGGTAGTAATATGTCCCCGTCTTGATGTAGACATATAAAAAACACACTACACACATAACGTGAGCAACCGATTGTGCACCTTCTACTTAGGCAAGTGCTATAATAATAAGCAGTTGCTTCCCGTCTGTTCTTTTGCCGGTCAATTACAATACAAGAATAATATATTCTGGATCTTACATGTCTAGATTGTATACGGACACGTAACAACCTAATGTCTTCTTTCTCAATGAAGTTTTTAAGTTGCCATTTGTTCCTCCTGGTATACTTCAAAATTGTATAATCCATCTATTAAGTGCTCAACATAGTAGCTGTGAGCTAACTTGATTTGATATGTACCGAGAGCAGACAGAATTAGATCTTCTTCAGACACGACTGGGAAGCCTTCGAAAAAATTACTGCTTGTTCTTGAGAATGTTGCTCTTTGCCTATTTACGTTTTGACAGACAGCATAATTCGCTATGAAATTCAGCGTTAATTAATAATATCTACAAACGAGGTTGCATGAATACTATCTTGAATTGGAGCCTGAAAAGCATTGATGAGTGCTGCTGCCAGTTGGTAGTCCTGAAACATATGGCTCAAAGCGCGATTAAAATAATCTTGCCGGAACAACTTGAAATCTCGTTTGAATCTGCCACTTATGACTTCCACTACCCATCCGCATAGTGTGACCAGCATGTTCAGTAATGAGCTGGTCTGCACCGCAATCTTTGGTTTTGGGCATATAGGCAGAGTAATTGAATCGCGTCAAATCATCATAGTCATCTCTAAACCCACAATCCAGTATAAAGATATTGCCAGACCGATAAAACTAGAGAAACTCTTCTTCTTCGTGGTATTGTATATAAATACTGGCATCTGAGTCTAGCAGCATAGGGCCCATTTTTCTATTATGTAGCCATCTAAATACACCATTAGGAAGGGTTTTAATAAATTTGAGTGTTTGTGTAGTATTTGTGTTTTTGTATACTATTTTTTTTTTTCTACTTGACCTACAATGTCACGTTTATAATAAAAGTTGGTTGTTAGTAATAGTACTTTTATTTAAAACCTATTTCGTTGTTGGTTGCTGGTATACCAAAACGCTCATTTGTCTTTAAAATTATGTTTGCTCTTTATTTTGTGGTAAGAATAGAGTTATCATTTCAATTATTCAAATATTATTGAGGTAAAACATAGAGACATTTTCAGAGCCATACCATGGCTCTGAAAAATTCTATGCATTCTACTAGTCTTCTCACTAACTGGTAGATTTGGAGCATCACAAATTAAAATCATCTCGTAAAAATGTTTCACAACTATATAATTTCAGGTGTCATTGTTTGCATTAGAAGAAGCTCTTGAAGGGCGAACAAGGCAGATTCCTTATGATGCCATCTTAGCTTTAGACGTAGTTATGCGGCATCTACCATCCATGATGTATACCCCAGTGGGACGGTCATTTTTCTCATCTCCAGAAGGTTATTATCACCCTCTTGGAGGTGGTAGAGAAGTCTGGTTCGGTTTTCACCAGTCGGTGAGACCCAGTCAATGGAAAATGATGCTGAATATTGATGGTAAGCAGAATTTTATAATTTAACAAATAGTTGACTGCAAAGGCACAGACCCAATATGCAGTACTATCAAAACTTAGTTTGTCACACTAATAATTTTTCACAAACTTTCAGTTTCTGCAACCGCCTTTTATAAAGCACAGCCAGTCATAGAATTTATGTGTGAAGTACTCGATATACGAGACATTAATGATCAAAGAAAGCCATTGACAGACTCCCAGAGAGTCAAATTCACAAAAGAAATCAAAGGTCTTAAGATAGAAATCACTCATTGTGGTACAATGAAGAGGAAATACAGAGTGTGTAATGTTACTCGCAGGCCTTCACAGATGCAATCGTAAGTACTGTTATAGCTGTAGTTGTCTCTGATAGCGATGGTAATGTCTATTCTTGAATAAGGGTACTTTGTCTAAATCAACAATAGAACATGCATAAAAAGACTGATAATTTTTTTGTGAGTTCGAAAGTGATTTTTAATTTTAATTGGCATTGGGGTTTTTATGACACAAAACCGAATAAATTGTGGAAGAGGAAAACGGATGATTAAGGGATAGTAGTTAGCAGTATTTGGTATGCATATCCTCCTTCCAGGAAAAAGGAAAATTGTTATATGTGTTAAAAAATGGTAAAATGCAAATGTACACAATTTATTAATGTTCCAATGACCAATGGCTTGTTGATTATTTGGTCAAACAACAAGTAAAAAATTACAATTTAGTTCTTCTTTGGTTAAATATTTAATATTGTATAACTTAAGGAATATTAATTATTTAAAACTAACATACAAAGCATAATAGTATAGACAAATTACAATTTTTAATAGGTTTATTTACAGTTAACAGTTAGAAGAACATTTGTTTGAGCTCATGATAGAGACAAGCTACCAGACCACTACCAAAACTAAAATCCTGCTGAAATACATTTTAAAAATTATTTGTAGGATACTATTCAAGCTTTACCAAAGCAACAGACTCTGCTTATTAGAGAGGTAGACCACTTGCGATTATAGTGTGAAAGCCATAAACAAGTACCTGCGCAAACATCTTGAAGCAATATGGTTTTTCCCTATAAATATTTTGTGTCAGTTTGTAAATAAAATACTGTAATTAAATACATTTTTTGTAGGTTTCCATTACAGCTAGAAAATGGACAAACAGTAGAATGTACTGTAGCAAAATATTTCTTGGACAAGTATAAAATGAAGCTACGATATCCACATTTGCCATGTCTGCAAGTAGGGCAGGAGCACAAACACACGTACCTCCCTCTGGAAGTGTGCAATATAGTGCCTGGGCAGAGATGTATTAAGAAACTCACTGACATGCAAACTTCGACCATGATCAAGGCAACAGCGCGCTCCGCTCCCGACAGGTAAATTTCGTGTTAATACTATGTAGCAGGATAATATATGCCAAGTTTTTCCTATCTTTCATTATTATCTTTCCGTTCACAGTGAATTTTCTAACTTGGCAAAATCTGACATCAATTTTATTGGTTTAAAGGAATATTTAATGCTTTTGAGTTTTGCGCAATTTAAGAGCGCAACCTGTAGTAATTGTATTTTTCTCTCAATAAGCCACTAAGCTTTTCTTAAAGGTAATTGTCTTATAATATTTCTGAATTTTACTAATAGGGAAAGAGAAATCAATAACCTGGTTCGGCGTGCGAATTTCAACACAGACTTGTATGTGAAGGAGTTTGGTCTGACGATATCGAACAATATGATGGAGGTGCGCGGGCGAGTGCTGCCACCGCCAAAGCTGCAGTATGGCGGACGCGTCTCGTCGCTAGGCGGGCAGGTAACACGTCCTTGATTTTTTGCTTAGTTACTTTTATTTTATCCTCAAAAATATTAGGTGCTGTGAAACTTAAGTCCTGAGCCCTGGTTACGTGAGACACCTTTACTATTAATAATTACAAAGAGCTGCCGATACATTTGCTTTGAAATACTTCTGTTACTGATGAGAGTAAAACTTAGATTAAGATATATCTTTGTTTATTTCTATATTCGGAACTTTTTAGCTTGATAACCTCAGTAAGTGAGAGAATTAATGTTTGCAAACATCAGAATTTCGTCACAGGGCTCTTATGTATTGCTTTATTTTTATTAGACAAAGTCACTTTAGGAAACTGTATAAAAGGGCCCTAATAAGTGACACCAAAAATCCTAGGTCCCTTGATCTCGCAGTTATCCAGGTTTCACTATACATGCTTATATCTTCTCTTGTTATATTTCTTGTATTATGTCCTCGGGATACCGGTCGCTTTCAATTTACGTTTACCGCACCGCACGCTTTTTTATAAAAAATACGATCGTCCTTACGCAGTACGACTAATGCACTGCAAGAGGCCGTTAAAAAACGCATAAATTGTAAGCGCCTTAATTCATTGAACCCCAGCGGCGGAGAACTCTCGCGCCGGGCCTTGGTCGAGGCCATGGTCCGGAGCGAGGAGGAGTGGCAGGCGGTCGCCGACTTCTGCGAAGCAGTAATGCTCGCTAAGGAGGAGGCCGACCGCATCAGGCAACGGCGCTCTCGCTGCCGCCGGGATTACGATCTCGATTTCCAGCCACCGTAGGCGCGGGCTTGCGGACAATGAGCAATGGGTAGCTCGCTGTCCGGCCGTCCGGTAACTGTCCGGACCAAGCCCAAGTCGTCGACGGCGCGCGCTGTTCCCGCGCGCCTCAAGGAGTTGTCAGCAACAGCAGGGACCCTGCCGGGTCGAAGCCTACTGGGGCCAGGGTTATCCGAAAGGGCGCTCGAGCCCCGGTATGAAGGCTTGAAGGAACGGGATGGGTTTTTTAGTCAGTAAGAGTCTGACACTATCTCCCGCTCACCTAAGAGTGGGGGTTGTCATAAGATGATTTTTCCCATCAAAAAAAAAAAAAAAAAGAAAAGAAAAATTGAACCCCAAGCGAACGCCGCCGGTGTTCACACTATCATTGTCTTTCTATTGTGTCTCTAATTACGGTATTCGAAAGGTAAAGATACGAAAAATGCAGCTAGCATCCTCCGTCTTCCTAAATAATGTTACAACTTTTTTGATACAATCTGAAAATGACACTTTCAGAACATTTTGGTAAATTACTGCTTCTGTCAGACACCCAAGTCCACTCAGCAATTAACATTAACAATAGTCCTTATACTTGCCTTTCTTTTATCATAGCAAGCGTTGCCAAACCAAGGTGTGTGGGACATGAGAGGCAAACAGTTCTTCATGGGTGTTGAGATACGAGTGTGGGCCATCGCTTGTTTTGCACCCCAGAGAACTGTAAGAGAAGATGCCCTGAAGTAAGTTCTGTTTAAATAATTTTTATGGTATGTATTTGTGGCTGTTTGACTTATACATCTATGTTATATAAAAGAAAGTCGTACTAGTTACACTATTTATAACTCAAGAGCGACTAAACCGATTTGACGGAAAATTGGTGGGGAGGTAGCTTAGAACCAGGAGAAAAAGAAGGATTTTAGGAAGATCATCCAATTACTACTCCCGGTCTTGGTGGAGCGAGGACTTTTACTGACTCAAACTAACCCGTGTTCCTTCAGTTGCCCTTTGTATTCCATGGACACGATGAGTCTTTAGAAAAATCCGGTAGCCCTGGCTAGCATCAAAACTAGCGGGCCCGTCAAAAAAATTGATACTTTAGGTTGTTTATAACTTTTATTTCGTTGTTGTCGTTTTAGGAACTTCACTCAGCAGCTGCAGAAGATATCGAATGACGCCGGCATGCCCATCATCGGACAGCCGTGCTTCTGCAAATACGCGACGGGGCCCGATCAGGTGGAGCCTATGTTCAAGTACCTCAAGAGTACGTTCGTGCAGCTACAGCTCGTCGTTGTTGTGTTGCCTGGGAAGACGCCTGTTTATGGTATGTATTATTACGAGATATGTTAATAGTGAATGAAAGTTACTGCTAACTGGGAAAGTAGATGGGAAAAGACCCTGAGGCAGGAGTCCAATTGGCCAGACCAAATCCGTGCTGCACTGGAAACCACAGTCTGCGACGCCATTTACATCGCCGAAGATAGGACAACATGGCGAAATGTAATCCATAAGAAATTTTTTCATCGAGGTCATGAACGTATTGAGGACAAACGACGCAAGGAGGAGGAATTGTGGTCATTATTATTTTGGTTATTTATTTCACTTACAAGCTAGTAGTCACTTTAAGGCCGAAAATATGTTAAGTTCTCCATCAACACGACTGCATGCACTCCGTTAAAGTTGAATTCACCGGGCTCATGCAAGAATTCGTGTCACACACAAACTGTGCTGATCAATTTTTATTTTATTCAAATAGAACGGCCGAAACCAATTACACTATTATCAAGAAAAAAAACTTGTCTGCGCTAGACCTGATGCTTGGCTCGACATTTTGGTGCGGTAGGGGCGGGGTAGGTGAGGGATACCACGATAAATTTTCTTATCTAGTACCGGATTTTTTTTTTATTAATTACTCCTGTGTGCCTCAGACACGGTAAAAGAACGATAATCAAATTTGTATGAGATCCGAGTATCCAACAGATCAGATACCAACAGATTTGAAACAGGTGTCATTTAAATCATCTAGCTAAATAGAGTTCTTTTTATTATGGTACCATAACTTAATTATCCTTCAAACGTAAAATTCGGAACTACTACTTGAAGTTCTCTCAACCTTAGTTCGGTCTTCGTTCAGAATTGTTATTAAGTTCTCATAGTGATTTGATATTTTTCATAGTATTTATTAGTTTATTATTTTAGCATATATATGTATTTTATTATTATAAATAACTCATTTTATATTTTTCCATTTGAACTATTTGTTATGTATTTGTTTATTGTGCAAATCTACCAGTGTTGTCTTTTTTAACCCAAAGGTTGATTGGTAGAGAATGCCTTGTTGCATTAAGTCTGCCTATGTACCACTATTTTACATGAAGTTTAAAGGTTTTATTTAATACTTTATTTTAACCTAAACTAACAATCTTACATCAAAATGTCCCCCCAACTCTAACATCGACCAACAGATTTAAAATGAAATCGAAAGATCTTAGCAAGGTGAGAATTTTTAACTAAAAGAAAAGTCATCGAAAAAGTATCGGGAACCATAAACAAATCTCCATTCTTACATCAAAACTTCCCCCCAACTCTAACATCGACCAACAGATTTAAAATGAAATCGAAAGATCTTAGCAAGGTGAGAATTTTTAACTAAAAAAAAGTCATCAAAAAAGTATCGGGAACCATAAACAAATCATCCATTCATATAATTTTGATTTATAAGTTATGTTATGGTAAAATAGTAGACATTCAATCAAAAAAGTATCGGGAATGCATGATTTGTTTATGGTTCCAAATTGAAATTTTAGATTTTTTTGTTGTTGCTAGATTGGCACAACTGTTTTCCATTTTGGCGCGGAATTTGAGTTGCATCTGTTGTTTATATTAAATACAGTACTGTTTTTAGTTATATCATATCTAGTGTGTATTGCAAATTTCATAATGGATAAAAAAACATCGAACAAAGAGTTTGTCTTAAATTTTGCATCGTCAATAGAATTTCGTGTTCGGAGTCACTGAAAATGTTACAGAAGGCTTACGGTGAATCGCCTTTATCAAAAACACGTGCTTATGAGTGGTACAAAGCATTGAAAAGCGGTCGAGATGTGATGGAAGATTTGCCTCGCTCTGGTAGGCCATCAACCTCTGCAACTGAAGTCATTGCAAAAGTGAAGGAAATAGTGACTGAAAATCCTCATGCAAGTTTGAGAGAGATAGCTGCCGAACTTTCTGTATTTCACGAGTCGATCCGTACCATTTTAACTAATCATTTGGGTATGAAACATTTTGCCGCTCGGCTAGTCCCAAAAGACCTGAATTTTCTCCAAAAACTCAATTGCATGAGAGTCGCTGAGGACATGCTAGAACGAGTCAATTCCGACCCAACATTCATGAAACGCATTGTTACTGGCGACGAGACGTGGGTTTACGAGTTTGACATGCAAGTAAGTCAACAAGCTTCGGAGTGGCGCCTTCCAACTGAACCAAAACCGAAAAAACCACGCCAAAGTCGATCAAAAGTCAAAGTCATTTTGACTGTTTTCTTTGACTATCGCGGTGTTGTGCACTCGGAATTCTTACCGGAAGGTCAAACGGTAAATAAAGAATATTATTTGAGCGTTATGCGGCATTCAAGAAAGCAAATTCGACGTAAAAGGCCAGATTTGTGGAAAGGAAATTCTTGGATTTTGCAGCACGATAATGCGCCTTCGCAAAAGGCCATAATTGTGAACGAATTTTTGTCCAAACACTCATCAAATACCATCGAGCAGCCACCATATTCGCCAAATATGGCTCCAGCCGACTTCTATCTTTTTCCTAAACTCAAATTACCACTTCGTGGCACCCGTTTTCAATCTGTAGAAGACATAAAGGAGAATTCGCGGCGAGAACTAAACTCAATTTCGGAAACAGCGTTTAAAAAATGTTTTGATGATTGGATATATTCGTTGGCGTAAATGTATCGTTTCTGAAGGGGCATACTTTGAATTGATAAGATGATTTTTCCCATCGAAAAAAAGTGATAAAATAAATTTGTATGAATAACAAAAATTTTGTGTATTATTGATCTTTTCCCGGTACTTTTTTGACAGAGTAGTACCTCAAAAGTATGGGGTTAAGGTTTATTAAAATATTTTGGTTTTAACCTACACTATAATAATCTGTTTCATATCTGTTGATGAGTACCAACAGGTATGAAACAAGTGTCATTCGAAGCGTGAGTTTATTTTTTTACGGCGACATGCCTCAAAAGTATGGGGTCAAGGTTTTATAAAATATTTTTGTTTTAACTTAACCTAAACTGGTTTAAATCTCTTGGTAGGTAAAGTGCGTCTACTGAAAGCGTAACCTGGAGTTTTTTTTAAATTAAATTGGCAACATTGTTTTGCCGAAAAAAGTCACGTCAAAGTCTATGGTTGCAATTGTCAGTTTTTGGAAACAATATTTATTTTTCAAGAATAATTGCTTAATTATGGGAAAAAAACAGTAACGTGCAAAAACTGCTACACACTATGGTTAATAAGTTCAAATAAAAACAAGAAGAGAAAGAAGGTGTTTTCATTGAAAACCAACAATGTTTATATACGATTTCTGAATTTTTAAGTTAGTATGACGTTATAATCTTGATCCATGTCGACTAATATTATTAGATTAATAATATTATGAGAGTTATATTTAGGTATATAATGATATTTTTTTTTTCGTATATTTTTAGATAATCTGACATATTGCGAATTTCTTAATGGACAAAAACATCGAACAAAAAAAACCGGCCAAGTGCGAGTCGGACTCGCCCATGAAGGGTTCCGTAGCAGCAAGTAACATAATATAAAAGTTCTTGTAATGTGTTGTAACTTTGATCGATGTTTTAATAATAGTGTATTTTTTTCGATTTATGACGCATTAAAAAAAAACTACTTACTAGATTTTCTTCAACCAATTTTCGTTGGTAGTTTTTATAGTAATGTACATCATATATTTTTTTAGTTTTATCATTCTCTTATTTTAGAAGTTAGAGGGGGGGGGGGACACACATTTTACCACTTTGGAAGTGTCTCTCGCGCAGTGTACAGACAGCTGTGAAATTGCCTGGGTACCTTAGTGTCTAATTTCCCTTGCACGTTAAAATTCAAGTTTTCGAAAATGTAACTAGATGGCGTTGGTTGCTTCCCAGCTAAATGGCGACCAAGGCAATCTCACAAACCATAAACTTGACTTTTAGTTTGACAGAAAATAGATACATGCGTCATCGTTATCTTCAACAACTGGGTGTGAGGGTAGATTGATAAAAAAATATGAGACACAAGCTTAACTAATTTCGTGATTCTTATCAACTGTTTGTAAACGGGCACGAATATTGCGTCTAGCATTACAAGTAACGTTAAATTTCAAGTGTGACCACAAGAGTCCATTTCGTCCAATGGTAACAACGGCGGCTTGTGATGCACATGTTTCTGGTTCAAATCTCAAGTTAAACTTTTTACTTTTTGTTTTCCAGCTTTTGTGTTTTAGTTGGCATTTTTTTTACTTTTCTTTAATAACGTAAGTCGGGAAATGTCTTTTTAAATGGACAGTTTGTATAGAAATGAAAGAAAGTATTGCAAGTAAATGTTTATTATTTTAATATATAATAATAATGTATTTACTTAAGATAGATAAAGTAAGTAAATGGTCATAGTCCAAAATTAAAATACATTTTTTAATATCATAGTTAGCTTAGTGGTTTATGTAAAGACTTTGACACAGTAAGGCACGAGGCTAAATCGCAAATCTTGTGTATTTTTTTGCTTTCGATTTAAAACCCCAAATTGAACATTCTTCAAACATATTTGGAATAATTTCGCTTGACTTGTAATAAGTGGGTAGTCTAGACCATTAGGCATATTCATCATAAAACTGGTATTCAAATGTTACTTAGTTTAGGGTAGAGAAATAAAAATGAACCGTTCTAATAACGCAAAAACCAGTCGACACTAATTGCAATGACGTCGTGTAAACAATTTTTAATATCTTCACTTCTTTTATGTGTTTTACCTTTATACATAGTTATTTCAATTAAGTCTATTAGACGAATACTTAAATTTCTTTGTAAAGTAAAGTATTTGTATAAGTAATATTTAGTTGTTTTTCATTAAAGTTTTGATTTAAATAATTAATTTAATTTAATACTTATAAATTTTAATTTGATTTAAAAAAAACAATTCAGTATTCTAAACACAAACCTACTAAAAGTAGCGTGACTGATTTGAACTTAGTACCGGCGACCACGTCAATATAAGTCTACAGTTACTACCATTAGACTATGTTGACTTATGGAATAATGTTGAAATTAACAAGTGCATTATGTGACAGGACCGTATTCACAAGTTAACGTTACGTCTTAAAGATCAAATAGTCATAACAGTATTCGTTCGTTTTACTCATTTAAATTAGCTCCGAATTGAATACCACTTAACTTCTGCTTATTGCAGAAGGTTCAAATTCGTCTAACTTTTAGGATGTCTTATGTTATCTACCTTCTACTGCCAGGTGGGTCAGATTTCTGGTTCCTCTGTACTTTTTGAAGTTATGAATAACAAATAAAAGAAATCGGTAGGATTTATATCGAAGCTGACAAAGTGGATATTTAATTGTAATATAACATTATGACTGGCCTGTTAGTCTAGTGGTTAGTGGTCCTGACTGCAATGTCGGGGTCGTGGGTTCGATTCCCACCCAGAACAAATGTTTGTGTGTTGGGCACGATCATTTGCTGAATCTGGGTGTAATTTATCTGTAATATGTATGTATTTAGAAATATATAAGTATGTTTATCAATTGTCTAGGACTCGTAACACAAGCTCTGCTTAGCTTGGGACTAGACGGCGTTGTGTAATATCATTATTAATATTCAAATCGGTAGTTACGCAGCAAAAGGAAAAAAAAGCAGGTAAACAGGCTCATCAAACAAAAAGGCAATAATAAAATAATATAGATATTTATTTCTTACAGTTTACCATTCAACAGTCAGATTATTAATCATCGAATAAGATTATAATATTACTTGTAATTTTTTATTGAGGCCATAGCTTAAATATTCGTTTCCCAAATTGGAAAGAGGATTGAAGCTTATGTAACCTCAACAAAAACAAACAAGACGCAAGATATGAAAAAAAAAAACTACAAAATTGCACAACCACATATCAAATGTTTAGTAGGTAACATAAAAAAAAACAAAATTATGTTGTGTTATAACTTTAAGTGTTCATAACTTTTTTTTAAATTATTTCAAATACAGGTATTAAGTAAAACACACGTAACGAGGTCTCCAGTACGTACTGAGTAAATATGTAATATTAATTAAATATATTTATCAATATCTCGTATAACCACCATTTTGGTCAATAACAGCTTGCATTCGGGAACGCATTGAATTAATCAAATTTTTACACAGATCTGAACCACGAATACTCTCCCATATTTGTAAACAATGAGCCTTTAACGCATCTGGAGTAAGCTCGTTTTGATTATTCCACCGTTGAACAATAACACCCCATAAATTTTCAATTGGATTTAAATCCGGTGATCTAGCAGGCCAAGGAATAGCGCAAATGTCATTATGTTGACGAAACCAAGCCTGCACACTGTGCGAACGGTGTATTGGACAATTATCCTGCACAAATGTTATCTGTGGCAATTCTTCGCTTGGATACACCGTTCGAACTGTGGGCAACATTGTCTAATCCAGCACTTCTATATAACTTGCACTATTTGCTCGGCTTGGTATTCTCACTAGTTCTCCAGGATCGGCTGCACTCATCCATCCGCACATGGTCACCGTTATATGGCCAGATTGCCTATTGGGCACTACGTGACCACTTGTGTATCGCGTATTATCTCGACGCCACAAACATAATCGACCGTGTTCACTGGACTTAAAAGTTTTTTCATCAGTAAAGATGACATTACTCCAATCAAAGTCTATGTGGTCCATAGCAAATTGCAATCTTGCTCTTTTATGGGTTTCCGTAAGCAAAGGTTTCACAGCATGCCTCCGATAATGCAGCCCTTCACTATGAAGAGCAAGACAGTGTCGACGCTTGTGTCAAATAAACCAGCATAATGGTTCGTCGGCAAAAATCCATTTTCCTCGTATTCCCTTACCATGGTTTGACGCTGCAACATGTTTATCAGTTTTGGACTACCAGTTCTTTGACGGTGTTTCAAAGAACCATCTTCTTCAAATCGTCGTACCCATAGAACAACTGTTTTTCTCTGCAACAATAAAACAAAAATATATAATACCTAATAATGATTATTATAAAGAGGAGTGTTTTGTTATATAAAAAAGTGTAAAATAAGATTACTTACGTTTACACCGATATCTCTGGCTATTTCTGACAAATTTTTACCTTGACTATGCAAAGCAATTATTTGAGCTCTTGTCACTACATCTATGTTACAATTCATACTCATTGTGATAAATTGACCTGATTAAAAAAAAAAATAAACGAAAGGAGCTCGAACGAGGTAATCGAAATGAACTTGCGAACAATCAATTAAAGCTTAGTCACAATTCTTTGGTCTAAGTATTATATAAACTACCTACTAATTATTATTTATAAATCCATATTAAACCTACCGTCTCAAGTTTTGAAACTGACACATAGACAATCAGATATTTATAAATTGATAATTATTAAATTTTAATATTTTCAACTCTTAATAAAAAAATATATAAATTGTTTCAATGTTTATAGAAACAAAAGAAGCTACAAAAAAAAGGCATTAGCATAAGCATTTGAAGTACAGCAACGCCACCTAGTAGCAGTATAATTAATGTTGTCAATAACAACATTTCAATCTGATTTTATGCTAGATGGCGTCATTTCTCGCTTCACACGATTTTTTTTCTGTACTATCCAACCACTATTGCAGCCAATCGTACATTACCCCAGCTGGAAAGTTGCACGTAGAGCGATATGAGTGGAACGTATAATTAGTGCGTCATCTGGTGTAGATGTGCGCGACATATAAAATTAGTGCGTCTTGTCGTTTTGGAAAAAAATGGAAAAAACGATTCCAGCTGGGGTAACGTTACCGCAGCAAGAAAATTTTTAAAAACTAATCGGAGAGAAAAAAATTGTATAGGAGCAGGTAGCTTATGCTTGTGCAAAGATGTGCCCCGAAAATATAATCGGTGCGTCTTCAGGTTTTCGAGATATTGCATTTCCTGCTGGAGTAACGTTTTGCAGAATCGTGTATCTCTAAAACTATTATATGTGCGGTTGTACTATAAACATACACGGGTAGCTCTTCATATGTGCGCATATGTGACAGAATTCGATTTATAGAAATATGTATAATTCTCGAGTAATAGCACTTTTTTGAAAAAATCGAAAATATGTCACAGCGCTTTAACGAGAAAACTAATGAGCTCTCTAAAATCGGTTTTCAGTCCCGCTAGACGTTTATTATAAGCACATATCAGTTCCAAAAGCGCACATGCACGCGTTATTGAATAATCCTGCTAAAAGTAGAGACAACGATGCCCTAAGTTTGACGTCAACGTACAAGAAACTGGCTTAATACAATATGTGAAGGTATTTACCAATAATTAGTGCGTATAATCAAGTGATATATAGTGAAAATACAGCTTCGAATATCTCGTACATAAGAAAATATAATAAGAAAAGCAAACACGTAGATAACGGCTGGCTACCCAACCAAATTCGAATGGTCACAAAAAAGCGACGGATTAGTACATACACATGACCTTCTTTATTGAACGTGTTAAGCCTTAGTTTTTGTCTGTACAGTCGCGTTCAAATGTGTGTTAGAAATAATAATATGATCTAATTTTAATAATAATAGGTATAATAAGTGTCTGTTTGTAAAATACATACGCTTTGAATACTAGATATGACTAACTAATACAACAACACGAACCACTAATAGATAAATTTCATACTTAAGTAGGTGTATTTAAAACTAGCTTCTAGCGGCTTCAAAACAAAAAGGAGGCCGTATTAAAAAAAATTGAAGCTGTTCATCCTAGCTGTACGCCACTTAAACGGAGTTGATAAGTTTGATTATTCATGAAAATAATAAGTATGCGATATATTATGATGCATGTTTATTTAACAATTAAACGTGTGCCGCTTATTTAGCCACGATATTCAATACCGCCAAAGCTCAAGCATGTCCGTTCACTGCTAAATCTGTCTGATCACCTTTGCTCTTGCTTCTTAGAATGTATCCTTGGAATGTATTGCCTTCAGCTCTTGGGAGTTGAAATTTCCTTAAACTTTGGGCAGTTCATTGAGTACAAAGCTACGGTAGCTGCTAGGAAACTCGACATTCATGATAAGATTAGATGACACTCAGTGGCGGATTAGCCATGTAGCAAGAGTAGCAAATGCTACAGACCCCCCATTTGGGGGCCCTGCGTGTTCAGGGATCCCGCATTTTTGAAGTTAAAAATAACTTGTCAAAATATGTGTACTGTATGAAACCTAAATACACCTGATTTCTTTGGATGTGATGAGATAGTCACTTTGCTTTAAACTTTCCTGCAAGCAAACTACAGAATAGAAGATCTCTTAGAATTTGCCCCATCATCGTACTTTTTACGCAACTGACCATGGAGTTGTTGGTGTATAAAAGCCTTGTTTTCAAGCTTATATTTAGAAAAGGTAGCTTTAGCCAGCAGCTTCCTGCGCGCGAAGCCGCCAGCTAAAACTACTTAATTTTAATATGTTTAGCCTCGGTTAAGCTTAATTTTAATAAACCTACCTACTAAGAATAAGCATAAACAAGGCTTTTAGGGAATTGCATATTTTGTGTGCCTATGTGAATATTACATTGCCTGTGCGTAGTGACATTTGGCTCTGAAACGTAGTCGTTCACAATGCGCCTCATCAGATAGTTTTAAGTTACAGAAAGAGCAATGAAGAGGAAGATAAGCTTAAGTGGCAGTAAGCTGGGGACATTGCTCTCAGAACAGATGATCGATGGGGCTGAGAGGTTCTGGTATGGCGATCGGATACCTCAAGACGCAGCGTTGAAAAGGCCTAGCAATAAGGGTACCAATAACCTTTTTTTTTTGTAAGGCTTACGTGAAGTCGATGGAGTCGTGATAAACAGGACCGGCCGTTGTGGTGATACTTGGGAGAATCCTTTGTCTAGATGAACGCCTTTCAGCTGAAATGATGATGACGATCGATGTTGGCATGTTGAATATGTTGATGAGATCAATCTCTCAGAAAGATTATTCCAATTAAAGATTGGCTTAATCTGACCTTTACAAAGAAAAATAAAAAATATTACATCCTATTAGAAGGAGGCCCTTTGGTCGAATTTGCTACAGACCCCGCGCCAGTTCAATCCGACACTAACGGCGCTTCACACCAGGACAGCATCGAATGTTATACAAAGCATAGGTCCATTCATTTGTAGAGCCACATGTGGGCGGTGGGTCTTTCAATTAGCACTTCCCTAGAATTGAATAAAACAAATTGTGTGTTATCGATTTTTTTTTTTATTAATTTGGGTGATATATAATATCGTTCAAATGTTCAAGAACACAATTTTGACAATTCTTTTTTTTATACTCTGCCCCACACAACGTTCGATAAATAATTCGTTATCATCTTTCGATTCGGTCACACTCTATTCCAGAGCATGATCTACCCCAGTGGCGTGCCCGCCATACAAGCCAAAAAGCCCGGCTTGCCCTACCAAAACCTCACCTAATTCATAGAACACGACCAATCAATTAATTATCACAAAAATCTAAACTTCAAACTTCGCGCGCTTACGCGGTTACGCTAAGTTGCCACTGTGTTGTGCGGAATTCAAAAATCATTTATAAGACGATATCAGGGTGAAGCGAGGATGCCATTCTGAGCGAAATCTCTCCGATCTCACTCTAACACTTAATAAAAGAAAGAGATGAACACTAATGTGTTGTTGTCTTTTTCTGCCTCAAAGGCTTTTATGAGGCTTTATCTTCTATCTCTACTTTTGATATAAAAACGTCAAATTTTGAGTGTGTGTGGGTGTAATTTGTTATTGTGTGCAAATGCTCGTCGAACATTTAGTTCTAAAAAAAAAGCCGGGCTTTGGTAAATTTATGAATGGTTTTTGTTGACATAAATTTTTACGCATATTATAATACGAGGCGCCCTCTATGACGCGTAAAGTTGTACGAACTAAAAAGTACTCAGTTCAAATTTAATTTGCTTTGATCGGTTATCGTGTTGTACGTAATTATTGTTTTGATAGTTTTTTTTTTGTTTTCCGTCATTTAACAGTTTATGAATTCGGAAACTATACTTGTGATTGTGTGTGGATATTATTTTGTGTGGAATTGATATTGGCCAGGTAGGGTTTGAGTTTTAAAGATAAATATAATCTTGTAACTTTACTATTTTGAATATTTCTCAGAAAAGTTAATAACAATGCTTGAAATTCATCAGGTATGACTCAAATAACTTCGCTAGCCATGAAAATTCTCAAAAGTACTTGAACGCTGTCATTTCATTCTTTATTTTTGGTAAACCGCCTATAGAAAGTTGGTTCTCTTTCTCGACAGTTAAGTGATAGGTGTGTTTTAAAAAAGCGAACAACGAAAAGCTGCCGCTGTTTCAATTGTGAGTATTTGCCAATAATATTACATATTATTATAAAGAACAAGTGTTTGAAACACCAAGATTTCAAAAAAAAAATGTGTTTTTTACACATTCATAACTAGATGGCGTTGGCGTTGGCGTCAAAACAGTAACATTAGATCAGTATCTAGAACTCGTTTGTTTTATTTCACACTCAACTCAACCTTACATTAGATATTCATTAAGTTCAAATTAATCGTTTTAATAGTATTGGCTGACCATCCCGGCCGGCCGGCACTGGACAGCAAGAGCGGCTTTCCGAATTATCTTTGATTGCAATTGAAAATCAGCTGTTGGTAGAATTAAAACGTTCACAAACTTTTTACGCTGGTGGTGGTAAAGATAATTTGAATTAGAATACATTTTTTTTTCTATTCTTGTATTCAAAGTTCACGATTATTGGTATGATGATAAAGTTGTTGTGGTGAAGCTTTTGTTATCATTATTTATTACTTACTATTAACATTATATTAGTTAATAGTAGTGTAGCAATTCAGAAAAATCAGCATTACTGCACTGATGACACGTGGTAGTACGAGATTTTTTTTAATACGTATGTAGTAGTTAGGTCAAGATTCCTTGGCTTGCCCCCTGTAAAGGCATCAAGCACGCCACTGGTCTACCCGTGTGACAATAATTCACTCAAATGCGTTCATGCATGAAGAAGTAACAAACATACAATAAATGTTTCTTATCAAGTATATTATTCTGTTTATTCATATAATGTGTAATTGTGTTTATTACATGTAAATTACATTTTGAAATATTTCAATGTAAATTATGTACTACATTTAAAAACATAAAAATAGTAGTTCACCGGTATCGGGAACAGGATCCGATCGCCTAACGAGAGCCTCCTTAGGTGTTGGTCGAGACTCTTGGCTATTAAGCCATTGGCCGTCACGACTATCAGCACAATGATTGCTCTATCCACTTCCCTTATTATTTTTATCCAATAAAAAGTTTTTTTTTATTTCTTTTCTACTTCAGTGTACTGATGTACAACACGTGTCAATTGAGTCATGAGTAAAGTTAAGAAGGTCATGTGTATGTACTAATCCGTCGCTTTTTTGTGACCATTCGAATTTGGTCGGGTAGCCAGCCGTTATCTACATGTTTGCTTTTCTTATTATATTTTCTTATGTACGAGATATTCGAAGCTGTATTTTCACTATATATCACTTGATTATACGCACTAATTATTGGTAAATACCTTCACATATTGTATTAAGCCAGTTTCTTGTACGTTGACGTCAAACTTAGGGCATCGTTGTCTCTACTTTTAGCAGGATTATTCAATAACGCGTGCATGTGCGCTTTTGGAACTGATATGTGCTTATAATAAACGTCTAGCGGGACTGAAAACCGATTTCAGAGAGCTCATTAGTTTTCTCGTTAAAGCGCTGTGACATATTTTCGATTTTTCAAAAAAGTGCTATTACTCGAGAATTATACATATTTCTATAAATCGAATTCTGTCACATATGCGCACATATGAAGAGCTACCCGTGTATGTTTATAGTACAACCGCACATATAATAGTTTTAGAGATACACGATTCTGCAAAACGTTACTCCAGCAGGAAATGCAATATCTCGAAAACCTGAAGACGCACCGATTATATTTTCGGGGCACATCTTTGCACAAGCATAAGCTACCTGCTCATATACAATTTTTTTCTCTCCGATTAGTTTTTAAAAATTTTCTTGCTGCGGTAACGTTACCCCAGCTGGAATCGTTTTTTCCATTTTTTTCCAAAACGACAAGACGCACTAATTTTATATGTCGCGCACATCTACACCAGATGACGCACTAATTATACGTTCCACTCATATCGCTCTACGTGCAACTTTCCAGCTGCGGTAATGTACACTCTCGCGCAAACTATTCAGTTTAGAAAAAAATGATACTAGAAACCTCAGTATCATTTTTGAAGACCTATCCATAGATACACGCATGGGTTTGATGAAAAAAAAAAATTTGAGTTTCAGTTCTATGTATGGGGACCCCCAAAATTTATTGCTTTTCTTCTATTTTTGTGTGAAAATCTTAATGCGGTTCACAGAATACATCTACTTACAAAGTTTCAACAGTATAGCTCTTATAGTTTCGGAAAAAAGTGGCTGTGACATACGGACGGACGGATAGACAGACAGACAGACAGACAGACAGACATGACGAATCTATAAGGGTTCCGTTTTTTGCCATTTGGCTACGGAACCCTAAAAAAGGCGGTTTTTGTGAATCGACTTAATCAAAAACACATGCTAGTGAGTGGTAGAATGCATTCAAAAGTAGTTGAGATGTAATGAAAGATTTGCCTCACTGTCTGGTAATGCATCAAAGTCTTCAACTAAAGTTAAAAAACGCGAAAGCGAAGGAAATAGTGACTGAAATCCCAGTTCAAGTTTGAGAGAAATAGCAGCTGAACTTTTTGTGTCTCACGAGTCAATCCGTATCATTTGAAACAATCACTGGAGTATAAAACATGTTCCCACTTGACTAATCCCAAAAGATCTGAATTTTTTCTATGCTAAAACGAATTGATTCCAACCCAACAATCGTAAAACACATTATCAGTGTTGGCGAGACGTGATGATGTTGAAATCATGTTGACTATTTTATTTAACTATCGCGGTGTTGTACACTTGGTATTCTTGCCAGAAGGCCATATTGTAAATAAAGAATATTATTTGAATATTATATAGCGACACGAACACTAACGACTTGAGAGATCAGATAAAATAAAATAATTTGGAATAATAGCTAACATTTTTGTGTTATTCACCTTTACCACCTTTACACCAGATAATTAAGGGTGAGTTGCACCATTTAACTATAATGAGAACCAGCCGTGAAACGGCTTTTTTTATGGTGGGAAAAATCATGCATTGACATCCCCCGCCCTTGGGCGGAGCGGGAGATAGTGTCAGACTCTTACTAACCGGCTGGGTCCCTGCTGTTGCTGACAACTCCTTGAGGTGCGCGGAAACAGTGCGCGCCGTCGACGACTTGGGCTTGGTCCGGACAGTGAGCTACCCATTGCTCACTGTCCGCAAACCCGCGTCTACGTAGGCCGGAAATCGGGATCATAATCCCGGTGACGGCCGCGGCGATAACGCCGTTGCCTGATGCGTTCGGCCTTCTCCTTTGCGAGCCATGAAACGGCTGCCTATTGGTCAATTCGAAGATTTGACAACAGTTAACGGCTTTATTATCGTTATAGTTAAATGGTGCAACTCACCCTAAGTCTACACTGACTAGGATTTAAGTTCTTATACAACTATTATACAGTTGTTATAAATACAAAAAACACTTTAGTATCAAAACTTTTTTCTCCTACTATTTCAATAATACCACATTCAAAATTTTTGGTTGTAACCTCCTTTTCTCAGGTCACGCTTTCATTAGACGGACTCTACCAACAGATTTGAAACAGATGTCATTTGAATCGTCTAGTTGAATAGAGTTTACGGCGATATGCGTCAAAAGTATGGGGTTATGGTTTTATAAAATATTTTTGTTTTAACCTAACCTGTTTAATATCTATTGGTGGGTAAGTGGGTAACTAAGGCTTTCAGTCTCGATACATTTTCGAGTCCCGGGACTATAAAATCGAGACTAGTCCAGTCCCGGGAATCCCGGGAAAAACGAGACTTTCGAGACCCAATAGAAAAAAAAATTATATTCGAATATTAGGTATTTGTCATTTTGTATTATATTTATGTACATAGTTAGGTTTTAGTATAAATAGTTTATTTAGTATTTAAGTTTTTTATGTACATATGTATTAAAATAATTTGTATAAATAAATTTAAATATTAGGTATTTAGACAATCAATATAACACATACTAAATACTTAACTATATTAAAAACAGCATTTCCGTATTGTTTTTCTTCTACCGTGGTGTTACAATCGCGTAAAATAACAATGACTAGTTATTTTTTGTTTTTTTTTTTTAAGTGAGCATCTAAAACTCATGATGCATTTAGCCTTTCAATCGTGTCAATTAGAGACATGATAGAAATGATAGCGCGTTTATTGTTTATTGAATTAATGTGATTTCAGTAATGTGGGTATTTTGTAACAAAATAACAGATTGTCAAAAAGTAGATACAGAGATCTTAAGAATTTGGAATGTATTAAACATTCTGGAAAACGTTCAACATTGTTTGTAAGTCATACATAGAGTTAAACGCAGAGGTTTATTTTTTCTTCGCCAAATCGCGGCATGGCGGAGAGAGTTCTGGTGAAAACTCATGGTAGAATGGCGTCAGCGACTGTTGCAACCCAGTGCTGGGCACACCATAGTTGTAGCGGTAAGTCCCCTCATTGAGGAGTGGCTGGAAAGATAACACGGCGTCTTTACCTTCCGCATGATGCAGGTCCTCCTCGGACATTGTAAACTCGGGAGGTTCCTGCTTTGGTACAGGCCATGATCCGGAACGTAGAAGAGTGGTAGGCAGTAGCTTCTTTCTGCGAAGCAGTAATGCTAGCAAGGGAGAAGGCTGCACGCGTGAGAGAACGGGCTTAAAACCCTACCCACCGGGTTCTCGATCCCAATTTCCAGCCACCGTAGGCGCGGGCTGGCGGAGTGGCGGACGGCAAGCAAAATGGGTAGCTCGCTGGCCGACCGTCCCAGTAACCATCCGGACTGAGCCCAAGTCGTCGACGGTGCATAGTGTTCCACGCGCTTCTCAAGATGTCAGCAAAACCGTAGGGGCTGGAGCCATGGGTTGAACGAAGACAAAGAAGGAGCAGAAGAGGGTTTTAGTCAGTAAAAGTCTGAAATGCCCTGTCACAACGCCCTAGGGCGGGAGATGTCGATAGGAGATTTCCCACCTAAAAAAGAGATGTTAATCTTTTATTACTTTATTGTCATATTGAGGTTTTAGTAAACGGTTAACCTTTTGAATGTCTTAAGTTACACAGTTTGACATAAGCAATTGTCTTTCTATTGTGTCCTTCGATGAGTTAAGCTAGGTTTTCTTTTGCAGTCAAATCTAGCTACAACCTAGGGATATTTAAGTCGAGAGAGAATGGGTTAATTTTAGGCAAGCGTGCTTTATCGTTGACCACTACGACGCTTACCATTTGGTGAGATAGTGGTCAAACGCGAGATAAACAAAAAACTCGTGAGCTATGCCATTGTCCCGTTATGTTTTGGAGTATTTATGGTTGCTCGAAACCTATCAAACGGCTATTCAATCAGTGATTTACTTAATTTTTCATATTATACTTTTAAAGATATAATTTCTTTATTATTGAGGGTTTGAAAGGACCCAACTTCCTTTCAAAAAAAAAAAAAAGTTTTTCTGGAAATCTAATTTTGAAGGCAAAAATTCAAAACGGTAACGGTGCTGTTAAGTGTTGCATCGTACTAGGCAGTATCTAGTTTAGTTGATTTGTTTTTTTTTTTTAAATTCTACGCAAGTCTCGAAAGTCTCGTTATTTATACTGGAGGTATGAGTCTCGAGTCTCGAAAAAGAGGAAAAATCGTCGAGACTTCCGGTATTTTGAGACCGAGACTCCCGGGATAAAAGCCCTAGTGGGTACTACCAACAGATTTCAAACCGGTGTCAAAAATTCGTACCTTGCTAAGATCTTTCGATTGAGATACATTTTAAATTATTGGTTGATTTAAGATTGTTAGGTTAGGTTAAAATAAAATATTAAATAAAACCTAAACTCAATGTTTTTGAGGTATGGTGCCTTAATAAAAAGAACTCTATTCAACTAGACGTTTCGAATGACACCTGTTTCCAATCTGTTGGCAAGGTATAGGCACCAAAATCAAAAATCAAAATCAAAAATATTTTTATTTCACATAGGCCTACATGGGCACTTATAAAACGTCAGAAGTTAGTGCACGGTTCCAAATTGGTCGTTTCCTATGGAGAAGAACCGGCAAGAAACTCCATGGTTACTCTTTTAAAAAAGTGGTTGTTTTACAATATTGATAGATGTTATGTAAGAACAGTGTAGACCAGTCAAATATTGTACACAAAAGCACAATCAAAATTTTCTCAGTAAAAAACAAAGTAAGTCGTAATAGGAAGTAGTCTAAGAGTTCGTGGAGTATACAGTGTTCTCACATTTACAATACAAAAAGAGGCTATATAAAAAAAAAAAAACAGGAATAATATAATAATTACAACTATCAATAAAATATTAACAAAATAAATTACTAACAAATTTATGACAGTTGAAATAAAAATAAAAATATTGCAAAAGCAATGTGTCAGAGAAAAAAAAAATGTATATATAATTAAAAAATATTATTAAAACAAAGGTGGAGCAGTTAATAGACAAAATATTGATGATTTACCAGGGGGCCACATGTGCAGAGGTAGTCATTGCCAAACAAGCGTGTCCTCGACATAGTCTTTAACTTTGTAATATGCTTTTTCGGTTAGGACACGCTTGATATGACTTTTGAATTTTCCCTCACTAAGTTCTATTACCGCCTCTGGCAGCTTATTATAAAAGCGAATGCTGTTAACTAAGAATGACTTGCTAGTCTTAGCTAGTCTCCATTTGGGTAAGACAATTTCGTGTTTACTATGTGTATTTTTGTTGTGAAAATCGCTTCTGATTTTAAAGAGTCCTAAGTTTTTACGTACATACAAAATGCTTTCCAAGATGTAAAGAGAAGGCAGAGTAAGTATATGATTTCTTCTTCTCTCTTCAAAAACACTGTTTCTGTAATAACATCTAGTTTTTTGCTGTCAAGAATTAGATTGACGTCAACTTGAGGGACATTTGGCAATGAAAACTTTATACATTTAGTTTTAGTTGCATTTAATAAGAGATTATTAGCTGCAAACCATTTCGAAAGGACAGCCATGCAAACGTTTCTGTCTACTTTAAAAATAAGAGAGGTGTCATCAGCAAATAGAATTATATCGGATAAATTAGCCATCATGAAGGGAAGGTCATTAATATAAACTAAAAAAAGGAAAGGGCCTAGAATTGAACCTTGAGGCACGCCCATCTTTACTAAAGACCCCGAGGACATCACCCCATTAAAGGATAATTTTTGCTGCCTGTAAGATAAATAGTAAAAAACAAGATCAGCAGCTCGTCCACGAATTCCGTAATGATGTAATTTACAGATCAGAGTATTATGGTCAACACAGTCAAATGCTTTAGAGAGGTCACAGAATATGCCAATAGCATCCTGGGACTTCTCCCAGGATTCAAAAATGTGACTGATGAGTTTCACTCCTGCATCTGTTGTTGACCTTCCTTTCGTGAAACCAAACTGATGACTATGCAAGTCCCATTTAAATTAAATGTTTTCGTCTTCGATTCTGCTTCCACAATTTGTCAAGCAAAAGGAGACATAAACGGTGCCGGTGTGTGCTGGACGTAGCTCAGAATCCTGAGCAGTGTAAAAGTGTTGAATAGTGTACGACAATAACTATACTAAACAATAAAATAAAACCAAATACTCCCCGGGTTTGATGAATTCAAATCAGCAATTCAAACAGTCCAAACTTTGACAGCTGGTCGATCGGATTATCGATTTTTGATGAATTATCGCGTCAAAAACACGATACACACAGAGTATGTCACTTTATACTTAGGATCTAAATTAAATAATAGATTTACGCAAAATAAACAGAATTAATTAATATTTTCCATCAATATTTTCCACCCACCAACAGATATAAAACAGGTTAGTTTAGGTAAAAAACAAAATATTTTATAAAACCTTAAGACTGTACCGAGCAAACAAGGCGCGCGGAAAATAGGTATTTACAGCAGCGCTGTAGTCGTGTGAGTCGTTACGCACACAATGACAAGTTCGCTCGACGACCGCTTGCAGTTGCAAGATTTTATAAAATTGAGTTGCTGTGTTGAGTGATTAGAATACATAAATACAGATTATTAATGCGGCATGGCATATCGTATCGTATATTAGAAACAATAAATATATGATAGCATAATTTAAAAAAATTGTCGAAGTTCATACATATATTCACGATCTCGCTTACTTACGTAATTGTTAACTGATGTTTACCTTTTTTGTTTCGTGTCCAATACTCAACATATTTTTATTTTAGATGAGACTTACATAAAAAATGATAATGTAGCAGTTAGATTGTCAATCGGTATTATATTGGGTGAGATATTGAGATTTGTGTTGCGTAATATGACTAAAATTGTGTTTTTAATAATTTTTGTTCTAGATACGTTTTTATGTGTAAAGTTATGTAAAAGGTTATTGTTTTATATAAAAGTAGACATACGCATTCAGGGGTGCGTGGTGGCGTACGCGTAATCAAGCATTGAGAAGTGATTCAAATCTTACTTTAAATATTTTAACACACATACCTACTACGTACATAGGTACACTAACCTATTCATATAGATTCCTACAATTGTTTATTAAAAGCTTGTAATAAAAATAAAAAGGTGAAAACACAACGTGTAGTACGCAAGATGGTACTTACTTGAAAGTAATAATCAATAATAATTACTCATGTGGTTGCACGCCCAGGAATTTAAACAAACCAAGGTAGGTTAGGTGCGTATGGTAGGTAGGTATGCAGGGTAGACGGATAGGTAGGCATCTTAATAATAAAACCAGTGTGTAATAAAAAATCTATAATTACCTAATGTAAAAGGCAGCTTGCTTATTTTACTATTTTCAGTTTTTAAAAACATACAAAAACTCAGGGAGATGTAATATATTCATTAAACTGGATGTATCGGAAAGGTATGGTCATATATTATGTCCAAGGAAGTCAAATTTTTACCATACGTTTTTCATTGGTCAGCGTTTCCTAAAAACGTAATGTAACTGTTATAGTAAGTATTTTAATAATATGATTAAATTATCGTAATTATATTTATACTATTAACCTAGCTCTTAAAATGCTGTGTGTAAAAGGAATATAATTTAGAAAATACATAAATGATCGCAAAATACATATACATATATGAATGGCTTAAGCCAGCAAACACTGGCCTCAGTTTAGCCACTGAGGCCAGTGTTTGCTTTATCTTTTTCAAATTCATATGTACTTTCTAAGTTATGTTGGGCAACGTTGACAATAGTGAAGGAAAACATCGTGAGAAAACCTTTTTTTTATGGTGGGAAAAATCATGCATTGACATCCCCCGCCCTTGGGCGGAGCGGAAGATAGTGTCAGACTCTTACTGACTAAAAGACCCACCCCGTTCCTTCTAGCCTTCATACCGGGGCTCGAGCGCCCTTTCGGATAACCCTGGCTCCAGTAGGCTTCGACCCGGCTGGGTCCCTGCTGTTGCTGACAACTCCTTGAGGCGCGCGGGTACAGTGCGCCGGACAGTGAACTACCCATTGCTCACTGTCCGCAAGCCCGCGTCTACGTTGGCCGGAAATTTATTTTATTTTATTTTATTTTATTTATACTTCATGCACATAAAAGTACAGAGGCGGACTTAATGCCTTAGGCATTTTCTTCCAGTCAACCTTTGGGTGGTGCAGAGAAAAACAGTGGTGGGTGCAATAAGAGAAAGAGATAAGGTGATTCCGAGAATTGATATACTAATAAAACATAAATATAACAATACACTTACAATAATATAATATATACATACTCAAATTAATAAACTGCATACATATATACCCTAATATAATCAAACAATTGGTTCAAATCGACAATTGCAAAACTTTAACGCTGTGATGATACTACTGCCAACCTCTTGCGAATTATCTCGCGAACTTTAGTTTTGAATCCTAATCGGTTTGTTGCCATCCTGATCTCCTGGGGGAGCGCATTCCACAAAGAAATCGCTTGAACAAAGAAAGAATGGTGAAGAAAGTCAGTATGGTGAATGGGACATTGAAGTAGGCGGTTATGAGAAGAGCGCAGATTTCTATTGTGGTTGGCGCGAGAGGTCTCTGCCGCCGATCGCCCCCACGAGGGCACGGCGATCCTCCGTCCAAGCAGGGCACACCTCGACTGTGTGCTCCACCGTGTCCTCCGAGCGTTCCGCACAGTGGCGATACCCGGGAGTCACTTCCGCATGAAATCGTGAGAAAACCTGGACTCGTAGGTATTATTTAAACTTAAAATTACCAAACCGTCTAGTTTTCTGTATGAGAAAAGGCCTTTGCTCTGTTGTGGGATAGTTACAGGCTAGTATTATTATTATATGTATATTATAAATTTAACTTACGTCGTTGGAAGAATTTTCATCTTCATTTTCTTTATTTGCACCAGACAGATCTACAATAAAACTAATATCTTGTAATAACCAAATTTTTCAATATAATAAAAGCATGTCTTAGAACTGGAAACATATTTATCTTGAATCTGTACAGTAATATAGCTTATCTATCAGAATTCAGTAATAAAATAAAATAAAAAATAAAAAAGCCTTTTATTTTTTGCACACAATAAATTTACACTTATAATAATATAAAAAAAAACTAATAATTAGTTATTAGAGAGGGGTTCTTGCAAAATTAGTTTTGCAAGAACCCCTCTCATTAGAAGGTGAAGGCCTCCTCCAGGGACCACCACTGCTGTCTGTCTTCTGCTACTCTCATCCAGTGAACACCTGCTACTGTGATGTCATCTGTCCAGCGTGTATTTGGTCTACCCAGGATTCAGTAATACTTTATAATAAATAATTTAAATAAGCTTTAATCATAATGGTGGAAGTATTCATTTTATGCGTATCGAATATTTGATGAAAAGTTGCATCCGCCATCTTGGATTTTAAATTGCTTGCCAGATTTGAAATCGCCACCCCCAAAAACCTATTACACGACACCCATATAGAATTTTCGAGAAAAAGTTGCAGCGGCCATCTTGGATTTTAAAATGCATGCCAGATTTGAAATCGCAACCCCCAAAAACTCATTACACGACACCAATATCGAATTTTTGTGAAAAAAGTTGTAACGGCCATCTTGGATTTTAAAATGCATGCCACATTTGAAATCGCCATCCCCAAAAACCCATTATACGACACCCTCATTGAATTTTTGGGAAAAAAAAATAAAGAATACATCCGCCATTATGGAAAAAGCTATAGTATGGGTAAAAGGAAATAAACATGTAAAATAAAAATACGTACTTTTTATGAAAGCGGCTTTTTTTTTCGGAAATGAGCGCCAACTTTCTTCTTTAAATATTTTTCCTTACGCTTTCCCATTTTTTACTAAAAACAAATATTTGATAAAAAACTAACATTCAGGCGAACATAGAACCTCCTCCTTTTCGAAGTCGGTTAAAAACATTTAGGTAGGCATAATACTAAAAAAACAATAACTGTGACTTATACTTTTCAACTGTTTGCGGCAAGGTATACGTACACAATAGATCGTGAATTATCGTTAGCGGCGCGTCGATCCACGATGAGACGTGATCCCGCTCCGAGCTCTCGTGGATGACTGAATTTTCGACCGGTATACAATGCGTATGATTCAAATCAGTGCAAAAATAACAAAAAAAATATACACTTCTGGACACATCTATTGGCCCACCTTAGAGTTTAGGTTTCGAAGGCCCCTACCGAAATATGATTGCTAGATTGAACAAAAACTGTTGATGCAGTTTTAAACCTGCTACATTTTACCATCTTTTTCGATCGTATTGTTTTAAATTTGAATTCAGAATACCATGCGACATGGAGCTACGCCTAACAAGTCGGATATGCGCCTTGTTAAAGGCAATTGATTTTTGAATAAAAAACATGTTTTATCAAATAAAGGTTTAATTTAATAACGCGTGTTGCCTTCATGGGCATCTACCACAGCTCTCATACGATGAGGCATTATCTCCCATTCCTCTTCTATGGCAGTTTTCAACTCCTGCATCGTCTGGGCAACTGGCTGACGAGCCCTAACACGTCTTTTTAGCTCGTCCCACATGTGCTCAATGGGGTTCATGTCTGGGCTTCTGGCTGGCCAGTCCATAACTGTGATGTTCACATCCCGAAGATATTCCTTGACGATGCCGGCCGCATGGGCTCTTGCATAAAAAGGAAATTTGGGCCCACACAGTCCACGTATGGTATCACGTGAGGTTCTAAGCACTCACGAATGTACCTTTCAGCATTTAATGTTGGCAGCCGTGATTCTGTAACAACCTCAAGTTGAGTTTTGCCGCTCGCGGATATACCGCCCCAGACAGTCTATGAGCCACCGCCATAAGCAACCCTCTCTTCAAAGCAGCATTGTGCAAAACGCTCTCCCTTACGTCGGTAGACCTTCTTCCTTCCATCATTGCCATGTAACACAATTTTAGACTCATCAGAAAAGAGTACACGGCTCCAATCTTGCTGTGTCCAATTTAAATGACTGCGTGCGAAATGAAGGCGCGCTGTTCGGTGGGCTCGCGTTAGTTTGGGCCCATTAGCTGGCTTGTGTGGTACCATATCACGTTCTTTTAACCTTCTCCGAACAGTTCAAGCGCTCACAGATACTCCGTGGAAGTCGCGAAGTTGGTTTTGTATCTCAATGGAGGTAAGGTGACGATTTCTCAAGCTGGTCGTCACGATGAATCGATCCTGCCTTTCAGTTGTGACCCGAAATCGTGGCCTTCCTTGGCGACGAACAAAGCTGCCAGTCTCTAGGTACCTCCGATAAACATTTCGGACCGCAGATCGACTTAAATTAAGTTGAGCACTCACGTTTCTTTTATTTTTTTTTTTTTATTCATTTCATCAACAAATTTACATTTGTGTCGAATGCTTGAAAAAATTTACAATATATAAACAACACAAAAAAAAAAAAGAACACAATACTTAAAATTAAAATTAAAACATCAATTTTTAGAGAAATGTTGGTACAGTAATTGATCTGGTAAAGAAATAAAATTACATTCCACAATCCACAAGTCGTCACCACATCAAAATCATAATTTAATTACAATAAAGAATAAATGAAAACTAAATGTCAATAAAATGAGAACAACGTCAATAAATGTAAATGTCAAAAAGGAAAAAAATAACAATAATATAATGTCAATAAAATTAGAAATGTTATCTCAAAAAATAAAAAAAAACTAAATGTCAATAAAATGAGCTTTGGCTGTGTCCGGCCTGAATAAGTGCCCCACAGCTTGGGCGGCGACTTCAGGTGAAATATCCATAGATTATTGATAGAACCTCACCTTAATGTTAAGAATAAGTAATGTTTGTTGCAAAACCAAAGATATCAATCACTTTTTCAAGAATTAAATCCAAGTAAACCAATAAAACCAAGTTTTCTTAGTATTCGATTGTTTGATATCAACAAACAGGCTCCAAATTGTCTTTTGTTTCTTTAAATTCTGTGTTCGAAATTCAAAAAAAGACTATTGAATGAAATTGTTAATGTGCCAGGTTCAAAACTGCATAAAAACTTTTTGCTCGACCCAATATAAAATTTTAGCTAGGAACGAAACTGAAAATACAAGGTGGGCCAATAGATGTGTCCAGAAGTGTATAATAAAATAACCAAGCGACATTTCGAAAATATAAAAACTATAAATTGTAGTATGATTATTAGAGATTAATATGAATCAAAGTTTGTGAAAAAATCAACAGTTTAATAACACAATTCAACTAAACGTGAGCACGCTATTTTATGATTTTTGTCCAACTTTACATATTTTTTGTTTATAATCTATGTAATATTTTTATTTTTTTTTCCAAATCGCTAACACATTCATTGTGGCGTTCATTACATATTTTTATATGCTAATCATGGTAATAGTATTGATTATACCTATCACTTTAACGGTGACGACCGTTTTGACTTATTTTGCCCGGCGCAGTCTTAACCCCATACTCTTATTCAACTAGACGCTTCGAATGACGCCTGTTTCAAATCTGTTGGTGGGTTGTCATTTTTGGGGACAGTTTTACGCAATGTCCTTTGTCAAATATTTTTGTAGAATCGTAAGGAGCTCGCCGAGCTGCAGCCAAAAATTTATCAAAGTACTATGTTATGAATACTTATATCTAAGATCTAAAACACTTAGGTTAGGTTAACATAAAAAAAAATCTAAACCCCCTATTTTTCAGAGATGTCGCCATAGTAAAAAAAACTTGCCATGCTAAGATCTTCTGATTGAGATACATTTCAAATCTGTTGGTCGATGTTAGAGTAAGGGGACGTTTTGATGCATTATCCTTTCTTAGAGTGTATAAGCGCCCTTACAATGTATTTCACAGAGATAAATAACAAGATAAATCTCGTTTGTCCGTAGCTGAAGTGAAGCGGGTAGGAGACACAGTGCTAGGCATGGCGACGCAGTGTGTGCAAGCGAAGAATGTGAACAAGACGTCGCCGCAGACTTTAAGCAATCTGTGCCTGAAGATTAACGTGAAGCTTGGTGGTATTAACTCGATCCTCGTGCCCTCCCTGCGTCCTAAGGTATATTCGTGTTCACATTTATTTTGAGGGGTTAATACAGTTGTTGTTATTTGAAAAAATGTTTTCCATACAATTTTGTTAGAAATGGCAGCAGACTATTAACCATATATTGTTAACTTAGCTGGATATATCCGACAAACACTCGCATTTATTCTGCGAGGATCGCAAATCCATGACTAAATCCTCCATCTGGTCAGCTCTTCTGTCTCTATGAGGATTTCGAGCTAAACGAGTTGGAGTCCCCAGTCGCAAACACACGACTCTGGCGAATAGGACACGAAAACATTCGTCGGATCAATCCGACACTGGTGGTTAAAGGCTTAAACCCGCTAAAGTGTATCGCAAGTGATTAAATCAATTTGAACTATTTGTAAGCAATTACACAACTTGTATGAGACAACAATATTCTGTAATAGTTTCGAACCGAACCGCGTTTGCCCAAGACCCATAATCGCCAAAAAATTGTAACAGGTTTTGTGGTTAAATTAGTTGAAATGACAGCTGAAATGCATAGGACCGGTTGTTATGGCGACACTTGGTCGAGGCCTATGTCCAACTGATGATGATGAAATCGTTATCGGTCCAAAATGTTAATCGTTGGTACATTTGGCAGGTGTTCAACGAGCCGGTGATCTTCCTGGGTGTGGACGTGACGCACCCGCCGGCTGGCGACAACAAGAAGCCGTCCATCGCGGCCGTGGTGGGCTCCATGGACGCGCACCCCAGCCGCTACGCCGCCACGGTGCGCGTGCAGCAGCACAGGTACACCCGCGTGCAATACCATACCGCACTCCTAAGTCTGTGTACATATACATATTATCACTAATTTGACTATTATTTGCGGCACGATTTACGAATGTAAGCGCCACTGTTTTGCAAACTCGTTTATAAATAAAAAACCAGATGGCTTGACAATATTTTATCATCGTATTCTCATTGTATCACTGGTTCATAAATATTATGTAAAAAATTCGATATTCGATTAAGCCAACTCAGGCTTGACCGATTTCTTAAATTTCTTAATTTTTTGTTAATCTACATATAACATACGACCTGTGTGCCAAATTTCATAACGCTAGGACAATTGGAAGTGGCCTAAAGGTTTTGATTACTGGTGAGTGAGTCAGTGTCAAAATTTGCCATATTCACAGGGTCATATTTCAGGATCTACTGAAGCTATATCTATGAAATTTGGCGTACTGCTTTAGTACTGGTATATGATTATGTAGGTACAATTTTATCTCTGTACTTGCAATAGGCACTGAGCTACAGAGTGGTCAAAAGTGGGTCGAAACGGTTCGTGTAAATAGTGCATGGCATGCGCGCGGCGTGTTGCTGGAATCTGGCCTGCGCACTACCGTGCGCTTAGATCACTATTTAAAGTTAGAAACTTCAATTGAGAGAAGTAGCCTTCGTGCTTGGTTATACGAAAAAATAAATGGATATCTCACTGCATAGGTAACTGCATAAAAACATTAACTCGTGAGTTTTAAACCCCATAATGAAATCATTCCCAGTGGCGAGTACACGCGTAAACCGCGCCGTGAGTTCCGATTCTTACGCGAATTTACAGTTTTTGCGCTTGTGCACTGCGTCCGATCCGATCCCGAGACAACACGGCCCGAGAATACGTACCGAATTTGGATGTTGAGTGTGCACTGCCGATCCAAGATTATGTAGCGATACTTGATTGAAAACTCTTCCACCGTGTATGATTGCATGCATCGAATAGCGTAGAGTAGTTTTTAGTCGCGGCTAGTTGCTGCGCTGGCCACTGAACTGTGATCGCAGACACAAAGATTCGTAGTACTTCGGCTACTTCGGTCCATGTTATCTCGGAGTCGGGTCGGGCACAGTGCGCAAACGCACTTACGCTGTTTTTTTATTTTTCCCTTTCGCTTCGCTCATCACACCTCCACTGCTCTCGTCAATGACAAGCGAGGGCAGGTGTGCGAGTTGCACCGACTCACCGTTAGGGTTCTATAAGTAAGTAGATGGGGCCGTCTTATGGAGTGTGCACACTGCAGATTTTTTATCGGCCGATAGTTTAGTTGGTTTGCTGGTATTCAGCTGCTTCTAGTGACGCAGGAGGCTGATCCCAGGTAACTTGGGAACAGGCTAGGAAGACCAATAGATTTCTTAGATAGCTAGTGGATATGAGCAAATAATATGGGAGTGCGCACATTATCCAATCTAAAATCGGTCGATAAAATAATCTGAAAGGCGTCCCGATTCCCTTTTGGTGATTCTGTCGCTCTCATTCCAAGACACACTATGCATGCGCGAAGACGCATCATGCGCAGCGCCATGAAATTCAAAATTGAACATAGCAAACAATTGGCCGACCATGGTAAACAGTGTGTGCACTCGTTTTTTATTAAATTATATATTATAAGCCTTTGACTCAGCCTGATAGCGACTCAACTATCGGCCGATACAAGTCTGCAATGTGCGCACTCCCTGCGCGTACCTCCATCCTATTTATCGAAACCATAACATTGGACTGTGGCCATACCCGAAATACACAAAAAAGGGAACAGCCGATAGCCAAAGATATGTCCCAGATCCAATTCAACCTATTTTTTTATTTTTGTGACTAAAACGCGTTTTATTGTTAAATAATGAATCATCCCTTTTATATTTTTGTTTAAATGGCTTGATTATTTTTTGTTTTTTTTTTACAAAATGATACACTGTTTAGTTTGGTTTTATGTAAAAAAGTCAATGAAAAATCAGTAATAGTATTGTCTACACAATATTTATAACAATTAGGAATTCCAGTAGGTGGATTTCAAACTTATTATTGTTTTGTAATTCTACGTGAACGCTGGCGGGCCGCTAGTCTGAAGGCGGAACGACTTGTAGCACCCGAAGCGACGCCCACTCTCGAACACGACGATACAAGCGCATGAGCACTTAAGCATCGCGTCGGGTGACACAAGTGTGTGTGTTAACTGTGACGTCGCCACGTTTCAGACAAGAGATTGTACATGAGATGAGCAGCATGGTGCAGGAGTTGTTGATAATGTTCTACAAGAGCACGGGCGGGTTCAAGCCGCACCGCATCATCATGTACCGCGACGGTATCTCCGAGGGACAGTTCCTGCACGTGCTACAGCATGAGCTCACCGCCGTCAGAGAAGCTTGTATCAAGGTGAGCCCATCCATCTACAGCTTAACTAACGACGTTGACGTTTTCTGACATAAGCTTGGTTTTTTAAAGTAACGTTATGCTATTCTCTCTTGTGTTGTACATATCTAATAGTATTTCCAATGTGGAAGTCCAATACGAAAGTAAAATTAATTAAATATTACGTAGCTATATTTGCGTTGTGCAAACAGTTTAAGACCTTGACCACACGCAAAATCTTAAGTTATTCTATAAGTAAGTAATAGAGATGCGCCGAATAGTGGTTTCACCGTATAATCGAATACCGAATAATATTCGGTTAAGTTCTTACCGAACCGAATATACTGCCGAATAATTTGGTTCCCGTTTGGGTCCCTGTATCAAGTTTTACAGCGCAAACGTTTGTTTTCGGGATGAGAAAAGAAATAGGCTTTTGCCACATAGAGCTGAAAACTTGACCTTGCATCATACTCAACCGCTGCGTCATTTTAAATATTAAATTTTAATATTTACATACATATAAATAAAATTGGAGTTTGTTTGTAATATTGAAATAACTGCTTTTTACTACATGCGTATGAATATATATGCATATAGTAAAAAGCAGGTAAACCTTACATAATGTGGGGTCCAGGGAATTTGTAATTAACTAGCATTTAAGTCTTTGGTGTATCGCATTACTGTATATTTAATGAACCTTGTCATAATGAACCAAATAAAGCTTTATTATTATTTCCTTTATTGTCCATTTTAATATATTTGTTACATTTTTAAATATTCCTTAAAAGATATATAAAAAAAAAACATTTAAAAATATAAAAAATAGTGTCCCACCGGTATCGGGAATAGGGTCCAAGCTACCGGCGGTCAGGGCTCCAGAGAAAGGAACCTCCTGACTATACGAGCCGTGTCCAGAAGTACCGCTTTCTAAATCAAGCCCTTGATCCAGTCGCCTAACGAGAGCCTCCTGAGGTGTTGGTTGAGGCTCTTGGCTATTAAGCCATTGGCTGAAACGACTATCGGTACAATAATCGCTGAATCCACTTCCCACATATCGACAACTTCGCGAGCCAAGTCAATATACTTGATTTGTTTATCTTTCTCGGATTTCGCGAGGTTCTCGTCATGCGGAACGGATATGTCAACAATCATTGCACGCCTCTCGCTTCGGTCCACCACCACTATATCAGGCTTATTGGCTACAATAGTCCTGTCAGTGATGATGGACCGATCCCAGTACAACGTGATATCGCCATTATCGAGAACTGGGTCGGGCACATACCTATAGTATGGCACCTCCGATTCCACAAGAGAGTACTTCAGAGCAAGTTGCTGATGGATAATCCTGGCTACAAGGTTGTGTCTATGCAAGTATTCTCCGTTAGCTAGACGAGAACAACCAGAGATAATGTGGCGGATTGATTCACCCGGTCGGTGACATGCCCGACAGATGTCAACCGTGCCGTCCTTCACAATAATCTTATTATTATTATTTCGTTTATTTAAATATTAACATATAAATTATATTTTTAAATATTCAATAATAAAAAAAAACATTTAAAAATATAAAAAATAGTAGCCCACCGGTATCGGGAACAGGGTCCAAGCTACCGGCGGTCAGGGCTCCAGAGAAAGGAATCTCCTGACTATGCGAGCCGTGTCCAGCAATACTGCTTTCTGAATCAAGCCCTTGATCCAGTCGCCTAACGAGAGCCTCCTAAGATGTTGGTCGAGGCTCTTAGCTATTAAGCCATTGACTGAAACAACTATCGGTACAATGACCGCAGAATCCACTTCCCACATGTCGACAACCTCGCGAGCCAAGTCGATATACTTAATTTGTTTATCTTTCTCAGCTTTCACGAGGTTCTCGTCATGCGGAACGGATATGTCAACAATCATTGCACGCCTCTCGCTTCGGTCCACCACCACTATATCAGGCTTATTGGCCACAATAGTCCTGTCAGTCAGAGCCATCAGAGCGATTTACAATCTCCGCCGGTGCGATTCTTTAAGGGAACTGTTTAAAGATATTAACATAATGACAGTACCTTGTCAATATATCTATGAAAACATAATTTATGTTAGAAAAAATCTTCATCTTTTTAGCAAAAGAGGCGATAGACATAATTATGTTACAAGAAATAGGGATCAATTAGTTCAACCAGGTTTCAGACTGGCTAAAGTGGCCTCTTCTTTCATGGGGTACTGTTTGAAATCTATAATATAAAAATGAATCGCAAAATGTGTTGGTAAGCGCATAACTCAACAACGCCTGGACCGATTTCGCTAATTTTTTTTTTGTTGTGTTCGTTATTTAAGGAGAAGGTTCTTATGGAAAAAAAAATGAAAATTAGGGTAGTGTAGGGTAGTGTAGGGTAGAGGAAGGTAGAGTAGGGTAGAGTAGGGTAGAGTAGGGTAGAGTAGGGTAGAGTAGGGTAGAGTAGGGTAGAGTAGAGTAGAGTAGGGTAGAGTAGGGTAGAGCAGGGTAGGGTAGAGTAGGGTATAGTAGGCTGAAGTAGGGGAGAGCGGGAGCGAAGCCGCGCGGGCAAAAGCTAGTGTTATAATAAAATACCTCCCCACATATTAGAACTCAATGAATCGAAATTTAAATCTTGTATTAAACGCACACTATGCAGACAAGCATATTATAAGTTGGAGGATTATATTTAAGATAAAAATGCTTGGCTCAATGCTGGTCCAGCTCCACTACCACTGGGGGCGTACTAATTAGTTGATTAGTTGGAAACTAATATTATTATTTTTTAATTTGAAAGACACAATTGCATTGTATAATGTAGAAGCACTTTTTCCAAGTTTGTGAATGTGAAGCACCATGGAGCATTTTTATTAGGTTACAACTTTTTTTTTTGACATTACGAGCATGGCAGTTGAGAGTTTGTCATGCTCACTCAAATGTCTCGCTGTTGGTGGCACGTGTTATTGGGTCGTTCAGTTCCCTTCAAAATGGTTGAGCTGAGTGGGGCTGATGCACGCGTCATGCTCGTGAACGGGTGCCGTCAGTAATTCAGTTTCTATCTTTTAATTATTTTACATTTTTATTTCACTATCGACATTGTGCTCACATGATAGAAGCAACAAGTAATATGTAACCAAGCATTATATGTAACACATATATGATTTAAAAGAGTGTCCATGGAGTTTCTTGCACGTTCTTCTCCATAGAGACCTACTCTTTGGAACGTGCAATTTAGCTTCACTTTTCTTGGACTGACCGACATTTGACTATTCAAAAATGCCTGTAAATGGTCTATTTGAAATAAATGCTTTGATTTGATTTGATTTGATTCAGTGATGATGGGCCGATCCCAGTACAAAGTGATATGACCGTTATCAAGAACTGGGTCGGGCTCATACCTATAGTATGGCACTTCCGATTCCACAAGAGAGTATTTCAGAGCAAGTTGCTGATGGATAATCCTGGCTACAAGGTTGTGCCTATGCAAGTACTCTCCGTTAGCTAGACGAGAACAACCAGAGATAATGTGACGGATTGATTCTCCCGGACGGTGACATGCCCGACAGATGTCAACCGTGCCGTCCTTCACAATAAATCTCCGGTAGTTATTCGTCATGATAACTTCGTCCATAATTGCACAGACAAAACCTTCGGTTTCCCCAAAGAGGTCACCGAAACGCAACCAGGCTACGGACGGGCCCGGAAAAAGCGTCCGTGAAGCTCCTTGCTCTGCCATACTTCCCTGCGATCGTTAGTGTCAAGCACTATCGATTTGCGCCAGTTCTAGTTAGCCAGGGAGAGCGGGGTGAGTCCCTTGTCCACTGCCACTACATCTCGATGCATACCCACGTCGGCAGCTAGGAAATATTCCCTGAGACTGCATACCTCGCGGTTGTGTAGGGTCTTAGCATTTAAGAAGCCACGACCCCCACACTTCCGCGGGATATACAGCCTCATCACCGACGATCGTGGGTGATGCATTCGGTATGCAGTCAGCAATGTACGGACCCGCCTATCCAGGGCGTCAAGTTCTGTTTGAGTCATTTGAGTACGCCGAAAGAGTACATCAATACCGGCATGACCCAACCGTTGAAGGCACGCATCTTGTTTCCACCTGAAAGAAGGCTATTGAATACCTTTTTCAGGCGTCCAAAGAAACGTTCCTTCAACGATTGCTTCATGTCAGTGATACTGATGCCTAGAGCTTCCGACATACCCAAATACTTATAGGTTTCGGTTGGAGAGAGGGATCTCAGATTTATGGAATCCGTGAGTTGAGTGCTCACGGACTCCACAACCTCCCCTCGCTTTACATGCATGACTGCACATTTGTCCACACCAAACTCCATCCCGATGGCACTACTGAAGGTTTCAGTTACCTTCAGTAGCTCCATCAGTTGCAGATTGTTGGGGGCAAAGAGCTTTAAGTCATCCATGTAAAGGAGGTGAGATATAACCTGACCACCTCTTTTCAACCGATAGCCTAGACCTGAATTCTCCAGCAGTGTGCTTAGAGGATTCAAGGCTAGACAAAACCAAAGCGGACTCAAACTATCACCCTGGAATATACGTCGCTCGATCCTTGCAGGTTCGCTTTTTTTCTATTCCTCTGGATATTTCGACATCCTGGATAGCGGAGGACTGTACTCCATTGCCTCATACACGACATCAGGAAGGTGCGTAGTGTTGTATCAATTTTATACAATTCTAGCACCCTCTTGAGCCATGTATGAGGAACAGAGTCATAGGCCTTTCTATAGTCTATCCAACTTGTCGACAGATCCTTTCGGGAACGTCGAACCTGTTGGCTAATAGTCGTATCAATGAGGAGCAGCTCCTTAGTACCGCGGGACCCGTTCCTACATCCATTCTGAGAAGGCGACATGATCGAATTTTCATCAATATGACTATTAATTTTACTTCTCAGTATGGATGTGAGAACTTTATAGACCGTCGGCAAACACGTGATCGGTCTATAATTTTTAGGCTCCGCAGTACTACCTGATTTATGGAGCAGGTGGGTTATTCCTGTTGTTAGGAACTGGGGCAGCGACCCTGACTCTAAGGCAGACTGAAACTGATATGCCAAGCGAGCATGCGATCTTGTAAACCACTTAATCCAGAAGTTATGCAGCCCGTCCGGCCCTGGAGATTTCCAGTTAGGCAACGGAAGGACTGCACGAGCTACATCTTGGGGGCTGATGTCTATTGCCCCCATTTGTGGTATTGGATCGCACTCTCGCTCGACCTCCTGAGTCCAGTCACCCTCGGTGTGACTAACAGGCACCGACCAGATGCTACGCCAGAATGAACTCATGGCGCCATCATCCGGGAGGCGCGCGTCAGTCACATTTTGGTCCGGTCGCTCCCAAGCCCTATAAACCCACCTTTCATTACTCCAGAATGTGTGATTCTGGGTGTATCGCTCAACCCGCCGCTTATACCTGCGGACACGGTTTGCCCATGCACACACCTTCTGCTTCAGAAAGTCGATGCGCTCTGTGACTCGGGACATATAGTCTCGGGGGCTGATATCAGTCCCCGAAAATGCCCGCCTCACAAAGCGCATCACTCTTGGACGAGTGTTGCCCTCCCTGAAGCAGATTAGTTTGCCGATGAGTGCTCTAGTCCCACCGATACGACGCTCGATCCTGCACTGCCAGACCGGCACAGCTGGTTTTGGTCGTGTAGCTACATCACTGTTTGGGAATTTGACGTGAGCTACACGACATGCCGCTACGGCCGCGCAGTACATGATCGAGTGTGTATCAGTGAGATCTTCGCAGTCATCAAAATAATTTGACAACTGCGAATCCAGAGCAGCCACCAGCGCCCTATTCTTGTTACACATGGGCAAACGAGGTATGCGTGGCTTAAGTTCGGGAGGTATATTGCGATATTCCCGAATCGCACACTCCAAAGCACTCCTCAGTTCACTATTGCTGGTTACTTACGTTAGTGACCGTGTCAGAACTCACCTCGTCTGTGTGGAAAGATATGTAGCTGGACGGTGGTACCACAGCTGGTACCACAGGCTGCGACGGAGGGGTAATGACACGGTCACTCATTTCCGTTCGGAGGCGATCAAGTACAGTATCATCCAACATATGATTACGCAGGATGACCCTCACCTGATCCGACAGTCGTAGGGCCGAAACGTTGACGGCTGGCTCAAGCACCTGAAACAAAGAGAGCATCCGAACACGGTACGCGGTCAGGTTATTTCCTCCCTCTGTAGCCCCATAGTATGAGCGCATTACGTTCTCGTTGATTGATTGCGTCCATCGCATGCGCTGCACACTTCAGCCGGGAGCTGGGACCCTATCAGAGGCCGGTGGGCCTCGAGGTCCTAAACAATCCGGCGGCCGGCGTCCTCCCCGACGACGCGTAGGTGGTGGTGTGGTCGGCGGCGAGTAGTACTCGTCGCTCGAGCTCGACGCAGCTGCTACGGCCGGTGTCACAGCACTCACGATAGGGCTGGGTTCCGGCGGCGGCGAGGCGGAGCTGAGCGACGAGGCCGGAGGTGGTGGGCGTGCACGTCGAGCTGCGGCTCTGGTCAACATTCACTTTTCCTCGTAGAGATTTTTCGTTGTCATAATATTACATGTAGTTAATTCGTAGTTAATTCACGTGAACCCATTTTCGAGAGTTACACGAATTTCACAGTAATTATTATAGGTTTTATTGTATTTCTAAACCTGTTTTTTCTTCAGATAATTCCATTTTAGTAAAATATTTCAATATTTGTATTTTGACAAAATTTAAGGAAAAATTTTTGACACGTCCGGTTGACAGTCAGACCACAGATTATTTATTATTATTATTCCATTTATTATCTATATATACATATTATTTACATTTTTAAATATTTCTTAAAAAGTACATAAAAAAAAAACATTTAAAAATATAAAAAATAGTAGCGCACCGGCATCGGGATCAGGGTCCAAGCTGCCGGTGGTCAGGGCTCCTGAGAGAGGAATCTCCTAACTATACGCGCCGTGTCCAGGAGTACTGCTTTCTGGATCAGGCCCTTGATCCAGCTGCCTAACGAGAGCCTCCTTAGATGTCGTTCAAGGCTCTTAGCTATTAAGCCATTGGCCGTTACGACTATCAACACAATGATTGCTCTATCCACTTCCCACATGTCGACAACCTCGCGAGCTAAGTCAAGAGATTTGATCTGCTTATCTTTCTCAGCTTTCACAAGGTTCTCGTCATGAGGGACCGCTATATCAACAATCATTGTGCGACGCTCTAGTCGATCTATCACCACTATATCAGGTTAATTGGCAACAATAGTCCTGTCAGTGATGATAGATCGATCCCAATATAACGTGATACTGCCATTGTCGAGAACTGGGTCGGGCACATACCTGTAGTACGGTACTTCTGATTCTACAAGATTGTATTTAAGAGCAAGTTGCTGGTGAATAATCCTGGCTACGAGGTTGTGTCTATGCAAATAGTCTCCGTTAGCCAGACGAGAACACCCAGAAATAATGTGACGGATTGATTCTCCGGGCCGGTGGCATGCCCGACAGATGTCAACCGTACCATCGTTCACAATGTATTTCCGGTAATTGTTCGTCATCATAACTTCGTCCATAATTGCAAAGACAAAGCCTTCGGTTTCCCCGAAGAGGTCACCGAAACGTAGCCAAGATACGCACGCTAATAGGTCTACATCGGGCCCATGTAAGGCCCGGTAAAAGCGTCCGTGAAGCTCCTTGCCCTGCCATACTTCCCTGCGGTCATTAGTATCCAGTACTAAAGGTTTGCGCCAGTTCTCGTTAGCTAAGGAGAGCGGGGTGAGGCCCTTGTCCACCGCCACCACATCTCGGTGCATACCCACGTCGACGGCTAGGAAATATTCCCTGAGACTGCATACCTCGCGGTTGTGCAGGGTCTTAGCATTTAAGAAGCCACGACCCCCACACTTCCGCGGGATATACAGTCTCATCATCGATGACCGTGGGTGATGCATCCGATTTGCAGTAAGTAGTGTACGGACCCTCCTATCCAGGGCGTCAAGTTCTGTCTGAGTCCATTTGAGTATGCCGAAAGAATACATCAATACTGGCATGACCCAACCGTTGAAAGCGCGCACCTTATTTTCGCCTGATAAAAGACTATTCAGTACTTTATTCAGGCGGCCAAAGAAGCGCTCCCTCAACGATTGTTTCACGTCATCAGTATTGATGCCTAACGCTTCTGACATACCCAAATACTTGTGTGTTTCGGTTGAACTGAGGGATCTAAGGTGTATGGTATCCGAGAGTTGAATTCCCTCGGATTCCATAATCTCTCCTCGCTTTACATGTATGACTGCACATTTGTCCACACCAAAGTCTATCCTGATAGCACTACTGAAGGTTTCAGTTACCTTCAGTAGCTCCATCAGTTGCAAGTTGTTGGGGGCAAAGAGTTTCAGATCATCCATGTAAAGAAGGTGAGATATGACCTGACCGCCTCTTTTCAACCGGTAACCTAAGCCAGAACCCTCCAGCAGTGTGCTGAGAGGGTTCAAAGCCAGGCAAAACCACAGTGGACTCAGACTGTCACCCTGGAATATGCCACGCTAAATCCTTATCGGTTCGCTGTTCTCCCAAATCTGTCGACATCCCGGATAGTGAAGGACTGTTCTCCACTGCCCCATACATGACATCAGGAAGGTGCGCAAAGTTGCATCAACTTTATACAGTTCTAACACCCTCATGAGCCATGTATGAGGAACAGAGTCATAGGCCTTCTTATAATCTATCCAGCATGCCGACAGATTCTTTCGAGAACGTCGAACCTGTTGGCTAATGGCAATATCGATGAGGAGCAGCTCCTTAGTACCGCGGGACCCGTTCCTACATCCATTCTGAGAGACAGACATAATAGAATTTGTTTCAATATGACTATTGATTTTAGCTCTCAGAATGGATGTAAGAACTTTATAGACCGTCGGCAAACACGTAATCGGTCTATAATTTTTGGGTTCCGCAGTACTACCTGATTTATGGAGCAGGTGGGTTATTCCTGTTGTTAGAAACTGGGGCAGCGACACTGACTCTAAGGCAGATTGGAACTGAGATGCCAAGCGAGCGTGCGACCCTTGAAACCATTTGAGCCAGAAATTGTGCAGCCCGTCCGGCCCTGGAGATTTCCAGTTCGGTAACGGACGAACTGCACGGGCTACATCTTGGGGGCTGATGGTTATTGCCCCCATTTCTGGTAAAAGATCGCATGCGCGCTCGACCTCTCGAATCCAATCACCCTCGGAGTGACTGACAGGCGCCGACCAAATGCTGCGCCAAAATGAACACATGGCGTCATTATCCGGCAGGCGCGTATCAGTCACACCTTGGTCCGGTCGCTCCCAAGTAGTCCCGAGCCCTGTAAACCCACCTTTCATTGCTTTGGAATGTACGATTCTGAGTGTACCGCTCCACTCGCCGCTTGTACCTACGAATACGGTTTGCCCATGCATAGATCTTCTGCTTCAGGAAATCGATACGCTCGTTGACGCAGGGCAGATAATCTCGAGGACTAATATCAGTCCCCGAGAATGCCCGCTTCACAAAGCGCATCACCCTAGGGCGAGTGTTGCCCTCTCTGAAGCAGATAAGCTTGCCGATGAGTGCTCTAGCCTCACCGATACGCCGCTCTATCCTGCACTGCCAAGCAGGGACAGCTGGTCGTGTAGCTCTGTTACAATTAGGAAATTTAACGTGAGCTACACGACATGCTGCTACAGCCGCACAGTACAAGATCGAGTGGGTATCGGCGAGGTCTTCGCTGCTATCAAAACAAATTGATAGCTGCGAATCTAAAGCACACACCAGCGCCCTATTTCTCTTGTGCATGGGCAAACAAGGTAGGCGAAGTCTAAGCTCCGGCGGTATGGAGCGGTATTCCATTATTATTATTATTATTATTTCCTTTATTATACATTTTAACATATTTATTACATTTTTAAATATTCCTTAAAAAATATATTAAAAAAAAACATTTAAAAATATAAAAAATAGTGTCCCACCGGTATCGGGAATAGGGTCCAAGCTACCGGCGGTCAGGGCTCCAGAGAAAGGAACCTCCTGACTATACGAGCCGTGTCCAGAAGTACCGCTTTCTGAATCAAGCCCTTGATCCAGTCGCCTAACGAGAGCCTCCTGAGGTGTTGGTTGAGGCTCTTGGCTATTAAGCCATTGGCTGAAACGACTATCGGTACAATAATCGCTGAATCCACTTCCCACATATCGACAACTTCGCGAGCCAAGTCAATATACTTGATTTGTTTATCTTTCTCGGATTTCGCGAGGTTCTCGTCATGCGGATCGGATATGTCAACAATCATTGCACGCCTCTCGCTTCGGTCCACCACCACTATATCAGGCTTATTGGCTACAATAGTCCTGTCAGTGATGATGGACCGATCCCAGTACAACGTGATATCGCCATTATCGAGAACTGGGTCGGGCACATACCTATAGTATGGCACCTCCGATTCCACAAGAGAGTACTTCAGAGCAAGTTGCTAATGGATAATCCTGGCTACAAGGTTGTGTCTATGCAAGTATTCTCCGTTAGCTAGACGAGAACAACCAGAGATAATGTGGCGGATTGATTCACCTGGTCGGTGACATGCCCGACAGATGTCAACCGTGCCGTCCTTCACAATAAATCTCCGATAGTTATTCGTCATGATAACTTCGTCCATAATTGCACATACAAAACTTTCGGTTTCCCCAAAGAGGTCACCGACACGCAACCAGGCTACGGACGCCAGTTGGTCTACATCGGGCCCATGAAGGGCCCGGAAAAAGCGTCCGTGAAGTTCCTTACTCTGCCATACTTCCCTGCGTACGTTAGTGTCAAGCACTACAGGTTGTTATTATTATTATTATTATATACGGCACATACACCAAATTACATTTTTTTTACAATTTTTGTCTGTCTGTTTGTCCGGGCTAATCTTTGAAATGGCTGGACCGATTTTGACGGGACATTTTGTGGCAGGTAGCTGCTGTAATAAGGAGGACCTAACAGAGGCTACCTTTATTTAAAAAATAACGAAATCCTGTAGTCCACGCGAACGAAGTCGCGGGCACAGCTAGTTCACACAAATATTACTGATTTATCTATGTTTAAAGGGTGTAGCAGGATAAGGTAGGGCCAGCGGCCCCCACGAGGTTTAGTCAAAATAAATTATGGTATTATATCAGTGACATGTATTATTACTGTTGACGTGATTTTAGAGTGCGTCTACTGAAAGCGTAACCTGGAGTTTTTTTTTTTTAAATTTAATTTGCAACATTATTATGCCGAAAAAAATCACGTCATAGTCTATGGTTGCAATTGTCAGTTTTGGAAACGGATATTTATTTTTCAAGAATAATTGCTTAATTATGAGAAAAACAATAAACAGTAACGTGCAAAAACTGCTGCACACTATGGTTAATAAGTTCAAACAAAAACAAGAAGAGAAAGAAGGTGTTTTCAATGAAAACCAACAATGTTTACATACGATTTCAGAATTTTTAAGTTAGTATGACGTTATAATCTTGATACAAAATATTATTAGATATATTTAGGATATAATGATAATTTGTTTTTCTTGTATTTTTAGATAATCTGACATATTGCGAATTTCATAATGGACAAAAACATCAAACAAAGAAGGCTTTTGGTGAATCGACTTAATCAAAAACACATGGTAGTGAGTGGTGGAATGCGTTCAAAAGCAGTTGAGATGTAATGAAAGATTTGTGCCTCACTTTGTCTGATAAAGCATCAAAATCTTCAACTGAAGTTAAAATGGCGAAAGTGAAGGAAATAGTGACTGAAATCCTAGTTCAAATTTGAGAGCTGTTGAACTTTTTGTGTCTCACAAGTCGATCCGTATCATTTGAAACAATCATTGGAGTATAAAACATGTTCCCACTTGACTAATCTCAAAAGATCTGAATTTTCTCTATGCTAAAACGAATCGATTCCAAACCAACAATCTTGAAACACATTATTAGTGTTGGCGAGACGTTGAAATCATGTTGACCATTTTAATTGACTATCGCGGTGTTGTGCACTTGGTATTCTTGCCAGAAGGCCAAATGGTAAATAAATAATATTATTTGAATATTATATAGCGACATTTGAGAGATCAGTTATAATAAAATAATTTGGGATAATAACTAACATTTTGTGTGTTATTGACCTTAAACATACACCCATCAAATTATTAAGTCTACACACATGTTTTTGACTAGGATTAACTATTATACAATTGTCATAAATAAAAAAAAATCTCTAGTATCAAAATTATTTTCTCCTACTATTTCAATAATACCATATTCAAAATTTTTGGTTGTAATCTCCTTTTCTCAGGTCACGCTTTCATTAGACGGACTCTAGCCTTCTATCTCACTTCGTTACGGAGATAATTGACTAAAATGTTAAATTTTCAAAATTATTTTTTCAAAAACTATTATAGCTATACTAATAAAACTAAAACAGTTTGTTAGAAAATAAATTGTTCTTCATTATATATTTTTTGTAGATTTTATATGAACTATGACCAAAAATATATATAATGTAGAGATTTTTTTCAAATTTTGGTTTTTTGGTTATCATATAGTGTAAGAGTTATTGATTACCTATAAAATAATAAATAAATACTTGATGTCACAATTCCTTAAATGTATTTATTTTATTTGACTGACACATGTGTCTTATTACCTACTTTATGGACACAGAACAGACAACTGTATGATTGACCAATCAGAGACAGCCTTCGGACAGTTAAAAATTTAACGCGCGACAGGTTGGGATTTAACAGTTTCACTTCAATAGATCTAAGTACCGTATTAGAACCAAATGGTTTGGTACGTGACGATGGGAAGAGACCAGATGGTATGACGTTGGTACCGTGGAAGGTGGGTAGGCCTCTGGTGTGGGACGCAACCTGTGTCGACACCCTTGCGCCATCCCATATTCCAAGTACGGCAGGCTGTGCTGGCGCTGCCGCTGCTGCTGCTGAGACCCTTAAACGGCGCAAGTACTATAACCTTACTGGTAATTACAGTTTTGAGCCGTTTGGGGTCGAAACACTTGGTTCGTGGGGTCCGAGTGCGCGTCTCCTTTTCAAGGAAATTTCACGCCGACTGATCGACACTTTACGTGACCAGAGGGCTGGCTCGTTCTTCGCCCAAAGAATTAGCATTGCCATTCAACGTGGCAATGCTGCCAGTCTTCTGGGCACATTTCCGGATGACAGCGATGTGGAGGAGTACTTTGACGCCTGAGCGTACTTTGTCATTTTGTATTATATTTATGTACATAGTTAGGTTTTAGTATAAATAGTTTATTTAGTATTTAAGTTTTTTATGTACATATGTATATTATAATAACTAAATAAATGGAACAACATTTTTGGCTTCATTAACTATTGAAACCGAGTACCAAAAAATAATGCTATTAATTGAGCAGTATGTTACGGTTTAAATTTTTCGTGAGTTAACAATCTCGCGAGATAGATCATAATCTAACGGTATTTACAATTTTACGATGACATTCTGGCTAGTAAAGCCTTCACAGGCTTTACTAGCCAGAATGGTCATGATCAGTTTTAATTTTTTTTGGAAGTCTTGCACCCATCTGATATTAATGCAATTTTTAGTGATAATACTAGACATAATGATCTATATTATATATTTTTTCTGTGATTGTACCTCTTCGTAAACTACGAATAAAAAAAAAATATTTTTATTTTTTTTAAATAGTAATTAAGGTAAATAAAAACTACAAAAAATATATAATGTAGAACAATTTATTTTCTAACAAACCGTTTTAGTTTTATTAGTGTAGCTATAATAGTTTTTGAAAAAAATAATTTTGAAAAATATCTACGTTTTTGTTTATTTAGTCAAATAACTAATGAACGATGTGAGACGGAAGGCTAAAATCACGTCAACAGTAATAATACTTGTCACTAATGTAATACCACAATTAAAAAGAACTTATGTTCATTCATTATGCATAAGGAAACCTTTTCTATTATAATATGATTGTTAGATGGGAATCCTTTAATTTATTTTGCCCTAAAGGCTGATTTACAATGATCCAGTAAACGGAATACATTCGGCGTTTCAACCGAATGGTTGGGCCGAATACGAATACCTCAAAATTCTGCTTAATACGCCAAATAACGAATATAAACTAAATATTGGGTTAAATTCTAGTAAGTAACGTTTACGAAATATAGGGATTTTCAATAGGTACGCTCGAACGTTATCATTGTATAACTGCCATCCTTATTAAATTAATAAAAATAAAATAAAATGCTTTAAATATAATGATTAAGCTACAGCTGTCTAATGTGGCGAATATATTTACATAGTCTTAGCTTTTATTTATTTAAACTTAATGTAAAGTGGTATAGAGCCAGATTTAAGACAACCCTCGTGTTATTACATCATATTAGTGTAAGGCATTAAGTCCGCCTCTGTACTCGTGTGCTTAGAGTGTTAAATAAATAGTACTTATTACGTATTCATGTATAACAATTCGCTAAAATCATAAGTGTAATTACATCGTAACAATCATAATAATTTTTAGTAGGCATTTCCTGTGGTTTAGGTATTTCTCCATTTTTTTTTTGTCGACGTTCAAACAAAATTATCGAGTCTATGACGAACTTAGGTAAACATTTTGAATGTTGTCATGAAATATGCACAAACACTGATTAAAATAGTTCATAATAATTAATGCTGTTAAATTCCCTGGAATAATAAATGATTACCCTATAAGGGCATGCAATTCCACATACATTTTCACTTTTCTTACAACCGCTCTTTTTTGATTATGACGTTATTACACATTTTTCATTAGATATTTCGGAAACACATTATCTTGTGGATATTATCTAAGCTTCTATTAAAAGTAAAACTAAGCCACTAAACACATCTAAAAATCTGCTATTTTGCATGTGTGGTAAAGTTTGCCACTTCATAATTTACTCAAAAGTAAAAAAATATTACAATTGAAGCCTTGCAGATTTAATCAAGATTCAGAATGACGACAATTTTGTTCAAAAGCTTATAAGGGTTTAAAATACGTATTTCCTGGAATAAATTTTGTGTTTTTGAGTAAATCACGGAATTACCGAATGCTAACAGAGTTTTCAGGCGTTATCTCTCATTTTTTGCGTCCCCTCTTCGTCAAACATCGCATTGGATTGTTTTGGTTGAATTAACAAGCTTTTAAACCATGCTCGATATTTGCGATAGGCGAGTGAAAAAGAAGCCTCTAAATACAAAACTAATGTTTGTAGTTGGAGGCGGAGTATAAGCCGGGCATCACGTTCATCGTAGTTCAGAAGCGGCACCACACGCGCCTGTTCTGCGCCGACAAGAAGGAGCAGTCGGGCAAGTCCGGCAACATCCCCGCCGGAACCACCGTCGACCTCGGCATCACGCACCCCACCGAATTCGATTTCTATCTCTGCAGTCATCAAGGAATACAGGTGAGTTCAAACTGAATAGTGTATACATAACTTAAAATGTCATATATCTTGGTCCGATTACGGCCAAATAAACTGTCCCCCGATGAAATATGTGAGGGTGAAGCTGTACGAGTGAGAGTGTGTGTGCAGGGCACGTCGCGGCCGTCGCACTACCACGTGCTGTGGGACGACAACCACTTCGGGTCGGACGAGCTGCAGTGCCTGACGTACCAGCTGTGCCACACGTACGTGCGCTGCACGCGCTCCGTGTCCATCCCGGCGCCCGCGTACTACGCGCACCTGGTGGCGTTCCGCGCGCGCTACCACCTGGTGGAGAAGGAGCACGACTCGGGCGAGGGCTCGCACCAGTCGGCGTGCAGCGAGGACCGCACGCCCATCGCCATGGCGCGCGCCATTACCGTGCACGCCGTCACCAAGAAGGTCATGTACTTCGCCTAACCCGCAGCAAAGGTTCGCGCCGCGACGTCCGGCATCGATTAAAGGAGCTTCTGACGGTGATGCAGATATTAGAGATCCCGCGTGGTGAAACTGTTGGGGCTTCTATACTTTTAATTATCTCAACACGGAGATCATGTCTGTTAACATGATCGATATTTATTTCCTTCTCCCGTTTCCGCGACAATTTCCTGGAGCAGGAAATAATATTGTCGGATCTCCTTGTTTTTGAGATAGAACTCCGCCTATTTTCTGGTTGCTTACATTGATGTTAATGCCAACCATTTTCTATCAGGTTCTGTATAGCCCCACAAATGTTTCAAATAGTCTAATTTTATAAATGTTATGCTTTCTCGAAAATAACTGTCTGGATATAAAAGACGTTTCATTTCTATGATTTTTTTATTGTTATGGTAAAAACCGTTGACAATTTTTTAATGATATAAATATAATTAGTCAGAGAAAAGCAATAAAAATGACCTCATACATGTATCGCATTGTGTTCTCAATCTCGAAGACCATTCGTCTCGGATTTTGTCGATCTTCTCAGAAGAATTTGTAGGATTCAACATTAGCTTTTATATGAAATACAAGAAAAAAGTGCGATTAATTTAATAAGTGGACATTTTATCGTCATTTGAAACTATTAATGAATTGTTAGTGACAGTGACATGCAAAGGAATATATTTTATAAAATATTTAAATAGGATCAACAAAGTGCTTATTACTTCTAAATATACGAAAGCAGAATGACTATCGAGACAAATGGTGATTCTTAATGTGTATTAACTCTAGTAAGTTTATAGACGTAGTTTATCATAGCAAGTAATTCACATAAAACGCGAATAAAAAAGTATTCACTTGTGTTTAATAGCGCCTTTCTTCAAATAAGCCTCGTAGGATACATTAATTAAGTTTTATTTACGAAATTAAATTACCCTTTTGGTGGACGCGTCTTTATGTTTACAGCTAAATTTTTCGTTTTAACCATTTACAGCTAATTTAGTCTTCAGCTCACGTTAATTATATTTATGTCTATCTACTTTCTACATATTTCGTTTTAAATTTTTCGCACACACAATGCACATAACACAGCCACATGCATTATGTACACAGAGACTGTTTTTTAATAACTGGGTCAGAATGATGAAATCCGAATCTATAAAAGATACAGGGGAACCTCTGACCTCTAGGGGAACTTTTGACACATATTTTTGTGATCTAGTGCGGGTTGATCTGATCAATTTTATTAACGACGTCAGACGCACTTGTTAAAATAACCAAAAAAATCTGTTCAATATTTTTTTAAAGGCGAATTTTACTTATTTTAATTAACATCGCATACTTAATCATGGCAAAATCAAAGTGTTTATAAAAATATTTAATAGTTCCTACGACAGTTTCCTCGTAAATTTTATGGGTGCAGATGTTGCCATATTGTCCTAATTAAAGAACACCTTGTCAACACATTATACATACAACCGACCTAATTAACAGTGTAAAAAAAAATATATTTTTATTTGACAATTTTAAGTTTATTTTAAAACTAAGAGTTCTTATAATGTATTTTTAGCTTTAAGTTTAATTTCAACTAAAAGTTGGGAAAAAGCTATGTCCTGACTTTAGGAGTTTGCGATAAATGTTTTTTTAATTAGTGTGAAAGTTAATAAACAAATTTTTATTAGTTTTTTTTTGTTTGTGTTTCAATTGGTCGTGTGTCACAATTCATATTAACTCTACTAAATTCATTGAATTTTAGTCTGCACATTACATCCTGTTAATTAATATCGTACTTGAATTTTAAGAAGTTCTGCAAAAAAGATACAACACTAGACGATCATTAGACATACATAGACGACATATTTATCCTAAACAATATTAGTGATATTATCTAGCCAGAGCCACAATATCTATACTGTAAACAAAATATAAATACGTATGTATGTATGTATGTATGTATGTATAAAATACCATATTACCATGCCAAAAAAAAATATTATTACGATCACTACATTGTCCTTTATTATTCGGTCGGTAAATAATTAATAATAATTAGGGATTATTTGTAAAGAGTTTTAATTGATTAATCAAAAGCTCGCGCATTTACTACTATTTCAAAATTGTTCAAATGGCATTGAAGGAATGTAACATTTAATTAAAATCTGAATATTTGGCTAGACGGTGTTGATAAACTAATTTCATGTAAAGGCTTCTTTAGCGCACTTCCCTCTCGACAAGTCACATTGGTGCAACGCTAAAGCGTCGAGTGATGTTTAGTGAAAAAGTTTTTAGTTAAGTTCAAATACTTTCAATTACAAATTTCTTCTGTAGATAGAGGATCTGGCCATCCTTAAAAAAAAACCGGCCAAGTGTGAGTCGGACTCGCCCATGAAGGGTTCCGTAGCAGCAAGTAACATAATATAAAAGTTCTGTTATGTTTTAATAATAGTGTATTTTTTTCGAGTAATGACGCATTAAAAAAAAACAACTTACTAGATTTCGTCCAAACCAATTTTCGTTGGCAGTTTTTATAGTTATGTACATCAAATAATTTTTTTGGTTTTCTCATTCTCTTATTTTAGAAGTTAGAGGGGGGGACACACATTTTACCACTTTGGAAGTGTCTCTCGCGCAAACTATTCAGTTTAGTAAAAAATGATATTAGAAACCTCAGTATCATTTTTGAAGACCTATTCATAGATACCCCACACGTATGTATGGGTTTGATGAAAAAAAAAATTTTGAGTTTCAGTTCTAAGTATGGGGACCCCCCATAATTATTTATATATATAATTATAATATATAATTTTTGTGTGAAAATCTTAATGCGGTTCACAGAATACATCTACTTACAAAGTTTCAACAGTATAGCTCTTATAGTTACGGAAAAAAGTGGCTGTGACATACGGACGGACGGACAGACAGACAGACAGACATGACGAATCTATAAGGGTTCCATTTTTTGCCATTTGGCTACGGAACCCTAAAAAAGAAACTCTTGTATCAACAACATAGTTTTACAACTTCTTTCTTTCTTTACCGGTACTCTATCCATATAATATAAACATAGTTATCTACCCCTTTCTTCGTAGCTTTAAGAATGCTCTCATTTCATATTTCAGGATCAAAAGAAGTTGAAAATAAAGTGACGAACATTCCACAGAAGCTACAAAATCTAATCATAGAAATATTAATAAGGGGTAGTACACACCACTAACTGCTCGAAGTTACTATACGATACAACCTATGATCCAACTCGTTGATTGAATGCCTTGCGTTGTTTCTCTTGGCTTAGCGCGCTTCATGCGTTTGACCAATGTGAAAGTTTATAGTGCGTTTCACATAAGAATTCCCTTCGCCGTAATGTTGGCAATACGGAAAAACAGTGTTGCTATATTTTTAGTAATGAAATTACTTAATATTAGGGAGATTAACTGATATTTCATTACGTACTTTTAACAATTGTCTTATAACTTTGTTTTTTTCCCTATTTTTGAATAAAGTATACGACGCTGGGCTCCGTTTAGATTGTCCTTCAATTCTTTCAAATACCGAAAACGCCAAGCCACAATATCGTACCTCTCCATTGACAACTTCCTTTTAGACCTGCTTTTTTTTAAATAAAATCCCATTCTCCTCATAATAAGTGTTGAGATTACCGTTAAAATCGATTTTCTTTTTGAATTTCGTACAACAAATTCTGCTAGAGTAGGCAACTCTTTTCTATTTTTTTTTTTTTTCTGTAGACAGACAGGGGAGCCACAATACGACGAATGGAATTCTTACGTGAAACGCACTAGGTATAGAAAGTATTAATACATTCTAATGGTTTCGAAGTATTTGGCAGCAAATGTATCAAGTCTGCCTTCTCGGCAAGCTTAGCTTTGTAGTCAATGCTATGATAGAATTCTCAATTCTGTTTTACCGAGATCACTTCTATTTCAGTGATTCACAAAAATTGTCCAATTGCATAGACTCTTGAGGTACAAAACAACACCAATTTTACACCTTAGTATCCAGAAATTAATTTGTGAATAATTAAAACAGCCACTGAATTTCATTTGAAAAATTCTCGCATCAGTAGAACCGGAATGCCTTGTCCGAAAGCTTTTTCTAACATATTTTGTTAAATTTTAATCAAATTAAGTTATGGCAGCAAATTCTTTATCTTTAAGTCTCATCGTTGAGATATTAATCAATTTTATTTATTCGAACAAGGGGCAATCATCACCATACCAATTTTCATATTTCGTTTCTTCACGTATCTTGCTTTATTAAATTCGTATATAAATATATAATCCTTGTATTTAATTATTTTGGACTCGCTCTCTCGAAATAATCATACAAAAATGTCTAGAAAAAATAAGGGCATGCCTATTTTTCTTTTGGTTAAATTAGTATAAGTACTCGTAAATCTCGAATTTCAATCACTAATTCAGAAACATGTTCTTTAACGTGTTGTAATAATGTTCATGAATATAAGCGGTTTATTCTCTTTGTTGCTTTCCAAGAATCTTAAAATGATTGTTTAATCCTGTAACAAAGGCTTCCATTACAAATTGTGATCAAGCGCCCTATTTTTCAGTTGCTATCGATATTGTTGTCATTATCTGTGTCTATTAGTTGTTGCCAGAATATTTTATTTAATGTTTTATGCACAGAATAGTAAAAGTACAGAGGCGGACTTAATGCCTGAGGTATTTTCTACCAATATTGCTTCAACATTCACTAACAATACAATACTTATGTATTTTTGTTTTAGAAGAAAGTCACTCTAACCTTCTTAAAACTTTAGGCAACTCACCGTATGTTTTTTTTTTCGTGTAGTGTATGCTTTTGGTTCTTTGAGTAATATGTCTCAAAATTGGAGCTTATTGATAAATCTTATTGTCGACAGGATTTGGCGTATAAGTATGTTAAGTAAATATTTGCAAATAATATTTTTTTTCTTTATGAAATGTTTTAGTGATTAAAAAAAGAATAGGTATAAATTTTAAAAATATGCCCTTTGCAGTTTTTGAAAGAAATTGCAATTATGGCTGTAAAATTTCACTGCGCTTTTCGTTACATGCCACATATCAGACGAGGACATCATTTCACCTTCGATGGTGGGAAAAACGCGCTGAGGTAGTGAGCATCCATGCCAACTCCAATCTGATGGTTGGCAATCATTAAATGCAAAATAGTAGAATTTAGGTATGACGAGGAGCCATCTATTTATAAACTTATACAAACACGGTAGAAATAGAGATCATAATTTTAACTATATTCTTTTTACTTTTATTTCATAGCTACATTTTATTCCGTAAAATACTTAACAAATGTCTTTCTCATGTTTTGCTTTCCCACTCATTACTTAACTAGTCGGTATATATTTTAGGGGACATACAAGTCATGGGTATGCCAAAGGCTTTTTGAGACTTTATTGGCGAATTTTAATGATAAGTACTTACTCCAAAGCGAAAATCATTTATATCCAAAGACAGATTCTAGATAACTATGTTTCTAGGATCTGAACAAAGAGTAAAAAAAAAACAATAGTATTATTTACAATTTTTACTCTTCGTTTTGATGAATCCAAAACGATATTTTTAAATCAATATGGTTTGCTAGCCAAGGTATTTTCTACACCTTTGTTATGGTCATTACGATTATCAGATAATAAATAATAATATGTTATGGTTAAGTGCCGACTAAACTAAATATTGAAGATAAAACAAGAAACATCTGAACTTAAAACTTTCAAAGAAACGAAAAACAGCGCACCCGTATGTATTCGTTACTATAATAATTAGTACTCGTTACTATCGTATCGTTACGTTACTCGTTACTTTTCCTCGTGAGGATGACATGGCATTGAAGGCAATACCGACAAAAAAAAAAACTCATATCATCTACACCAAAAATCAAGTCTTATTATAATACGAAAAATGTGAATAACGAAACGAAATACATTCATTTGTAACATTTCGTGATTTCGTTAGTACCAAATACATACGGTTTACAGACATTACTATACATGAATACACTCACCAATGGTACTCGATTTAACTGAAAGTACGAAACATACGATTTACAAAATGCAAGGGTTTTTTGTATATCAATGGTGAGTAACGTTTCGTTACCCGGTACTAGATGGCGCACCCGTTATTCAGTACCGAATACTAACGGTTTGCTACAGCTTTACTTTCTTATTTAAGGCCGACGCTGCGTTAAGCGGGCCCACGCGCGGGCACCCGTTGCGTGACGTCGCACGTGTCTTGTGTGCGGCGGTCCCCGTAACGGAAAACGGATTACCTGCGTAGTTTTCGCTAGTTCAACTTTAATGGTGTGCATGTAGTCGTGTCGATGGAGAACTTTTATGTATTATTACGTAGCAAAACGGGCGCGGAGCGCGAATGCTCGTGACGGGTGCCTTCGTAGCGAGCTGTGACGGAGCACTCTTGTTTAACAACGCTGCGTTGGCCTATAGTTTTTAGCCATATATCTTCGTTTAGACGTAGACTCGTATTGAGTTAGTCTCGTTAACGTTAAAGAATCATACTGCATAGTTTTGATACAAATGGTAATCGCTACAAAATATGTCGCTGTTCAGCATTTTCAAATTATCACTGTCGCAGTGAGATTAATACGAACTTAAGAAATATGGCGTATGTAGACGTCGTATTAGTATTAAACTGTCCCGTGGACGAGCTAGCTACTGCCATACAACTGATTCGCTCAACTGGCCGTCACTTGTGCTATTAATTATATCATACTTTGTTGTAGTTATAAATGGTGTACAATCAAATACACTTTTATGTACATAAAATTAATTCTGTTTATTCGAGTTGTCGAGTGCTTTACTAAAGTTGCACTTAACGTGGTACGCTTTAAGCAGATAAACGCTCACATTATAATATACCTACTATGCCAACTATTTTCTACTATGAATTTACAACATATGAAGTTAAATTGAGTGATTTATAATAATATTAAAAAGCAGCCGTATTAGTTTAAATAGGAAAAAACATTGTTATGCCTTTAAAGACGTTCGATTTGTATAGTTGCCGTACCAATATATGTTAGTTAGTATCAGGATGTTGTTTACGATCTTTCTTTATATCTATTTATTTCGCATATATTTTATTTATAAAGAAAACAGGAAACTGTTCTTCAAACTGTTTATTTGTCACTGAAATTAAAATCTGAGTAGGTTTTCATAATTATATTACGATTAATAAGTCATAATTATTCAGTAATTTGAAATAGTTAGACGCTATGTTTCAAAGGTCATCCGTTAATAAATTTGAATTCAGAATATTAAATAATTTTTAGGCTAAGATTTTAATGTGTAACATGTATAAGTTAATCATATTCTTAACTACAAAATGAAAATTCAGAGACGATCTTTTTAAGGACCTTTTTATTTTAAACTGATGACCCTCTCCGCTTTGCATGTGTGAATTTTCCAACAGCAGCGTAGAAAGGAGATTGATGAGTAAACAATGAAATATACATAAATTATCTGAGACTCTGGATTTAAATTGTTTTCAAACCAAATATGTTAGCAGAGGTAAATATACAAGTTATATGAGTGCAATGGTAATTAAAATTAAACAGCAATTGTTTTAAACATAATGGGGTTTCTAAGGTAAAACATAAAGTTACTTGGTTATTTTCATTACTTCAGGCGATTAGGATAATCAAAAACAACTGTATGCAATACTAGATTGTATTATGCTTAGTTAAAAGTAAACATTTAATGGTGGCAGAAATAGTTTTCTCTTTGTTTAATGTAAGTAACCGAGAGCCTGTATGTAATAAGAACTTGTGTTGCCTTCAAGCGCCGACTAGCATATACGGTGTGATCAAATGGTCTATTTAGAAAAATAATAGGAATTAGAAAGTTCATAATTTAAAATTGAGACAAATTAGCCTATTTCCTAGAAAGCTTTATTTATAGTTATAGTTATACATTATGTTTGTTTTTTATTCTTGTATAATAACTTAATGTCGCTGATAAAGAAAGGCAAAATATATGTCTAGTAGAGTCTACAGGTCACGTTATTAAATAATTGCTTTAATGTAAGACGCCAATAATAGTAAATCAAATATAAGATTTATTTTGTAATAAGCTCTATTAATTATACTATGAATTACAAGGGATAATGCCGTAATGTGTAAGTAATAAGTATATAAAAATAAACTTAATTATACTGTGCTAAATTCGGGCCGTGTTCCAAAACTCAGTAGGGTGGTAAAATAACGAAGCGGATGTGTACCTAATCAATGTTATGCATGAGTCAGAATAAAAACACAACAATATGGACATCATTATTTCTGATAGTCTGAATTATAATGTCCACTCGGGAATATATTTATAGTCCATGGATCGTTAAAATTTAGACATTTGCACATTGGACTTGTGCGAGTCCATATAATGACAGCTCAACTTTCAATGTTTAATTTGAGTTAACTTGATGGGACTGAAATCAGTCTGGTTTCGTAAAAATCTTACTGGCGATCCGCCCCAGCTTCCCACGAGTGTTACAATTCGTTGAAATTCTTGATATTTTTCTACTGTAATACGTATGTATTATTCACCTAAAGCTTCATGAATCAATCTGTCTATTGATGAAAACCGCATGAAAATCCGTCAAGGACGTTTTGAGTTTACCTTCACAGACAGACAGACAGAAACGGTTGGGGACTTTGTTTTATAATATACTAGCTTTTGACCGTGATTTCGTCCGCGTACATAAAATATAGCCTATGTCACTCAGGAGTAAAGCAGCTTTCTATGGGTGAAAAACTTTCAACAATCGGACCAGTAATTATTATTCCAGAGATTACCCTACATACAAACTTACAAATTTTACCTCTTTATAATATTAGTATAGATTTTGTAAGGATAAGGATTCGGAAGTCCCCTTCTGAGATATCGAATACTTAATATAAAATTAGTTTATGGCATGGTTACAAAATAAGTCGACCAAAAACTTAGTTCAAACTCCTTGAAGTTAGATTTTGTATTTTGAAGTTTATTTTGATAATCGTTAAATTCTCAGCTTAAAAGCGACATATAATAAAATAAAGAAAGCGATAAAATGGCATAACGCACGAGTTATCGCTAACTCAAGTATAAAAACTGAGAAAATATCTTACCTTAAATCACCTACTATAAAATACTGTTTGACAATGATATATATGGGTTCGTTCAAATATTACGGAAGTAGATTTTTTGTTCATATCCTATTCCTATGCTTTACGTAAGCTTTGGGATATTTTTTACTTAGCCCTAAAAATATTGCCACAGTTAAATACATAGTTTTAATTTTTCATACAAAATATAATGAATTAATTAAATAATAAACATTACAGACGTCATCGCGCCATTCAGACCCCCATTTCATTAATATAACAATACGCGAAGCCAAGCTTCCTCCCCCCTTTGGTACATGACTTCTCTTGCTCTAGGTGGAGCAAGAGGGCGTGTCAGACTTTTACTGACCAAAACCCACCTGTGTCTCTCCCTTTCGCGTTCCAGGGCCACGGCAACACTATAACACGTATTTATGAAGGGTATGCAAGTAAATGTTTTTGAAAAGATGCCAACGCGCTACAGCATGGCGACTGTATTGATGCGAACGCGCTACAGTATCGCTACAAAAAGTCGCCGTGGGCGAGGGGCCTTATTCATTTCAAGGCTAAAATTCAGTCATTAAAATAAATCACTTTTATGAATTATTGTTATGGCTTATAACTATAAAAGCAAAGACTGCATCAATCTACTAAGATTGATGCATTCTAGTTCAAGACATAGAAGAGTTCAAAGGAAACCGATCAGTAGGGTAACATCGTCTAAACATAGAATAAGAAATATTTTATAAAATGCGGCACGAATTTAGCACCTATGGAATGTAAGTTAATACATACATTTTACTATATATGCACCCATTCGTAAGCAATACCATTGGTCTCAACTAGTATCTATGGCCAGATAATTGTGTACAAATTGTGCTTTATAAATGTCACTGCGTTATTGCAACCACCTCAAAGATAACATTGCGGTGTTTGCAATAATAAATAAACCGTGTAAAACTGTTAGCTCTTTTTTCTTTATTAGTCTTGGATGTGTGGTAAACTATAGGATTTGGAATTTTGTAAAGGATTTAATATATTTGGAATGACCTGTTTTCAATCTTTCGCTGTTTACAGTAAACCGATGACGTAACTTTCTAGTTTTTTACCATGCATAAAAGTGCATAGGATGAACTCCTAAATACTATTTCAGTGTAAAAGTTAAGTGATTGCGTAACACAATCAATGGCAATGCTTTACATTCTGTCAATTGAACAACATTAATTGCTTTAAATTTTAACAGTGAGCACACAAATTTATGAAGCATTTCTGAAGCAATAAGTTAGGAATTTCCTTCAAAATCTTTCGGATTGTGATGATAGAAAGTGTGTTAACAATCGAGTTGCTGTGTCAATCCAGTTTGGGCTGTTAGGTAAACGTTTATCTCAATAATCGGAGCCGCGGTATCCTAGAGTTAGACGGCTCTTGTTCAACCATTTTCTATCTAAATTGGCGTTTCTAAAAAGTTAATATACTTTTATCGCTCTGTACTCTATCTGCCCGATAAACTCTCTAATCAGGGGCGACGAATTGTGTCACCGATTTCTATGCAATCAAAATTTAAGTGTTCACCTAGATGATTCATACAGTAACATGATGATTAGTCAGGTGATTCATTAAGTTTTGTCTCTATTCACCCCGTTCAACAGTATTAAATACTAATGCTAGTAGATTATAGTGCTTATACTTCTCAGTTTTACTGTCGTTGATGTATGGCTACAACGCATTACATTTTGGAGTTCGTTCGTTCCAAACTTAAGCAGTGTATGTGTTTGCAAGCTAGAAACGTGGTGTCAGGTTATTTTATCAGCCTTATAAATTGACAAAACCGCACAAATGACACCAGATATAAAATTAATTACAACATAATATTTATTATAAGCACGAGATGTACGCGCGGTCTTTTATAATTGAGTCATTACTGCTATTGGAATGGCGCTAAACGATTGAAGTCCACTAAAATTGCCGGGAGACTCGATATTTGTAATAATTTGTTGTATAATTTAGAGTAGATAAATAACCCTCCTATCTGTAAGTGAAACATGTTGCCCGAATATACAGTTGAATTGTGTCCTATAGTATGTCACTCTCCCTTTAATTTTAAGATGTTTTTCTTTTAAATCAAGTCATTTACCATACTTGCTTATATTCCTTTAAAATTCATTATTGTTTGTTTTTTATATTATTGTAGTTATTTAGTCGAAGTACGAACAAAGCTATGTCGTATCCAAGTAGTACTACGACTTTGTTCGTTCTTCTTGGTTTTTTATATTGACTTTCACTACAACAAAATAATTGTATTGGTTTTAAACAGTAGTGGGTAACAGTTATTTTATAAACGGACCACGCTTTTAAATCACATAATTATTTCAATAGCTTATTTTAATCCTATGACTCTTTTAAGTAGGGTTTCCATTTACATAGATGATAAATAATAAAATAGATTCAAATTTCTTCGTGCAGGGTATACACGATTTCTTGGTTCGGTAATGGAAAGTCGGAATGTATGTTAATATTTGTGAAGTAGCGCTCAATTTGCGTTATATTTACTATAATATTGTGTAATTAAATGTTCTCTACCCTAAAACACTGTATTTTATTTGGATCTAGGTAAATCCTACTACTGAAGAATATAATTTTGATTTGTAAGTTATGTAATGGTAAAATAGTATACATTCAGTCAAAAAAGTATCGGGTATGCATGATTTGTTTGGCACGGAGTTTGAGTTGCATCTGTTATTTATATTAAATACAGTGCTGTTTTTAGGTATATCATATCTAGTGTGTATTGCGAATTTCATAATGGACAAAAACATCGAACAAAGAGTTTGTCTTAAATTTTGCATCGCCAATGGAATTTCGTGTTCGGTGTCACTGAAAATGTTACAGAAGGCTTACGGTGAACGTGCTTATGAGTGGTACAAAGCATTCAAAAGCGGTCGAGATGTGATGGAAGATTTGCCTCGCTCTGGTAGGCCATCAACCTCTGCAACTGAAGTTAACATCGCAAAGTAAAGGAAATAATGACTGAAAATCCACATTCAAGTTTGAGAGAGATAGCCGCCGAACTTTCTGTATCTCAAGAGTCGATCCGTACCATTTTAACTAATCATTTGGGTATGAAACATGTTACCGCTCGGCTAGTCCCAAAAGACCTGAATTTTATCCAAAAACTTAATCGCATTCATTAAACGCATTGTTACTGGCGACGAGACGTGGGTTTACGAGTTTGACATGCAAACAAGTCAACAAGCTTCGGAGTGGCGCATTCCAATTGAACCAAAACCGAATAAATATCGTTAAAAAAACTTAAAAACACACTTTCATAGCATATCAAACTAAAAATCGTAAAATAATTTTCAAATTAGGTAGAAAATAAATGAACGCAAAATATTAATATTAAGTGTTCCGTTTGACGTCCGAAGTCCATTATGAGAGAGTACATCGTCTTTTTTTCACGTTTACTCGCTAGATTTCGTCATTTCCGCTACGTAAATCGACCTCAGCGCCACCTGTGGCCGCATCTGGAACTAACTAACATCACAGAGCAAGCCACCATTCCTTTGACATTGTTGCGTCCTTCTTCGTACCGCGCGCACGTCGCTAGATTTTGAATTTAGAAAACATACAAACCTCCATCTTGTTCAAATTTTGTATTTTTTTAATTAAAATACCTACCTACTTGTTTTAACTTTTGAGATTAAAATAGAAACTTACCGTTTTTATTTTTCCGTTATGTAAAATTGTTTCGTTCGTTTTAAAAATGATCGACCGTTAACAACTTCGTGAGCGTTTAAGTAGTCGGTAATCATTAATTACTGCTCAGCTCGGTCATGTAATAGTTTTAACGAACGCGTAAATGAGTCTATTGAGTCAAGTTGGTCAGAATTCAATTCAGTTCGAGTGAAGATAATGAAGCCGCCGTTAAACGGCGCCGGACCAGATCACATAAATTGAAGGTTGGAAGTTCAATATCTGGTAAGTCATTTTAGTACTTTATTTGGTTGGAGTGTAGCCTTAGGGGCGCTATGGCGCGGGCCTTAGAAAATTTTTCGAAAAAAAATATTTTTTTTTTCAAATTGGTACCATACGCTTATAGGCACCATGAGCCGTGTAGAAAACAAAAAAAAAATTAGGTAAAAAAAATTTTTGGGACTAGGAAAATCTCTCCTTACTTTTCACCTTGAGTACAGTTAGGGGCAAACACTTAAAAAATTTATCGAATTTTTTTTTTTTCGAATTGGTACCATACGCTTATAGACCATGAGCCGTGCAGAAAACAAAAAAAAAAAAAATAGGTTAAAAAAATTTTTGGGACAAAAAATTTCTCCTTACTTTTCACCTTGAGTATGGTTATGGGCAAACACTTAAAAAAAATTTCAAAAAAAGTTTTTTTGGAAGTTGATGCCATACGCTTATAGGCACCATGAGCCGTGCAGAAAAAAAAAAAATTTTAGGTTAAAAAAATTTTTGGGACTTGAAAAATTTCTCCTTACTTTTCACCTTGAGTACGGTTAGGGGCAAAATCGACGGGGACAAGTATCGTAATCGGCAATTTCTTATTCTAATACCATTCCTTCCTAGTCCTGGGTATAATCGGTGTATGTCACGCAGCAAACGGCGGAACCTAGCAGCGTCCGTGGGTAGGCTTCTTAAAATATTTTGCCGGTACATGTATTCGCCCATGTACCACTTTAACCGCCGCTGACTCCTACACGTGCGACATTGGCGTTTTAATTCTAGCCATTGCCGCTCTATGGTATTTGTGTGGACCACGCACCGAACGTCACTTTTACAAGCGTGCTGAAAGGTTGAGCTTACAACTATAGATGCTGGCGGGAAAAATTCCGAATCATTCCCGTCGAATACTTCGGAAATATTCCGAAATATTCCGAAACTTTCGGAATATTTCAACTGTCAAAAAAAAAACCAGGAAAATCGACCTTACTACCTATTTCGCGCTTATAATATAGCCTTTTATTTCCGAAAACTTAAAACTAATTACAAAATAAAACATAAGTACTGTTTACATGCATGCATGTTACAGAATGTCTCTGATTTCGGTGTGCCTTACGGCAAAGGCCTCCTCCAACTCTTTCCACTGTTTCCTATCTGCTGCTACTCTAATCCAGTGAGTTCCTATAGTGAGTTTCATATCATCCTCCCATCGTCTTGCTTTCCGTCCTCTGCTCCTGACACCATCCCTTGGGTACCAAACTGTCACCTGTTTGCTCCATTTCTCCTTTTTGCACCGAAGCATATGCCCTGCCCACCTCCATTTGAGTTGATCAATACGTGATAGTATATCTGATAATTTGGTTTTACGCCTTATATCAGCACTTCTGACTCTATCTTTTAGTTTTAAATTTAGCATGCTTCTTTCCATACCTTTTTGGCATCTTTCTAGTTTGTCTCTATGGTTTTTGTCAGAGCCCAGGTTTCACAGCCATATGTGATGCAGGGTAGGATACAGGTATCGAAAGTCTTCTTTTTGATCTTATTAATGCTTATTTCCTTGCTCTTCATCACTTCTTTCAGAGTCCAGTACTTTTTCCACCCCGTCGCAATTCTTTTGTCAATTTCCTTTGACATTTGGTCATTTGGCGATATTATCTGGCCTAGATATACCTACATATTCCTCTACATACTCGAGTTTTTGTCCATTGTTTGTTATGTCTGCGAGGGTTGAGTTTGTCATCATCTTAGTCTTAGCTAAATTGATTTCTAGACCCACTTCCCTACTTCTGATAACTAAGGTTTGTATCATATATTCCAATTTTTTTGGGTCTTCCTCCAATATAACTAAGTCGTCTGCAAATCTTAGGTGGCTCAGTCGTGCTCCATTTATGTTCAGTCCAAGATGTTCCCAATACAATTTCCTGAACATATGTTCAAGCACTGCTGTGAACAGCTTTGGTGATAGTGGGTCACCTTGCCTGACACCTCTTTCTATAGGGAACACATCTCCTGTTGATTCCAACCTAATACACCGAGACTCACGCAAACCACTACATTCACGCAAACTCCTACACTCAGGCAAATGTCAACTGTTTCGCAAACACCTACGCAGACGCTCACACAAATGCCGAGAGATCTGACGGAAACGAGCCCAAACGTCACCACTATCGCATCCACAGACAGCATTTCCCAGCAGACGATCACCCCAAGCATTTTGCCATTATGGGGGTTCTTGGAATCCGGAGGGGATGGGAAACCAAGCATCAGACTACGCAGTGTGGCCCTCTTTATGAACAGAGATAACGAAAGACTCGGGCTGAGCTTCTGCCGCGCAGAAAGTGGAAATAGCGTCAATATATCACCAGGACTGGCTGCTCTGATAAACGGAAGTACCTCCAAAACAAGCATGAAACGCGCAAAGTTCAATGCGTTACCCGTTGCAGAGGTTGCCGAACACCATTACCGGGTTGTGCGATTCCAAAATAAAACAATCGCACTTTTCGAGTGGCATGAGGCAACTCCATTTGCCCAAGTATGCTCGCTGCTCACGGAAATCGCAGAGACAGAATGGACCACCAGTATGCGCCCCCGAATCATTAGTGTGGATGCAATGGTGATCGTCTACGACAGGGGCGAGGTCGCTGATCGATACGGATGCATTAAAGCCTCTAAAGATCACGAGTTGGTGGTGTATGAGGACAGGGGGGAAGACCTTAGTTTTCTTAGACCCCCCCAAAAGTGTGCCGTACTGGATACAGCGGAGACTGTCCAACCGACATCCTCGAGGTCAGTTCCAACAACGCCTTGCGGATCGGAGAAACTGCAGCAGAAGATAGCAGCCGAGAGGGCCGCCTCGGAAGAAAAAATCAGTCGCAGTTTAGAAAAGAAGAACAATACTAAGGATCGATGGAAATCGGTCTCCAACTTTCTAAGCAGGCGACTGGGATTTGGTACGAAGCCTAGTCATGTCAGACGGATGGATGCGGTACAGGAGTTCATCAGGGTCATGCCAGAACCACCGAAACAAAAGCGGCCAACACCAACGAGAGCCGACAGAGGGCAGGTCACCCCGCCGAGACTCGGGATGGTAACCGAGCCAAGCAATCACGTGGCGAATGCCTTTCTCGAGTTTCAAGCGATAACCAAAGCAACCAAATCGGTCAGTCTCATGACTTGCCAGAAAATTATGCAGTCATACCAGCTAGAGACTGTAGGGTTGCTTCAGGAGAGACTGGAGGAGGCGGCGGCAGCTATATATAATAATGCCACCTCCCAAGTCATCAAGGGAGAAATGACTGGTCAATATATGGCTGCATACAGTGCCACGTGTGGGTTTATACCGTTGGATGAGTCGGCAACCGCACGGTCTGGCCGTATTACCTTCATGACACCCGAAAGCGACCCAATTGTGGTAGTGGCTAGATGTACAAAAATAATGCTGGATGAAAAGATCCTCGAACAGGCGGAAGCGATCTCAAGAACTATAGACCAGCCTGGAGGCTGGGCGTTGCCGGGCATCAGTTGGATCAACGGTGTTCCAGGGTGCGGAAAGACCACTTGGGTGATTGATAACTTCGATAGGGACCACGACATCATAGTCACTACGACAACCGAGGCGGCGAAAGACCTGCGGCAAAAGTTAGCGCACAAAATTGGTGAAGACAACAGAACCAAAGTGCGCACGATGGCCTCAATTCTGTCAAACGGGTGCAAAGAGTCACAAAAATGCAATCGCATTCTCGTGGACGAGGCTCTTATGAACCATTTCGGGGCCATTGTGATGGCAGTCCGGTTGTCGGGCGCAAGTGGCGCGGTCCTTGTCGGAGATATTAATCAACTGCCCTATCTGGACAGGGAAAATCTTTTCCCTATTAGTTACGCCCGTCCAGACTCAGTGGTGACCATCAGCCACGAACTGCCCTGCACGCACCGGAATCCAATGGATGTGGCATATGCCCTAGGGGAGGTGTACCCTGGCATATACTCGTCAAGGAACCAGGTCCACTCCTTACAACTAAGAAGGTTCACGGGCGCGCATATTCCCAACACTCTTCCCAATACGCTTTTCCTGGTCCACACGCAGGAGGAGAAGAAGACCCTCATTGACCAGGGTTATGGGGTTGGGGTTGGGTCATGCGTCCTAACTATACACGAAGCTCAGGGACTTACCAGCGAGACGGTCATCATCTTGAAGACAAAATCCATTAACATCCGGATTCACAGCAGCGTCCCCCACGCAGTTGTGGCAGTCTCCAGACATACTGCCCGCTGCGTGTACTACGCCGACAACGCTGACGACGCTATTGGAAGGTTTGTGAGGAGGGCACAGGAAGCGTCGACCAGAGACATTATCAACGCTAACTTGAAGATCGCCATGCAGCATCGGGACAAAACAGTCGTCGAGGCACTGATTCGCCTGCTTAGGCAATAACGGGCTGAAGTAGCTTTGGACGACGGACGTGGGTATTGCTCGGGGCGGTTGGTTTTTAACGTAAGACAGCGACCGGTCTTGGGGAGGATAAACAGCGGTTGAAGACATATACCTATAACGTTGACTGTATTATGAAAATCGGTGGAAAAAAAAAAAAAAAAAAATGTCCTACCCACAGAGTAAAGAAAAAAAAAAAAAAAAAAAAAAAGGAAAGGCAAAACAAACACTGTATTTACAGCAGTAGTTATAGTTATTATAGATATTATATATGGTTATTGATGTGTGTATTTGTATTGTATAATGTTAATTATAGTTATAGTTATGTATCTGGAGCTGGGGGGCCGTCTGCTTGGCGTGGCATTTTGGGCGGCGGGGGGTTGTATGTGTGTTGAAGGTTGGGAGAACCCTGATCTTTGATGCGCTTATGACTCGTTGTTGCTTGGGTATCGCTTCGGGCTGATGGCCTCTCAGCCATTAAATTTAGACGGGATTTACTGTAATAGCTTAAGTGCTCTGGAGTGACGCCACTTGCACGTGGAGTTGCCCAGCAGCAAACAATGTAAAACTATTAAACAAGGGCACGGACGTCATGTCTGTGGTCTAAATGTAAGGCAGGAGTGTGGTTTTAGTCAGTAGGAGTCTGACACTGCCCAGACTGGCTCGTTTGTGAGGCAGCCTGGCCGTCCATGAGGATTTCCCACTCCTGCCGAAAAAAAAAAAAAAAAAAAAAAAAAAAAAAAAAAAAAAAAAAAAAAAAAACCTAATACTCGCCTTGCTTTCTTTGTATATGTTTTTTATTATATTTATGTAGGTACTTTCGATCCCCTGCTCTCTTAGACTTAGCCATACATATTTATGTATGAGGCTATCAAAAGCCTTAGAATAGTCTATAAAGGCCAGGTAAATAGGCTTGTTGTATTCGTTGTATTTTTGTATGAGCTGTTTTATTGTATGTATATGATCAATTGTGCTGAAGTCTTTTCTAAATTCTGCCTGTTCCACTGGTTGGTTTTCGTCCAGACTGTTAGATATTCTGTTTAGAATTACTTTAGCAAAAACTTTGTATACATTTGATATAAGAGATATAGGTCTGTAATTACCTATATCGTCTTTTGGACCTTTTTTGTGTATAAGTATTATGTGAGATTTAGCCCAATTTCTCGGAATAATGCCTGTATATAGTGTCTCGTTAAAGACCCGTGTTAGTATTGAGCTTAACTCACTGATTGTACCTCTTAATAGTTCATTTGTAATTCTATCTGGGCCGGGAGCTTTTTCCATTTTTTGTCTTTTAATAGCTTTTTCTATTTCGCTTTGTAGTATTTCAGGTATATCTTTAGCGTCTTGGATTTTGTGGTTTTCTATAACATGTTCTTTATTAGGCAAGTGTGTTTTTGGTTCATCAGGACTGGGTTTTTGATATAATAAGCGATAATAGTCTGTTGCCAAATTTTGAATTTTGATGCGAGATGTTGTTGTTAATTCTTTGACTTTCATTTGATACCAAAAATGAATTTTAATAGATAGAGTGATTCAAGAGGAAGGTTTATATGTATAATAACATCCATTAAATAGTGGAGAAGTACTGTTATTTTTGAGGTTTCTAATGTGATGTCGTAAATAATTACATTTTTTCCGCTTACATTGCAAACGCAGGCTGAACCCTACGAGTTTTATCAAAATAATGTACTAAGTATTGTACACATTCAAAAGGTCTACAGAAAAGTCCGTGATGGTATATGTCTATCTCTTATGGATAACCCACAATAACTTTTTTTTGTCATTTACTTTTTACGAAAAATAATGGCTAATTTTCGAAGCGATTTTAACCAATACAGCATTAATCCTTAACCAATTAAATACCTTGAATACATTGTTCATTTAATATAAATCTATATGGCCCTTTACACCGTATGATTTAAGTGAATATTTTCGAAGATATGCGGCGGTACCGGCCGGCCGCCCGGTGCGGCAAGAGCATTGCACTCGTGCGAAGCCGGGGCGGTTGGCTAGTAGAGTGCGTCTACTGAAAGCGTAACCTGGAGTTTTTTTTTTTAATTAAATTGGCAACATCGTTTTGCCGAAAAAAATCGCGTCAAAGTCTATGGTCGCAATTGTCAGTTTTGTAAACAAATATTTATTTTTCAAGAATAATTGCTTAATTATGGGAAAAACAATAAACAGTAACGTGCGAAAACTGATACACACTATGGTTAATAAGTTCAAACAAAAACAAGAAGAGAAAGAAGGTGTTTTCAATGAAAACCAACAATGTTTACATACGATTTCAGAATTTTTAAGTTAGTATGACGTTATAATCTTGATACAAAATATTATTAGATATATTTAGGATATAATGATAATTTGTTTTTCTTGTATTTTTAGATAATCTGACATATTGCGAATTTCATAATGGACAAAAACATCAAACAAAGAAGGCTTTTGGTGAATCGACTTAATCAAAAACACATGGTAGTGAGTGGTAGAATGCGTTCAAAAGCAGTTGAGATGTAATGAAAGATTTGTGCTTCACTTTGTCTGATAAAGCATCAAAATCTTCAACTGAAGTTAAAATTGCGAAAGTGAAGGAAATAGTGACTGAAATCCTAGTTCAAGTTTGTGAGCTGTTGAACTTTTTGTGTCTCACAAGTCGATCCGTATCATTTGAAACAATCATTGGAGTATAAAACATTTTCCCACTTGACTAATCCCAAAAGATCTGAATTTTCTCTATGCTAAAACGAATAGATTCCAACCCAACAACCTTGAAACACATTAGTGTTGGCGAGACGTGATGAAGTTGAAATCATGTTTGCATTTTATTTGACTATCGCGGTTTTGTGCACTTGGTATTCTTGCCAGAAGACCAAATGGTAAATAAAGAATATTATTTGAATATTATATAGCGCCATTTTTTTTCGATTTGAAAAATCATCCTATAACAACCCCCGCTCTTGGGCGGAGCGGGAGATAGTGTCAGACTCTTAATGACTAAAAAACCCATCCCGTTCCTTTAAGCCTTCATACCGAGGCTCGAGCGCCCTTTCGGATAACCCTGGCCCCAGTAGGCTTCGACCCGGCTGGGCCCCTGCTGTTGCTGACAACTCCTTGAGGCGCGCGGGAACAGTGCGCGCCGTTGACGGCTTGGGCTTGGTCCGGACAGTTACCGGACGGTCGGACAGTGAGCTACCCATTGCTCACTGTCCGCAAGCCCGTGCCTACGGTGGCCGGAAATCGGGATCAGTATCCCGGCGCCATCGGCGGCGATAACGCCTGATGTTCGGAGCGAGAGGTCTCCGCCGCCGATCGCCCCAATGAGGGCACGGCGATGATCCGCTCAAGCCGAGCGCACCTCGACTGTGTGCTCCACCGTGTCCTCGGGGCATTCTGCACAGTGGCGTCACTTCTGCATGAATCTGGTGTAGGTACCTCCCGAACGAACCATGTCCGGTGAGGACCTGTGTCATGCGGAAGGTAAAAACGCCGTGAGGTTTTTTTAGCCACGCCATATAGCGACATTTGAGAAATCAGATAAAATAAAATAATTTGGGATAATAACTAATATTTTGTGTGTTATTGACCTTTACCATACACCCACCAAATAATTAAGTCTACACACATGTTTTTGACTAGGATTAACTATTATACAATTGTTATAAATACAAAAAATACTCGTATCTAGTATCAAAACTTTTTTCTCCTACTATTTCAATAATACCACATTCAAAATTTTTGGTTGTAACCTCCTTTTCTCAGGTCACGCTTTCATTAGACGGACTCTATAAGATAAGAAGGAGGGGTAGGAGATTTGAACAGAGAGAAGAGTGTTGTCAGTGCGCGCAAACTTCTTCTCTGGCGAATGGGCATCCATTTGAGCTCCGATCTGTAACTCGAAACATGGTCATATTTTCGCAAGTTAAATATGAATCGGATGCAGTTGTTGAGGAGCCTGTCAAGTTTGTCTAACAACTCCGCATTCAGGTCAAAGTAGCACACGTCACCATAGTCGATTGCAGGGAAAATTAAAGTTTGCACAAGCATAGTCTTCGTCTTCGCGGGCAAAAAGTTCCTCAGACGATACAGACACCGCAAAGTCCCGTTGACTCTTTGGCAGACACTGGAGACCTGACTTTGCCAGCCAAGAGTCGAGTCGAGATGCAAACCGAGATCCTTAACGCTAGGACTAATGGGGATGTAGGCACCATTAAAAATAATTGGGGGAAGAGAGTTAACCACCGCTTTACCCATCATGCGCGAGCTTCCAATAATAATGGCCTGACACTTTGAGGGGTTTACAGACACCCCAAATCTTTAAGACCAGTCTTTGATAGCGTCCAAATCTCGGTTCACATCCTCTATAGCGTCCGACAAACCTTCCACCCGCGCAGCTGTATATAACTGAAGATCATCGGCATAAAGGTGATACGAACACCGAAGACAGTGAGTTATAAAATTAATGAAGATGGAGAATAGCAACGGAGAAAGAATACCGCCTTGTGGAACACCAGAATCTAGATCACGCCAACTCGATGAATTCTCGTCAACGCGAACAGACTGTTGGCGTCCCCGAAGATAAGATGAGAACCATTCCAGCGCCTCGGACGAAACCATAAGATGTGAAAGGATAGATAGAAGAATATCGTGACTGACAGCATTAAAGGCATTTGAGAAATCAATTAAAACCAAAACAATAACCCTGGTGTCCTCCATGGCTTCTCTAATGTCGCCAGTCACTTTAAGGAGAGCAGAGGAGGTACTGTGACCAGGCCTGAATCTGGATTGAAAAGTGTTCACAAGATTATTCCAGTGAACAAATCCTGAAAAATGCTTGTGGACGCAGGCCTCCAGTACTTTGGATAGGAAAGGAAGAATAGAAATTGGGCGGAAATGGTTAGGTAGGGAGGGATTAGAGATTTTAGGAAGTGGACGCACATAAGCCATACGCCACAGGGATGGGAATTGTCCGGAATCAAGGGAAAAATTAATAATGTGGGCTATCGGGTGAAGAAGATAGTCAATGACTAAGGTAATCATATGACGACTGATGTCATCATGGCCCACAGCCTTGGATTTTATGGACAGGATGATCTTTTTGATTTCATCCAAAGTAGCCGGAGAAAAGTGGAATGGTTCAGTGCTAGGACTTAGTAAACCAGAAATGAAATCAACCGTGCGAGATAACATTTGGGGATCCAAATGATAGGAGGTCGTGAAGTGACGGTTGATATCATCCAGGACGATTGTTTTAGGGAATTCCACATGACGTGGCCTACCGATACCTAGAGATCCGAGGAATTTCCAGATATCAGCAGGAGAAGAAGAGGATATGTTTTCGAGAATATGGCGGCGTTTAGCGTTACGTATCACCTGATTACACCGGTTTCTTGCAGTTTTAAAAAGATCCCTGTTTGTAGCACTGCGGTCCTTTCTATATTTTTATTAGATATATTATATATAGATATATTTATATATACAATTTTGATTTTATTAATTAAATTAAATTTGAGATTGTCAAAGATTTCCTAAATTAGTAATTTATACTTTTTGATTAACACTGCTGTTTTAATTATATCTACACAAAATAAATATATATTGCTTTTCTTACACAAAGTATACTCGGCATTCAAACCGAGTTATTCGGCCGAGTACGAGTATCAAAAAACCCGCCGAGTACGCCGAGTACCGAGTATCAACCGAGTACTCGGCCCATCTCTAATATTTTTCGTTCAAACACACAAACAAAACAAACCCAGAGCAAACAACAACAAACACAAACAACAAATTCAATGTATTTATTGACTGGGCTATTTACACCCGGCCCGGCGCGAGAGGTCTCCGCCGCCGATCGCCCCCACGAGGGCACACCTCGACTGTGTGCTCCGTGTTCTCCGGGCGTTCCGCACAGTGGCGACACACGGGTGTCTCTTCCGCTGGAATCCGGAACAGGTACCTCCCGAACGTGCCATGTCCGGTGAGGACCTGCGTCATGAGGAAGGTAAGGACGGCGTGAGGTCTTTTCAAACACGCCTCAAAGAAGGGACTTACCTACGTAATTGTGGCATGCCCAGCACTGGATTGCGATAATCGCTGACGCCATTTCACCATGAAATCCCGCCGGAGCTCTGTCCGCCATGCCGTGGCCCGTCGCGGTAGCGGAATTCCACCCCGGCGTTGCATCTCCACGCGCATATCGTGCATGTGTGCAAGGACTGTTGTCTCCAGATCCCACGGCGGTAGGGCAGCCATAAGGCTCGCCGCTTCGCGGGAGACCGTGCAGTATCCCCGCACCATCCTTATGGCCATGACCCTCTGGCAGGCGTTCAGCATGGCCGCCGGTTGCTTTTTCAGCGACGGCGCCCCGTAGCCGCCCTCCGGCAGGAGGCATCTGGACCCCCAAGGTTGGGCAAGAGCCGCTTGAGCGCAGCCCCAGCCTGGTTGAGTTTGGGAGCCAGACGTCGGAATTGCTCCACGAAATTCCACCGGCTGTCGAGGACGAGTCCCAGGTACTTCATCGTCGACCCGACACTGATGTGAACTCCTACCGTTAGCTGGGAACTCAATGGCGGCGCGTTCCGAGGGCGGCGACCGTGGAAACACATAGCCTCGGATTTGTGAAGCGCCACCTCAAGTCCCAACTCCTGGATCCTATGAACGACCATCGCAACCCCGCGTGTCGTTAGAGCGACCGCCGCCTGGTACGACTCTCCCTGCGCTAGAACCAGCGTGTCGTCTGCGTAGAAAACTACGCTGACCCCGTCAGGGAAGTCGCCGCGCAGCACGTAGTCGTACCCGATGTTCCACCAGGGTGGCCCTGGTACCGAACCATGCAGAACACCGCACGACATCTCTCGACGTTTCCAGTCTCCCTGGTGACCGGGGTAGACTATAAATCTCTCCGACAGATAGGCCTCGACCACACGACAGAGGTATTCGGGCACCTGGTGGTACCGGAGTGCCCTCCGGATCGTACTCCAGGGCAGGGAATCAAAGGCTTTGGCAATGTCCAAGAACACTGCCACGACACACCTACCCCGGGACACCACGTCCCCCGTCGTGAGAGCTCTCACGCGTATTATGGCGTCCACCGTGGAGCGCATCCTGCGAAAGCCGAACTGACCGTCCGAAAGGTCCGGCCCCACCCGTGTTAGGCGCGTGACGAGGCGGTTTGCAATTACTCTTTCAAAGAGCTTGCCCACCTCGTCGAGCAGCACAATGGGCCGGTATGCGGACGGAGAGTCCGCAGGGCGCCCCGGCTTCGCGATGCGGACCAGCAAAGTGGGAACTAGCCCCTCTCCATGCATGCGCTGAAGAGCCCTCTCAGTCGAGGCCCAAGAGCCATGGCCAGGACCCAGGCCTTCCCAGGCAGGAACCAACCGAGTCCTAGCGTATCACGAAATGCGGCGTTCGCAAGACTAGTAGCGAGTGCCAGAAGAAAAATGTTCAGTAACTAAGTATATAACATTATAAATAATTTAACATATTTTTCACTACTTATAGACTTTTTAAAAATATTGTTATCAATAGTATTGTCCTAAAAAACTATAATGTAAGAGCTTCTACCGCCTGTGATACAGGTTTATCCTAGTACAGGCACATAACATAGCATTTACCTTAGTAATTACTCTTAAGGGCCAAGCGCCCAAAAAGTGCCATAAAGCATTGATTTTCTGAAGCCTACTCCTCCGTGATGGCTAGGTCAATTGGGTTGAAAAAAAAAATATGTTTATTATAGATTCATGAACAATAATATCAACATTTGATTTTTTCGTGCAATTAATACTTTTGTCAAAAAAAAATATTTAGTACTTTCGCAACTTTTCCCTACTCCTTCGAAACGGCTTGGACCTTTAGAAACATTTTTACACATAAAAATTGGTGGTTAAATATTCTTCAAAGTGAACATTGCATATGTAAATCAATCAATATCTCGCAGAGAAAATGGATTGAAAGCGCTTTTCGGGCGCTGCTGGCCGCAAATAAATGCAGAGATTTGCGTACTGCCGCCTAGGCGAGTGCGAGAGTTGCGTTCACATAATTTCGGTCAGATGGTTCAAGGGACTATACGCCTTAAGATTTTATGTAACCATTTTACCAAATGTTATTCTGAATAAACATATTATTATTATTTCATTTATTTATTATTATATACATATTTATCATATATTTAAATATTTCTTCAAAAAAAAAACATTAAAAAAAACATTTAAAAATATAAAAAATAGTAGCCCACCGGTATCGGGAACAGGGTCCAAGCTGCCGGCGGTCAGGGCTCCTGAGAGAGGAACCTCCGGACAATACGCGCCGTGTCTAGGAGTACTGCCTTTTGGATCAAGCCCTTGATCCAACTGTCTAACGAGAGCCTCCGCAGATGTTGGTCGAGGCTCTTGGCTATTAAGCCATTGGCTGTCACGACTATCGGCACAATGATTGCTCTATCCACTTCCCACATGTCGACAACCTCGCGAGCCAAGTCAAGATATTTAGTTTGTTTATCTTTCTCAGCTTTCACGAGGTTCTCGTCATGAGGGATTATATCAACAATCATTGTGCGACGCTCCAGTCGATCTATCACCACTATGTCAGGCTTATTGGCAACAATAGTCCTGTCAGTGATGATAGATCGGTCCCAATACAATGTGACGCTGCCATTCTCGAGAACTGGGTCGGGCACATACCTATAGTACGGTACTTCTGATTCAACAAGATTGTATTTAAGAGCAAGTTGCTGATGGATAATCCTGGCTACAAGGTTGTGTCTGTGCAAATAGTCTCCGTTAGCTAAATGAGAACACCCAGAAATAATGTGTCGCCATGTCGGATTGATTCTCCGGGTCGGTGGCATGCCCGACAGATGTCAACCGTACCGTCCTTCACAATTTATTTCCGGTAGTTGTTCGTCATCATAACTTCGTCCACAATTGCAAAGACAAAACCTTCGGTTTCTCCAAAGAGATTACCAAAGCGCAGCCGGGATACGGACACTAAAAGATCTACATCAGGCCCATGTAAGGCCCGGTAAAAGCGCCCGTGAAGCTCCTTGCCCTTCCATACTTCCTTGCATTCATTAGTATCCATTACTATAGGTTTGCGCCAGTTCTCGTTGGCCAAGGAGAGCGGGGTGAGGCCTTTGTCCACCGCCACTACATCTCGGTTCATCCCCACGTCGGTTTCCAGGAAGTATTCCCTGAGACTGCATACCTAACGGTTGTGCAGGGTCTTGGCATTTAAGAAGCCAAGACCCCCACACTTCCGTGGGATATACAGCCTCATCACCGATAATCGTGGGTGATGCATCCGATTTGCGGTAAGCAGAGTGCGGACCCTCCTATCCAGGGCGTCGAGTTCCGTCTGAGTTCATGTGAGTATGCCGAAAGAGTACATCAAAACCGGCATGACCCAACCGTTGAAGGCGCGCACCTTGTCCCCGCCAGATAAAAGACTTTTCAGTACTTTATTCAGGCGGCCAAAGAAGCGCATTATTATTATTATTATAACTTATGTAAATATACTGAACGTTCATAGAAAAGTGCGACAGCAATAGGATTTGGATGACATAAGTTTGCCAAGTTACGAAGAATCAGAGTAATAATTATAAGTACTTAAATTGTTTTAAATACTCCTTGATTATTATTTATTATATCCCGCAATATCCCATCCCTACTCGCATGCGAGGCAGTTGTTATAAGGTGTGGTGGCGTGGCTGGCCCACGCCAGAGACGGCTCTTCCCGACAGCGGACGAGACGTCATGAACGAGATTAGTGATGCACTTTATTATTGTTTGATTTATTCATTTGTATTTCTAAAGTCTAGTTTGACGTCACGAACGAGATTAGTGATGCACTTTATTATTGTTTGATTTATTCCTTCGTATTTCTAAAGTCTTGTTTTACGTTGTTTAAAACTTGGCAACTGCTTTTTAATGATAATTTAATTCGAAATACATAGGGTCAAAATAAATAAAAGAATGATGTTACGAATAATATTTTATTTTTAAAAATTTGGGTCGATAAGCAATGATTAATTGGTTATCGATAAGATGTTGGAATCCCTATTCTTTTGTAGGTATTTGCGCTGAATTTGTGGCTTGGCGTGGGAGGGACGCCGATGCTTTTAGGCTCTGGCGGTCAAAAGGTTAAATAGTAGTTTTTACACCACCTGCTCGATAATGTCGTTTTACACGTCATACAAACCTCACTTAAAGCAAGTCATTATATGCCTAGGGAGATAATGCAGTATGGCCGATCCCTAGGGAATAATGAGATTTGAATTTGGAGCATCAAGAATCGTCAACATTGTGAATTAAAATGTAGGCGCATCGAACAAGTTGACTCGAAATTCAAACCGAAGAGTATGTAATCACTATGATTCAAAGTGGCCACAAAAAAATGAAAATAGATGATAACGTGCGTACTGACGACACGGGAGCATTATATAAAATTGAAACTATAGTATCTTGGAGTAGTGAATTTTGTTTGTTTGATGAACTTGTAAATATAATACTTATATTTCTCTAATACTTATATGATTTGGTCGACCAAATTGTTTTTAATTATCTCACAGATGGTGTAAAAAGTAGAGTACCTATGCAACACGGGGCAGTGGCGTGCCCGCCATACAAGCCAAAAAGCCCGGCTTGCCCTACCAAAACCTCACCTAATTCATAGAACACGACCAATCAATTAATTATCACAAAAATCTAAACTTCAAACTTCGCGCGCTTACGCGGTTACGCTAAGTTGCCACTGTGTTGTGCGGGATTCCAATCATTCATAAGACGATACCAGGGCGAAGCGAGGATGCCATTCTGAGCGAAATCTCTCCGATCTCACTCTAACACTTAACAAAAGAAAGAGATGAACACTAATGTATTTTTGTCTTTTTCTGCCTCAAAGGCTTTTATGAGGCTTTATCTTCTCTACTTTTGATATAAAAACGTCAAATTTTGAGTGTGTGTGGGTGTAATTTGTTATTGTGTGCAAATGCTTGTCGAACATTTTGTTCTAAAAAAAAGCCGGGCTTAGGTAAATTTATGAATGGTCTTTTTTGACATAAATTTTTACGCATATTGTAATACGAGGCGCCCTCTATGACGCGTAAAGTTGTACGAACTAAAAAGTACTCAGTTCAAATTTGCTTTGATTGGTTATCGTGTTGTACGTAATTATTGTGTTGTTTTTTTTTTTTTATTTTTCCGTCATTTAACAGTTTATGAATTCGGAAACTATACTTGTGGCTGTGTGTGGATATTATTATGTGTGGAATTGATATTGGCCAGGTAGGGTATGAGTTTTAAAGATAAATATAGTCTTGTAACTTTACTATTTTGAATATTTCTCAGAAAAGTTAATAACAATGCTTGAAATGCATCAGGTATGACTCAAATAAGTTCGCTAGTGCCATGAAAATTCTCAAAAGTACTTGAACGCTGTTATTTCATTCTTTATTTTTGGTAAACCGCCTCTAGAAAGTTGGTTCTCTTTCTCGACAGTTAAAGAGTGATAAGTGTGTTTTAAAAAAGCGAACAACGAAAAGCTGCCGCTGTTTCAATTGTGAGTATTTGCCAATAATATTACATATTATTATAAAGAACAAGTGTTTGAATCACCAAGATTTCAAAAAAAAATATGTATTAGTTACACATTCATAACTAGATGGCGTTGGCGTCAAAAAAGTAACATTAGATCAGTATCTAGTACTCGGTTGTTTTATTTCACATTCAACTCAACCTTACATAGATATTCATTAAGTTCAAATTAATCGTTTTAATAGTATTGGCTGACCATCCCGGCCGGCCGGGACTCGACAACAAGAGCAGCTTTCCGAATTATCTTTGATTGCAATTGAAAATCAGCTGTTGGTAGAATTAAAACGTTCACAAACTTTTTACGCTGATGGAAGTAATAAAATCATTTTTAAATAAAGATAGATAATTTGAATTAGAATATTTTTTTTTTTCTGTTCATGTATTCAAACTTCACGATTATTGGTATGATGATGAAGTTGTTGTGGTGAAGCTTTTGTTATCATTATTTATTACTTACTATTAACATTATATTTGTTAATAGTTGTGTAGCAATTCAGAAAAATCAGCATTACTGCACTGATGACACGTGGTAGCACGAGATTTTTTTTAATAGGTAAGTAGTAGTTAGGTCAAGATTCCTTGGCTTGCCCCCTGTAAAGGCATCAGGCACGTCACTGACACGGGGATAAAGCTGTCTTTGTCTTGGGCGGCTTAAATTCCTCACTTCACTCAGGTTACAGTTCTATTCAAATCTGTATGGACTCTAAAAGCAAATTTGTAGTCAGCCAAGAAACACCGGCTTCGTTTAGTTTAAACTGACGTAAAAAATTACTTCTGTTTTTTAAAACATACTTATGAACAAATTAATTATTATTTATCAGTCAGTATTTTATTTTATTATTGTCGCGTTATTCGACCTAATTGTTTTTCAGCATCAAAAGAAACCGTTAATTTCAGTTATAGGTAATTTCATGCCCCTTATAAATAAAACTAAAAAATATAAAATTGCCCCTTATAAATATAATTAAAAATATGTAGTCATTTTGTTTTTGTAATTTATCGATTCGTTTTATAAAACGCAACATCGATAAAATAAGGCAACGCCAATGGTACAGTAAGAAGGCAAAAGTCCATAGGAACGCTAAAGATTACATTGCTATGAACCGAGCGAGCGCGATGCGTATGTGTGCGCATGTATGAGTATCCACATTCCACAGATAACACACACTAAGGAACTGTCGTCGCACTGAGCAAAACATTATTATTTTTCTGTTCTTACCATAGCATTGATAAAATTCGCGCAAATACGTCATGTGCTGGTAGCCGTGTGAACTAAGTGTTGGATTCGCAAATCACGTAACCCGAGTTCAAATCATGGTCGGTCCGTTGCAGTTATTTCTTACTTTGAAAATTCCCAATCTATATTGATATAGTCTTTTTTTTAAATTTCTATGAAAAATACTATTGCATTTTTTGCACTAAATAGTTGCAAATTACGAATGTGATCTATTAACCACAAGAAGAATCACATTCGTAATTTGCAATTATTTAGTTGTTACATCTTTTCGATGTTGTAAGGTGGAAATAAAAAGACGTGTTTAATAAAAATGTTTATGCTTTATATTTACAAATTAAACATTTATGAGAATTGTGACGTCGAATAGCAAAGTTATCTTGTAACCGTTATCTATGTTACGCGTAAGATTGTTTGTTGGAAGTATACCCACTTAGACCATTCATATTATGAATAACGTAACAATGAACGGATATTCAAATTTTAATAAAATAAAATATAGGTAATTGTTTATATCCAGTTATTTATTGAAAAGTGATATATGATTTAGACTTTGTAAACATTTTATTTTTGTGTAACGTCACAATGAATGTATTGAGGTCATAGCTTAATTGTTCATTTTCTTGACGAAAAGAAGATTGAAACTAAACCTCAATTTCTGTTAAAAGAACTTTAGTTCTCACAAGATGAGCAAAATAAAATGAACTATAATATTATGTTATAACAGTGCGGGTAGAAGAATAAAAAACGAAATAGACTCATGATTATTGTCAACAAAATTGATAGCGAGTTCACTGCATTCTTAAGATGAGGCGATGGCACAAATTAAAAGATATAGCTGTTTTAAACGAAAGTAAACACAATATAATACAGTGTTTGTTAAAGAATAATCACAGATATGTTAAAATAAAATGGTAGGCCCTTTAGTTTAGTTAACATTAAACATTTAGTGCGAAACGTAATCGTTCTTGTTTGTGCCTCTCTGTCAAGTACGGCTTTTTAGCAGGTTTTCTGTGATGCACGCCTTCAGCGTGAAGTGCACGGCGAACAGTATCCATCGAGGTGTCATATAATTCCGCAAAATGTCTCGTTGGTGCGAAACCATTCGTTTCGTATACGTCCACCATATGTCGTCGCTGCGCCTCGCTAATAAGCTTCGGTCTCCCACTTCTCTTTCGACTAGCAAGGCTACCTTCTTCCTCATATCTTTTTAGCCAAAGATTTACAGTATTTTTCTAAAATAAAAAAAAATATATATTAGGCAGCTATACCTACTTCACTTCATTTTCATTATATAAAATGTTAATAATCATAATTATTGAATATAATTTTAAAATAAAACTGCATTTATTAATCCAATAACCAATCCAATAAACCCAACGATTTACGTATTTCTCTTCTAAACCTCTTATAGATACGATGAATGGATTCATAAATGGCATACGTTTTAATTAGAAGATTAATTTGTAATAAAGTTACAATTCATTAATAGCTATTATACTCACATTCAGTCCGGTTTCTTCAGATATTTGTGTTTTATTAAAACCACTTTTATGCAGCCCAATGATAGTCGCCCTCACTTCAATACTAATATTAGCCTGCATTTTGCGAATATTACAATAATGTCAACCACACGTCACTAACCAACAACTACAACCAAACGACAGTTCATTTCGGTCAAGTTAAAACTCATGTCTACCTCGCAGAAATCTAATTCTTTATTTAGTTTTTTTGTGATCTACCTTTCTAACTCTAAGAAATGTGTGAACAAGTTAAAGAATAATTTAATATATGTATGTAATGCAAATACATAACTTCCAATCGGGTAAGAACTTACAAAAAGTCAATAATTGCGTGGGATTTGAACTTGCGGCACACTGATTTGCGCTTCAATCTGTGTGCCTATACCACTGGGCCATCTTGACTTATGCTAAGTTGATGAAATTGTGAATTTCAATCATTTGTTGGCGAAACTTGAAAATAAAAGGTCGTAAGTCAAACTAAACGTCAAACGAATACGTTTTAAGAATTCCTATCGACTTTTGGAAGTGAGTGTACATCTCTAGAAAATGACGTTTATCAATGTTTTTTTTTTGGAAAAATCAATCTTGTAACAAGTGAATAGAGCTCTAAATTCATTGCTTATATTATAGAGACATCTAGTGGCGAATAGTGGAAATTGTTCTTATAATTATTCTATGCGAGGTAATTCGTTAAAGGGTAGTTAACAAACAACTCTGTTTACACTTAAATATGGTTTATTTTCTAAAACGGAACGATGGATAAACTGCCTTCTTTCAATTTATATTGAAATGCTCAATCACATTAAGGATTTCTTAGTGTTATGAAATATGATATACCCGTCTTTGTGTGAGTTTGGGTAAGCTGGTCCCGATACAAATGAAGTGCTATGCGATTTCTATCTACGTTCCTCTGTTCTGTGGGCCATACTGTATTATCTCCCTAGGCATATAATGACTTGCTTTAAGTGAGGTTTGTATGACTACATTATCGAGCAGATGGTGTAAAAAACTAAAAATCACGCTTTCATAGCATATCAAACTAAAGTGTAAAATAATTTTCAATTTATGTAGAAAATAATAATAATGAACGAAAAATTATATTATTGTGAAAAAAAAACGCGGGGTCGCTCCACGCTTTTATCCTTTATATGATTATTCCAGTCCTCTGTTATAGTTTTTTCTATTACTTTTTTCCAATTTTCTGCTGTTACATTACAAGATGGCCGCTCCGATTTTGTCGATTAGTGTGTCGTCGAGTAGTGTCAATCTCTATTGGCAGAAGTTCCGTTATTATTATTATTATATATTCTTTATTGTACACCACATATCAAAAAATTACAGGACAAACATTATAAAAATTAAGTGTACAATGGGCGGGCTTATTGCACAGGGCAATTTCTTACAGACAACCTTTGGATGGACTGAAAGAAAGGAGGTTTAACGCATTACACATTTTTAGGGTTCCGTAGTCAACTAGGAACCCTCATAGTTTCGCCATAACTGTCTGTCCGTCGTCGCTTAATCTCTGTGACCGTTAGCACTAGAAAGCTGTACGGTACGGTACGGTACCAATATGTACGAGGTCTGTTCAAAAGAAAAGGTGAATTTTGAATTTTCGTGGGCTGTGTACATTCGATTTTCGATTTTTATTTTGTTATGTTGTGGTACACATATGTTTATCATATGTTGGCATTATCAGCCAATTTGAATTATAGTTTGTTGTTGACAACTGAAAAGATTAGTTACGTTTTTGGGTGTTCTTCGATTTTTGACTTTTGAAAAAATTAATATGTATTAAATTCTGCGTTAAAAATGGAATAAAGTGCTCCAAGGCACTTGAAATGTGGACTGTGGCATTTGGCAAGTCCACTTTGTCTCAAAAAAGCGTTTATAGGTGGTACAAGCGCTTTACAGAAGGTCGAGGAGATGTTGATGACGATGAGCCTCCTGGAGTTGCAACCACGTGAACAAGCGAAGAAAACATTGAAACAGTGAAAAAATTGTTTTAGAAAATCGTCGAATTACTATTAGGAAAGTTGCAGAATATCAATCAGATCATGCCATACAATTTTCTCGAATGTTTTGAGTATGAAAAGTGTGGCAGCGAATTTTGTTCCCAAATTGTAAAATTTTGAGCAAAAGCAACGCACACACATCAATGCTTGCTCGTGATTTTTTGGCCAAAAACAACAACGTAGTCATGCCTCAACCACCATATTCACCAGATTTAGCTCCCTGTGACTTTTTCCTATTCCCAAAACTGAAAGGAGAGCGGTTTGCCACAATTGATGAGATAAAGTCAGAATCGAAGAATGAGCTCATGGCCATACCGAAAAGCGCATTTCAGAAGTGCTTCGAGGATTTGAAAAAAGCTGGCATAAGTGCATTATATCTGAAAGGGATTACTTTGAAGGGGACTAAATGGATATAGATGAATTTTAATGTAGGGTATTCTTAAGTTGTGTCCACTATAAATATGGTTGTACACCCGCCGCGTACTTTTAGTCAATAAACAGCTACCGACGAACTTCTATAGTTTTACTTACTGATACTACGATACCACAGTGGCGACGAGGATGGCTAAATTCGGTGAATTTGACATGAAGACTGGAAGCTGGCAAACCTATTGTGAAAGGCTGGAGATGTATTTCTTGGTGAACGCAGTAAAGGAAGACCTAAAACTACCGACGCTTATAGCATTCATGGGGGAACCGGCATACGAATTATTAGTGAACTTGTGTAGTCCAAACAAACCGGCGAACATGACCTTGACCGAGGTTGTGAAGGTCATGCAAGAACATTTGCAACCAAATCCATCGATTTTGGCAGAACGATTTAAATTTCGACAAAGAAGACAACAGGCGGGTGAAAGTATTTCGGATTATGTTGCAGAATTGAAAAAAATTACGCGGTATTGCGAGTTCGGCACAAGTTTAGTTAGACGATAATTTGCGAGACCAATTCGTGTGCGGTATCATGAGTGACCTTATTAGACAACGATTATTTGCGGAAGGAAACATAAAATTCGTCAAAGCAGTGTCGGTGGCGAGCGCCTTGGAGGCGGCGGAGCGGGATGCAGCCGCTGTAGACGGGCGAGGCAATGTCAGTGGGCCCGCCGCGGCCGACGCGAACGCTGTTGCGACGGGACTGGAAGGTTCGAGAACTGTTACGATGTCGCGGCGTAGTTCAGTGGCATTTGATCAAGCGGGAGATTTACATCGCATGCAAGTGGGAGGATGCGCTGCATGCGGGGATTACCGACACACTAAGATGGAATGCAAATTTTCAAAGTACCAGTGTAGTAAATGTAAGGAGGTTGGTCATTTGCGTCGGATGTGCCAGGAGAATGGTACACATGGTACACGTGTCATCGGGGACGATCGAGACCGCGGACGATCGTGGGGCGGTAGCAGCAGAGCAGGCAGGGCGGCGCACAGTGGCGGCGCGGGCGCTGGAGCGGACCGCGCGGCTCGCCGGGGCCACGAGCGGGCAGGGAAGGCGCGGCCGGGTGCCCGCGGGCGGCCCGCTATGCACACGTTCGAGGCACATTGGGAGGAAGACACGGAAGATGAGGTGGAGGAAGAGGAACCAATTTATCAAATGTCGTTAAGCCAATACAGGCCGGTGAGCATGAACATTTTAGTAAACGAGGTTATGTTAACAATGGAAATTGATACCGGGTCTCCTTTATCTTGTATCTCAAGTAAAACTTATAAAGAGTATTTTTCTAGTATACCGTTATTACCATGTAAACTATCAGTCAAGTTTTATAATGGGAGTAAAGTTCAACCAATGGGCTATCTAGAAGTGACCGTTACCTACAAAAACCATAAAAAGAATTTAGATTTATATGTATTTAAAACGGGGAGTACTACACTTTTAGGAAGGCAATGGTTATCGGAATTAAATATCAATATACCCCCTATAACAATAAATAACGCGAGGTTAACAAAGGAGGATTTAACGGTTCAACAAAAAACTAATATTGTAAATAACATCTATTCTAGGTACCATGAATTATTTGATGGCGGATTGGGGCGTTTCACGGGCGGTCGAGCGACATTGCATTTACGTGAGGGGGCCGTGCCGATATTCTGCCGCGCGCGACCGCTGCCGTACGCACTGCGCGCGCGCGTGGATGACGAGCTCGAGGCGATGCTGCGCGCCGGCATCATCGAGCCTGTTCACACCTCCGACTGGGCCACACCACTGGTAATAGTACATAAGCCGGATGGCGCCTTACGTTTATGTGCTGACTATAAAGTTACTGTGAATCGTATGTTAAGAGTGGATAAGTATCCTGTGCCAAAGATAGACGATTTATTTTCTAAATTAAGCGGTACTAGGTATTTCACAAAACTAGATTTATCTCAAGCATACAGTCAAATATTACTAGATGAATCCAAGGATTTTACAGTTATTAATACACATAAGGGTCTTTTCAGATACAATAGATTAGTGTACGGACTCGCGTCGAGTCCGGGAATTTTTCAAAGAATAATGACTCAATTGTTTGATAAAATACCAAATGTGACAATATTTTTAGACGACATACTGATCACGGGAGATACGATTGAAGTACACATAGATACAATAAACAAGGTTCTTAAAATATTGCAAGAAAATGGCCTAAAAATAAAAAAGGAAAAGTGTGATTTTTTGAGCAAAGAGGCAAAATATTTAGGATTTATTATTTGTAGGGAGGGTGTTCGAGTAGATCCAGATAAGATTAAACCCATAATTAAACTGTCTTTTCCGACTAACGTATCCGAACTGAAATCATTTTTAGGTATGGTCAATTTTTACGGAAAATTTATAAAAAATTTAAGTTTCTATTTATCACCATTTTACGAATTATTGAAAAAGGGTAAACATTGGGTATGGGGTCAGACACATTCTCAGGCATTTAATAAAATAAAAAAGTTACTGATCAGTTCAGAAATATTATCGCACTATGATGAGTCACGGCCCGTTATAGTGACGTGTGATGCGAGCTCACGGGGCATCGGCGCTGTGCTTGCGCAGCGAGCGACCGACGGCCGCGAGTATCCAATAGCGTATGCGTCAAGGACACTCACCGCCGCGGAATATCACTATAGTCAAATACATAAAGAGGCTTTAGCTATTGTATTCGCCGTGAAGAAATTTCCTCAATATCTTTATGGCAGACCATTCGTGTTAAAAACAGATCATAAACCATTAGTTAGTATTTTTGGATCGGAATTAGGAATTCCAAGCATGACTGCTAGTAGGTTACAGAGATGGGCGTTAATATTATCAGCCTATGATTTTAAAATTGAATATGTGAATACAAATTCAAACACGGCAGACGCTTTGTCTCGATTAGTAGAAAGTTATAAAGCTATTAGCGAAACAGGTAGTGAGGAAGTTCCCGAACAAACATACCTTCACTTCGCCTCGGATGCCTTGTTACTTAAATATGAGGATATTAGAAAAGAGACAAAAAGAGATCCGATGTTAATGCGTATATTGAGCTATGTAAGGGATGGTTGGCCTAAAGAAATAGAAATAAAAGAACTTAAGCCTTATCTTAATAGGCGCAGTGAAATATATACTGAGTTGGGTTGTCTTATGTGGGGTCATAGGCTAATAGTGCCAAGAATTTGTCAAGACAAGGTTTTGAGGGAGCTACATGATACTCATATGGGGATAATTAAGACAAAATGTATAGCTCGAAGTTACGTATGGTGGCCAGGAATAGATGAAATGTTGGAAAACCTGTGTCGGAACTGTACAATTTGCGCAGAAATGGCCGAGGCACCAGTTCACCATGCACCGCAGCCGTGGAACTGGCCGTCTCGTCCATGGACTAGGTTACACGTAGATTTTTTGGGCCCTATTCAGGGACACAAGTATTTAATAATGGTCGATGCAACTTCGAAATGGATCGAAGCATGCCCGGTCACTTCGACTACGGCTAAAGTAATAATAAGTAAAATTAGAGAAATCTGGTCACGTTTCGGTATACCAAAACAATTAGTATCGGATAACGGGCCTCCCTTTAGTAGTGAAGAATTTAATTCATTTTTAGAAAATAACGGAGTAGAACATGTATTTTCCGCACCATATCACCCCGCTTCCAATGGTTTGGCGGAAAATGCAGTAAGACAGTGCAAAAGAGTGATTAAAAAAGCGATTATTCAAAATATAGACGTAGAACTTGCCCTGCAACGGTTTTTACTGGTGTATAGGACCACGGAACATAGTACCACAAAGGAAAGTCTGTCACAAATATTACAAGGCAGGATATTAAGAACTCGATTAGACCGACTTAAACCATCGCGCGAGAAGCAAGTGGCTGACGCGCAGCTCCGGCAAAAAAATTGGGCAGGAGGGACGCACCGCGCTCTCGAGGCGGGGGACGTGGTTTGGTGCCGGGTGTACCAAGGATTAAAGAGGTGGGTAAGTGGTACGGTCATTCAGCGCTTGAGTACCACAGATTATCAAATAAGATTATTAGATGGCACAGAGATACATAGGCATATTGATCAGTTAAAGTTAAAAGGTAGGGAAAATCAATCTCAACAGACCGATGACGTAATAGTCAGCACAAAAGTAACGCCAAATGCTAACCGGTCTATAGGCAATGCATTGGTCTTTCCTACAGTACCGGTTCCAAAGATTTCCACCGAGGTGTGCTTAGGTGGAGGTGTGGGAGGTTCGGGATGCGATAGGGATGGGCAGGCACAGTTAGATCCTGGGTTAATCATCGATTCATCTAAAGAGGTGTATGATGATTCCAACAGTGTAACCTCGACCGCCGGTGAAACGCGTCCCGTTAGAAATAGGAGACCTCCCCAAAGATACGGTCAGCCCTAATAATAATTATAGTTTAAATTATGTTTGGTAAATAGATTATAATTAATTATGCGTGTTAATTTTAAGTTAGTGAATAAGTAATTATTGTGTTAATTTTAAGTTAGTAAATAAGTAATTAGTGTGTTAGTTTTAAGTTAGTAAATAAGGGTGGAGGTGTAATGTAGGGTATTCTTAAGTTGTGTCCACTATAAATATGGTTGTACACCCGCCGCGTACTTTTAGTCAATAAACAGCTACCGACGAACTTCTATAGTTTTACTTACTGATACTACGAAAAATACTTTATAAAAAAATACTTTTCAAAAAATTCAAAATTCTCCTTTTTTTTGAACAGATAAATCACGCCGACAAAGTGGTAAAATAAAAATTGGAAAAACATGTTTTATTAGGGTAGCCCCCCTATATGTAAAGTGAGAAGTGTTTTTTTGTTAATAACGTGTGATATATTGTTGGATAGGTATTTAAAAATTAATAGGGGTTTACTAATATCATTTCTTGATAATGTCAATGATTTCGGAAATAATCGCTCCAAAAGTAAAAAAACAATGTCCCCCCCCCCTCTAACTTTTGAACCATAAGTTTAGAAAATATGAAAAAAATCTGACAAGTAGAACTTTATAAGGACTTTCTAGGAAAATCATTTTGAACTTGATGGAAAGAACAGTTTTTGTACAAAAAAGACAAAAAATAATTTTTGGACTAAGTTTGTAGTATAATCGTATATGCAAGCATTTTTTTAACTTTGTTTACATATTTTATTATCCTAAACGTATCTTCTTTCAAACAAAAAAAGAATTATTTAAATCGGTTCTCGCAATCCAAAATTACCAACGAAAACTTCTTCTGGTACCTATGTATCAATTAATAACCCAATTAATAAATTCCCCGAGAGATGGCGCTGGGCTATTTCGCGTTCGCGCTGCTAGGATTTTTCCTGAGTTAATGGGGTCGAGTATTATCGAATTGTTCGGTTGGTCTCTCCTTGGCATTGGCGGTATTATCTTATCACTACATAAAATTTCCATCAGGAACATGCTAAGGCAATTTAGAACAAAACGAAAATTCATTTTTTACGCCATCTATCAAAATGTTAAAGTAAAAACCAGTTCAAAAATGGTTCGATAGATGGCGTTGCGTAATGACTTTCATGACCTACCGTGGCAAAAAATCGTTGCTTCTTAAATATATTCGTAATTTTACGAGTGCACAATCGCTGAAATTTCTACTATTTGCATAGGTACTGTTTTAGTTATCACCGTCCTTTGTGGACCCGTTCTTAGGGTTCCGTATTTATTAGAGTTCCGTACTTAGTATGTTAACGTAACAATTAGCTTTTTTTAAACTCATAATTAGGAACACTTATTGTGACGGACGGGAAACAACGGAACCTTACACTGAGCGTGGCCCGACACGCTCTTGGCCGGTTTTTAAGTTCTATACTTTTTTATTTTATTTACCTTACTTATTAACAGTTAATTATAACCACAATAGTAATATTTTTTTTATCATTTAATTATTTTTTTGCCAGTTTATTTTTTAGTAATCTAAAGTAGTAGGCGTGCCACAGAAAAAAATGAACTGTCAGGGAACTCATCATTGGACAAAAAAGGTATAGTCGAGTTTGTACCCAACAATCAATGGAAGACCTCTATTTTTTTTAATTGATCTCTCTTTGTTTTGATGTGTATTATTTCAGTTGAGTCTGCGGTCTAAGTCTTATCAAAATTCCTCCGGTGTATTTTTGATGTGGAAATTGAGTATCATGGAGAGTATCTGGAGTACAGTCTACTTTGCGAAGTGTAAAACACTTAGCCGTGATTCTCCATTTACTCAACCATTCCTTCATTTCATTTGATCTACTTCGTAAGAGTTCTGAGGTCTGAACGGGAAGTGGGCTTAAAGCAAGTAAGGCTGTTTCGTCTGATAGCGTCGCTACCTTAATCACAGGGCTTTATGTTAGGTCAGATGTATACAGAGCGCTGACCTCTACTATTTATAGTGTCTAAGACGGGCCCTAGGACAGACCCTTGTGGCACTCCTGCCATGAAAATCTGATAAGCAGTTATTTTGTTTGACTTGAAACAACCTGTCTGACATACCTCATTAAAGAGTTTCAAAATATGTTGTAGTAGAAGTGGGTAGACGTTTTCTCTTTAATTAGCAGCAAAGTGCCGTACACTTTGCTGCTAATTAGAAGGCGCTCGTATAGCTGTTGCCTTTTATACCATACCCTGTCAAAGGTTTGCTGTACGTCCAGGAAAGCTGAACAAGAAACATTTATTTTTTATTTTTCAAATGTCTTTTTATCTTGATCATAAACTGTGCAGAACTATTAGATAGTGGCATGTTCTTTCCGGAAGCCGAATTGACGGTCGAGGATGATGAGCATTTCAATATGATACGAGACATTTTATCTCATTAACAAATAAAAGGTTTATTAAAGCAAAAAAAAAAAAAAACATATTAATACATAAATTTTATTTACCGTTTTTATAGGTATTGTAAATAGATCATTTTTTTATAAGTAAGGAAAGCTAAGCATCATACAAAAATATCATTTTTATAGTAATAATGGACCTAACAGGCATCGGCAAGTTATTGTGTCTTACAACATTATACTTGTAATAGGGATTAAAAAATTGTGTTTAAATATTTATGACAAGAACATATTAAACTGTCTACTTTACATGTATGTAGAAATCCTGAATTGAAGCTTTGAATACAGTTTTAATTCTTTGTATAATTAATTTAATCAGTGATCATAGAATGGAATGCTATTACATAAGACACGAAAAACGAACAAGAGATACATTATGAAGCATTTAACCAGCAGTCTCTTAAATAAACAAATTTAAAGGACTCCACCACGCCGCAGAATACAACAGAGATGCACACGATATAACGCACTCGTGATACACAATGCTGTGCTAAACCATCGTTACAGATTATCGACCATCTTGTCAAAGACACACCCTACATCGTTATTGCATGTATTTAGGTTTTGCGTTTTGCGAAATCAAAATTGCAAATTCTACACATTTCTGGCGAGTGTCTTTCCCATACGATTATCTAACTAAAAAGATAGTGATAGTGACTCAATAACCTTATTAACAAACATGCAGTATCACCACACGTATATAAACATTTTAATACACAATTTTAAATACTATATTTTAGCACATATAAAATGGTGTTGTATATCGAATAAGGGTGCATTACGAATGTATGCAATATTTCTTGTATGAAAGTTGTTAGGGCCCGTAGAGGCCGGTTTGGACACGTGACGCGTGTGGCGCTGGTGCGGCGCGGGGCTACGAGCTCGCGGCGCTTAGGGCAGCGGCTTGTTCTCAGGGATGCTGGGCGACGTGGCGCCGCTGGCCGAGCGGGACGCGTCGCGCAGCGCTTCGTCGAAGCTCTGCGTTGAATTCGATCTAGATGTCACTTTGCCCTGAAAAGTTATACAAACTTATTGATTTATGATTCATAAACATCAATATCCTAATTAAAAAAAAAAGGATTTCAGTACTTTGTTACAACAATAATACTATCAATGGTTAAATGTTTACTGGAAGCTAAATCTACATTTTATAAACATTTGTTGCTGTTGTTTCGTATTTAAAAGCAATTAATTAATGGAGAAGTTAGAGCAAAATAGTCGCAACGAAATTTTATTATTTACGGTCCATTAAACAATGAATTACAAAGTGTTTTCAGTTTTATGTCTCTAAATGCGTCAATAATATCTGCTTGAGAGACATTCACTTCAAAATTGTAGTGACATGACTCACCAAAATAACTGATACAAAAATAGTTATTCCCTACTAATCTAATTTTCCGTGCCTACGTACTATCTCTATGCCCCTGATAAGATGTTTCCATATATATTGATAAGTGATAAAGTCAAGTGGGTAAGAGGTAAGATTTTGCGTCACCTTAACATTTTCGTAAGCTGTGCCAACACGTTCTTCGATAGAGCGGAACGAATCTGAGTTTCGCATCTGACCAATCTTGGTCGTCATTCCTGCAGTGATACCGCCGAGAATCGAAGTTGTCTTCTCCGCCGTCGATTTTATCACAGATTCAGTTTTTTGGTATCTAAAAAACAAGCAATGTTGTTACAAAAAGTCTCAATCAATTGACTCGGCTCTATATTAGATGAGTGTAGGCAGCAAAAACGGATCTATTTGTGTTTCTGACGTAAAAAGCAGACAAGTTTTGAGGTCAAGGGCCTAAATGCTGGAATATCCATATACCTATGTGGAAGCCTCCATGCAGCCTGTTTCTGGAGGGTGCTTCAATTATTAAGATTTTAACAAAGGGATAAATGATTTGGTTGTCATTTGTATTTTGTAAATGGAAAAGCACTGTTAGCACAACAAAACATTGCTATCTAATATTAGGTTTTTATTTATCAGTGAATGAAGTCAAAAATATGAAAATAATAACTAATTCATTTTATGGGAGTTACATATTAGCAATAATGTAAATAAAATGGACAAAATATGTTATAGGGAATACAATAAACTGCTTGAATATGAATATGCGGCGAGTAATAAATCTTTAAGTAATAGATAAAGTTAACCATTCTCTTTCGGGTTAGAACTGCAGGAAGAGAAATAATATTTGTATAGTAAAGCATCTACTAGGTAGGTTAAAAACTATATAAGTATAAGCTAAAACTAAATACAACAAGAGGTAACTCACGCATTTTCTATTCTTCATTCATAGTTTACATACATTATACTCGTATGTACGTTATGCGCTTCGGTAATCATCGTCTACCCCATAGAATTGATAACGGAAAGCATTATTGTAATTGGGTTTCGTACCTCTTTAAGAGTAAACTTTATTTTTTATCAGTGCAGTGATTTAACTTTTTCGCAGTGATTTCACTTCATATTATCCCCTGAGGCAAGTATCCCTCATTAAAAACAGCACGGGGCGCGCGTGTTTGACGAACTTGCCATGTGCTCGACTATCTTCGAAAGCGGTGGAGTGGGCGAGACAATCAAAATAACGGTTTAGGCGCATTAGGGCTAATTCTCACTTTGGCAACCGACTCCCAAATGGACTACTTCTCATTATGGCTACTTCTGATTAGGGCTACTTCTCACATGGGCTACTTCTCACTTGGGCTACTTCTCACTTGGGCTACTTCTCACTTGGGCTACTTCTCATTAGGGCTATTACTCATTAGGGCTACTTCTCATTAGGGCTACTTCTCAAAATTTCGGAATGTTTATTGTAATAAGTACTGTCTTTATGTATATAAACATGTTAATTCATTCATAAGAGATCAATTACATAATTTTAAGAATAAATCAACATTAATTGAACCAATGTAATAGGTAAGTATACAATATTATAAGTATTACTTCTTCTAATTACTTTAGTCTGGTTTAAAATAACAGTTATTTATATATAATATACACAAATCAATATGACGGCGCGTAGTACACGTAGCGCCAACTGTTATTTCCTACCCGATTTTCTTAAAGTAAAGGTAATCGGTGGTCTTGGTATGGTCATGTGAAGAGGAGGGATGAAGCGCATATTACTAAAAGAGTTCTGAGTATACATGTAGATTGATGGAGAGGAAGAGGAAGGCCGAAAAAAAGATGGATGGATTGTGTAAGAAGTGATATGAAAGAAAAGGGTGTTAGTGATAGTTTGACGGGTCAGAATGAACGGAATAACGGAATGAACGGGACAGAATGGAAGAAGAAAACGTGTTGCGCCGACCCCAAGTAATATAGGATAGGGGCAGGAAGAAGAATGACAATTATTACTCTCGTGTATCTAAAACTAATGAATTATCAAATACAATGATTTCCTCGTGTATATAATTTATTACCTAGAATATATTTATTGTGGATTTATAAGATGGATGGCAGTATTGTGCCTTTACTAAAAAATCGGGTAGGAAATAACAGTTGGCGCTACGTGTACTACGCGCCGTCATATTGATTTGTGTATATTATATATAAATAAATGTTATTTTAAACCAGACTAAAGTAATTACAAGAAGTAATACTTATAATATTGTATACTTACCTATTACATAGGTTCAATTAATGTTGATTTATTCTTAAAATTATGAAATTGATCTCTTATGAATGAATTAACATGTTTATATACATAAAGACAGTACTTATTTCAATAAACATTCCGAAATTTTGAGAAGTAGCCCTAATGAGTAATAGCCCTAATGAGTAGTAGCCCAAGTGAGATGTAGCCCATGTGAGAAGTAGCCCTAATCAGAAGTAGCCAAAATGAGAAGTGGCCATAATGAGAAGTAGTCCATTTGGGAGTTGGTTGCCAAAATGAGAATTAGCCCTAATGCGCCTAAACCAAAATGACGTATTTTGATTTGGATGGTCAAAGTGAAGAAATTAAAATTTTCTTCGGCCAAAGTCAACGCCCGCAAGTTGTATATTGATTAAAAGATAATTTCTTACAAACAACTTGCGGGCGTAATACCTCAGTACGTTTTTTTTTTTTTTAATTATGGAAATATTAATAAATCAATATAAATATATAATCATCAATACAACCCCAGGTCGTATTACCCTATTGAATAACACTTGTCGTGAAATAGCCGCCTATAATATTTTAATCAACATTAACAATTTGATTCTGACCTGCAAAATGCAAAAAAAAACCTAATGTCCAGTAAAATTAGACCAATTAAGAGGTGTTAGGTTACAATAATTCGCACCCAGTTGAAAGTTGGTGGGGTCGTTCAAAACACAATAACTGAAAAAAAAAACGGGTCACAAAAACCAGTTTTTCGTGATTTTCAGTGAAACGGTAAGTTTTATCGTAAAATTAGGTTAGACAAAATTTTAGATTTGATAATTATCTAGAAAATTGTCACAATACATACTTTTTTTTCCTAAGAGCCACCGTTTTTGAGATATAAGGAATTAAAAAAGTTGAAAGTGTTAATCGTCATAATATGCACACGTTTTCACGCCAAGTGTAATTACTTAGCGCGTTTTTAGGGTTCCGTATCTCAAAGGAAAATACGGAACCCTTATAGGATTTTCTTTTTTTTTTCGATGGAAAAAATCATCCAATGACAACCCCCGCTCTTGGGCGGAGCAGGAGATGGTGTCAGACTCTTACTGACTAAAAAACCCATCCCGTTCCTTTAAGCCTTCATACCGGGGCTCGAGCGCCCTTTCGGATAACGCTGGCCCCAGAAGGCTTCGACCCTGCTTGTTTTTTTCTTTTTTATGGTGGGAAAAAATCATGCATTGACATCCTCCGCCCTTGAGCGGAGCGGGAGATAGTGTCAGACTCTTACTGACTAAAAGACCCACCCCGTTCCTTCTAGCCTTCATACCGGGGGCTCGAGCGCCCTTTCGGATAACCCTGGCCCCAGTAGGCTTCGACCCGGCTGGGTCCCTGCTGTTGCTGACAACTCCTTGAGGCGCGCGGGAACAGTGCGCGCCGTCGACGACTTGGGCTTGGTCCGGACAGTTACCGGACGGCCGGACAGTGAGCTACCCATTGCTCACTGTCCGCTAGCCCGCGACTACGTTGGCCGGAAATCGGGATCAGAATCCCGGCGGCAGCGGCGGCGATAACGTCGTTGCCTGATGCGGTCGGCCTCCTCCTTTGCGAGCATTACTGCTTCGCAGAAGTCGGCGACCGCCTGCCACTCCTCCTCGCTCCGGACCATGGCCTCAACCAAAACCCAGCGCGAGAGGTCTCCGCCGCCGATCGCCCTCACGAGGGCACGGCGATGCTCCGCCCAAGCCGGGCACACCTCGACCGTGTGCTCCACCGTGTCCTCCGGGCGTTCCGCACAGTGGCGACACCCGGGCGTCACTTTCGCATGAATCGAGTGCAGGAAACTCCCGAACGAGACGGAGATACTCACTGGACATCCAGTGAGTATCTGCGTCATGCAGAAGGTAAGGACGCCGTGAGGTCTTTTCAGCCACGCCTCAAAGAGGGGACTTACCGCCATGATTGTGGCGTGCCCAGCCCCTGCTTGTTGCTGACAACACCTTGAGGCGTGTGAGGTGTATGTTTGTCTGTCTGTCTATATGTTTGTCTGCCAAGGCCCTTTATCTCAAGAACGCGTGAAGGTATCGAGTTGAAATTAAAATTATAGACTCAGTCTACGGTCACTTAAAGCTGTGAAAAAATTAAACTTGTCAATTAACGAAAACAAAAGATACGGGCGTTTATATTGCAAAAAACGTATATTTCGGCACACACACACACACACAATTCTAAAACTTACGAAAAACCCGTTTTAGTGACATTTGATACCAATTTTTTTTTCCAGCTGTCGGATTGATGAGGACTTTTTAGATTTCATTTATGATGGTGTTTTGAACAATCGTACCAATTTTTAGCGAATTAGTGTAACCTCGGATGTCTGAATTGACCGGATTACTAATATAATTTAAACTTTGCTTGGACGATTTGTGTAGGCGCTTATAAAAAAATGAAAATCTCCGGCCTTAGACCGGATACGCAATAGAAAAAGATACTGTGTATAAGGGCTTATACCAAAATATTATTGAGTATGAAATACAATTGCGGAAATCATTTATGATAGAAGAAAAAATATTGTATCTAAATAATGAAATCTCTGGAACTACTGGAGTTGAAGGAATGAAATAAAATAAAAAGTATGTATGTAAAATGATAAATTTAACCGGCTATATAACAGTTTACAATCTCTCATATGTATATGTAATGTAATGATCCTTGGAAATGACATTTCATTGATTTGATTTTTAAGCTGTGGATACGGAGTGACGTATGATACGAATGGCAGATGATGTTTAGATTATTTTTGTGCATCCAATTGTTATAAAAAGCATAAAAACTTGTAGAGAGATAAATAAAGGGATAGATATTAGTGAACTTTAAATGTCGTTTCTTTGTTTTCAGGTGAGATAAAAGTGTAATTTTAGTTAAACGATAATTGTTATACTGTAAAAGCGTGTTGAATAAAAAAAATCTTTGTTTTCAGGTTTATTTCGAAAATCCTCAATAATATATCTTATATATATTAATAATTTTTGTTTTTAGGGAGTTAAAAAACTACCAATTATTTTTTTTTTTTTATCTCACAAACGAAGTAAATTGTGCACATGGGAGTTTAACTCTTGCATTTCAAATATGAAACGCATGACTCATGGTATTAATTTAGTCATGTCCGATTTTGAAGGTTTCTAAAACATTGTGCAATGTCTACGAAAGCGAAGCGATCAAGAAACGCAGGGAAACTTTTGATCGCTAGTTTCTTCATTTTGACGGGGCTGATTTAATTCCATTACGAGACCAAAGCAACATCAACGCCGAATGGTATACCATAAAATGCCTGCCAGAAGTTTTGTCTGCAATGAGCAACAAGCGACTGAATACACCGCTCCGCGGGGTACTGCTTCGCGCCCGCGCTTTCAGCGCTCAAACCGAGAGACTTCCTGGACACCACACCAGTCAGAGTCTTGGGGCACCCTCCTTAAAGTTCTAATCTGGCACTGTGATTTTTTTTTATTCCCTAAAACTAAAAAAATCAGCTGAACGGGCGGTTTAAGTCACCGGAAAACACGCTAGCCGTGTTCGAGAAGGCCCTGGAAGAGGTGTCTGCGGTAGACTGGAAAAAAATGTTTTGAAAATTGGTTCAGGCGCATGAAACTTTGTATATATAGGCTAGTGGAGAGTTCTTTAACAAAATTTAATAAAAAAATTATCCATAAGAGTTCAGTAGTTTTTAGTTTCTTAATACTTTCTGAGTGTCTCACGTATATTGATCATAAAATTTTCACAACGGAAAGGGCCGATAAAGTATGCAGTTTTGTTATGAAGTTTTTAAATAATTGGAAACTTCTAAACCAAAACATGCATCTAAGTCAACGGCCAACGCAGTGTTTTATGAAGACCACTTTTCGGACATGGCTTTTTTATATAAAAAACTGATAGTTTAAGTTATTCAAATGCAATATTTCGTATCCCCATTTCACTAGCATTATTAGTTTTTGAGATATAAAATTTTTGAAAATCGTCATTTTTTCAACCGTGTATTTAGAAGAAAAATCATTTCTCTGAAACTAAATATGATACGTAATTATGACCTTAAAAACATCGACGGCGTTTTTTATGCTACATATTTTAGAATAAAAATGAACCTCGAAACTTTGTTAGATTCAGACATATACGAGATTTTTAGTTTTTTTTTCACTCTGTAATTCCATCGTATTTGGAAAAGTTATTTATACAAAAATGATGCCCTTTATCTTCCCTACATACCACAAAAATTGCACATCCTAATTGCGTGGAATCTAGAAGTTATTCCAAATTAACTGTTTTTGCTAGGGTTGTCACTTTCGAATCTGAATATTGATGACCTAATTTCTGTACCTTGGAGGTAAACAGCATTATGTGCCAAAAAGTAAATTTTACAGGAGAGGCAAAAACGTGCGGATAGAAACTTTAAATGTATTTTTGACATAGTTGCTCTAAAGCTATTGGAACAAACTCAATTGTATTTTTTATAATTATTAGATGGAATTATTATGTTTTACACATAATTACAATAAAGTTAAGAACAACATTAAGTGCACATAAAGCTGAAAAGTAAACAATCTTATCATCATTTGAAGTCCTCTACCCGACACGTTTTTGTGGGTTTACGATTGGATATTTCTTTTCCTAGATGTCGTAGGACTTCATACCCTATACCATTACGTAGAACAGGTTCTTACGATTTTAATAGTGCAAAAAAAACATATTTTCAAAAAAGTGGAGTTACTATTGTCTACCTCTGAGGTACAGATTTTAATGGGACGTATTGGTTATTAAAATTTCAACAATTAAACTTAGAAACTTTGTTAGATTCATACTTATGCAAGGTTTTTAGTTTTTATTAATTTTGTTCTCGACAATTCTTTACTATTGAGATATGTTATTTATACTGAAACTAGCACTTTGCAAGCAATTTCGTTCGCAAATTGGGGTAGGGCAGACAAGACTGCGTAAAGTCGGTTTTGCAGGGATTCGTTTCTGTCACTTAATTTTGTAGCACAATATATTCAGTTTTTATGACACTATAAATATTGAAAATCAAATTTAGAATTTAGATACATTGCACGTAGGTTATCTAACCATTCGACATCTTATATTTACTTTATTTTATTGATCAGTTTTATATCGGTATATGTAAACAAAATTATGCGTACCTAATATTAATTATGGCAAATGTAATTATGCGAAATAAAATTCTGCTAAGTTAAAAGTATGCCAATGTGAAGTTGGTCGCGTAAATATTCTGCCAAACAATAGTTATGCTAAATTGTTTTATGCCTTAAAAATATTCGATTAAATAAAATAATGCCAAGTACCATGCCAAGTCAAATAAGTTTCGGAGTATTAAGATTCTGCCAAATAGAAGGAACCCGTGTAAAAGAAGGAATAAAAAATAAAAAAAAGTCCCGGTGCGAGAGTTCGCTGCTGCCGATTGCCTCCAAGAGGACACTGCGGTGCTTCGCCCAAGCTAGGCACGCCTCTACCATATGCTCCTCCGTGACCTCCATGCGGTCTACATAGTGGTGTCACCCGGGCGTTTCTTCCACCTAAATCCGATGTAGGAACCTCCCGAACTTGCCATGTCCGGTGAGGACCTGCGTCATGCGGAAGGTGAGGACACTGTATTTTCGCTCCTGTCACTCCTCAAAGAGGGGTCTTACCGCCATAATTGTAGCGTACCCACTTACAAATTGTGTAACAACATGTTAGAAATATTTGAAGTCATACTAATGCTTTATACTAACTACCTACCGTCAAATCATAACAAATCTTTTCGAGTGAACTTAATGTGAGTTTCGTTCCATCAACCTGTAACCAACCTATTATCGTCATCATCATCGTTTCAGTAAAAAGACGTCCACTGTTGGCGGTTGGCCTCCCTCAAGTGTCGCCATAACAACCGGTCCTGGGTACACATTGCTCGCAGATCAGATGGTCCATGGGACGAAAGATTCTGGAGTTGCGACCACATACCGGAAGACACAGTGTTGGCCTGGAACGAGGGGCGACCGATGACTTGGCGAGCGTCGCGGGAATCCGATGGATGCGAGACGCACAGGACCGGCTCTGCTATGTTCTGTTTAAACTAGGCTGACACGAAATGTCAAACCTCTTTGTTTGAAACTCAACATTCTCATTCGCGAATATTGAATTTGAAAATTCGCTTTCGCGAATATCAGAAATCTAACATTCGTTACATCAATAGCATACAGTTTGGTTACCCTACGGAGAGAAAACTTATTACAAACACACAGAGGTGTTGTTAATGGTGTAATTTATAGCGCCGCAAAACCTACTACAAAACTTAAGCGAGCAAAAGAATGCCAATACCAGTTCCAATATTCAACAATAATACAACATAATGATACTGATGGCTTTTAAACTCAGTTTAGATGTGTTGTAACTGTACTCAGTTTCATGTGGTTACTCTCTGTCGCGACGTACGTACGTGCTTGTTCGTATACACGATGATTACCGCAGCGCATGTCTTTTTTGGTTTCACTGTTCATAATCAAACTCCCTTCCACCTCTTAAGTGCAACATGGTTGTTATTGAAGTTCAAGTTGTCGACTTTACTTACATTGGTGCTTCAGTCACAGCCTGTGTAAGCGCAGCCACGCGTGTTTCTAGAGTTTGATAGCTGTCGTACAACAAATCAAACGTGAAATAAGTAACTACGTACTGATAAATCGCCACCATTTGCCTTCTTGAGCTCAAGCAAAATAAAATGTAAAACCATACACCACTACCAAACCAAAAAAATGAAATTGTTCTAACCCTCGAGAAAAAAAAAACAAAAAGTCATTAACTGATTTGAATGTACGAATGTAACACATTAAAGCAAATATTTCGATCATAACCGGTACTCACACTTGGCTTTCTTTTACATTTTTTAAACCCTGATTAACGTCTTCGGTAATTTCCTTCCAGACTGTTATGCCAAGTTTTCGTTTTAATTCGGAGCTTTGGCGGATCTGAAACAAAAAAGAACATAATAGAAGTGTTGGCTAACAGTAGCTTTTGTTCGCGAATTCTATTGCAACAAGCTCAAGTGGGAAGTTTTTACCCGACTACGGGAAATCCAAAGGAGGGTTATGATTTTGACAGGCTATGTATGTATGTATGTGAGTATGTTCAATGTTCATCTGTTCCCTTATAGCTCCTAATCTACTTATCGGAACTCGACGATATGAGGTATCGTTAGAACCGTCGTAATCGTCTGCTGAACATAGGTGACGTGTCAGAAAACTCGATATGGCGCCCTTTAGCGGACAAAATTATTATTTATTTATTTAAAATTAATGTGTTGTTTGGTATCATTTGAAAGGGCTTAAATTGTACATTTCCAAAATGTTGCTCAAATTTAAAGTGACGCTCTCTAGCGGACAAAAAGTAATGTATTAAAAAATGTTAAGATAAATACACCGTGTTCGATATCATTTGAAAGGGCTTCACTGGTAATTACCAAAAAATCATGAAAATAAAATGTGGCGTCCTCTACTGGACAAAAAGTATTGTGTTAAAAAATAAATACGTCGTGTTTGGCATCATTTGTAAGAGCTTCACGTAAATAGTATAGAAGCACAGTGATTTAATACCAAAATTGTTTGAATAAAAAAAGTAAAAACTAAAACCCGATTACGACAAAAAAACGACACTGAAAAAGAAAGAAACAAGATTTTCAGGATGGTGATAAATATGAACAGAATAAAAAGAAAAGCCGTAGTCACACGTACGTTATTAAAGTGTTTCGGTTGGTACCTATAGCGTGGGACTACTTTTTTAAAAATTTGAACAGAACAAATAGTTGTTCTGTTCAAATTTTTCACCATCCTGAAAATCTTGTTTCATTCTTTTTCATTGTAATTTTTTGAAGTGAAAACTTCTTTAGCGGCGTTGAGCACTTTTTCTGTAATGGGTATAAAATCTTAAACTCGCGTCAGGACACGTGACCCTGATCGAAAAAGCGTAAGACGGCGACGTCATCGATATCTAAGTACTAGATAGGGCGTGCTGAACACTCACTTCAAACGAATCCTTTGCACTGAATTCTAGGCAAATTGACATTGATGACTTTAGTGCAATTTTGACGTTCATACAGTTGAGAGCGGAGCTTATAAATTCAAAAGAAAGTGAATTTGGGACGTAAATAATAATTCAGTAGTCATGAAAATAAAATAATTGATTATTCAAGCAATTTAATTGCTTCAAATTTCGTAATAGTATGTTAGAAATTATATTATTTTATTTAAAAGATTTTCCATTTTACAATCATAGACTAAAACATGCAGATGTTCCATCCCACAAAAACCGGGTTTTTTACCTACAACTGATTTAGTGAACACGAATTTGCATGATGTTTTATTCCGTTTGTTTTTTTTTTTAAATATTCCGTTTAATATTTTTTTCTTTTTTGTATAAATAATAGGTACCAATGAATTCCGTCAAATTCAATAAATATGAATACGTCTGTTTTGCGATACTGTAAAAACTCAGGTTCAGTTGAATTTGTAGTCATATGTGTAATATAAGTGATACATCACTAAGTGATCATTACTGTTATTGAGATTTCGTCCTTCATAAACTATAATTATAATTATTTCAAGTTTGTTCACTCTGGTCAGCCGAAAAGAGAAAAATTGATAAAATATCTTAAGAGGATAGACGTGACAACACGTGGCTTCCTACAAAATATCCTTTTATCTGCTCTTCACACTTTTAAACTGATGATACTAAAGCTGGAAAACGTTTTCTAATGAGTCGGTTATTCCTTGCAGTAATGCTATTCCTTCAGAATGTGCCTTTAAAACATTTATAGCTTTCCCCTACATCATTAAACCAAGTGCAAATTTCTGACTCCGAATCAATTTTTGATTCGCCCCGAAAAATAAAGTTGAAAATAGATTTAAAAAAAGTTTTAGTTTTTTATGTAATTTAATTCATCCCCATTGCTCTCAAAAAGGTGAAGGAAAACATCATAAGAAAACCAGCATATTTCAAAGACATGCGACATTCACCCGCACTTTACCTTCACTTTTCTTGGACTGACCGACATTTGACTATTCAAAAGTGCATGTAAATGGTCTATTTGAAATAAATGCTTTGATTTTGATTTTGCACTGGGCCAGCGTGGTGGTTTACGGCCCATTCCCTATCCTAGAGAGAAGGCTTGAGTCCCAGCAGTGGGAACATTAAAAAGCTGATTACGCTATAGTTATAGTTGTTGTTTGTTTTGTTACTAAATATTAGCAGCGCAGTCCTGATCATCATTTTCTGGTGGTTCAATGGTTTCATTATTTTACACGATTTTGAATTCACTAATTATTAGACGTATTTTTCTGAATTTACACTAACGTGGACTATTGGTAAAATTTTTAAATAGAGTTTTATTGTAATGTGAAATATTGTAGGCAAAAACTATGTCACTTCTGCGGTATAAACATCTATATGGATAACATGTCATTACACTATGTTGAACTAAACGCGTAAGTACTTCGAAATTCATGGCGCTTAATGACGTTTTGGTCGTGAAAAAATTATCCTCTAAAAGCTATCAGCGCTTTATATTTTAATAGTTCTGTTAGACGACATAATGCCAATGTAGCGCTGCAGCAGATTTTCGTTTTAACTTTTCAATATTTTGACAAATCTTTTCTATGAAAGGACCTGTCTATCACTAGAATATAAGTCAATGGGCGACGTTGATTTTTCGGAGAGATAAACTTTTTAATGTAAAATAATTGTAATAGTTTTAAAGTGTTAAATTTTTAATGTAATATAAATTGTCATGTTTGTGTACGATAGCGCAATAAATGAATATTGTATTCTACCACATAAATGATAGTACTTTTATACTGATAAAGCAATTGGTGCAAAATTATTCCCTAACCATTCCAAAATATCAAACATGCTCAACGTTAATAATCAAGTTTTCACTTCTGCCGGCACTCCCGGAGTGCAACCCGTCTTTTTTTTGTCGTAGTCGGGTTTTAATTTTTTACTTTTTTTTTTAAAGTTTGCTTTTTTTTGAGGTGGCAAATCATGAAATAACTTTTTATTACTCATACTCTGAAAGTAGGTCTGCCTGAGGAGCGGTTTGAAAGTACTATTTTTTATCCCTACTTTCAACTGACAGCTGTCAAATCATAAAAAATACAAGTTCTATCTTCACATTTCTATTGAACCATGTTGCAACTTTCTACACAGCCAGTCAATTACAGCGCGATATAAAATTATAATAACTTAAAGATATGTATTAATTAAATAATATTATATATTAAAGTGACTTATGTTTTCAAGCCTTTCAATAGAATACTTTATTTAAAACAAATTACAATTAATTTCTAATTTTTTAGTAATGAGAAATAATTGTGAATAGCTGGCCACTCCAGCCACAGAAAAAAAAACAAAATGGCGGGAAAGTGGCAATTCGTCATTGGGTTTTTTTAAGTTGTAGAGTTTGGTTTACATTTCCGTACTGCAGAGATTTGTATTATCCTAATTTCATAAGAGAAAGGGCTAAAGCAGAAGTGGAATACCAATCTGAAGAAAAATACCTACCTAAAATCATATCTCTCGAATCGGGACGAAATATGTTACTTTCACCCCTAGCGTAACAATGTACTATTTCATTACTCATACTCTGAAAGTAGCTCTGAAGATGCCTGAGGAGCGGGTTGAAAGTAACACTTTTCTAACTTTTTACTGACTTATTAATTCATTAAACCCCAAGCGCACCTATTGACTTTCTATTGTGTCTGTAATTTCCACGATTGAAAGGTTAATAATAATAATAGAGATACAATCCGCAGGGCAGTTTTGTGGCGAACTGTTGGGCATTAGCGACCCCACGGACCCGATCTCCCGGGAGAATTCTTGTTCTTCATCTCTTGCCTTTATTGGCCGGCCGTAGTGAACACTGACGAGGAATAGAGCTCCCACCTCACTCTTGCCTTTATTGGCTGGCTTGAGTGGAGATTCGCAAAAGCAAACGCGCTCGGGAGAAGCGATGTATAATCCAGTAAAGTGCTGGTAGGGATCTTGACCGTACTTCCGGGATTATCGTGATATTTCTCCACTCCTCAAGTACATCAGGATATGTTGCCCTCTTGTCGCTACGTCACTTGTGCTAGCGACCATTTTGAGGGCCCATTTGTTGAGTGTGCAAGTCACCCCCTGCCTTGGTGTGCATCAGAATGACGGGTGTAATTTCCAGATTTGCCTAAATTTATTACAGGTATTTGGTACCTTCTATGTACCTTTACGTACCTCTTTGAAAAATCTGTGTACCTAAACCCATACAATGATATTTTAAAAATTAGGTACACCCGCCTTCCTGACGTCAGAACCGCGGGTGTACTGCTATGCAATAGTGCAATAGTGTAGTTCTACAGATTAAGATGGGCATAGAAATAACGATTATTTCCATGCCCAACCGATACAATAAAAATTTCTAGTTCAGAATATTCAAAGAGATATTTTCCTACGAAATTATTTTAATTTTTACAACCCAAAAAAAATATTGTTTAATTGTAGATTACCAGTGGTTCAGTGGTCGTAGTATTCGACTGCTGAACACGAAGTTGTGGGTTTGATCCCCACATAAAACAACAATTAGCGGATCACATAAAGTGTTCTCCTTAGTCTGTGTGTAAGTTGTGTCCGTTAATTTCAATTCCGACTCTGTGTGGTGGTAACGCAATAGTGACTAAATGATATACGGAGGTTTGGAATTCCTGATATTAAACATATTGCACATTAAACGTATTGTGGCCCTAATGTTTAATGTAGATGTTCCTTTGACGTCGTTACTATTTTTAGTTATTAGTATTATAAAATAGTAACGCGCCGTCTAACAAAAATCTTTTCTTTTTTTCGCAGCAACGTTACAGTATTTCGTTTATTTAATACTTGTATCTACAGGTACACAAGAGGTACCAAATTTACTTATACAGTACGCTTGGCTACATATATATACCCGCGGTGCTGACGTCAGGATGGCGGGTGTACCTAATTTTTAAAATATCATTGTATGGGTTTAGGTACACAGATTTTCAAAAGAGGTACGTAAAGGTACACAGAAAGTACCAAATTACTGTAATAAATTTACGCAAATCTGGAAATTACACCCGAAATTCTGATGCACACCTGCCTTTTTATCGATGGAAATTAAAAACATTGTTCAGGCAGGGGCCAGTCTTAACGTAGTTCCTGGCAACCATTCCACTTAAGACTAAAAACCATAGCCTTTTATTAGTTTTCCACATGTTGCAATAGTTCCCCTTCAACCACGAGTTGTCCTTGGATGCACTAGCATAGCGCATACAGGGATAATCACCGGTTGGTATCACGCCCCATTAAAAGCATCTTAAATGGCCTCTGTGAGTTGGTTTCGGCTCCTCGTATGCCTTCCAAAGGTTTAGGACCTCAGGGTCCTGAGATAAAGAAATATATAAAAATAATAATAAAATTGATTGACTTTATTGACACTTCAAGACACAGTAAGCTCTGACTCTTGTACTAGGATTTCCTGTATCACAAGAGCCAGACCTCTCAATATACAGGGTACATAACAGAGAAGTACAATAGATAAGGTCAAAGGGCAATTACAGGATTACGTACAGAATTAGCGAATAGAATCAATTAATTTATAAAAATATAAGAGGGAGAAAAAAAAGAGAAATATGACTGACCTGTCGGTCTAGTGGTTAGTGGCCCTGACTGCTATAACGCAGGTCGTGGGTTCGATTCCCACCTAGGACAAATGTTTGTGTGATGAGCATGATCATTTGTTCTGTGTCTGGGTGAAATTTATCTATAATATGTATGTATTTAGAAATACATAAGTACGTTTATCAGTTGTCTAGTACCCATAACACAAGCTCTGCTTAGCTTGGGACTAGACGGCATTGTGTGATAGTTGTGGAACATATATATATATATATATTATATTATATATGAATTTTATGCACACGGGCGCAGCTGCGGGCAAAAGCTAGTTTTAAATAAACTAACTAGTATAAAGACATTTTTGAATTGTCAATATTTCGGTCAGTCAAAAAAGTGAAGCTTATCTAGCTTATCTTACCGAATACGAAATACAATCTTCGTGTGAATTATTGGTATTATCAGTTGTAGGACCATCGAAGTGCCCCATCCAGTGACCGTCATGCTGTCGTAATTTGGGATTCAGTACGACTGAGGTGAATGTAGAGTTCTATATAGATTTTGAGTAACAAGCTCACATGATCATGAAACACGGCAGCATACCTTGCTTTGCAAAACGGTGCGCAGTGTAGCGATCTCGTCCTCGACGCGCGCCAGTTCGCGGCTCCACTCTGCGCGCAGCTGCTCCGCCTGCTCGGGCGTGAGCCCTGCCAGCTCGTCGGGGGTGTTCACGTCTCCTGCAGCGCCAGCTCCGGCCATCGCTTCTTCAGCTGAAGGTAAATGGTACACTGTTTAGTTCACAGTTTTATATACCGTAAAATGGGGTCACTTCAGCGCTGAGGGTTAACTTTGATCCGAACTCATTACCAATAGAAACAGTTTCTCAAGTTTCTATTGGTTAATAAGCTTGTGCCAAAGTTATACCCCAGGTACAAAGTTACCTTACTTTATTCGGTTCCTGAAATAGATACCCGCTGAAACTCAAATTATGACTAATAGAGAAATAGTATGGAAGAAGACAAGCCTCCGTCGAGTTGTTGGGCCCAAGTAATTTTCTTCTCTGTCGGTATCACTCTTGACAGAGTGGTCGTAGTTAGTAATGTGCTTAGTAGCAATATTGCCACTGCCACCAATATTCCCAATGTTGCCATTGCCGGTAAATTAACAATAAAAAAAATCAATAAATCAATCGGCAATTTTGCCAGCAACATTAGAGTGCGTCTACTGAAAGCGTAACCTGGAGTTTTTTTTTTAAATTAAATTGGCAACATTGTTTTGCCGAAAAAAAACACGTCAAAGTCTATGGTTGCAATTGTCAGTTTTTGGAAACTGATATTTATTTTTCAAGAATAATTGCTTAATTGTGGAAAAACAATAAACAGTAACGTGCAAAAACTGCTACACACTATGGTTAATAAGTTCAAACAAAAACAAGAAGAGAAAGAAGGTGTTTTCAATGAAAACCAACATTGTTTACATACGATTTCTGATTTTTAAGTTAGTGTGACGTTATAATCTTGATCCTTGTCGACTAATATTATTAGATAGTTATAAGGATATAATGATATTTTTATTCTTATATTTTTAGATAATCTGACATATTGCGAATTTCATAATGGACAAAAACATCGAACAAAGAAGGGTTTTGGTGAATCGACCTAATCAAAAACTCATGTTAGTGAGTGGGAGAATGCGTCCAAAAGCAGTTGAGATATAATGAAATATTTGCCTCACTCTGTCTGGTAGTGCATGAAAGTCTGCAACTGAACTTAAAATCGCAAAAATCCTAGTTCAAGTTTGAGAGAGATGCTGCTGCAGCAGCTGCTGAACTTTTTGTGTCTCACGAGTCGATCCGTATCATTTGAAACAATCACTGGAGTATAAAACATGTTCCCACTTGACTAATCCCAAAAGATCTGAATTATCTCTATGCTAAAACGAATTGATTCCAACCCAACAATCTTGAAACACATTAATAGTGTTGGCGAGACGTGATGAAGTTGAAATCATGTTGACTATTTTATTTGACTATCACGGTGTTGTGCACTTGGTATTTCTTGCCAGAACGCCAAATGGAAAATAAAGAATATTATTTAAATATTATATAGCGACATTTGAGAGATCAGATAAAATAAAATAATTTGGAATACTATCTAACATTTTGTGTGTTATTGACATTTACCATACACCCACCAAATAATTAAGTCTACACACATGCTTGTGACTAGGATTTAAGTTCTTGTATAACTATTCTAAAATTGTCATAAATACAAAAAAATACTCTAGTATCAAAACTTTTTTCTCCTACTATTTCAATAATACCACATTCAACATTTTTGGTTGTAACCTCCTTTTCTCAGGTCACGCTTTCATTAGACGGACTCTAGCAATATTGCCGATGTTGCCTGTCAAATAATACCAATATATTTGTATAGTCCAGGCTGCTCAGAAAGTTTTGCGAAAAAAAGTTTTTAAGTATAAGGCACTGGCCACTTTATTATTTTGGAAACTTTGGTTATTTAAAAGTAAAAATACCATTGTTCAAATACCAAGTGAATTTTTTCGAGAGCGAAATGAAATTATCTTGGCGTGGATCTGCATTGAGAACATTTTCGTGCGATGATCTTCTACGATTTTAAATGTGGCTAAAAACCAGGGGTCCTAGCCAAGAGGCATTCGCTCTGTGTGGAATTCGCTTCGAAGTTCGATTTCGCCTCAACGATGTCGACTATGAAATAGTAGACAACGTCACATCGAACAACATATCGCTAAATCGAAGTCGGAACAAAGTGTTGATTCGAAAAAACACGTGATCTCGATTATCAGGATCGAGATCACGTGTTCATATCACTTGAATATGCTCAATTTAAAACAATGACGTGATCCTTGCGTCTAGCGGGCCTCAAGGGCGATTGAAATTTGAGCATCCTGCGTCAGTAGTGTGAGTTGGAAACAATATTAAACTGGATTTGTTAACAAAACGCCAAAAAAATGGAAAAGGTAGCAATTGAACAGCCATGTATGTAAATCATTATTATTCCTTAACTTTCCGACTATTGCTTAATTATCAAAATTTTCATTTTCAATAGGTAACATCAAATCTATTGTACTTTGAAAACTTTTGTTGTATGTGTTGAAGTGTGAACACGCAAATCGTAACAAAGCCGCCGGAAAAGGCTCTTGTTCAATCGAAAATTCTCCATGAATAATAACTCTGCCATATTTTCCACTCTTTCTATTTTTTGCCGGTAAATTTATCTTTCCTGATGCCTCAACTACAATACTTTCATTATGTGCCGCCCGTAGTAAATGCGGTGTATGCATTTTTATTAGAAAAGAACAACAAAAGACAAAAAACAAGCACACTTGATACAAATAACACCACCAGCTGACTAACATCGGCCCTGTTGATTTGCTTTTCTACAGGGTTCAAGAGTTCGCTTAGCTGTCGTAAGAGAATTTAGAAATCTCAGCGAATTCGAATGTCAAAAGTGCCACTTGTCTAAGCATTCGTATGAGAATATAGTTTATGTTAATCGAAGTTCGTTGTCGTTTCGTAACGCAGTGTGACATTGTCTAGCAATTAGCGATCGATCACGTGACAGTTCGAAAGCTTATGTCAGTTCCATACATTTCGGAGATATCTAATTTCGTTATCGTTGATGAAAATGTAACGTTGTCTAGGCCCCGATGAGTCATTTGGTCGACTTCAAAATACTTTTATGGATGAAGAACCTTCAAAAGCAACCATTTGCTGCAAGTAAAGCGAGTTTGTGCGCGGTCGCCTTACTTTTGGGGATGAACAAAGGCGTTGTCGTCCTACGACGACTGTCACGGAAGAAAGTGTGCTGGCAATAAAAAAAATGATTCAAGAAAACAAGTTTTTTTTTTTATGGTGGGAAAAATCATGCAATGACATCCGCCGCTCTTGGGCGGAGCGGAAGATAGTGTCAGACTCTTACTGACTAAAAGACCCACCCCGTTTCTTCTAGCCTTCATACCGGGGCTCGAGCCGGCTGGGTCCCTGCTGTTGCTGACAACTCAATAGTGCGCGCCGTCGACGACTTAGGCTATGTCCGGACAGTTACCGGACGGCCGGACAGCGAGCTACCCATTGCTCACTGTCCGCAAGCCCGCGCCTAGGTCGCCGGAAATCGGGATCAGAATCCCGGCGCCGGCGGCGGCGGCGATAACGCCGTTGCCTGATGAGTTCGGCCTCCTCCTTTGCGAGCATTACTACTTCGCAGAAGTCGGCGACCGCCTGCCATTCCTCCTCGCTCCGACCATGGCCTCAACCAAGGCCCGGCGCGAGAGGTCTCCGCCGCCGATCGCCCCCACAAGGGCACGGCGATGCTGCATCCAAGCGGGGCACACCTCGACTGTGTGCTCCACCGTGTCCTACGGGCATTCCGCACAGTGGCGACACCCGGGCGTCACTTCCGCACGAATCCGGTGCAGAAAACTCCCGAACGAACCATGTCCGGTGAGAACCTGCGTCATGCGGAAGGTAAGGACGCCGTGAGGTCTTTTCAGCCACGCCTCAAAGAGGGGACTTACCGCCCCCCCCGGTACCCCCGGTAACCCCGGTACGAAAGGCAACGGCCTTTCGTACCGGGGTTGAGCTACCTTTCGGAGCTACCCTGGCTCCAGTAGGCTTCGACCCGGCTAGGCCCCTGTTGTTGCTGACAACTCATTGAGGCACGCAGGAACAGTACGCGCCGTCGACGCCTAGGGCTCGGTCCGGACAGTTACCGGACCCGTGCCTACGGTGGCCGGAAATCAGGATCGAAATCCCGGCGGTGGCTGGGGCGCTGTGAGCGCCGTTGCCTGATACGGTCGGCCTCCTACTTTGCTAGCATTGTTGCTTCGCAGAAGGAGGCGACCGACTGCCACTGCTCGATCTGGACCATGGCCTGTACCAAGGCCCGGCGCGAGAGATCGCCGCCGCCGATCACTCCCACGAGAGCACGTCGATGCTCCGCCCAAGCGGGGCACAACTCCACCGTGTCCTCCGGGCGTTCCGCACAGTGGCGACAGTCGACACCCGGTCGTCGCCGGTATAAAAATATTACGCCTGATGTACAAATTGCTACAAAAATATCCTTGTTTTATCAGCTATTCAGAAAGGTATAATTGTCAATACTTTTGCCTGTGTGACAGGCAAGAGATAAGTTTTAAGGGGAGCAGGTTGCGAGACGGTCGTCAAAGTTAGTTAAGTTTCAACTCTACGTCGCACAAGCTCATGCTTTGTTAAATAACTTCATAAGTGCTGACTATAGTTGGATATTGTAATCTACACTATCTACAGCAATATAATAAAGAGGTAGTTTTTTTGTTTGTAGGAGATAATCTTTAGAAGTACTGATCCACTTGCTAAAAATTTTTCACCGTTAGAAAGCTGCTTTATTCCTCAGTGACCTATGCTATATTTATGTACGCGGACGAAGTCGCGGGCAAAAGCTAGTCCTGAATATGCTGAAATAATGTACGGTTACGCACTTTGTGACGGTAACGCTGCTGATAATATTAACTCTGCTTTCCCAACCGCCGACTCTTACATACTAGTGTCTTTGGATCGACTTTTCAGTGGTTATCAATAGCAGCGTCCAAAGAAGCAGGCAAATTGACACTTACCAGTGAATTAACTAACCTATTATTATATACCAGTGAGTTAAATTATTATTGTATATATACAGGGTAACTGATAACTCACTGGTAGTTACCAGTAACCCTTTAACAATTGGATCAGTACTTCTAAAGATTATCTCCTAAAAACAAAAAAACAAACTTTATCTCTTTATATTAGTATATATAATAGTTTTAGCACATGCGAAACCCGAAACACGTGTCTAGTATTATTTTTATGTAAAGAATCTATGTACAAAATTTCATAACTATATCATGAAAAATCACAAAGTCATAAGCTTGTTATGTCAGCAAAAATGCATAGCCACCGGGACATCTAGGCGACTGACGGATTGTTTTGCACTTGCACCCAGCTATTTGCTAGCGCCTAATGCCCGTTATGCCCTGCCGTGAACCATATTGTACTTAATGTCGATGGTGTCAAACTTATGACCTTATTAAATATTTTTGGGAAAAATATATCATGGTGAAAAATTATAATCCATTCAGGTACTGATTCTGAACAGACTATATTCAAGTTTCGCATTAACTCAAAATCATGTTGTATAAATGACCTATGTAACGATTTATTTTACTTCTCGTTTCAGTAATATTGATAGCGGATACTGTTGAAAATATTACGGCGTTTCATGGTTAATGCAGATCATATTATCAGCTCCATTGCAGTAACGTATACCTTTTATCAAAATTATTTAAAAGCAACACTTCAATCAAACTCGTCCCTATTCCTTGTCACTTGAGAGAAGAATTAAGTAGGTACATAATTTAACGTTTAATGGGAACGGACATAATTAATTATCAATATTACTCTGATAGACGTCATTGTCGCACCTCGCCAAAAGTCTGGAGGTGTATTTACTCAGATACAAATAATTACTTACATGATATTAAATCATATTCATTTATAAGCAACTAATACGTCAGTACATTACAGATATTTTTAATTCAGTACAAATCCCTGAAGCATATCTATGAATAATTTTACGACTTAAAATTACCGTTACAGTTTTTAAACACACGCATGAATTTATCTGGTTATATTGTCTAGAAACGAAACGTATCGTAGAAGCTAACTGTTGGTAACTTTCGATTAATATAAAAGATTATCTAGTCATTGTTTTTTTAATTCAAAATAATAGCAACATACAAAATAGTAACTACTATATTTAAAACTTGATCGACTGGTCTTTTTTTATGGTGGAAAAAAAAGCGCTTTTGGGCGGAGCGGGATATAGTGTCAGACTCTTACTGACTAAAATACCCACTGCGTTTCTTCTAGCTTTCATACCGGGGCTCGAGCTGTCTTTCAAAACTAACCCTGGCCCCAGTAGGCTTCGACCCAGCTGGGTCCCTGCTGTTGCTGACAACTCCTTGAGGCGCGCGGGAACAGTGCGCGCCGTCGACAACTTGTGCTTGGTCCGGACAGTTACCGGACGGCCGGACAGCGAGCTACTCATTGCTCAATGTCTGCAAGCCCACGACTACGGTGGCCGAAAATCGGGATCAGAATCCCGACGGCGGCGGCGAGAACGCCGTTGCCTGATGCAGTCGGCCTCCTCCTTTGTGAGCATTACTGCTTCGCAGAAGTCGGCGACCGCCTGCCACTCCTCGCTCCGGACCATGGCCTCAACCATGGGCCGGCGCGAGAGGTCTCCGCCGCCGATCGCCCCCACGAGGGCACGGCGATGCTCCGCCCAAGCAGAGTACACCTCGACTGTGTGCTCCACCGTGTCCTCCGGGCGTTCCGTACAGTGGCGACACCCGGGCGTCTCTTCCGCTCGAATCCGGAGCGTACCTGTTGGCCCGGACATGGCACGTTCCCGAACGTGCCATGTCCGGTGACTTGCGTCATGCGGAAGGTAAGGACGTCGTGAGGCCTTTCCAACCACGCCTCAAAGAGGGGACTTACCGCCATAATTGTGTCGTGCCCAGATCGACTGGTCTAGGATCTTTCAAGGGATTCGGTAAGTATTTTTCAATACAATTACACGAAAACAGGCTCTTATCGCACAACGAATAGGTTCGACATGCCATGTTTATCAACCTCGTGTTTTTTTTTTAATTTATCATAACAAGGGCTTTTTTCATTCCTATTTCGTCACGGTCAACCGTGAGTATTATTTTTTTAAAGCATCTTTGCTTAAAAAAAATAATACTCACGGTGGCACTTTTAAAGTTTTAATATTGAATGAAAATTAAAATTGTGTTTTATGAACAGAATATCATAAATAAATAAGATTATTTAGCCAGTAATTTGTTATTTACAACCAATTAACATTATCTGTGTTCTAAATTCAAAAATATTTTAATTTCTATTTTTAATATTAAGTATGAGGATATATACGGATTGATACCTTTGCTTCTTCTTCAACCTGCAAAGGTAAAGTGTGGGAAAAAAACGTCTAGTAAACATTATTTTTTATTTGTGTTATGTGTATTTTGTGAAATAATTGTTGAATTTAAGATTTGAAGAGAATTCTTTAGATGGTACCGCCGCCGCCAAATATTGTGACAAGTTAAAAAATACTCGCGATAGCTTGCTCTATCTAAATCAAAACTAAAATGTATGGCAACTTTGGAATATTTTCTTCAGTACAAAATGAATAAATATGCGTCGTAATTTTCAGAGAAAGTATTTCTTCGTAAGTGTATTTAAAAACGTCGTTTGATACACGTGGAGATTTGTCACTGCAGCACTCGGCACCATAACACCCTCGCCTATACGGCTCGGGTTAATTTTGCCTCAATTGCAATGACAAACTTTCCCCACTTGTATCAAAATGCACTATTTACAAATCGTGAAATTCATTGTGTTGCAAAACCTAATCATAATTATGTGGAATAATATATATGGTTAGACGGTTACAGCCCTCACAGTGAACATCAGTCCTTACTACTACAAAAAAAAACATTTTGTTGGTGTTTACGAGAACCTCAAATATAACGAAAGGTGTAAAGGTACCAACCACTTCTTTTGTGCTAGATTCGTAGTTCTAGCATTTCTTTTCATTCTATCCAGAATGAATCGTCGCAAATATGATTACTCACTTGAATGTCAGGTTCAAGTCAGTGTTATTTATTATATACGATCGAATGTTACATATAACACGATACATTACGATCATAATAATTAAAAAGCTTTTCTATGTTCTTTGATCCTTAACTAACCTCCAACTGCGATCCCTAAGAACTTCTTGTAGTTTGTGTGACTGGACATCTTGGCAAGATAAGGCTTAGATAGATCTTGAAAAGTAACCCGTACTTCTCGCATTTTTTTTCTAAATATTCTAAGACGGCGACGTCGGTTGTCCACGTAGAACTCGGTTTCAATGCAGAGAGCGGCATCGGCGAGGTCAGGCAGCATGCGCCAGTCAGCGTCAGGGTCGTTTTGTGGCCAGCTCGGCAACTCCTCTAGCTCATCTAGTTCATCCACAGCTACATCGAAACTCGGCGTAGAGTCATCATCCGGTGGCACAAAATAAGGATCCTCCATGTATTCCAAGCTCGTCGGCTCCACGCCGATGCTCGGCGTTCCATCACTTGCCATTCTATCTGCCTCGTAATCCGCGGCAATTAAGCATATTTTGTATATTTAAGATCATATAATTCAAGCTAATTGTCCTTATGTTACACGCGGTAAAAAACATACGTCTTGGCAGAAAACTGAGATCACTTATTGGTTTACGTAACTCTACATTATAAATAAGTATATAGTAACTGTCACTTTACAAACATTTTGTTTTTCGCAATTTTCACGATCGATTCGAGAAACATGAATGCGTCCACCGGCGGCGCAGAATGATGTCTGTTTCTTCCGCCACGTCGAGCCCCTCCAAGCGAGCCAGCTTGCGTTCGTTTCGCGCCGCTGCCTGATTGCTCGTGTTCGCCACTTTCACCAATAACGCGAGCTCCGATCTCGACGTTGTGTAAATTACAAATCTGACCTCCAAAATATTTGCAAAATTTATAATATAGGAACTAAAATTTGTTACATTTTATAAACACAAATTAAACAAATCTATTTTTATTACGCGGTAACAGTGATTCACGCAGGGTCTCTGACCACGCAACGAGTTTTAAAAAGCTAACATAACAACAATACCATAGATTTAGCTCACCTTGTGCCGCTAAAGTTTATTGACAGTGCCGCAGGCGAACGGGCCGGGCGGCGGCGCAGGCGCTGGGCCACGGTAGTGTTGCGTCATTTGTAACTTGACGAAATACACTAAAAAAGTCTGCAGTTTGCACGACAAATGACTCACAGGTGGCGAAACCACTTAAATAATTGAATACTTTTATTTTTTATCGCGAATAAAGCAGGTTTTTTTTTCATCATTTTAACTCTCAGCATATTTGATGGTATGGGAAAACAGAATGAGATTGGGATCTTTTATAAGAACAATATATCTGTGCCCCCTGTGAAAAATGATATAAGTCTAAAATCTCCATTTTACGGGAGAGCAAGTTTTAAAAAATCTCAGTTCGTAAACTAAGTGGGCTAGGTCATATTTGAAACATTTTTTGTAGATAAAAACATTCTCTTTCATAATGTATTTAATTTTTTATTGTAAATATTACAGTTTTAAAGTAATCCAAGAATTTTTTTGAGATGTAACATTTTTATTACTAATATGTGCTAAAATTACGTGATACATGATGAAAGTACAGTTATATTATGTTGCACCAATAAGTTATCTTTGTGTAAACTGATACACATACGCATACACACTGAACTTGTACGTGAAGTTCAATCACAATTACTCGAAGAGCTTCGTTCGAAGATATTAGCATAAACACACATGTAGTTTCACTTAAAGACTCGCCATTTCGCACTGATTTTAGAAGAAAAACTCTTCTTCTTCGTCTTCCTGCCCTTGTCTCGTTTTATTTAGGAGAAAAACAAATAATTTAAAACTATACATATTAATCTAATGTAAGGTATAATATATTTAAAATTTTGTTGTGAATGTCATTTTTACCTAGCCAGCTCATTTAGTTTAGAGGTTTGGTGAGCTGTTTTTTACTTCACGAAATGGGGTTCAGCATGACTAGGAGGGAGGGATACTATCTTCGAACGAAGCTCTTCGAGTAATTGTGATTGAGCTTCACGTACAGGTAAGTTCGTTAAATCATCAATTACTCTCGAGCTTCGTTCTCGATTTTGGCATAAACACACATGTAGATGTTGCGAGATACTAGTTGCGAAATATACTCAATTACATAGATACGTACAGCTTCTACGCTTAGGAAGTTTGAGTGAAGGAAATAAATAAATATCCACGATATTTTATAACTATAGTTAAGTCAACCACGAAATTGAATTGCTTTTCAATCATTACGATAGTAAGACATTTGTTTAACACACTTGGGGCATGGCCATCTGATATTCTTTCAAAATATTATTTAGCAAATAAAGTAAAATTTAAACTCGGCAGATTTATTTATGTATAATGTCCAGACTAACGCTGCTATGCTATGCGCAGGGAACAGCGACATATCATGATGTCAATGGTTTGTCACACGCTTTTCATCTATTGCTCAAAGTCTGCGACTTTACTGGTCAGGTTAGTTCGAAATCAAATAAATAAGGATTGATCGTTTTGACGTATTTCATTGATTCTATCAAAATAAACTTGAAGAATACGAGTAGGATCTATTTCTGGCCATTGGGAAATAGAAAATAAATTAAATCGGCTATTTTAATTATATGCCCGAAGTAAGATTTCACAATTTTTTCACCATGGACTTAGTTTGCATTCTATGAGCTGTTACTAGAGCTAGAAGAGTCAGTAACTTTTTACTTAGTTTTTAGGGTTCCGTAGTCAACTAGGAACCCTTATAGTTTCGCCATGTCTGTCTGTCTGTCTGTCCTCGCTTAATCTCTGTGACCGTTAGCACTAGAAAGCTGAAATTTGGTATCAATATGTATATCAATCATGCCGACAAAGTGGTAAAATAAAAATTGGAAAAAAATGTTTTATTAGGGTAGCCCCCCTATATGTACAGTGGGAAGTGTTTTTTTTTTCAACCCTAACGTGTGATATATTGTTGGATAGGTATTTAAAAATGAATAGGGGTTTACTAAAATCATTTTTGATAATGTCAATAATTTCGGAAATAATCGCTCCAAAAGTAAAAAACAATGTGTCCCCCCCCTCTAACTTTTGAACCATAAGTTTAGAAAATATGAAAAAAATCTGACAAGTAGAACTTTATAAGGACTTTCTAGGAAAATTATTTTGAACTTGATGGAAAGAACAGTTTTTGTACAAAAAAGACAAAAGTGTTCTACAAAATAATTTCTGGACTAAGTTTGTATTATAATCGTATAAGCAGGCATTTTTCTAACCTCATATGTGGGTACACTTATTGTGACAGACGGGAAATTACGGAACCCTACACTGAGCGTGGCCCGACATGCTCTTGGCCGGTTTTATTAAAGACTTAAGTTTTCGTTAGGGTATACTTTTGTCAAATAATTTAAAACTTGATCATTGTTCCATATTAAATTATATTTAGAAATTGTGGGCCGCAACCAACAAATTCCATCGTTCTTCATAAATTTATTGATATTGGGTTCAAGTAACGATGATAAACTGGATTCCTAGTTATTTAAGATATCATACCAGATTTGGTATTAATTCATTTTAAACCCCAAGCGAACGCCGGCGTTCGCACACCTATTGTCTTTCTATTGTCTGTAATTTCCACGATTGAAAGGTTAAAAAGTTGCGTTAGAAAATACTGTTATTTTTTGGTGAATTGCACGTTCGTTACAACAATTGTACCTAATTAAGTCACGCTCTGACTTTAGGATTTGGATGTGAAGAGTCTTTTAAAAAGGTATCGCTAATAGTCCAAGATCCCAGGGCCGCCAGACGTCACGTATTTTCTGACGAAGGAAATGTGGACGATTCTGTTAGTATGTACCAAGAACGCATGCCTATCTGCTAGCTTGCTTAGACGGCCAATTTTCAGGTATCAGGTAATCAAGGTACATAAAAACAGTACTTACTTCACGTAAATTCTCCAAGCTGATTTTTAAGTATATTTTAGGCAATATCTTTAAAATCAAGTCGCCAATACTCCCAGACACATTCCGTGGGCCGTATTGCTTTACAGACGCTTTAAAGCTCCCAAAATAATGACATAACTTCACGTAAATTCTCATGCCGGATCTTACTCTATAAACGCAGTTTTTAAAATAAGCAAAATAGATGTTAATACGTAAAAGTAAAAAAAAAAACAATATGAACTCACTATGTGCATTTTTTACATAAGCGTCAGGGTCTTTATGCCAAGAAACATGAATAACGCACATAATTATGATTTATTCTGCTTGTGAATAAGTCAATAGAAAGGAAACACCGAAGTGTTGCGTTATTTTGTCAAAATCAATTTGACAAATTACATTTCGAAGTGAACTTCTTGTTTCAATGTCTGCAACTATAATATCCATCGATATAATATACTACGCACTAGATTAGGCGTGCCGAAATCTCACTTCAATCGAATCAGTTGTACTGTATTCTGGACAACTTGACATTGATGACTTTAGTGCAATTTTGACGTTCATGCAGCGTGAGAGCGGCGCTTATAAATTTAAAATAAAGTGAATCTGGACATAAATAATAACTCTGTAGTCAAGTAAGTAAAATTACTGGTTGCTCAAGTAATTTAATAGCTTCTAATATTGTAATAGTATGTTAGAAAATATATCATTTTATTTAAAAGCCAGTGATGAAGCCTGTGTTGCCAGTGATGACATATGGATCCGAAACGTGGTCACTCACAATGGGAGGCCCCCTTGTGAGCGACCACGTTTCGTATCAGAAGACTTAAAGCCACCCAAAGAGCGATGGGCTATGCTCGGAGTTTCCTTGCGTGATCGAGTCAGAAATGAAGATAATGAACCAAGTTTGCCGACATAGCACAAAGAATCGCCAAACTTAAGTGGCAATGGGCAGGGCACATTGCTCGTAGAACAGATGGCCATTGGGGCCGAAAAGTTCTGGACTGGCGACCGCGCACCGGAAAACGCAGCGTTGGAAGCCCTCCTACAAGGTGGTCCGATGACCTGGTGAAGGTTGCGGGAATCCGATGGATGCGAGACGCACAGGATCGTGCATTGTGGCGACACTTGGGGGAAGTCTATGGCCAACAATGGGCGTCTGTCGGCTGAGATGATGATGATGATGTTGATTATGATTTAAAAGCCTTCTCATTTTACAATCATAGAATAAAACTAGAATAAATCATAGAATAATAGATGTTCCCTCCTACAAAAACCAGGTTTTTACCTAAAACTGCTTTATTGAACACAGACTTGCATGGTGTTTCATTTCGTTTGTTTTTTTTTATTTTTATTTTGTTAATGTGTTTTCTTTTTTGTATAATTAAAATCTATGAATTCCATCAAATTCAAAAAATTATGACGTCGTGCGTTTTGCGATACTGTAAAAACTAAGCATGAAATGTCAGCATATCATCCGGTATCCAGTTTTCATCGGTAAGTTTGGTCGGTAAGCATTCTGTCATTCGTTAGCTCTTATTTATTTAATTATTATATATATTTTTTTTTATTTTCGACACACTTGCTCAGAAAGTGGCTATAATTGCACTACACTTAGGTATATTATGTAGCTTGTAACCAAACTGTGACTTTTTGATTACCATTATGCACTAGTGTGATAATGTAGTGATAACCTTTTTGTTAAACCTCTGCTCTCAAAACAACCTTTGAATTAAAAAAAAAATACATTAGGTATTGCGTTCAATAGTACAAATTAGTGTCTTGCTTGCTTATTTTATGCTAATGTGTGTTTAAATAAACTATTTTAACTTTTAAATGTTTATTAATTAAAACCTTTCATAAAACAAAAATATTTTTTTTCTGTTTTTATGCAGCCTCATTCTTATTTTTACTACAACAGCCTAACTTGAGTAGCTAGTCTATGGCCGCCATTTTGGATGCGCGCGCATAAGAAGAAAGAAGAATTTTTTGCCGCCATACTACAAAAAGAAATAGTTTTGCTGATAAAGCAATAATTAATTAATTTGTAAAAATGTCTACATCTTCTGTTTATGAGAAAAATGATTTGTGCTGTACACCTCCCGATATAAGATGTGAAGCCCATAACGTTATGGAAAGTTTATTACCAGAAAACTCAAAGGAAAAATATCTGTTGGCGTACCAAAATTTTATACAATGGAAAATCAACAAAAATACCCAGTCTTTTTCAGAAAATGTATTCATAGCGTATTTTGAAGAATTATTGTTCAGGTACAAACCTATAGCTCTCTATGGTGTATTTACTCGATGTTATATATCTCATGGGACCGCTATACTGCTAAAATAGGTTAATTATAATTTCTCTAACTGCACATTTACTAATTGTTTCTCTAAATATTTTTTTATATCTATACTAATCTATACTAATATTATAAAGCGGAAGAGTTTGTTTGTTTGTTTGTTTGTTTGTTTGTTTGAACGCGCTAATCTCTGAAACTACTGGTCCGATTTGAATGATTCTTTCAGTGTTGGGTAGTCCATTTATCGAGGAAGGCTATAGGCTATGTTTTTTTTTGTCTCAAAATTAGGTATCCGTAATAAAATTGCTATTTTGTAACACAAGGTGTAAAATCGAAAACCTATTTTTGCGTGCGCTGCAAAAACTATTGACAATAGAACAAAATGATGTACTACGGGTTTGTAGATCCTATTAAGCCCTACAAAAAAGTCTGCGAGAACATATATCTAGCTATCATGGTTTAATCACAATAACCGATTTTGTGTTCAAAATAATTATTAAATCGTCTGAAGAAAAAAAACTACGTTCAATATGTATCGTAATATTAATCTTTATCGAAATTAAGCATTATGTTATCAAGAGTATTTATGTAGAAGTAAAATACTTTTTGTTTCATCTCAATCGGATATTTCGTTTAAAAGTTATCACGTGTGTAAGATGTTAAGAGTTGGTACCTATTAATGAGTTATGGGCCATAGAGTTTTTTATCAACATAAAATCCTGTAATAATCTTTTTCGAAATATATTTGTTGATGATTGTAAGTATAAGATCTTTGAAGAGTATATATAATAAATACATTTATGAACGCGGTAATCTTGGGAAATACTGATCTGATATGAAAACTGTTTAAATGTTCAATAGTCCATTTATTGAGGGAGGCAATTATAGGCAATATTTTATCTCGGTATTTCCACGGAAACGAGAAAAACGCGGGTGAAACCGCGGGGCACAGCTAGTACTAAATAAAACTAATTTTTCATTTGTTCTAAGTGTGTCGAAAAACGTCGTATGATACACGTGAATATTGGCGATTACCGTCCTCGGCTCTCTCTCTCTCTCTCGGATCCTCGCCTTCGGCACGGATCTAAATACCGCCTCAGTGGTAATCACCAACATTATATTATTATTATTGTGGGGATCTGCAGCCGATGTAGACTCAATTTTCTTATTGCAAAAGAGAGTTATCCGGGCTATTTATAAGATGGGTCCTCACGAGTCCCTCAGAAATAAATTCAAAGAAATCGACACACTGACTCTGCCTTCTCTTTATTAGAATGCATGTTATGTTCGTATAAACTTAGGACTCTTTAAACGAAATTGTATTACCCAAATGGAGATTAGCTAAGACTAGCCAGTCATTCTTTGTAAACAGCATACGCTTTTATAACAAGCTGCCAAAGGTGGTAACTGAACTTAGTGAGGGAAAATTCAAAACACATTAAGCGTGTTCTAACTGAAAAAGCATAATTATTACAAAGTCAAAGACTATGTCGAAGACAAGCTTGTTTGGCAATGACTACCTCTGCACATGTGGCCCCCTGGTAAATAATCAATATTGTGTCTAATAACTGCTCCACCTTTGTTTTAATAATTATAAATACATTTTTTTTTCTTCTCTAACACATTGCTTTTGCAATATTTTTTTTATTACTTAGACTTCAACTGTCTTAAATTTGTTAGTAATTTATTTTGTTAACATTTTATTGATAGTTGTAATTATTTATATTATTCCTGATTTTTATTTATTTTTTATATAGCCTCTTTTTTGTAATGTGAATGTGACAACACTGTATACTCCACGAACTCTTAGACTACTTCCTATTACGACTTATTATTTTTTTATTATGATTATTTTGACTGTGCTTTTGTGTACAATATTGACTGGTCTACACTGTTTATACATAATCCATCAATTTTATAACAACAACCACATTTTTTAAAAGAGTAACCATGGATTTTTTTGCCGGTTCTTCTTCATAAGGAACAACCAATTTGTGCACTAGCTTCTGACGTAAGTGCCCATGTAGGCCTATGTGAAATAAAATATTTTGACTTTGACTTATACACTTGTATCCATACATCTGTACATATAAATAAAATTGGAGTGTCTGTTTGTAATATTGAAATAACTGCTTTTTACTACATGCATGAACAAAGTCGCGGGCACAGCTAGTTACCAATATTTATTTATAACATAAAAGATTTGTAATATTAATATGGTCACTATAAGATGTTGCGGAAGGTCCCAAGTAGGGACTGAATAAAACCAACTTGGTATAATGTGAATCTCACAACTTTTTATGGTAGAAGTAGATAAACTACAAAACTGATAAGCATATCACTAATTTGCTTTCTTAACCAATATGACGCACAGTTCTATTGTAGTGTGTCTAAGTCTAAATTTGTTATGGTGGAATAGGAAACAGTATCAGAACTAATTAAAACACACTACAAACGCACCATTACCAAAAGCACACTGCACAACCATTTATACAAGTTTATGTTTGAGTAACCTTTCAAACACTGTAATTAGAGAAACAATCGAAAGACAATGAGAGAGCAAATGCCAGTATTAACGCCGGTAATTTCCACGATTGAAAGCACGGAACAGTAAAAACAGTGGAAGTAGCTTGAGAAAATGTTTGTTCCAAAACCGGTGACGCCAAACTCATACATTTACAATTTACTCTTACTGCAAACCCAAAAATATGATTGGCTAAAAACAAAAACAAGGCGTAGACGAAATGCAAAAAAAATGTAATGCGAAATGCAACTTTAATTTCAAATGACTATAAATCAAATTGTCAAAAACAAGAAAGAAATACATCTTTGACTACCAAGTACCGCCACTCGTCGCTAGATGGCATTGTTCAGTATATAATATCCAATAAGAACTGTAAAAACGAAAAATAAGATTGGTATTTGAATGGCTGGTATCACTGACACGAATGCAGTTTCCTACTCAGATAGGGACGTAACCTTATTCGATCGAAATAATATTGATTGTATGAAAACGTATTTAAAACATATCATGCAAAAAAAAAAAATTGTATGCGATAGTGTTATAGTATTAAAATATGATTAAAGGCAATTTTTAAACGTAGTAAAAAGGGTATTTATTTGCATAGTAAATCAATTATCATCATCTCAGCTGAAATCATCGTCATCGCCCACTGCTAAACATAAGAATATTAAGTATAATTCAAACGCCCTATGTTGTTCCTAACTCTTTAACTGAATTTATTTAAAATACATCACAAATATCATACCACAATTTTTATTTTATTATATTTATTAATTTAATAATTATCTGTATTATATTACTTACAAAAACTATTAAATTATAATATATTTTAAAAAGGCGATGTAATTCATATTATACGCACGTCACGCACTATTTGGATAGCGTCAAAAGTATAGGTAGACTAACGAATATTCCAGAAAAGCTAATAACCGAGAAAGGAATATCAACTTTGTTTTGATGAAGGTAAGGACTAGTTTTGTTTGTATATCCTGCGCAATGTTTCACGTAATTTCATTTTTTCATTTTATTCAAATAAATCCGAAAATAATACTTTTCGGTGGTATGATCACAGAACATAGGAATCATACAGTAGATAGAAGGAGTAAGTAGGCGGGGCGCGCGTACCCCGAGTTTTGCGGAGTATCGCTTATGCTCCATGGCGCATGCGCCACGCACATCAGTCTAGTTACGGTTGCCACGGTGATAATAACTAGTTAAAAAATATAAATATGCCCATCTGTGCTGTTTTGAAGTGCAAACACGACAGAAGAACCAAGAATTTATCAAATGTTGATCCTATCATCGGTTAGGCCTGGTTTATTTTATATTGATTATTTTTGTAAAATAAGATCTTATAAAAAATAAACAAATAGAAGTTGACTTTATTTTGTAAAAAATAAGGTCTACTTTCAAAAAAATATTCTAAAACATTCACCAAATGTCACTGTCAGCTGCTCAATTAGAGGTTACCATTATCGATAGTGAGTTATCGATATTGAATAATTATAATGTTCTTTGTTGTATTGGGAAAGAAAATACCCAAGTGCTTCGGCAAAATTATAAACGCACGCTATTTTTATTTTAGCTAAATAAACTGTAAACAGGGTTAAACTTTCCATGGGTCCAAAGTGTAGCTTTCATGTTATTTTTTGACTTCATATTTCCTAAAGATACAGACAGACTGGAAGGCAAAGTTGGTTTTCTACAAAAACTAGCATAATTTTCTCAAATCACTTTGAAGGATCAGACTGTTTAATTAAAAGCGTAAATACATTACCGACACAGCCGTGCCAAAACTTTAGCCCTGAAGAATTTCTAGATATTGGGAGAAGAAAAAGAAGTCACTTTATTAAAAATCTGGTTATACCGAACCCTAGCAGTCTCGAAGAAGATCAAGATGTTACAGTTCGATTCAAATCTGTACGGACTCTAAAAGCAAATTTGTAGTCAGCCAAGAAACACCGGCTTCGTTTAGTTTAAACTGACGTAAAAAATTACTTGTAGAAGCGTTTTTTAAAACATACTTATGAACAAATTAATTATTATTTATCAGTTAGTATTTTATTTTATTATTGTCGCGTTATTCGCTCTAATTATTTTTCAGCACCAAAAGAAACCGTTAATTTCAGTTATGGCTAATTTCATGCCCCTAATAAATAAAACTAAAAAATATAAAATTGCCCCTTAAAAATAAAATTAAAAATATGTAGTTATTTTGTTTTTGTAATTTATCGATTCCTGCTATTTTGTTTTATAAAACGCAACATCGATAAAATAAGCCAATGGTACATCTCTAGAAAATGACGTTTATCAATGTTTTTATTTTAGAAACATTAATCTTATAACAAGTAAATAGAGCTCTAAATTCATTGCTTATATTATAGAGACATCTAGTGGGGAATAGTGGAAATTGTTCTTATAATTATTCTATGCGAGGTAATTCGTTAAAGGGTAGATAACAAACAACTCTGTTTACACTTAAATATGGTTTATTTTCTAAAACGGAACGATGGATAAACTGCCTTCTTTCAATTTATATTAAAATGCTCAATCACATTAAGGATTTCTTAGTGTTATGAAATATTGACATACCTGTCTTTGTGTGTTTGGGTACGCCGGTCCCGATACAAATGAAGTGCTATGCGATTTCTATCTACATTCCTCTGTTCTGTGGGTATGATACACCTCCATAAGTTAGATTTTTAGTCCGACTATGGATTTTAAAGTACAGTTTGGGACAATACGGCATTTTAATATTATTTTTCATTAATTATTATGTTGCACAGTCTAGTTAGAGAATGAGGGCGCTTGAACAGCAAGTGTGCAACACGATTCTTACAAGCGGCGACAGTGCCACGCCTACTTACTTCTTCCACTGTTTTTACTGTACCGTGATTGAAAGGTTAATGAATTAATTAAAAAACATAGAAATAGACTACCTAACACTGAACCTACATAGGTATTATGAATACTAAGTGGAACAATCCAATTTCATAAAAACTTTACCAATTGATTACCTTACACTGTACACACTGAAACAGTTTCCCCAGTCTAACAGTGTATAATGATGAAATACATACTGTGTGTTTATAGAAAATACAAAATATTTAAATATTATTTTCTATCTAGCAATTGCATTGTATCCACTTAACCTTTCAATTGTGGAAATTACAGACACAAAAGAAAGACATTAAGTGCGCGAACGCCGGCATTCGGTTGGGTTTTAATGAATTAATTTGGTTAGCAAAAGGAATCTAATTTTACCCAAATTGGGTTTGCAATCAAATAGTTAACATTTTATGCTTCAATGGTTTATTCTGAGCATATGAAAGTCATGGAACTGCTTTATTAACAATATAGATAAAATATTATTAACAAAGTATGTAAAAAAAAATACTATGATGACTATGTGAATGATCACTATGAGCCTTACTCAAGTATTGAATGATGCAGCTATTAACTAAGATAGGAACAGCTCTTAATATGGATATTGTAAAACATACACATTTTATTTCATTCTAGCATTATCAGAAGTATGAGTCATAAAGGCAATAAAAAAAAAAAGATAATTAACAACATTGCAATATTTTTTTTTTTAAACTTTTGTAGGTATCTATAAAACAATATGTAGTAATTATAGTTTCATCTCTATATCTCTCCAATCACATAAATATAAATTCAAAATATATAGACCAAAGGCTCTGGGTGTATGTAGTTCTATTTCTATTAATTTTAGAGGCCAATTTTCAGGATTGTGATTTTAAAAAAAAAATCTAAACCTTACCAAATACTTACTACATCGTTGTTTTTGCTTTAATTGAATATATTTTATAACAGTAAAGCAAAATATCATTGTCCAAACCGATTGTTAAAGCCATATTACGGCTACGTACTTTTCTACGAACACGACGCTAACCAGTTAGAATCAGTGACTAAAATTCAGTGCGCTTTTAGATTAGGTCTGAGCATTTAAATGTTTTCGTGGAAAATTGCTCAGGAATCGATGACCTATAACAATTATATGTAGCATATAATAACAAAAACAATACAGACAAACTAACATACCTGTTTGTACACCGCTCATGTTGATTGAAGAAAGAAATCGCAAAGCAATCTACAAAAATCTGTTCGGTCTTTCAGTGAATACTTAGAAATAGTAAACTTAATTACTACCGTTCAACAAGAATTAATTAAATTACTGAACTTGGTAAATAACTTCGTTTTATTCATAGAGTACCTACTGAAATAAGTACAAAACACGTCACGTAGCAAAGAATATGTAAAGTTTATATCGTAGATTCTATTGGGTTCTAATTTCGATCGACGATTGGACGACTTTAACGATTGTACTATGCGTTCCAAATGAGAATAGGAAAGTCAATAAACTCGATCTGTCAAATTTTGATTGAAAAGTACGGTTTGCAAAAAAAGCTTATTTGCGTTTTAATGATTTTGTTTCTGACTCTTAGTTAAGTCATATTAAGAAATAGATAAAAAAGTTATTCATAATAATTATTTAACAAATTATACTACATACTTTCTTTTTATTTTCATTATTGGCTAAATTTTAAATTCAAAATTCAAATTCAAATTGCCAGCTGCCATTTTATCGTCGTTGTTTGTGTTTCTTCGTGCGACTGAGAATCCAGATAAATACAGGTAATAATGCCTATTTTGATTTAAAACAATAGTTAGTGATATAAATATTAAAAACCTCTATTATCCATGTTTTATTTCATAAGGGAAAGCAGCAGTGATGATAACGGTGATGACGGCACTACTCAGATACTTCACACAGTTACGTAAAGATCAGCAAAATTGTAGAACTGGATTTTGATCAGAGATTTTTCGTTCATGATTCGTAAATAAATTAAATTTAACTAATTTCTTTTTTTGCTCACCCTACTCAATTTCTTCAATTTGACAGTAAGACGTAACGTCACAAAATGGCCGGCGCTCCTATTCTCATTTGGAACGCGTAGTACGTCAGTCGTCCGTCAAGTAAACTCTGCGTTCCGAAGTGCGTCAAAATCGATTAAATCCTGAATCCAACAAAATGTAGTCTGTCTTTAGTTAGTCAACCGACTTGTGTAATTATTAGAATAAAATGAAATCTGATTTAGTCAACGCTGGTTTAATAATCAAGGTTGATTAAGAGATTTTGATCATTGTTTACTACTAGAAGAACCTTATAAAAAGTTTCTAGAATATATGTAAGTATTTTTTTAAATAATTAAATATTATACAAAATTCCCAAGTCAGTCAACTTCCTTGTTCTTCGTGACTACCATCAATTGAAGGTAGTCACGAAGAACAAGGAAGTTCTTTTATTAGAACGACAACTACAAGAGTCAAAGATGGATGATAAATGGTCCAGACGTCCAGATAACCAAGAAGGGGTGTTCAGAATTTTGTACAAGTTTCTAGGAATAACGTGTAACTATGGATTTTCTTTTGTTCTTGTTTTTCCAGATAACTTGTATAATTCAGCATCCTGGAAATCTTGTTCCATACATTTTCAGCGTCGTTTTTTTTTTGTCGTAATCGGGTTTTAGTATTTTACTTTTTTTTTTAACTTGTCTAATCTAGTTTAATCCTTTAGTCTGTAATTGGTTAATAAAATTCATAAATAGAGTCTGTGCGAAAAGTAAACCATCGTGGGATTTGAGGGCACTGCTGTAGATAAATATCGTATTTGTCATGTAAGCAACATTGTGACGTCATTATAGCTGTTATATCTTGATATTTTGAAACTATATTGACTAACTTCTTCCAGCGGCTTCACCCTATAATGAAAATTATCAAAGTTATACCTCACATAAGTGCTATGTTATTGCAATGTTTGTGATTAAGTTCATCTGTCTAGTAGTTTTTGCACGACACATCCGTACATAAAAGTACCTCCTTCCATCTTCACAAACTTTTGCATTTATAATATTAGTATAGTCCGTCTAATGAAAGCGTGACCTGAGAAAAGGAGGTTACAACCAAAAATTTTGAATGTGGTATTATTGAAATAGTAGGAGAAAAAAGTTTTGATACTAGAGTATTTTTTGTATTTAAGACAATTTTAGATTAGTTGTACAAGAACTTAAATCCTAGTCAAAAACATGTGTATAGACTTAATTATTTGGTGGGTGTATGGTAAATGTCAATAACACACAAAATGTTAGATAGTATTCCAAATCATTTTATTTTATCTGATCTCTCAAAAGTCGCTATAAAATATTTAAATAATATTCTTTATTTTCCATTTGGCGTTCTGGCAAGAATACTAAGTGCACAACACCGTGTTAGTCAAATAAAATAGTCAACATGATTTCAACTTCATCACGTCTCGCCAACATTATTAATGTGTTTCAAGATTGTTGGGTTGGAATCGATTCGTTTTAGCATAGAGAAAATTCAGATCTTTTGGGATTAGTCAAGTGGGAACATGTTTTATACTCCACTGATTGTTTCAAATGATACAGATCGACTCGTGAGACACAAAAAGTTCAGCAGCTGCTGCAGCAGCATCTCTCTCAAACTTGAACTAGGATTTTCGCGATTTTAACTTCAGTTGCGGATTTTCATGCACTACCAGAAAGAGTGAGGCAAATCTTTCATTACATATCAACTGCTTTTGAACGCATTCTACCACTCACTAGCATGTGTTTTTGATTAAGTCGATTTAACAAAAGCCTTCGTTGTTCGATGTTTTTGTCCATTATGAAATTCGCAATATGTCAGACTATCTAAAAATATAAGAAAAAAATATCATTACATTCTTAATATAACTATCTAATAATATTAGTCGACAAGGATCAAGATTATAACGTCATACTAACTTAAAAATCCAAAATCGTATGTAAACAATGTTGGTTTTCATTGAAAACACCTTCTTTCTCTTCTTGTTTTTGTTTAAACTTATTAACCATAGTGGTTTTAGGTGGTAGCAGTTTTTGCAAGTTACTGTTTATTGTTCTTCCCACAATTAAGCAATTATTCTTGAAAAATAAATATCAGTTTCCAAAAACTGACAATTGCAACCATAGACTTTGACGTGATTTTTTTTGGCAAAACAATGTTGCCAATTTAATTTAAAAAAAAAACTCCAGGTTACGCTTTCAGTAGACGCACTCTAGCCTATTTATTGAACTTGCTCACGTGATGAAACTTAGCAGAAATATAGGTTGTAAGCTATATTATTACAACATTTACGTATCATTAAATTCATCCGTTTATAAGTTTTTGCGTAATGAGTAACAAACCGTTAATTGTGGCGACACGTGGGGGAGGCCTATGTCGAAAAGTGGACGTCTTTCGATTGTTATGATGATGAACATTTAAATGCAAACACGAACCGGTAAAGGAAAATAGCGTGAAGAAACTGCTGTACTAGGTAGGTTCCACCAACGACCACTTACCCAGTTCCAACGAAAATGGTTCTAACACTTTGACTGGGATCGGTCTATTGTCACTGACTAGAATACTGTAGCTAACAGCAAGTTCATGTTTACCCTAGTTAAATTTAAAGGTAAAAATGGGACACACTACCACTTTCTCGTTGTCTTCCTCGGTACATTTTTCCCTTTTGCTAATAAATGAAAAATATGAACTGTTTTGTAATGAAAAATTTGAAAAATTTGTAATGTTGCTTCGTAAAAAATCTATTTAGCCTGTAAGGGACCATCTCGTACTTATAAGAAGATTCTTGGTTGTCCGTCTGTTTATCTGTTAAGAACCTTTAACTCGAGAACGCGCGCGAGGTATCAAGTTAAAATTAAAACTATACACTCAAATCTGCGGTCTTTTAAAGTTGTGAAAAAATCAGACTTCCGAGTTAACGAAAAAAATTTATGTCGCAAAAAAACATATATTTCGATAATCAAGGGAATGAGAGTTTAAAGGGGTGACGTTGACCTAGAATCCTGAAATTTGGCATAAATCAAGGTCTCATAGAACAAGTACAGGGAAAAATCTGAAAAGTTTAAATTTGTAGATCCGCCACAAAAAAAAAAAAAAAATTGTAATTCGGAAAAATCTTCGTAACTCAATTCGAGCATTGATTTCATAGGTAAATTTGTACAGAATCCTCAGTGCGCGAGTCCGACTCGCACTTGCCCTTTTTTATTTTAGTTACTGTATCCTTACTCAAGCCTGAAAAAAATATTCTAAGTTAGTCGAAATGCATTATAAATTTAAAGTATCAATACTTTTTATACTAGCCATCGAAAATATTGACCAAAACAAAATAAACAAATATCGTCATGTTTAAATGAATTTCCGTTTAATTTATTTATATTTGGAGATAACAGGGATAGGAGTTCACCTAGGAAGTCTAAAAACATTAAAATAAAAGTGTTACGTACCAATAAAACAGCATACCAATGTTTCACAAGTTCGTGACTTTGTTTTGATCAATAATGGTGTGATTTGCCATTTGTTATGTTTGGCAAAACTGTAATATATAAAATATTATTTCCCTTGCAGCTCAGTGAAACTTTTTATCACATTTATGAAGATTTCAATTAAAAATCACAATAAAATAACATAATAAACAAACCCTCTGTCAACATTATATGACATTTGGCATTTGACGGATGGCTGGGTTGTGTTGCTACTTAAAATCTTTAATGTTGTTTTCACTTTCCGCCACGACGGTTCTTTCTACGAAAGACATTGTTATTGAAAATTTATTACGCAAGAAAACAAGGATGAAAGACTAGGTGATATGGTTGAACGACTTTAGCCTTCCCGAAGTGGTAAATCCAAAAAAAAATTAAAATACATAGTCATTCTCAATTCCATTCTGTGATTCTGTCATTTCTCATTTGTAATTCAATTAACATTCTCATTCACACTTACCTATTTGTTTTTTGAATATTGTTCTTCTAACTATAAGCAGCCATCTAAGACAATTGACGTATCTATTACAGGTAAATTTACTATTTTTATAATGATCGAGAGAATTTATGTAATTTGGGAATCGTTGTCGGAACTATTTGATTGATAGCTAGCGTCATGTTCTTATTCACATATTAACATTTTTTGTTTTTGCTTTTCTAGCATCATGTCGGCTACTGCATTATTCGGTAATACTTCAGGCTTAGGCGGTAGTTCTGGAGGCAACAAGCATATAGTTGAGTTTCGTGCTGGCAGAATGACTCTAAAAGGTCGCATGGTTCATCCTGACAAGAGGAAGGGTCTGTTGTATGTGTACCAAGGAGAAGATTCATTGATGCATTTTTGTTGGAAAGATCGTACTACCGGGGAGGTAGAGGATGACTTGCTAATATTCCCTGACGACTGTGAATTTGTGCGGGTGAATGAATGCACAACTGGCAGAGTTTATGTTCTAAAGTTCAAGTCTTTCTCTAAGAAGTACTTTTTCTGGATGCAAGTGAGTAATACAGCTAAAATCTTTTATTTGTAATAATGAAGACTGTTTAACCTTTCAATCGTGGAAATTACAGACACAATAGAAAGACCAATGAATTTCAGAAAAAAGTTCATCATCATACTTCACCTTGAAAAATGCAAACTTACGTGAGATTATACAGCAAAATAGCTTTAAATCTGTTGGAAATAAGTTCATAGACCTAGAAACCTACTTCAGACATCATACCAACCGTCCCGATTCTTGTTCGATTGCTATAATAACATCATAACGCCTAACAAAAATTTGTGCGCATGAAAACTTTTTTATCTGGAAAATGCGCAAAGTTCTATTGCTAATCTCTTCAGTTTGTTACTTATCAACACCTCGTAGATATTGTAAAAAATATTTCAAAAATAGAACTTTGCGCAAAAAGGAAAAATATAAAAATGTTTGATTCAGTACACAAAAAATCATACTATCACATATAATTAGTCATTAAACCAAAAATACTAATTGGCAAGGTTCATAAAAACAATATTAGAATAACCATACCTTGCTTAGTTGCAGTCATGATGCACTTAAATTATTTGTGACAATTACTTGCAGAAATAAATGTTTTAAAAGTCTCTACAAACTCATGAACGCTATCAGATAATTAATGATATGGGTCTAAAGTAAACTTTGAGCTGATGCATCATACAGCAGATAGCAGTTACTGATTTAGTATTTGTACAAATTATGTAACATATCCTTAAGTCTACTCTAACATAGTTTATTTTTTGAAATATCTTCATTTTGAAAATCGAGTTTTGAGCATTGCGTGGTATGGACGGGTCCCAGTGTGCGGCGGTCGCTCTAGTGACACTCGGGGTTGCGATAGCCATTGGTGGTTGGGGCTCGAGGTGGCGCTGCACAAATCTGAGGCTATGTGCTTCCACGGCTTTCGGAACGCGCCGCCGCCGGGTTCCCAACTAACGGTAGGAGGAGTTCACATCGGCGTCGGGTCGACGATGAAGTACCTGAGAGTCGTCTTCGACAGCCAGTGGAATTTCGGGGAACATTTCCGACGTCTGGCTCCCAAACTCAACCGGGCTGGGGCTGCGCTCAAGCGGTTCCTGCCCAACCTTGGGGGTCCAGATGCCTCTTGCCGGAGGCTCTACGTGGGGATCGTTCGGTCCATGGCCCTCTACGGGGCGCCGGTGTGGGCGCTGTCGCTGCAAAAGCGACCGGCGGGCATGCTGAACGCCTGCCAGAGGGTCATGGCAATACGGATGGTGCGGGGATACCGCATGATTGCGACAGGTCACGGCATGGTGGACAAAGCTCCGGCGGGATCTCATGGTGAAATGGCGTCAGTGACTATCGCAACCTAGTGCTGGGCACGCCACAATTATGGCGGTAAGTCCCCTCTGAGGCATGGCTGGAAAGGCCTTACGGCGTCCTTACCTTCCGTATGACGCAAGTCCTCACCGGACATGGTTCGTTCGGGAGGTTCCTGCACCGGATTCGTGTGGAAGTGACGCCCGGGTGTCGCCACTGTGCGGAATGGCCGGAGGACACGGTGGAGCACACAGTCGAGGTGTGCCCTGCTTGGGCGGAGCGTCGCCGTGCCCTCGTGGGGGCGATCGGCGGCGGAGACCTCTCGCGCCGGGCCATGGTTGAGGCCATGGTCCGGAGCGAGGAGGAGTGGCAGGCGGTCGCCGACTTCTGCGAAGCAGTAATGCTCGCAAAGGAGGAGGCCGAACGCATCAGGCAACGGCGTTCTCGCCGCCGCCGCCAGGATTCCGATCCTGATTTCCGGCCACCGAAGGCGCGGGCTTGCGGACAGTGAGCAATGGGTAGCTTGCTGTCCGGCCGTCCGGTAACTGTCCGGACCAAGCCCAAGTCGTCGACGGCGCGCACTGTTCCCGCGCGCCTCAAAGAGTTGTCAGCAACAGCAGGGACCCAGCCGGGTCGAAGCCTGCTGGGGCCAGGGTTAACCGAAAGGGAGCTCGAGCCCCGGTATAAAGGCTTGAAGGAACGGGGTGGGTTTTTTAGTCAGTAAGAGTCTGACACTATCTCCCGCTCCGCCCAAGAGCAGGGGTTTTCATTGGATGATTTTTTCCCACAATAAAAAAAAAAACGATCGAAAATGCGGGATTACTCCTGTGGGATCCTGCACGTCTGCGGGTTTGAAATTTTTTTATAAAAAATTTGGATTCCGACGACCTGCCACCATTTTTGGTTATTTATTAGACCCAGCTCATCCTCATTAAAAAGTGATGAAACCAATTTACATGGAACTCGTCACATGTATGTTTTATAGAATTTGTATGGAAAACTAAAAATCGGTAGTATGAGTCATCAAGTACAAAACGTATCGAGTAGGAACTCGCTAGCGACTACAGTTTTTTGTAGTTTCTATAGAAAATCGGTATGAGTAAGTAACAAGTTTGACAGGCGGTATCGAAACAAACCGTTACTACAGTACCTAGTAAAGTAACTCAACTAGCATATTAGAACCCTGCGTTTTGTTTGCAGACGATATATCGATATTAGCCCCATATGACTCCAATACCAACCTTAATGATAAATTAAACTCCATACTTGACGATACCACTAATTGGATGACGGAACATAACCTGGAAATAAATTATACTAAAACCAAAATAATGACATTCTACCCTCGACAAAAAACACCATTAGACATAAATTATAGTTATAAAGACATTAAACTAGAAACTGTTAGTAAGTTTACTTTACTAGGCTTGGACATAGATTCACACGTAGATTGGAAGTCCCATGTCCAAAAATTGAGGACGAAGTTATCTAGATTCACATATGCACTCCGCGAAATCAAAAAAACTACAGACCTTAAAACAGCACTGGTCACGTATTACGCGTACGCTTATTCATGGCTCAAGTATGGTATCATCTTGTGGGGTAATAGTACCGACGCGCCCGCATTATTTACCATGCAAAAAAAGCTTATGAGAATTCTACTCAACATAGATGAAACTGACAGCTGTAAGCCTCACTTTAAGGAACTGAAAGTTTTGACCTTACCTTGTCTTTATATATTTGAAATTTGTAAATTCGTACGCAAATATCCCGAATTATACACAAAAAGAGAAGATATACAAAACAGATTTACTCTAAGACATAAAAACAGACTAAACATTCCAACTTCACGACTTAAAATGCATTCGTCAAGTACATATGTAATGTCAATAAAGATATATAATAAGCTACCAGAACAATTGAAGAATATAAATAGATATAATATATTTATTAATAAATTAAAGCTATTCCTATTAAACAAAAGCTACTATAACATAAATGAATATATGAATGATAAACTGAAATTGCAATAAATTTTAACTATTTAAATGAAAATTATTTCTACATTTACATATTTTAATTTTATTATTATACTGACATTGTTTATTATTTTGTTATATTTGAATTTGCTTGATTATTTTAATTTGATTATACGTTCTGACTTTAATTATTATTTTTATGTACACACAATAATTCATTTAGTTTTGATTATTTTATTTGTGTAATGTTTGATTTTGATACCTTTATTTGAAACGATTTGAAACTCTTAGTATGATTTTGATATTTTATACAATTTTGATGTATTATTTGATTATTTTATTTTGATTTTAATGTTTTGACTTTACCAATATTAATTTTATTATAAATTTGACATTGTTTATTAATTTTGTTACATATAAATTTTATTTGATTTTAATTTGATTATAAGTTTAACGTTATTTATTAATTTGATGTCTATTAATTTGATTAATGTTTCATTGATTTTTTTTTTTGAGTTTAATTTTATTGTAGGTTTTGACATTGTTTGTTATTTTAATGTTTGATATAGATTATTTTCTTTGATTATTTTAATTCGATTTTGATATTCTATTTGATTTTGATATTTAATTTAATTTTGATGTATTATTTGATTATTTTAATTTTATTTAATGATTTAATTTTTACCTATGTTGCTGTGCCCTTACAGGGTCCATAAATGTTCCTTAGCTCTAAGCCTATTGTAACATCTTTGATCACATTATGGTATGCAAATAAATAAATGAAATGAAATGAAATGAAATATTGAAGGGTGAAAGTGTTGTAAAGAGTGTCGAGTAAAACAATATTTCATTTATTTTTGCATACATATGTCCGGAAAATCTTATATAACGTAGCATATGTTAGGTACGGATGATCATGAAGACACGCCTCAAAAGAAATTTCCAAGCTATTATACGTAAGGCATGTTGGTTTAATGCTCTAAGTCATTTGAACATATTAATGAAAATAATTTCATCAAAGAATAAAGGCTCGATAAATACCTAAGGGTTTATACAGATTTTAAATCTACACAGAGTAATATTTGAATGTAAGGATAATTAGAAGTATGTTAGTAACAAAGACAAAGACATTAAATATATACTACCAATAGACAGGACATAGCGAACAAAAGTCCAAACCGATACTTGTTATTTGGTAGTAACAAGTCGCTCAGTCTAGTATGACACTCCTAAACGTCAAGTCGTGTTGTATCCGCTTTAGGCACTAAAAGAAAATTATTTTCTGAGAAAATGTGCTGAGTTGCGCTTTACGCTATTGCAAATCTTGTTATGATAAAATTATAGGACTAAGGAAGGACCTAACTTCGATTTATTTTCGTAAAGATTCTTGATATTTACGCAGTAATTAATTAAAATTCAAAAATTTCCGTGAACAGTTCTAGAACATTTGCTGAGTTTATGATAGCGCCATCTATTGCTGAAAAGTTTAACCTTACTTAGCACACACCAGTGGCGTAGCGTGGGTTTTTGCTGTTTGGGGTCGACCAGAAATACGCCGCCCTTTGTTGTTCATTATGTTTAAGAACACCAGTATTAAGAACGACTGCAGGTATCCTGTCGGGGCCACTAGCTTTATTCTTACGTACGTCTTTCTGATGGATACGAATATCCGACATAATCGTCACGTACCCATCAGGAGAAACAGGGGGCGGTGCGTCACCGCATTCAGACGCGAAGATTCCGCAATAAGAGAGGCAATTAAGTTTGCTTTCTCCTCAGCGGTGTGAGCCAGGGACCCGTCGGGTTTCAGCAGTGGTGGAGGTGGGGGACGGCAGAAGTTCGATTCACTCGAGTTTGCCGGGGACCAAAACGCTTTACTACCAACGGGGTTTGTTCCCTATTCGGCCAATGTGGTCAAACTGAGACCTCCACAACACCTTAAGAGTCACGTCACTTGCCTTGCGCATATGAGTGTTGGCCCAAGGTCGGTATGCGCGTGTTTAATCGCGCAGCGTGAACATACTCAGTGCCAAGTTATGGTTGAGCTTGGTCCGACATTGTTACGTCAGAAAATGAACTTGGATTAATAAAAGGCACTATACCTACCTGCTGCAGCACGCAGAGTAGACTTGACATCGACATTAAAATTTGCTTGGCACGTACGTAACATTACGCTCGCAATTTCGAATAGGTATCTAAGTTTTTTTTTCCAAATACATAAATTGGCTCTTTCTGCCGCCTCCTTTCGTATGCCGCCTAGGGCCAGGGCCCCCACCGCCCTCCCCTCTCCAAGCTACGCCACTGGCACACACTGAAGCTTCTACCTCGAGCTCATAACGTGATCTATTTTACGACCTAAACCGAACTGTTGGATCCTTTTTCGTTCGTACTACTGACATTTTAACATATCATGGTAAAACTCCTGGCCACCTATCGAGCAATAGTTAAATTTATACAAATTTTGACAAATTTAATTCGCGTGATTGCTATTCAAAGCTAGATCTGCGTCACTGAGAGATAGGATGACAGTTTTCTAAGACATTTCTCCTGATAGCCGCTCTATTGTTTCTCTTTAAATCTCTTTGGTTAGTAATAAGGTTCTAAACTTACTTTTATACGTCCATTTCATAATAGAAATACCACTTTTCGATATGCACTCTGTTACTTTACGCACATGGAAGTTATTAGCCTATTACTAACATAGCTCTCCATTTTTTTTCATTCAAGAATTCACAAACTCACAACTGCACTTAAACCATCAAAATATTTGGACAAAACATTTAACTACACTATTACATTGTCAATAGGCCGGGTTATAAAGCAAAGAGAATCTGTGTTCGTGAATCGGTAGGGTCCACGGAACAGTGAAAACAATGGAAGAAGCAACTAATTACGCGGTACTTACTAGCGGCGACAATGCTACGCCTAAGCGTGGCATTGTCGCCGCTAGTAAGAACCGCGTTGCGCACTTGCTGTTCAAACGCACTCATTCTCTAACTAGACTGCGCAACATAATAATTAACAGAAATAATATTAAAATGCCTTATTGTCCCATAATGTACTTTAAAAACCATAGTCGGACTAAAAATCTAACTCATGGAGGTGTATCATACCACCGAAAAGTATTATTATCGGATTTATTTTAACAAAATGAAAAAATAAAATTACGTGAAACATTGCGTAGGGTATACAAACAAAACTAGTCCTTAGTTACATCAAAACAAAGTTGATTTTCTTTTCTCGGTTATTAGCTTTTCTGGAATATTCGTTAGTCTACCTATACTAATAATAATAATATAATGGCTTCCTATTCGCCTTCGCCGGAATGCTCATATACTTTCATTGCTTTATAATCTGCTCTTTAATCCTTCTACTCCTTTTTATCTTAAAGAACGCTTTCAGTTCCTTTGTGACACACATTCTAGGTCCTTGAGATCGTCGGAAAATCTGAAATTAAGTATTCGTATGCATTCCACATCGTTTTTAGGGTTCCGTAGTCAACTAGGAACCCTTATAGTTTCGCCATGTCTGTCTGTCCGTCTGTCTGTCTGTCTGTCTATCCGTCCTCGCTTAATCTCTGTGACCGTTAGCACTAGAAACCTGAAATTTGGTACCAATATGTATATCAATTACGCCGACAAAGTGGTAAAATAAAAATTGGAAAAAATGTTTTTTAGGGTAGCCCCCCTATATGTAAAGTGGGAAGTGATTTTTTTTTTAATTTCAACCCTAACGTGTGATATATTGTTGGATAGGTATTTAAAAATGAAAACGGGTTTACTAAAATTATTTTTTGATTATGTCAATGATTTCGGAAATAATCGCTCCAAAAGTAATTAAAAAACAATGTGTTCCCCCCTGTAACTTCTGAAAATAAAGTGAAAGTTTAGAAAATATGAAAAAAATCTGAAAAGTAGAACTTTGTAGGAAAATTATTTTGAAAAATGATTTTAGTAAACCCCTATTCATTTTTAAATACCTATCCAACGATATATCACACGTTAGGGATAAAATAAAATAAAATTACTTCCCACTTTACATATAAGGGGGCTACCCTAATAAAACATTTTTGCCACTTTGTCGGCGTGATTGATATACATGTTGTTACCAAATTTCAGCTTTCTAGTGCTAACGGTCACAGAGATTAAGCGAGGACGGACAGACAGACAGACAGACATGGCGAAACTATAAGGGTTCCTCGTTTACTACGGAACCCTAAAAAAGATCTACAAAATAATTTCTGGACTAAGTTTGTAGTATAATCTGTTAGGATTTTTTCTGAGTTGATAATCTTGAGGCGCGCGGGAACAGCGCGCGCCGTCGACGACTTGGGCTTGGTTCGGACAGTTACCGGACGACCGGACAGCGAGCTACCCATTGCTCACTGTCCGCAAGCCCGCGCCTACGGTGGCTGGAAATCGGGATCGGAATCCCGGCGGCGGCGAGAGCGCCGTTGCCTGATGCGGTCGGCCACCTCCTTAGCAAGCATTACTGCTTCGCAGAAGTCGGCGACCGCCTGCCACTCCTCCTCGCTCCGGACCATGGCTTCGACCAAGGCCCGGCGCGAGAGGTCTCCGCCGCTGATCACCCCCACGAGGGCACGGCGATGATCCGCCCAAGCAGGGCACACCGCGATTGTGTGCTCCACCGTGTCCTCTGGGCGTTCCGCACAGTTTCGGCATCCGGGCGTCACTTCCGCTTTAATTCGGAACAGGAACCTCCAGAACTTGCCATTTCCGGTGAGGACCTGTGTCATGCGGAAGGTAAGGGCGCCGTGAGGTCTTTCTAGTCACGCCTAAAAGAGGGGACTTATCGCCATAATTGTGGCGTGCCCATGACGGGGTTGCGATAGTCGCTGACGCCATTCCACCATGAGATCCCGCCGGAGCTCTGTCCGCCATGCCGCGACCTGTCGCGGCAGAGGACTTTCACCCCGGCGTTGCATCTCCACGCGCATGTCGTGCATGTGTGCAAGGACTGTTGCCTCCAGATCCCACGGTGGTAGGCCAGCCAGAAAGATCGCCGCTTCGCGGGAAATCGTGCACCCCCGTGGTATCCCCGCACCATCCGAATTGCCATGACCCTCTGGCAGGCGTTCAGAATGGCCGCCGGTCGCTTTTGTAGCGACGGCGCCCACACCGGTGTGGATAGGTCTTCAAAAATGATATTGAGGTTTCTAATATCATGTTTTTCTAAATTGAATAGTTTACGCGAGAGACTTCCTAAGTGGTAAAATGTGTCCCCCCCCTGTAACTTCTAAAGTAAGACAATGACAAAACTAAAAAAAAAAAATATGATGTGCATTACCATGACACTACCTACGAAAATTGGTTTGAACGAGATCTAATAAGTAGTTTTTTTTTAATACGTCATAAATCTAAAAAAAATACATTATTATTAAAACATCTATCAAACTTACAACGAACTACAAGAACTTTTATATTATGTTACTTGCTGCTACGGAACCTTCCATGGGCGAGTCCAACTCGCACTTGGCCGGTTTTTTCTACTTTTGACTACAAAAATATGATTAGTAACAGGTACAGATAAAGCCCCATTTTTTTGTGTACTAATTAAAAAGTAGGGGTGTGTAGTGATTTGGTATTTTCATTGAGAACTAGCATTAACAATAAAAAATTAACTTATGATGAAGAAGCCCAGTAATGACCAACAGAACATCATGCTCACGTGGATATCACAATAAATATAGTTAAGCTATGACAATACAAATAAATCCAGATCTGGTTGAGTTCAATCTACAAAGTCTTGAGCAAAGGCGAAGGGTAGCCAGCCTTTCGGTGTTTTACAGGATGCACTTTGGAGATTGTGCGCAGGAATTACATGACTTGATTCCACCATCTCACTTCTACCATCGGACAACCCGACGTACGGCGAATATTCACCCGTACGTTGTTGAAACCTCTACGGTCCGAACTAAGCGTTTCGCCTCGTCGTTTATACCGCGTACGTCGAAGGACTGGAACAGTCTGCCTGCTGCGGTCTTCCCGTCTGATTATAATTTAGGTGTCTTTAAGGCAAGAGTGAATAGGCTCTTAATAAACTAGTGCGCCTCACCATCAACGATTGCATCACTGCTTACCATCAGGTGGGATCGCAGTCAAGCACTAGTTTATATAAATTAAAAAAATAAATAAATAAATAAATGGGTCTGAATAGTTATGTTGAAAGCTGAAGCCAGAAGATAGGCACTGGAACTCTGTGATTGTGAATGTATCCTAGCCGTGTTTGGGCTTATTAGAATTGTCATGAGATGCATTTTGGCTATAAGGTAGGTACTATCGAACTGATCTAACGTTAGAAGTGTATCGTAACTAAAAAGTGCGAATAAAAAACATTGAAAAAAGAAATAACCGACCACACTAAAAAAAAAACACTAAAAGGATCAAAATAACTTTAATATCGGAAGTCGGTGTTAAATAAGAAAAATCGGGCAAGTGCGAGTCAGACTTGCGCACTGAGGTTTCCGTACAAACTTATCTATAAAACACTTCAATTCTCGAATCGAGTTACGATTTTTTTTTTCAGAATGACGTAACTACTTTACAGTTTTAAGTTTTTTCCTATACTTGTGCTAAGAAACGTTGCTTCACGCAAAATTTTAGGATTCTAAGTCAACAGGCGGTACCCTATAAATTTTGATTACTTTGAAAGTGTCGAAATATACGTTTCTTGTAACATAAACAGCCGTTTCTTTTTTTTCGGTAACTCAGAAATTTGATGTTTCCACAGCTTTGAGGACCCGCAGACCTGAGTATGTGGCTTTAATTTCAACTCGATATCTCCACGCGTTCCCGCGATAAAGGGTCTTGATAGACAGACAGACAGACGGACAGACAACAAAGAGATCCTATAACAGTTCCGTTTTTCTTAATGAGGTACGGAACAATAGTTATGTCCCTGCATTTTAAATCTGTAATATCTTCGAAAATATTGTTTTAAATTACATGCTGTAAAGAGCTATATTGGTCCATATTAAATGCACAATGTATTCAAGGTACTTGATTCGATAAATATTAATTCTGTATTTCTTAAAATTGCTTCGCAAATAAGCCATTAATTCTCGTAGAAAGTAAAGGGTAAAAAATGATTACTGTGGGTTATCTCTAGGAGATAATTGTATACCATCGCGGATTTTTTTGTAGACCTTTTTAAGGTATACAATATTGTAGTACATTATTTTGATCTATCTCGTAGGGTTTAGCCAGAGTTTGCAATGTAAGCGCAAATTATCAGTTTTGAAATTATCAGTGTTTCTCTACTATATTATGCATATATTTTACACACGAAACTTCCTCTTGAATCACTCTTATCTATTAGAATACCGCATAAAAATCCATTGCGTAGTTTTAAAGATTTATGGACAGACAGCGGAAAGCGACTTTGTTTTATACTATGTAGTGATGCTATCCAAGCAATTTCTGTTTATGAAGCACTGCTTTGAAACCACACATCATCAATGTCTCAAAAATACTTTCAGTTTCCACTTTAAATTTACGAAACACTTGTGTTCTTAAACAATAACTTTTTCATATTAATATATTATTTTGTTGGTCAATTATTTCATATAAGTAATTTTTGTACAGGAACCTAAAAGTGATAAGGATGATGATTACTGCCGCCGCATCAATGAGGCATTGAACAATCCTCCGACATCTGGAGGACGTGGTGGTGGCGGCAGTGGTGGGCAGGATGGGGAGCTACAGAACATACTCAACAACATGTCTCAGCAGCAACTCATGCAACTTCTTGGAGGCGTCGGCCAAATTGGAGGACTGTCCTCTCTTTTGGGCACTATGGGGTAGCTATAATAAACTAGATATAACTAAATACAATGCATACGTGGGCCACGCCTGATTTGCAAGAGTCGCATCTCGTGAAGTAGATCTAGTGTAGCTCTACTAGTCTAGTAGCTCTAAAGAGTCAGTTGTTGTATAATATTAGTCAGTATGTAATATTTTGCGATATTTATTATACTATATGTATGTATATATTTATAATAGTTATATGGTATATTTATATGGTAGGTATATTCTTATAATAATTGTTTTGTTTGTTTCTTTTTCCTTTCACTTTTACACACGGTGTCTACATCTCTTTTTTTTTTCAATTCTCCTTTCGCGGGTATGCTGGAAGAGATTTCTTTATAAATAAGCATCACCTATGTACCTATTTTTCTGTTTCTGTCTTCTTTTCTTTTATAAGTTAAGTGTGTACATGAACTGTTAAATAAAAATAAATAAATAGAGACCGACGACTTGCCCAGATTGGCGTACGTGGCCCACGTGTTCATAATGTAGTTCTACCTTTATCATTTCAAACCTTAATACACCTTTTCAGTTTTTAATACACATTATCGGGTGATTCTACAAAAAATGTATATGATTTTCTTTGTCCAAATATTATGGCTTTAGGTACACTCGACAGCAAAAAAATCGCACATCATAACTCTTTATGTTAAGGCAGTTTTTGTCATGAATGTGAATAGATATCGAAAACATTTCATACACTAATTAAAAGCCTATTAAATTACCTTTTTAATGATATGAAATACAGTGTAAAAAAATATCCTTGAAAGGTTTTAGAGGACAAAATCGCAACATAAGGGTAAAATTACCAAATTTCACTTAGAAAGATTGAGAGTCAAACTTAAAATTCTTGGTCATCCTGTTTGTTAATAAAGTGTATTCCCTCCCTTAGGCTTATTTACAGCTGTTACTCGATTTTTCGGCGACCGTATTAATTTGCTACTATTGCCGTAAACCGTATTTGCCGTATTGATTTACTTCTCCCGGAGGAGTAGGACGTTACACCATAAGATTAAATCGTAAACAGTGGCGTGCCCGCAGTATAAGCCAAAAAGCCCGGCCTGCCCTACCAAAACCTCACCTAATTCATAGAACAGGACCAATCAATTAATTATCACAAAAATCTAAACTATAAACTTCGCGCGCTTACGCGGTTACGCTAAGTTGCCACTGTGTTGTGTGAAATTAAAAAAAAATCATTCATAAGACGATACCAGGGCGAAGCAAACATTCCATTCTGAGCAAAATCTCTCCGATCTCACTCTAACACTTAACAAAAGAAAGAGATGAACACTAATATGTTGTTGTCTTTTTCTGCCTCAAAGGCTTTTATGAGGCTTTATCTTCTATCTCTACTTTTGATATAAAAACATCAAATTTTGAGTGTGTGTAGGTGTAATTTGTTATTGTGTGCAAATGCTCGTCGACCATTTCGTTCTAAAAAAAAAGCTGGGCCTTGGTAAATTTATGAATGGGTTTTTTGACATAATTTTTACGCATATTATAATATGAGAACTTATGAGAACTAATGAGAACTTAAAGCTTGTATGTGCTCCGAAACGGATAAATGGTGATTTTAATTTGAATTATTAGATTTAATTTTCATTGTATCACTTAAGAGGTTCCTTTGCCGTAATGTTGGCTCCCCTGTCTACGGGAAAAATGCAAAGAGTTGCTTACTCTACCAAAATTTTTGCACGAAATGTGAAACTAAATTGATTTTAACGGTAGTCGCACCACTTCATGGAGAATAAATGAGGGGAATGGGATTTTATTAAAGAAAAGCAAGTCTAGAAGGAAGTTGTTGGATGTTGGTTGGATGAAGAGGTACTGCCACGTGGTAGTTTCGGTATTTGAAAGAATTGCAGGACAATTGAAATGGAGCCCAACGTTGTATGCTTTATTCAAAAATAGTTTTTACAGTTTCCAAAAGAAATTATAAAAAAAAATTTTATGGCAATTGTTAAAAATACCGAAATATTAGCATCTCCCTAATATTAAGTAATTTCGTTGCTAAAAATATAGCAACACTGTGTTTCCGTATTGCCAATGCCAACATTACGGCAAAGGAGACTCTTTAAGTGAAACGTGCAATAGTCTATAAATAGGACAGTGGTGACATAAATAGTTTAAAGCTATACTAAACTTTAAATGATACTAAGAAAAATTTTTCCTCTTCCTTCCCTCCTCAAAATGATGTGATGTGAGCATAGAAGGTGAATCTGACAAAGTCCCAACGGTGCAAATAGAAATAAGATTAACTTCATTCTGTCGACGAAGAAGCAATTATTCAATGATGTCTCTGTATTCAATGCGGTGAAAACAGGAAGTGATCACTGCATGGTAAGATAAACATTGAATATCAATATCAAGCTTAAAATGTCTAGTCAAACTGGTGAAGTCTACGCTCCGCCCAGCACAGATTCAGATCTAAATCTCCGAGAATTTTCAGCTCAATATGGGCTCCAAGGTGCAAGCAGAGCTAGCTCACGGAATTGGAGCTTCTGGGAGAGATCAAGGCATTTTATGGACAGTTTTACAAGTCACTTTCCAAACCCGTAGCTAATCTAGCAAACGACCCAAGAGCTGGATTGACTCGACACTACCGAAAATATCCTGGCCGTCAGCCTGTACGTTTATTCAAAAACGCTACAATGTCAGTCCGACTTCAGGTCCAGTTGGGTAGGTCTAACTTCGAGAAAGAGGTCAATCGTCGAATCCGACTCGGCTGGGCAGGGTTCAGGAAGCTGCACTGTGCCTTCTCGTCCAATATACCACAGCGTCTTAAGACGAAAGTCTATGACCAGTGCGTGTGTCTGCCAGTGATGACATATGGCTTCGAAATGTGGACGCTTAAAATAGGCTTCATCAGAAGGCTTAAAGTCACTCAAAGGACAATTAGTGGAGAGCCGTAAGGCGTTAAATTAGTAAAACCTCGGAATCTGGGGCCAGTCAATGAATCTTAATATAAACTAATGGGCTCTATTGTTAAAAACTCAAATAAAAAATAATAAAATAATTGTGCACTCTTATTTTTTTTAACCCGATATAAACTAGTGCTTGACTGCGATCCCAACAATTGATAACAACAATTTACTGAAAAATAAGAAAGAAAAGAGAAATAAAAAAGGTTTAAAGTAGTAAATCCAAGTTTGCAACCTTGAACACCCTGTGCTAACCCCATGGTGATCGAAAAACTGCGAAATTTTGGTGGAATTTTTAGATTGTTTGAAGAAAACTACCCGAGGAAAGCGTTTTTTAGTATATTTGCTTATAATAAAGCAAACTTAGTGTACTACAATTTGAGCTTAACCCCAGTACTCTAGGTTCATTAATTGCAGAGATACAATTTGTCAAAGTAGGCATTTTTTTTTGAAAAGTGAAAATTTTGTATTTGCATTATATTCAAAGACACGTACGTCGAACAGGTCTTAACTAATAGTTCTAGAGAAAAGTATGAAGTAAGAATTTGTATCAAATTTAATTAGCTTAAATTTGTTACCAAAGTAATGCGCCTAGGCTTCATATTTTTCCCCAAAATTACAAAAATATCGGGTTCGTCTATACTTATAATAAATCTAGTAGAAGTTTATTCTAAATATTTTTGAGAATATTTTTGTTTTAACTTAACCTAACCTATTCTAAATATTTTTGAGAATATTTTTGTTTTAACCTAACCTAACCTGTTTCATATCTGTTGGTGAGTACCAACAGATTTGAAACATGTGTCATTTGAAGCGTCTAATTGAATAGAGTTAATTTTATTAAAGTGACATACCTCAAAAGTATGGGGTTTAGGTTTTATATAATAATAATAATATAGTCAACCGATAGCGGTGAAACAAAGCCTAAGTAATATATCAAGTTACACTTAATTTTTATGTATAAAAGTTGTCAACATTGATTTCGTACTTTTTACGTGATGAGCGCACAACAACAAACTTCTACAGATTTATTATAAGTATAGATGAACCCGATATTTTTGTAATTTTGGAGAAAAATATGAAGCCTAGGCGCATTACTTTGGTAACACCTTTGGTAAAACCTTAACCCCATACTTTTGAGGTATGTCGCCATAAAAAGTAAAGTCTATTCAACTAGATGATTCAAATGACACCTGTTTCAAATCTGTTGGCACTTACCAACAGATTTGAACCAGGTTAGGTTAAACCAAAAATATTTTATAAAACCTAAACCCCATACTTTTGAGATAATTATGTCGTCTTTGTAAAAAAAACAGCTAAGCAGCTAAGATTTTTCTATTGAGATACATTTTAAATCAGTTGCTTGATGTAGTTTTAGAGTATTGAAAAATAATTAAAAAACCGGCCAAGTGCGAGTCGGACTCGCCCATGAAGGGTTCCGTAGCAGCAAGTAACATAATATAAAAGTTCTTGTAATGTATTGTAACTTTGATCGATGTTTTAATAATAGTGTATTTTTTTCGGTTTATGACGCATTAAAAAAAAACTACTTACTGGATTTCGTTCAAACCAATTTTCGTTGGTAGTTTTTATAGTAATGTACATCATATATTGTTTTTAGTTTTATCATTCTCTTATCTTAGAAGTTAGAGGGGGGGGGACACACATTTTACCACTTTGGAAGTGTCTCTCGCGCAAACTATTCAGTTTAGAAAAAAATGATATTAGAAACCTCAGCATCATTTTTGAAGACCTATCCATAGATACACCACACGCATGGGTTTGATGAAAAAAAAATTTTTGAGTTTCAGTTCTATGTATGGGGACCCCCAAAATTTATTGCTTTTTTTCTATTTTTGTGTAAAAATCTTAATGCGGTTCACAGAACACATCTACTTACAAAGTTTCAACAGTATAGCTCTTATAGTTTCGGAAAAAAGTGGCTGTGACATACGGACGGACGGACAGACAGACAGACAGACAGACAGACAGACAGACAGACAGACAGACATGACGAATCTATAAGGGTTCCGTTTTTTGCCATTTGGCTACGGAACCCTAAAAATGAAGATCGCATAATATATATATATTTTTAATATTACATATATATATTGTTAAAAACACATTTCAAAAGTTTATATAAAGATTCATTGACTGGCCCTGGATTCCGAGGTATAAATCTTACGGCACTCCACTAAATGGAAATGGCTATGCTCGAAGTTTCCTTGTGTGATCACATCAGAAATTAAGAATGAAGATATCCGCAGGAGAACCAAGGTTACAGACACACATCAAACATTGTCAAACTTAAGTGGCAGTGGGCAGGGCTCATTGCTCCGCCGTGCCCTCGTGGGGGCGATCGGCGGCGGACACCTCTCGCGCCGGGCCTTGGTTGAGGCCATGGTCCGGAGCGAGGAGGAGTGGCAGGCGGTCGCCGACTTCTGCGAAGCAGTAATGCTCGCAAAGGAGGAGGCCGAACGCATCAGGCAACGGCGTTATCGCCGCCGCCGCCGCCGGGATTCTGATCCCGATTTTCGGCCAATGTAGGTGCGGGTTTGCGGACAGTGAGCAATGGGTAGCTCACTGACCGGCCGTCCGGTAATTGTCCGGACCAAGCCCAATTCGTCGACGGCGTGCACTGTTCCCGCGCGCCTCAAGGAGTTGTCAGCAACAGCAAAGTCCCAGCCGGGTCGAAGCCTACTGGGGCCAGGGTTATCCGAAAGGGCGCTCGAACCCCGGTTTTGTTATTCGGTTTTTAAGTTCTCGTAAATTCTCTGCTCGAAGAACATTCAACTTAGATTTAGAATTTAGAACATTCAACATAGAGAGAACTTTGCGGAAATGTTGAGAACATTTCCGCAAAGTTCTCTCTAAGAGAATGTTCTTGGCAGTTTTCCATCACTATTAATTATAAGTGCATTTTCAACAGGCTTTGTAGTAGTCCAGTAGAATTAAAACAATTTTTGAATTAATTTTATTGTTGTAACTATAAGAATGTTCTGGTGTCAGTAACAACGCCGGTAGCAATAGCGGCAACGCTAGCACTCGTCCGTCGGCAGGCAGCGGCAACAGCAGTCGCGGCGGGAGCGCCCCGCGCAGCACCGAGCCAACGCGCACCGAGGCGACGCGAGCACCCGCTCGCGCCCGCGACACGCCCGCCCCCACCGCTACGCCGCCCAACACTGCCACCGCGGTACAACCACGTGGTAATGTTTCTTAAGGATATTTGACAGCTAATTATATGTTTTTGGTGGTAGATATACAGTAGAATCTTCAAATTAGAGCTACCAAATTATGTCTCTGTGAGTTTTTGCTTATACATGCATCTGGAGAAAGCTAATTACTAAATAATTAAACAAGCTATCAGCTCTCGACCTCAAAGTGTTCTTTGTAACTTGAGGCCTAGTGGAGTTGCGGGCACAGCGACAGCCAGTTAACGCCACGTTTAAAACAACAGATGGAGCAGGCGGGCAGATCTACTTGTCAGACTTGCAGCGGTACTTCTCAGGGGTCGGCACGGCGCCGGCGGACAGCGGCGCGGCGGGGGCGGCGGGAGCGGCGGGCGCGGGGGCGGCGCGCGTGGAGCTGGCGGCGGCGCTGGCGTCGCCCGACGTGGTGAGCACGGCCAGCGCGCCCGCCAACGCGCCGCGCCTCAAGCCGCACCTGCCGCCCGCGCCGCCCGGCGCCGCGCAAGACGATGTAAGGACCACCCTGCTCTCACCGCAGTTCGCTCAGGTGAACCTTCAAGTATAGCGTTCCTGAACTCGACCGCGGCACAGCGCCACCGGGACTCGTCTCGCGACCGCCTTCTTACTTTATCGGTATGCGCTTTACATATTTTTCCAATGCTTCCATGGTTCGTCAGTTTGTACACGGTGCATGGGCGCTCTAAACGGCTAAACCTAACCCCCCAAATTATTTATGAAAAATTTAATTTCGTAAACTTTCACCGAGTTTGATTCTTCAAGTCATCAAGATTTATTAGAAAATAAATGTCCTTTTGTCCACCTTTAACGAAGTAATCTCAGGCATTACAATAAAGTGGGTATTCTGTTTATTATACATAAAAAGCTTCCTTCGTATGACAGTATGTCAGGGCACACAAATATAGACCTCAATAATTAGTAAACATTTGAAACATTTGAATTGTTTACTTAGTTATTGAGACGACGCACTCAACGCTTTCAGACGTGCTCATCAATGCATTAAATCCATACTAATATTTTAAATGGGAAAGTGTATGTGTGTCTGTTTGTCCGTCTTTCACGGCAAAACGGAGCTACGAATTGACGTGATTCTTTAAGTGGATATAGTTAAAGGGATGGAGAATGACACAGGCTACTTTTTGTCTCTTTCTAACCCCCCACTGAAAGAAACATATTTTTTTTTTTTAGTATCACTTAATATAAAAAAATTGAGATATGCCATCACAAAATTGTCCACGAAAAGATAATGTTTATAAACAAATTGTACCGCCCGCCGCGTCAGACACAAACCGGGTCATCGTACGCGCGAGGCTCCGCCCCCATGTATTGATAACAATCAAAACATAAGTTGCAAATTTTCCCTTCATATTTTTACGGACTTAGGACCGTCATTTGCAAAAGGCGTGTCATGCTTGATGCTATTCTCTGTGGTGGTAAAGTAGTAGGTGAATGAAAAATAAAGGAAAAATTAATTAAACACTAACTTTAAGTAGTTACTTACGGTAATAAATTTCTAAGATTAGTTTTTGTTGAGGCTACACAACCAGTAAAAACATCAATTTCGCCTAGTGATGCAAGAGACTCAGTCGTTTTAAGTCTTTTAAAACGAGACTAGACTTATTTTTGACGACTTAAACGACTCAGGACTAAATTAGTCTTTTAACCGTCAAGTCTTGGAGTCTTAAGGCGTATAGTCCCTTGAACCATCTGGCCGAAATTATGTGAACGCAACTCTCGCACTCGCCTAGGCGGCATTACGCAAATCTGTGCATTTATTTGCGGCCAGCAGCGCCCGGAAAGCGCTTTAAATCTATTTTCTCTGCGAAATATTGATTGATTTACATATGCAATGTTCACTTTGAAGGATATTTAACCACCAATTTTTATGTGTAAAAATATTTCTAAAGGTCCAAGCCGTTTCGAAGGACTAGGGAAAAGTTGCGAAATTGCTAAATATTTTTTTTTGACAAAAGTATTAATTGCACGAAAAAATCAAATGTTGATATTATTGTTCATGAATCTATAATAAACATTATATTTTTTCAAACCAATTGACCAAGCCGTTACGGAGGAAGTAGGCCTCAGAAAATCACTGTTTTAAGGCACTTTTCGGGCGCTTGGCCCTTAAATTAAAGACTAACTTGAGTCGCAGTCCTTTAACCTCATATCAAAAAAACCGGCCAAGTGCGAGTCGGACTCGCCCATGAAGGGTTCCGTAGCAGCAAGTAACATAATATAAAAGTTCTTGATAAGTGTTGTAACTTTGATCGATGTTTTAATAATAGTGTATTTTTTTCGGTTTATGACGCATTAAAAAAAAACTACTTACTGGATTTCGTTCAAACCAATTTTCGTTGGTAGTTTTTATAGTAATATATATCATATCTTTTTTTTAGTTTTATCATTCTCTTATCTTAGAAGTTAGAGGGGGGGGACACACATTTTACCACTTTGGAAGTGTCTCTCGCGCAAACTATTCAGTTTAGAAAAAAATGATATTAGAAACCTTCATATCATTTTTGAAGACCTATCCATAGATACCCCACACGCATGGGTTGGATGAAAAAAAAAATTTTGAGTTTCAGTTCTATGTATGGGGACCCCCGAAATTTATTGCTTTTTTTTCTATTTTTGTGTGAAAATCTTAATGCGGTTCACAGAATACATCTATTTACAAAGTTTCAACAGTATAGCTCTTATAGTTTCGGAAAAAAGTGGCTGTGACATACGGACGGACGGACAGACAGACAGACAGACAGACAGACAGACAGACAGACAGACAGACAGACAGACATGACGAATCTATAAGGGTTCCGTTTTTTGCCATTTGGCTACGGAACCCTAAAAAGCTAAGTCGTAACGTAAAAAGGTTAATACAACTAAAAGCCTTAAAGGACTAAAAGGACTCACGCCTTAAACGACTCGGGAGTCGGAAGTCTTGTAATGAAACTAGAGAAACGTAACTATTTACGAGCTACCTATTTTCGCGATTTTCAAGAAAATATTTGTGTTTGTAATATAGTGGTTACAGAATACGAATAACTTCTGTGCACAGTATTATTTATAATGAGTAATTTATGAAAAAACTTGCGTTTTGTTCACTTATTTCACAGTTTTTACTGCTTAGTTACTGCTTAGTTTATTGTGTTGTTAAAAAACTCGACTACGAAAAAAAAAAAACGATGGAACATTTTCAGGATCTTGAAGTAAACAAACTTACTATATTAAGTATTAGACCAACGTCGATAATTTTTAAAACCAAAAAAAAAAAAAAATAGTAGGATGAAACCCATTAGAAAAGAAGGAGAATATTATAAAAATGAAAGGAAAAATAATTTTTGGGCGATCTGAGGTCGGGAAGGGGATGGGGGTGAGTTTTTAAGGGTAAAAAAAGGTTTTTCTCGATTTCCGGCAAAACTAAAAGTTATAGCCGGAAAAAAGTCAAATGGCAAAGTTGTAGGTAATAAAAAGATCTAAAACTTTTGTATACTTACACTTTTTTCACATAACCTCAAAATTTATGTGAAAAATTCAAAAAACCAAGTTTTTGGTTTTTTACTTTTATCTTAAAAAAAAAAAAAAATTTTCACGAAATTTTGTGAAAACTTATCTTTTTATGTACCAAATACGCTGTAATTTATTTGATTAGAAATATTTATTTTTTCACCTTATTTTGAATTAATATCGAAAAAGCACCCTAATTTTCAATCGAAAATTCACCCGTCAAAAGACCAGCCTTTTTCAAAAAGTTGGTATGTTTTCTGTTCGTTGAAATCTCTACTTTCCGATGGTGAAAAAAAAGTATGTTACTATAGTAAATCTTCTCAGAAAATGCAAAAAATCGAAAAGAATAGACTACTTTCTCCAAATATATAGTAGTTACTATAGTAAATCTTCTCAGAAAATGCAAAAAATCGAAAAGAATCGACTACTTTCTCCAAATATTGTAGATGTAACTTATTTTTAAGAAGATTAACTTATAAAAATAAGTTTATATAAAAGATAAGTTTTCACCAAATTTCGAGAAAAAATATTTTTTTTTGAAAAAGATAAGAATAAGAAACCATAAACTTGGTTTTTTGAATTTATTTTTCACATAAATTTTGAGGTTATGTGAAAAAAGTGTAAATATAACTTTGCCATTTGACTTTTTTCCATAGGACTTTTAGTTTTGCCGGAAATCGAGAAAAACCGTTTTTTACCCTTGAAAAACTCACCCCCATCAGGTCTCGACCTCGGATCGCCCGCAAATTATTTTTCCTTTCATTTTTATAATATTCTCCTCCTTTTCTAATGGGTTTCATCCTACTATTTTTTTTTCACTTTTTATTTTTTCTATAGGCTTCTTACCCTGGTCTATATGCATTTTGGTATTATTGACATCGAATTTTTTGACTGCTTGGGGCGCGACATTGAATTTAGAATAGTATAAGTGAAACCCTTTGAAATGATATCAAACACGGTGTATTTATTTGTCCGCTAGAGGGTGGTAATTGAATGAAAAAAGAAAATATAATTTGTTACTTGTAAACTTTCGACGATGCGGACGTAAATTCGAGGCGATTTATCGGTCGCCAGTCATTCTTCGTAATGAGTTAGAAGTTACCCGTGGGCTGGCACAAAATAGATAGGTACTCTCGTCGAAAAGTTCCGGCTCACGCTCATTAGTGTGTTAAGTACATATTATATGAGATTGTTTTCTGTACTTATCTATTTTATGCCTGTACTATTTGCAGCACGAATAGTCATCCGATGATGCAATATTATAATGCCTGTGCAAAATCGAGAGTACCTTCATATATTTAGTATGTATAACCGAAATTAAACTCATGAAAACGAACAACTTTCCCAAATAAACTTTTTTTATACTCATTAGTTTTATCACAATAACAAAGCAGCTGTTCGAGTAAATTCGCGCGCGCGCCTGCGACCTCTCAGCGGTTACCTGAACGCCCTTGTGTCTGACGAATCGTCAACTTGATCAGACTCAAGCCTCCCCAAGTGTCGCCATAATAATGATCGGTGCCCGATGTTGGACATAAGCCTCCCTGAAGTGTTGCCACTTAGGCGCTATAATGACTGATGCCCACTGTTGGACATAAGTTTCCCCCAAGTGTCGCCATTTAGGCCTATAATGATTGGTGCTCACTGTTGGACATACGCCTCCCCCAAGTGTCGCTATGTAGGCCTATAATGACTGATGCCCATTATTGGACATAGACCTCCTTCTCACTGTAATGACCGATGTCCACTGTTGGACATAAGCCTCCCCCAAGTATCGCCATTTAGGCGCTATAATGACTGCTGTCCACTGTTGGACATAAGTCTCCCCTCGCTATAATGACATATGCCCACTGTTAGACAAGCCTCCCTCAAGTGTCGACATTGAGGCGCTATAATGGCTGATGCCCACTGTTGGACACAGGCTCATAAACTAATGCGCCTTACCATCAGAGTTTGTTTAGTTCTGTTTGTTTGGGGTCTTTAATGGAAGCGAAGGAGGCGGCTGCTCGCGTGATGAAACGGCTTTCCTTACGCCTCAGCCGCCGAGATTTCGACCCCAATTTCCAGCCAACAATGGTTAGCTCGCTGTCCGGACGTCCGGTGATCATCCAGACCGAGCTCGAGTCGTTGACGGCGCGTATAAGGCATCAATGTGCCTATCTTCGTGGATGAGCGTGGTGTGATTTATTTTAATAATAATTTAGTTTAAACCAAACAAGTTTTTAATGAAAATTTTTTTTTCATAGCAAGCTTTAAATCATACGAGTCCAAACTCGATTGTGTCGTGTCGTTTAATTACCAAGCTCCTATAGCCACCTTCCGGTACCATCATCAGATCAGCTCCATGTTACAATAATAATGCATTGTCATCTGATTCAGTATGATCAGCTCAATCGGTAGCCGCGAAGTGGGTCAACATTTTTAAGATTTGATTACAGACAAACATCGGGACAAGTTTAACTAAAAATAAAAGCTAGTAATATACCTAACGGTTTCAACCTAATTTTTTTTTTCGACTAAATTTAATGAAATAACATTTGTTTTTATTTAACCACTTTCTACACCACTTTCTATTGTGTCTGTAATTTCCACGATTGAGAATCGTGGAAATTACAGACACAATAGAAAAACAATAGGTGCGCGAACGCTTGGGGTTTAAAGTTTAATGAATTAAAGACATATTGTTTTCTAAACACTAATTGAATACGTAGTATTAAAACAGCATACCATGCTTTCCTATAACACTAAAATTACTAATTAGAAACGGATATTGTTTACATTATTCTTCTTCTTGACTGGTCTGTTGGTCTAGTAGTTAGTGACCCTGACTGCTATGCCGGAGGTCGTGGGTTCGATTCCCACTCAGCACAAATGTTTTTGTGAAGAGCAAAATTTCAAAAAAAAAAAGCAAAATTTTTCATTTGTTCTGCGTCTGTGTGTATTTTATCTATATATACAGCTTGACCAAAAAGAGTAGAAATTAAATAAATATGAACTAAATTTCTCTACATATGGCAATTTTAAAGAAATGTCAAACAACAGTCAAAATACCAAAATAAAGAAAGAGCTTTGTGTATTATTGTAATTTTTGGTAGACATTAAACGCTTTAGTCAGTGTATTGTTATTAAAAATGGGCAAGACGATAAAAAGCTGTGCCAGAGAAGTTATTTACAATGTTTTTCAAAGATGTTTGGCGGAATATCATGAATTGGATGATCTTTACAAACGAGTTGCCGATATGACAGGTATTTATTCACTCTAATTTTATTTAATATACATAATTCATTATCCAATTTACAGTTAACGTCAGCTAGGTCTTTAAAAAATTCCACATCGTCGACATTTTTTACGTAATTAGCATAACTTTAGAGGTTATGTTTACATACGGAAAGTACTTTCACAATGACTTTGTTTGTATAGAGTGACTGAATTTTTTGATCGCACGTCATTCTAAATTAATGTTTTATTTTGATTCCAGGAAAATCAGAAAGTACTGTCCGACGCATAATTAACGAAGGCAATAAAAACAAAGGTAAATTCACAACACCAGCCAAGCTTAGAAAAGGCCGTCCAAAAATAGAATTGGATGACTTTAATCTTTGTGCGATGCGTCAGAAAATACAATTTTCTTACACTGTGCAGAAAGTAGCACCAACTTTTCGGAAGCTGTTGGCTGCGGCAAAAGAAGAATTAGATTTTAAAGGAGGCCGTGAGAAATTAAGGCAAATATTACATGCTATAGGATTTTCATACAAAAAATGTTCTACAAATAGAGAATCGCTTATAGAAAAAACTAATATAGCAGCAAAGAGAGAAAAATATTTGGAAATTATAAAACGAAATCGAGATTTGCCTGTTGAACTTCAAAAACAAATTGTGTACTTGGATGAAAGTTATATCCACAGTTCATATAAATTGAAAAAATGCTGGAAATCTATTAAAGTCAAAGGCATAAAGCATGAAATTTCAAAAGGAAAAAGATGGATAATTGTCCATGCTGGAACTGCCAACGGATTTGTACCCAATGCTTTATTAATATTTAGCGGCACCAACAAAATGGAAGATTACCATTCAGAAATGAATTCTCACAATTTTACTAAATGGGGAACAGAAAAACTGATCCCAAACCTTAATGAAGCCTCTATAATAGTCATGGACAATGCGCCTTATCACAGTGTGGTACAGAACAAGGCTCCAACATCAGCTTCCAGAGTTGATGAAATAAAACTGTGGCTGTTAGAAAATAATATCCCATTCGAACCATCTACAAGAAAGCCAGCATTATTAATGCTTGTTAAAAAGCACAAACCTGAACCCATGTACGAAATAGATGAGTTGTTGGGGGAACATGGTCATGAAGTGGCTTTCTCCGTACCAGTGTGACTTAAACCCCATAGAGCTCATCTGGGGCATCGCCAAGCAAAAAGTTGCTGCATGTAATATAGGAACAAGAGACATAAAAAAAGCAACAGAGGAAGCTTTTAATAGCATTGGTCCCGAAACGTGGAATAGTTGTGTTGAACATGTAAAAAAAATAGAACAGGATTACTATGACAGGGGTAGAACACTATTAAGATATAGACAGACTAGTCATTAATGTTGGAGAGAGCAGCAGTGACAGCGGCTCAGATTCCGAAGATGATCAAGATCTGGGATCGGACATGTCAGGTGAAGAATATTTCGATAGTGATTAGAAAATATTGTAATTATGTATAATAAAGATGATTAAACTTTCCTAAGCTTTTTTATTTATCAAATAGACAAACTCAGGGATCTCATTTAATCATTTTCCTTGGCCCTTGTCCCGTTTTATTTGGGGTCGGCGCAACACGATTTTCTCTTCCATTCTGTCCTGTTACTCGTCACGCTATTATTAACTCCCTTTTCTTTCATATTACTTCTCACACAATCCATCAATCTTTTCTTTGGCCGCCCTCTCCCTCTCTATTAACTCATAACTAATTTAATAACATGCATGTCATGCCTTCTCTTCACATGACCATATTAAGACAAAACTACAAAAGATTCCCTTTTCTGACTTATTTAAAATAAAAAACCTTAAAGTATTAAGTTTTTTCGTGTAATGTTATAAATAATACCATATAAACGATAGTAGCGACCTCAACTTTTTTCTACTCTTTATGGCCAAGCTGTATGTATTCCGGCCGTCCGGTAACTGTCCGGACCAAGCCCAAGTCGTCGACGGCGCGCACTGTTCCCGCGCGCCTCAAGGAGTTGTCAGCAACAGCAGGGACCCAGCCGGGTCGAAGCCTACTGGGGCCAGGGTTATCCGAAAGGGCGCTCGAGCCCCGGTATGAAGGCTAGAAGGAACGGGGTGGGTCTTTTAGTCAGTAAGAGTCTGACACTATCTCCCGCTCCGCCCAAGGGCGGGGGATGTCAATGCATGATTTTTCCCACAATAATAAAAAAGCTGTTTGTATGTATTTAGAAATACACCGTGAAATTTTAATGGTAGTTTTCCCGTGGCAGAACGACTTGCCATAAGGAGTACTTTCGAAATATAGGGTAAAAGTAAAAAATAAATAAAAATGTTTTTGTAATAAAAAAAAGAAAATTGGTCAACAACTCGAAAAAGTGAGAAAAAATCGTAACACTAGACGTAACTTGTAAGTACTTGCGTCGGACGCGCCGGTGCTTCAAAGGAAAGCAATGCATAAATTAATGTTCAAACAAAAATAAGCTCCCATTTGTGGTGATACGGCATAAAATAGCTTGCACGCAACAATGCAATGCAATTCTAATATTTTATTTATTTATGAAACGATTATATTACTAAGACAGAACCATTTCGCTGCGGGAAAAATGTGTCTGGGTGTAATTTATCTATAGTATGTATGTATTTAGAAATATATAAGTATGTTTATCAGTTGTCTAGTACCCATAACACAAGCTCTGCTTAGCTTGGGACTGTAATAATTGTGGAAAGAAAAAAAATATTCTAATATGGATACATTAGAATTTTTTCTAATGTATCCTCAAAACATAAATTTGTAAAAAGATTTTTTACTTTTTAGGCCCATTTCTGTACAATAAATTAAATAGAAAATTAAGTGTCTACAATTTAAATGACTATAACCGGTTCACCATAGTTCAGGCAAATAAGCAACTGTGTTCTTTATAATATTTAATCAACTTTATTGTAAACGTGCCCTATGTTATAATTAAATTTAACGATTTAATATATATATATCTATATATATATATATATATATATATATATATTTTATTGGATTTTGATACCAATGATAAAATAAGAATAAACGATTTTTTTTTTGATATAAACTAGTGTTTGAATGCTATCCCACCTGATGGTAAACAGTGATGCAATCTCTGATGGTGAGGCAAACTAGTTTAATAAGAGCCTATTCGAGCCTTGAAGACGCACAAAAATGAGGCGAAACGCTTAGTCTGGACCGTAGAGGTTTCAACAACGTAAGGGTGGATATTTGCCGTACGTTGGGTTGTCCGATGGTAGAATTGTGATGGCGGAATTCATTCAATTCCTGCGCACTCTCCAAAATGCATCCTGTAAAACACCGAAAGGCTACCCTACGCCTGTGCTCAAGGCTTTGAAGGTTGGACTTAACCAAATCTGGATCACCAATTCGAATCTTCGCACGTCTTTTGCAGCGAGTCCAAAACTAACAGGTGGCATTTTGCAGTACTAGCCCATATGTGGCTGCAGTACTCCATACACGAACGGACCTGTGCTTTGTATAACATTAAAAGCTGTCCCGGTGTGAAGTACCGTCAGACCTTTGCAAGAACGGAGATTTTTCGAGCAGCTACTTTGGCTTTGGACTCAATGAACCGCCCAAAATTCTGGTCTGAGAAAATTTCAACTCCCAAAGCTGGTAAGTCTCCTCTTTGAGCCGTGGCTGGAAAGACCTCACGGCGTCCTCACCTTCCGCATGACGCAGGTTCTCACCAGACATGGTAAGTTCGGGAGGTTCCTGCACCGGATTCGTCCAGGTGTCACCACTGTGCCGAACGCCCGGAGGACACGGTGGAACACACAGTGGAAGTGTACCCCACTTGGGCAGAGCATCGCCTGGCAGGCGGTTGCTTCCTTCTGCGAAGCTGTAATGCTAGCAAAGGAGGAGGCCGACCGCATCAATCAATGGCGCTCACAGCGCCACATCCCGATTTCCGGCCACCGAGGCACGGGCTTGCGGACGGTGAGCAACGGGTAGCTCGCTGTCCGACGGTCCGGTAACTGTCCGGACCGAGCCCAAGTCGTCGACAGCGCGTACTATTCCCGCGCGCCTCAAGGAGTTGTCAGCAATAGCAGGGGCCCAGCCGGGTCGAAGTCTACTGGGGCCAGGGTTAGCTCCGAAAGGTAGCTCGGCTCCGGTATGAAAGGCAAGAAGGAACGGGGTGGGTTTTTAGTCAGTAAGAGTCTGAAACTATCTCCCGCTCCGCCCAAGGGTAGGGTATGACATTTGGATGATTTTTACCCACCAAAAAAAAAACTCCTAAAAGCTGAAGACGGTCCGTGCACTCCAGGGATACATTCCGAAGCATGAGCTAGGTGAATGGGTTCGCTTTGGCGGTGAACAGACACGCTTGTGTTTTGGCGACGTTGAATCCCACCAGATTGCCTTCACCCCACTTGGAGACTGCCTGAAGTGAGATATTTGTACGCTCTACCATGCCTCTTTTTCGGAACGGTATTAGTCCGAGCACTAGGCAGGTATCTCGCTACAACTGTGCTATCATCTGTATACCCATAGATACCGGGCACCAGCAGATCGATATGCAGCCGGAAGAGAGTTGTAGAGAGAACAGACCCCTGAGGAACTTCGGTATTAGTCGTCCTGGGCTCTAATGAACATCCGTTGACAACTACTCGGAGAGACCGTTCACTCAGGAAGTCTTTTACCCACTTAACCTTTTGAATGTCTTAAGTTACACCGTTCGACATAAGCAATTGTCTATTGTGTCTCTAAATACGGCATTCGATGAGTTAATCAGACCTGGGGAAATGCCGTACGCTGGAAGCTTACTCAAAAGGCTAGCGTGCCATACCCTATCGATGGCCTTCGAGACGTCTAAGGAAACGGTAATCGCTTCCTCATTCTTCTTGAAGGCCTCGCCCCACAAGTGGGTGGCATACACTAGTAGGTTTTCCTTTTTTTTACACTGAAAAAATGACTTTCAGAAGTCTAAATAAGATTTAAGATCAGATTATAAATATCGGCACGGATCTTGAGCGCTGACTTGAACTTGAAATCGCGCAGACTTAATAAGAAGTGAAGTATTGTGTCTCTTTAGTGGTATTAAGTGAGACGCGGGAGCTGGCAGTACATCTTTGTACTTACAGTGATTAGTTCGACGATATTTACGATGCGCGAATTGATCTTGATTCTTTCGACGAGCGCTCAAGATTCGTGCCTGTATTTGTAGAAGAGCTTCTGCAAGAAATTGTATAAAATGATATATTCATTCGTAATTTTTAAAGGTAAGTTATAAAATTAGAGATTAAGATGTGGTTAAAATAGTGGAGGTTATAATAATAATAATACATTGATGAATTAGTCAAGACGTTAATCATTTGTGTACATTTATTGCTAATAACGACGTCATCATTTTATAATTTGCAAAAAAAAAATTAGGCTATCTTCAATCCAAATTACTGCTAAAACTTGCATGGAAACTAGAAAATACCTAGATGTAGCACTAAATATTACATTGTTGAATTTTCAACTCGGTGAGCCGAATAGCACTAGTAACGAAAATACAACAGTGCACAGGTTTTCCTTTAGGTGTCGTCTAGTCTAGTGCATAATAGTAGTTTATGTGACTAGGGGATAAAGCAGTGTCTTTAAGTCGCGGGCGGCATGTTGAATTCCGAACGAAACGAAGGTTGTTGACTTTAATCCCGAACGATAGTGAGGGATTTATAAAATTAACTCCCGAGCATTGCGAGGGAGTTAATAAAGAAACCTGAGTGAAGTGAGGAATTTAAGCCGCCCAAGACAAAGACTGCTTTATCCCCGTGTTGCATACTCTACTTTTTACACCATCTGTGAGATAATTAAAAGACAATTTCGTCGACCAAATCATATATCAGAGAAATATAAGTATTATATTTACAAGTTCATCAAACAAACAAAATTCACTACTCCAAGATTCTATAGTTTCAATTTTCTATAATGCTCCCGTGTCGTCAGTACGCACGTTTTATTCTATTTTCTTTTTTTTGTTAGTGGCCAGTTTGAATCATAGTGATTACATACTCTTTGGTTTGAATTTCTAGTCAACTTGTTCGATGCGCCTACATTTTAATTCACAATGTTGACGATTCTTGATGCTCCAAATTCAAATCTCATTATTCCCTAGGGATCGGCCATACTGCATTATCTCCCTAGGCATATAATGACTTGCTTTAAGTGAGATTTGTATGACGTGTAAAAAGACATTATCGAGCAGGTGGTGTAAAAATAACATTTTCATTACTCGTACTCTGAAAGTGTGTCTGAAGTTGCCTGAGGAGCGGGCTGAAAGTGATACTTTTCATCCCTAGAGAGTTTTACTTTACAACTGACAGCTGTCAAAAAAAACTAGTGTACATTTCTTTTGAACCATGTTCCAATTTTCCATACAGCCAGTCAATCACAGCGCGATATGAAATTGAAATAACTTAAAGAGAAGTATTAATTAAATAATGTTATAAGTGATTTATTTGTTCAACTATTTCTTTAAAATACTCTATTTTTAAAAGATTGCAATTAATTTCTAATTTTTCATTAATGAGGCTGAAGAGCTGGCCGGCCGCAGAAAAAAAAAGAAACAAAATGGCGGGAAAGTGGCAATCAGTCGTTGGTTTTTTCGAGTTTTGTTTACGTTCCCGTACAACAGATATTTGTATTAACACGTCCTGTTTATCAGATTGAAATAGTGATTAACGCCTAATTTCATAAGAGAAGAGGCTAAAGCAGTAGTGGAACACCTTTTACCGCCTAAATCAGAAGAAAGATACCTACTTAAAATCATAGGTACGACGACTCAGGTTTTACAAACTTTTTATTTTACTTTTAGTTTCCTCGTATTCGTAATGAAAAGCACAGTGTTTACCTCGGGGTGAAAGTAACCCATTTAACCCCTCGAATTAGCGACCTCGCTTCGCTCGGCCGCCAACTCCTTCTCGGGACGAAATGAGTTACTTTCACCCTTAGTGTAAACAATGTACTATTTCAATACTCTTGCTCATAAAGTGACTCTTATTGCACTGCACTTGGGTATATAATGGCACTTGTTATCAAACTGTGACATTTTGATTACCATTACGCATTAGTGCTATAATGTAGTCTAAACCTTTTTGTTCAACCTCTCCCTCGCCATAATTTTATTACATCTATGGTATCAGGATGGGCGTGCGTCGTCCCCCAAGAGGAAAAGAAAAGAAAAGTGGGCGCGCAAATGAAAACAGATTTTTACCGGCACAAAAGTTTACTAGTTTTACAGTTATTTTTTTCACAAGTGTATTGAAAAACGTATGATACACGTGAGTAATAAATGATTACCGTCTTCGGCTCTCTTAAGACCCTCGCCATGACTCGGGTCTAAATACCGCCTCGACGGTAATCACTAACATTACACACTTATATCATAATGTACTATTATATTATTTCCCATGTTTTTCCGTTTTTTTTTACAACTACACAAGGCCGTCTAGTCCCAAACTATGCAGAGCTTGTGTTATGAGTGCTAGACAACAGATAAACATACTTATGTATTTCTAAATACATAAATATATAGATAAATTAAACCCAGACAGAACAAATGAACATGCTCACCACACAAACATTTGTCCTGGGTGGGAATCGAACCCACGACCTCCGGCCAAGTAGTCAGGGCCACTAGCCACTAGACTAACAGGCCAGTCAATAAGCCTTTAAGTCGCGGGCAGCATGTTGAATTCCGAATGAAACGAAGGTTGGTGATTTTAATCCCGAACGGTAGTGAGGGTGCTATAAAATTAACTCTTTGAATGTCGTAATTAGAAACACAATAGAAAGACAATTACCTTATGTCGGACAGTGTAACTTAAGACATTCGAAAGGTTAACTTGCTCTAAAATGCTCGGGGCATTGCGAGGGAGTTAATAAAGAAACATGAGTGAAGTGAGGAATTGAAGCCGCCCAAGACTGTCTTAGCTGTATCTCCGTGTTGCATACTCTACTTTTTACACCATCTGTGAGATAATTAAAAGACAATTTGGTCGACCAAATCATATATTAGAGAAATATAAGTATTAAATTTACAAGTTCATCAAACAAACAAAATTCATTAGGTACTCCAAGATTCTATAGTTTAAATTTTCTATAACGCTCCCATCAGTATGCACGTTTTATTTTATTTTCTTTCTTTTGTTAGTGGCCAGTTTGAATTTCGAGTCAACTTGTTCGATGCACGTACATTTTAATTCACAATGTTGAAGATTTTTTAGGGAAACAAACAATAACATTAAGGTAATTACATAAAAAAGGTTAAACAATAGTTTTACACAAATGTGGTATCAATGACGCTCATATAAATATGATACATTTGGATGGACTATGTTTTAGGTTTTATTTTGTCCATTACATAAAGTCTCTTTTTGGCCTATATTAACACGTATTATTACATTCCAGGCTGCGAACCAGTTCTCTTCAGCATTGACTTCTGGACAAATGGGCCCAGTGATTTCTCAATTTGGGTTGCCATCGGAAGTCACAGCGGCTGCGAACACAGGCGATATGCAGGCTTTCTTTAATGCACTTGAAAATACATCCAATGCCGCCGATAAGAAGGAAGAAGATAAGAAGAAAGAAGAGTCTTCCAAAGATGACAAGGGTGACAAAAAAGATGATGACGCCGAAATGTCACTTGATTGATTTGGGGTTCATTATTCGCATCTTACTTGTATTTGAAATCTACGAAGTTGTGTGCAAGTTTGGTTTTATATTCGTTAGCGATTTCTTAATATAATTGAAAATATAGATTTCTTTTTGTTTTATTTTTTCACTCTGCTGCGTTTCTAAAGACTCACCGGAACGAATCTTGAGCGATGTGGGTTTGACTGTAGAACAGCGGTCGGCAACCTTTTGTCAGGCAAGGGCCACAAGGTGGTAAAATAAACTGAAGGCGGGCCGCTCTTGTAATATTATTAACCCTCGATTCCATCTGATTTTAGGTTTGTGTTTGGTTTTTGGGAGGCCTATTTCTAGCACCTTTTGTCAGGCTAGGGCCACAAGCTGGTAAAATAAACTGAAGGCGGGCACTTGCAATATTATTAACCCTCGATTCCATCTGATTTTAGGTTTGGGTTTGGTTTTTGGGAGGCCTATTTCTAGCAGTCTTTCCACTGAAATGATAATGATGATGATGATAATGATTCAACCTGAAACCACGCAGGTCACAATTGAGTGTACATTACCCCAGCTGGAAAGTTGCACGTAGAGCGATATGAGTGGAACGTATAATTAGTGCGTCATCTGGTGTAGATGTGCGCGACATATAAAATTAATGCGTCTTGTCGTTTTGGAAAAAAAATTAAAAAACGATTCCAGCTAGAGTAATGTTACACCCCAGCAAGAAAATCTTTAAAAACATCGGAGAGAAATAAAATGTATATGAGCAGGTAGCTTATGCTTGTGCAAAGATGTGGTGTGCATCTGGATTGAGGGCCCATTTTTTAAATCCTTATAAAACGAAACAAGATTTACAGGGAATTACGTTAAAAATTAGTAAAACTTAAAGCAATGAGCCATAAAGGAGAATGAGCAACTTACTATGGCACTTGGTTGCGCAACTTTTGACTCAGTATAGTAGTGAAAATTAGACACAAAAAAGGGTTAGCGTCATACTTTAAAACAAGGTTAAATTCAAACTTAAATATTGTAGGGCTTTTGAAAAAAAAATAACTTGTGTACCTGGTGAGGTTATGTATGTTAGGTTATGTTACCAAGGAATCCGTTGCTTCTCTGATTTGGCATCTAGGGAGCGGGTGTGCTAATAAAAGAGAACAGTTCACACAGCGCGACATGTTTTACGTCTAGAACAAATCACCGTGAACGTAAAAAAATGTTTTAACAATACACTTCGCAGCACACGCACAAAAAGAGTCGAATTGCTCGATGTAGGAGATACATTTGGAGGAATCCTAAAACTCAACTCGACACGAATTTATATTTGTTAGCAGAAAAAAGCTAAAAACATTATTCTCGGCTTAACCGGCACGTTAGTTAACAAGGTAAACAGAAAATACCATTTTGTTTGAGACATTTTATCGAAAAGTGTTGTGACCAAACAATAGATTACGGACGCGGAGTCATGATTATAGATTATATCTTAATTGTTTTATTTTTGCCTAGAAATTGCTTTTTAACGCAAGAAATAGTAACATAATTGAAGAATAAAGATAATGACAACTCTCAATACTTTTTAGTTGCGATTGTAGATTATTTTGTTGTTCCACGATTTATGTTAACGGTTAATCGATCGATTACAATTGAAAATAGTGTCGCTTCACTATTATGCAACAAATGACGTATTTGTTGAATTAGATACTAATTAAAATGAAAATAGAAACCCCACAAATGTTTTCAATGAATTTATGTAAGATATCATTAAAAATAATATTATGAATTATACATTAACTCTAATAGCCATACGCGTCAAAAAGTGAAACTATTGGTGCCCAATTTCCTTTCTTAAACGTAAAATAAAAAAGTTATGATTAAATAACGTGGGCCCTCAATCCAGTCGCTTGCATAAAGAGGCATAGTCTAAATCTCGGAAAGTACGATGTGTAGGTAAATAATTATTTTTCAGGAATTAAGTTAAGAATTTCTAAAATATTTTAAGAAATTCTCAAATCTGTAGAATATCACATTACAGATTTAGTGCGGTTTACCTTGGGCCCTCAATTCAGTAATGTCATTTATAAAGAATCTGCAAAAACTGAATTTATTTGACAAAATACATACGTACGACTTTATTAAGTATATTCTAATTAGATACATACCTCTATGAATTATTAAAAAAATAAATAAGGAACCAAGAGTTAATCGTTTAAATGAAATGAGAGTTGAATTTTACTGAAACGTCTGAACTGAGGGCCCAAGATTTTCGGCTATATTGACTAAACTAAAACGTCATAAATTAAGAGGCCGGCGAATCTGTCGCCGGCCTCTTAATTTATGACGTTTTGAACCTAGATAAATATTGTCTATAACCGAATATCATCATAATATGATGGAAATATGCTCCAACTGCAAATGAGCGTGGTATTACGTTTGTATGGAAATTCATCTGTCGCCGGCCTCTTAAGTGGCAATTTGCCGTGCTGGGCAAACGGACATCAAAACGTTACTCCAGCAGGAAATGCAATATCACGAAAACCTGAAGACGCACCGATTATATTTTCGGGGCACATCTTGTGTGCATCTGGATTGAGGGTCCATTTTTTAAAACCTTAAGAAACGAAACAAGATTTACAGGGAATTTAGTTAAAACTTAATAAAACTTAAGTAATGAGCCATAAATTTCTTAAACGTAAAATAAAAAAGTTATGATTAAAAAACGTGCGCCCTCAATCCAGACGCTTGCATGAAGAGGCATAGTCTAAATCTCGGAAAGTACTATCACTTCCAAAAGTCGATAAGAATTCTTAAAACGTATTCGTTTGACGTTTAGTTTGACTTACGACCTTTTATTTTCAAGTTTCGCCAACAAATGATTGAAATCCACTTAGAATAATTGCTACACTTAGATCAATTTCATCAATTTAGAATAAGTCAAGATGGCCCAGTGGTATAGGCACACAGATTGAAGCGCAAATCAAGTGTGCCGCAAGTTCAAATCCCACGCAATTATTGACTTTTTGTAAGTTCTTACCCGATTGGAAGTTATGTATTTGCATTACATATATTAAATTATTCTTTAACTTGTTCACACATTTCTTAGAGTTAGAAAGGTAGATCACAAAAAAACTAAATAAAGAATTAGATTTCTGCGAGGTAGACATGAGCTTTAACTTGACCGAAATGAACTGTCTTTTGGTTGTAGTTGTTGGTTAGTGACGTGTGGTTGACAGTATTGTAATATTCGCAAAATGCAGGCTAATATTAGTATTGAAGTGAGGGCGACTATCATTGGGCTGCATAAAAGTGGTCTTAATAAAACACAAATATCTGAAGAAACCGGACTGAATGTGAGTATAATAGCTATTAATGAATTGTAACATTATTACAAATTAATCTTCTAATTAAAACGACGTGTTGCGCCGACCCCAAATAAAATGGGACAAGGGCAGGAAGAAGAAGAAGAAGAATCTTCTAATTAAAACGTATGCCATTTATGAGTCCATTCATCGTATCTTTATGAGGTTTAAAAGAGAAATACGTAAATCATTGGGTTTATTGGATTGGTTATTGGATTAATCAATGCAGTTTTATTTTAAAATTATATTCAATAATTATGATTATTAACATTTTATATAATGAAAATGAAGTGAAGTAGGTATAGCTGCCTAATATATATATTTTTTTATTTTAGAAAAATACTGTAAATCTTTGGCTAAAAAGATATGAGGAAGAAGGTAGCCTTGCTAGTCGAAAGAGAAGTGGGAGACCGAAGCTTATTAGCGAGGCGCAGCGACGACATATGGTGGACGTATACGAAACGAATGGTTTCGCACCAACGAGACATTTTGCGGAATTATATGACACCTCGATGGATACTGTTCGCCGTGCACTTCAGGCTGAAGGCGTGCATCACAGAAAACCTGCTAAAAAGCCGTACTTGACAGAGAGGCACAAACAAGAACGATTACGTTTCGCACTAAATGTTTAATGTTAACTAAACTAAATGCTACTACTACTAATATCTGTGATAATTCGTTAACAAACACTGTATTATATTGTGTTTACTTTCGTTTAAAACAGCTATATCTTTTAACTTGTGCTATCGCCTCATCTTAAGAATGCAGTGAACTCGCTATCAATTTTGTTGACAATAATCATGAGTCTATTTCGTTTTTTATTCTTCTACCCGCACTGTTTTAACATAATACTATAGATCAATTTATTTTTCTCATCTAATTGACGATTATCAAATCAAATCAAATCAAAGCATTTATTTCAAATAGACCATTTACAGGCACTTTTGAATAGTCAAATGTCGGTCAGTCTAAGAAAAGTGAAGCTAAATTGCACGTTCCAAAGAGTAGGTCTCTATGGAGAAGAACGTGCAAGAAACTCCATCGACACTCTTTTAAATCATATATGTGTTACATATAATGCTTGGTTACATATTACTTGTTGCTTCTATCATGTGAGCACAATGTCGATAGTGAAATAAAAATGTAAAATAATTAAAAGATAGAAACTGAATTAAGCCACTGGCAGCTAAGAGATGACCAGTCCCATCTGACGGCACCCGTTCACGAGCATGACGCGTGCATCAGCCCCACTCAGCTCAACCATTTTGAAGGGAACTGAACGACCCAATAACACGTGCCACCAACAGCGAGACATTTGAGTGAGCATGATAAACTCTTAACTGTCATGCTCGTAATGTCAAAAAAAAAGTTGTAACCTAATAAAAATGCTCCATGGTGCTTCACATTCACAAACTTGGAAAAAGTGCTTCTACATTATACAATGCAATTGTGTCTTTCAAATTAAAAAATAATAATATTAGTTTCCAACTAATCAACTAATTAGTACGCCCTAGTGGTAGTGGAGCTGGACCAGCATTGAGCCAAGCATTTTTATCTTGAATATAATCCTCCAACTTATAATATGCTTGTCTGCATAGTGTGCGTTTAATACAAGATTTAAATTTCGTTTCATTGAGTTCTAATATGTGGGGAGGTATTTTATTATAACATTTCAAACAGTACCCCATGAAAGAAGAGGCCACTTTAGCCAGTCTGAAACCTGGTTGAACTAATTGGTCCCTATTTCTTGTAACATAATTATGTCTATCGCCTCTTTTGCTAAAAAGATGAAGATTATTTCTAACATACATTATGTTTTCATAGATATATTGACCAGGTACTGTCATTATGTTAATATCTTTAAACAGTTCCCTTAAAGAATCGCACCGGCGGAGATTGTAAATCGCTCTGATGGCTCTTTTCTGTATTATAAGGATTGACTCGATGTCAGCAGCCCGTCCCCATAGTAAGATACCGTACGACATGACACTATGAAAATAACTAAAATAGACTAGTCTAGCGGTATCAACATCCGTAAATTGGCGGATTTTTCTAACAGCATATGCAGCTGAGCTAAGCCGCCCTGCAAGAGAACTTAAGTGAGGACCCCAGTGTAGCCTTGAATCAAGCGTAATCCCCAGGAAAATCGTTTTATCAACAAATTCTAGTTTTTCATTATTCAATACAATGTCACAATCACTACTTTTGACATTCGGTAAGGAAAATCTTATGCATTTAGTTTTTTTCCCATTTAGAACCAGATTATTAGCAGTGAACCAGTTTTGAACCTGCAATAGGGCGCTATTTTCGTTGTCAAGATTGTTACAGTCAAGCTGGGTAACTTTGAACACTTTTTTTAGATTTTTTTGGATACTGAAAAAAAAATGTACTGTTGGACTCTTTAAACAGGCTATTAAGTGTTCTTTTATACTTAAATTCATAACTATATAACCAATATGATGGTTTAATAAAGAAATGTTTGAGAAAATAACGTTATAATAGCCATTCAAAGTTACAACTAATTTTGGCTAACTTTGAATACGGTTTTCTGGGAGAACGAAAATCCTCTAAAATTCTATATTTATTTGATTTGGGTAAGATTAAACGACTCCAGACAATAAAAAATGCATAGGCCTATCAAAATAAAGGAACTTGTCATAGGCAACAACTTACCAGTCACTTGGGATACCATCCTCTAACCTTTAGTTCCTAATAGGTAGATTTTTTTTTCAAGAAAACACAGCACATATTAAAATATTGAATGTGTTTATTAAAAAACAAACGTTAATATAAAATTATTCACTTAATTACCTATTAAATGAGATCAATTAAAACTGTTGAGATAATAAAAAAAAATACTATTGAGCGACATATGGAAAAATCATTCACCCCATTCCATGAACAGAATATCGTCATCGATGAAAATTTTCCGTCCTTTCTGGTTAATTGATGTTCTTTTAGTATTGAAATTATGTTTTCTTTCCTTATAACACCTTTCCTGGTTTTGAAAACCACGTCCAACCCCCTAAATACTCTTTTTGGTGACATTGTCAAAACTTACTCCTGTAATGGTTCCAGGGAATAATCTTCCTTCGTCTTTGAATACACATAACTGGGATTCTGAAAACTGATCTGGCTGTGCTTTTTCATTATTTTTTGTGGCCTCTCAGAACAAAGAAAAAAAAACTTCTTCGTTCAAAGTTACCCCAAATAAAAATAAATTTAGAGTGTTCTGTTAAATTCTCCTTTTTAATCAAGAAAACACAATGAAATCAAGAAATTGTTTAAAAAAAGGTCAGCTGAATAAATGTTTCATCGTTATAAACCAAAAATAAGGTCTTTTACTTACCTTTTCTATATTTAATTTCGATCTCTATCACACACACTTTTTTCTTGTTGATAACCGCAAACAAAAAAGGCGCCTATTCTTTGAAAATTGGTTTACAGTTGTCAATTTTATGACACATTTGACATTTCGAACATTTAAACTTTCCGTTTCACTTAACTATTCAAGTAATTATTGTAAATGTGTTGAGAGAAAAAAAAAGAACCTTCAAACAAGTTTTATTCAAAGTTATACGGCAATTCAAAATTACACAACTTATACGTAGTTTTGCTATTTATCTTAAAAATCAAAGAAGTGTCGTCAGCAAACTACACCATATTAAGTTTATTTTGCAACAAATTGGGTAAATCATTAATATAAACTAAAAACAAAAAAGGACCTAAAATTGAACCTTGGGGCACCTCCATTTCAACATTCAATCCCGACGAATTGACACCGTTTATTTGCACTAATTGCTGTCTATTATTCAAATAAGATTTTAATAAGCTTAACGCTGCATTGCTTAGTCCGTAATGCTTGAGTTTCCGAAGCAATGTTTCATGAACTACACAATCAAAGGCCGTAGATAGGTCGCAGAAGATGCCTATAGCATCTTGTGCCTCTTCCCACGCATTAAAAATGTGTTTTAGTAAGGAAACACCCGCGTCAGTTGTACAACGTCCTTTGGTGAAACCATACTGTTTATCATGTAGGATGTTATTGGAGTTAAAATGACTAAGCATTTGATTTAACATTACCTTTTCAAATATCTTGCTAAGAACCGGCAAAACGGACACCGGCCTATATCTTGGGAGAACTAAAGTTCTTTTAACAGAAATTGAGGTTTAGTTTCAATCTTCTTTTCGTCAAGAAAATGAACAAATAAGCTATGACCTCAATACATTCATTGTGACGTTACACAAAAATAAAATGTTTACAAAGTCCAAATCATATATCACTTTTCAATAAATAACTGGATATAAACAATTACCTATATTTTATTTTATTAAAATTTGAATATCCGTTCATTGTTACGTTATTCATATTATGAATGGTCTAAGTGGGTATACTTCCAACAAACAATCTTACGCGTAACATAGATAACGGTTACGAGAACCAAGGCCTGGGTTAGGTGGAAAATGTATCACAATATCGCAGATTATGAGCAGTTTTTGCTGTACCGTACTAGATTCCAGGATGAATGCAAAATCTGCTATAAAAAATAAATGGATTCCGTTGAGAATGGTATACAAAGCAATGTTAAGCATTTTTGGACATTCATATCCAACAGAAAGAAATCTACCGGCATTCCATCCACTATGACGTATAAAAACAACTCCACTAACAGCCCAGAAAACATTTGTGACCTTTTTTTAAATTGTTTTAATTCGGTTTACGAACCATCGACCTCTACTAATATACCATCTATGTACGACGACTGCTCTGAAAGCTGCACTCTGATGAATGACATCGAATTTACTATTGATGAAGTAATGAATGCGCTAAATATATTGTGATTGTTTCAAATGATACGGATGGACTCGTAAGACACAAAAAGTTCAGCAGCCATCTCTCTCAAACTTGAATTAGGATTTCAGTCACTATTTCATTCACTTTCGCGATTCTTCAGTTGAAGACTTTGATGCACTACCACACAGAGTAAGGCAAATCTTTCATTGCTTCTCAACTGCTTTTGAACGCATTCTACCACTCACTAGCATGTGTTTTTGATTTAGTCGATTCACCAAAAGCCTTCGTTGTTCGATGTTTTTGTCCATTATGAAATTCGCAATATGTCAGATTATCTAAAAATATAAGAAAAAAAAATCATTATATCCTAATAATCTAATAATATTAGTCGACAAGGATCAAGATGAAAACGTCATACTAACTTAAAAAATCAGAAATCGTATGTGAACATTGTTGGTTTTCATTGAAGACACCTTCTTTCTCTTCTTGTTTTTGTTTGAACTTATTAACCATAGTGTGTAGCAGTTTTTGCACGTTACTGTTTTTTGTTTTTCCCATAATTGAGCAATTATTCTTGAAAAATAACTTCAACTTCAACTTTTAATTAATGGCCTTTGTGGAAGAGACACCACAATTTTGCCAATAACACGTGCAGGCTATTAATAAACCATCAAACGTTGGAGAGTATTTAGCGTGAATCAATAGTAAAAATTATATCTTTCTTTTTAATGAATTAATGAAAGTAGAAAATAAAAGAATTTCTTCGCAGATACAGACTGACAAGTGACAAGTCCTATGACCACAGATTATGACCAGTACATGACAGAGAGAAAATAAAAATATATAAAAAGGTTATGTTTTTGCACATTACTGTTAATTGTTTTTCCCATAATTAAGCAATTATTGAAAAATATATATCTGTATCCAAAACTGACAATTGCAACCATAGACTTTGACGTGATTTTTTTCGGCAAAACAATGTTGCCAATTTAATTAAAAAAAAAACTCCAGGTTACGCTTTCAGTAGACGCACTCCACCTAAAGTCATAGGTACGATGACTCAGGTATTACAAACTTTTTATTTCATTTTTGTAACTAATTTAGTCCCTCAAATTAGCGACCTCGCTTCGCTCGGCCGCCAATTCCTTCTCGAGACGAAATGAACTTTCACCCCTTGTGTAACAATGTACTATTAAGGAGATATAGACAATGAGCAGGTGAAACTGTAAATTACCAGAACGGCAAAGATATTGAAAACTCTTGAAGAAATTGAAATATCAACTTCTGAATCACAATACATAAAAAGTAATATTTTCAATTACACGTATTTTTCTCCTTTCAGACTTTTTAGATTTAACAATCATTTACTGTTGTCTATAGGAGAAGCTTATGGATGACTAAATTAAATAATAGAGTCCATTTCACGAAAGAAGTCCTGCAGACGCAGCGCTGTATTCGCGCGATATAATGTTGCCACGGTTATATGTGGGGAAATCAGGGGAAATAATTTACAGTTCATTTACTTTCATTTTATTAACTAGGTACCTACTCGAATAGTTAGATAAGAAAAACATTTTTTTTTAATAGAATGTATTTTTAATATAATAGGTACCATTTGATGTCCATACTGCTAAGGTCAGATTAGTGAAAAATAAATCATCCTGTAATTTCTAAAATATAAAATGGAGATGTTCGACCAACTTTAAATTAGAAAAATAAAATAACATTTATTCAAATTTTTATTGAATAATTATGATCGGTCATACTATGATCACTGTCAGAAGAGTGAATAGAAACAGAATTAGATTCTGTTTCACTATCACTAGCCGGAGATATAATAAATCGATCCATTGCTTCATCCATAAGACCATCATTTTTAAATATTCTTCCTCCAAATGCTGTACATGTTTACATTGAACTGACCAATCTTCCGCTGAAACAGTCTCAAAAGCCTCTTCTGTTAGGCGTACAATTTCTTTTGGATCTTGGCCCACGTTTTTATCCGCTACCCGTCTCTTTACAAGGCTCCACATTTTTTCGATCGGATTGAGATCGCAGTGGTAAGGCGGAAATCTTAGCAATTCATGATTGTGAGATTTTAATAATGCCTCCACGGCATATGTAGGTGGGCCTTTGTTTTGTTTAATTAATTCAAATAATACAGCTTTTTTCCAAGTATCTTCAAAATATACTCCCTTTTCTCGCAGCCATTCTTGCATGTCACGTTTAATACTTGACATTGTAGGTGCTTTATCTATTTGAGTGCAGTGATACAGAGCGATGTCCATTACCACAAGTGACCTTTCGGGTAGGTTAGGAATTACTTTTTCACTCATCCATTTCAAAAAATTAGTTGAGTTCATATCATCGTGGTAATCTGAGGATTTGGATCGGGATTTGAACATTAACAATGCACCATTAACAAAACCATTTTCAGTTCCCGCATGAGCAATTATCCAACGACTCCCTGATGACTCTGACACGAACATCCCAGGCTCCTCCTCACTTTGCCAGCAACTTTTGGTATGATAAGTGTTGTGTATATAGGTCTCGTCTAAATAAACTACAGGTTTTTTCTCCACATTGCGTTTTCTTCGGATTCTCTCCAAATATCTCGAACGCCATGCAGTAATATCATAACGTTCCATTAGTAATTTACGTTTCGATTGGCATCGCTTATACTTGAAACCGATGCTATGCAATATACAGTGCAATGTTGTGATGCTTCCTTGATAATTTATGTCTTCTCTCAAAGCTGCACGTAATTTAATCAATGTAGGTAATTCCTTCTTCACAACATAGAAACTGTGAATTTGTTGCCGTATAGCGCACAGATCAAATCCATCCAAGTCGAACTTTTTAGGATGCGGGCGACTCTTCCCTGGGGTGACGATAACTTTAGAAGTACTCGCCGCTGTTGCGCCTTCTTTTGTTACTCTCGTTACAGTTTTCTTTGAAACACCTGCAATAAAATGAACAATAAAAAAAAAACAATCAAAGATTATTTTCGTATTTAATTACATTATTGTTGAATATAACTTCACAATTTTTTGTTGTGTTGTGTTAATTCCTTTTCAAATTTTCCTTAATAAAAATCGTGCATTAAAAAAACAAAAAACTTAATTCCAATCTGTAAATCAATCTGGATAAAATCTGTATATGGCAATCCCAAAATTTACCTGTCATGGCGGCGACTCTTTTGCGAACATTGCTTATCGACAAACGACAACATGGCCGATCTCCCCATCTGTCAAATTTAGTTCCACAATTGTCCGCGGGACTTCTTTCGTGAAATGGACTTTAGGCATATTGTTGTAATTATGATATTTGTTTGTTTTAATTATGTCTTATTTTTAGTGGTATCATAAAACTGTTACGAAATAATTGTGATTTCCGTTGTCAGAAGTGAGAACACTGAAAAGAATAAAAAAGAAGTAAGAAGTAAGAATAAGAAACTCGTGGAAAAAAGTGCCCTCGTTGTGCAACAGTTTCCAATTTGGATAATTTTGATGTTCTGTTTGTGAATGTTATAGTAAATAAATTATATAAACGAAATTTAAATCTTGCGTTAATTCATTAAACTCTCCAAGCGAACGCCAGCGTTCTCTCTCATTGTCTTTCTATTGTGTATCTAATAGTATTCGAAAAGTTAAACGCACATTATGCAGACAAGCAACATACAAGTTCAGTTCAGTTGACATAAAAGTTGGGGGATTATTATATCTTTATATATATTTTTAGAGAAGAAAATATAGTTCAGGAGTAGCAACACTACGACCATAGATTACCACGACGGCCTACATACGGAAGGCGGCTGGCGGGTCTTCTCTATCTTTTTTTTGGCGGGAATCACGGTGTGCGGAAGCTCTGCCCGAATAGTTAGCGATCGTCATTATTTCTAATATTTTATTTTGTTTGCGTTTTTCTCTCTAATTGTAATTTGTTTGGCCGAAAGCCAATAAAACCTTTTTATAAAAGTCATCTCGTGTTTCCATTTGTAACATCAGAAGTGGGATTCGAGGCTGAAAAGCCGCTGAAAGCCTACATCTGGTTTTATAAAGGGAATTTAGTTTTCCGACTCGTAGTCTGGTTATTCAATATTCGGGCGGAGTCTGTCTGTGCGATGCTTTCCACCGACCAACACAGCAAACGAAAACGCCGTGAGCAAACTCCATCGCCCAATCCAATGGAAGAGATCATGAGGAGGCTGCGTGTGTTGGAGGACCAGTCCCGTGCGTCTGTGGAGACGCAAGCCATTGCAACGACCAGCGCTGGCGCTAAGCGCGGCGTTGAGCTACCCAACACGACACCATCGGCATCGGTGCTTGGGGCGCCCACACCGCCGTGTGAGCTCGTGTCCGCGCCATTGGGGACGCCGTCGCTTACTCTACACACTAGCAACGTGGGATCAACGCAGTCCGAAGACGCAGTGACGAACGCCGCAGAGCGTCTTTTGACCGCTATCAGCTGTGCTCAGGTCAGATCCAACCGATATTTTGTCTCTGATTTTGATCCGAGTGTTCATGACTTCGACACGTGGTGTGATGAAGTAGAACGTGCCCGTATTTCAAACTGTTGGGACGACAGAGAATGCCTTGCTCGCATCGGACATTGTCTTAAGGGTGAAGCTCGCACCTGGCTTAGCCAATGGACAAGCACTATTCGCACGTGGTCCAATTTCAAATCGGAATTAAAATCATTATGCCCACGTTCTGTCGATGTCGCGAACATTCTTTATGACGTGATGCGGACAGAGTCCGATAAATACTCCACATACGCTGAGTATGCTCGTAAATCGCTTTTAAGGTTACGCATAGTTAAAGGACTAAGTAACGAACTGCTTACTGCTATTATTATTCGTGGAATTTCAGATCCACAAATTCGCGCTATGGCTTCCAACGCTAAATTATCACCTGATTCAATAGTGGAGTTTTTATCGAGCTTTGTTAAACCTTCTAACAACTATAATACGAAAGTTTTTCATAGTGGCAATCGATTCGATAAATCATCTAACAGTAATAGCTCTAATCGCAAACCGTTAAAACGTCAATATGATTCTAGAGATTCAAAATCAATAAAATGTTTTCAGTGTAATCAATTTGGTCATAAGAGTGTTAATTGTACTAAACGGTCAAACACAACCCCGTGTAATAATGACGAAAAAGCAATCGCAATACCGGTGACATCTCGAGCCGATGCATTAAGTATACGTTTTGCAAAAAAGTAGGTAATTTGGAGAGTATTTGTTTTGCCAAAGAACGCGCAAATTCTCGAATTAAAAATGGTATCAACTTTTGCCGCGAAATTGCAAGCAGTTATAAAAGTAGTGATGTGACAATTGCTGTTATATTGGGAATTCCGCTAGACGTACTGATTGATAGTGATTCATGTGTTTCCTTAATGGCAAAAAATATTGCAAAACATTCCCCCTACTTATCAGTTATTATGTGGCTTAGGCGTTACGCAATTTAGACCGGAATCATTTGTAACACTATTATACCCGTTGAGTTTAACGATATAACCGTAGAAATTGATTTTTATATTGTAGGTTGCAATAATGTAAATGTACCTGTTATTATCGGTACGGACGTACTAAATAGAAAAGGCATTACTTATGTGCGGACCGGCGATTGTCAACGCATAGTTCACAGTGAGGTGACCGTCAAGGATGTTATGCATGTAAATACGATTTCTTTGTCCGATCAAGTTAATACGTCGGTATCTGGAACTGATAGGAAACGGTTAGTGGAGACTCTCACAAAGTATTCAGAGTTCTTTTTGAGTGGTACCGCGACCACAACAGTCAAAGATAGTGAGATGCATATAAAATTAATAACTGATGTGCCCGTGTACTACAGACCTTACAAGTTGTCGCATGACAAAAAATTAAAAGTTCGAGTTATAATAAAGGATTTGCTCGATAAAGGAATAATTCGCGAGTCCGATTCAGAATACGCTAGCCCGATCTTACTGGTAAAAAAGATGGATGGTTCTGAAAGAATGGTCGTGGACTACCGTGCACTGAATCGAATAACTGTCAAAACTAGGCATCCACTCTCCTTGATCAACGACTATATAGATCGGTTAGGTATAGCTTGCTGGTTTAGCTCCCTGGATATGGTTTCAGGCTTCCATCAGCTCAGAGTGGCTGAAGAGTCCATTCATAAGACCGCATTCGTTACGCCAGAGGGCCAGTATGAATATTGCAAGTTACCTTATGGTTTAGTAACGCAAAATTCTTGATACTGGAAAAGGCATGGTGTATATTGATGGTGTACTAATCTTGACGGAAGAGATTGATGAAAACCTCGTTTTATTAGATTCGGTCAGAAAAACACTAACTGAAGCAGGTTTTTCAATAAATTAAAAGAAGTGTACTTTTCTTACTAATGAAGTAGAATACTTAGGTAGGATTATAAGAGATGGTCAGGTTAGACCGAGCAATTATAAAATTGATGCATTAGTTAAATCACCGCAACCAAGTAATGTAAAACAAGTCCGCCTATAAGGTTTCAAGTTAATGATTTAGTTAAGCTTTCAAAGCACCGGAAAGTTGGATAGCGGTATGATGCCTAATGATAGATATGAGGTCAAATTGTTAGCCGGATCTTATGGAAAGACTAGTCAGGCAGCTGCTGCATACATGGTGTTATGGAAGGGTGAATGGACACCCGAAACTTGTGCTGCATTTTTGAAGGTACTTTTGGTACGATTGCTGTTATGTTTGCATTGTTAACTTATATACCTACTAGTCTATTCCCTATTGTTGAGTTAGATTATGTACTAAACAAGCCCGTAGTTATTGAGTTTGGCTATGTTGTTTTGTGTGATGTATTCAGTGGAAGAGACCCATGTAAATCCTGTGCGCCATGGTATTGGGGTGACCATGACACCGATGGTTTCTGGGGTGAGTCGGTAATGACCGGCAACAGACCTGTGTAAATCCAGTTGACGGATGGTTTCTGGGGTGAGTCGGTAATGACCGGCAACAGACCTGTGTAAATCCAGTTGACAGGTGGTTTCTGGGGTGAGTCGGTGGCGCAACCGGCAACAGACCTGTGTAAATCCAGCCCTTAATAGGTATCTGGGGTGACCTACTAGAGACTGATGTAAATCCTGTGTGCACTAGGTTATGTGCAGGGTATTCGGGTGCGTGGGAACAGACCTGTGTAAAGCCTATATGTTTGAAACGCTTGTGTGTAGCGTTTGTGTATAACGCTTGTTTGGCTACTTGGTACAAAATCTGACGCTTCTATGCTCTTTACGAACTTAGACCAACTGTTGATAAACGATGTAAATGAGTAAGTCTTCACAGAGACCAATGATGATGACACCAAACAGCCGTTAGACGCGCAGGGTGTTACTGGACCATCTTCGAGTTCCTGCTGAGGGCTTCGAGCACGCAGCCCCGTCAGGAGAGGCCGTTTTAGAGAAGAAAATATAGTTCAGGAGTAGCAACACTACGACCATAGATTACCAAGACGGCCTACATACGGAAGGCGGCTGGCGGGTCTTCTCTATCTTTTTTTTGGCGGGAATCACGGTGTGCGGAAGCTCTGCCCGAATAGTTAGCGATCGTCATTATTTCTAATATTTTATTTTGTTTGCGTTTTTCTCTCTAATTGTAATTTGTTTGGCCGAAAGCCAATAAAACCTTTTTATAAAAGTCATCTCGTGTTTCCATTTGTAACAATATAATTCTTCTGTGAGTGTGTACGTCACTGAACTTCTCTCAAACGACTGGACCGATTTTGATGAAATTTTTTGTGTGTGTTCAAGGGGATCTGGGAATGGTTTAGATTCACAATTTTGTCCGCTGGACAATGTTTTTTTAATTAATTTTTAATTTATTAGTAGTTGTTGATTTTGGAATGTTTTACATTGGATCCGACAGACGGCGCTACCATCGCAGTGTCAAATTTTAAATAATATTCGAATTTTAATTTTAGTCTGTCCCGACAGTTAGCGCTGCGATCAAATTAAAAAAAAGTTTCTATATTCTAAAAAGTTTAAAACTAAATTGAAATAAAAAAATATGCAACAAACAAAAATGACGGTTTATTCCGATTCACAATTACAAAAATTTCACGAGAAAAAGGGGTGGAAATGAGCGCGCAGCGGCTTATATAGGCGTGCGGCGGTGGAGAGGGTGGTCCCCTCCTTTTGGCAGGCGTGACATCACTTTTCAGCTAACAATATCTATATATATAAAAGAAAGTCGTGTTAGTTACACCACTTATAACTCAAGAACGGCTGAACCGATTTGGCAGAAAATTAGTGGGGAGGTAGCTAAGAACCAGGAGAAGGACATAGGATAACCCGATTTTTTTTTTTTTTACTTAGAGTAGGTTAGAGTAGGGTATGGTAGAGTAGAGTAGGGTAGAGTAGGGTAGAGTAGGGTAGAGTAGGGTAGAGTAGGGTAGAGTAGGGTAGAGTAGGGTAGAGTAGGGTAGAGTAGGGTAGAGTAGGGTAGAGTAGGGTAGAGTAGGGTAGAGTAGGGTAGAGTAGGGTAGAGTAGGGTAGAGTAGGGTAGAGTAGGGTAGAGTAGGGTAGAGTAGGGTAGAGTAGGTAGAGTTGACAGCTTAGATAAAAGGTAACTATTAGGCGGTACGAAGTTTGCCGGGTCAGCTAGTCTATAATATAAAAATGAATTGCAAAATGTGTTGGTAAGCGCATAACTCAACAACGCCTGGACCGATTTCGCTAATTTTTTTTTGTTGTGTTCGTTATTATGAGGAGTAGGTTCTTATGGAAAAAAAAATGAAAATTAGGGTAGTGTAGGGTAGAGTAGGGTAGTGTAGGGTAGTTGTTCGGTACCTACAGCGCCATCTAGTAGGACAACGTGGCAAAAACGCAAGATACTCGATAGCCAGCAGCGCGACAGCGGTGAAGACGGTGGCGTCACCTACACGCGGCGAAAGGAAGCAAATTCTGCGCGCGCAACCCGGTCGCGAGTCGCGAATGAAATTAATGTCACTCGCTCTGTTCAATCATTCTTTTTTTTCTTGTTATAATTTTTCATTCGATTCAAAAACTTTGTACTGAGTCCTTGGAGAGTAAACGCATTATAAATTCTTTTCCTTTTTTATTTGAAATCCAAGTAGACGCCCAAACATATGGTCCTTCGTAGCCAAATTGAGAACAAAAGGAGTTCGTGGTGAAGACATAAAGAATTCGTCGCATTATTACGAATCCGAAGAAGTTCACCCGCCCGCCATTACAAGAACGCGAGCACGTGCATCGAGTACCTACCTACTCGAGTGGACAAGAGGAGTGGCAGGTCTGGTTTTCTCATCCATTACCCATCCTATCTCGGTCTGTGTTTAATATTTGTGTTGTTTCCTAGTTGTTGAGCGGCGGTGCCCAGCCGGCGTGATAACCCGACGCCGTGAGTTGTAATCTCGCGGGCTTGAGCGGGCGGCACGGGGCGCAAGTCCACATCACACAGGAAGGATTACAGTGAGTAGGTACTCTTGCGTTCTTATTTTCCCTTAAAATGAGTGAAGCTAAGATGTCGGAACTTGTTAAGAAAAGAGCAATAGTCAAAGGTCGGTTAACGTTATTTGAAAATTATGTTAAAAGATGTAAATGCCCATTAAATGACCAACAAATATTAGAGTTACAGTTACGCGTAGATAACAGTTCGAGTTTATTATGTAATTACACCGAGTTGCAAAGTTTAATTGAAGAAAACGCGGACGAGCTCGACCTTCCAAAACAGTTGGAAGACCGAGACCGTTTCGAAGATCAGTACTTTAGAACAGTAGCTTCAGCCAAACTCTTACTGCAGAAGGAGGTACCTGTAAATAATAATAATGTTGTTCAAAGTAGAATATGCGTAAAGTTACCGGACATTAAGATACCTACCTTTGATGGTTCATACGATAGCTGGTTGGAGTTTAAAGGTTCTTACTGCAGTATGATTCACGAGCGTGAGGACTTAGATCAGATTCAAAAGTTCCATTATTTACGATCGTCCCTCACGGGTAGTGCATCACAAGTTATTAGTGCGTTAGAGTTTACGGCCGATAATTACACTCACGCGTGGGATTTATTAGAAAATCGATACAATAACATTAGGCTATTGCAACACAACCATGTAAAGTCGCTCTATACAATTCCTTCGTTACATAAAGAATCAGCTTCACAAATTAGAAAACTAATAGACACTGTTCTACGTAACATACGTGCGCTGTCCTCACTGGGGGAACAGACGCAGGCGTGGGACACTTTAATTATTTATTTAGTTGTATCTAAATTAGATCCCAGTACCGAACGCGAGTGGGAAGTGTATCAAGGAACGCTTTATAATTCCAACACTAAACCGCCGTTTGTTAAGTTAGACGAGTTGCTTAAGTTCCTCAAGGACAGGGCAGACATGCTAGACATAATTAAAGTAAACCAAAGTAAACATAAAAGTAGTGAACAAAATAACAAAAAACCATCAGCTACTCATAGTTACGTCGCCACGAACGCGACTGATAATAATAATAAAAGTTCGAAACCGAGCAAGCGCGGTCCGCGTGTGTGTGCGATGTGCAAAGGTAACCATTCTCTTTACGCGTGTACTAAGTTCATAAATTTACCTATAAAAGACAGGATTAACTTCATCAACACTACGAACATTTGCAAAAACTGTTTGCGGTCAGGTCATAGTGTGCAGGAGTGTACGTTTGGCCCGTGCAGGTTATGTCACCTTGAGAAACACAACAGTTTACTTCATGTTGATGGAGGCAACGGGAACGTAACGATAGCTACAAATACGCAGGCGCAGCCGATAACCACTAACGTTTCAACTTCGTTGCATTCATCAGCTGATAGTACCGATTCGCTTTGTGAACCGCATCCCGTGTTACCTACGGTCCTGCTGTCCACAGCTTTGGTAGACATCGCAGATAGTAATAATAAATATCACACCGCACGCGTGCTTCTTGATAATGGTAGCCAACAATGCTTTATTAAAAAATCTTTATGCGATAAACTAAATGCAAGTTTAATAGAATCCACCTGTCAAGTTACAGGTGTAGGCTATTCGATCGCGAAGTCTACACACACTTGTAAAGTATTCTTACGATCGAAGGATAAGCGATATCACACTAACATACAATGTTTAGTGTTGCCATGTATTACAAACAAGTTACCCGCACTTCATTTAAATATCAATAACATTATCATTCCAGACAATATCCAACTGGCAGACCCCACCTTTTATTCGCCATCGGATATTGATATACTGATAGGTGCGGATAAGTTCTGGGATTTGTTGATTGATGGTAAAATCAGGTTAAACAAGGGACCGTATCTGCAAAACACAAAACTAGGGTGGATCGTGTCTGGACCTTTGTTTAACACTAATAATGGCCTGCGCATAAATCAGGTCCAGTGTAACTATTCCCACACCATAGATACACAATTAAAACGCTTTTGGGAGCTCGAGGAGATTCCCACCGCTGGGAATATCCTCAGCCCTGACGAGCAAACGTGTGAAAGTATTTTTGTTGAAACGACTAGTCGTACTCAGGAAGGTAAATTCTCGGTGAGTATTCCCCTGAAGGAATCGCCCACCGTTCTTGGAGAAAGTTACAGTGCAGCTGAGAAACGTTTGTTCTCGCTTGAACGTAAATTCACTCGTTTCCCCGAATTTAGGGAAAAATATATTAATTTCATGGATGAATACGAAAGTCTCGGTCACATGAGTCGCGTAGATACATACGGGTCACCTCACTACTTCTTACCTCACCACGGGGTAATAAACGACAACAGCAGTACCACCAAATTGCGAACGGTGTTCGATGCTAGCGCAGTGACATCTACAGGCAAGTCGTTGAACAGTATACAGTTCATTGGGCCGCCGCTTCAAAACGACATTTTTTCAATATTACTACGTTTTAGGCAGTATAAATACGTAGCGTGTGCCGATGTGGAAAAAATGTACCGTCAAATTTTAGTACAGCCAGATCAACGAGATTTACAATTAATTTTGTGGCGTAAAAATCCGTCGGACACAATAGGTATTTATCGCCTTAACACCGTCACGTACGGCACTGCATCGGCGCCTTATCTAAGCATGAGGTGTCTGAACCAACTGGCGCGTGAATGTGAGGATGAATCGGTAGCTACTGTGATTAGGGATGACTTTTACGTTGATGACGTATTGATAGGTAATGATGACTTAAATAGTTTGTTTGATATGTGTGATAAAGTCACGAATATTTTAAAATCTGCGTGTTTTCCATTACGTAAATGGATATTTAATTTGGATATCACTGCCCATGATATATCAAAAAGATTGGCATTGGGAGATCAGTGTCAAAATAAAACGTTAGGTATGGGACGGTTTAGTAAAAATGATGAATTACATTTCACAACACGCATAAATAATCATAATACAAACTCATTAACGAAACGTAGCATGTTGTCTGTGATAGCGCAGGTGTACGATCCGCTAGGTTTGTTGGCACCGGCAATAATAATAGCAAAAATTGTTATGCAAAAGTTATGGTTGTGTAAAATAAATTGGGACGACCCAGTTCCTAAGGAAGTCGTGTTATCTTGGGATAAATTCATTAGTACCTTACAATGTTTACATACATTACGCATTCCCCGTTGTGTACTTAGTCCACATTCACAATACATAGAATTGCATATTTTTAGTGACGCTTCTCAGAGTGCATACGGCGCATGCGCGTATGTGCGTACATACTCAGATAACTCAACTGTTACTTGTAAGCTACTGTGTGCCAAAACCAAAGTTGCGCCTTTAAAACCAACTAGTATACCTCGTTTAGAATTATGCGGAGCGTTGACCGCTGCACGTTTATATAGAAAAATAATTCAATCGTTACGTTTAACTTTTCATAAAATTTTCTTTTGGACAGATTCAACTATTGTCCTTGGGTGGCTTCGAATGTCACCTCACTCGTTGAAAACCTTCGTTCAAAATAGAGTAGTAGAGATCAATGAACTTACGAGCAACGCTATATGGTCACACGTAGGTACTAAAAATAATCCAGCAGACTTAGTCTCACGTGGTGTCAGCTTGGACACACTCAATGAATGCAGTCTGTGGTGGAACGGCCCACCATTCTTGCAGTGTCATGAGCTGATGGAGTCACAGCAGGGCACAGTTTCGCATTCTGACTACGCCACTGACCTACCTGAATTAAAACCACAGACTGCAGCAATGGTGTGTGACGGCACACAAAATAGAATTATTAATTTTGAACGGTTTTCTTCTTATATTCATATAAGGCGCACAGGTGCATATGTATTGCGTTTCATTCACAATGCACGCACACAACGACACAATCGCATTATAGGGCCATTATCAGTGAATGAGTTGCGTGCGTCAACGCAAATGTTAACGAAACTCGCACAACGGGAATCTTTTCCCAAAGAATTTAGTAAATTAAAGGGTAACTTACCATTACAAACTACTAGTTCTATTTCTAGCCTTAATATATTTTTAGATAACCATGATATCATAAGAGTAGGCGGACGCTTAAGTAACTCGCCTAACTTCGAGTATGATAAAAAACACCCTAGCCTATTATGTTGTAAACACCGTTTCACATTATTATTGTTTCAGCATTTTCATGATAAGCTTCTCCATGCTGGTCCCCAACTCCTACTAGCTACCATGCGTGAGAGTTGGTGGCCATTAGGGGGAAGAAACTTAGCCAGAAAGGTAGTGCATCAGTGTGTCCGCTGCACGCGATTGAGGGGAAAGACCGTTTCTCCAATCATGGGCAACTTGCCTGCGGAGCGGTTAGAATCGGGGTTTCCTTTTATTCGCTGCGGGGTCGACTATGCTGGACCCGTATCTGTACTGAACCGCAAAGGTAGGGGGGCAAAACTTGAAAAGGGGTATATATGCCTATTTGTTTGTTTTATAACACGAGCTATACATCTTGAATTAGTGAGTACACTTTCTGCACAAGAGTACATATTAGCGTTAAAAAGATTTATATCCCGTCGTGGTAAGCCGGCTCAGATTTTCTCAGATAATGGGACGAACTTTGTTGGGGCCATGAAAGAAATTAAATTAATGTTTAGTAAGCATTCACATCAAATTACTGATAACTTAAGTAATGATGATATAGAATTTAAATTTATACCGCCTTATACTCCTCATTTTGGGGGATTATGGGAGGCTGGAGTTAAATCCTGTAAACACCACCTGAGGCGGGCTATGGGCACCGCTAATCTAACGTACGAGGAGTTCAGCACGGTGTTGGTACAGATCGAAGCCGTCCTGAACTCCCGTCCAATGTTTCCTATGTCCGCAGACCCCCATGACCTTCTTCCACTTAGCCCAGCACACTTTCTGATCGGCCGGCCGCTCCTCTCACCAGCCTGCAAGGACCTGACGGAGGAGCCAGTTACTCGCCTGACCCGGTTCCAGAGGGTTGAACAACTGAGGCAGCAGTTCTGGAAGCGGTGGTCGACCGACTACATTTCCGAGCTTCAGACTCGGACTAAATGGAAGACTCACCATCAAGACCTATCATTGAATGCCCTTGTCGTCATTAAGGAGGACCACTTACCACCTCTGAAATGGCGCATGGGCAGGATTGTAAAAGTGTTCACAGGAACCGATGGTGTGAGCCGTGTGGCAGAACTCCGAACAGCGACGGGCGTGGTGCAGCGGGCCTTCTCCAAACTCTGTCCGCTTCCGGTGCCATCAGCGAGTGATGGCCAGGCTACCAGCGAAGTCGACGCCACCAGCGCACAACCACCGTGTGGCGACGCAGCTATTTAGTTTTGAAACCGGAGGATTCCAAGGCGGCCGGCATGTTCGGTACCTACAGCGCCATCTAGTAGGACAACGTGGCAAAAACGCAAGATACTCGATAGCCAGCAGCGCGACAGCGGTGAAGACGGTGGCGTCACCTACACGCGGCGAAAGGAAGCAAATTCTGCGCGCGCAACCCGGTCGCGAGTCGCGAATGAAATTAATGTCACTCGCTCTGTTCAATCATTCTTTTTTTTTCTTGTTATAATTTTTCATTCGATTCAAAAACTTTGTACTGAGTCCTTGGAGAGTAAACGCATTATAAATTCTTTTCCTTTTTTATTTGAAATCCAAGTAGACGCCCAAACAGTAGTGTAGGGTAGAGTAAGGTAGGGGAGGGTAGAGTAGGGTAGGGTAGAGTAGGGTAGGGTTGGGTAGGGTACAGTAGGGTACAGTAGGGTATAGTAGGCTGAAGTAGGGAAAAGCGGGAGCGAAGCCGCGCGGGCAAAAGCTAGTTGAAGATAAAAATGCTTGACTGCTGGTCTAGCTCCACTACCACTAAGGCGCACGAATTGTTAGTTTGAAATCACTGGTAGTGGCACGCGTTCAAAATGGTAGAGTTGTGTTTCGTGAGTAAACGGGCGTTTTAACTCTCATTTCTTTTTTTTTAATTTATTTTATTATTAAGGCACACCAACAATTTGTTTACAATATTTTTCCATTTAACATTCAGAAGATTGTACAGTGCAAACAAAACAATTACAGGCATGCACAACCTTCACAAATGCGTACCTAAATTCTTAGTATTTTTAATTAAAAGAAAAGGTTCAAGAAAGAGGAAGAAATTATGCGAGTGTGCTGTTCTAACAGTTTGAGTTTGGCATACCCTACCCTTCCGTCGCTTATCCATAAGAAGTTTTGGGTCGAATTGTCATAAGGATTGTTTTTTAAGCACAGTACGCACTGCGTAACAGTGTTATATACCTAATTAGACTTTACAAATATTTCCAACTTATACACGAACAAAGTCACGGGGAAGAGATATTGATTATAATAAAACAAAATCAATCAAAAAAACCTAATAGCAACATTTTTGACTTCTACGCGGACGAATTCACGAGAAAAGGCTAGTTGTTAAATGAACGTGCATGGCATATAATCATAAATAATCAAAAGTATCAACATCGTTTAAGCAGCGTACAGTCAGGGTGAACTTCAGAAGCTTCAGAATTTTTAAATTCGGCCTCCTTTTCGTTGTGCCATCATTCGTTGGTCAGACTCTATAGAATCTTGGAGTTGTGAATTTTGTTTGTTTGATGAACTTGTATTATTTCTCTAATATATGATGTGAAAAAGCATATTAAAAGGTTAAATACTATGTTGAAGACACGCTTATTTGGCAATGACTAACTCTGCACATGTGGCCCCCTTGTAAATCATCAATATTTTGTCTATTAACTGCTCCACCTTTGTTTTAATAAATTATATAGAGTCCGTCTAATGAAAGCGTGACCTAAGAAAAGGAGGTTACAACCAAAAATTTTGAATGTGGTATTATTGAAATAGTAGGAGAAAAAAGTTTTGATACTAGAGTATTTTTTGTATTTAAGACAATTTTAAAATAGTTGTACAAGAACTTAAATCCTAGTCAAAAACATGTGTGTAGACTTAATTATTTGGTGGGTGTATGGTAAATGTCAATAACACACAAAATGTTAGATAGTATTCCAAATAATTTTATTTTATCTGATCTCTCAAAAGTCGCTATTTAATATTTAAATAATATTCTTTATTTTCCATTTGGCGTTCTGGCAAGAATACCCAGTGCACAACCAAATCAAATCAAATCAAAGCATTTATTTCAAATAGACCATTTACAGGCACTTTTGAATAGTCAAATGTCGGTCAGTCCAAGAAAAGTGAAGCTAAATTGCACGTTCCAAAGAGTAGGTCTCTATGGAGAAGAACGTGCAAGAAACTCCATGGACACTCTTTTAAATCATATATGTGTTACATATAATGCTTGGTTACATATTACTTGTTGCTTCTATCATGTGAGCACAATGTCGATAGTGAAATAAAAATGTAAAATAATTAAAAGATAGAAACTGAATTAAGCCACTGGCAGCTAAGAGATGACCAGTCCCATCTGACGGCACCCGTTCACGAGCATGACGCGTGCATCAGCCCCACTCAGCTCAACCATTTTGAAGGGAACTGAACGACCCAATAACACGTGCCACCAACACCGTGATAGTCAAATTCGTTCTATCATAGAGAAAATTCAGATCTTTTGGGATTAGTCAAGTGGAAACATGTTTTATACTCCAGTGATTGTTTCAAATGATACGGATCGACTCGTGAGACACAAAAAGTTCAGCAGCTGCTGCAGCAGCATCTCTCTCAAACTTGAACTAGGATTTTCGCGATTTTAACTTCAGTTGCAGACTTTCATGCACTACCAGACAGAGTGAGGCAAATCTTTCATTACATCTCAACTGCTTTTGAACGCATTCTACCACTCACTAGCATGTGTTTTTGATTAAGTCGATTTACCAAAAGCCTTCGTTGTTCGATGTTTTTGTCCATTATGAAATTCGCAATATGTCAGATTATCTAAAAATATAAGAAAAAAAAATATCATTACATCCTTAATATTACTATCTAATAATATTAGTCGACAAGGATCAAGATTATTACGTCATACTAACTTAAAAATCAAAAATCTTATGTAAACAATGTTGGTTTTCATTGAAAATAACTTCTCTTCTTGTTTTTGTTTGAACTTATTAACCATAGTGTGTAGCAGTTTTTGAACGTTACTGTTTATTGTTTTTCCCACAATTAAGCAATTATTCTTGAAAAATAAATATCAGTATCCAAAAACTGACAATTGCAACCATAGACTGACGTGTTTTTTTTTTGGCAAAACAATGTTGCCAATTTAATTTAAAAAAAAAACTCCAGGTTACGCTTTCAGTAGACGTACTCTATACATTTTTTTCTCTGACACATTGCTTTTGCAATATTTTTTTATTTTTTTTAAATTTATTATTATTATTATTATTTATTTATTGTCAGGCAACTAAGGCCCATAGCTAAAATACACAATATTATAATCTTATAAACAAAATAAACTAATTAAATTAAATTAAAATTTCTTTATTTCAGACCCAATAGTCCATAAATTGTTAGTGTATTAGTAACAGAAAGTGCTTATATACTATATTAGCATTGTTAGTAAGCTATAGCTAATTCCACCCAGTGTCTCTGGATGGGGCAATCCGGCCTATCAGCAATCATTTTCAGGATGCTGTTACGACTGTTGCGCAAACGTTGCAGTAAGGAAAACGCTTTCTTATGCATGATGGCATGAAAGCCATCCGTGTGAGCCGCGGCAAACATTCCCGACGCACTACAATGCCACGGCAACCGCAACAGCATCCTGAAAGCGTTATTATATTGTACGCGCAGGACGATGTAAGCTCGGTTTGTATAAGACACCCACAGGCCGCTCGAGTAGAAAGACTGACAAAACGCCTTAAATAAACTAATTTTGACGTCTGCCGTGCAGCAAGCGAACCTACGGGCGAGCATACTACTCCGCACCGCTAACGCCCTACGCTCACGCTCTATGTCGCCATCATCACGTAGGTCACTAGTGACAACATGACCCAGGTACTTAAAACTGTCAACCACATTGAGTAGAGTCCGTCTAATGAAAGCGTGACCTGAGAAAAGGAGGTTACAACCAAACATTTTGAATGTGGTATTATTGAAATAGTAGGAGAAAAAAGTTTTGATACTAGAGTATTTCTTGCATTTTTGACAATTTTAGAATAGCTGTACAAGAACATAAATCCTAGTCAAAAACATGTGTGTAGACTTAATTATTTGGTGGGTGTATGGTAAATATCAATAACACACAAAATAGATAGTATTCCAAATTATTTTATTTTATCTGATCTCTCAAAAGTCGCTATATAATATTTAAATAATTTTCTTTATTTTCCATTTGGCGTTTTGGCAAGAATACCAAGTGCACAACACCGTGATAGTCAAATAAAATAGTCAACATGATTTCAACTTCATCACGTGTCGCCAACACTATTAATGTGTTTCAAGATTGTTGGGTTGGAATCAATTCGTTTTAGCATAGAGAAAATTCAGATCTTTTGGGATTAGTCAAGTGGGAACATGTTTTATACTCCAGTGATTGTTTCAAATGATACGGATCGACTCGTGTGACACAAAAAGTTCAGCAGCTGCTGCAGCAGCATCTCTCTCAAACTTGAACTAGGATTTTCGCGATTTTAACATCAGTTACAGACTTTCATGCACTACCAGACAGAGTGAGGCAAATCTTTCATTACATCTCAACTGCTTTTGAACGCATTTTACCACTCACTAGCATGTGTTTTTGATTAAGTCGATTTACCAAAAACCTTCGTTGTTCGATGTTATTGTCCATTATGAAATTCGCAATATGTCAGATTATCTAAAAATATAAGAAAAAAAAATACCATTACATCCTTAATATAACTATCTAATAGTATTAGTCGACAAGGATCAAGATTATAATGTCATACTAACTTAAAAATCAAAAATCGTATGTAAACAATGTTGATTTTCATTGAAAACACCTTGTTTCTCTTCTTGTTTTCGTTTGAACTTATTAACCATAGTGTTTGGCAGTTTTTGCACGTTACTGTTTATTGTTTTTCCCACAATTAAGCAATTATTTTTGAAAAATAAATATCCGTTTCCAAAAACTGACAATTGCAACCATAGACTTTGACGTGATTTTTTTTGGCAAAACAATGTTGCCAATTTAATTTAAAAAAAAAAACTCCAAGTTACGCTTTCAGTAGACGCACTCTACCACGCCGTTAAGATATACCGGAGGCACACAGCGAGGCTGTTGTTTAGGTACTTTGAACACTAAGAGCTCACTCTTCCTTGAGTTGTATTTAAGGTCGTGTACCTCCGCATACATCTCGCAGATCGATAGTAGCTCTCTCAGTCCGCTTATCGACGGACTGAGCAGCACCATGTCGTCCGCATAGCTTATATTATTGACACACGTATTGTCGATGTGAGAGCCAACATGTGTGCTGCTCAGTCGTTCTATAAGCTGGTTGATGTATACATTGAATAGCAGGGGTGAACTTAACCCCCCCTGCCTTACACCACATTCCATTCTGTATTCATCCGACAGAGTACCGGCCCACTTCACCCGATTTGTCTGGTGAGCATACCAGTATCTGAGGAGGGCTATATACTCCACCGGCACACCCGTGCCCCTTAACTTGTCCCATAATACATCATAGGAGACAAGATCGAAAGCTTTCGAGAAATCGAGGAAACATGCGTACACCGGCGTCCTCCTCGCGGTATAGTACTTGACGGTGTGCTTCAAGCTAAGGATGGCACTCTCAGTAGACACTCCCGCCTTGAACCCGAATTGCGCATCATACACTTCTACGTGTTCCAAGAGGCAGCCATTTAACAGTCCGTCAAGCACCTTGGCCGTGGTGGTAGCGAGCGAGATGGGCCGATAGTTGTTTATGTCGGATGTGTCACCCGTTTTGTTCTTAACTACGGGGAATACTATCGTCCGCATGAGCGGTTCCGGCAAATAGGAGTGACCTAGACACAGAGTGAAAAATAGTGACAAAACTCTAGGCAGATGGACTCCCGCATGTTTAAGCGTAGGCCACACCGGCAGCTAGCGGGCGGGCGGGCTAGGCGGGCGAACTTCGTTTCACCTCTTCCGCTCATCAGAAGTGAGGATTTTTTAATATTGTTTCCTCGCAACTGTTTGTATATTGAATAATTAATAAAAAATCTATGTGGGTATTTCAATTTTTTTTTCTTTTCTACCAACTACTTTTTTATTTAATTTTTTTTAAATTTATTTTCGAAATTATACATTTTTTCCCTCTCCTGTAATAGTACATTATTACACTAGGTTATAGGTTCAAACACTATGATTATTTTTTTACCACCAAAGAAGCACTACCCTTATTTTTCGTGGACCTAGAGCCGAATAAAAACAATAAAGAAATATTTAAACTAAGATATCTAAGTCACATGAAAGTGACATTTGAAGCTCCATATAAGAAAAAAGAAGTAATGCAATGCAAAAGATGCCAGAGGTTTGGACGGCTCAGGCGCAAAACGTCTCTTTCGCAAAATGTCCCCAGGGGGGTTACCATGACATTCAAAGTAAGATTGTTTTAATCTTGTTTTAGTGTGGGTAAGAGATGGCGCTAGACAACCTGTATAGATGTGTCTCTTATCCACACTGAAACAAGATTAAAACAATCTTACTTTAAACGTCATGGTCTAGGCCCTGGTCGTAAAACGTCTCTTTCGCAGAATGTCTCTTTCGTAAAATGTCTCTTTCGCAGAATGTCTCTTTCGCAGAATGTCTCTTTCGCAAAATGTCGCGCCAGGGACTTAAGAATAAAATTTGATTTTCAAAACAAAAAATCATTTATTAAAATTATAGTGCAATTATGATGTTAAAATTTTGGTACTTAAATTTATTTAAGAATGTATTCCAAATAAAAACAATATCAATAGGTATCAAACATTTTACACACATTCAAAATTTAGATCAAAAGAATCAATACTGTTAGTAAACATATCCACAGATAATATAATAGGAGCTATTACTAATAGTAACTAAACATTAACTAAGTATTGCAAATGAAAATATTTTTTTATACCATTTTTAAAATGATTAAAAAAATATATATTTAATATTAAAATGTCAAATAAATAAATTTTGTCATTATAATTTACTTGAGTTATTATCAAGAATAGCGAAAAAACAATTTTTTAATCATTTTCGTAAATTATTAACATAACATTATTGATAAAAAGAAAATATAAATATATGACATATCAAATGAAATTATGTCTTAATTGTGACACTGAAATTAACTTTTGTTATCATTTTCATAAACGATAAAAAAAAATGTTCGCACTAAAATAAACCTTTTTTTAATTAAAATTTGCTATAAAAATTATTATTTTCGTAAATGATTGTACTTGATTGTAATACTGAAAAACAAAATATAAATGTACTTATTTTTATTCAGGAATGTACATTACTTGCTAATGAAGAATTGTAAATCAAAATAAACATTGATACCTACTCAGCAAAAAACCTAAATTTAGCTATTTGAAAATTTGTAAAAAAATAATCTTTTTTAGGGTTCCGTAGTCAACTAGGAACCCTTATAGTTTCGCCATGTCTGTCTGTCCGTCTGTCTGTCTGTCCGTCCTCGCTTAATCTCTGTGACCGTTAGCACTAGAAAGCTGAAATTTGGTACCAATATGTATATCAATCACGCCGACAAAGTGGTAAAATAAAAATGTTAAAAAGGAAATAAAAAGGAAAAAAATGTTTTATTAGGGTAACCCCCCCTATATGTAAAGTGGGAAGTGATTTTTTTTTTCAACCCTAACGTGTGATATATTGTTGGATAGGTATTTAAAAATGAATAGGGGTTTACTTAAATCATTTTTGATAATGTCAATAATTTCGGAAATAATCGCTCCAAAAGTAAAAAACAATGTGTGTGTGTCCCCTCTAACTTTTGAACCATAAGTTTAGAAAATATGAAAAAAATCAGAAAAGTAGAACTTTATAAGGACTTTCTAGGAAAATTATTTTGAACTTGATGGAAAGAACAGTTTTTGAACAAAAAAAACAAAAGGGTTCTACAAAATAATTTCTGGACTAAGTTTTTAGTATAATCGTATATGCAAGCATTTTTTTAAACTCATAAGGGGGTACACTTATTGTCACGGACGGGAAACTACGGAACCCTACACTGAGCGTGGCCCTACACGCTCTTGGCCGGTTTTTTTAAGAATTGTGGAAGCGTCAGTTCCTTACGCTCAGCCTTTAAATTGTACCAAAATATTATTTTTAACTGTAACAAAATATTTATTTTTTATTTAGAAAACATTCTTAAGTAAATTTAAGTACCAAAATTTTAACATCATAATTGCACTATAATTTTAATAAATGATTTTTTGTTTTGAAAATCAAAATTTTATTCTTAAGTCCCTGGCGCGACATTTTGCGAAAGAGACATTCTGCGAAAGAGACATTCTGCGAAAGAGACATTTTACGAAAGAGACATTCTGCGAAAGAGACGTTTTACGACCAGGGGACATTTTGCGAAAGAGACGTTTTGCGCCTGAGCCGTTTGGACATACCAAAAATCAGTGCTATAGACCATTTAGATGTGTGAAGTGTGGCAATGATCATTCTACTTCCTTATGCACCAAAACACCAGATACACAGGCAACATGTGCAAACTGCCAAGAAAATCATCCAGCAAGCTATAAAGGTTGCACAAAATATAAACAATATAAGGAAAGAATATTTAAAACCAAACCAAAGATAAAAGAAAATCCAAACCATGCTGCAAAAAACGAAAATCCAAATCATGCTGCTAAAGTGAACGAAGAAATAGAAGAAACAGCAAAACCAAAGCTAAGACAAAATAACCATAAAGTAAAAAGAAACTACGCAGATGTGACAAAAGATCGATCAATCCAGGATCTACCCGAATCAGAAAACTTTCCAGACAGATTAGAACTAATGTTCACCAAATTTCAACAAATCATGATTAACATGATGGATAAAATGATGGATCGTATGATCCAGCTAGTCTCAAGTCTAGTAACAAAATGATTAACACCCTCCGAGTAGTAACTTGGAACGCCAACGGCTTGACGGAACGTCGTCAAGAGTTTCAAACATTCCTTCATCAAGAAAAAATTTACATAGCATTAATTTCTGAAACCAGATTCACCGATAAATCTCACTTTAACATACAAAGTTACTCAACATATACAACCAACCATCCGTCTGGTAATAGCCACGGTGGAACTGCAGTAATAGTAAAAAATAATATTAAACATTACGAACTGGAAAAATACTACACAGATAAAATACAAGCTACATCAATAAAAGTAGTTGTTAATGAAAAAGTAGAGACAACATTGTCTGCGATTTATTGTCCACCAAGACACAAGATAGCTAAAGATGATTACAATAAGTATTTCTCTACCCTGGGCTCCAGATTTATTTGCGGAGGGGATTGGAACGCAAAACACAATTTTTGGGGCTCAAGATTAATCACATATCGTGGAAGACAACTGTATAGCACAATACAGGACCTAAGACTCGATTGCATGACTTCAAGAGAACCTACATACTGGCCAACAGATAGCAATAAAATACCAGACTTACTCGACTTCTACATTACGAAAAATATCAGTCAAAACTACATGACTATCCAAACCTGCACTGATCTATCTTCCGACCATACACCAGTCATATTGAATGTAAGTACGACGGTGGTAATGGTGCAACCAGAAAAAAGAATTTACAACAAAGGTACAAACTGGAAGATGTACCAAGACAAAATCACAACAGAGCTTAAACTGATAAACCCATTGAAAACAGCTGAAGATATAGAAATTGCTATTGAAAGCCTCAATAAAATGATACACGAAGCGGCTTCAATCTCCACAAAAATGCGAAAAAAATTACCCCTAACACTCAACGAATATCCTAAATCTATCAAAGACAAAATAATGGAATGTCGCAATCTAAGAAAACAATGGCACAGAACTAGATATCCCGCAGACAAAACTTTGTTCAACAGATCGTCAAACGAACTAAAAGAACTCATCAAAAGTTTTACCAATGACAACCTCCAAGCATTTCTCTCTAACTTAACTCCAAGTACAGACACAAATTACTCTCTATGGAAGGCAACACAAAAAATCAAACGTCCTAAGAACCAGATCCCCCCCATTAAGAAAAACAATGGAGACTGGGCAAGATCAGACAAAGAGAAGGCTTCAATCTTTGCTGAACACCTAAGCAAAGTATTTCAACCATTTCCCGAGTTGAAACCTGAACATACCGCTGATATAAAAAAATATCTGGAAAGTGCAGAACAGATGTGCCTCCCGATAAAATACACGACCCCTTCCGAAGTAGCTAGGGAAATAAAACTCCTCAAGGATGGAAAATCACCGGGACACGATAGTATAGATAGCATTCTTTTAAAAAATTTGCCAAAAAAGGGGGTGGTAGCAGTTGTCAACATTTTCAATGCGTGTCTTAGACTTAACCACTTCCCAGGACAATGGAAGATAGCGCAAGTGATAATGTTGCCCAAACCCAACAAACCACCTAATGAAGTTACCTCATACCGACCTATAAGCCTTTTACCACTAATTGGCAAACTATTCGAGAAGATCATACTAAATAGAATGAGGCCATACCTCGATGACATCATTCCCGACCATCAATTTGGTTTTCGAGAAAATCACGGAACGATTGAGCAAGTTCACCGCATCGTAGACGTTATAAGTAGATCTCTGGAGGAAAAAAAGTATTGCTCTGCAGTCTTTTTAGATATCAGCCAGGCCTTTGATAAAGTATGGCATGAGGGTTTGCTATATAAAGTCAAGAAGTTGCTCCCTCACTCATTTCTCCATATTATCAAGTCCTATCTCACTAAACGATGTTTTGAAGTAAAATTTCACGACGAACTTTCCATCTTGTATGAAATCAAATCAGGAGTACCGCAGGGAAGCATACTCGGCCCGGTTCTATACACCATATTTACTGCTGACCTACCAACAACAGATAAGACTACGGTAGCAACGTATGCAGATGACACAGCACTGTTATCCTCACACATAAACCCTGTAACTGCATCAGAAAACCTTCAACATCATCTCAACAAAATAGAAGAATGGCTTGAAATTTGGAGAATCCACGCCAATCAGAGCAAATCAACACACGTAACCTTTACTCTTAGGAGAGACACGTGTCCACCAGTGACACTTCACAATGAAGAACTCCCGCAAGATGACAATGCCAAATACTTGGGCATGCATTTAGACAGAAGGCTGACGTGGCAAAAACATATATGGACAAAGCGAAAACAATTAGATTTGAAATTACGCAGCATGTACTGGTTAATAGGACGCCACTCACAAATGACCACACACAGTAAATTGACAGTATACAAAGCCATCCTAAAACCTATATGGACATACGGTATCCAGCTCTGGGGTACAGCCAGCAACAGTAACATAGAGATTCTGGAAAGATTTCAAACAAAAACACTGAGAGCCATTTTTAACATCCCATTTTACATCAGTAATAAACTTATATACCTTGACTTAAAACTACCAACCGTCAAACAGGAGATATCAAAATACAGCAACGCCTATCAAAAAAGGCTCTCTGGACATAAAAATGAGCTTGCCCTCAGATTGAGTGGAGATCAAAGCCTTCAATACAGGAGATTGAAAAGACACAGTGTTCCAACTCTACAAAGTAGATTTACCAGGATGGAATGAGACACCCAACTGAGCAGTGTCCCTCCAAGCTAAAAACCATAAGCAGATAAATAATATATCGGACAAACTAGTGGCTTATTGTTTTGTACAACAGATTGCCGTGACGCAGAAAAGAAGAAAAAAAAAAAAAAAAAAATTTGCGAATATATTTCAGTTAACCTTTCAAAACGTATGTATAACCATAACATGTATGATACATGTATTGACGTTGAAGCAAATACGTTTTTGTCACTTTTTTGGTTAGTTTTGTTCAAGTTTTGCATAAAACTTTAAGTTTCGTCTTCACAACTTGATTCAGGTATAAACAACAAACGGAAACAGGTCTACTTACGAATACCTAAGTTTTATAACCCAGGAGCAGATGAACAGTTGTGTCGGCGAATCGCTCGCCGGTGAAAGGTTCTGTCGATGTAATTTTCAAAAGTGAATCGTTCTGTCGGCGAATCGTTCGTCATTGAAAAGTTCTGTCGGAGAAAAAATGAATAGTGAATCGTTCTGTCGACGAAACGTTCGTCATTGAAAAGTTCTGTCGGAGAAAAAATGAAAAGTGAATCGTTCTGTCGGTGAACCGATCAACGGCGAAACGAATGTCGGAGAAATGTTTCAGAATCGTTTAAAGTCGACCAAAGGGCAATGGAAAGGATTTTGCTTGAAGTTTCCTTGCGTGATTACATCGGAAATGAAGATATCCGCAGGAGAACCAAGATTTCTTGGCCTGTTTGGCAACAAGGTTTGTACAATAAAACTTTAAGATCTGTGACAACTGGGTCTCCTTTTTTCTTTTCAAGCCTGATACTTTCATGACGCATCACTTTTAGATTTTGTTAAAATTTGACGTCGTATGGATCTTATCGTGATTTCCAAGTTATGTCTGCATATTTGTGATAGATGGAACATAAATAGCGTCATATTTTTTATGCCACGTTCGATGGCAGCATGATGATGCTATCCACTTTCATCTGCTTATGCTCATGTTCTAGACATTAGTGGAAAATAACCACATTATTCACAGCAGCAAAGTTGGCTAGAGCATTTAGCTACTAATACTGCATTCTACTTTGATACTTGTCTGTCACTCTAAATAATGTTAGGTTTGAATTGAATTGGCATCTAATATGCATCTAACAAAAACTGATGCCTGACCCTGTCTGAGTATCAGAGTTGACTTCGGAAAAGCTTGCGCCTTTATTAAGGACATACTTTCACAAAACATACAAGATGCATTTTCCTTCATCTGCCTCTTATTTAATTGTTTTTCCTCAGCTGATGATATTTTTATTGCCGTTCCGATATTTGTTTAGTATCTGTTATTGCGAACTGCATTTTACGTTGACACCTTGTAACTCGCGCACTAGTGAGCTCAGGTTGATACTTTTTCTTTGTGGGTTGTCAACTGTAGAAAAAATTGTTCGAGTGACATTTTCTGTTTATTACGAGTTATCAATAGGAAGATTTGGCGCTTATTTTAAAAATGTTTGATGTACTTAACTCATTTTTTGTGTGCGTGTGGATTGAGTGTTCTTTTTTAAAAGTTCATTATATTTATACGAAATCAAGAAAGGATTTAGGAAATAATTGTGATAACTTCATGGTGAAGATAAAATAATTGTGAAATCGATGGAAAAAAAGTAGTGGACCTTTAACTGGAACACTCAATCCTCTAACCTGAGTAAATACTACACTCTCGTATCTCGAAATATACTAGATATATGTTTAACATTTGTATGTGGTTTAATTGTGTTGCATTAGTGAAAACTATTCGAAAAAATTCAATTGATTTTAACGTTCAATTTGGAATTTACGAAGGTTTATTTAGAACACTCAATCCTCTTATGGTGCGGTACGAGTGTTCCTAAATTCTGCAATTTTGGCTTAATAAAGTCTTAATATTCTTACTCTGTTTTACGTGTGTAACACAGAGTCAATTGTGAAACCAAAACCTGGGCGTAAAACATAATAGTTAAAGAGAAAATAGAAAAAATCCAATCCCCTCAATGTCCCGTATGAATGTTCCATATTTTAGCGTTTATTTACTCAACCCGAACTTGTATACACATGAAAGCTACATCAGAAATTGTGAAAATTTTATCACTAAAGTTTAAAATGTTTTATATTTTGGAGAGTGTTTTATTTTAACAGTTATCAAGTTTAATGTATTTTTAAAGGAGAAAATTTTGTAGGGTGACATAATTTTGTCGGACTTTTTTTGACATTCAGTCAAACAGGAATCTATACCTACCTATATATAAAAGGAGAAACTGACTGACTGACATAATAACGCCCAAATGAAACCACTGGGTCTAGAAGCATGAAACTTTGCACAAGGTTTCCTTTCATGATATAGGCAAGCACTAAGAAGGGGTTGGAAATTAAACCTTCGAGAGGATAAAAAGGAAGAATTTAGTTGTATGCAAAATCTCATTCCGTGTATATGGAACTTAGTAATCAAAGTAAATAATAAAGGTTGTCATTATATGTTTTCAGAACTACACCCAGTAGAACAATTTAGGGGGTTTATATTTCTATTTATCTATCAGTGTCTGGTTTCTGTAGTTTAGTCCTATGTGGATCACAGTACGTGGACCATGGCGGCCATCTTTTAGCGAGCTTTTTTCATCCAGCAATCCTTTCTCCAAATGATAAATTAGGCCTCTCAGGTTTTTCAGGGCATCTGTAAGAGAATTCAGGGATTCTAGGCTTCGTATGGGTAAAAGATTTGTGTTTAATTGTAGCAAAAAAAAAAAAAATTTAAAGCGAAAAAAAAAGTTTAAATATTTTTATTTTTGTATGAAAATGTGATGAACTAAAATATTATAAATTTTTAAGTCAAAGAACAAAAGTTGGTTGTTTATGATGTTAGGAACATAGTCCTGAGAGGTTGCTAGTGTTTTACAATAACCCTATATACCTAGAATGGAAAATAAAAAAATGATTTCACACAATATCAAGTGGTGTTACTTTTTGGTACCTATTAGAACGGGATAAATCAGTTTTTTTTTTTTATGATTACAGAGAGATCCATAAAAAGCTTTTGTAAATAAATGTTATGTAATTCTTAAGTTTTATACAAAAAACCTTTATAACTTCCAGATAAGTACGAGTATCTATAAGTAAGGAGATAACATTATAATTTTATTGTTATTAAGATATGTTACATTTTTACGTTGTGTGTAAGTGTAATTTATTGGCTGTCTAAGTTTTATTAAATAACTAGTGACCCGCCCCAATTTCCTGCAGGTGGTATAAATCTTATACATTCTCGGCTTGTCTTTTTAATAACATACATATATTATATTCACTTAAACTTCCCTCAAGAGTCTATTACGGCGGCTGAACGGATGAACTTGCACGGGCTGGGGCTCAAGGTCATCAGATAGGACCAGAACCCTTCTGTGGTATCTCAAAGAACCAGACCATGCAGACCCTTAAGGGCAACTTATTTGGCGATTCAAAAAAGCACTGGTTGGTACCACCAGGTCTGCTACACGCCAAATCTCTCATAGAAGGCTACTCACAAAAACGAACTGCCGAGCTTCTTGAGCTTAGCAGGACGAACATCTGTGCGATAGCCCGCGCCTTAACCGGCCACTGCAAACTAAACAGGCACCAATTTCACATGAAACTGAGTGACACTGATGTTTGCCGGTATTGCAATCAGGAGAGGGAGACGCCTATGCACCTTTTGTGTGAATGCGGGCCCCTTATCCAAAAACGCAGTGTCCATCTGGGCCGACACACTATTCGCCCGGAGGAGATTAAAACTCTAAAAGCTAGGAGTATTCTAAATTTCTTGGAAGCCTCCGGGCTAAAAGAGTTACTCTAACAAGGTGGCGAGTCACAATAGATCTTTTAGGTCGCAGTGACTACATCCCCTACACTATGGGTGATGCATAGCCCCTTATCTTCTAAATAATAATAATAATGATTACGGCGGCAATTAGTTAAAACCAGATATAAATCCGTTTTTAAGTTTATTGCGATTATACAAACACGCTACGCGATGGGCGACTTTGTTTTTTGTTTTTTTGTAAAGAACATTAAAATATAACTCTTTCATAAAACTTATTATCCTGTTTTTCTTTTCTGTCTTTATAATTTTGTTAGGCCTACATTCTTACTAAAATTTATTTTATTTTGGACGCAAACAGATCCTTAAACTCCATACAATTTCTATGTTCTGAAAAAAAAAAAAAAAAAACTATCGGTTTTATCTTGTAAGAGCGATAGTTTTTTCTCAAAACATAGTACTTTACTGTTTTTTTTTTGTTTTTTTTTTTGCTTTGTATACACACAATCACATTTAAACAGAAGTTATCTGGAAGTGGTAAGGTTTTTAATCCACATATAATATGTTAAGTCAGTCACAACAATGTCGATTTCCGACGTATCTATATAAAGTCCGTTTCAGCATATCTTTGGTGTTTCCATGTTATAAATATTTCTTAATATTACGTGTTCATGGTTACCCTACACGGTTTTCTCTCTTAGAAATATAATAATATTGATTACTATTGAAATTAAACACTCTCCAAAATATAAAACATTTTAAACTTTAGTGATAAAATTTTCACAATTTCTGATGTACCTTTCATGTGTATACAAGTTCGGGTTGAGTAAATAAACGCTAAAATATGGAACACTCATACGGGACATTTAGGGGATTGGATTTTTTCTATTTTCTCTTTAACTATTATGTTTTACGCCCAGCGGGCCTATTACGACCTCTTAATTCCAGTCAATTTACGCCGTAAAATGAACTGACTTGCTTATCCGTATTATGACATCTTATTGCCAGCCAGTCAGTAGTCACGTGACACTTGACCGTCTTCTGCACGGATATTGGCTGGGAATTCCGTATTATGAGCACCAAACTGACATTTTGTAGCTTGCTAAAGTGTCAAAAATTGTGACAAACTAGCCAGTCAGTTTACGCCTGTTTTTAGTAACTTATAGTGAATTGTTTTGACTTTTTATTATATTTGAATCTATTTGATAGTTAAATAAAACTTTAGATATGTGTGATGAGTTGATAATCTTCGAATTTCTCGAAAGTGATGCATTTATAGTTTTAGAAATGATCGAAGTTTGTAATGTTCGCGATCCCGATTACGTAATTGTAAACTGATGTTTACCTTTTTTGTTTTGTGTCCAATTCTCACCATTACTGTATTTTTAGTTAAAACTTACCTAAAAATGATAATATAGCAGTTAGATTGACAGTTGGTATAATATTGGGTGAGAAATTGAAAGATTTGTGTTTCAGAATATGACCAACATTGTATCTTTTGCAGTTTTTGTTCTAGAAACTTTTTTATGTGTTAAGTTATGCAAAAGATTATTGTTTTATATGAATGTAGACATCATAACGAGTATTTTGATGTGCATATTGTATATATTATGTGAAAGAATAAATAAATATGGCATCCGAAAGGGCTCGGCTGAAGCGAAACTAAAAGTAAAATAAGTCTAAAAATCATAGTTCCCGCGGACGTAAAGTTTCGGGGTATATAGCGGAACCCCTAGGAACCTTTTCGTCGAAAACGTGTTTTATTGATCCTCTTCGATACCCGCTGTGAGATGCTGCTACGTTCCCCATTAGTCGAAAACGTACGCATTCAGGGGTGCGTGGTGGCGTACGAGACCAGCGCAACGAGCAACGTACGCCAAAAATCGGGTTGAACTGTCCCGAGGGCTCGGTAGCCAAAGGGTACTGCCCGCTACCGTCACCGCCTCCTAACAGGGGCCAGTCCACCACACCGTAGGTTATCGGATGTTTACGTCTGGGCTCAGGGTGGCGCAGCACTTCAACACCGTCACCGCGGCGACCACCATGCCGATCCCGTGACGTCCTAGCACTCCAACGCCATCGCTAACCGGGATGCCAATCCGATGATATCACCCTTACACAGCACAGCGATCGCCAAGCTAACATATTTTTGTTAAAAAGTTTTGTTCAAGTTCATACACACGCTTACCCTTAGTTCCGAATTACGTCTAAAGCGAATATATCGCAAATCCGACCAAATGTAATAGTCACAAAATATAAAGACTATCAAGTACTATTTGTGACTTTGCGCGTTGGTCAGATTCGCAATATAATCGCTTTTGACGCAATTCGGAACACGGGGTTAATTTTGTTTTTGCCGGGTCCTGACTTATTCTAGTACGTTCAGAAATGAAGTATATGAGACAATGCTCTATTTTCCACTTTATGACATTGTATTTACGGAAATAACACATAATTCGTTTTTAAACTCGTTGTTAATTTAGATTTCTGTTATAAAATTATATTAATTTCATCATAAACAATATTTCATACAAAAATTTAAAAACCGTAAATACCGGTAACCTTTGTTTTTATGTTTTCGAACGCAATCTTTCAAAGCAGTGCAAACCAGCCACAGACAACTGTCCAGGATGATTCCAGTCAGAATGACGTACGTCATAATACGAAAAAGAACAAGGCAGTTTACGGCCGTAAACTGACTTGCCTGGAAACTGACTGGATTTTAAAACGGTCGTAATAGGCCCTCAGGTTTTGGTTTCACAATTGACTCTGTGTTACACACGTAAAACAGAGTAAGAATATTAAGACTTTATTAAGCCAAAATTGCAGAATTTAGGAACACTCGTACCGCACCATAAGAGGATTGAGTGTTCTAAATAAACCTTCGTAAATTCCAAATTGAACGTTAAAATCAATTGAATTTTTTCGAATAGTTTTCACTAATGCAACACAATTAAACCACATACAAATGTTAAACATATATCTAGTATATTTCGAGATACGAGAGTGTAGTATTTACTCAGGTTAGAGGATTGAGTGTTCCAGTTAAAGGTTCACTACTTTTTTTCCATCGATTTCACAATTATTTTATCTTCACCATGAAGTTATCACAATTATTTCCTAAATCCTTTCTTGATTTCGTATAAATATAATAAACTTTTAAAAAAGAACACTCAATCCACACGCACACCATTTTTTGACTGGCCTGTTGGTCTAGCGGTTAGTGACCCTGACTGCTATGCCGGAGGTCGTGGGTTCGATTCCCACCCAGGACAAATGTTTGTATGATGAGCAATAATCATTTGGTATGTGTCTGGGTGTAATTTATCTATAATATGTATGTATTTAGAAATATATAAGTATGTTTATCAGTTGTCTAGTACCCATAACACAAGCTCTGCTTAGCTTGGGACTAGACGGCGTTGTGTGATAGTTGGATGGATGGATTGTGTGAAAAGTGATATGAAAGAAAAGGGAATTAGTGATAGTTTGACGGGTGACAGGACAGAATGGAAGAAGAAAACGTGTTGCGCCGACCACAAGTAATATGGGATAAGGGCAGGAAGAAGAAGAAGAATTATTATTTTGCGAAAAAATGTGGGTTACGAGTTGTCAACGTATGACCATCGATATTATTCCTGATTTCTTTTTTTTTTATATAGCCTCTTTTTGTAATGTGAATGTGAGAACACTGTTTATTCCACGAACTCTTAGACCACTTAATATTACGACTTACTTTGTTTTTTACTAAGATAATTTTTATTGTGCTTTCGTGTACAATATTTGACTGGTCTACACTGTTCTTATATAATATCTATCAATATTGTAATACCAACCACTTTTTTTAAAAAGAGTAACCATGGAGTTTCTTGCCGGTTCTTCTTCATAGGTAACGACCAATTTGGATCCGTGCACTAGCTTCTGACGTTTTATAAGTGCCCATGTAGGCCTATATGAAATAAAACATTTTTGACTTTTATCTCACAGATGGTGTAAAAAGTAGAGTATACTATGTATAATATCGGCCTCTAACAAAGCATCGATTTTTTAGAATAATAATTCATTAATAAATTGATAGAGTTAAATGCTGCAAAAAATATTCAAATATCGAGAAAATACCCTTTAAAGTTTTGTCTCTATTCACCCTTAAGTCTCTATTCACCCCATTTTACTGTATGCGACACGGGGATAAAGCTGTCTTTGTCTTGGGCGGCATGAATTCCTCACTTCACTCAGGTTTCCTTATTAACCCCTTTAACTCCCTCGCAACGCTCGGGAGTTAATTTTATGAATCCCTCACTATCATTCGGGATTAAAATCAGCAACATTCGTTTTGTTCGGAATTCAATATGCCGCCCGCAACTTAAAGACACTGCTTTATCCCCTAGTCACATAAATTACTATTTTACACCACCTGCTCGATAATGTCGTTTTACACGTCATACAAACCTCACTTAAAGTAAGCCATTATATGCCTAGGGAGATAATGCAGTATGGCCGATCCCTAGGGAATAATGAGATTTGAATTTGGAGCATCAAGAATCGTCAACATTGTGAATTAAAGTGTAGGCGCATCGAACAAGTTGACTCGAAATTCAAACCAAAGAGTATGCAATTACTATGATTCTAACTGGCCACTAACAAAAAAAAGAAAATAGAATAAAACGTACGTACTGACGACACGGGAGCATTATAGAAAATTGAAACTATAGAATCTTGGAGTAGTGAATTTTGATTGTTTGATGAACTTGTAAATATAATACTTATATTTCTCTGATATATAATTTGGTCGACCAAATTGTCTTTTAATTATCTCACAGATGGTGTAAAAAGTAGAGTATGCAACACGGGGATAAAGCTGTCTTTGTCTTGGGCGGCTTAAATTCCTCACTTCACTCAGGTTTCTTTATTAACTCCCTCGCGATGCTCGGGAGTTAATTTTATAAATCCCTCACTGTCGTTCGGGATTAAAATCAGCAACCTTCGTTTTGTTCGGAATTCGACATGCCGCCCGCGACTTAAAGACACTGCTTTATCCCCTAGTCACATAAACTACTATTAACTACTTTAGAGCAAAATTGGCACGTCTGATGATGATAGGACTCTTTGTAACTTTCCTTATCGGGACGCTTTTGAGGTTGACGTAATCAGTCCAGGGCCCCAAGATTGCTATTACAATGGTGTCAGAATGGTCTATCATTGATTTCCTATTTGTTGATTTTGAATAAGTCTGGTAATTTACTAATATAATGGCGTCATTATGACTTTCCAATGATTCACCACTGCCACTCCATTGAAAGAAGTAGGATAGAATGGTAATCTCGTACATATTTACAAAAGAATGTCTTACGTAGGTGGTAATCTGCAAAAATTTTGACAGTTCTTTTGATCGGTGACCTACCATTAGATCGTCATTGTGCAGTCATTGCTTTTAATAAGCTCGATATTGTCAATTTTACCGCAACTCTATTACGAGACCATTGACCGATCAATGATCGATCATTATGAATTAGCAGTTTAAGAACTTTTAGCAAAATGACAATGGGATCGTGTTGGAATGATGATTTATAAAAAGGGTAGTATTTAAACGAGTGACTGTAAATTAATATTTTAAGTGACAAAAATAATTATTTTGGGTTATAGAAATAATAAGTGACCGACTGACTGCGAGTGACGAGGAATCAATAGAACAGCGACTTACAAACTTTAATTTGAGTTACTTAAAATACAAAATGAGAAGCTTCATAATATTTGAGTGACCTAATATTTGTTTGAGTGTCAATGTTTTGTCCTGCATTTTTTTCCAGATTTGGCCAATGATTTATTTATACGCGGCATTTTATCTTAAATGAAGTGTTTCGAATGTCCTAAATATAAATGTACACAGTATCGAATGTCCTAAATACCGATATTTATGTATTATGTATGTCACAAGGTAATTTGATAATCCGGATATTGCGAAAACCCGAATAATTAAAAAATGGTGAAATAAAATCTGCGAGCAACTTGGTCGTAGCGTTCGCCGGCCGCTGCCGCGGCACCGCTCGCTTCGCTCACTCGGCTCACGCGCAGTAGGTCACAGTTCTAACCTAACCTAACCTAACCTATTTCACCCAGTTCAAATGATGAATCTACCTACGACTAGATAATTAGACAATGATGAAAACATTAGCGTAAATTCCTTATTTAAAACCTCATTTTTATTTCTAGTCGCTCACTTATTATTTTAGTCGCTCACATACTAATTTAATCGTTTAACTAGGATTTCAATAACCCACTTTTAGTAAGCTCGTTCTGGATTTTATTGTTAATCAATATTTGTTGTTAGTTTAGTTAATGTGTCGCTTACTCAAATTCACACCGCTCAAGTTATTAAAACAGTATCTCATCATCAGTCGCTAAGTTTTTTTTTTGTCGCTTGTTTTATAATTCCCCTTATAAAAATAGCAGACTATCAGGGGTCCCCTGACTGTATACAAGATTCGTGCTGTAAGTGCTGTTAATATACTACCACAGTCGATTGCTTCAAAATTAAGACATGTCAATTTTTTTCCTATTCCTAGCGCGTAGAGCTAATAATAATAATAAAAAAAACGTACAAGTCGACATGTCAATGTGTTCCCGCCAGCCACGGAATTAATGTGCGTAAGTTTCATGGTGCTATTAAATATTCTCAAGAGCATTTTTTTTCTCATTTGTTTATGGTTTGCCGCAAAAAACCCAATTGTGTGTTAAGCTCGCTTGTATACATCAGCTGTCCTATTTTTATTGTTTTATAGGAGTTATATGTGTACATAAAGATTAAGAAAAATATGAAAAAATATTTATTCCCATTAATCTATATGATAAACTAAACCATATGTACTATAGTATTTTACTGCAGTCAGTGGTGTTTGAATGCCAAAAGCCGTCTTCGAAATGCTACTGAATCCCGACTTTCTTTTTGGACGGCGATTTTTTTTTTTGGATTTCGGTTTCGATTGGTTCATTCTAGATTTTGGCGATGGTGATAATACTCTCTCACGCACATCTCCATGAAAACCATCTCCACAACACATATTTTTTTTGCATTTCAGTTTTGATTGCTTCATTCCAGTTTTTGGTGATGGTGATAACACTCTCTCACACACATCTCTGTGAAGATCATCTCCACAACATATATTTTTTCTTCTTGCTAAAACTTTTAAAGCCTCAAAGAAGTTACACGGGTCTGTCAATAACTCGGCCTTTATTTGATGGTTTTGTGTTGTGTTAATATTAGGTAACGGACTCGAGTTTTTGTACTGAAATGTATCTGATTTATGTTTTTGAGCCGACGAAGTAGATCCCGCATTGCATTGCTTGTTCTTAAATTTTTCCTTTTTTTTTGGCATGTTGTTATTAGGTAACGGGCTCGTCTTGTTAGACTGCAATGTATCCGATTTAAATGTTCGCTTTATTTTTGACGATGAGGTAAGCAATTCTACATTGTCTAGCTTGTTCTTTAAACGGTTTTTATTTTTAGGAATGTTAGTTTTAGGTAATAGGCTCGCCTTCTCAGACTGAAACAAATCTGAAGTATGAGAATCTTCCACTTTGTTTCGCTTGTTTTTGAAAGTTTTTTTCTTTTTTGCCATAATAGTATTAACTAACGGGCTCGCTTTTTTGGACTGAAACAAAACTGATTTCAATATCCTCTTTCTTTTTGGCGATGTATGAGTATATTTCACCTTGGTTCGCTTGTTCTTGAAAGCTTTTTTCTTTTTTGACATACAGGTATTAGATAACGGCCTTGCCTTCTTGAAGTGAAATAAGTATGACTTAAGTTTCCGCTTACTTTTTGGACGTGAGGACAGTGAATCCATCTTACATTGCTTATTCTTCAAAATATTTTCGTTTTTTACCACGCTGGTTTTAGGTAAAGGGCTCATTTCTTTGGACTGACATGAAACTGATTTAAGTTTTATCTTTTTTTTTGGTAATATGGAAGGTGATTCAACCTCGATAACCTGGTGTCGTTGGTGTTCACGTAACCACCTATTCCATTCGTTCGTCTCTTCCCTCTCTTCTCTCCTCGCGCCGTTTTCGTCTATTCCTAGAGTTGAGTTTGCGTTCATAGTTTGTTCTATTTTCCTCATTTCTATTTGCACATCAATTATATTTTTTAATGAGTTTGTGGCGATTCTCTCTTTTTGCTCGTCATCTATTTTCAAAGGTACAATCGTTAATGGTTCGTGTCTTTCAGTCAGTCTCACTTTTGTATTCCTAGTTAGTAAGGACATAGAGTTTTTATTTTCTTGGTCTAATGGTTGTAATTTCTTTATAAATTTCATAGTTTCTTGGTGTTCAAAATTAGTGACAGCATTAAAAACATTTGACGATTTAGTATTGTCGGAAGCTGTATATTCAAAGTGTTTTGATGATTGTAAGACTCCTTCGTGGACGATTTTTTTGTTCCTTTTTTTTCGTAGGTAATTTTTTGTTCCATCCATATTCTCAAATTATCTCAGTACCGTTAAGGCATTGGGTCCGAACGGTCGATTTAAATAGAACAGTCAGTACAGATGCCAAATGTTTTCTATCACAATGCGAGATGGGCGAGGATGACAGGACACAGGTTGATTTGGTGACACTGAATAAAGAAAAAATATAATTAATATTTTTAGTTAAACTAGTTTAGGTACTCTGTGGGCTGGTAAATAAAATGACTGGACTACGTAATATAATATTTATTGTCCGACTGATACATAGGGCGGTTAGCGAGCAACTGCCCCTAACCGCTGACGTTACAAATTATACGTGCTTAGACAGACCCAACGACACCCCCTTCTAATATATATATATTAAACCTTTAAAAATAAAAAAATATAGTATACAATTCCAAACAAAATTATAACAATCAATATAATAGTTAACTCATAACTCTATTATACATCGTAATTATTCGTTCTTCGTACCGGTTGTGGTGAAACGCACTCAATTTCTGACGTTTTTGGACACTTTTGGTTTTCTTTGCACACATTTTACACACTGTTAAAACCAATGCCATTAAAATTATGGCTGCCATCACGGAGACTATGATTCTCAATACTTCCAGTTTGTATTCCATGTGGGACGTGGATGCTTGATTTGCCCCATTTTGGGCAATTACTACTTCTTGTTTCTTCTCTATCGAGTATGTCGTACCCATAGATTTATAAGAACATCCAGATGCCTAGTACGCGCTGTCCAAATGCTTCGAATTTAAAGACACCAAAATAGCGTCTTCGTTCGTTAGCCCCGCCCACAGGCCGCCATTACGCGACAGACGTTCAAAGCGCGTCTACGTTTTAACGCTGTTAAATATAATTGAAAAAACCGGCCAAGAGCGTGTCGGGCCACGCTCAGTGTAGGGTTCCGTAGTTTTCCATCCGTCACAATAAGTGTACCCACTTATGAGTTTAAAAAAATGCATGCCTATACGACTATACAACAAACTTGTCCAGAAATTATTTTGTAGAACCTTTTTGTCTTTTTGTACAAAAACTGTTCTTTCCATCAAGTTCAAAATAATTTTCCTAGAAAGTCCTTATAAAGTTCTACTTTTCAGATTTTTTTCATATTTTCTAAACTTATGGTTCAAAAGTTAGAGGGACGCATTGTTTTTTACTTTTGGAGCGATTATTTCCGAAATTATTGGCATTATCAAAAAATGATTTTAGTAAACCCCTATTCATTTTTAAATACCTATCCAACGATATATCACACGTTAGGGTTGAAATTTTAAAAAAAAATCACATCCCACTTTACATAAAGGGGGGCTACCCTAATAAAACATTTTTTTCCAATTTTTATTTTACCACTTTGTCGGCGTGATTGATATACATATTGGTACCAAATTTCAGCTTTATAGTGCTAACGGTCACAGAGATTAAGCGAGGACAGACAGACAGACAGACAGACGGACAGACAGACATGGCGAAACTATAAGGGTTCCTAGTTGACTACGGAACCCTAAAAATGGCTGTTTGTGCGGTGAAATCGTGTAAAAACTACACTCCAAAAAAAGACAAGGATACGAACATTACTTTTCACAGGTACCTAAGTTTGCAATTTTATGATGAATTTCTACGTATTTCTTTGAAAATATTACGAAAACTAAATAAAAACAAAACGACTCCATAATATTTGAGTATTGCCAAGGTACAGTATGAAATATTTTTACCCTTTTTTTGTGCTGCGATATTTAAATGCTGTAAAATGTTACGAAATCAACATTGTTATTAACAAAAAAAAATGATATCAATGGTTGCCAAGGATAGGAAATACTTTACCATCTCTTAAAATACTGCGATATTATTGAGTCAACAAACGGATTTGGAGCAAAACAATATTTCAGGTACGTTTGTTACGTTAACGTACGTAGGTATGTTTGTGTAGTGATAACTCTCAAAGCATATACTTGTATAGCAATATTTATAGCGGTACTAGAGTCCATCATCCGTAACCTCAACTGGGAGAAAGCCGGCATAAATATAAACGGAAATTACCTGAGCCATCTTAGATTTGCTGATGACATAGTTCTGCTATCTGAAAATACTAGTCAACTACAATTGATGATAAATTCTTTACACGAAGAAAGTCGTAAAGTAGGATTGGAAATCAACATTAAAAAAACGAGTGTTATGACGAACCATACTAAAATACCTATACACCTTGAAAACCTGCCCTTAACCTATGTTGATACCTACATTTATCTAGGAAAACAATTTTCATTCAACCGACACAACAACGAAAGAGAAATAGAGAGAAGAGCAAACATCACGTGGAAAAAATTCTGGAGTCTAAAAGAAATTTTTAAATGCGAAATGGCCATAAAACTGAAAAGCAAAATCATGAACACCTGCCTACTACCCTCACTAACATACGCCTGTCAAACTTGGAAATTTACTAAGAAAACAAAAAATAAGATCATAACAACACAAAGAAGCATGGAAAGAAGCTTTCTGAAGATCAGAAAGATCCAAAAAATCCGCCATACCAAAATCAGGCAAAAAACTAAAGTCATCGACGCTCTCAGTTATGCTCAGAAACTGAAATGGCGATGGGCTGGGCATGTGGCTAGACTTAACGACAATCGCTGGACTAAAATAGCAACTTCATGGTTAGGACCATCGGGCCACAGAAAAAGGGGTAGACCAAATACACGCTGGACAGATGACATCACAAAAGTAGCAGGTGTTCACTGGATGAGAGTAGCAGAAGACAGACAGCAGTGGTTGTCCCTGGAGGAGGCCTTCACCTTCGAATGAGAGGGGTTCTTGCAAAATTAGTTATTAGTTTTTTTTTTTATATTATTTTAAGTGTAAATTTATTGTGTGCAAGAAATAAAAGGCTTTTTTATTTTTATTTTTTTATTTATTTATTTTAACTCTCAAAGCAGTACAATACGCGGCAAATAAGTTGAACCATCGAGACGGTCGACTTTGAATGCGCAGTAACCGATTTTCGTGTTTCAATCGAAGTCCCGGCCACATGAGTAGATAAACCGTACAGAGGGAAAGCTTGCTAAGAACGTGTAATATTGTTACCTATTTTGGTAGGGTTGTCACCATAGGTGAAAACAAATTAAATGAAAAATTTGTTAAATAGTTTCATTATTCAGAAGGTTCAAAACAGGATAAGTAACTAATAAGATTCCAATAAGAATTAATAAAAAATTGCCAATTTATTTTAGTGAAACTGAAAATTTGTTTGTTAACTAAGTATTTTGAAAGATATTTTATCTATGTTATCGGTGTATGTTTTATGTAGCTGATTGGTGTTTTTGAGTCTAATATAGTACACCAGGAACAATAGATTTAAGATAGCATAGTTTTCGAAGTTATATATTCACGATCTCGATTACGTACTTAATTAATTGTAAACTGATGTTTACCTTTTTTGTTTTGTGTCAAATATTCACCATATCTTTAATTTTAGTTGAGACTTACCATTTTTGTTTTATAAAGTTTTTTATGTGTAAAGTTATAGTTTTATATAAAAGTAGATATACGCATTCAGGGGTGCGTGGTGGTGTACGAGACCAGCGCGACAGGCAACATACGCCAATCGGGTTGAACTGTCCCGAGGTCTCGGTAGCCGAAGGGTACTGACTGCTATCGTCACCACCTCCTAACGGAGGTTAATCCGTCACAAATTGTGTTATACTATTAAAACAAACATACACAGACACACTACTCACAAACTTTCCTCTTTACAATATTTGTATGATATTAAAAGTTTTTTGTTCATTCACACATGTTTACGAAAACCGTGTTATAAAATAAAATTATAACAATCTCCAAAAACTATCATAATAGGCACTCGGTATGAATGTAAAAGGCGGGTTTCATTTTGTACACATATATTAACTACATATTTACCTATGTCAATATGAATAAGAAAACTACCCGAATTTTCCCATATTTTGGGGTAATCATTTTGCGCTGGTATTAGAAAATGTCACGCACACAAACGCAGAAATGATAATAACACACTTGCGGTGGGCGGTCCGCACACACACGCATTATAACAAGTATTCAATTTGAACGTTGCGTTTTGTACTGTACACTCAATCTGGTTCTTATAAATCTATGGTCATACCCATATTGAGTAGGTTGCTCAGTTTGCTATTGCCACTCGGTTTACGAAATTAATTATGGTACTGGTAACCGTGCTTGCTTGCTGCAACCGCGCGTTGACGCGCGGTTGGAGCGTTCACATGACAGCATTTGTACGCACGGCCTTTTTTTTATGGTGGGAAAAATTATGCATTGACATCCCCTGCCCTTGGGCGGAGCGGTAGATAGTGTCAGACTCTTACTGACTAAAAGACCCACCCCGTTCCTTCTAGCCTTCATACCGGGGCTCGAGCGCCCTTTCGGATAACCTTGGCCCCAGTAGGCTTCGACCCGGCTGGGTCCCTGCTGTTGCTGACAACTCCTTGAGGCGCGCGGGAACAGTGCGCGCCGTCGACGACTTAGGCTTGGTCCGAACAGTTACCGGACGTCCGGACAGTGATTATTATTATACTTTAAAACAATATTATAGATAGTTATGAAGTCAAAATCCTCTAGGACATTAATATTCTGTGGTCAAAATGGCGGTGGTGTAATCCAACTGTATGTTGAAGTGTCACAGGCTGATATAGACTCATAGTACCTATAGGATCGTAATCCCAGCAGTGGCTGGGGCGTGAGCGCCTCATCCGATCGACCTCCTCTTTTACTAGCATTATTGTTTCGCAGAAGGAGGCGACCGCCTGCCACTCCTTTTCGATCTGGACCATGGCCTGTACTAAAGCCCGGCGTGAGAGATCGCCACCGCCACATGGACACAGCGATGCTCTGACCAAGCGGGGCACACTTCTACAGTGTGCTCCGCACAAATCCGGTGCAGGTACCTCCCGGACTTACCATGTCCGGTGAGAACCTGCGTCATGCGGAAAGTGAGGCCGCCGTGAGGTCTTTCCAGCCACGCCTCAAAGACGGGACTTACCGCCATAATTGTGACGTGCCCAGTACTGGGTTGCGATAGGTCACCATGAGATCCCGCCGGAACTCTTCCGCCACGCCACGACCTGTCAGGGCAGCGGCGTTGCATCTTCACGCGCAAATTGTTCATGCGTGCAAGGATTGTTGCCTCCAGATCTCATGGTGACACGCCAGCAAGAAGGCTCGCCGCTTCGCGGGAAACCAAACGGTATCTCAGCCATGACCTGAGGGTCACCTGAGAAACCGAGAGCCCAGCTGAACGCATGCCTGAGATGCGTTCAGCTGGGCTCTCGGTTTCTGACGCAACGACGGCGCACTATGGATTATCGTAGAACAAGAGCTGATCATAAATACTTTTTAGAAATGTTGTAAATTGCACATGTTTTTGGTCTTATTTTTTCATAAAGAACCATAGTATTATATGCAATTCGTTTTTATCAATTCAATATGAAACACATTGATAAAATTGCGTTAGAACTCAACAGTACGGAAATTCAACAAATTTAAACCCTTAAATCAGGTACGTTTAGAGTTAAATATTGAGCACTTGTTAAATAAGAACCATATAGTGTGTTATATATTTAGAAAGGATATTTTATATAAATTGTGAAACTGTATTTAGTTTCATAATTAATGATAAAAAAAACCGGCCAAGTGCGAGTCGGACTCGCCCATGAAGGGTTCCGTAGCAGCAAGTAACATAATATATAAAAGTTCTTGTTATGTGTTGTAACTTTGATCGATATTTTAATAATAGTGTATTTTTTTCGGTTTATGACGCATTAAAAAAAAACTACTTACTGGATTTCGTTCAAACCAATTTTCGTTGGTAGTTTTTATAGTAATGTATATCATATATTTTTTTTAGTTTTATCATTCTCTTATCTTAGAAGTTAGAGGGGGGGGGGACACACATTTTACCACTTTGGAAGTGTCTCTCGCGCAAACTATTCAGTTTAGAAAAAAATGATATTAGAAACCTCAGTATCATTTTTGAAGACCTATCCATAGATACCCCACACGCATGGCTTGGATGAAAAAAAAAATTTTGAGTTTCAGTTTTATGTATGGGGATCCCCAAAATTTATTGCTTTTTTTCTATTTTTGTGTGAAAACCTTAATGCGGTTCACAGAATACATCTACTTACAAAGTTTCAATAGTATAGCTCTTATAGTTTCGGAAAAAAGTGGCTGTGACATACGGACGGACGGACAGACAGACAGACAGACAGACAGACAGACAGACATGACGAATCTATAAGGGTTCTGTTTTTGCCATTTGGCTACGGAACCCTAAAAATAACTGTTATAATTATTTACGTAAAAAGCTAGAGAAAAACAAATTGTTATAACTTCAACGAGACTTTTAGTAGTTAGCTAAGCTTGCCTAAGTTCTAAATTTGATCTTATATCCTGCGCAAGGTATCTACCTGGTATATGCAAAAAGAAAATCTTGCGCATATTTGCGCTTTTTGGTGTTATGAAGCATCATGTGATAAAATATCCCAAATGAATTTTCACAAAAACTAAATAGATGACTATTGTATATGGTTCCAGTGGTAATATTTTGCGGATTCGCATATCTTCTAGTTGTTACAAAGAAAGTGACATGATACACATCGTCCTTATTCGATTTTGATATAAAAAGTTGGCTATAGAACACTTAACACCACAGTACCTATAGTACGTTAATATTTTATTCTCCAAAATAATGATTACCTTTATATTGGGTTTTTTAAATTATTCAAGACATTATTTGATTGTTACAAACTTAGAACAATAAAATATTATAATATTTCAGCCCTATAAACATGTTTACTTGAAAATAATCATATTTCAAAAATAACTTACAAGCGGTAATAAGTGATTTTCACCAGTTTTTGTATTTGTTGTTGTTGCACAAATTTTAGGGGTAAATTTCTTGAAGCAAATATTAGTTGGCTGTACACAGAATTTTCTACAGGTAACTCTGCCTGTTTTAACATCAGGAGAAGGATCGTCTCTCTGCTACTTTCGAAAGCCGCACAGAAGACGCCCAATAAAGGCTACAAAAATTTTAGACTACATCACGAGAAAATGTATGAGATCGGTAGCAAATAAAGAAGTATTTCATATATTACTATATATGTACATGGGATCTTAGATGCATTACAAGTATTCACAAAACATCTAAAAAGAATGTCAAATAACTAGACGAAGACACACTACAACTCTTGAAAGTGATTCAACTAATCACGGATCCGGAAATTTTTCTGGTGTAAAACTTGCCCACATTTGTTTATTTACCTTTTAGATATATAGGTAAATGTAAAAGGTGAACAAATAAAATACTCGAATCAACCAATTCAGGATATTTAGTTTGAATAATTTTTTAGACTAATTTTGATCTGAGTAAAAATATAAATATATTTTTTGTTATATTATTTAAGTGTGTTTTATTGTGTTTATATCCTACTTCGTATTAGGCTATTAAAAAGAGACAAAAACCATATTGAAGTGAATTTAAAATAACATACGTACGGTTTTTTGAAATCATCGCAAATTAAAACGCATGTAAAACCGCGAGCAAACCCTAGTGCTTTTTAAATGGATATTTATTTAAATACCTATAGTATGTACTATGTCACTGCAAAAACAAAGGAGATATAGATTTTTAATCAGCAAATTACCTATATTTTCCATAGTGCGGCGCCCACACTGGCGACCCATAAAGGGCCATGGACCGAACGATTCCTGCGTAGAGTCTCCGGCAGGAGGCGTCTGGACTCTCCAAGTCCAGGTTGGGCAAGAGCCGCTTGAAGCCAGTCCGGTTCAGTTTGAGTGCCAGATCTTAGAAGTGCTCCACGAAATTCCACTAGCTGTCGAGGACGAGTCTCAGGTGCTTTATCATCAACCCGACCCCGATGTGAACTCCTCCAATCGGATCATTATTGGGAACCCGATGGTGGCGCGTTCCGAAGGCCGTGGAAACACATAGCCTCGGACTTGTGTAGTAACACCTCGAGTGCCAACTGCTGGATCCTATCAATGACTATCGCAACCCTGCATGTTGCTAGATCGACCGCCGCCTGGTACAACTCTCCTTGCGCTAGAAGTCACGAGTCGTATTCTGGTGGGGACGATCAGTGGCGGCGATCTCTCGCGCTGGGCCTTGGTACAGGACATGGTCCGGAGCGAGGAGGAGTGGTAGGCGGTCGCCTCCTTCTGCGTAGCAGTAATGCTAGCAAAGGAGGCTGAGTTCCCGCGCGCCTCAAGGAGCGGTCAGCAACAGCAAGGGCCCAGCTGGGTCAAAGGGCCAAGGAAAGGAAGACTCGGCCCTTGTATGAAAGGCAAGAAAGAACGGGGTGATTTTTTACTCAATAAGAGTCTGACACTATCTCCAGCTTCGCCCAAGAGCTAGCGATGTCATTTGGATGATTACTACCCACCAAAAAGAAGATGATACAAGTAACTGTTGAAAAGCAGTCTTACATGGAGACGATTCAAGCTACAACTTCATTTCACTTAATCAACTGTAATGCTGTTACGACAATACACTTGCCCATTAAAGAGTTGTGTCACATGTAGATGTAGATGATTTCAGTTGCAGCAAATTGTAATTGTCCACGTGTTTCCAACATGACTAAAAGTCTAAATCAATTTGATTCGTGACGTAGTGCTTAGAATGCCTTCTCTTTTTAGGGTTCCGTAGTCAACTAGGAACCCTTATAGTTTCGCCATGTCTGTCTGTCCGTCTGTCAGTCTGTCCTCGCTTAATCTCTGTGACCGTTAGCACTAGAAAGCTGAAGGTACCAATATGTATATCAATCACGCCGACAAAGTTGTAAAATAAAAATTGGAAAAAAATGTTTTATAAGGGTAGCCCCCCTATATGTAAAGTGGCAGGTGATTTTTTTTTTTAATTTCAACCCTAACGTGTGATATATCGTTGGATAGGTATTTAAAAATGAATAGTGGTTTACTAAAATCATTTTTTGATAATGTCAATAATTTCGGAAATAATCGCTCCAAAAGTAAAAAACAATGTGTTTCCCCCCTCCCCTCTAACTTTTGAACCATTAGTTTAGAAAATATGAAAAAAATATGAAAAGTAGAACTTTATAAAGAATTTCTAGGAAAATTATTTTGAACTTGATGGAAAGAACAGTTTTTGTACAAAAAAGACAAAAGTGTTAAATTAAATATTTTTCTGTTTCGTCATAGGTTTTATTTTGGAGGAATGCGCGGAGCGTCTTTTTACAATTATGATAGGACAGTCTATAAATTGGACATTTATTGTTTATTACATTGTAAAGGGACGGACCTAAATAATAAAAGAATCTTTTAGTAAACGTTAAGCGAGTTTTTGGCGTGGTGCATATCATGTCTTTTCGGCGTTTAATTTGGTAATTTCAATATAGCTAACCTATAGTAATTATTTTAGGTTTTAAGAACCTTAATATGCGCCTCTGCATAAGAAGGTTTTTAAGCTTTGCAGTGTTATTTTCATTTTTGAACAGCGCCATCTATTCGTATTATAAAACGTAATACAAAACCTTTCAGTCAAAAGTCGGCCTTAAGCTCTCCATGCACTATCGTCTTCATTCGTACACAAATTCAAACATTATTTTTGCACTCCAAATATTCCCTGAGAGATACCTATAACAGCTATTAAAAGAGTTTTAAAGTCTGTAGTTTACAGAATTAAAAGAAAAACTAATCAAAACAAACTTTTGGAATCACACCGTGTTAAAAAATGTGGCAGAAAAAGGATCACCACCCTTCGTAAAAATCCTAAAGTCAGGTATATCTCGTAAAAAGACTGTTGCCCACCTTACTACGATTATAAACAACGAGAGCCTAGAAGTTTTCGATAGGACGATTCATTAAGGGCAGGCAAAAGAAGAGTTAATAAGTCGTCGGCCTACCAAAAAACCACGCCTCACCGAGGTCACGAAGAAGAGATTATTGCACAGGGCCAAACAACACCAAAATATGACTGTTGCAGACTGAAGTCGTGTAAAAATAATACTTCAAACAGTACAGTACATTATTAATAAACCACCGTCATACCAACATCACCGTCATACGTAATATAATATTTATTGTCCGACTGATATATAGGGCGGTTAGCGACTGCCCCATAACCGCTGAAGTTACAGATACGTGCCTAGACAGACCCCACACTAGCAAGTACGTTATAAATAAAAAATGATTGAAAAATTCAAAGACTCGAAAGTTAAAAGCATTATGTTTCAAATACATCATTCATAGGCACTTTTGAAATGTCAAGAAGTCAGTGATGCCAATTGCATATACCAAAGGTACCACCGGGTGTGCGATGTGCAGCGCATGCGATGGACGAGATCTATCAACGAGAACGTCATGCGCTCATACTACGAGGCTACGGATGCTGTCTTTGTTTCAGGTGCTAGAGCCAGCCGTCAACGTATCAACCCAACGACTGTCGGATCAGGTGCGGGTCATCCTGAGTAATCATAATTATGTTGGATACTGTACTTGATCGCCTCCGAACGGAAATGAGTGACCGTGCCATTACCCCTCCATCGCAGCCTGTGGTACCACATATACTCGTAGGACTACCATCCAGCCACATATCTTTCCACGCTGACGAGGAGTGTACTGACACGGTAACTAACGTAAGTACCCAGTGCAACAGTGAACTGAGGAGTGCTTTGGAATGTGCGATTCGGGAATATCGCAACATACCAACCGAACTTAGGCCACGTTTGACAGTTTGACTGTTTGACACTGACAATCTGACAGACAACATTATCCCTTAGTTCCGAATTACGTCAAAAGCGATTATATCGCGAATCCGACCGAATTTAATAGTTACAAAATATAAGGACTGAACTGACGGAGTACTGTTTGTGACGTTGCGCGTTGGTTGGATTCGCGATATAATCGCTTTTGACGCAATTCGGAACGCGGGGTATTATTGTTTCAGATTATTATGGTTTCTTCTGCTCTTTTCGTGTTTGGTTTATATTCGTAATTCGAAAGATTTTATGAAAATGGTGTCTGTAGATACAATGCATAATCCACAAAGCCGTTATATCAATTGTGCAGCACGGTTTCAACGGAATGTGCGCCAACTTGTGTGTATGTGGATTTCTCGCGAGGTGAGTGTTTATGTTACTCACCCAATCATTACTGGGAGGAACATCCCAATCCCGCACGTTGAGCTCTTCATACTATTTATGCTTGATGTGAGTTCAAAGTCTGACCCCACCTCCTCCACCAATATAACTTGCCTACTTACCTACTTTTTTCAGTTACACTCACAAGATGCCGTTTGTGAGAACTGCTTCATGATATTACAAAAATGTATTCAAAATGGTAATTCACTGAAAGGATGCGGACATAGGAATATTTGCATCTCATGTGAACTTTACATTTTTTAAGTAATTCCAGCCATGCCTTTCCCCAAGTAGGATCTGGTCTTTCACTAAAATATTCGTAGTAAAGGTACAAACACACAAACACTATATTAGGCTGCTTTTTCGTCCATTTACAGTGCAATAAAGATTTCTATAAACAAAATATATTAAGATAGACTTTATTTGCAATACTAATGATCTATTTTCTTAGGTGGCACGTTAGAACAAGTCTGTATGGCTATCTCAGCAACAGGATGAAATCAGGGATATGAAAATACAGCCATTGGATGTTGAACACAGCAGTAACTTCCCACAACCACCTCCTATGCCTATGGCTGTTACACCTGCTATACACAGAGGAGTACCAACAATTACTATGTCTAATTACAAGCGTGTTGCTTCTACTTCCCGCCACTGTATATTTAGTCTGTCAATGATTTTAGTTCAAATAATTATCTTCTACGAGTCAGGATACAATTAAGGCACACCAGCAGGAAAACTTATTATATGTACATATTTATATTCTAGTTGACACCACCCCATCAATTACTAACACTAGAGCTGCTCTTGCTGGATACTGTTGTAATTGTTTAGTGGGCAGACGTACTGTTGGCTGTTGTGCATATGTGATGTGTATAGTGTGGTTTTTATCTTGGGCGCGGCATCAAGGTGAGGTTGAGCCACCTACATCTTTTTTAGATGAAATACTGCTTTTAAGAGATGACTTTGAAAATGATGATGATGAACAGTTATAAATACTTTTTGTGACGTACCTATAATGTGTTTTTTTTTCTCCTTACATATCACCTTAGGGCCGGCGCCCACTGCCGGCATGGCGCGGCATGGCACGGCAAAGGATTTTATTACAAATCTAGTTATTTTGAATCTTATTTCAATAAGTCCAGAATTTATGTTACTTATTTCCACACCACGATACCAAGACGCGCCGCGCGTCTTTACATTTCGCGAGACGTAATGTGTCACTTTATGTCAAGGAATTATGATTGCTAATAGTTGAAGTGTGGTTGAAACTTGCACAGCGGTTATTTCGGTTAATGTGGTCCGGTCGTTACGCGAGGGTAAGGGAAACAAAAGACGCACTTGCGCGCGCGTTTTTTTTTGTCTCTCACACTGACCGAGCACGGCAAGTGGTTAGCAAAACTGATTGATGCAGGAGTGGCTGGGCTATCAGTACGATGCCACGGCATTCCGCGAGATGCCAAGACATGCCGTAGCAAGACCTACCGTGCCATGTCGGCAGTGACCGCCGACCCTTATTATTTTAGGTGGTACAGTCAATGGCCGGCAAAAGTCGCGCTATTTCGAAATATATCTTTCGAAACATATATTTCAATATAAATATATCTTTCGAAACATATATCTCGATATAGATGTATATTTTCATGAAGAAGTCTATGAAATCGTGTAACTCACATCAAAATCTATCACGTAGTATAGATGTGACTTTGTTTTATACTATATATTATTGAACAGTGCACTATTTTGACTTAAAATACCAAGGACACCTATCCACTCATTAGATAATCGCTCTTGTGAGATTTTAGGTGACTATGAGAGTCAGGTTTTGACTGTCGTATTTCACAGTATTCCGGTTAGTTATAGTTTTGCTAATATTACCACTGTAATCTAGAGGTTATAAGGAATTAACTAACGTGCATTTCATTGATATACGCCAAAAAATTGTAGTGGGCCCAAACTTCAAACAAAAAAAACTGACTCCTTTACAAATTCCTAAAATCAACCAACTTTGTTTTTCCAAGAGGAAAAAGTAGTAGGTGAATTTGCCAAATGACAATTTTTTTTGTCTTCTGTGAAATTAGTATTTGAAAAACCGGCCAAGAGCGTATCGGGCCACGCTCAGTGCAGGGTTCCGTAGTTTCCTGTCCGTCACAATAATTGTGTGTTTAAAAAATTTAAAAGATTATACTACAAACTTAGTCCAGAAATTATTTTGTAGAACCCTTTTGTCTTTTTTGTACAAAAACTGTTCTTTCCATCAAGTTCAAAATAATTTTCCTAGAAAGCCCTTATAAAGTTCTACTTTTCAGATTTTTTTCATATTTTCTAAACTTATGGTTCAAAAGTTAGAGGGGGGGGGGGACACATTGTTTTTTACTTTTGGAGCGATTATTTCCGAAATTATTGACATTATCAAAAAATGATTCTAGTAAACCCCTATTCATTTTTAAATACCTATCCAACGATATATCACACGTTAGGGTTGAAATAAAAAAAAAAATCACTTCTCACTTTACATATAGGGGGGCTACCTTAATAAAACATTTTTTTCCAATTTTTATTTTACCACTTTGTCGGCCTGACTGATATACATATTGGACCAAATTTCAGCTTTATAGTGCTAACGGTCACAGAGATTAAGCGAGGACGGACAGACAGACAGACAGACATGGCGAAACTATAAGGGTTCCTAGTTGACTACGGAACCCTAAAAAAGGAATAATGTACTGAATTATTTTTTTTAGTATTCAATAGCTAGTTATTGGGTTGTGGCAAAAATATAATTTGCCTAGGACTATTTACAAAGGTAGAAATAAATACATAAACCTCTATTTTTTTCAAATCGGTGGTGTCCCTCTACTTTTTTTTACAAACCAACAAGGACATACAATAATAAAAATGAGTAAGTTAAGTATATAACTTATTCTTTTTCATATAATATTAGTTTTGTTATTAATATATAGCATATTTTATTACATAATTACCTTATATTATTACTAAGAGGCACAAACGTACTTGTCCTGCGAAATGTTCTCATATCGGTGGACAAAAGTAATTTAAACCTAACTTTACATCGACTAGTCCGACAGCGCTCAATTTTATTTCCCTCGTTAGTGTGTGCTAGTGCGCAGTTAGGATGGATATGTATCAAATCGCTGCATATTCCCGCCAATAACGTTAGTACACCATTTCAGTTGCTCCCGGACAATTATTTTATATTATCGGTGATAGCATTTTTCTAGTGAAATAAGTAGTTTTATTATTTATTTATTTTTTTATAATGGATAGGCTCGCGTTTGACCACAATCTCACCTGATGGTAAGCGATGATGTGGCCGACGATGGAGCACGCTTACCTAGAAGCAATCTATTCACTCTTGACTTAAAGACCCCTAGGTTATAGCTATAAAGCATAAATTACAACAACAACAACAGTACAACAGAACACGGTAACAGTACTATTACAGTTACAGTAGGAACAGTATTATTTTGATTAGAAGGAGCAATTTGCATGTGGTATTTGCCTGTAATTGGTTGTACAGTTAGATTTAAGAGACGATTACTTATAAGTTCCTATCTATATATTATATCTGGAACAACTGTTGGTGAACCTTAATTAAATAAATAAAGTCTGGAGCAAACAGACAAAAGCGCATCCCAACATTCGAAAAAAGCAGGTTTATGATTGGATGAACCCATCAATATATATGTACTACGTACTAGATAGGGCGTGCTGAACACTCACTTCAAATGCGTTGCACTGAATTCTAGCCAAATTAACATTGATGACTTTAGTGCAATTTTGACGTTCATACAGTGTGAGAGCGGCGCTTATAAATTCAAAATAAAATGAATTTGGGACGTAAATAATAATTCAGTAGTCATGAAAATAAAATAATTGATTATTCAAGCAATTTAATAGCTTCAAATTTCGTAATAGTATGTTAGAAATTATATTATTTTATTTAAAAGCTTTTCTATTTTGCAATAATAGACTAAAACATGCAGATGTTCCATCCCACTAAAACCGGGTTTTTTACCTACAACTGCTTTAGTGAACACGAACTTTGCATGATGTTTTATTCCGATTGTTTTTTTTGAAATATTTTATTTAATAATTTTTTGTATAAATAATAGGTACCAATGAATTCTGTCAAATTCAATAATTATGAATACGTCTGTATTGAGATACTGTAAAAACTCAGCAAGAAATGCCAGCAAATCATTGAGTATCAGTTTTCATCGCTAAATTTTGTGGTTAAGCATTCTGTAATTCGTAAGCACTGAGGTATTACGTATCTACCTAGATATTATATATACATAGATTAGTATTCAAATATAAATTAGGTTCAGTTGAATTTGTAGTCATATGTGTAATATAAGTGATACATCACTAAGTGATCATTACTGTTATTGAGATTTCGTCCTTCATAAACTATAATTATTTCAAGTTTGTTCACTCTGGTGTGCCGAAAAGAGAAAAAATGATAAAATATCTTTAAGAGGATAGACGTGAAAACACGTGGCTTCCTACAAAATATCCTTTTATCTGCTCTGCACACTTTCAAACTGATGATACCAAACCTGGAAAATGTTTTCTAATGAGTCGGCTATTCCTTGCAGTAATGCTATTCCTTCAGAATATACCGTCAAACATTTATAGCTTTCCCCTACATCATTAAACCAAGTGCTTTCTGACTCCGAATCAATTTTTGATTCGCTCCGAAAAATAAAGTTGAAAATAGATTTTAAAAAAGTTTTAGTTTTTTATGAAATTTATTTCATCATCACTGCTCTCAAAACGGTGAAGGAAAACATTGTAAGAATATATTTCGAAGACATGCGACATTCAACAACCCGCACTGGGCCAGCGTGGTTAGATTTATAGTCTACCCCGGTCACCAGGGAGACTGGAAACGTCGAGAGATGTCGTGCGGTGTTCCGCAGGGGTCGGTACTAGGGCCACCCTTGTGGAACATCGGGTACGACTACGTGCTGCGCGGCGACTTCCCTGACGGGGTCAGCGTGGTTTGCTACGCAGACGACACGCTGGTTCTAGCGCAGGGAGAGTCGTACTAGGCGGCGGTCGCTCTAGCGACACGCGGGGTTGCGATGGTCGTTGATAGGATCCAGGAGTTGGGACTCGAGGTGGCGCTTCACAAATCCGAGGCTATGTGTTTCCACGGTCGCCGCCCTCGGAACGCGCCGCCATTGAGTTCCCAACTAACGGTAGGAGGAGTTCACATCGGTGTCGGGTCAACGATGAAGTACCTGGGACTCGTCCTCGACAGCCGGTGGAATTTCGTGGAGCATTTCCGACGTCTGGCTCCCAAACTCAACCGGGCTGGGGCTGCACTCAAGCGGTTCCTGCCCAACCTTGGGGTCCAGATGCCTGCTGCCGGAGGCTCTACGCGGGGATTGTTCGGTCCATGGCCCTCTACGGGGCGCCGGTGTGGGCGCCGTCGCTGAAAAAGCAACCGGCGGCCATACTGAACGCCTGCCAGAGGGTCATGGCAATTAGGATGGTGCGGGGATACTGCACGCTCTCCCGCGAAGCGGCGAGCCTTCTGGCTGGCCTACCACCGTGGGATCTGGAGGCAACAGTCCTTGCACACATGCACGATATGCGCGTGGAGATGCAACGCCGGGGTGAAAGTCCACTGCCGCGACAGGTTGCGGCATAGCGGACAGAGCTCCGGCGGGATCTCATGGTGAAATGGCGTCAACGACTATCGCAACTCAGTGCCGGGCACGCCACAATCATGGCGGTAAGTCCCCTCTTTGAGGCGTGGCTGGAAAGACCTCACGGCGTCCTTACCTTCCGCATGACGCAGGTCCTCACCGGACATGGTTCGTTCGGGAGTTTCCTGCACCGAATTCGTGCTGAAGTGACGCCCGGGTGTCGCCACTGTGCGGAACGCCCGGAGGACACGGTGGAGCACACAGTCGAGGTGTGCCCCGCTTGGGCGGAGCATCGCCGTGCCCTCGTGGGGGCGATCGGCGGCGGAGACCTATCGCGCCGGGCCTTGGTTGAGGCCATGGTCCGGAGCGAGGAGGAGTGGCAGGCGGTAGCCGACTTCTGCGAAGCAGTAAAGCTCGCAAAGGAGGAGGCCGAACGCATCAGGCAACAGCGTTATCGCCGCCACCGTCGCCGGGATTCTGATCCCGATTTCCGGCCAACGTAGACGCGGGCTTGCGGACAGTGAGCAATGGGTAGCTCGCTGTCCGGCCATCCGGTAACTGTCCGGACCAAGCCCAAGTCGACGGCGCGCACTGTTCCCGCGCGCCTCAAGGAGTTGTCAGCAACAGCAGGGACCCAGCCGGGTCGAAGCCTACTGGGGCCAGGGTTATCCGAAAGGGCGCTCAAGCCCCGGTATGAAGGCTAGAAGGAACGGGGTGGGTCTTTTAGTCAGTAAGAGTCTGACACTATCTCCCGCTCCTCCCAAGAGCGGGGGATGTCAATACATGATTTTTTCCCACCATAAAAAAAAGCGTGGTGGTTTCCGGCCCATTCCCTCTCCTAAAGAGAAGGCTTGAGTCCCAGCAGTGGGAACATTAAAAAGCTGATTATGCTATAGTTATAGTTGTTGTTTGTTTTGTTACTAAATATTAGCAGCGCAGTCCTGACCATCATTCACTAAAGATAGAGCCTTTTAGAACGATGATTACAATAAATGGTTTCATTATTTTACACGATTTTGAATTCACAAAGTAGTAGACGTAGTTTTCTAAATTTACACTAACGTGGACTATTTGTAAATTTTTGAAATAGAGTTTTATTGTAATGAAGTATTGTAGGCAAAAAACTGTGTCACTTCTGCGGTATAAAAATCTATATGGATAAAATGTCATTACACTATGTTGAACTAAACGCGTAAGTACTTCGAAATTCATGGCGCTTAAGAGGTTTTGGTCGCGAAAAAATTATCCTCTAAAAGCCATCACCGCTTTATATTTTAATAGTTCTGTTAGACGACATAATGCCAATGTAGCGCTGCAGCAGATTTTCGTTTTAACTTTTCAATATTTTGACAAATATTTTCCTTGAAAGGGCCTGTCTATCACTAGAATATAAGTCAATGGATGAACCAAACAGGTAATCCGTAAAAGGCCCGAATGCGTGACCTTGAAATTAGTAGTGCTCGTACACTTAATTTAGGTATTATTACAGTAAAAAATACTTAGTTTTAGTGTTTGTAGATAAATGTGGTGCGTAAGTGTAAATACGTAATTGAAGAAATCAAATATATACAGCGTTATTTGTAAAACACTAGCAACCTCTTAGGTGCTAGGTAGTTAAGAACATTATAAACAACAACTTTTGTTCTATGACTTTTAAAAATGTATCATATTTTGGTTCATCAGATATTGAACGTTCTAAATATTACGAAATCTATGCAAGTAAGCGATAATACAATAGCGGAGGGTAGCCGAACATGAACTTAACTTGTTTACGGGCGACCCTCACTAGTCGGCTAGTAGTAATGATGCGCTTGCGTCGCTTCGTACGTGTTTTTGTAGCAAAATTCTGCAGTAGGGATTTTTATATGATGCTGTATCAATATTCTAAGGTCGAGAATACGGATATGGCCCGAATGTTTGCTAGGTGTGATGACAATGTTTCGAAAGCTTGCTTACTATTACTATGAGAACAGTCCGTAGGAGCTGTAAGTAGATACAGCAAAATAAAGAGTTGAAATGTGTTAGATAAAACAGCAAAATCTTGAGGGTTTGTTTTTGGTAAATGTGTTATGTTTTGTAAAAAGTCGTAGAACAAAAGTTGCTGTATATGATGTTCTTAACTAGCACCTAAGAGGTTGCTAGTGTTTTAAATAACCTTGTATATTTATACAATATATTCTCAGTATTTTAAGGCATAAAAATAAAACTAAAAGATTTGACTTTCTTTCATGACTACATATAATTAAATAGGGCAGTGTGTCCAGTCGACTTCTTCAAAATATGATTTGATCGATTGATCTCACAGACCCAAATGTAGTGGGTTCCGACGACAACAGGCCCCTCTCATTGCTCTATCCACCAAATTTAATTTTGCCACTAAGAAAACTACTCTATGCAGGAAAAAATTGTTTCTTACCGTCCGGACTTTGTTCTCTATTGTATCCCAGTTTCGTTTTTTATTTTCTTAGTCCAGACGTGCTATTGTAAGATTTTTATTTCACCAAATCAGATTTTGAATCATTTCTTTTTTATTTTATTTTTCTTTTAAATAACAACATGCTAGTAAAATTTATTAAGAGAAACTGAACGATGACGTTTGTTTTCTTTTTCATGTTATGGTTTCTTCAAGAATTTTTATAATGTCTGGATTAACTACGTCAACCTCAAAAACGTACCGAAGAGTAGGATAAAAAAGAGTATGTTATCTCTTTCTACTAGTGTGTCCATAGACTAGTTCATACTGCGGGACAATTCTGTTCTGAAGAAGTTCAAAATGTTGTTAGTAGCACATTAATAATAATAATAATGTCGAATCAGATTCGACAAATATCGATATTGAATCTGCGTGGACGTCAACCAGGTCGCTGCGTTCGTTTATAAGTTTGCACTTGCTGGATATAGGCGAATTAGTACCAAACACTGTAGGTACGGCGAAGAGGTGGAGTTAAGGGTGTTGTAGATTTGCGAGACGGTCGACGGGGTACTCTGAAATTGAACTTAGACACCAATTGTGGGTGGTCAATGGCGTTATTGAGCAGTTTATATGTGAACCTCAACTCCAAGAGATTTCTCCGAGCTTTTAGTGTGCTCATTTTGAAACTGCCTAGTTTATCAAGGTGGGAGAAGTATTTAAATTGCCTTCTCTTTGAGTACCCTAGTTATCCGACAAACCCTTTTTGGATTCGTTTAATCCGCAGCGAATAGGTTGCGTGTTGAGGCCTCCACATAAAATTGCAATATTCCAAGATGCTTCTCACAAGGCTAATGTAGAGAACTAATTTAGTGTGTGGGCTTTGAAATACCTTTCCATTACTGTTGAAATATGTAATTAATACGTTTAATTTATATGAGCAACCCAAATGTCATAGAGTAATGTGGAGTTTACTCTGGTAACACTGTTTTTTTCCTATCGCAATGGTTCTTTTTCCGTACACTGCTGTCACTGCTTTATAATTTAAATCAAGTAATAAAACTCTAATACAAGGTGTTATTTCTCTTTTTATTACATCAGGTTATGGGCCCAGACCCTAATCCTGCTTGTAGTAAAAAGTGTAAACAATTATTACAAGAAAATAGGTCGCCGGTCAAAAAGTGTCACGACCTAACCTCAACACCGCGTGGCGAGGCGCGTTCTGAAAAGAAAAATTCAATATTTTCGGCGAATCCGTATACATCCAGTATAAAATGTCAACGAACAGCAATACAATGACGCTTATTAAAAAACTAGTTGGACGTGATAACTATAATACTTGGAAATTCTCTGTTCAGACGTATCTGGAAAATTATTGAGGGTACCTAAAGTAAACACAACTTTTAATTACCTCCTATTTAAAAATAGTTTAAAAATATTGAGTACATATTTAGTGTGTTATATATGCACTAAAAGTTTTAGTTGACCTCCGATGCACTCACTGCACTAATAATTTCTCCTCTATCTTTCACTTGACCCGCACAATCACAAAATCACTATGGACCTATACGCAAAGCTATCAAGTTGTATGGAGGATCTGTCTGCCACATTCGCCTCACGTATGGACACTTACGAAAAGGAGTTGAAGAACGTGAGCAGCAATGATGTCACTCACAAGACCATAGCCAGCCTATCTCGGGACTTCGCGGAGTTCAAGTGCCTTATTTGGAAAACCATGAGTGCTTTGAAGACTCAAATGGAGTTGCTGACTGTGGGTTTGGATCGACATGAAATGGCATCTCGCAAGCAAGTTTTGATCCTACATGGCCTCTCTGAGCGGAAGGATGAAGATCACACGACACAAGCTATGTCAGTACTGAAAGATAAAATGAAAATTTCTAACATCACATCATCGGACATCTCATCCTGCCATCGCCTAGGAACGGATTCAAACAAGCCACGTCCACTTCTTATACGGTTCAACGGCTACAATTTGCGGAGTGAGGTATGGCGTAGCAAAACATTGTTGAAGGGTTCCGGTCTGGTAGTCTCGGAATTTTTAACTAAGCCTAGACACGACGTGTTTGTAAATGCCCGTAAACACTTTGGCGTAAAGCAGTGCTGGACTTCCGAAGGCAAGATTATCATCCTTCTCCCGGATAAGTCGCGCTGAAAGATCGAGTCTGCGGTTGAACTTCAACAACTTGTTGCGCTGTTTCCAGTGACTACGTCTTCAAATACGTCATCAGAGAAGACATCATGTAGGCAAGCCAAAGATTACCCACAAAATTTGCATGGTTTTTTAAAACATATATTCAAAGACATTAAACATATACTACCAATAGACAGGACATAGCGAACAAAAGTGCAAACCGATACTTGTTACTTGGTAGTAACAAGTCGCTCAGTCTAGTATGACACCCCTAAACGTCAAGTCGTGTTTGTATTCGCTTTAGGCACTAAAAGAAAATCATTTTCTGAGAAAATGTGCTGAGTTGCCCATTACGCTATTGCAAATCTTGTTTTGGTAAAATTATTGGACCCAACTTCGGTTTATTTTCGTAAATATTCTTGGTATTTACGCAGTAATTAATTAAAATTCAACAATTTCCATGAATAGTTCTAGAACATTTGCTGATTTTATGATAGCGCCATCTATTGCTGAAAAGTTTAACCTTACCTAGCACACACCAGTGGCGTAGCGTGGGTTTTCGCCGCTTGGGGTCGACCAGAAATAAGCCGCCCTTTGTGGTTTATTATGTTTAAGAACACCAGTATTAAGAACGACTGCAGGTATCCCGTCGGGGCCACTAGCTTTATTTTTACGTACGTCTTTCTGATGGATACGAATATCCGACATACTCGTCACGTACCCATCAGAAGAAACAGGGGGCGGTGCGTCACCGGAATTCAGACGTGAAGATTCCGCAATAGGCAATTAAGTTTGCTTTCTCCTCAGCGGTGTGAGCCAGGGACCCGTCGGGTTTCAGCCGTGGCGGAGGTGAGGGACGGCAGAATTTCGATTCACTCGAGTTTGCCAGAGACCAAAACGCTTTATTACCAACGGGGTTTGTTCCCTATTCGGCCAATGTGGTCAAACTGAGACCTCCACAACACCTTAAGAGTTACGTCACTTGCCTTGCGCATACGAGTGTTGGCCCAAGGTCAGTATGCGCATGTTTAATCGCTTCAGCGTGAACACACTCAGTGCCAAGTCATGGTTGAGCTTGGTCCGATATTGTTACGTCAGAGAATGAACTTGGATTAATAAAAAGCAATATACCTGCTGCAGCACGCAGGGTAGACTTAACATCGACATCAAAATTTGCAATTTCGAATATCTTTATATATATCTTTAAAACTTTTTTTTCCATATAAATAAATTGGCGCTTTCTGCCGCCTCCTTTCGTATGCCGCCTAGGGCCATGGCCCCCACCAAACCCTCCCCTCCCCAAGCTACGCCACTGGCACACACTGAAGCTTCTACCACGAGCTCATAATAACGTGATCTATTTTACGACCTAAACCGAACTGTTAGATCCTTTTTCGTTCGTACTTCTGATATTTTAACATATCATGGTAAAGCTCCTGGCCACCTACCGAGCAATAGTTAAATTTATAAAAAATTTGACAAATTTAATTCGCGTGATTGCTATTCAAAGTTAGATGGCGTCACTGAGAGATAGGATGACAGTTTTTCTAAGACATTTCTCCTGATAGCCGCTCTATTGTATCTCTTTAAATCTCTTTGCATATATTATTATATATATATCCTTCTTTTTTACTATTTGTTTTTAATGTCGGTCATTAAATGTTAATATTGTTAAATTTAAGGTTGATGACATTGACAACTGACATTGAATTTTTCGTTCGGAAATATGTTCACTGCTTGGTAATTCGGATATCGGTCTTTTAATCTTTGTTTAGATGTCGGGTGCATCGAGGATTTTTGTTTTTGTATTTGTTTATTAAACTTGCTATAGTATTTATTTGTTATATAATATATATATATTTTATATTCGTGTCATGTCTGATAACTTTGATGAAAGTTTTGTTTCCTGTTCTGCTGATTCTTCTGATGAGAGCAGCTATAATAGCGCATTCAATGATGAATCTGTCCACTTACGCGACCAACTCTTTTCTACTTTTTCATGTTTCAATAAATTCTTCAATGCAGTCCATATAAATGCTCAAAGTGTTCCCGCTCATCACTCTGATCTAATGTCTTCTTTTGATGCAGACCATGTTCACGCTGTCCTTGTCTCGGAAACATTTCTCAAACCCATGCTTCCTTCAACGCAATACTCTTTGCCTGTTTACAAGCTTGTGCGTAATGACAGAACCGGCAAGGGCTGTGGAGGGGTGGCCATTTACCTCCGTGGAGACATAATATACAAAGTCGTTGATCAGTCCCCGAGTAATTATTCTAAATCAGCTGAGCACCTATTTATTGAAATTACTTTTAACCACACTAAATTGCTTTTAGGTGTTTACTACAGTCCTTCTTGTCATATTGATTACTTTTCTTCGTTAGAATCAAAACTTGAATATTTTTCTTCTTTATATGATCACACTATTATACTCGGAGACTTCAACACCTGTATAATGAAGAATGATGTGCGCAGCCGTAAACTCCAGTCCCTTGTCTCTTCTGTCAACATGCATATCCTTCAGCTTAACGCTACCCATCATGCTCCCCATTGTAATCCCTCTCTTCTAGACCTTATTCTGGTTTCCGATCCAAGCAAAGTAGCCACGCACGGACAGCTTTCTGCATCCTTCTCTTACCATGACCTTATATTTCTCTCTTATAAAATTCGTCCTCCAAAACGTAAATCTAAATTTCTTTTCCTTCGCAGTTTTAAGAACATAGTTCTGGATCGTTTGGTATAGGATGCGAGCAATATTAACTGGTCTCCTGTTTATGACAGCAATGATGTGGATACTATGGTAGCTGAATTCAACACATTAGTATTGAAACTCTTTGATGTGCATGCTCCACTCAAACAAGTCAGAGTGAAGCATCTTCCGGCTTCTTGGTTATCTGACAGTGTCAGAAGCGCAATGTCAAAAAGGGATAAGGCTAAAAGGCGATACAAAAGAGATCCTACTGATGAGAACTGGTCTCTATACAAGAAACTTCGAAATCGCTGCGGTCGGATGTGTAGGGATGCTAAAAGGCGCCATATCCACAACTCGGTTCAAAACTCCAACACAGCACAAGTATGGCAGTTTCTCAAATCTCTGGGTATCGGTAAAACTGTTGATGACAGCTCACTTAATATTGACCTTAACACCAATAATGTTCATTTTTCCAAATCTCCCGTTATTCTGAACGACAACGTCAAGGCTGCCACTCTTAGCTATCTATCTAAACTTCCTCTGCCAACTTGTGCTTCGTTCTCTTTTCACCCGGTTACGGAAGGGGATATTAAACGAGCCATCACATCTATATCCACGAAAGCGGTGGGTGATGATGGTCTTCAACTCCAGATGTTTCTTCCTATCCTGAATGAACTTGCTCCTGTCATCCTTCACATTATCAACTATTCCCTCTTTACTGGCTGCTTTCCTATTGCGTGGAAGAAAGCACATGTCCTGCCTCTACCCAAAGTCCCTAATCCTTCGTCAGTTTCCCAGTTTCGTCCTGTTTCCATACTCCCAATCCTATCCAAAGTTCTTGAAAGTGTTGTTAATAATCAATTGTCTCATTTCCTTTCATCTAATAGCCTGCTGAGTCCTTATCAATCTGGTTTCCGTCCTGGTCACAGTACTGTATCGGCACTCGTTAAGATAACTGATGACATCCGGCTGGCCATGGAAAACAGGCTTCTTACAGTATTGATTCTACTAGACTTCAGCAGTGCTTTTAATTCAGTTGATTTTGACATCCTCTTAGGTATCCTATCCTCTGTCTATGTATCTCCTCCCGTGATTGCATGGTTCAGTTCTTATCTTCGGGGTCGCTCGCAGTCGGTTCGCTCCGGAGAGGCTTCCTCTGACTGGTGCGATCTCGCTGTGGGTGTTCCTCAGGGTGGCGTTCTTTCTCCTCTTCTTTTCTCTGTTTTTATTAATGCTATCACTAAAGTCATATCTTCACACTTTCATCTCTATGCAGACGATTTGCAGCTTTATCGTCACTTTAAGATAGAGGAGCTCAACGACGCTATTGATGCCATCAATAATGATCTGAAAAATATCTGTAATTGGGCTAATAGTTTCGGACTGTTAGTAAATCCAGCAAAATCACAAGCGCTCATTGTTGGTGGCAGATATTTCGTAAACTTGTTGAATAACCAGTCTCTCCCACCTGTTTTGTACGATGCTGTCGCTATAGCCTATTCTAAAAAAGTAAAAAGCTTAGGTGTTTACCTAGACGGTAACCTGTCCTGGAATGTCCACATTGCGGAAGTAAGCAGGAGGGTGTTTTGCTCGTTTCAGTCACTGAAACGTCTTCAGAAGTTCCTGCCCTTTTTAACTAAGGTTACTCTTGCTCAGTCTCTTCTTCTACCTCTTCTTGACTACGCTAATGTCTGCTTCCTTGATGCGACTGAGGAACTTCTTGACAAACTGGAGCGTCTGCAGAATTTGTGTATCCGCTTCATTTTTGGCCTTCGGAAGTATGACCATGTGTCGGAATTTCGAAGGCAATTGAAGTGGCTACCTATTCGGCAGCGTCGGAATTGCCACACTCTTTCTTTTCTATTCTCTATTCTTCATAATCCCAACTCACCCCAGTATCTTCGGGAACGCTTTGAGTATCTTGTTCCGAGAAGAAAACCCTGTCGATCTTCATCCTCTCTTCTTCTTCGTTTTCCTCCTCACTCTTTAAGTCGGTACAGTGGATCTTTTACCGTTAACGCTGTGCGTCTCTGGAATTCTCTACCGCATACATTGAGGGCTAGCCCTTCGTTGGAAGTTTTCAGGAGAAAAATTAAGGAACATTTCCTGTCAACATGACCTAAAGATATGTATGTATATAAGTATTTATTATTTATTGTATATATTATGTTTATGTATAATGTGCTGTATATATCTTTGGTTTAGTATATTTTTGGTCTTAATTTAAATTCAATTTATATGTTTTTTTTTTTTTGTGTACAATAAAGAATTATCGAATTAACGAATTATCTTCAGCACGAAGACTTGTGGTGTTGTATTGAAGGTAATAATGGTGTGGACCCGAAGTTGGACCTTAAAGCGAAGGCAAAAATAATATTGTTAGTCGACCCGATAAATTACATTCACATACAAGAAGCAAAAACAGCCAAAGAAGTTTGGGTAAATTTGGAAAAAGCTTTTGACGATAGAGGGTTAACTCGTCGTGTTGGATTATTAAAAGATAAAAGATTTAATCATAACAACAATGGAAAATTGTCAAAACATCGAAGACTATGTGAATAAAATTATGACAACAGTACATAAATTAAGAAACATTTCGTTCAACGTCAATGATGAATGGCTTAGTACCCTACTCTTGGCTGGGTTACCTGAAACGTACAAGCCTATGATAATGGCTCTTGAAAGCTCAGGAGTACCGATTACAGCAGACTCGGTTAAAACAAAGCTTTTACAAGAGATAAAATCCACAGAGTCTATAGCGCTTTATGCAAATAATAGGTTTAAAGAATTTTATTCTCATAAAAACAATAACAGTTCACTTAAAATGAGATACAAATAGTTTATAAGTATTGCAATGTTCACATCTGGTGTGTTGGTGACATCATAGGTTGTATACATGTTTTTTAATTTAGCTTTAAATATATTAATATTTTCACATTTCTTTAATTCTTCGGGTAAATCATTAAACAGTATTGTTTTTTTGCCGTAATTAGTTCGAGCGCGTGCAGTCATTAGTTGAAACTTGTTTTTACTTCTAGTATTGTATGTTGTTGTCTTTTTACGTATTTGAATGTTTGATTGTACAGAATTCGTGGTGATTTTTTTTATGAGAATGCAGGTGTAATATGTGTAAAGTTGTTTTAGATTAAGTAGGTTGGTTTTTTCGTATAGTTTTTTTGTTGGGTATAGATAGTTGTAGTGAAATAGTGTTTTGATAATTTTGTTTTGTATTCTTTGTAGTGGATTTAGATTAGATTTCGCGGCTGATCCCCATAGCTCAATTAAGTATTCAAGGTTAGATTTTACTAGGGAGTTATATATAATTTGTTGTACTTTTTTAGGTATACAGTTTCTAATTTTTCGTACTGCTCCTAATAGTGACGTCAGTTTTGTTTTGACATGATCGATGTGTAGTTTCCACGTAAGTTTGTCATCTACCTACAACCCGAGATATTTTTCGTGACTGGATCGTTTGATTATTTCTCCGTCAATCGTTAGTGGTGAGAAATCGGGTAGAGGTTTATTTTTTGCGGAAAAGATCATAAATGATGTTTTTGACGTGTTAATAGTTAGTAAGTTATATTTTAGCCATTCATTTAGTAGGTCAAGGTCTTCTTGTGCATCAGATATAATGTTTTGTAATGATTTGTTGAAATAAAAGAGGCAAGTATCGTCTGCGTATAGCGTTAGGTGCCCTTTCAAACCTATTTTATCAATGTTATTGATGTATATTAAAAATAATAATGAACTTAAAATTGAACCTTGAGGACAGCCGTATGTTATGTTTTGCATCAAACTTGTGAAGTTATCTATTTTAACTACTTGTTTTCTGTTTTCTAAATAAGAAGCGAACATACTAAGGGCGCTGCCTGAGATACCTATGTTATTTAATTTCTGTAGTAGTTTTTTATGGCTAACTGTATCATAGGCCTTTTTTAGGTCAATGAAAATACCTACAGCAAAATTTTTCTGATCAATATTAGTTTTTATTTTTGTTATCAAATCTATTGTGGCTGTTAGGGTACTTGATTTAGAACGGAAACCATATTGTTGATCAATCAGGAATTTTTTCTTAGTTAAATACTCGTTTAGACGGTTGTATATGACTCGTTCGAATATTTTCGATATCACAGGTAGGACTGATACCGGTCGATAGTTGCCGGGGTCAGTTCTATTTCCAGCTTTGTAAATAGGACTGACCCTTGCAACTTTAAGCGAATCGGGGAAAATACCGTGAGTTAAGCACATATTTATACAGTCCGATAATCTTTCAGCAATTATGTTTTTAAGGCATTTAACTTTTGTGCTGATACCGTCTAAACCTGTACTACTGTTACTGTCGAGGTTGTCAATAATTTTTAATATCTCGTTAGTGTCACAGTGGGTTAGCTCATTCAGAGTTACTTCGTGTGTGTAGTTATTGTCGTACATGAGAATGTTGCCTGTGTTTGTGTGGTACATTTTAGGTATTTTATTAGCTAAATCCGCGCCTATTGATGCAAAGAATGAATTAAATGCGTTACAAATTTCATTACCGTTTGTGATGAATCCTGAGTTTGACAACAGTTTGGGAGCAGCACTACTGTCTTTGATTTTGTTATTTGCTAAGTTGTTTATTACCTCCCACATTTTTTTAGGATGTTTGTAGCTATTCTGGAATAAGTTGTGATAGTAATTCTTTTTCTGTGTTTTTATTAAGTTTTTTACTTTTTCCTGTTCCTTAATGAAGTTTTTCCGAAGTTTGTCATCTTTTGGGTGGGATTTTGTTTCTTGCCATAGTTGATTTCGTAGGTAGATTGAGTCTATGACATTCCGGTTAATCCAGTCTTTTTGTGGTAGATTTAGGATTTTAGTCTTATCTTCTTTATTTTTGTTTACTTGTTCTAAGATAAATCTTTCTAAATAGTAGTAATCGTTTTCGTTATTGGTGTAGTTTGCTGTCATGACACTGTTATATAATTTTTCGTAGTCGAGTGCTTTATACTTGATCTTTTTGTTTACCTTTGGTGCTAAGCTGCCAACCTGAAGAAATAATTGTTTGTGGTCTGATAGGCTCGAGTCAATTATGGATATGCTAAAAGCGTGGTTACTGACGTTGGTACATATGTGATCCAGTAAAGTATTTGTTGTGTCGGTTTTACGGGTACTATATAGTTTGTTTATTTTGTTTAATATTTCATAGCCGGTTCCCTTTATTTCATTTAAGTATCTTGTGACGTGGTTGTCCTTACTAAGTAAATCGATGTTGAAGTCTCCAAAGACAATTGTTCTTTTTCTCTTTTCTAATTGTGAGGTATATGTTTCAATAAAATTGTTGATATTGGAATCGCCGGGTTTGTAAATCGCTCCTATATTCAATGAGAGTTTATCGATGTGTATCCAAAGGTAATGGTTTCCATATTCGTATAACTCTTCTGTTATTTCGTAATTGATGGTGTCGTGTACGTAAATTGAAACCCCGCCGCCTTTGCGATCCGTTCTGTAGTTATAGATATGTTTATAGTGTGTTATTTGGTATAATTTTGCGTCCGTATCAGATGTAATCCATGTTTCAGTAAAAATTAGAAAATGTATAGTCATTGGTGTTGCTTTTATTATACATTTTATTTCGTCGAGTTTGCCAGTATTACGGATACTGCGAAGATTCGCATAAAAAAATCGTAAGGAGGACGGGTAAGCTGGTAAATCTTCGTATCTACTTATTAATTGATGGTTCAGTCTATCTATATATTTTGCATTTTGTACGGTATCTGTTAATGGTTTTTTTGGTTTATTTTGTTTTGTGTAATTGTTGGTAGTCCTTTTATATATTTAATGATGAGATCTGATTCGCCATTTTCAATGCGTTTGTTTAATTCCTCTCTTAATGTTTGTAGATATTGTTTTTGTGCTGGGGTTTGGTCTGCATAAATTTGAATATTATCCTGTACGTTTTTCTTGTTTTTTAGTAGGTATTTTGGTACGTCGGTATTGTTAAAACAGACCTTTAATGGTCTGTTTTTGTTTGGAGTATATTTTCCGAGTCTGATCGTTTTAATAGGTTTAGGGCAGTTTTCGTACAGTGATGTAATTATCTTCATGGCTTCATTATTATCGTGGTTTTGCCTGGAGTGTGTGTTTCTTTCGTTGATCTCTGATATACCCACAATAACTATGTTTTTTTCGCGTTCACATCGGTCCTTTAATTCGAGAATAAGGTTATGGTTTTGGTGGCATAAGACTGGCGATTTAGGTGTTGTATTTCCAGAGTTTTGTTGCTTTTTTATTTCATTTATTTCGCCTTCTAAGTGTTTGATTTTGTTTTGGGTTGTCGTGTTGTCATTTTTAATATCTTGTATATCAATATTAATTTGACTAAAACGTTTTGTAAAGGTTGCAGTTGTTGATTTTATAGTTTTTATTTCATTTTTAATTTCAGAAATTTCATCTTTTATGTAATTTAGATTATTATTCTGGGTTTTGGCAAAGTTCTCTAGAAAACTCATCATCTCTGCGCGAAAGTTATCGAAATCTTTTTTATATTCCGTTTCCTCGGTACGTTCCTTTCGTTTCAATGTGTTGACATTTCTATGATCATCATTATCGTAGTAGGTGAGTGTGTCGGTCGCAGATCCGCTAGCGCTTGCGCTCTCGCTCATCTCTCTGGTAAGTATCGGTGGTGACCTTTGTACACTCATCGTGCGTGACGTATGTTTTGTCGTTTGTTCTTCGTGTGTGTTCGGGTGTGAGCGCGACGAAAAATAGCAACGGTCTTCTTTACTCGCGGGGGTGAGCGGTGCTGCGCGCACGCCGATGTGCGGTATCGTGTATAATCACAAGGTATTAACTTAATTAATACTTCACAGTTTAAGTTTACTTTGAGTCTATGACATTAAGAATCACTTTCCAATGAGTACTATTTATTTAAACTTAATATTTTCCGCAAGAATTATTTGACACGTCTGCTTCCAACAAGCACCAGACGGATTGAATAATAATAGGGGAAAAGCTAAAACTGAAAACAAACAAAAAGTTAATAAAGGTCCACGTTGTTTTATATGTAATAAGTACGGTCACATCAGCAAACAGTGCAAAGCAAAAAGGAAAAACAACACAGGAAATAAAGAGTCGGAAAAAGAAAGTGGATATGTCGCAGTTTTCTCGGCAACAGCAAATAATGACAGTGATAGTTGGTTTATTGATTCAGGAGCATCCATGCACATGACTATGAAGCAGGACTGGCTGTATGAGGAGTCATCACCCCCGATCACAAGCATCCGTATCGCAAATGATAAAATGCTCAGTGTCAAAAGTTGTGGAAAAATTGACTTGAATGTAACAAGTAAAAATGGAGAAATACAGAAAGTTCAAGTTACCAATGTCTTATTTGTTCCGGAGTTAGCAAGTAATCTTCTTTCAGTAAGTCAACTGATAAAACAAGGATGTTCAGTACAGTTTCAAAATGATGGCTGTAAAATATTCAACAAATCTAAAGAAGAAGTGGCAACTCGCAACTTAGTTAATAACATGTACAGGCTAAATGTGAAGAGTAATATAGCATACACATGCAAGACAAGTGATGATCACTATTTATGGCATCAACGGATGGCGCACCTCAACTTGTCAGATTCGAACAAGCTCACCAAATGTACAGAAGGAGTAAAGCTGAATGAAACCAGATTCAATATGAAGTGTGAATACTATCAGCAGGGGAAACAGTCAAGACTGCCGTTTCCAAGAGATGGTTCCAGAGCAAAGAAGCCACTCGAACTTATACATTCAGATGTCTGAGGGCCATTAGAAGTGAAGTCAGTTGGTGGGGCATAATATTTCCTTACCTTTGTAGATGATTATACAAGGAAAGTATTTGTCTATTTTCTAAAATGTAAGTCAGAGGTTTTTAGTAAATTTAAACAATTTAAAGTGTTAGTAGAAAACCAACTAGAATCAAAAATAAAACGCATTAGGACAGATAATGGTAGGGAATATCTTAGTAATGAGTTCAAAGATTTTATTCAAAATTCAGGCATTAAACATGAAACTTCTAATCCATAAGGATTAGTATAAACTCCACAGCAAAACGGTCTTGCAGAACGTATGAACCGTACCTTGATGGAAAGAGCTCGCTGTATGCTAATTAATGCTTGTTTACAGAAATATTATTGGGCAGAAGCAGTGGCCACAGCAGCTCATCTGACTAACAGATGTCCAACAAGATCAATTTCATATGTTACTCCTGAGGAGCTATGGTCGGGGAAGAAGCCGAATTTGAAATATATCAGGATTTTTGGATGTCAGGCCATGGTACACACACCAGACTGCAAACGTAAGAAGCTTGATTCCAAGGCAAGTAAAATGATTTTTGTTGGTTATTCAGATACAACAAAAGGGTATCGCTTGTTAAACACAAAAACAAGAAAAATTATTGTCAGTAGAGATATTTGAAAATTCTATAAAAAGAAAGTTTTCCATGGTACCATTGTCAGATAATTTAAATAATGAAAGCACTGAACTGTTAGATAAAAGCATAGAATCAGAAAGGTCAGAATCTCAGGATAGTCAAAAACCAAATAAATCAAACCAGACTATACAATCAATATCAGATGATCTCTGAATCCTTCTATTCAGATGATGAATCCATATATGTACCTGAAAAAGAAATTTCTGAAATTCAAATTAATAATATAACAACTAGATCTAAAACTAGGAAACTAAAACATGAAACTATTACTTACCTTTGTTATGGTGGAGACCAGGTACTTGATGACACACCAAAGACTTACCGAGAAGCCATGTTATCTTCAGATAAATGGAATAAGTCAATACAAGAGGAGCTGAAAGTACATGAAATCAATGAAATATGGGAGTTGGTGAAGAAACTAGATGGAGTAAAATTGATCGGATGTAAGTGGGTTTTCCGTATTAAAGACGATTTGTCAGGATCCCTTTACAAATCTAGACTCTGTGCTATGGGATGTTCTCAGAGACATCAAGTTGACTATACAGAAACTTTCTCATCAACTGTCAGATATGACTCTATAAGAGTATTGCTTTCAAAAGTGTGTCAGGATGATTTGAGTATGATACAGTTTGATGTGAAAACTGCTTTTCTTTATGGAAACATAACAGAAAATATATATATGTCTCCACCTGAAGGTTTAGATAGTCCAGAAGGTTATGTTTGTAAACTTAAAAAATCATTGTATGGTCTTGAACAAGCACAAGCATGCTGGAATAAAAAGTTTGATTCAGTTTTAAAGAAATTTGGTTTTGCAAATAGTCATTCAGATAAGTGTGTGTACATTGGCGAGCTTAATGGCACTAAAGTATATTTGATACTATATGTTGATGACGGACTGGTAATTTCGAAAAACCAAACAGTATTGAACAAAGTAATTGATGATTTAAAAGAAAATTTCGAAATAAAAGTATGTCAACCAAAGAATTTTGTCGGTCTTGAAATAGAAAGGCGAAAGAACTATATATTCTTAAATCAATCCAAATACATAGATAAAATATTACTTAAATTTAACATGAGTAATACCAAAGGCAACAGTATACCTGTTGATCCAAATATCAAGTTAGAAAAGGGCAAAACCGTAAATAAGAAAATACCTTACAGAGAAGCTGCTGGGTCTTTGATGCTTTTAGCAATTGTAAGTCGGCTGGACATTATGTATGCAGTTAGCTTGTTGAGTCGTTTCCTTGATTGCTATAATGACAGTCACTGGAATGCTGTTAAAAGGATTAATAAGTATCTAAAAGAAACAAAAAAAATATGGTCTCTACTACTCACCTAAAACAGAAAATATAATTGAATGCTACAGTGATGCAGACTATGCCAATGACACTGATACGAGACGGTCAATGACAGGATATGTGTTTATAAAGAATGGTGCCGCTATAACATGGGCCAGTCAGCGTCAGCAGAGTGTGGCACTGTCAACTACTGAAGCAGAATTTATGGCTGCATGTAGTGCAACTAAGGAGGTGATTTGGTTAAAAAGGCTTTTGTTAGATATAGGTGAAAATAGTCAAAAATCCATAGGTATTAACATAGATAATCAAAGTGCAATTTCAGTAATTAAAAATGATAATTATCACAAACGCTGTAAACACATTGATATAAAATATAAATTTATTAAAGAAAAATATGAGGAAAAGGAAATTGATGTTAGTTATATAAGTAGTAGTGAACAAACTGCAGACATATTTACAAAAGGTTTAGCTAAAAATAAATTTCAATATTTAAGAAGTAAACTTGGAATTTGTGAATTGTAACTTTTTACTCATGTAAAAGCAATGTCATTGTAACGTAAAATGTGAAATGTCAGTGGAACTTTGTAATAGTACTAGAATGTATTGTATATGTTATTTCAGTGATAACTTACATCTAATATAACTAGTATATGTGTAATTTCAGTGAAACTTTAAAAAATAATTAGTATGTATATTTTAATTCAGTTTAGATTTCAAAATGTAAGAAAACGTAACAATTTAGTGGGAGTGTTGAAATATGTAATTGATACGTTTAATTTATATGAGCAACCCAAATGTCATAGAGTAATGTGGAGTTTACTCTGGTAACACTGTTCGTTTCCTATCGCAATGGTTCTTTTTCCGTACACTGCTGTTACTGCTTTATAATTTAAATCAAGTAATAAAACTCTACTACAAGGTGTTATTTCTCGTTTTATTACATCAATTACGAATAAAAAATCCAAGCATACTTTGGGATCGACTGATTATGTTTTCAACATGTGGCACGAATGTGAGTTTAGAATCCAAGATAACTCCCAGATCTTGTATTACATCAACCTCGCATAAATTTACTCCATTTATTTGAGTGAGGACAGCGCACGTATGTTACGTAGAACAGTGTCTATTAGTTTTCTAATTTGTGAAGCTGATTCTTTATGCAACGAAGGAATTGTATAGGAGCGACTTTACATGGTTGTGTTGCAATAGCCTTATGTTATTGTACCGATTTTCTAATAACTCCCACGCGTGAGTGTTAATAACACTTACGGCCGTAAACTCTAACGCACTAATAACTTGTGATGCACTACCCGTGAGGGACGATGGTAAATAATGGAACTTTTGAATCCGATCTAAGTCCTCACGCTCGTGGATCATACTGCAGTAAGAACCTTTAAACTCCAACCAGCTACCGTATGAACCGTCAAAGGTAAGTATCTTAATGTCCAGTAACTTTACGCACATTCTACTTTTAACAACATTATTGTTATCTATATGTGTTATCTTTAGAGAAAGATTGACTAAGAAAGTTATTTAGTGAACCTACGGGATTTGTTATCAGGTTATTTAAATAAAACGACCAAAACGGGTACCACACCCTTTGTACTTTTGCCTTGACAGCACACACATATTACAAATATCATTAAACAATAACAGTAGGAACAAATAAATTATATACTAGCACTTACTGAGATGTTGCTTGCTCCGAAAACTGAAACGTAAAGAGAGACATGACAGCGCTGCGTGTCCTTTTATAATGTATTGTAACTGTCAAAAGCGCCGCGCTGTCAAGTCACAGTTCGTTCCAGTTGTCAGTGCAAAAAATTACATTTTCATTACTCATACTCTGAAAGTAGGTCTGAAGTTGCCTGAAGAGCGGGCTGAAAGTGATACTTTTCATCCCTAGGGAGTTTTACTTTACAACTGACAGCTGTCAAATTATTAAAAAAAAAGCTAGTTCTATCTTCACATTTCTATTGAACCATGTTCCAATTTTCCATACAGCCAGTTAATCACAGTGCGATATAAAATTGAAATAACTTAAAGACAAGTATTAATTAAATAATGTTATATTTTAAGTGATTTATTTGTTCATCTGTTTCTTTAAAATACTTTAATTAAAAGATTACAATTAATTTCTAATTTTTCATTAATGAGGATGAATAGCTGGCCGGCCGTAGAAAAAAAAAATGGCAATCAGTCGTTGGTTTTTTCGAATTTTGTTTACGTTTCTGTACAACAGAAATTTGTATTAGCACGTTATGTTTATCAGATTAAAATAGTGATTTAACGCCTAATTTCATAAGAGAAGAGGCTAAAGCAGTAGTGGAATACCTTTTACCGCCTAAATCAGAAGAAAGAAAGATACCTACTTAAAATCATTGGTACGACGACTCAGGTTTTACAAACTTTATTTTTAGTTTCCTCGTGTTATCTGTATGTGTTATCTTTAGAGAAAGATTGACTAAGAAAGTTATTTAGTGTACCTGCGGGGTTTGTTATCAGGTTATTTAAATAAAACGACAAAAACGGGTACCACACCCTTTGTACTTTTGCTTTGATAGCATACACATAATACAAGTATACAATAACTATAACAGTACAATAACAGTAGGAATAAATAAATTATATACTAGCACTTACTGAGTTGTTGCTTGCTCCGAAAACCGATACGGAAAGAGAGACATGACAGCGCGCCATTCCTTTTTATAAACTCTTGTAACTGTCAAATGCACCGCGCTGTCAAGTCGCAGTCCGTTCGAGTTGTCAGTGCAAAAAAATACATTTAATGTTGCTAATACAGAAAATAATCTAGTGTATGAACATTATCATAAGTCTCATCCATTATATAAAAAATACGACCTCGTATGTGACAAAATAAATAAGAAATTGGTTTTACATACAAAATAATGAGTGAAGAAAGAATATAACATTACATTTAACATATTATCTACAGGTACATGGACATAGATATCTATTACAGAAGTGAATAAAGATTTAGATTATTCATACGATGTTCGCTGTACCTAGGAACGACACTAAACTTATATTAATTGTACACGTCATGTAGAAACAAAACTGAACAATTGCCAATTTATCAATTATTGTCTATACAAAACTTTAAAAAGAAATACATTTTAATGGCACCTGGAAAAGAAACATTATCATATTAAAACGAATGTAGAAATTAAAACCTTAGATCAATCGTGCATCGCTGGTTATAACCAGCATAAGCATGAGTATTAATTGTACACAAATTGTTACACGTAGCAACAAAACTAAAGAATTGTCATTCTGTCAATTACGATTTTTGTATCAACATGTCTCTTAAAAATATGAGCAATGGCACCTCAGAAATAAATAACGTTAATATTACCTTTGACATTTTTACCCATAGCTTAACACTGGTATTAAAATGAATGTAGCAGATAAAATAACAATCTTACATTGGTACAAAACAAAACTTATATAATTGTATGCAATTGTTACACAAAAAACAAAACTAAACAATAGTCAATCTACCAATTATGATTTGTTTAACATGTTTCATAAAATATAAACAATGGCACCTGAAAGTGCAGATCTTATTTATTATACAATCTTTCAAAAACAGGCCCCTAAAATGTCCTGTCTCTAATCAAAAACATACAGGCCTTCTAATGTCCTGTCTCTAATCAAAAACATACAGGCCTTCTAATGTCCTGTCTCTAATCAAAAACATACAGGCCTTCTAATGTCCTGTCTCTAATCAAAAACATACAGGCCTTCTAATGTCCTGTCTCTAATCAAAAACAAACAGGCCTTCTAATGTCCTGTCTCTAATCAAAAACATACAGGCCTTCTAATGTCCTGTCTCTTATAAAAACATACAGGCCCCTCAAATGTCCTGCCTGCAATGAAAAATAAACATTAGTAACACAGGCCCATAAAATGTCCTGTCTCTAAATAAAAAACAAACAGGCTCCTCAAATATCCCGCCTGCAATGAAAAATAAACATTAGTAACACACAGGGCCCTCAACATGTCCTGTCTCTAATAAAAACAAACAGGCTCTTCAAATGTCCTGCCTGCAGTGAAAAATAAACATTAGTAACACAGGCCCTTAACATGTCCTGCCTCTAATAAAAAACAAACAGGCTCCTCAAATGTCCTGTCTGCAATCAAAAATAAACATTTACACACAGGCCCCTAAAGTGTTCCGTCTCTAATAAAAACACAAACAGGCTCTTCAAATGTCCTGTCTCTAAAGTAAACAGACAGGTCCCTTAAAAGTCCTGCTGTAAATAGAAACAACATTAGTAAATAAACAATTGCCTGCTAAAGCCAATATGTTCCTGGTTTGTCCTGAACAGGCTCCTTAATTGTCCTGAACAGGCGCCTCAATTATTCTGTACAATTTTCGGTCAATACCCGGCCACTCAGGCTAGGTACATGATAAGTTTCAAGTGAGTGTCACAAACAATGACATCAATGATTACTTTTCACCTATGTTTTTTTTTTTTTTAATTTATATAAACTAGTGCTTGACTGCGATCCCACCTGATGGTAAGCAGTGATGCAATCGTTGATGGTGAGGCGCACTAGTTTATTAAGAGCCTATTCACTCTTGCCTTAAAGACACCTAAATTATAATCAGACGGGAAGACCGCAGCAGGCAGACTGTTCCAGTCCTTCGACGTACGCGGTATAAACGACGAGGCGAAACGCTTAGTTCGGACCGTAGAGGTTTCAACAACGTACGGGTGAATATTCGCCGTACGTCGGGTTGTCCGATGGTAGAAGTGAGATGGTGGAATCAAGTCATGTAATTCCTGCGCACAATCTCCAAAGTGCATCCTGTAAAACACCGAAAGGCTGGCTACCCTTCGCCTGTGCTCAAGACTTTGTAGATTGGACTCAACCAGATCTGGATCGCCAATTAGTCTCTTCGCACGCCTTTCCACAGACTCCAAAGCTGCCAGGTGGCATTTTGCAGCACCAGCCCATATGTGGCTGCAGTACTCCATACACGAACTGACTTGTGCTTTGAACAGCATTAAAAGCTGTCCCGGTGTGAAGTACCGCCGGACCTTTGCAAGAACGCCTAGTTTCCTAGCAGCTACCTTGGCTTTGGACTCAATGAACCGCCCAAAGTTAAGGTCCGAGGGAATTTCAACCCCCAAGAGCTGAAGGCGGTCGGTGTACTCCAGGGATAAATTCTGAAAAGTAGGAGCCAAGGTGAACGGGCTCCTTTTAGCGGTGAACAGACACGCTTGCGTTTTGGAGGCGTTAAATCCCACCACATTGGCTTCACCCCACCTGGAGACTGCCTGAAGTGAGATGTTTGTACGCTCTATCATAGCCTCCCTTTCGGACCGGATTAGCTCCTTACTAGCCCGAGCACTAGGCAGGTATCTCTCTACAACTGTGCTATCATCTGCATACCCATAGATACCGGGCATCAGCAGATCGTTGATATGCAGTAGGAATAGGGTTGCAGAGAGAACAGACCCCTGAGGAACTCCGGCATTAGTCGTCATGGGTTCCGATGAGCATCCATCGACAACAACTCGGAGAGACCGTTCACTCAGGAAGTCTTTTACCCAGTTAATCAGACCAGGGGAAATGCCGTACGCTGGAAGCTTACTCAAAAGGCTAGCGTGCCATACCCTGTCGAAGGCCTTCGAGACGTCTAAGAAAACGGCAATCGCTTCCCCATTCCTCTCGAGGGTCTCGCCCCACAAGTGGGTGGCATACACTAGTAGGTCCCCAGTAGACCGATTGCGACGAAATCCGTACTGTCGGTCACTGAGGAGATCGTTACCTTCCAGGTATGCCATGAGGCGCGAGTTCAACACACGCTCCATAATCTTGCATAGTATGGAGGTTATTGAAATCGGCCGATAGTTGGCAGAATCGGCACGATTGCCCTTCTTGGGCACGGGTTGCACGTTGGCAAGCTTCCAGGACTTGGGCACTATACCAGTCCTAAATGAGAGGCGATACAAGCGTGTCAATACAGGAGACAACTCAGGCGCACAAGCCTTGAGAACAATGGCAGGTATACCATCTGGTCCACTAGCTTTGTTCACGTCTAGACGACACAGTGCTCTCAGAACTTCTTTGTTCCTTATGCGAACCTCGGGCATCGAAGTGTCACAGTGAGGTAGAGTCGGTGGAGTAGCACTGCCAGTATCAAGACGAGAATTATGGGCGAAGAGAGATGCAAAGAGATCTGCTTTCTCTCTCGCCGTATGAGCCAGTGTTCCATCAGGTTTAGCCAGCGGAGGCAGTGAGGGCCGACAGAAGTTCGCTTCAACCGAATAGGCGAGGGACCAGAATGCTCTGCTACCGGACGGCTGTGCAGAGAGTTTTGTGCCAATATGGGAGATGCTGTCGAAGCGAGCCTTCCTTAATGCCTTCTTGTAGGACTTAGCAGCAAGGTTGAAGATTCTCTTCTTTGAGCTCAAATCCGGAGCTTTGCAGTCACGAGCCTCAACCCAGGCAAGATACGCCGAATGCTTACGCTGTTCAGCTTCAACGCAATCGGCGTTGTTTATGACATCTGAATTGAAATTCGTTCAATGACTGAACAACAATGACTTATAATCACTGCCCCGACTGAAACGTAAGGGTACATATTATTTAACTTACTCTTTCGGCTCGTAATTACTTTTTATTGAAATTCCAAACGATACAATAAATAATCAAAATACATGATCACGAACTATGAAGTAGCTTCGTCTCCATTTTATTTTATTCATTAAAAATTACCAACTATGAACTATGCCGTAAATACCACCACTTCTAAAATATTCAAGGCAAATACAGTAGAGACTGGTTTCTCTTAACACAAGAATAGGTTACACGTCAATCACTTATTTCATTAACATATTTTTAGATGTGGGAAGTTATGTACACTTTTCTAAAAATACCCTTTGGTAATCAAAATATTCATGGACATACTGTATTAAATATATATTTTAATGACCTTATCATTCATGAGATAGTTTGATAGTAACGAATGCTAAATCATCTTTCCATATCCCTAGTGAACAAGTTCTTGCTATATATTTATTCACAAGAACTCCTAATCACCCCTCATAATAAGAAATTAATAACAAAAAACAATGCCTACAAAGATGCTACAAAGGCTTACCAACTTTAGCAACACTGTGCTGCACCTGTGCGTTTGGTTTTCCATGAAAATACCAACTTCCTATAATTCGACCAATACTTATATTATGCAACGATAGCTTGAAGATCCAGAATTCAATAATATATTCTACAACTTTTACACAACGCCATCTAGTCCCAAACCAAGTATAGCTAGTGGTATGGGTACTAGACAGCTGATAAATAATTTGACAGTGCTCTCTGAAAGTCATTAAATAGAATTTACATTACATTTCTTACATATTCTGCAGGACTAAAGCCCAAATCAGACCATTGATTCTTGGCAATCGTGTCCTCAGATGCCTCTGCACGAATTGCAACCTCATTCGAATATTTATTACGCGGAAGGTACCTATTGAAAATTAATTCCAAAAGTAATATTCAAAGCCAGTCCCATTCATTTGGTCTTATAAAGTTCAGAAGCTATAACAGTTATGGAATTTCAAACTCTAAGCTCAAAAACAAGTATTCAAGTTGGGTAAAATGCATGAAACGTTTGTTTGACAGATATTTGCATCCGAATCATTGAAATGCTTCGAAACAGTGATATGCATCATTTGGAACATCGGCTCAGAAGATAGAAACGGAACACCCGAAACATCGGTTTACAAGAAACAAACGGAACATTTGAAGCATCGACAAGTCACAAACGTTATGAATCGTGATCTGTCAATTTGCGTCACACTAAGTTTTATTTAACTTTGATTTAAGAACAATCCAAAGCAGATGTTTCCAGTTCAGGTCGCTAATTATATTAAGTACACTATTTACGTTTTAATTTGAATTTCATAAAGGAAACCCAAAGTTTGTGTTTCAGTGTTCCAAACGATGCCTTTAAAACTTCACTGATGTTCAATTCTTCGGAACACCAAAACGCCTCGGAACAGTGAGTCGGCTCAGCAAAGAGCTACATACGCCTACAGTAATATGACACTGTTATGTCACCGCTTGTAGGTTAAGGCTAAGTTTTCATCTCAAAGACTCAAACTTTATCAGACTTGTAGGCACAACTTTTCACCAGTGTAGGTATGTATATTTAAAAATAAAAAATAAATTGTGTGTGTCAATTCCCTTGAAAGTACACATGTGTGTATTTTTAAACCAAGAGCAAATACAAATTTTAAACTAGTTCCCTAGTTGGACTAGAACTAAAATAATGGGATTCAGCTAATCCTTGGTACCCACATCACTTCAAAAAATATAAAATAACAACCATTCAATCGTGATAATGACAGACACAATTGAAAGACAATAGGTGCGCGAACGCCGGCGTTCGCTTGGGGTTTAATGAATTAATCAACAGCAAAGATGCATTAGGGTAATATTTGGACTCGACAGTTTCGACAGTTGCCAACCATATTTTGATAAATATGTTTTTATTCTACCTTGCTTATTTAACCATCAGTACTATTTATTATTTGTTTCAACTAGAGCCAATACAGCGTTGATGCTTATAAGTACTATATGCAAGGCACGTATAATAGTAAACAAAATTGGTTCCTACTAAAACTTTCTACACATTCTTTAGTGTACTCAAAGTATTAGTTCATTTGGATAGTGATTATATTGATTTCGTTGATTTCCTCTTGTGTAATTTTTCGAAAACCATTTCAATTATTTCAATATATTAAACTATGTATTTGGCAACTACTTGTGTTCAAATGGATAATATGTAGTTTTATATTCTTCACATTTGTTACCCATGGCAAATCATATAGGCGATCACCTAAACAATGTTTTACACATTTCCAATTTGTACTAAAATAAGTTGATGTAGATAACTTTATATATTAAAATTGTGTACAACCTGATATTGACATATTACTTAGGCCCTGCCCCACTACAACTAGTTGACTATATCGAATGATATACCACACATTAATTGTTCGCTGGGTCAGCTGGCTCATTATGTTTACACAGTACCTACCTACTTCTTCCAATGCTCTTTTTAATTAAAAGCCGTTTCGCGGAAACAAGATAAATGTTCATCTATTAACATTTCCACATCCAGAATTTTGCCAGCAAAGCGATTTATACTCTGGCGATGAAATAAAATATTATTATTAGGCTTACTATATACTACTGATTCGCCATTTAACCTGGTTTCAGTTAAATTGACAATGATAGAAGACATGTAAAATCACTTTAAACAGTAACGCCATACACAACACCAGTTCCTGCATATGCGAAATGTAACGAATCAATGTACTAAATTTCACAACTATCATGTAAAATTACAAAGTCATAAGCTTGTTGTGGTTCCTGGTTGTCTGCTAGAATTGCATGGTCACCGGACCATCCTGGTGACTAAGGGGCTATTTTGCTCCCGCACCCAGCTGTGTGCTGATAGGCTAACGCCCACTATGATCTGCCGTGACCTTTGTTGTACTTAGGGTCGGTGGTGTCCAACTTGTGAATTTTTAAAATATTTTTGGGAAGAAATAACAATGTAAAACATGTTGGAATCGATTTCGTTACCAACTCTGAACTATTATAATATGCAATGCTAAGACAACCTCCAGAGAATATCCCTTTTGCGACCAAAAGTTCCCAAGCGCCATGAATGTATTGGCTCCTACGTGCTTCGCTCAACACAGCGTAATTTGTTTATCTATTTATGTATTATAATGATCAAGGTGTACAATATACAGTATACATCACACCTGAATCGACTGAAGCTAGTGCTCGGCACGCCCAACCTAGCGAGTAGCACTTACATAAAATATCATATGCTAGCACCGAATTACTGGCGCAGTGGCTCGGTATGTACCAAATAATAATTTACAAGGGATGCGAAAAATGGATAATCAGATAATCTACTCAAAGTACATGAAGTTTACTGTTACTTACTCATTAGTTATTATAAAATAATAATAATGATCTCTGCCGTTGAAAGTACTCTGTGGTTGAAATGTAAATCTAAACATTTTGGCACAACGTATGATTTTCTAGTAATGGAAAAATAATATAAGTTATTGTGAGATACATACAGAAAATCTAAAAACGCAAATGGCTATAGTATAGCGAGAAAAAGCTGAGCGAGCGCAGCACTATGAAATCACGGTTATTGAATGAGGAAAGATCGTCGCACGCTCACTTTAAAATTATATAAATATATTAAGGTCTTAGAAGTTAATCTCTGAAAACACTGGTCCGATTGCCTCCCCTTTTTATTGTTACCACAGAAACCCGCTTCAATCCTGAGCGATACAGGCCACATCCTATGCACGCGGGCGAAACCGCGGGCAAAAGCTAGCAGGCAATAAATGTCCTGCTATCTGTCAAGAGGCAATCCATATAATATTAATGTTTATTACCGAACTGGTAGGTAATGTTGGACTAATTTGAACTCTAATGGGGACACTTATAACGTTGAAAATAAAACCACTATTGTGTCTTGATCTAAGTGGAAACTGTGGAACTTTTGAACCAAAGAGTATATAATCACTACGTTCTAAGAGACGGCACTATAGAACATTGGGTTGAGCTCACGCACACATCAAAAAGAAATGTATCGTTTTTATGAGCAACCTAAGAACAATATCGCTCAGTCAATGCTGCCAACTTAACAGTATTCTTTTGACAGCTCTAGTGTTGTGTATGTTTATCGACTGTATCCAAACTGCATCGATGACATAGTGATGTACTCACTATCGATGAACTCAGCTGAACTATGATTTTATTTTTATTTATTTTTTCAGAAATATGCTACATAAAATTACCAATCATGGCTATTGTATACCACATTTAATAAAATAGGAAAAAATAATATTAACTAGGCCATGAATGATATTTCTACATAACATTTTAAATGATAAATGCCAAGTATTTTACAAATCTTTATTTTGTTGTTGGGCTTTTTTGATTTTGTCTGCTTCATTAATTTCAGACTTTGCAAAGTCGTTATTTTTAATTTTACATGACTTCCTAATAAACAATTTACTTAAAAAGCTAAGCAAATAATCAGTAACTGCTTTACTATGTGTATTACATTTAAACCATTGCATACTGCAGTGTGTACTCAGCTGCAAAGTACAAAATTGAGCTACGTGTCTCTGATGCAGTTCAGGCAAGACTTGAGTCATAAACACGTTCTTAGCTCCAGAGACTAGGAAACATAGCTCGATTTTAGGATAAGTTAGAGAAACTTTATCTTGCCACCATTCTTTTAAAGATATCCATTTGTACAATGGATTATTCAGATCTGGATTGTCCTCTTTTAAATAAAATTTGCAACTATCACAATTAAATTTGCTAAGAACTTTGCCAGCTAAGTATCCACTAACATAGACAGTTGGTTGTTCTTCAAAGTTACAAAAATAATCTTCAACTAATTCAATTTCATGTTCTTCAGGCAAAGACAGCACAGGGTAATCATTTGTCTGATTATCAGAATTTTGTGAAACCAGTGCTTGCAAAGGAGGTGCTAATACAGATGATTTTGTTATTTCACGATGAGATATGAATAATTTGTTGCAATCAATTTCACAATTGGAGCCACGGCTATGTGGTCCTGATAAACCAGAAATTATGCTAGATTTTAGAGCGGCATTAAAGTGACTGCAAGTTGGATTCCTGTTAGTTGCACTGTGCTGTCTAATGGTCCCAAATAAATTTTCCAAGGAATCTTGGTTAAGTTGGCGTAAATTTAAATACTTGAAGTTTATCTTTTAGTGATTTTAAAGATATTTTAAAACCGTTTATACATCGTACATTTCGTAAGCGTATTAACGAGTCCGACTTCAAAAATTGCATTGTTTCAATGTGTTTTAAATAATAGTTCCAAGATTCCTGGTGATTCGTTTTTTCTGATACATTTTCCCGTTTTCGAGGTATCACATCTTTTGGTGATGCTGGTCCATTGGTCCAATTAAAAAGTTTGTCCATTTCTTCGACAACGAAAGCTGTATTGTTGTAGTCTTCTGCGTTGCTGTTGCTCGACTCCGCCATCATCTTCAGAACTGCAGCCATCGTGTTGCTTAACGCGTGAGCTGCAAATTTAACGCGCATTTTAGTTTTGTAGGTGGGATTAACAACTGTTTGGGTGATTTTCGGAAAATTCAAAAAATTCCTATTCTTTTCTTCTGCTTCTTTTAAATGACTCCATTTTGCTTGTTTTCCTTTGTACTTCAACCCTCCAGCTTGGAAAAAGTTATTTCTTATTGATTTAAAAAGATGTGGTATATCAAAAATAATATGTACTTTCCTTTTGTCAACAAAGAAATAATTATCTTCTGAAGTAAGGCCATCAAATTTTTTCAACAAATTCAGGGCGCCGATGTTAGTAGGACCTTGATCACAGACTGTAGACACAACGTTGAATCCAGCTTCATGAATAGTTCTTACAAGATTTTTTATCAAAATTGCTAATTTCTCAGTTTCGATTGTCCCTTCAACAAAGTAATGCGCAATAGGTTGTTTAAATTTCTTTTTTAGAAATTGAATCATGAATACTAAAGCATGCCCTGAAACTTTATTACATCTGCCCATACTATCTTCAGTGCCAAGGTCTACATAACCATCTACTTGATCCATTGCTTCATTATATATCAAACGTTTCTTCAAAGCCATCTCATCAAATAATATAACACATTGCTTATCTTCTTCCTTCATCTTTTGAGTTTGGGCTTTTTCACTTAATATCTGTATTATCTTTGTGTGAATTCCAGGTTCCATAGGAATTTCTTTTAGAATTCTTTGTAGTGTACGGGTACTAGGCAGGGGCAACATTTTCTGCAGGTAACGGTAAGCTTTAGGTGAACGTTTGAACATTGACAGAGCATAGACTTTATTTTTTCCGTCCCAGCGCTTTCCATGAGGTGCTTTCTGCTGATTTTTTACTGCATTCTCAACAATTGATTAAGGAGGTCAGAGTCTAATTTATCAAAATCTATTAATGATTTTGCCATGCTTTTGATTATGATTTTTGCGTCTTGCAAACGTTTCAATGTTCTTAGTTCCCTTTTTGTAAGAAGAGTCTTTCCATCTGAAATACAAAAATTATATTAGACCACTACTTTTTTACCACTTTAGGCACTAGGAAACAGGAAGGAAACAACCTTCAAAAATTTTAAATGAAATCGTACTACACCCCTCGAGCGCCGATTGTACATACGTCTGTACAACTTGAAGACCTTGAAAAACGCTTAATTTTCATTTTGTACACACGTCTGTACGAAACTTATTTGGCCGAAACTTAAGTTTCTATATTATATTATTCCATAATTATTATATTATTGGTTTTTCCTAGAAAAAACCAAATTTTTTTTTTTTTATTTATTTTATTGATGATTTACGTAAACACGGCAATTTTCCGGTCCTTAAACTCTGGCGCTCGAGGGGTTAAAGGGGTTTGGGCAGTTCAGTGCTTATTACCAACGGACTTCAATCATACATTGGTTTATTTTGTCTTGTTTCATAAGTCTATAGCATTATCATCTTGTCTTCCCTAAGTTAATAATGTTACCATATACACTCAGATCCAAGAAAACCGAACCGAACCCGAGACCTCTAGAGATAGCGGTACCTTGAAAACTGGTGCGTACACCACTTGCACATGGAGGTTCTCAAACCCTACTTCATTATTATTATTATATTATTTGTGCCTGAACCCCTTAGTAGAGTGGAAGCAAAAACTGCATGTCAGTTGCAGAGGGTTAATTGTCTAAAGATCTACCAGAACACAACAATGCTGAAAACACCATTGTTATGGTGACAGACATAGATAAAATAGTGGTAGCTATCTAGCCAGACAGACGTTAAACAATGGTACATTTTACCTATATGGATGTTAAAAGTTTTAATTCTTAATTATTACATAATTCTTTGAAATCTGTATCTAGCTATTGATGCACATTTTCTATTCTATGAATAATATTTTGATATGACAAACTTACCAACTGCATGTCTTTTTCTAGAAGTTTTGTAGCTCTGAACCAAAATTTCCTTACCCTCGGCATCAGATACATTGTCTGAAACTTAAAGACAACATTTTAATAAAAAGTTTTTTTTTGTTTGTTCTAACAATTAAGATAGAAGATTTTAATTATTGCTGCCGTGTTTGATATTAATTGTTAAATTCATAAGTGCTTAATGATAAGGCATTATGAAATATGTAGTAGATGGTAGTCAGATTATTTGTACTATGTTATTTTCATTTATTCGCCACCTTTTTTAAAGTCTCAGGTTCAGAATCATGACTATTGCAGGCGTCGCCAGCTTTATATTATTTCATAAATGCATATCTTTTACATATATGCATATACATAGCAAACAGTTGTTTTTAAATTTTCATTGCTGTACCCAGCGAACAGTCAGATCGTTCCACAGAGATTATTTTTCAGTCCTTTTATTCACAGAACTTTAATAAACAGTAAGTATTACACATAATAATCTTACCATCAAAGGGATTTAGTATGTGACAGATACAAATATTTCTTACCTTCTTTTCTTTTGAATGTCAGATACATGGGAGCCTTTGATGTTGATGGAATTGGTATAAAATCATCACTACCAGATGGCTGATTTATTGTTGCAATCACCTTTTTATCTGAAATTTCAAAGTTATATTAGGAGTTAGCACTATGCTATAATCTGTACACAGAACTGTGCCATCCCTATTTGCAGGCCCCTCTTTCCCACTGGGCACACTGGGCACGTGCCCAGGGCCCCGTGATGGATTGGGGCCCCCTAGTCTAGTCCCTACCACAGATCACTATAAGATGTAAGTACTTACTACGTACAAATGCGACAGCTATCATTTTCAATCCAAGTTCCTGAAATGGCCCCATGTCGCTGCCATCGCATTTCTTTTTTTTTTTTAATTCTTTTTAATCGACTTCTAATTTTGAAAAAAAAAATTGAAGACACCTTTCCTAATGTAGTAATCACACTGAGAATTTTTTTAAGCATGATGGTAACTAACTGAAGTGGGGAACGCTCTTTCTCCAAATTAAAACGAATAAAAAATGAATTAAGAAGTACATTGCTTCAACAGTTTGTCGCTAATGTCGATATTTCTATAAAAAAAAATTTTAGTTAAAAAAAAATTTTTTGGACTTGCAAAATTTTGGTAATTTTTTTTTTGTTTTCTACACGGCTCATGGTGCCTATAAGCGTATGGCATCAACTTCCAAAAAAACTTTTTTTGAAAAATTTTTTAAGTGTTTGCCCCTAACCATACTCAAGGTGAAAGTCCCAAAAATTTTTTTTACTTACCTAATTTTTTTTTTGTTTTCTGCACGGCTCATGGTGTCTATAGCGTCTGGTACCAATTTGAAAAAAAAAAATTTCGTCCCAAAGTCCAAAGTCCCAAAAATTTTTTTAACCAAAAAAATTTTTTTTTCGTTTTCTTTGCTTCTCATAGCGCCCCTAAGGATATACTCCAACTCCTAAAAATACGCCCCTAAGGCTACCCACTGACCGGGCTACCCTAATAAAACATTTTTTCCAATTTTTATTTTACCACTTTGTTGGCGCGATTGTTATATCTACATTTTGGTACCAAATTTCAGCTTTCTAGTGCTAACGGTCACAGAGATTAAGCGAGGACGGACAGACAGACAGACAAACAGACAGACGGACAGACAGACATGGCGAAACTATAAGGGTTCCTAGTTGACTACGGAACCCTAAAAATAAAGCTAAAACTTTGCACACCTACGTTCTTTGTTTATTCTAACAAAAGAGTACTTTATTACTATGGTCATAGGGGCCCCATTATCCTAATGTGCCCAGGGCCTCTAATAGGTGAAAGACGGCCCTGCCTATTTGGTGTTAGGTTGGAATAGACGGAACCAATCAATAAATTGAATATGAAGTTAAATACCTGATAAATTCAGTGCCTGATCATCACTGTCTTTAGTGATTGTTTGAACTGGCAAAATCTCTGTCTGTCTATGTTTAGAAGATTCACCTGAAAAAAATAATTAAAATGTCATTATAGTGAAAGTTGACAGAAGATACAACACATACTTGAGTTTGAATAATGGTTATATGTTCTATATTTGACAGGCCTGTTGGTCTAGTGGTTAGTGACCCTGACTGCTATGCCGGAGGTTGTGGGTTCAATTCCCCCCCAGGACAAATGTTTGTGTCATGAGCACGATCATTTGTTCTGTGTCTGGGTGTAATTTATCTATAATATGTATGTATTTAGAAATATATAAGTATGATCATAACACAAGCTCTGCTTAGCTTGGGACTAGACGGCACTGTGTGATAGTTGTGGAATATTATTATTATATTTTTCAAATATTTAAGTAGATTTGATTTGATAATTATGTACTTTATTATATAAAGTTTTACAGTATCTTACCTTTTTCAAATTTTGCATAACTAGTAAGATTTGACATGCAAAGGAAACTCAGCGAAAAGGTCATCAGACAGAACTGGCCTATTGAGTCTCAAAGTTGGCACTGCAGAACTCAGTAAACGGTTTCTTTTTGCATTAAAGCATTCAGGGGCAAAATGAGATCCGCAAACGTATTTCAATTGATGCAACTTCTCAATTGGTACATGTACGAGATCTTCAATTCCTGATGCTTTGACCCATAATCGGCACCTGAAAAACATTCCGTTGTTAAAAAGTTATTTCCTAAGATAAAATTATCTATCACAGAAAACGTAGTGGCTGCTGGTTGTCACACTTACCGGTCAGGGTTTAAAGGAAAACTTGCAAGAAGTATGCTAGATTTGGGCAACTTACGTATGCCACAAATAACACACTTCCTATAGCGACAATTTTCCATGTTCCTAGTGATTTGAAATTTGTTTTAACAAAGAGAAATTGAAGAACTTTTCAATTCACAAGAAAGTAAATCACTACTTAGAGGTAACACGGGCGCTAAAACAGTTCAATAAGCGACAATATCACTTTTGCACTTGAATGCGGAGTAAATTTATGTCTTTTTAACTTTATTTCGCTCGCAGAAACGATATATAACTCAAATTCAAACGAACGAAAAAGTCAGAATGTCAGCCATTTTTACTCCGTTGTACCAAATGAATAGTAAAAATTTTAGTATCTGTCGGTTGGCAATGATTTGGATACATTTCTTGAAATATCTACTCATTTAAATTTAAACCGTATTTCTCAAGCAATAAAGTATCTTTTTGTACACATTGTCACTATTCAAATTCTGTTCTAAGGCAGTGTCGACCCACTGTTTTGAACTTTGGAACTTTTATTCAAATTAAATCTGTTACCCTTATACTATCGCCGGTAACGAAACCATATCGACTTATAACTCGACCTTAACGCCATCTATCGAGCAAGTCAGTACTAAAATAAAATAACATACAATGTTTCATCATCAACAATTAATTTGCCCAATTTTAATTTCAGTTAGTGTCAATAACATAGGCTGTTCCTTTTAGTCTCATTTAGATTATTTCCAAATAAAAGTATCACTGGTCTGCTCATTAACTCAATAAGTAAACTCAGAATGCAGGTTCTGGGTAACTCCTAATTTGATAGATTTGTTTGCTACGGTTACTCAACAATGACCCAAAACCTGTCCATAATCCACCTGAACACAGCTCGAGTTATCCTCTAACAACTCCAGGGCACAGCCCAGGCTAGGCACGTGTGATGTGGCAATGCAAGGCACGTGTGGTGTGGCAGTACCTCCAGGGTGTAGCCCTGGCAAGGCACGTGTGGTGTGGTGGTACCTCCAGAGGGTAGCCCTGGCGAGGCACGTGTGGTGTGGTGGTACCTCCAGAGTGTAGCCCTGGCGAGGCACGTGTGGTGTGGCAGTACCTCCAGGGTGTAGCCCTGGCAAGGTACGTGTGGTGTCGTGGTACCTCCAGGGTGTAGCCCTGGCAAGGTACGTGTTGTGTGGTGGTACCTCCAGGGTGTAGCCCTGGCAAGGTACGTGTGGTGTGGTAGTACCACCAGAGTGTCAGAAGAAACTCATATTGAATAAGCTGAGCACACCATTTCAAACTACACATCACTTTGCCCGCTTAGATAAAATAGTATAGTCATTACCCCAAAAAAAATTGTATCGGTGCCTAAATAGGTTACGTAGGTACTTTCAAAGCAAAAGTAGAAGATGCAAAGTTAGGGAAAAAAAACACTTGTGGGCGGGATAAACGAATGCATTTAAATAAACGACTCGTTTATCCCACTTCTGAATTGTTATCTGTATGCGTTATCTTTAGAGAAAGATTGACTAAGAAAGTTATTTAGTGTACCTACGGGGTTTGTTATCAGGTTATTTAAATAAAACGACCAAAACGGGTACCACGCCCTTTGTACTTTTGCTTTGATAGCATACACATAATACAAGTATACAATAACTATAACAGTACAATAACAGTAGGAATAAATAAATTATATACTAGCACTTACTGAGTTGTTGCTTGCTCCGAAAACCGATACGGAAAGAGAGACATGACAGCGCGCCATTCCTTTTTATAAACTCTTGTAACTGTCAAATGCACCGCGCTGTCAAGTCGCAGTCCGTTCGAGTTGTCAGTGCAAAAAAATACATTTGATGTTGCTAATACAGAAAATAATCTAGTGTATGAACATTATCATAAGAATCGCTAACACTCGTATTCGTAATGAAAAGCACAGTGTTTACCTCGGGGTGAAAGTAACCCATTTAACCCCTCGAATTAGCGACCTCGCTTCGCTCGCCCGCCAACTCCTTCTCGGGACGAAATGAGTTACTTTCACCCCTAGTGTAACAATGTACTATTAATGTTACTAATACAGAAAATAATCATAGTGTACGAACATTATCATAAGAATCGCTAACAGTCGGCCATCCATTATATAACAAATACGACCTTTTTTTTTATGGTGGGAAAAATCATGCATTGACATCCCCCGCCCTTGGGCGGAGCGGGAGATAGTGTCAGACTCTTACTGACTAAAAGACCCACCTCGTTCCTTCTAGCCTTCATACCGGGGCTCGAGCGCCCTTTCGGATAACCCTGGCCCCAGTAGGCTTCGACCTGGCTGGGTCCCTGCTGTTGCTGACAACTCCTTGAGGCGCGCGGGAACAGTGCGCGCCGTCGACGACTTGGGCTTGGTCCGGACAGTTACCGGACGGCCGGACAGCGAGCTACCCATTGCTCACTGTCCGCAAGCCCGCGTCTACGTTGGCCGGAAATCGGGATCAGAATCCCGGCGACGGCGGCGGCGATAACGCCGTTGCCTGATGCGTTCGGCCTCCTCCTTTGCGAGCATTACTGCTTCGCAGAAGTCGGCGACCGCCTGCCACTCCTCCTCGCTCCGGACCATGGCCTCAACCAAGGCCCGGCGCGAGAGGTCTCCGCCGCCGATCGCCCCCACGAGGGCACGGCGATGCTCCGCCCAAGCAGGGCACACCTCGACTGTGTGCTCCACAGTGTCCCCCGGTCTGGGTTTTTTAGTCAGTAAGAGTCTGACACTATCTACCGTTCCTCCCAAGAGCGGGGGTTGTCATAAGATGACTTTTTTCTCATCGAAAAAAAAAACCTCGTATGTGAGAAACAAAATAAATAGGTAAATAAGAAATTGGTTTTACACACAAAATAATGAGCGAAGAAAGAACATAATATTACAATTAAAAAAATATCTACGGGTAGACATAGATATTTATTACAGAAGCGAAAAAAGATTTAGATTATTCATACACTGGTCGCTGTACATAAGAACGATATTAAAGTTATATTAATTGTACACGTCATGTAGAAACTAAACTGGACAATTATCTAAACTTTAAAAAGAAATATATATTGTAATGGCACCTGGAAAATAATGTTAATATTAATTTGAACATTTTTACCTATAAGTCTGCCTGCTGCGGTCTTCCCGTCCGATTATAATTTGGGTGTCTTCAAGGCTAGAGTGAATAGGCTCTTAATAAACTAGTGCGCCTCACCATCAAAGGTTGCATCGCTACTTACCATCAGGTAGGATCGCAGTCAAGCACTAGTTTATCTGAATAAAAAAAAAAAGTAGACATTATCATATTAAAACGAATGTAGCAATTAAAACCATATATCAGTCGTTATTAATGTACACAAATTGTTACACGTAGCAATAAAACTAAACAATTGTCATTCTGTCAATCTACTAATTATGATTTGTTTAACAACACGTTTCATAAAATATAAACAATCATATCAGCCGAAAGACGTCCACTGTTGGACATAGGCCTCCCCCAAGCGTCGCCACAACGACCGGTCCTGTGCGTCACGCATCCATCGGGTTCAAAATATAAACAATGGCACCTGAAAATGCAGATGTATCAGTGACCAGCTCATTCTTACAAATCGTTATCTTATTTATTATAAAATTTTTCAAATACAGGCCCCTAAAATGTCCTGCCTCTAATGAAAAACATACAAGCCCCTAAAATGTCCTAGATACAGGCTTCTCAAATGTCCTGCCTCTAATAAAAAACATACAGGCTCCTCAAATGTTCTGTCTCTAATGAAAAATATACAGGTCCCTCAAATGTCCTGCCTCTAATGAAAAACATAAAGGCCCCTCGAATGTCCTGCCTCTAAAAAAAAAAACATACATACATCTCAAATGTCCTGCCTCTAATGAAAAACATACAGGCCCCTCAAATGTCCTGTCTCTAATTAAAACAAACAGGCCCCTCAAATGTCCTGTCAGTAATCAAAAATAAACATTAGTAACACAGGCCCCTAAAATGTCCTGTCTCCAATAAAAAACAAACAGGCTCCTAAAATATTCTGCCTGTAATGAAAAATAAACATTAGCAACACATATGGGCATGAACTATTAACTCTTGTGCAGGCTTATGCACCTACCGAGCAAGCTTCCGAAGAAGAGACTGATAAATTTTACAACGATTTAAGAAAAGCACAAGAGAACCAAGACCGAAATGTGATTGTAATGGGAGATTTCAATGATAGAGTAGGACAACCTAAAAAATATGAAAAAAATACAATGGGAAAATTTGGATACGGAAAACGAAATGAGAGAGGTAACAGACTTATACAGTATGCCTGCGAACAAAAACTGAGCATAATGAACAACTATTTTAAAAAGAACGCAGATCGTAGATGGACCTGGATATCTCCAGACCAAAAAACAAAAAATGAAATTGATTACGTATAAGTTGGGTAATTTTGAATTGCCGTATAACTTTGAATAAAACTTGTTTGAAGGTTCTTTTTTTTTCTCTCAACGCATTTACAATAATTACTTGAATAGTTAAGTGAAACGGAAAGTTTAAATGTTCGAAATGTCAAATGTGTCATAAAATTGACAACTGTAAATCAATTTTCAAAGAATAGGCGCCTTTTTTGTTTGCGGTTATCAACAGGAAAAAAGTGTGTGTGATAGAGATCGAAATTAAATATAGAAAAGGTAAGTAAAAGACCTTATTTTTGGTTTATAACGATGAAACATTTATTCAGCTGACCTTTTTTTAAACAATTTCTTGATTTCATTGTGTTTTCTTGATTAAAAAGGAGAATTTAACAGAACACTCTAAATTTATTTTTATTTGGGGTAACTTTAAACGAAGAAGTTTTTTTTTCTTTGTTCTGAGAGGCCACAAAAAATAATGAAAAAGCACAGCCAGATCAGTTTTCAGAATCCCAGTTATGTGTATTCAAAGACGAAGGAAGATTATTCCCTGGAACCATTACAGGAGTAAGTTTTGACAATGTCACCAAAAAGAGTATTTAGGGGGTTGGACGTAGTTTTCGAAACCAGAAAAGGTGTTATAAGGAAAGAAAACATAATTTCAATACTAAAAGAACATCAATTAACCAGAAAGGACGGAAAATTTTCATCAATGACGATATTCTGTTCATGGAATGGGGTGCATGATTTTTCCATATGTCGCTCAATAGTATTTTTTTTTTATCTCAACAGTTTTAATTGATCTCATTTAATAGGTAATTAAGTGAATAATTTTATATTAACGTTTGTTTTTTAATAAACACATTCAATATTTTAATATGTGCTGTGTTTTCTTGAAAAAAAAATTCTACCTATTAGGAACTAAAGGTTAGAGGATGGTATCCCAAGTGACTGGTAAGTTGTTGCCTATGACAAGTTCCTTTATTTTGATAGGCCTATGCATTTTTTATTGTCTGGAGTCGTTTAATCTTACCCAAATCAAATAAATATAGAATTCTAGAGGATTTTCGTTATCCCAGAAAACCGAATTCAAAGTTAGCCAAAATTAGTTGTAACTTTGAATGGCTATTATAACGTTATTTTCTCAAACATTTCTTTATTAAACCATCATATTGGTTATATAGTTATGAATTTAAGTATAAAAGAACACTTAATAGCCTGTTTAACGTAGTCCAACAGTACATTTTTTTTTCAGTATCCAAAAAAATCTAAAAAACGTGTTCAAAGTTACCCAGCTTGACTGTATATTATGTGCAACAAACCAAAGCAAATAAATAACATAGAAGTACTAAATAATGTGCCATTTCCATAGGACCACAAACTAATAAGATCATCCTTTAGCTTGAAATCACCAAAGAAAAGCAGAAAATCTTACAGCTCATTACCTAGAACACCAAAAACCGACAATGAAAAATTATTGTATTTAGCAAGCCTTAGAGAAAACCTAGAGACACAATTTAGTGTACCACCTGAAGAAAATAATGTACAAAATTACTATGATAAAGTGGAACATGCAATTACAAATAGCCTAAAAATTAAATACAGCAATTCAAAAGAGGAAACAAAAATCTTGAGCAGAACAACAAAAGACTTAATGGATAAACGCACCAAACTAATCTAAACCAAACACAAAACCAAAGAAATGAAAGAAGAGCTAAAGAATCTGTTCAAAATGTGCAGCAAGGCCATAAAAAATGATTACAATAAATACAAAAGAGAAGTTGTAGAGAGGAACTTAAATAAATATAGAAGTTCGAAACGAGCTTATAAAGAATTGACGACACACAGAAACTGGATAGGAAAACTCAAAAAAGGATTTGGAGAAACGAAAACCAGGCAAGATTAATTAACCATGCCACCGAGTTTTACAAGGAGTTGTATAAAAATTATTTGGAAACAAATGGGACAGAAGACAGTCACATAAATCCTGAAGAGGAAGAAGAAATAGTAAAACCTATTAATGAGTTTGAGGTATTCGAACATCTCAAAAAACTCAAAACAGAAAAGAGTCCAGGCTCGGACAATGTCACCAATGAAATTTTAAAAATTGGGGCACCCCTTTTGCTCTCACATCTAACACAAGTTTTTAACTTATCTCTCAAAACAGAAAAGGTCCCCAAACAATGGTGTAATTCCGATATAGTTCTGCTATATAAAAAAGGAGACCCACTAGACATTGGGAACTATAGACCAATCAGTCTATTGCCGAGCATTTATAAACTCTTCATAACAATACTGTTGAGCAGGATCACACCAATCATAGACGCATCACAACCAATCGAACAAGCAGGCTTCCGCTCAGGGTTTTCAACAATAGATCACATCCACACCTTGGAACAAATACTAGAAAAATTTAAAGAACTCAATCAAACTCTCTATGTAGCCTATGTAGACTACACAAAGGCATTTGATACCATAACCCACAGCTCAATCTGGAGGGCCCTTAATATCTGTAGTAAGTAAGACATACATCAACATCATAAAAAACATCTACTCTCAAAGTACAAGCAGAGTCAAGATGGAAAATAAAGGAGAACAGATTTCAATAGAGAAAGGTGTCAAACAAATGGATCCTCTATCACCGAAACTCTTTATAGCAGTACTGGAATGTGTCTTCAAAAACTTGGATTGGATCCGGAATGGAATATGCATACTAGGACACCACCTTAGTCACCTGAGATTTGCAGATGACATCGTTTTGTTTGCCAGATCTGCCAGAGAGTTAGAACAAATGATGCAATCTCTTGCATATGAAAGTAAAAGATGTGGCCTACAAATGAACGCGAATAAGACTAAGGTGATGACAAACAGCATAGAAAGACCTATAAAGATCTTTGGACAACAAATTGATTATGTACAAGAATATGTGTACCTCGGAAAACAAGTTTCATTCAACAAAAACAGTAATGAAGAGGAAGTTGACAGAAGGATCAACAGCACATGGAAGAAGTTCTGGCTACACAAGGACATTTTAAAGGGAGAATACCATTTAAAATTAAAGAAAATTGTCATGGATACATGTATAGTTCCAAGCCTAACTTATAGCAGCCAAACATGGACATTCACAAATAAAATAAAAAGTAAAATCAAAACATGCCAGCGATCAATGGAACGAAGCATGCTTAAAATAAGAAAAATACAAAAAATCCGCTGTGAAGACATAAGGAGGAAAACCAGGCTTACAGATGCTCTCGAACAAGCTTTGAGACTGAAGTGGAAATGGGCTGGTCATCTGTCAAGATACACAGATAAGAGATGGTCTTTACAAGCTACTAAATGGTCAGGGCCTGCTGGAAAAAGAAGCAAAGGCAGACCACTTAAACGTTGGGCTGACGATATAAAAGAAATAGCAAGAAAAGACTGGTTGAAACTTTCCCAAAATAGGGATAAATGGAAGGAATTAGAGGAGGCTTTTACCCAGAAGGGGTTCGTATACAAAAAAATAAAAATAAAAACATTATAATCACAAACTAACCTAGTGTAAGAAATTTACTAATACTTTGAATTGTTAACACACTTTTATACTAAAATAAAAAGCTTTATTATTATTAACACACAGGCCCCTAAAATGTCCTGTCTCTAATAAAAAACAAAAAGAGCCCCTCAAATGTCCTGACTGTAATGCAAAATGAACATTAGTAATACACAGGCCCCTAAAATATCTTGTCTCTAATAAAAAACCAACTGGCTCTTTAAATGTCCTGCCTCTAAAGTAAACGGACAGGTTCCTCAAATGTCCTGCTGTAAATAAAAACATTTATTAGTAAGTAAACAATAGACTGCTGAAGCCAATATTTTCCTGGTTTGTGCTGAACAGGCTCCTTAATTGTCCTGAACAGGCGCCTCTGTTATTCTGTACAATTATGACATCTAAATTGAAATCCGGTCAAGAGCTGACCAACAATGACCGTTTAAATGATATGGCCGGAATTAGTAGGGAGCTGTGCCCAAACTAAAAATATTCAATACACAGACAAACGGTCCATCGTATTAAAGCTTTACAGTAGTTTACGTTTTATGATCAGAGATAGAGCGAGAGACAAACAAACATTTTGAATAGCAATGATGGATATCAACACAACAATGATCTACAATAACAGTGACAGTGACAGTAAGTTAGTTGAGAACGCCTTTAATTCTATGAAAATGTACGAAACCCTATCAGTGATACATATTCATAGTGGCTAGTGAAGAATGAGTCACAAATCAAAATACCAAGTAAAACGTATTTGCATTGATGAACATATATTGGTAATACATAGTCACTTTCAAACATCGACATTAACAAGCCGCAATATCGAAGAAGAGCTCGTCGTCTAACAGATATTTTTTGCACAAACAGGCGAATTAGCAAAAAAATATACAATTGGACATGCAATAAAACACTAAAAACATAACACTTGAATTTTTATTTAGTCAAATAAATAAGTAAGTACAGACATTTGCTTAAATATATTTATTGAACACATCATCACTACAAGATAGCTTTGAAGATAACTATATGTTATCAAGGAATGAGGCTGATGCCGTTATATTTGCTTGATTAGCAACTGGTGGAATTGAAGATAGTTTAAGCAAATTTATGGATATCAGTCAATGTATATTGTAGTTATGGTGTTAAAGTTCTTCCAATATGCCCTCATATTCGATTGGAGGCCACAGTTCAGTTTAGGCACATTGACTTCGCGAGCGTCAGAATCTAAATCGTAAACAAACCAATCCAATAAGCACAGCAGAATATAAATATTAAAAGCGTAAAGGAAAGTCCGATAAAGGATAGCATGGAGCCAAGTTTAAAAAGTATATATAAAATTTTTTGTAATACATACCACATTCAATATTTTTTTATTTGACCTCATTTTCTGAGGTCACGGAGGTCACGCTTTCGTTAGACAGACTCTATTTTTGCTTATTTTTGAAATTCGATTCACCTGTCAGTATTTTGAAAGATTTAACATGACTTAGTCATTTTGATAAATTTATTTTATTTTTGTGTTTTTATTTAAAAAATTTACAGTAGATTTTATTTGGGATTTGTTCGTACGAGGTGAGTTATTTTAACGCTTACATTATAATATAAATGCGTCAGGTTAATCTCTCTGATACCAGAGACTTGTCGTCCAATCGTCAAAGACATTAAATATATACTACCAATAGACAGGACATAGCGAACTAAGGGTCAGCTCACACCAAGAGCAGAGCAGAGCATTTTCTGAGATTATTGAAAAAAATATGGCAAAATATCTTATCTTAAGATTATTATCATACATCTCAAAATTGAATACACGCCCAAATTTGATGCTCGACCATGCTCAAGCAAGCCAACTGTGTGTTCGCGTATGCATTCTCTAATACAATCTAAAAATTCTGGTCGACCATGCGCGAGCATTTTGCAGTTCGGTCTGCGCTGACATTAAATCGTAATCTGATACTTATTACCTAGGTGGTAACAAGTCGTTTAGTCTAGTATGACACCCTTGTAGGGTGTCATACTAGACGTGGTCAAGTCGTGTTTGTATCCGTTTTATGCACTAAAAGAAATTCATTTTCTGAGAAAACTATGCCAAGTTTCGCCTTACGCTATTGCAAATGTTGTTATGGTAAAATGATTGGACCTAACTTCGGTTTATTTGCGTAAATATTCTTGATACAGGTATCGGCAAGAATCTTGAGCGCTTGGTGTCAGAGTGGGGATCGCTTTGCGTATTCCATATATAGGCAAGGCAATCGTCGTCGTTTTTAGATACATGCAGCAAACGCAGGGAACGAATCACGAGTGACGTGTATGACACGATGGCGCGGCGAGCCAATCATTGACACTCCCCACCCCCGCGTCTCACTTCATACGACTAAAAAGACCGAATATTTGTCTTCTACGCAACTTGAAGCCAGCGCTCAAAATCCGTGCCGATATCTACACTCGTCAGCAAAAAAATTGCACATCATAACTCTTTATGTTAGGGCAGTTTTTGTCATGAATGTGAATAGATATTGAAAACATTTCATGAACTAATTGAAAGCCTATTTGATAACCTTTCTAATGATATGAAATATAGTGTAACAAAATATGCTTCAAAGGTTTTAGAGTACAAAATCCAAAATATGGGTAAAATTACCAAATTTCACCTATGAAGGAATATAATAAAATAATATTATTATAATATATTCCACAACTATCACACAACGTCGTCTAGTCCCAAGCTAAGCATGAGTGCAAGCAGAATAAGAGTCAAACTTAAAATTCTTGTTCATCCTGTTTGTTAATAAAGAGTATTCCCACCCTTATCCATTAGCTATTTTGGTGTAGGTACAATAAAGTTTATTCTATTCTATTATATTCTTAGCCTTATTTACAGCTGTTACTGTCCGTTGCTTTAGCTGTCATCCAGCACAGGGCACTGACGAGCTCCGGTTTAAAGTACCAACCTCCCTCGCGGACACAGGATGCGCGCTCTAGTCCGGGTGTTTTCATGAACCCGCTCCAGGATTCCTTCTTGCGCTGACCTTACACTTCGTACTCAGTAGAATGGGAAAGCATAGGTGCTGAGCGTGATGACCATACCGCCTCCACAATACTTTGGCTGCTGTTCGTGCCCAATGGTGGGTATTTCCACCTTATTTCGATCGCCGTTCGTACTTGTCGGCAGCCTCCCAGTGAAATTGGTACGATAGGTTGTTTGTGCAGCATTTGTTGAAAAGATTTGGTGAAAATCCGCGCCAGCGCCGGCTTTGGTATAATAAAATTGTGATCTCATAAAAATGTACGAGATACTCCATTTTAAAGATTCTCCTATATTGGGTTTGGGTTAGATTTAAAGGTGGGGTTCAACAGTTTAAGTCAATTATTATAAATTAAATATTTAATTATTAATATTTGTGTTTAAATGATTTCTTACCTCTGTAATACTGCACGAAGACCAGACATATACATAAGTAGAACGTTCCCGCTAATCTCTTTGATCGGTGCCGCCGCAAGTGCACCGCCACACCGCGCTGATATATAGCTGACAAGTTCATAACCTTGTCAGCTGTTCTTTAACACTTTATCGAATGAATCTTTGAAAATTTTGGTTGACACGGAATTTTTATGCACAATTTATTCATCATCATACGCGCATTTGTCCCGGTTGCAATCCTTGGCTTCCACCTCGGTACCCGGGGTTTTTTTTTCCCTACTCAGATGCCTCCACTACGCACGGCCTTGTGAATCCCTTGCAGTAAGATCATTAGCACGCATATCGATCGTCTTGAATTGATAGTTGTTAACACTACATTTAACACTACAAAAAAAAACAAAGTCACCGAGTCAATCACATTCTTAGAGCATTAACTTATTACAATGTCTACTTGACGGCCACGAAGATGCTGTTCGATGTGGCCATCTTGTACCTCTACACATTTGTTACAACGCCTGATCATATTTTCGCGTACTCTACTCAGAACGGAGGTATCATTTTTGATGTGGTCAAACGCTGCTACTATGCGCGTACACATTTCGACCTTAGTATCGGACGACTTTTTAAAAACGTGTTGTTAACCGTACCCCAGAGGAAAAAATCTAGAGGCGTCAAATTAGGTGATCTTGCTGGCCAATTTATGGGTCCACCGCGACCTATCCATCTCTCTCCGTATTCAGCATCTAAATAGGTCCTCACAAGGCGGGCAAAGTGTGGTGGTGCAAGGTCATGTTGGGACCATATACGTCGCACGATATGTAGACCGAATTCGTCAAGTGTGCACTCAGTTGGTCTTGGAGGAAACGAAGATAGTTGTCGCCGCTCATTGTTTGGTCTAAAAAAAAAAGGGCAAAGGGCAAGTCGGACTCGCCCATGGAGGGCTCCGTAGCAGCAAGTAACATAATATAAAAGTTCTTGTAGTTCGTTGTAACTTTGATCGATGTTTTAATAATAGTGTATTTTTTTAGATTTATGACGTATTAAAAAAAAAACTACTTAGTCGATCTCGTTCAAACTTATTTTCGTTGGTAGTTTAGGTACATGATAATGCACATCATATATTTTTTTTAGTTTTATCATTCTCTTATTTTAGAAGTTATAGGGGGGGGGGGGGGGACATTTTAACACTTTGGAAGAGTCTCTCGCGTAAACTATTCAATTCAATTTAGAAAAAAAATATATTAGAAACCTCAATATCATTTTTAAAGACCTATCCATAGATAGGTACCCCACGCGTATGCGTTTGATGAAAAACAAAATTTTTGAGTTTCAGCTCTAAGTAGGTGTGGGGACCCCCAAAATTTATTGCTCTTTTTCTATTTTTGTGTGAAAATCTTAAAGCAGTTCACAGAATACATCTACTTACTAATTTTCAACAGTATAGCTCTTATAGTTTCGGAAAAAAGTGGCTGTGACATACGGACGGACAGACAGACAGACAGACATGACGAATCTTTAGGGGTTCCGTTTTTAGCCATTTGGCTACTTGTCCCCAATAATTCCAGCCCAAACATTAATCCTCCACTGATGCTGAAAGCTACTTGGTTTAACAGCATGCGGGTTTGTGATCGACTAAACGTGCTCATTGTGCGAATAAAAAACACCTGTTCTAACCAATGAGCACTCGTCAGTGAACAGTATCAAATTTAAACAATCACTATCTTGTTCAGTTTTTTCGAGTATCCACCTTCTAAATTCTAATCTTGCCTCATAGTCGGAAGGGAGCAGAGATTGGACGCGACGATAGTGAAACGGGTGCTGGCCATCTTCTTTAAGTACTCTCCAAACACGCATATGGTTAACTACAAGTTCGTGTCCCGCTGAGCGCGTACTACGCGTTTCAAATGAGAATAGGAGCGCCGGCCATGTTGTGACGTTACGTCTTACTGTCAAATCGAAGAAATTGAGTAGGGTGAGCAAAAAAAGAAATGAGTTAAATTTTACTTTAATTTAATTTATTTACGAATCATGAACGAAAAATCTCTGATCAAAATCCAGTTCTTCAATTTTGCTGATCTTTACGTAACTGTGTGAAGTGTCTGAGTAGTGGCGTCATCACCGTCATCCTCACTGCTGCTTTCCCTTATAAAATAAAACATGGATAATCGAGGTTTTTAATATGTATATCACTAACTGTTGTTTTAAATCAACCTGTATTTATAACAAAATTCAATCTGGATTCTCAGTCGCACGAAGAAACACCAACAACGACGATAAAATGGCAGCTGGCAATTTGAATTTTGAATTTAAAATGTAGCCAATAATGAAACTAAAAAGAAAGTATGTAGTATAATTTGTTAAATAATTGTTATGAATAACTTTTTTATCTATTTCTTAATATGACTTGACAAAGGGTCAGTAACAAAATCATTAAAACGCAAATCGAAATTGGAAAGGTAAAATTACTTAAACGCCACTTTGGCCGAAAATAAGTTATTAAACTTATAACACTTACAATAAGGTATACAACTTATTTCCGACCAAACTGGCGCTTAAGTAATTTTGCCTTTCCACTGTCGAAATAAGCTTTTTTTGCAAACCGTACTTTTCAATCAAAATTTGACAGATCGAGTTTATTGACTTTCCTATTATCATTTGGAACGCATAGTACTTCCCGTTGGATCGTGCACAAACAAGTCCAAGACTTGCTCCTCGATGTCGATGTCTCGAGTCCTCAGTCTGCCTGCGTCAGCTCGATGTTGGTCTCATCCATGCACACTGCCAGTATTGAACGTACGCTGACGGTAATGGTAGGTTCGGAAAACGTTCTTGGCAGAGTCTTCGTGCTTCTGTATAATTGCAGTCACATTTCCCAAGACACATCAACATATTGAAATATTCTACGTTAGAATAAGACATGGTGAACATTTACGCAAACAAAACACAAGTCAATCCATAGGTCAACAATTACATCCGAACGAAAGTAAGTTGCGCGGGAGACTAACAGCCAGTTTTTTCATCAACAACTAAAACTATCAGTAAAAGTATTAACTTTTACTTGACTATTACTGATATTATAGCAAATGAGTTTCTTCATCCAAGTAACGGCTAAACTAAAAGTCAATAGAGTTACCATAACACAAACGGCATAATTACCCCAAAAAAACGTGGGGAGCTTTTTTTACGCATGACAACATCGCAATATCTTCTGTCAAGTAGTGTCAAAAAGTCGAATGTCATTTGATTCTGTTTATACGAACGCCACTTTATTTACCTGGGCTCCAATATTAGTAACGATGGGTCGTGCGAGGGGGAAGTTCGCAGGAGAATTGGCATGGCTAAGAGCGCTATGTCTCAGCTTAGTAAAGTCTGGAGGGATCGCAACATCTCCGTAAAGACCAAAACCAAACTGGTACGGACACTAGTCTTCTCGATCTTCTCGTATGGCGCTGAGACTTGGTCGCTAAAAGCTGCAGACCGCAAACGCATCGACGCCTTTGAGATGTGGTGCTGGAGAAGGATGCTCCGTGTCCCTTGGACAGCATTTCGGACCAACGTATCCATTTTACAAGAACTTAAAATCGCCTCACGGCTATCGTCCGAGTGTCTTCGCAAGGTTCTGCAATACTTCGGTCACATTGCAAGAAAGGACGGTGGCAACCTCGAAAGGCTCATTGTGACCGGTAAAGTGGATGGGAAAAGGCCTCGCGGGCGCAGCCCAATACGTTGGTCCGACCAGATCCGCACCGCTCTTGACTCTACGATGTACAATGCCCTTCACACCGACAGAGACAGAAACAGATGGAAGAACATCATAAAGGCTAAAGTGATGAAGTAGGGAGGTCACGACCCTCAGCATTGATGAATACGACGCAAGGAGGAGGATACGAACGCCAATGAACGAATGTTTTTAGAATTGAATTGATAAAAAATAATAACATAAGTAAATAATTTAAAAAAATAAATGCTATTAGTTGTTGTTATTGCTATTAACAACTGTTATTGGCTTTTTTTTAACCGTTATTTTTATACGTTTAGGTACACAAGCGCTAAAGGTCGCAGAGCCTAACTTCACACTCGCCAAGATAGAACGGCCGTACTGTACATTAGTTAATTTAACGTAGTCGTATTAAATACAAACTGAAAATAAACTTATTTTTCTGTGGTTGGCGTCAGTTTATCTTGTAACAACAGGCTGAAGTATGTAACTGTTTCCTTTGAAATTCTGTATCGGAACAGAAAATCAGCGTCGTCCCATACGAAATGATCTTTGCGAGCATTAAACTTTTTACGGTCTACGCGTTTAAATAACTAACGATAAGTTCATCGTCTGATGAACTTGAACTTTCACTGGACGAAGTTTTTATTTATGGTGGGATATATCATGCAGTGACATCCCCCGCCCTTGGGCGGAGCGGGAGATAGTGTCAGACTCTTACTGACTAAAAGACCCACCCCGTTCCTTCTAGCCTTCATACCGGGGCTCGAGCGCCCTTTCGGATAACCCTGGCCCTAGTAGGCTTCGACCCGGCTGGGTCCCTGCTGTTGCTGAAAACTCCTTGAGACGCGCGGGAACAGTGCGCGCCGTCGACGACTTCGACTTGGTCCAGACAGTTACCGGACGGCCGGACAGCGAGCTACCCATTGCTCACTGTCCGCAAGCCCGCGTCTACGTTGGCCGAAAATCGGGATCAGAATCTCGGCGACGCGCGACCTCGGCGGTGATAACGCCGTTGCCTGATACGTTCGGCCTCCTCCTTTGCGAGCATTACTGCTTCGCAGAAGTCGGCGACCGCCTGCCACTCCTCCTCGCTCCGAACCATGGCCTCAACCAACTGGACGAAGTTCGTGATAACATATTAGTGAAACCTAAATAATCTACAACTTTATCAAAGTGACAGTGACTTTAGCTTTAGCAGCCCCCTAATGACTAGTAAAAGTTAAAGGCAAAAGTAACAGTTAAACCAACAGTTAAAATTGTGAAGAAACGAATTTGACCGTTACTTTTACTTTATGACGTTACTTTGGCTGTTACTTTAGATGAAGAAACTGGCCATAAGGAAGTAGGAAGTGATTCGCGGGGCGTGGAGGGGCAGCCGTGGCGGGGGCGTAAAGGGGTAGTACGTGCGCCGCGGGAACGTTTGGCGGCATCTTCTGTCGCTTTAAAGAAAGTTCCCGAGCTCATGGGCTATTTAGCAAAATAAAAATGTACCTACTAACTTGTGAAATCAGATATTGTAAACATTTTTCCAATATCTATGATTTAATAGATATGTGATTTTGACCCCTCGACTAGCCAATGATTTTTTTTTAAATTATAATTTCATCAATGATGTGCTTGTAGGTAAATGTATATGTCCCTGAAAGGAACAAAAAGGGTTTTTGTTACATATTGTATAGTTGCCTATAATATTTGTGGAGTTCCCTCGATTTCGCCAAGGTTCCATCAGATCCCAATTTAGTGACTAGGGGACCATTTGGGAAGTATACCCTTTCCAACAAAAAAAGCATTTTTCAAATCGCTTGGCAAGCGACGAAGTTATGCGCGAACACACAAAAAAAAAAAAATACAAACATCCGAATTGAGAACCTCCATCCTTTATTAGAAGGAGGTTAAAAAATAATGTTATCAATGAATACAGATAAATGAATTTCTGACTAAGTTCTTTTTAGTTTTTGTAAAATAACTAGTAGGTAGCTACATGAATACGCTCTAAACCTTAAATAAAAATTGTATCTCAGTTCATACTGCTGCAGCTTCTTGAAGTGCACATGGAACACAATGCGCCGTCCACCTGAGTTGACGCAATAACGATCGCAGGAAAGTGTTGCACAGCAAAGAGCTTCACTGACCAACTAGCGTCTGTAGCCTGGCTGCGTTTCGGTGACCTCTTTTAGTAGAGGATACGGTTAAGAACGACCTTCACCGGTTATAACGCGGGTGGGCTGCCTGAGAAATTCCTGGCCAAAATTTTTTTTTTTTAAATTGCACCGGTGTGTTTACCGAATAAATTTAATACTAACCAACAAAGTGAAGCCTTTATAATGTTACGTACGTGAGTAATCAAATGCCGGTTTACTAACAGACAACTTTATTCACCACAAACAATAACAAATTAGCCCAGTCAACAATAATCCGAATCGCAATTAGCACTAGAGTACCGTTACACTATCGCTTAGGTCGTTAAGTAAAATCACTTCAAGTACTAGGGTAGTTCGCTCTTGATCGCAGTCGAAATCACAACTGACTCGCTTCCGGCCGGGGTTTCGTATTTATATGCGGAGCCAAGAAAATTCTAGATACCGACATCCCCGGATCTATCCAGAATTCCAGAACAATTGAATCACTTCTCGAAGTCATAAATCATTTTTATTGCTCGTGGTAATAAGAGTCACTTTCATGCGAATTTCGACTCTATTGTTAACGTCGGAGAGTACCATTTCCCTTATCGGTTAGATGAATACCTATTACTACTTGTAGGTACTGCGTGGATGTTTCGAGATTTTTCTAAGTCTGGCTAAGCACAACCATTCTAGACCTTTCGAACAGCAATGCGTTTTAATAATTATTACGTGCTACTCGTTATTTTCTCGGAGATATGGCGTGTTCACGTTTAGTGGCATAACAATAACATAAAAATGTTGGGTTGTCTATTTGTTTCCTGGCATAGATATGGGTTGCCAGGTATAAACAGATATGTATAAACAGGTATGTTTATTTTGATATACAACAAATTCTATATCAAAATAAACGCTGTTTCATTACGAATACGATTTTCTAGTGTTGTCTGCAAAAAATCTGGTATGAATAACAATTGTGCATTTTTCAAAAAAAAAGTAAATTTTCAATTTTAATTAATAATAGTCGCGTGGGTGCGTGGGTGTGGGTGGGTGGTGCGGGTGGGTAACCCACCCGGGGTTGCCTAAAAAATTCCTAGCCAGACGTTACATTATTTAGTTAATACACTTTTATCACAAAATACGTTTCATCCATTAAACAGACCGGTGAAGGTCGTTCTTAATCGGATCTTAGGCTATTTGGGGAAACCGAAGGTTTTGTTTGTGCAATTATGGACGAAGATATCATGACGAATAACTATCGGAGATTTAATTTGAAGGACGACACGGTAGACATCTGTCGCGCATGTCACCGTCCGGGAGAATCAATCCGTCTCATTATCTCTGGTTGTTCTCGTCTAGCTAATGGAGAGTAACTTGCATAGGCACAACCTTGTAGCCAGGATTATCCATCAGCAACTTGCTCTGAAATACTCTCTTGTGGAATCAGAAGACCCATACTATAGGTATGACCCCGACCAGCTCTTGATAACGGTCATATAGCCTGATATAGTGGTAGTGAACCGAAGTAAAAAGAGTGCAATGATTTGTTTTGACGTTGACATATCCGTTCAGCATGACGAGAACCTCGTGAAAGCCGAGAAAGATAAACATATTGACTTGGCTCGCAAGGTTGTCGACATGTGGGAAGTAGATTTAGTGATCATTGTACCGATAGTTGTTTCAGCCAATGGCAATATCTTAGGAGGCTCTCGTTAGGCGGCTGGATAATAAATATTCTACTCCGCTTATTGATTTATCATCACGTAATACGATCAACATCTATTGCAAAGCTATCATCACCTCAAAAAACTGAATAGCAACTAAAATTCGCGTTGCTAAGAACAATTTTTTTAATTCTTTACAAAAATCCGAAATCGATTGACTTTTTAGACAGACTTTAAAGGCCAGTCAAAATCGACACCAAACATCGCAAACGCACATGTATCTACATTTTTAGGATTCCGTAGCCAAATGGCAAAAACGGAACCCTTATGGATTCGTCATGTATGTCTGTCTGTCTGTCCGTCTGTATGACACAGCCACTTTTTTCCGAAACTATAAGAGCTATACTGTTGAAACTTACTAAGTAGGTATATGTATATGTGGTATAGGTATTTTAAAATAGTACTAATTGTTGAACTTATGACAGCCCATATCATGTTCTGACAATTACTGTCTATTCTAGGTTGCCTGGAAGAGATCGCGGAATGCGATAAGGCCGCCCATTGTACGTGTTTTAGATATAAGATTTTCTTTGTTATGTTTTGTATGTGCAATAAAGTATATAATAAATAATAATAATAAATAATAATAAATAAATGTATTCTGTGAACCGCATTAAGATTTTCAAAATTAGAAAAAAAACCGGCCAAGAGCGTGTCGGGCCACGCTCAGTGTAGGGTTCCGTAGTTTCCCGTCCGTCACAATAAAGTGTACCCACTTATGAGTTTAAAAAAATGCTTGCTACGATTATACTACAAACTTAGTCCAGAAATTATTTTGTAGAACCCTTTTGTCTTTTTTGTACAAAAACTGTTCTTTCCATCAAGTTCAAAATAATTTTCCTAGAAAGTCCTTATAAAGTTCTACTTCTTAGATTTTTTTCATATTTTTTAAACTTATGGTTCAAAAGTTAGAGGGGAGGGGGGATACATTGTTTTTTACTTTTGGAGCGATTATTTCCGAAATTATTGACATTATCAAAAAATGATTTTAGTAAACCCCTATTCATTTTTAAATACCTGTCCAACGATATATCACACGTTAGGGTTGAAATTAAAAAAAAAATCACTTCCCACTTTACATATAGGGGGGCTACCCTTTTTTTTTTTTTTTTTTTTTTTATTTTTTTTTTTATTTTTTTTTTTTTTATGGTGGGAAAAAAATCATGCATTGACATCCCCCGCTCTTGGGCGGAGCGGGAGATAGTGTCAGACTCTTACTGACTAAAAGACCCACCTCGTTCCTTCTAGCCTTCACACCGGGGCTTGAGCGCCCTTTCGGATAACCCTGGCCCCAGTAGGCTTCGACCCGGCTGGGTCCCTGCTGTTGCTGACAACTCCTTGAGGCGCGCGGGAACAGTGCGCGCCGTCGACGACTTGGGCTTGGTCCGGAAAGTTACCGGACGGCCGGACAGTGAGCTACCCATTGCTCACTGTCCGCAAGCCCGCGCCTACGGTGGCCGGAAATCGGGATCAGAATCCCGGTTGCGGCGGCGGCGGCGATAACGCCGTTGCCTGATGCGTTCGGCCTCCTCCTTTGCGAGCATTACTGCTTCGCAGAAGTCGGCGACCGCCTGCCACTCCTCCTCGCTCCGGACCATGGCCTCAACCAAGGCCCGGCGCGAGAGGTCTCCGCCGCCGATCGCCCCCACGAGGGCACGGCGATGCTCCGCCCAAGCAGGGCACACCTCGACCGTGTGCTCCACCGTGTCCTCCGGGCGTTCCGCACAGTGGCGACACCCGGGCGTCACTTCCGCATGAATCCGGTGCAGGAAACTCCCGAACGAACCATGTCCGGTGAGGACCTGCGTCATGCGAAAGGTAAGGACGCCGTGAGGTCTTTCCAGCCACGCCTCAAAGAGGGGACTTACCGCCATGATTGTGGCGTGCCCAGCACTGGGTTGCGATAGTCGTTGACGCCATTTCACCATGAGATCCCGCCGGAGCTCTGTCCGCCATGCCGCAACCTGTCGCGGCAGTGGACTTTCACCCCGGCGTTGCATCTCCACGCGCATATCGTGCATGTGTGCAAGGACTGTTGCCTCCAGATCCCACGGTGGTAGGCCAGCCAGAAGGCTCGCCGCTTCGCGGGAGACCGTGCAGTATCCCCGCACCATCCTTATTGCCATGACCCTCTGGCAGGCGTTCAGTATGGCCGCCGGTTGCTTTTTCAGCGACGGCGCCCACACCGGCGCCCCGTAGAGGGCCATGGACCGAACGATCCCCGCGTAGAGCCTCCGGCAGGAGGCGTCTGGACCCCCAAGGTTGGGCAGGAGCCGCTTGAGAGCGGCCCCAGTCCGGTTGAGTTTGGGAGCCAGACGTCGGAAATGCTCCACGAAATTCCACCGGCTGTCGAGGACGAGTCCCAGGTACTTCATCGTTGACCCGACACCGATGTGAACTCCTCCTACCGTTAGTTGAGAACTCAATGGCGGCGCGTTCCGAGGGCGGCGACCGTGGAAACACATAGCCTCGGATTTGTGAAGCGCCACCTCGAGTCCCAACTCCTGGATCCTATCAACGACCATCGCAACCCCGCGTGTCGCTAGAGCGACCGCCGCCTGGTACGACTCTCCCTGCGCTAGAACCAGCGTGTCGTCTGCGTAGCAAACCACGCTGACCCCGTCAGGGAAGTCGCCGCGCAGCACGTAGTCGTACCCGATGTTCCACAAGGGTGGCCCTAGTACCGACCCCTGCGGAACACCGCACGACATCTCTCGACGTTTCCAGTCTCCCTGGTGACCGGGGTAGACTATAAATCTATCCGACAGATAGGCCTCGACCACTTGACAGAGATATTCGGGCACCCGGTGGTACCGGAGTGCCCTCCGGATCGTACTCCAGGGCAGGGAGTTGAAGGCGTTGGCAATGTCCAAGGACACTGCCACGACACACCTGCCCCGGGACACCGCAGCCCCCGTCGTGAGGGCTCGCACGCGCATGATGGCGTCCACCGTAGAGCGCATCCTGCGAAAGCCGAATTGTCCGTCCGAAAGGTCCGGCCCCACCCGTGTTAGGCGCCCGACGAGGCGGTTTGCAATGACTCTCTCAAAGAGCTTGCCCACCTCGTCGAGCAGCACAATGGGCCGGTACGCGGACGGAGAGTCCGCAGGGCGCCCTGGCTTCGCTATGAGGACCAGTTTCCCCGTCTTCCAGCAAAGTGGGAACTGGCCCCTCTCCATGCATGCGCTGAAGAGCCCTCTCAGTCGAGGCCCGAGAGCCTCCATGGCCAGGACCCACGCCTTCCCAGGCACGCCGTCGGGTCCTGGGGCGGTGTTCTTGGCACTCAGCCTTCGCACCGCCACTCTCATCTCTACCTCGGTCACCTCTGGAGCATCGTCGTCGTCGTCGCTATTGCGGTCCGCGTCAGACACCACTGGTGAGGGCGGAGCCATGGGCGGGGGGGAGTGTTGCCCCCGCGCAGGGAACAAAGCGTTCACCGCACCCTCTACGATCTGGGGCCGGAGACTCTGAGTCAGCGGGGGAGCCCAGGGGCGGAGCTTTTCCCGTACTGTTTTGTACGGGCGCCCCCACGGGTCCGCGTTCAGAGACCCCAGCCACACGTTGCGGGCCTCCAGTTTGGCCCGCTTGATCTCCGCTCGGAGGGTGCGTTTTGCCGCTCTGTATCCCTCATACAGCTCCGCCTCTCTGGCCTCCGCATCCGCCGGGCGGATGCGGCGCCTGCAGTGTCTAGCGTACCGGCGTCGCGCGTGACTGCATGCGTTGCGCAGTGCAGCGATCTCCGGCGACCACCAGCACACCTGGCGCTTAGCTCGCCCTGGATGGACTCGGGGCATTGCCGCGTCGCAGATTTGCGACATGGCCTCCCGGAACCACTCCGCCTCGACGTCGATGTCGACAGGCCTGCCCGGTGCTTGCACCCAGGCCTGTACCGTCGCGGCTTCCAGGAGGAGCTCCCGGTCCATCTGCTTAAGCGCCCACCGCGGACCGCAAGGGCTCTGTCGGACCGGCGCGGCCGAGGTTTCGGCGGAGACGTCAAACCGGATGTACCGGTGATCGGAGTACGTCTCCACCTCCTCCATAACGCGCCAGTCGACGACACGCGGCGACAGAGCAGGGCTGGCAAACGAGATGTCCACCACTGATTCACCCCGCATCCGCACCAACGTGGGGACAGAACCCCGGTTCAGGACGACCAGGCCTAGCTCCAAAGCCCAGTCCTCCACCATCTGACCCCGTGGATTCGTGTACCGGGAACCCCAAGCCGTGTTCCAGGCGTTGAAGTCCCCGCAAACGACCACGGGGAGGGTACCAAACCCAGCGACGACGGCATTTAGCTCCATAAGGGAGACTTGGAGTTCGTCGAGAGATCTGTTCGGGGACAGGTAGACGCCTACCACTGCAATGTCCCCGAACCGTGCTGCCACGCAGCCCCGTCCCCTCGCAACAGCCTCGAGGGGCGGGGTACCAGCGGCGGCCGACGAGATTAACGTCACCGAGCCGTCTAGGTCCTGAACCCAGTCTCCACGAGGATGGACGTAGTACGGCTCGGAGACGACGGCGACATTTATCGACCACTGCGCCATGCTCTGGAGCAACAGATCCTGAGCGGGAGCGCAGTGGTTGATATTCGCCTGGAGGAGACGGAATAGGGCCATTATTGGCAGTCCATCGTCTCCTCCCGAGCCCTTCTAGGGGGCACTGCCACGGCGGGTGCGGCGGCGACTGCGGCGGGTGCGGCGGTGAGAGCGGCGGGTGCGGCGGCGGGGATGGGCCTACGGGCTTTGCCCTTGGCCTTGGCGGGGGGGTCGCAGGACCTGCCCCCAGCCCGGTGATTGGCCGGCTTGCCTGCCGCCGCACATGCGTAGCAGTGCGGCGGAGCACGGCATTCTGCGGCCTTGTGACCGGGCTGGCCACACTGGTGGCAGCGGTCGCTGCGGTCCTCCTCTGCGGCGCAGTGGGCGCCAACGTGGTGCCCCACTTGGCACCGGAAGCACCGCAGAGGTCTGGGCTCCAGCAGTTTAACCTGCGCGGAGACCCAGCCCACCAGGAGCCGTCGTCCCTCCCCTGTGATGGTCTTGGCCGCCGACACGGGACAGCTAACCGTGACGGCTCGCATGCCCGTGCTGTCAGCGCGGATGGCGCCCGCCCGGACCTGTTCGGTCGTGCACCCGCCCGCCCTGACAATGGCGGCCACCACCTCGTCCACCTTGACGGAGTCGTCCAGGCCCATAATGCGCATGTCTATGCACTTGGTGGGCCTGGACACTCGGGCCTCCTCCGCATTGAGGGACGCTCTAATTCTTGCGGCTAGGGCATCCGCTGCAGGGCCGCTGGCCGCACCGGGGACCTCAAGGATTCGGGCCCCCGTGACCGTACGCCTCATGCGGAAGCCCCCAGCAGCTCCGAGCTCGCCAAGGTGGGGCAACACCGCCTGCTTCGCTTTCGCCATGACGTCGTCGTACGTCACGCCCTTCTTTTCCGCCTCAGGCTGCAGCGTAATTACTACAGCCTCGGAATTCGGGGCGCGAAGTCTCGCCGCCATGGCTCGCTTCCTCCTTTCCTTCCGCCTTGCGCGCTTTTTGGCTGCTCTGGCCGCCTTGCCTGCCTTCTTCTTCGCGGCGCCAACAACCGTCCACGCGCCGCCGGGTTCCTCAGGTGGAGGAGGCGGTGGGCGGGGCCTAGTTGCCGCCGCGGCAGGAGGTCCCGCCGGTTTAGCGGCAGGCACCGCCACACCCTTTTGCCGCCGTTGCTGCTTGGCCGTCGGGGGTGGTCTCGCGGGCTCCGATGCCACGGCCCCGCGCCCTGCTTGCCCCAATTGACCCGCCTTGGGCACAGAAGCCGCAGCCGCGGCGGCAGCGTAAGACTCCGCCCCTCGCTGCTGGCCAGAGGCCGCTAGCGGAGGGCGCAGCACGATGCCCTCCAGCAGGGACAGCTGCTGCTGAATGCGCAGCTGAAACTGCTGTTGCTGCTGTTGCAGCTGCTGCTGGAAAGCAGCCAGTTCCTGCCGCACCAGCGTCAGCAACTGATTTTCCGGCTCGGACTGGGCCTGGGGCCGGCTTTGCCCCTGCCCTTGCTTGCGCGCCCCCTCCGACGGCTCCTGACAGCCATCGCCATTTGGCACCCTTCCGAGCTCAGCCCGGACTTCAGCCCGGAGCTCGGCCCGAAGCTCAGCCTGGAGCTCGCTCCGGATTCTGGCCACCCTCTTCTCGAGAGAGGCGTCAAAAGCCTCCCGGAGGGACGCCGCGTGACGTTGGGCCGTCCTCTCCTTTGACGTCCTCTCTCTTTTGCGGCTCATATCCCGCAACAAGGTGACTGCCAGCCTCTGGAGGGACTCCATGTCGGAGTCCGCCTCAGCACGCCTCTCGTTGCCAGATGGCTCCGAGAGGTCCCTTCCCGAGCTGGCCGCCCCGGGGTGACGCCCCTCCGCGGCAAGCCTGGCGGCTCGCTGAGCGGAGTCCTGGGCCGTTAGACCCCTCCCCCTTCCGCGGGACCGGCCCGCGCCACGGCTGCTGGTGGGGATTTTGCTCTGAGGAGAGGACTCCTCAGAGGACGACCCGTCCTCCCTCCTGGCAGACGCAGGGCGTTTCAGGGGGACACTTGAGTTTCTCCCGGGATCGACCACCACTTCCTTCGCCTCCGAGCGCCCTTCTTCCCTCCTGACGAACTCGGAGCGTTTCTGGGAGGAACTTGTGTTTCTCCCAGAATCAACCGCCATCTCTTCCACCTCCGAGCCCTCCGAGCCCCCTCTGGATGCTGCGTCGGACTCCGACCGCGCATCACTCTCCGGTTTTTTTAAATATTTTAATTTAACTTTTTCCATTTTGTTCCCACGAGTATTATACTTTGGGTACTTGCTCAAAACACGTGGTTCGCACTAGAGACTAATTTAGCTACCCATTAGTCAAGCTAACAACCTCCCTCACGGTGCGCCGCCGCTTGGAGGTTTGGGGTAATTTTTTATAGAGGTTGTCTTCCTCGCGGCCGGGCGGTTAAGCCAAGACCCTCGTCCCCCATCAAAAGTCAGAAACATGACCTTGGACAATCTCTGGGGCTACGAGACTAACGGTGGCAGAAGGAGGAGCAAGCCTTCCTCCTGCCTGCCCGGCGGCAGTGTGAGTGCACGCCGAGCCCGCTCTTACTTCGCCACTGTGCCCTCTGCTATAGCAGAGGGACACGCGTTGAAGCGTTCCGACAGACAGAACATTCGCAGACGACCATCGAGGCCCCTTAGGCAGCAATACCCAAGGGGGTCACTGGCCGCCTCCCAGGGTGCACCGTCCCGCAGACTGGCCTTCGCTCCGGACGTATCCGCAAGGGAACTACAGCCTGCGGGCACTCGTGGAGGTTTTCTGTCGTGGCACCCCAGGGGGGCTACCCTAATAAAACATTTTTTTCCAATTTTTATTTTACCACTTTGTCGGCGTGTAATCAATATGTATATCAATTATACATATTGGTACCAAATTTCAGCTTTCTAGTGCTAACGGTCACAGAGATTAAGCGAGGACGGACAGACAGACAGACAGACAGACGGACAGACAGACATGGCGAAACTATAAGGGTTCCAAGTTGACAACGGAACCCTAAAAAAGCATCAATAAAGCACAATAACAGCAGCAATAAATTTTGGGGGTCCCCATACTTAGAACTGAAAACCAAAAAAATTTTTTTTCATCGAACCCATATCTATGGATAGGTCTTCAAAAATGATATTGAGGTTTCTTATATCATTTTTTAGTTTGCGCGAGAGACTTCCAAAGTGGTAAAATATGCCCCCCCCCCCCTCTAACTTCTAAAATAAGAGAAAGATAAATCTAAAAAAATATATATGATGTACGATCGGCTGCAATAGTGGTTGGATAGTACTGAAAAAAAATCGCATGAAGCGAGAAATGACGCCATCTAGCGTAAAATCAGATTGAAATGGTGTTATCGACAACTTTATATTATACTATTACTAGGTGGCGTTGCTGAGCTTCAAATGCTTATGTTAATGCTTTTTTTTTGTAGTTCCTTTTTGTTTATTTAAACATTGAAATAATTAATATTTTTTGACCACAGAATTGTGACTAAGCATAATTGATTGTTCGCTAAGTTCATTTCGATTACCTCGTTCGAGCTCCTTTCGTTCAATTTTATTTTTATCAGGTGAATTTATCACAATGAGTATGAATTGTAATATAGATTTAGTGACAAGAGCTCAAATAATTGCTTTGCATAATCAAGGTAATAATTTGTCAGAAATAGCCAGAGAGACCGGTATAAACGTAAGTAATCTTATTTTACACTTTTTTATATAACAAAAAACTCCTTTATAATAATCAATATTAGGTATTATATATTTCTGTTTTATTGTTGTAGAGAAAAACAGTTGTTCTATGGGTACGACGATTTGGATAAGATGGTTCTTTGAAGCACCGTCAAAGAACTGTTAGACCAAAACTTATAAACATTTTGCAGCGTCAAACCATAGTAAGGGAGTACGAAGAAAATGGATTTTTGCCGACGAACCACTATGCTGGTTTATTTGACACAAGCGTCGACACTGTCCGTCGTGTTCTTCGTAGTGAAGGGCTGCATTATCGGAGGCATGCTGTGAAACCTTTGCTTACGGAAAACCATAAAAGAGCAAGATTGCAGTTTGCTATGGATTACTTAAACTTTGATTGGAGTAATGTCATATTTACTGATGAAAAAGCTTTTAAGTCCAGTGAACACGGTCGATTATGTTTGTGGCATCGAGATAATACGCGATACATAAGTGATCACGTAGTGCCCAATATGCAATCTGGCCATATAACGTAGAACATGTGGGGATGGATGAGTGCAGCCGATCCTGGAGAACTAGTGAGAATACCAAACCGAGCAAATAGTGCAAATTATACAAAAGTGCTGGAAGAGACAATGTTGCCCACAGTTCGAACTGTATATCCAAGCGAAGAATTGTTACAAATAACCTTTGTGCAGGATAATTGTCCAATACACCGTTCGCACAGTGTGCAGGCTTGGTTTCGTCAGCATAATGACATTTGCGCTATTCCTTGGCCTGCTAGATCACCGGATTTAAATCCAATTGAAAATTTATGGTGTGTAATTGATCAACGGGTGAATAATCAAAACGAGCGTACTCCAGATGAGTTAGAGGCTCATTGTTTACAAATATGGGAGAGTATTCGTAGTTCAGATTTGTATAAAAATTTGATTAATTCAATGCGTTCCCGAATGCAAGCTGTTATTGACCAAAATGGTGGTTACACGAGATATTGATAAATGATTATTTAATTAATATTACATATTTACTCAGTACGTACTGGAGACCTCGTTATGTGTGTTTTACTTAATATATGTATTTGAACTAATTTAAAAAAGTTATGAACACTTAAAGTTAAAACACATCATAATTTTGTTTTTTATGTTACCTACTAAACATTATTTGTTAGGTTGTTGTGCAAATTGGTAGTTTTTTTTTTAATATCTTGCCTCTTGTTTGTTCTTCTTAAGGTTACATAAGCTTTAATCCTCTTTCCAGTTTGGGAAACGAATATTTAAGCTATGGCCTCAATAGAAAATTACAAGTAATATTATAATCTTATTCGATGATTAATAATCTAACTGTTGAATAGTAAACTGTAAGAAATAAACATCTATATTATTTTATTATTGCCTTTTTGTTTGATGAGCCAGTTTCCCTGCTTTTTCCTTTTGTTGAGTAACTACCGACTTGAATATTAATAATAGTATTCCACGACGCTGTCTAGTCCCAAGCTAAGCAAAGCTTGTTACGAGTCCTAGACAACTGTTAAACATACTTATATGTTTCTAAATACATGCATATTACAGATAAATTACACCAAGATTCAGCAAATGATCGTGCTCAACACACAAACATTGTCCTGGTTGAGAATCGAATTCACAATCCCGACATTGCAATCAGGGCCACTAACCACTAGACCAACAGGCCAGTCATAACATTTTATTACAATTATTATTAAATATCCACTTATCAGCTTCGATATAACTCCCACCGATTTCTTTTATTTGTTATTCATAACTTACAAAAAGCACTGAGGAACCAGAAATGTGACCCACCTGGTAGTAGAAGGTAGATAATATAAGACATCCTAAAAGTTAGACGAATTTGAACCTTCTGCAATCAGCAGAAAATAAGTGGTATTCATTCGGAGCTAATTCAAATGAGTAAAACGAGGTAGGTAAGTGGTCAAATATTATAGAATACTGTTATGACAATTTGATCTTTATGACGTAACTTTAAAGTAAGGTTGTAAATACGGTTCTGTTACGTAATGCAGTTATTAATTTCATCGCTGTTCTATAAGTCGAAATAGTCTAATGGTTGTAACTGTAGACTTGTATGGACGTGGTCTTAAGTGCAAATCCGTCACGCTACTTTTTAGTAGGTTTGTGTTTAGAAAACTGAATTGTTTTTTTAAATCAAATTAAAATTTATATTAAATTAAATTAATTATTTAAAAATAAATAACAACATTAATAAAAAACAACTAAATATTAAGTACTTATAAGTTATATTTACAATTTCACATGCAAAGATACATATAATTTAAGTATTCGTCTAATAGACGTAATTTAAATAACTATATATAAAGGTAAAACACATAAAAGAAGTGAAGATATTAAATTGCTTATGATAGGATAGAATTATTTGAAGGTACTTATACAATTTTAAACATGACAAAAACCATTTATTTATTTCAATAGTGCCAGTTACGGATTAACCACGTAGCACTGGTTTTTGCGTTATTAGAACGGTTCATTTTTATTTCTGTACCCTTAACTGAGTAACATTTGAATACCAGTTTTATGATGAATATGCCTAATTGTCTTGACTACCCACTTATTACAAGTCAAGCGAAATTATTCAAAATATTTTTGAAGAATTTTTAGTTAGTTGATTGTTATTTACAATAACGTTTTGAAAATGTTTTAAATGGAAAGCAATAAATATTCAAGATTTGCAATTTAATCTCGTGCCTTACTGCGTCAAAGTTTTTACGTAGACCACTAAGCCAACTTGTATAAAAATCACATTATTAAAAATACTAAAGTTAGTTATTCAGTCTTACTGCAAAAGAAACAAAATTGCTTAATAAGTAGTTTTTTTTATACCATTATTATATCCTTTTCAAAATGTTTATAAATGTGTAATACCTAACTAAAACACAAAAGCTGGAAAACAAAAATTTGTAAAATGAGATTTGAACAAGCTACACGTGCTTTACAAGTCGCTGTTGTTATTATTAGATCAAATGGATTCTTATGTTATGAATTGAAAAATTTAACTTTACTTACTTGTTATGCTAGACGCAATATTCGTGCCCGTTTACAAATAGAAGATAAGAATCACGAATTTAGTTATGCTTGTGTCTCATATTTTTTTATCAATCTACCCTCACACTCAGTTGTTGACGATAATGATGACGCATGTGTCTGTGTGACTGTTCCAATACAGACCCTAGGCTGATAATATTTTCATTTTTCCTGAATTTCCCTACATGAAGGTATGAAGGTCGGCTTCCCCCTAAGGGAAAGAGGGCGAGCGCCACCATTCGCCCGCCCTTGTAGCTTTCAACAAAGACTTGGACAAGCTCCCACCGACAATAATGGATTTCCAAGGAATATGTCACCTTCTCCCGACTTAGAAAGCTAGGGAATTAGGTGGGGAATTGAGAAAAACAAGGTTAAAATCAAATAGGGTTGGAAATCCAAGGGATAAGGAAGGATAATCTACTTTTCTTTTGAGTTATGAATATTATGAGACTGAGAGGGCTGCAAAAGGGTATATGACACGTGACGCTTGTATTTGCAAGTTAAATTATTTTAGAAACTACTTTAATCCGTTTCGCTCGTGCGTGTCCTGACCAATCCTACGGCAAAGGGTTGTGAGGCCTCTGCTATTGGATAAGACACACTTCTTCTACAATTGACTCCTTATAACGGCCTACTCACTCTTCACTAAGACAATACAAAACTTAAACAAGCGTGACGTATCGTCAGTCGGTCGCAGAACTATTTACAGTTGCCTTGCTTCACGCTGAAGTGGTTTATCGACACTTCTCACTTCCTTACTCTACCCAAAGGTGAGGACATCATAACCTACGTGTCTCCGAGCTACGTCTAGCTTGCGGAGTTTCCAGAGATGAGTCCAAATTACGTGTCTCGCTAAATATTATTTTTTTGTGTCAGTAAGAGGCCTACGGGGGCCGGCTGTGTTTTAACGAGATACGTTCCCTAGCGTTCCTTAGAACGACTATCAATGCAGTTTGGGGTACTCGGTGAAGCCTACCCCCGCTCCCTGGAAGTGTGCGTATAACAAGAGCAATGTAGATCACTCTACTGTCAGTCAGTTCTTAGGGGGAGGTAGCCGTCGCTAACGTTTGGTGGTTCGTGATCTCAGTGTGGCTCAAACTAGCCTTAGCATGTAGCGAATGTTTATTCGGTTCAACCTTCAATTGGCAGTGCTTCAGTCATGGTTGCGCCAAGTATGGCTGGAAGTGTCAAGTCCTCCCGAAGGAAAGTCAATGTCATGCTCACTCCAAAGGAAGGCCTTCTCCGAGTCCCTAACACCAACCGCAAGCTCAGGTTACCTTGTCATAGGATGGAGTAAGGAAGGATAAAACATACAACACTCACCCATTCAGTCTTCAACACTGCCGCTGAGATTCACTCGCGTACTTACACACTACTCACTAGATCACAATCAACGCCCATCCATTCGTTCTCTAACTCACATACTGTACTATAAATATTAGACAAGCCTAAACTAGGCTCGGTTCATCTATAATATCTAATACTGTATCACAATACTGGCACTCCTAAGAATTACAACGGGACATAGCCCTACAATATCTACTGAGTCAGCTAGTTTAGCTAGATCCTCCTGGACGTACGTGTGTTCCCTACTCGGCCCTGACGCTAAGTCTCTCTAGACATGTGTCCTCTTCTAGGGTCTGACGCGAAGTATATCTGGACGTCTGTCCCCTACCAGGGTCTCACGCGAAGTGTCCTATCCTGCCGAGTCATGAGGCCCTCCTCTCGCCTTAAGGCTCAGTATCGCTTGTCAATTACTTATTATTGCTTTGTTTTTTTGTATAGTTTCTAAGAAGGTTTGGGTCGCTTGGTTCTCACGACTTGCTCGCACGTGTTGGGTATTTTGGTCATTTCTTTACAATTGTGCTAAAATATTTCCCTTTTTTGTAATTGTTCCTTTCACATTAAAAGGACAATTTACGAGGGTCTAAGTGGCCCATGACGCCAGACGTGGTGTTCAAAGACAAATATAATATTTTGTTATTAATTTGGAATTAGTGACAGACAGTCACATCTGTTTTCTGTCAAACTAAAAGTCAAGTTTATGGTTTGTGAGATTGTGTTGGTCGCCATTTAGGTGGGAAGAAACCAACGCTATTTATTTACATTTTCGAAAACCTGAATTCTAACGTGCTAGGGAAAATAGACACTAAGGTACCCAGGCAATTTCACAGCTGTCTGTACATTACCATGCAAACCGTCAACGAAAATTGGTTTGAACGAGATCTAGTAAGTAGTTTTAAAAAATATCTCTTGTCTTTCTCTCTCTTATTCTAGTAAGCCGGTATAGTTTTTATTTTTTATTATTATTGATAGGCTCGCGTTTGACCACTATCTCACCTGATGGCAAGTGATGATGTGGCCGACGATGGAGCACGCTTGCCTAGAAGTAACCTATTCACTCTTGACTTAAAGACCCCTAGATTGTAGCTATCAGGAAACACAGACTCCGGCAGGGAATTCCACTCTTTAGCTGTACGCATAATGAATGTGTTTCCAAAACGCTTTGTATGAATGGGTGGGATATCCACCATGTACCGATGGCGCAACGCCGTGCGTCTAGTGGTCCGATGATGGAACGGACTTGGCGGAATTAAATTGTGCAATTCCAACGCACAACCACCCAAGTGTAATCGATAGGAAACCGTCAGGCCAGCAATTCGGCGTCGATGCTCAAGGCTTAGGAGCTTTGACTCAACAAGCGCATCATCAAAAATCAAATCAAATCAAAAATATTTTTATTTCACATAGGCCTACATGGGCACTTATAAAACGTCAGAAGCTAGTGCACGGTTCCAAATTGGTCGTTTCCTATGGAGAAGAACCGGCAAGAAACTCCATGGTTACTCTTTTTAAAAAAGTGGTTTTTTTACAATATTGATAGATATTATGTAAGAACAGTGTAGACCAGTCAAATATTGTACACAAAAGCACAATCAAAATTTTCTCAGTAAAAAACAAAGTAAGTCGTAATAGGAAGTAGTCTAAGAGTTCGTGGAGTATACAGTGTTCTCACATTCACAATACAAAAAGAGGCTACATAGAAAAAAAAAATCAGCAATAATATAATAATTACAACTATCAATAAAATATGAACAAAATAAATTACTAACAAATTTATGACAGTTGAAATAAAAATAAAAATATTGCAAAAGCTTATATTATTGTCAGAAGAAAAAAAAAATGTATATATAATTATTAAAACAAAGGTGGAGCAGGTAATAGACAAAATATTGATGATTTACCAGGGGGCCACATGTGCAGAGGTAGTCATTGCCAAACAAGCGTGTCTTCACCATAGTCTTTAACCTTGTAATATGCTTTTTCGGTTCGGTTCTCTCAGTCCATCCAAAGGTTGTCTGTAAGAGATCGCCCTGTGCGATAAGACCGCCCATTGTGCACTTATTCTTTTAAATGTTTGTCCTGTATTTTTGTTTATTTGGTGTACAATAAAGATTATAATAAATAAATTAAAAAATAAATAAGTTCTGTTACCGCCTTTGGCAGCTTATTATAAAAGCGAATGCTGTTTACTAAGAATGCCTTGCTAGTCTTAGCTAGTCTCCATTTGGGTAAGACAATTTCGTTTTTGTTTACTACGTGTATTTTTGTTGTGAAAATCGCTTTTGATTTTAAAGAGTCCTAAGTTTTTACGTACATACAAAATGCTTTCCAAGATGTAAAGAGAAGGCAAAGTAAGTATATCGATTTCTTTGAATTTATTTCTGAGGGATTCGCGAGGGCCCATTTTATAAATAGCCCGGATTGCTCTCTTTTATAATATGAAAATTGAGTCTACGTCAGCTGCAGGTCCCCACAGTAAAATGCCATAAGACATAATACTGTGGAAATAAGCATAGTAAACTAACCTAGCTGTGGCTACATCTGTCAATTGCCTTATTTTTCTTACTGCATATGCAGCTGAGCTTAGTCTTCCCGAGAGAGTTCTAATATGAGTACCCCACCGCAGTTTAGAATCGATAGTTATACCCAAAAACACGGAATCTGTAATAACATCCAGTTTTTTGCTGTCAAGAATTAGATTGACGTCAACTTGAGGGACATTTGGCAATGAAAACTTTATACATTTAGTTTTATTTGCATTTAATAAGAGATTATTAACTGCAAACCATTTCGAAAGGACAACCAGACTCTCGTTGACATGCAAGACATCCCCATCTTTTCTGTCTGCTTTAAAAATAAGAGAGGTGTCATCAGCAAATAGAATTATATCGGATAAATTAGCCATCATGAAGGGAAGGTCATTAATATAAACTAAAAAAAGGAAAGGGCCTAGAATTGAACCTTGAGGCACGCCCATCTTTAATAAAGACCCCGAGGACGTCACCCCATTAATGGATACTTTTTGCTGACTGTAAGATAAATAGGAAAAAACAAGATCAGCAGCTCGTCCACGAATTCCGTAATGATGTAATTTACAGATCAGAGTATTATGGTCAACACAGTCAAATGCTTTAGAGAGGTCACAGAATATGCCAATAGCATCCTGGGACTTCTCCCAGGATTCCAAAATGTGACTGATGAGTTTCACTCCTGCATCTGTTGTTGACCTTCCTTTCGTGAAACCAAACTGGGGCCGTATTATGACCTCCATGAAAAGGATAGTGCTATTCGTTCTGTATAGCTCCGTCTCTTTTTCATACCGAAAACATGATGGTTTTAAGATGTCATAATACGGCCGCTGATGACTATGCAGAATCCCATTTAAATTAAAATGAGACATCTGGTCAAGCATGATCTTTTCATAGATTTTACTCAATGCTGGAAGCACAGATATTGGTCTATAATTAGAGAGATCACTCTTACTACCTGATTTAAAAATTGGTACTGCTTTTACTGTGTTTCATTAAATCAGGGAACGTACCACTGTCTAAACACTGATTAAATATGCCTGTTAGGACAGGAGCAATTGTTTCAATAATTTCTCCAAGAATCTTAACGGATATACCCCATAAGTTTTCAGTGTTTTTTATGTTAAGACTTTTGAATGTTTTTATTATTGTATCCACAGAAATACGCTTAAATTCAAAGTTTGGTTTATCCTTAGTGAAATGTTCTTTTAAAAAAGATTCAGCTAACAAAGACGAAGAAGGGAGAGATTTCGTAACTTCTATTGGGATGTTGGTGAAAAAGTTTTCGAACGTCTCAGCTACTTTTGACCCATCCGAGACGATTTTATTATCAATTTTTAGTGAGAATTCATTTCGATCTCATTGGCTTGTATTTCCAATTTCACATCACCGATGATCCTCTTGGCTCGCCTCTCAATCGACTCCAAAGCATCAAGCTGATACTTGGCAGACTCATCCCAAAGATGAGAGCAGTACTCCATACACGATCGAACTTAGTAGTATACTACTACAACTTGTAGTACTTTATAGTTCTTTTTGGCCTGCAGGACTGTCCAGTGTGTCACATAATTGGTCCTGGGCTTTTGATGTTGCTATGGCCACGGCTTTCTTCGCTTTCTTCTTAAAAATATCATACTCTTTTTTTTTCAGCTTTATACTAGCGTTTCCTGGCTCTACGCTGCCATTCCTTGAATTTTCTCTTCTTTTCTTTCAATATAATCTGAACTTCTGTCGACCCCCAACCACAACCCTGACCAGATCTGTTTTTTTTTTATGTTGGGAAAAATCCGCCCTTGGGTGGAGCGGGAGATATTGTCAGACTCTTACTGACTAAAAGACCCTCCCCGTTCCTTCTAGCCTTCATACCGGGGCTCGAGCGTCCTTTCGGATATACCTGGCCCCAGTAGGCTTTGACCCGGCTGGGTCTCTGCTGTTGCTGACAACTCCTTGAGGCGCGCGGGAACAGTGCGCGCCGTCGACGACTTGGGCTTGGTCCGGACAGTTACCGGACGGCCGGACAATGAGCTACCCATTGCACACTGTCCGCAAGCCCGCGTCTACGTTGGCCAGAAATCGGGATCAGAATCCCGGCGACGGCGGCGGCGATAACGCCGTTGCTTGATGCGTTCGGCCTCCTACTTTGCGAGCATTACTGCTTCGCAGAAGTCGGCGACCGCCTGCCACTCCTCCTCGCTCCGGACCATGGCCTGGATGGACGTAGTACGGCTCGGAGACGACGGCGACATTTACCGACCACTGCGCCATGTTCTAGAGCAACAGATCCTGAGCGGGGGCGCAGTAGATGGGGTCGTTATTGGCATTCCATCGTCTCCTCCTCTCCTCCGAGCCCTTCTAGGGGGCACTGCCACGGCGGGTGCGGTGGCGAGAGCGGCGGGTGCGGCGGCGAGAGCGGCGGGTGCGGTGGCGAGAGCGGCGGGTGCGGCGGCGAGAGCGGCGGGTGCGGTGGCAATAGCAGCGGCGGCCAAGGAGGTGGCCGCGGCGGTGCAGGTGAGGACGTCGGCGGGGATGGGCCTACGGGCCTTGCCCTTGTCCTTGGCGGGGGGGTCGCAGGACCTGCCCCCAGACCGGTGGTTGGCCGGCTCGCCTGCCGCCGCACATGCGTAACAGTGCGGCGGAGCACGGCATTCTGCAGCCTTGTGACCGGGCTGGCCACACTGGTGGCAGCGGTCGCTGCGGTCCACCTCCGCGGCGCAGTGGGACCGCAGAGGTCTGGGCTCCAGCAGTTTAACCTGAGCAGAGACCCAGCCCACCAACAGCCGTCGGCCCTCCCCGGTGATGGTCTTGGCCGCCGCCACGGGGCAGCTAACTGTTACCGCTCGCATGCCCGTGCCGTCAGCGTGGATAGTGCCCACCCGGACCTGATCGTTCGTGCACCCGCCCGCCCTGACGATGGCGGCCACCACCTCATCCACCTTGACGGAGTCGTCCAAGCCCATGATGCGCATATCTATGCACTTTGTGGGCCTGGACACTCGGGCCTCTTCCGCATTGAGAGACGCCCTGATCCTTGAGGCCAGGGCATCCGCTGCAGGGCCGCTGGCCGCACCGGGAATCTCAAGGATTCGGGCCCCCGAGAGCGTACGCCTCGTGCAGAAGCCCCCAGCGGCTCCAAGCTCGCCAAGGTGGGGCAACACCGCCTGCTTCGCCTTTGCTATGACGTCGTCGTACGTCACGCCCTTCTTTTCCGCCTCAGGCCGCAGCGTAATGACTACAGCCTCGGAATTCGGGGTGCGAAGTCTCGCCGCCATGGCCCGCTTCTTGCGCTCTTTGCGCCTCGCGCGTTTTTTGGCCGCCCTGGCCGCCTTGCCTGCCTTCTTCGCAGCACCGACAACCGTCCATGCGGCTCTGGGTTTCTCAGGTGAAGCAGGCGGGAGGCGAGGCCTAGTCGCTGCCGCGGCAGGTGGACCTGCCTGTTTAGGCGTCGCCCCACCCTTCGAGGGAAGAGCCGCTGGCTTCCCCCGACGGCTGCGCATCGGGGTTGGCCTCCCAGGCTCTGACGCCGCAGCCTCGCGCTCTGCTTGCCCCGACGGGCCTGCCTTAGGCACAAAAGCCGTTGCCGCAGCAGCGGCGTAAGACGACGCCTTTCGCTGGCCGGAGGCCGCGAGCGGGGGCCGCAACACGATCCCCTCCAGCACGGACAGCTGTTGCTGCATCCGTAGCTGGAACTACTCCTGCTGCTGTTGCTGCTGTTGCCGGAAGGCAGCTAGCTCCTGCCGCACCAGCACCAGCAGCTGGCTCTCCGGCTCGGGCTGTGTCTGGGGCCGGCTTAGCCCATGCCCTTGCCTGCGCCGCCCATCCTTCGGCTCCTGAGGGCCTGCTCTCGCGAGCTCCTCCTGGATCTCGCCGCGAAGCTCAGCCTGGAGCTCGCTCCGGAGCCTCTCCACCCTCTTTTTGAGGGATGCGTCGAACGCCTCCTTGAGGGACTTGGCATGGCGCCGCACCGTCCTCTCCTTCGAGGTTTTTTCCCTTTTGCGGCTCATATCCCGCAAAAGGGTGACGGCCAGCCCTTGGAAGGACCTGCCCGACTCCCCGTCCGAGTCCGCCTCGGCATGCCTCTCGCTGCCAGAGGGCTCAGAGAGGTCCCTCCCAAGGGCGGCTGCTCCGGTGTGACGCCCCTCCGCGGCAAGCCTGACGGCTCGCTGAGCGGAGTCTTTGGCCGCCAAACCTCTCCCCTGCCGACGGGCCCGGCCCACGCCGCGGCTGCTCGTAGGGACTTTAGGCGCCGAACGGCTCTCTCCCTCCGTGTCTGAGGACAACCTGTCCCTCGGCATAGAGCGCCGCTTTCGGGAGAGACGAGAGACTCTACCGGTGTCTCCACCGGGGTCTCCACTGGGGTCTCCACTGGGTTCACCACCAGGGTCTCCACCGGGGTCCCCCGCAGCCTCCTCGCCTCTACCTCTACCGGGGTCTCCCCCAGCCTCCTCTGCCTCCGAGCCCTCCAGGCTCCCTCTGGATGCCTCGTCGGACTCCGACCGCGCATCGCTCTCATTGGGTTTCTTATGGAACTTTGATTTTAAATTTTCCATTTTTGTTTCCACGACTAAAAACTTTGGGTAGGTACTTGCTCAAACACGTGGTTCACACTAGAGACTAATTTAGCTACCCATTAGTCAAGCCAACAACCTCCCTCACGGTGCGCCGCCGCTTGGAGGTTTGGGGTAATTTTTTATAGAGGTTGTCTTCCTCGCGGCCCGGGTGGTTAAGCCAGGACCCTCGTCTCCCATCAAAAGTCAGAAACATGACCTTGGACAATCTCTGGGGCTACGAGAATAACGGTGGCAGAAGGAGGAGCAAGCCTTCCTCCTGCCTGCCCGGCGGCAGTGTGAGTGCACACCGAGCCCGCTCTTACTTCGCCACTGTGCTGTGTGGACACGTGTTGAAGCGTTCCGACAGACAGAACATTCGCAGACGGCCATCGAGGCCCCTTAGGCAGCAATACCCAAGGTGGTCATTGGCCGCCTCCCAGGGTGCACCGTCCCGCAGACTGGCCTTCGCTCCGGACGTATCCGCAAGAGAACTACAGCCTGCGGGAGCTGGTGGAGGTTTTCTGTCGTGGCACCCCACCACCACCATGTATCCCTATCTATTATGCCCTTTCCTTTCGTCTCTTCCAAAACATCTTTCACTGTATGCCTGATACACCCAGCTATCTCATTCCAGCTTTCATTTACACTTCGTTCATTCATATCTCCCATCTCTATAATTCTTTCCAACACTGAACTTATTCGCACAATCATTCCTCTCTAACATGCCATTTTATTTTAGGGGGAGGACGCTCTTTGTATTTGTTAGGCAGTATTTTGATAAGTGATGGCATAACTAGGAGTCTGTGTTGTGAGACTAGGTCTTATCCTGGCAGTATTTTGCAGTCTTCGATATGCTTTAAGTTGCTGCGCCGAACTAGAAAGTAGTCGATTTGGGTCTTTTTACAACTTAAAGCAACAAAATATATACATAATAAACTTAAATTAAAATATTTAAGTATGCTTAACCTAACTATACACACTAAGGGCTACTTCCTACTAAAATATAGCGTCATAAAACTCCTCCGCATCACTGTCGACTGGAAGTGTTGTTGACCCGCTTTGGAAAACCCTTACAAAATTAAAAAAATCAGTTCCAGTTTTAAAACGAGTTCCCCGTGGCGCCAGGCCTCTAGTAGCGCAAAGTTTAGCAAGTTGTGTCCGCCTGGCCGCCAGGGAGAACTCACTCAGTGCTTGGGAACAGCTTCTCACCTTCCCTTACAGAATATTACATTTTCGAAAGGATTTATCAAACAAAAAAACTTTAACCACACAAATTAAAGAAAATTGTATCATTTCGGCTCATAATTTAGACACCAAATTATCGACACAGAGAGTTACCTCCTCAAGAGGTATTTCTCATCTGGTCGAAACTAAATTAGGGGAAGGTGACATTAGCGGAGCAGCCAGAATTCTTTTCAGTTGTGATGTGCTGGCTCCATGTTCTCCAGATACTCTAATAGCCCTGGAGAGCAAACACCCTGCTCCCCAGCGGATGGCCTTTCTTTTCCTGACCTTCCTGATTCGGACATTCATACCCTCACCGTTACAGGTCGAGAGGTAGTCTCAGCCGTTTGCTCTTTTCGGAGTGGCTCTGCTGGCGGCCTCGACGGCCTAAGTCCTCAACATCTAAAGGACCTCATCTGCTCAGGCGCCGGGGAAGCTGGTGAGTTGCTCTTGAAGGAGCTTACGGCTCTGGTTAACTTAATGCTCTCAGGCAAGGTCAACGAGGCCGTCATCAACATTCTGTACGGAGCCAATTTATGTGCTCTGCACAAGAGAGATGGCGGCATACGACCCATTGCCGTGGGCACTACCTATCGTCGTATGGCAGTCAAAATTTGCTGTAAAATTTATGGTGAGGCTCTTTCGAAATAATTTCAGCCCCTGCAGCTAGGTTTTGGCTCCAAAGGGGGCTGCGAGGCTGCCGTACACGCTTTGTCGGCCTACCTAAATTATAATTTAGGAGGGGTCATCCTGAAGGTTGACATAAAAAATGTATTCAATTCGGTTAATAGGGATACCTTGTTGGCAGAATCTAAAAAAGAAGTACCCTAAAGTTTTAGTTTTCTTTGGCAATGTTATAGACATCCTTCTAAATTACTATATCGGGACAACCTATTGGAATCCGCTGTTGGCTGTCAACAAGGTGATCCCCTCGGGCCAGTGATCTTCAGTTTAGCCATTCACCCTATTATTCAACAGTTAAATTCCAAATTCAACGTTTGGTATCTCGATGACGGAAGCCTTGGAGGCGATTCAGACACGGTTTTGAATGATTTACATTTTCTAAAAAATCAACTCCACTCCATAGGTCTTGACCTCAACTTTTCTAAATGTGAGTTATTCTTATCTGACAGTACTGACAGACAGCTGACTATTTCAAAATTTTACACAATAGCCCCGGAGCATAGATTTTTAAGAACCAGATTGAGTGTACCGTACAAAACGCAATGTTCAAATTGAATGCATTTTGTAATGCGCGTGTGCGTGCGGACCGCCCACCGCAAGTGTATTATTATCGTTTCTTTATGTTCTTATAAATCTATGCCCCGGAGATAAAAATTATTGAAAGAAGCACTCTTCGCCTCCTTGGGTCTCCTATTTTCGAAGATTCCTTCCCAAATTTCGTTAAGGAAAAAATTAAAAAATTTAATGATATTTCGAAAAGATAGCTAGAAATTAAAATGCATTCGGCCATCACCTTAATTCGTTTTTGCTGTTTCGGTCCTAAATTAAAATATCTTCTCCGCGCCTCTCATTTATGGAAACATCACCATCTTTTGGAAAAAATGGACCAAATTATCCGGCATCCCTTACGTCAATTTTAAACGTGGCCATGGATGACCGAGCCTGGGCTCAAGCTACCCTTCCTATCCGTATGAGTCTCGGCGTCCGCAAAATTTCTAGTATTAGTTTACCAGCTTTTATATCCTCGGTTCACGGCACTGAGAAATTAATCAGGAATATCCTATCTCCCTCACTGATTGATTTCAATGTGCCGTGCTTCATCGTGGCTGTAGATGCCTGGAGATTTGCTTACCCGAATACAAATCCGCCCGATAACCCGGCTTCCCAGAGACGGTGGGATGAGCCGCTCTGCATAGTAGTTCAGGAAAACCTCATTCTAACATCTGCTATGACTGCGGAGCGGGCGCGCCTGCTGGCTGTGGGAAATTGGGAGTCAGGTCTTTGGCTTCACGCACTGCCGTCGTCGAATATTGGCACCTTGTTCGACAATACTACTTTCCGCCTAGCAGTTGCCCTACGCCTTGGCGCTCCTTGTTGTTCTCCTCATCGCTGTCACTGTGGCGAAGCTGTCAACAGCCTCGGTCACCACGGCCTGTCATGCATTCGAAGTGCGGGACGCATAGCGCGGCACGCGAATATTAACGACATTATCCGACGAGCCCTTGTCACCGTCGGCGTTCCGGCTGTTTTGGAACCTCATGGCCTGGCACGCGAAGATGGTAAGAGACCGGACGGTATGTCTTTATTTCCATGGAAGTTGGGTAGACCTTTAGTGTGGGACGCTAACTGTGTCGACACTCTTGCGCCATCCCATCTTCCTAGTTCATCGTGCTGTGCTGGTGCTGCCGCTGCGGCTGCGGAGAACCTCAAGCGGCGGAAATATAACAACCTTGTCGGCAGTTATATTTTTGAGCCGTTTGGGGTTAAAACTCTTGGGCCGTGGGGTCCGAGTGCTCATATACTTTTTAAAGAGCTGTCAAGACGCTTAGTTGACACTTCGCGTGACCCAAGGGCTGGTTTTTTATCTCGGTCAGAGATTAAGCATTGCCATTCAACGTGGCAATGCCGCCAGCCTCTTGGGCACACTTCCAGTCGACAGCGATGCGGAGGAGTTTTATGACGCCATATTTTAGTAGGAAGTAGCTCTTAGTGTGTATAGTTAGGTTAAGCATACTTAAATATTTTAATTTAAGTTTATTATGTACTAGCTGTGCCCCGCGGTTTCACCCGCGTTTTTCTCGTTTCCGTGGAAATACCGAGATAAAATATTGCCTATAATTGCCTCCCTCAATAAATGGACTATTGAATATTTAAACAGTTTTCATATCAGATCAGTATTTCCCAAGATTACCGCGTTAAATGTATTTATTATACTCTTCAAAGATCTTATACTTACAATCATCAACAAATATATTTTGAAAAAGATTATTACAGGATTTTATGTTGATAAAAAACTCTATGGCCCATAACTCATTAATAGGTAACAACTCTTAACATCTTACAAACGTGATAACTTTTAAACGAAATATCCGATTGAGATGAAACAAAAAGTATTTTACTTCTAAATAAATACTCTTGATAACATAATGCTTAATTTCGATAAAGATTAATATTACGATACATATTTAACGTAGTTTTTTTTTCTTCAGACGATTTAATAATTATTTGGAACACAAAATCGGTTATTGTGATTAAACCATGATAGCTAGATATATGTTCTCGCGGACTTTTTTGTAGGTCTTAATGGGATCTACAAACCCGTAGTACATCATTTTGTTCTATTGTCAATAGTTTTTGCAGCGCACGCAAAAATAGGTTTTCGATTTTACACCTTGTGTTACAAAATAGCAATTTTATTACGGCTCCCTCGTTTTGAAAAAAAACAGCCTATAGCCTTCCTCGATAAATGGACTACCCAACACTGAAAGAATCATTCAAATCGGACCAGTAGTTCCAGAGATTAGCGCGTTCAAACAAACAAACAAACTCTTCTAATATTAAGTATAGATATATTTTGTTGCTTTAAGTTGTAAATAAACTACATAGCATATTCAACACGAAAAAAAAAAATTTGGGTCTTATGACTACCACTTTTATACGTGATCATGTGTTCGTCTCTTTTCTGGAACCACTTATTGGCTACTGCCAGGTAATATGCAGTAGTGGATTGCAGCAGCGTCTCTCCTTTACTGTTCAGACTACCGAAACCCCATCCCCCATGCACTCTTTCATAAACACCTTTCATTTTTCCCACATGTCCATTAAAATCAACTCCAACTATCAATTCTTCATGAACAGGGATGTTCATTAAAGAGAACTAACGAATAAGATAACACAAATAAAAAATTTGTAATTGTTAGTCAGATAAAGAAAGTAAAAATTATAATCAATTTATCATCTTCCTGGCCTCGGCCCATGTTACTTAGATTAGGCCCACAACATTTTTTTCTTCAATTCTATCATGCCAACCGTCACGTTATCATGGATTCCGATTTCTTCACACAATGTATCCGTGTTTTCTTTGAGTATGATCACATCTGGCGAATGCCGCCGGTAGCGAGCCGCTTGCGAGTGGCATGCATGCAATCATTGCGCCCTTCCGTCAGCCCGCGCGCTCGCGCCCCGAATGTTGTAGATACTTCGTTTTCGCCTGCAGATACATAGTATAAAAGCAAATGGAACTGCATGCACGACCTGCGCGTCCCGAACATGCGTCACGCTTTCCCACTTTAGAAACCTTGCCACATGCAACACATGAGTCATTATCTGACGCTCGAGCCCCGGTATGAAGGCTAGAAGGAACGGGGTGGGTCTTTTAGTCAGTAAGAGTCTGACACTATCTCCCGCTCCGCCCAAGGGCGGGGGATGTCAATGCATGATTTTTCCCACCATAAAAAAAGTCATTATCTGAAATTGTCAACAGTTTATTACAGACGTATTTTATTAATTATTATTTAATAAAACTACCAGAACTACTCAAATGTAGTATAAAAACATCAAACGATACGATATAAACTTCTGTTATGTTTATGGAATAAAACATTAGATTTGAATTCACTGAGTTTAATAACACAAAATAACATGCTTTCTGTGCAACATCAAGCTAACACAAGTAAGGACGCCATGATACCAAGCACTAGTGTTGTCCCTCGTATAGTAACAAATGTAATATTAGTGTTGTGCCTAATCAACATACACAACATCCCCCGTTTTTATCTATATAACTTATCATATAGTTAAGTCTTTACAAATCAATCAACCTATTGGGCTTTCTAACAACCCTTCCACTCCTAGTGGTGTAATTATTGTTATTTTCTAAATTATTTGATGTCCCATTATTATCTGATTCTAAATCCCTGTTAACCCCTATGTTTTTATTTTCTTCTAAATCTTTGCTATTAATTAAACCCCTTTCATTTGCATTATCATCCCACAAAGTTTCCCTTTTAACAAATGGTTCATTATTACTGTTTTTAATATGTTTCTTATTTCTAATTAAAAAATTTCCCTCATTGTTCTTTACTGAATATGACCTATATCCTACCTTTTTTTATTATCTTTCCCCCTTTCCATTCCTTGTTTGGAAAATCTTGTATAACAACATTCTGTCCTTCCTTAAACTCTTTTCTATACTTTGCTGTCCTATTATAATTATTTTGGGACTTGTATCTAATGTCATTCATTTTCCTCTTAGCGTCTGTTTGTATACAAGGTTTTAACACATTTTTTGTACATGGCAAATTAGTTCGCAGTAGTCTATTCATTAACAATTCAGATGGGGTGTATTCTAATCCTGCTACAGGTGTAGTTCTGTAGTGTAGCATTGCCACATTAAAATCAGTATTACTATCTTTACATTTACGCATAATACTTTTAACAATTCCTACAGACTTTTCTGCCATTCTGTTAGACTGAGGATATCTAGGACTTGACTTTAACAACTCTATTTCCCAATTATTAGCAAATTGTTTGAATTTGCAACTGTTGAAAGGCATATTATCGCTCATTATATATTTAGGTATACCATGTGTTGTAAAAATCTCTTTACATTTCTTAATGACTTCTTCTGATGTTTTATTATACAAGTATTTAACTTCAATCCACTTAGAAAAATAATCAATTACAACCAAATAGTCTTTTCCTGCATAATAACATATATCCATGGCAACCTTTATGAACGGAAGATCAGGGAACTCATGAGACATAAGTGGTTCTTTGATATTACAAGCTCTATATTTTTCACAAGACTTACAGTCCAAAACAAATTTTTCTATGTCACTAGACATACCTGTCCAATACATCACTTTCCTAGCCCTTTTTTTACATTTTACTATGCCTGCATGCCCTTCATGTAACTTATTTAACATTTCTTTTATCATCTGTTTAGGTATTATTATTCTATCTTTGTAATACAATATGTTATTTTTACATGTAATATCATCTGTTAACTTATATAAAACTTTTAACTGTTTATCCTGTAACATTTTATCATTATTTGGCCATCCTACTTCATAAAAAGTTAAAACTTCTTTTAAACATGAATCTAACTTTGTTTCAGTTTGAAATTGTTGCAATTTTATTTCAGAAATAGGTAAATCACACTCTAACCCATATACTACTTCTTGCTCAATAGTATGTAATAATTCTTTTAAAGATGGTTCCTCTTTAGCATTTTCTTGTATAAAATTTCTTGACAAATAGTCAGCTACAAACATCTTTTCACCTGGCACATATTTAATGGTGAAATTATATTTTAAAAGTTTTAAAACCATCCTTTGCAATCTTGCTGATATCTTACTTAAATCGGCTTGACTTTAGTTTGGTAGAGCAGGATATGGGGATTAAAAAAGGCCAAATCTGATAGGGCTTGGGTCCCCGATTATAACGCTACCACTCTTTTTACGAGGTAATGCATATTTTTCGAGAAATTTATAAAATAAGTTTCTAGCCTCAAAACCGATAAAAGGTAGATTGGAACGTTAAAATGGGTCATTGACAACCAAAGCTGTCACAATATATTGCCTTGTGGTGTAAAATATCGTGTTACATCGGTAAAACGAAACGTAAAAAAAAGACGCCATTTGTGTCTGTGTCACTGTCATTCGTTTCGGTCGTTCATTCCGTTTGTTCTCGAGTTTCGTGAATGTGCTTTCTGTGTTTTGTGGACTTTTTGTGGCTTTTTTCGACGACCTTGGCTTCTCTCCTGGACTTGTATTATTTGCCTTTACGATTGACTCACGCTTCTACTCTGGACACCGATTTTCTTCCTACTCGACCGACCCTTGCGCGATATATCCCGGACGTTGAAATACTGCGATCGACGTGTACGATGGAGGAATTGCAGCCATCATCGAGTCGCTCTGCGGTTGAGGATGAGCCTCAACCGTCGACGAGTCGCTCTGCGGTTGAGGATGAGCCTCAACCATCGACGAGTCGCTCTGCGGTTGAGGATGAGCCTCAACCATCGACGAGTCGCTGTGCGGATGAATTCCAGTCATCAAGCAGTTCTTCGGAGGACAAAACATCCGCAAAGCGTCACCTTTCTGCGAAGGACGCCCGCGGAATGTGGAATCTAGTAAAAATTTATCGCCTATTGGGCACGCGCGAGCAAGCTATTTCATTTGCAGAAGAAAGGGGCATGATACGCCGTGAAAAAATGTGCAACTATCATAAAAAACCAATGACCATCGATTTTACCACAAACAATACGGTGGGCTCATTTGCATGTTATAGAGGGGCATGCAGATCTAAACCAAAAATAAGCCGAGGCAAAGGAACGTGGTTTGACAATATCAAGATATCGATGCCCCATATGTTTCTAATGTATGCCTTCGCTCGAAAATTTAGTTATAATACAACAATGATTGAAGATTTTTCAGAAGGAGAACACTGCCTCTCTACAGCAACAATAAGTGACTGGTTCAATTATTGTAGAGAGGCAGTTGTTTCATACCAAAAACGTAAACAAGAAATAATTGGAAAGATTGGAGGTCCAGGAAAAATTGTTCAAATAGATGAAAGCAAGTTTGGCAAAAGAAAATATAACAAAGGACGTCGTATAGATGGACACTGGGTCCTTGGAATGATCGAGGATGGGAGTGAGGATCTTCGATTAGAAGTCTGCCCAGGCAATGTCCGGACTGCAGAAATTTTGGTGCCCTTGATAAAGAAACATGTGGCTGTGGGCACCACCATACATACAGATTTTTGGCGTGCTTGTGATTGTCTGGGGGACCATGGGTTTATACACCGAAAAGTAAATCACAGTAACCTAGGTAACCCATTTGTAGCTGAGGATGGTACCCATACCCAGAGGATAGAATCACAGTGGCGAATAAAAAGTCTCGTCTTGTTGGAACCAAAAGTTTTGAAGATGACGGGCTTCAATTTCAGGAAACAAATAGTCCGTTATCATGGTACGATAACGGTCACCATTGACAGTGACGTTCTGGAAGATGGCACCATTTGCCACACAGCACGTGAAACCATGGCTTTGTTGCGAGAAAAATTTGGTGAACAGTTAATTTCGCGTTTCGGACCAGTCAGTTGGCCGCCTAGATCCTGTTATATCACACCCTTAGACTTTTTTCTGTGGGGTTATGTAAAGTCCAAAGTTTATATGGATAAGCCGCGTACGATTGATCAACTGGAAGCCAACATTACTCGCGTTATTCGCCAAATACCACTGGAAATGCTCGGTCGGGTCATCGAAAACTGGAACTCCTGAATGCACCACCTTAATCGCAGTTACGGACAACATTTGAAAGAAATAATCTTTAAAAAGTAAATATAAGGAATGGTTCTTTTGTATTATAATAAAGATTACCCGATAAATTTGTTTTATTCATATTTTTTTAGTTTTGGAAAAAGTAACTCCAAATGAATCACCCGTTACCATTATTTTCATAATTATCTAAGGTTTTTTCCAATCTTTCTTTAATAGTATCTGGTACTCTTCTAATAGGTTTTATTACAGGAATAGCATTTTCTTTCACTTTAATCTGATATTTCGCAATGCTACCTAAACCCTTAAAAATATCTTTGTTTTCTCTTATAAAATCTTCTTTTAAACTTTCTATTTCAACTTTACCAAATGTTTCTAACCTCTTAACGAAGTTTAATCTTATACATTCTTGTAGCCCTAATACTGGTTGTACTGGCAAATCAAGAACTGTAAATTTTATATTATACTTCTTATCTCTTATCAAACACTCAAGATGTACAGTACCTACAGTTGTAACTTTTTCCTTGTTATACATAAGCAACACTGTTTTATTATCTACTAATACACTATTACCTTTTATTTGCTTATACAAAGTTAACGGCAAAGTATTACAATCAGCACCTGTATCTAATTTGAATGTTACCTGTACATTGTTAATTTCTATTTTTTCTAACCAGCACTTAGTCTTAATACTGTCTAAAACATTAATACTTCCAACACTAAAGTTCTCATTCTCACTGTCAGAGTCTTCCCTCACCTCGTGTACATGTTTCTTCTTAGAGTAATCCTTCTTGACATCCTTTCCTTTACTGTTATTCCCTTTCTCACTGGTGTTACTCCTGTTCTCACTGGTGTTACTCTTGCATACAGCTGCATAATGGTTGAATCTGTTCCACTTCATGCATTTTCTGCCATAAGCCGGACATTCTCTTGGCTTATGTGTCTGACCACAACAGATACAATTTCTTGCTTTTGCTTTAAATTTTCCTTTTTCAATATTGTCAACCTGTACACTGGTACTTGTCTCATTCTTGTTGTACTCTTCTAACTTTTTCACTTGTTCTTTTCCTGATTCTACTAATCTACACAATTCTATAACTTTTTCTAACTGCATATCTTCTTGTCTTAACAATCTTTCTTTTATAACTGTGTCTCTGCAACCTATGATAATCATCATTACTAACAGTCGATCATGCATTTCTCCCAATTCACACATTTTCGCAAATCTGTGCATTTATTTGCGGCCAGCAGCGCCTGGAAAGCGCTTTAAACCCATTTTCTCTGCGAGATATTGATTGATTTACATATGCAATGTTCACTTTGAAGAATATTTAACCACCAATTTTTATGTGTAAAAATGTTTCTAAAGGTCCAAGCCGTTTCGAAGGAGTAGGGAAAAGTTGCGAAAAGTTGCGAAATTGCTAAATATTTTTTTTTTTGACAAGTGTTAATTGCATGAAAAAATCAGATGTTGATATTATTGTTCATGAATCTATAATAAACATATATTTTTTTTAAACCAATTGACCTAGCCGTTACGGAGGAGTAGGTTTCAGAAACTTTTCGGGCGCTTGGCCCTTAATATACTTGTGGCGCGTAATATGGTACGGCGGATGGGCGTGATTCTTTTACAGCCGCTTTGAAACTGAACTGTAAAGTGATAGCCTGAACTACAGGTTAAAATTAACCTAGTTTGGGCGGTCCACTCACAAACATTGCTCATCCAAACCACGATTATTTGCACCTTTAATAATATTTTAGTATATTTTTAGGCACTGAACTGTATGAATAACCTTATTACTGTTGGCTTAATGTTCCTTTTTAAGGTTCCGTAGTCAATTATGAACCCTTATAGTTTCGCCATGTCTGTCTATCCGTCTGTCTGTCTGTCCTCGCTTAAACTCTGTGACCGTTCGCACTAGAAAGCTGAAATTTGGTACCAATATGTTTATCAATCACGCCGACAAAATGGTAAAATAAAAATTGAAAAAAAAAAAGTTTTATTAGGGTAGCCCCCTATATGTAAAGGGGGAAGAGATTTTATTTTTAAATTTCAACCCTAACGTGTGATATATTGTTGGATAGGTATTTAAAAATGAATAGCGGTTTACTAAAATCATTTTTTGATAATGTTAAGAATTTCGGAAATAATCGCTCCAAAATAAAAAACAATGTGTGTCCCCCCTAACTTTTGAACCCTAAGTTTAGAAAATATGAAAAAAATCTGACAAGTAGAACTTTATAAAGACTTTCTAGGAAAACCATTTTGAACTTGATGGAAAGAATAGTTTTTGTACAAAAAAGACAAAAAGGTTGTACAAAATAATTTCTGGACTAAGTTTGTAGTATAATCGTATATCTAAGCATTTTTTTAAACTCATAAGTGGGTACACTTATTGTGACGGACGGGAAACTACGGAACCCTACACTGAGCGTGGCTCGATACGCTATTGGCCGGTTTTAATAAACGTTATTTGAATAAATTTATTATTATAGTATTACAAAATTCTGTGGTCGAAATTGCGAATAATATCTAGTTTAAAATTTGAATAAGCCCCAAAAAATTAGTGACTTCTTTTATTCAGTCGATACTTTTCGTTTTCTAGATGCCATCTAAAGAAAGGTATAGTGCCGCCGGTTACAGCGGTGGTAGAAAATACCGTGCGAGGGGCAGCCGAGGCAATCGAGGAGGTCGAGGCACCAGGCAAGCAGGCAGGCAGGCATTGAGATATTCCAGAAACGGTCCACTGAAAAAGCAGAGCTACAAGAAACAAGGATATGTAAGTATTTCCATAACGTGAAATGTTATCAACTATTTTTTTTAATGTCCTATAAACTAGTACTTGACTGCGATCCCATCTGATGTTAAGGAGTGATTTAATCGTTGATGGTGAGGTGCACTAGTTTATTAAGAGCCAATTCACTCTAGTCTTGTAGACACCCATAGTATAAACGGACGGGAATACCGCAGCAGGTAAATTGTTCCAGTCCTTCGATGTACGCGGTATAAACGATGAGGCGAAACAGTCCGGACCATAAAGGTTTCAACAACGTAATGGTGAATACTCGCCGTACGTTGGGTTGTCCGATGGTAGCAATGAGATGACCGAATTCAAGTCGTGCAATTCCCGCGCTCACTCCAAAATACCCTTCGCCTGTGATCAAAACTTTGAAGATTGGACTTAACCAAATTTAGATCACCAATCAACCTCTTTACACGCTTTTCCACCAAGTCCAAAGTTGCTAGGTGGTATTTTTCAACACCAGCCCGTATGTGGCTGCAGTAGTCAACACATGATCAGACCTGTGCTTTGTATAACATTAAAAAGCTGTCCTGGTGTGAAGTACCGCCGGACCTTTGAAAGAACGCCGAGTTTCCTAGCAGCTACCTTGGCTTTGGACTCAATGAACCGCCAAAATTGAGGTCTGAGAAAACTTCAACCCTCAAGAGCTGAAGGCGGTCGGTGCACGCCAGGGATATATTCCGAAAAGCAAGGATGAGATGAAAGGGCTCTTTTTGGCCGTGAACAGACACGCTTGTGGCGTTGAATCCTACTAGATTGGCTTCACCCCACTTGGAGACTGGTCACTTCAGGAGTGAGACATTCGTATGCTCTACCATAGCTTTTCTTTCCGACCGGATTAGTAATTCCTTACTAGCACTTGGCAGATATCTATTTATAACTGTGATAACATCTGCATACCCATAGATATTGGGCATCAGCAGATCGTTGATATAATAATAATTTGTTTATTTTTCTCACCACAATATCACAACAATTACAAAACCAAAATAATGACAATAGTTGGATTCATACATACTGTGGGAGACTGGTGCCTAAGCTAGGCTTTTGGCTTGTATTTCAGGTCACCTGGTCTTCCTCTCTTTTGATAGATGTGTTTACAATATTGCATATTCATTAATTTCCCTTAGACATGTTCTATACTAGTTTTGTAAGTATTGTGCTTTGATGTGCGTGTGTATTTTGTGTATGTGTGTATGTTTGTGTGCATGTGTGTCCGGGATATTAAATATTTTTTCTTTCTCAGTATAATTGAGCTGTTGGAGCCAATTCGTAACTTTCATTTTACATTTTTTGTTTTGTTAGGTGAAATATGTATATGGTTCCGTTTATTTTATTGTAGAGAAAGCCTCCTAAATGAATGAAAAAACGCCTTAAAAATTTGGTTCTTTGGGAGTGTTTGAGTCGATCCACTGGATTCACTCGCCTTCTACCGACAGTTAATGTAGGGTGTTATTCCAATGTGCTATGGTGTTTCAGTATTGTGACACACACACACAACAGAAATAGTTGACGAACTATAAGTACCTTAGTGTCTCTATATTACTGGTGTGTCGAGTAACGGTACGGAAGATTGTGAGATATCTTCAAGACTCTGCGCTCTCTCTAGGTCCATCAAATTTGATTTAGGCGCTCCTCCCCAGGAGGTGATGCAGTAGGTCAACAAGGACTGTGCCAGAGCGAGGTATATGGTTTTTTTAATTTGTCATCTGCCACACCAGTGTTTTGAAAACATACATTCATTTACGTAACCGTGAGTTAAGGTTGTCAATATGATCTTGAAACCTCATATAACTGTCGACAATCATACCAACGTATGTTACTTTTTCAGTTTTGTTTAGGTTTGCACAGGTTATCTTTAGGATTAGGGCAAGAGTGAGCAACAATTTTGTATCGACTAACTTGTGACTCCGCGTTTGCTTTGAGAGAGAAAGTAATATAATTAGATTTGTCTGCATTTAATGTTAGGATACTATACTACTTCGAAGCCACTTAGTCACAGTATTAAAACCCGACTGCGCACACATGAATACTTTATCCCATGTATCGTCACTAAAGAGCAAAACGGTATCATCTGCAAAATTTTGCCATTTTGTAAATTGAGGTTACCCAGGTCGTTAATGTAGATGAGGAAGAGCGGGGGGCACTGCCCTGGGGCGTTCCGTATGGTATTGTCCTGTTCTCGCTGATAAAATCATCCACCTTAACGCTCTGTGTACGCTCACTTAGGTAATCCTCAAATAGCGCAAGTTTTTGCCCCCTAACACCAATATTTTCCATCTTTTTCATTAAGGTGGGAACAGAGACCGTGTCAAAAGCTTTTGCTAGATTAACAAAGATACCTATGACCTTTTTTCGGCGATCTAGGTTCTTGACTACGTAACTTGGACGGCATCAGAGGTTGATCTATTCGCTCTGAAACCATATTGTGTCGGGGACAGTATATTTGGTTTTTCTAGAAAGTTGACCAATCTTAAATTCATGACACGTTCCAGTATTTTTGATAGAGCGAGAAGAACGGCTATGGGGGTCTATAGTTGTTGACACGATCTCTGTCTCCACTCTTGTAGATAGGGTGTATGATCGCTTTGTTGAAGGTCTTAGGAAAGTTACCTGTAGTTAAAGTCAGGTTGCAGATATGTATGAGTAGTACAAAGATGGCTAGATTTTTTTTTAATAAAGTGCTAGAAATCCTGTCCCAACCCACAGCGCAGTCGCTACGTAGGGACATACAGGGTGTAAAAAGACCGATCACATACCCGTTAACTACATATTCTGTACATATAACTAAGTCATTTTGGCCAAAAAATATTGCTGGGAAACTTTTTTTTCAACCTTTAAAAAAATGACGCTTTTCTTTGCGCGCAATGTAAAGCGCCCAACTGATTGTGCCGGTGTGTGTGTAGGTACGTCGAGTGACGAGGCGAGGCGCGGCGCCCGGGCGTCGCGCGCGCTTCGCATTGTGTAGGTATTACATACGTTAAAGATTGGCTACATGGTTGTAAACTAGCGTTCCAACCAAGGTGGCCTTGGTTTATGCTGCGGCTACATGGATGTAAACCACGCGCCAACACGTTCGGTGGTTGAGAAAACGCGCCTCCCAACCAAGGACGTTGCAGATCAAGGATTACAACTGCTGTCTACACGGATTGCAACTAGCAAGGTGACCTTGGTTGGGACGTGGGATTACAACCATGTGGCAATTTAATAGGCTCTTGGTAATTGAAAAATTCTGTGTTGTGTTCGTACAATTGCTTACTTACACGAAATAAGTACAGTTTTTAAATAGCTTGAGTACTTACCTACACTGTCCGTCGCTTTAGCTGTCATCCAGCACAGGTGGCCTCTCGACACTGACGAGCTCCGGTTCAAACTGCCGACCTCCTACGCGAAGACAGATGCGTGCCCTAGCCCGCGTGTTTTCGTGAACCCGCTCCAGGATTCCTTCTTGCGCTGACCGCTGCTTAAGTTCGTCGAACACATCAATAATTTTCTGTCGCATTTCTGCAGCGGTCTCGCATGGGCGGTCAAACACCCTATCTTTGACGTAACCCCACAAAAAGAAATCCAGAGGGGTTAAATCAGGCGAGCGAGCTGGCCATGCATGAGGCCCAAACCGTCCGATCCAGTTGTCTCCGAACAGCGTCGTCAGTTGCTCACGAACTGGTCTCACGACATGAGGCGGCGCACCGTCGTGCTGGTACCACAACCCAAGCCTCTGAGCTAGTGGCATCTCTTCCAAAGTATCCGTTAGGTACCCAGTAATAAAATCGAGGTAGGCAGGCCCGTCCATTCTCGGTGGTAAGAAAACTGGGCCTAGGATCTGGTTTCCCACAATGCCAGCCCACACATTGTGTTTCCACCGTGTCTGGAAGCCCGTTTCCATGGTTTGGTTCGGATTGACGGAGCACCAATAATGGGTATTTCGGCGGTTCCACATTCCATTATTTGTGAAAGTGCTCTCATCGCTGAAAATATTTTTTGGGATAAAGTGTTGGCCCTGGCTCAACAGCCACCTACAGTAATCCATGCGACGCGTCGCATCGCCTGGCACGAGCGCTTGCACTCGATGGATTTTGTAAGGCCGTTGCCTATCCCTCCTCAACACTTTATGCACAGTAGAATGGAAAACCGTGTGCTGAGCGTGATGACCATGCCGCCTCCGCAAAATTTTGGCTGCTGTTCGTACGCCCAACCGTGGATTTTCCCGCATCACAGTGAGAATGGCCTCTTCGGCTGCCGGTCGTACTTGTCGGCCACCTCCCAAAGAAATTGGTACTATCGGTTGATTGTCCAGCAACCGTTGAACAGCTCTCGTAAAGATCCGCGAATCCGTGGGCTGATACGCAGTAGGATGCTCAATCCTGTACAGTCGCAGGGCCGCACTAGCGTTTCCATGAGCCATGCCGTAACAGTAAACCATATTCACGTACTCGCGCGCCGAATAAACATGAAAAGGCATTTTATCTCGCCTAAGGTGCCTACTACTAACTAAATTAAACCTAAAAAGACACTACACACACAAACATACAACGCACTCACAATATCTACACTAAGCCCTAATCACTCTAACACTTTCACTACTATCAGTCGAACTATCACACAATACAACACAAACTATTAACAATACCTAATTCGCAACAAAAAAAACCACAAGTGCATTCGATGACGCAAGAAATCGAACTAATAATACATAAGTAAATTCGCTGTAAATAAAAATAAAATTCCTATAAATTTGCGGGGATAGAGGAGGTCGGACCACGGGCGGCTCTTTTGATGCCACAGCCGAGCACCGCCGCGGTGGGCGGTAACTTTCTTTGAGCACGAGCCGCTCGCATGCTACTGGCTGCTGGCGCCAGCGCCCGCATGGTGTAATAAGAAAATATCGCTCTAGTTATAAATAATTTCCTAAATTGGATTTGAAATTTAACGAGCATTTAAAGGTGGGCTTCAATAGTTTACGTCAATTACATTAAAAAAAAAATGTTATCAATGAACACAGATAAATGAAATTCTGACTAAATTCTGGTTAGTATTTGAAAAATAGCTAGTAGGTAGTTTTGAAAGCAGCAGTCGGTAGGTACCTATCTCAGTTCAGACTGCTGCACGGAAGCGTACGTAGCTACGATTTATTTTAATGTTGGGAAACTATCAAAATTACTTCACAATCTGCTGAAGCGAGAGGGAGTTTGACTTTTACTGACTACAACCCAATGTTGTTCGTTCAGTTGCCTTTACGATTCAAGGTCGCGATTACTCTTTCGAATATTCACGCGATCGTTTCAGGCATCGCTTCTATCGAGCCCCATCAGTTTTGCTGACAGCTTCTGAAGGCGCACGTGGAACAAAACGCGCCGTCCACCAGGGTTTGACAGTTATTGGACGGAGAGCTACCCATTGCTCTCCGTCCGCAAGCTTGCGTTTACGGCGGCCGAAAATCACTGTGTGACTGCGGACAAACAAACGAATTCACGCAGATAAAATGCGCCACGTGCTCGTTCATGTTTTGAAATGTAAATTATTCGGTACCTACTAAACATTTTTTAAAGTGAGGTAAGCACCTATCTACTTGCGAGATTCATTTCCAATCATACCTAACAGGACGGCTTTTAGTGATTAGGCCTTACAGTCTTATGCACTAGAAGCCATCCTTACTAGAAAATGCTAGAAATCATTCTCAAAAATGCCTACAATATTCGTTGCGTCACTTGTACCTACCTACTGAGTTTTATTACGTGGTTATTTAAAAAGTTTAAATGTAGGTAGGGCTTAAACATAGGTAGAAGTTTAAACCTAGGATTCAAGTTTAGTTTTTAGATAAATAGGAAGTACTTACCTAGGTACCTTTTTTGCGATGGGAAATCATCAAATGACCCCTCACGCTCTGTGTGAAGACTTTTACCGATCTTTAATCAGTAAAAGTCTGAAACTCCCTCTCCCTCTTTCCGATTGTTGTTCCTTCAGTTGCCGTTTGAATCTGGTACTTACGCAGAGATATTACGAAAAGGTCAATGACCGTTAATTTTTTCTTATCTGGCACCTACCTTAGTAGGTGTAGGTGTAAGTACATTTGATACAGAAACACACACTAAATTTTAAAAACTAAAGACTAGTGTCTTTTTTTTAGCGGTGGGAAAATCATCTAATGACATCCCCCGCTCTTGGGCGGAGCGGGAGATAGTGTCGGACTTTTACTGACTAAAAACCCACTCCTGTTCCTTTGTTGCCTTTCGTACCGGGGCTTGAGCTATCTTTCGAATTAGCCCTAGCCTTAGTAGGCTTCGACTCAGCTGAGCCCCCCCCCTGCTGTTGCTGACAGCTCCTTGAGGCGCGCGGGAACAGTGCGAGCCATCGACGACTTGGGCTCGGTCCGAACAGTTACTGGATGGTCGGACAGCGAGCTACCTATTGCTTACTGTCCGCAAGCCCGTGCCTACGGTGGCCGGAATCGGACTCCCGACGTCCAAGGTCATCTCTGGGGCTGCGACGGCTAGGTCGAGAGGTTGTTCTCCCTCTGATGCGTTCGCTGCGGGTTTCGCCGTAGACCCACGTTGTCAAAGAAACGAACTCACGTAGGTAAGTAAGATGCGCCGCGTTCCCGTGCACGGCAAAAGCAGGCCCGGCCCGCGTTTAGACAAGTAGATACCTATCTAATTTAAAAATTTAAACAATTAAGTATTGATTTATAATCAATGTTCTTGTTGAAACTGAAATCGAAAACTGTTCAATTGATAAAATAAATAAATGTACCAAGTAGTTTCTATCAGCTGAGCAACGTAGGTACACTCGGCCGGGCCGCTCGCCGCTCGCGTGGTCGGTGAACTCGACGACTGCACGCGTGTGCGTGCGTGCCATGCTCGTTGTTTAGTATTCATTGCATTTTTGTAACTTCAAATGCGTAATTTGTTATGAAAAATCAATAATTTTGATAATGTTTGTTTGGAAGAAAGTTTACTAATGACACATGTTATACGATTATGAAAAAAAAAACCGAAAAAAAAATTAACTTTGACCTTGAATATCTCCAGAACCGGTGATTTCCCAGGAATGTTCTAGAAGAAAAAACTATCCTAGTGATGGGTAGAATACGTGGTTTTCGTTTTCGTTAAGGGTCTTTTTACAGGGTGTATAACTGTTTCCACCTCAGCTTCGTCACTGGGCAACAGGGTCATAGAGTCAATATTTTTATATGGGGTTTTGTCCGTGAGATCATCCTCTGTGTTCACTATTTTTTCTGCTAAGTTTCTTCTGATATCAGCGAAAAAGTTACTAATTTCATTTACAGAAGTATGAGGAGTTTAAGATAATGTAGGTGTGAAATTTTCTCTTTCTTTTTGCCTCTATTGGTTATTTTATTAATACCTAGCAGTCCAGAGTTGTTTAAAGTTTTGCCCCGCATTGTGTATTTCTTGTTTATCATACTCTATTTTAGCATTTTTCACCTGCTTATTGCAATAGTTCCTATATCTGGTAAACGATAGTTTCAGAATTTCATTGTTGGGTGTTTTTTGTGTTGTTTGTGTAAGTTGTCTCTGTGTCGTGTGCATTGGAGCAAACCCGGGGTGATCCAATCCTTCTTTATCTTTTTCCTTTCACTGTTTTGGAATTGGTTTTAATAGCTTGTCTAATAAGGTTTACCATTGTATCAGCTGCTAGGTTTTCGTCTTGCATATTGTATATTTCAGTGAAGTTAATTTGATTTAAGTCCCTATCTAATTGCTCATAGTTGTTATGGGTTTTTGTTCTTTTAACGATTGTTCTTTTAGTTTTTGTTGTGTGGTATAATATAACTGTTTCATGGTCGGTTAAAGAGGAATGGGCTACCAGGACTGAGGCAGGCAGTACAGTTTTTAGCATTACATGATCTAGACATGCCTTTTGTCGGGTAGGTATGGTGTGGGCTGGTAGTAAGCCATAGGCGGCTAGTAGAGTTAGGTAAGACAGCTTAGGTAAGACAGCTAAGCTGCTAAGCTGCATACGTTAACAAGCTTTCGCCCACTATTCGCCTACTAAATAACTTATTAATCACCGTGATTATGGATAAGATAACTATAATTAGATAGGTACTAATGACAAATAAGTTTCGCTCAAATTGTAGCAAAGGATATTACCAGGGTTTGGACCAAGTGCTGCCCAGGAATGAAAGTAGTTCCAGTAGAATCGTAGCGCATTAATTAACACAAAAAAAAAATATTCATAAAAATATTGTTCCCAGGAAAACCAAATAAAAATAACTTTATTTTTAATAAATATTACTCATTAAATCATGTTTCTTGTATCAAAACCGTTCGGGTTAGTGTTCAAGGATAGTGTATGATCTACCGTAGCCGAATATTCTTCAAATTGGTCTCCATATGATCCTTGGTGGCCCAAAACTTAATTGTTTGGCGGTAACAGTATTTTTAGATATTTAAAACTTTTTTGGTTAGAAATAGCAGTAGTGTGCTTATATTAAGACTCTCTAAGGTAGATTAGGCTCAGCTGAATAATATGCAGTAAGAAAAATAAGGGAATTGACAAATAGGTATAGTCACAGCTAGGTTAATTTACTATACTAATTTTCACACTATTATAGTTTATGGTATACTAGCCGAAACGAAAAAAAAATCCGTCTCACCATAGAAAATTATAAACTTGATTGGACAGTTTCTATGGAGAGGCCGAATTTTTTTATCGTTTCTTGAAAAAAAATTTTGTGGAAGGTTGTTCAGTTTCGTGTACTGAGCAAGCTCTTAAAGTTGGTGGAGGGCTGACCCTTACACCTTGTATAGTTGATTTTTATATTGGGCCCTTATTACTCTTAAGTGTTGCCTTATATCACTCATTGGGGTAAATAAGTGTAGATTCGTTCTAACGAATATTGCGACCTTTAATATCAATATACAACGATGGAAAAGTCAGAATTTAGAGAGTTTTGAAAACTGGTCGACAGCTTGCTGTCATCTTAAGACCAGAGATTGACCTAAGGCAACGCTTTTGCGCTCTAAATATAAGTTCCCTTTCGCTGCATTTTCCCCAAAGTATGACACCAAATCTTAACAATGAGGCTACCAAACCATAATAAGCTGTCAACAAGGAATGTAAATTCATTTTTTGGCTAAATTATAAAGAACAAATGCAGTTCTACTTAATTTTTGGCATACGATATTAGCATGGAATTCCCAAGTTAATTTTGGATCAATATTTATTCCTAAAAATTTTGCCTCTAAGGTTGATTCTACAGTTTGACCCTTATATTCAATATTTATATTCTGTGGCTGAAGCTGCTGCCAAAAATGCATGACTTCTTTAGTTTTTTGTAAATTTATAATAAATTATTTTTATTTAGCCAATCCATCATGGCTTTAAGAAGATAATTTATTTCCTTTTGCTGTACTGTCGTCTGCAAATATTGTCATTGGTTGAGTATTATGGCGTGGCAAGTCATTGATATAAATTAAAAATAATAAAAGCCCAAGTACACTTCCTTGTGGAACCCCAAATTTAATGATTCTGCAATTTGACAAATATTCACGTTTAGTTCCACTACAAATTCTCGTAATTTCTGTGTACTATTTTCTGCCCATGAAGTAAGGTTTTATTGTGTGCATCTGGATTGAGAGCCCATTTTTTAAATTCTTATGAAACGAAACAAGATTTACAGGGAATTCAGTTAAAAATTAGTAAAACATAAAGCAATGAGCCATAAATTTCTTAAATGTGAAATACAAAAGTTATGATTAAATAACGTGGGCTTTCAATCCAGACGCTTGCAGAAAGAGGCATAGTCTAAATCTCGGAAAGTACGATGTCTGGGTAAATAATTATTATTTAGGAATTTAGTTAATAATAATAATAATTAATTTATTGCAAGTTACATTGACTCGAATACTAATATAAAAAAAAAAACCGGCCAAGTGCGACTCGGACTCGCCCATGGAGGGTTCTGTAGCAGCAAGTAACATAATAGTTCTTGTAGTTCATTGTAACTTTGATTGATGTTTTAATAATAGTGTATTTTTTAAAATTTATGACTTATTAAAAAAAACTACGTACTAGATCTCGTTCAAACCAATTATCGTTGGTAGTTTACATGGTAATGCACATCATATATTTTTTTTAGTTTTATCATTCTCTTATTTTAGAAGTTAAGGGGAGGGGGGGGGAGGAACACATTTTACTACTTTGAAGTGTCTCTCGCGTAAACTATTCAATTTAGAAAAAAAATATATTAGAAACATCAATATCATTTTTAAAGACCTATCCATAGATAGGTACCCCACGCGTATGGGTTTGATGAAAAAAATTTTTCGAGTTTCAGTTCTAAGTAGGTATTTATTATACCCTTTTAAAATTTAGTTTAAAGTAACTCATTTCGTCCCGAGAAGGAGTTGGCGGGCGAGCGAAGCGAGGTCGCTAATTCGAGGGGTTAAATGGGTTACTTTCACCCCGAGGTAAACACTGTGCTTTTCATTACGAATACGAGGAAACTAAAAATAAAATAAAAAGTTTGTAAAACCTGAGTCGTCGTACCTATGATTTTAAGTAGGTATCTTTCTTCTGATTTAGGCGGTAAAGGGTATTCCACTACTGCTTTAGCCTCTTCTCTTAGGCGTTAAATCACTATTTTAATCTGATAAACATAACGTATTAATACAAATCTCTGTTTTACGGAAATGTAAACAAAACTCGAAAAAACCAACGACTGATTGCCACTTTCCCGCCATTTTGTTTTTGTAATCATTTAAAAATAAAGTATTTTAAAGAAATAGTTGAACAAATAAATCACATAAAATATAACATTATTTAATTAATACTTGTCTTTAAGTTATTTCAATTTTATATCGCGCTGTGATTGACTGGCTGTATGGAAAATTGGAACATGGTTCAATAGAAATGTGAAGATAGAACTAGTTTTTTTTTTTTATAATTTGACAGCTGTCAGTTGTAAAGTAAAACTCCCTAGGGATGAAAAGTATCACTTTCAGCCCGCTCCTCAGGCAACTTCAGACCTACTTTCAGAGTATGAGTAATGAAAAATACTTTTACACGTCAATTTTTGTTTCGTCAGTTTATGCTAGATGAAGCCGGTGTTTCCTATCTGACTGCCCTGAGAAGAAACACCGAAACGAACTCAGGGGTCAAAGTCTCTTTTAAAGTCCATACAGTAAATTTTAATATGTAATGGTCAAATCACATGAGAACCATGCAGATTTGTCTGAGATGGTCTTTTGAAGAAAGAACCATACAGATTTGCGTGGACCTGTCCAATCAGTGTAAGCATTTGTCAGTATTCGAAAAGCTCAACTTAGGACTACTAAGGACTTGACGAACAATACCAAAGAAAGGACATTTGGGTAGGCCGCAGAAAATACTCAAATTGCCAGACATACGTTAAAATTACTGAATAGAAAAGAAAAAGCAATCAACATAGTCCTCACATTTACAATAATACAAAAAAAAAAACTTTAAGTACTTAAAATGTATACACGTCAATTTGTAAAATAAAATAAAAATAATCGCAATATCAAATTGTAAAAAAATAAATAAAATAAAAAGAAAAAGCACATTTGAAAATAAAAATAATTAAAAAAAAAAGAAGATAAAAATATCAACAGTTGTAGTAGGTACTGGAGCAGGTCAATCCCAAGCCTTCTCGTCCTGAATATAGTCCTTTATAGTGTAAAAAGCCTTTTCACAAAGTTTACGTTTTACAAATGATTTGAACTTATCGTTAATCTATGACGTTTAGTCTAGTCAATAAAGCCGAAAATCTCGGGCCCTCAGTTCAGACGTTTCAGTAAAATTCAACTCTCATTTCATGTAAACGATTAACTCTTGGTTCATTATTTCTTTTTACTAATGCATAGAGGTATCTAATTAGAATATAATAAAGTCGTACGTATGTATTTTATCAAATAAATCCAGTTTTTGCAGATTCTTTATAAATAACATTACTGAATTGAGGACCCAAGGTAAACCGCAATAAATCTGTAATGTGATATTCTATTAAATTCTTAACTCGACGCCTCCAAACAATAACCCGGTAATCGAAAAATCAAAATTTTACAGGAGAAAAGATTTACTGATTTTGTCAAATATCTTTTCAACGAGTAGGACTATTGAAGTCATTGATGTATTAAATGAAAGCTATTTTTTTGCGAAGTCTACCTGTGCCATTGATATGAAAATCCTTTTATTCAAAACCTAGTTATTTATGAAAATAAATAATACCTGAAATTTTATACATACAATATTACAGTAATACTACTTACGGGGTTATTGCAGTAAATTTATGAAATAAAATATTTCATAACATTACATTATGGGCTTCTAGGGCGTTATTTTTTATTTTATGGCTGATAGATAACTTGTTTGTACGGAGTTATTGTGGTAATGTCAAGTAATTTAAAAAAAGGTATTAATAAATAACATTGTTATTAAGAGGAAAATTATAAAAACAGTGTTATTGTTACCACTCGATACCATTTTTAAATTTAAATGTAATATTAGAAGATAATAAACGAAAAAATACAATAATTTCGATTATAAGTAATTTTATTATTTATTATAATCACAGAAAATAATTTACCAGTTTAGTTCGACGTGAACATTCATTAATAAAAATAATCCAATAAAAATCAAATCCTGTAATCAACTTTGAGCTACATAAACTCTTCAATATAGTTCTTGTTCAGAAATGTTTTCGTTTCCCGCTTCAGAACAGGACAAGGATTGATAAAAAGAATGGTAACTCTGAGGAATAGCTCCACTTCTACATAAACTCAAAAGGCCTGTATGCAAAGCCTGGCTTATTGGTATACGTTGGTGGTATGTGCGTTGCAACTGCACATTATCCAATACAGCTGCTTCTTGAGTACTCGCACGCTTTCGTCCTCTTCGTCTAGCTGAGGTAGAGGGAGTGTTGTTTAGATCAAGCTCTGAATAAGTGTCTTCAAAATTATATTTTAAAAACAACATATTTGCTTATGAATCGACCACGCTTACCTCCATGACATCAGCCCAGCGGATCACATTTCCGTCTTTATCGCACCGCCAATACTTGTCTTCTACCAGTGGTTTTAAATCGTAAACTTCGGACTGCTCTAATTCCTTGATCCTATATTTTTCGCCAGTAATCTTTGAATTTAAAATAATATTATAAATTTGGTCAGAGGTAAATAAAACTTTATTTTTTAAGTTTTTTTCTATGCATGCATGCATGGAATCTCTCTCGTTTTGACTGTGTCCAGTTTCTAAAAAACGATGGGTTATGGTTATGTCAAAATGTTTGGAGGCATATACATAAATAAAGGGCGAAAATGTAACGATTTTTGTTCTGCCCATAACATCCATCCGAATATAATGAAAACTTTGTTATAGGTACCTTTCTCACGTTCAGTTTAAAAAAAAAATAACAAAGCACTTCCTATTTCTGAACTGCCTCTTTTAGCGATTTGGTGATGCCATACATAACAATATCCTATTTTTCGTACTGCATCAAACACAGTAAAATTGTAGCATGGATATTTTCTTTTATAATGAAATACGCCTACATCAGATTGAGGCACACTCAACACTTTTTGTAAATCAAATATTGCTACTGTCATATTACCTTTATCAGCTGTCTCTATTTCTTCTTTCTTTAATGATCTTACTTTTTCTTTTCTCTGTAAATGGAGTCTTTGTTTTTCTTCAAGGGTGGTTTTCATAGATTCGTCTAATTGTTCATAAATGGAGCATGAAAGGCACTAGTCTTTTTTGGGTTTGAAAAATGATATTAGTGTAAATGAGTAGTTATATTGGGAGTTAAAAACTGTTTCGTATTGTCGTTTTGTTGCCATTACAACATCACTGTAATTTTGTTCTGTAAATCACTCAGTATAAAAGCGATAAATTTTGGAAATATTCAAGTTTTCTGAAAGATATTCTCGGTTTGAAGTCGCTCTTCACAACACGTCAACACGTTTACCAAAAACTTCATGAAAATGATTTACGCCAATAACCCGGTAATCACAACTTACCAAAATAAAAAATAAGTAGTTTTTTCGTACAGACCTATAACAGGGTTTTTGCCGAAATATTATTGTGTCTAAATTCCCTACAATAAACACGTGTGTCATGATTTCTTTGTAAATATCAATAGGAAAAATCTGAAAAAAATTGAGAAGGTGTATTCCAGTCCATAGATGCCGAATTTGACATAACAGCATAAACCCCGTAATATTACATTACCGAGTTCTTGTTTGGGGGCATCGAACTAAATTCCTAAATAATAATTATTTACCCAGATATCGTACTTTCCGAGATTTAAACTATGCCTCTCTATACAAGCGTCTGGATTGAGGGCCCATGTTATTTAATCATAACTTTTTTTTTACGTTTAAGAAATAAATAGCTCATTGCTTTAAGTTTTACTAATTTTTAGCTAAATTCCCTGGAAATTTTGTTTCGTTTCATAAGGATTTAAAAAATGGGCCCTCAATCCAGATGCAGACGATTTTATTACGTTTAAAACGTTACCTCTTACACCGTAATAGTTTAATTTAGTCAATAGTACGTCATGTTTGACGTACCTAATCGAATGATTTTGTCATGTCTGCGAAAATTGCACATACAGGATTTTTCTTATCTGCATTATTCATGATTACTTTGAGTAGACCAAAAATAGCCAAATTAATATTTTTATTTTTATGAAAGCCATATTATTCATCGCATACAAAGAGATTTAAAGAGATACAATAGAGCGGCTATCAGGAGAAATGTTTTAGAAAAACTGTCATCCTATCTCTCAGTGACGCCATCTAGCTTTGAATAGCAATCACGCGAGTTAAAGTCAAAATTTGAATTTTTAACTATTGTTCGGTAGGTGGCCAGGAGCTTTACCATGATATGTTAAAATGTTAGTAGTACGAACGAAAAAGGATCTAACAGTTCGGTTTAGGTCGTAAAATAGATCACGTTAAGAGCTCGTGGTAGAAGCTTCAGTGTGTACCAGTGGCGTAGCTTGGGGAAGGGAGGGTGGGGGCCATGACCCTAGGCGGCATACGAAAGGCGGCGGCAGAAAGCGCCAATTTATTTATTTGTAAAAAAAAAACTTAGATATTCGAAATTGCGAGCGCAATGTTAGGTACGTGCCAAGCAAATTTTGATGTCGATGTTAAGTCTACTCTGCGTGCTGCAGCAGGTATATTGCTTTTTATTAATCCACTGGCACTGAGCGTGTTCACGCTGACGCAATTAAACACGCGCACTTTGGGTCAACACTCGTATGCACAAGTCAACACTCGTATGCACATGGCAAGTGACGTGAGTCTTAAAGTGTTGTGGAGTTCTCAGTTTGAACACATTGGCCGAATAGGGAACAAACCCCGTTGGTAGTAAAGCGTTTTGGTCCCCGGCAAACTCGAGTGAATCGAATTTCTGCCGTCCCTCACCTCCGCCACTGCTGAAACCCAACGGGTCCTTGGCTCACACCGCTGGGGAGAAAGCAAACTTAATTGCCTCTCTTATTGCGGAATCTTCGCGTCTGAATTCCGGTGACGCACCGCCCCCTGTTTCTCCTGATGGGTACGTGACGAGTATTTCGGATATTCGTATCCATCAGAAAGACGTACTATCACTTGCAAAAGTCGATAAGAATTCTTAAAACGTATTCGTTTGACGTTTAGTTTGACTTACGACCTTTTATTTTCAAGTTTCGCCAACAAATGATTGAAATCCACAATTTCATCAACTTAGCATAAGTCAAGATGGCCAAATGGTATAGGCACACAGATTGTAGCGCAAATCAGTGTGCTGCAAGTTCAAATCCTACGCAATTATTGACTTTTTGTAAGTTCTTACCCGATTGGAAGTTATGTATTTGCATTACATATATTAAATTATTCTTTAACTTGTTCACACATTTCTTAGAGTTAGAAAGGTAGATCACAAAAAAACTAAATAAAGAATTAGATTTCTGCGAGGTAGACATGAGTTTTAACTTGACCGAAATTATCTGTAGTTTGGTTGTAGTGACGTGTGGTTGACAGTATTATAATATTCGCAAAATGCAGGCTAATATTAGTATTGAAGTGAGGGCGACTATCATTGGGCTGCATAAAAGTGGTCTTAATAAAACACAAATATCTGAAGAAACCGGACTGAATGTGAGTATAATAGCTATTAATGAATTATAATATGTATGTATTTAGAATATAAGTATGTTTATCAGTTGTCTAGTACCCATAACACAAGCTCTGCTTAGCTTGGGACTAGACGGCGTTGTGTGATAGTTGTGGAATATTATTATTATTAATTGTAACTTTATTACAAATTAATCTTCTAATTAAAACGTATGCCATTTATGAATCCATTCATCGTATCTTTATGAGGTTTAAAAGAGAAATACGTAAATCGTTGGGTTTATTGGATTAGTTATTGGATTAATAAATGCAGTTTTATTTTAAAATTATATTCAATAATTATGATTATTAACATTTTATATAATGAAAATGAAGTGAAGTAGGTATAGCTACCTAATCTATTTTTTAGTTTATTTTAGAAAAATACTGTAAATCTTTGGCTAAAAAGATATGAGGAAGAAGGTAGCCTTGCTAGTCGAAAGAGAAGTGGGAGACCGAAGCTTATTAGCGAGGCGCAGCGACGACATATGGTGGACGTATACGAAACGAATGGTTTCGCACCAACGAGACATTTTGCGGAATTATATGACACCTCGGTGGATACTGTTCGCCGTGCACTTCAGGCTGAAGGCGTGCATCACAGAAAACCTGCTAAAAAGCCGTACTTGACAGAGAGGCACAAACAAGAACGATTACGTTTCGCACTAAATGTTTAATGTTAACTAAACTAAATGCTACTACTACTAATATCTGTGATAATTCGTTAACAAACACTGTATTATATTGTGTTTACTTTCGTTTAAAACAGCTATATCTTTTAACTTGTGCCATCGCCTCATCTTAAGAATGCAGTGAACTCGCTATCAATTTTGTTGACAATAATCATGAGTCTATTTCGTTTTTTATTCTTCTACCCGCACTGTTTTAACATAATACTATAGTTCAATTTATTTTTCTCATCTAATTGACGATTATCTTGTGAGAACTAAAGTTCTTTTAACAGAAATTGAGGTTTAGTTTCAATCTTCTTTTCGTGTAGAAAATGAACAATTAAGCTATGACATTCATTGTGACGTTACACAAAAATAAAATGTTTACAAAGTCTAAATCATATATCACTTTTCAATAAATAACTTGATATAAACAATTACCTATATTTTATTTTATTAAAATTTTAATATCCTTTCATTGTTACGTTATTCATATTATGAATGGTCTAAGTGGGTATACTTTCAACAAACAATCTTACACGTAACATAGATAACGGTTACAAGATAACTTTTTTGTCTAGGTAACAATATTCGACGTCACAATTCTCATAAATGTTTAATTTGTAAATATAAAGAATAAACATTTTTATTAAACACGTCTTTTTATTTCCACCTTACAACATCGAAAAGATGTAACAACTAAATAATTGCAAATTACGAATGTGATTCTTCTTGTGGTTAATAGATCATATTCGTAATTTTCAACTATTTAGTGCAAAAAATGCAATAGTATATTTCATGGAAGTATAAAAAAAAATAACTTATAGCAACAAAATATATACATAATAAACTAAAATTAAAATATTTAAGTATGCTTAACCTAACTATACACACTAAGGGCTACTTCCTACTAAAATATGGCGTCATAAAACTCCTCCGCATCGCTGTCGACTGGAAGTGTGCCCAAGAGGCTGGCGGCATTGCCACGTTGAATGGCAATGCTTATTCTCTGACCGAGATAAAAACCAGATAAAGGATTTGGCAAACAAAAAAACTTTGACCACACAAATTAAAGAAAATTGTAACATTTCGGCTCATAATTTAGACCCCAAATTATCGACACAGAAGGTTACCTCTTCAAGAGGTATTTCCCATCTGGTCGAAACTAAATTAGCGGAAGGTGACGTTAGCGGAGCAGCCAGAATTCTTTTCAGTAGTGATGTGCTGGCTCCATGTTCTCCAGATACTCTAGTAGCTCTGGAGAGCAAGCACCCTGCTCCAGCGGATGGCCTTTCTTTTCCTGACCTTCCTGATTCGGACGTTTATACCCTCACCGTTACAGGTCGAGAGGTAGCCTCAGCCGTTTGCTCTTTTCGGAGTGGCTCTGCTGGCGGCCTCGACGGCCTAAGTCCTCAGCACCTGAAGGACCTCATCTGCTCGGGCGCCGGGGAAGCTGGTGAGTTGCTCTTGAAGGAGCTTACGGCTCTGGTTAACTTAATGCTCTCAGGCAAGGTCAACGAGGCCGTCATCGACACTCTGTACGGAGCCAATTTATGTGCTCTGCGCAAGAGAGATGGCGGCATCCGACCCATTGCCGTGGGCACTACCTATCGTCGTATGGCAGCCAAAATTTGTTGTAAATTTTATGGTGAGGCTCTTTCGAAAAAATTTCAGCCCCTGCAGCTAGGTTTTGGCTCCAAAGGGGGCTGCGAGGCTGCCGTACACGCTTTGTCGACCTACCTAAATTCTAATTTAGGAGGGGTCATCCTGAAGGTTGACATAAAAAATGCATTCAATTCGGTTAATAGGGATACCTTGTTGGCAGAATCTAAAAAAGAAGTACCCCAAATTTTTAGTTTTCTTTGGCAATGTTATAGACAACCTTCTAAATTACTATATCGGGACAACCTATTGGAATCCGCTGTTGGCTGTCAACAAGGTGATCCCCTCGGGCCAGTGATCTTCAGTTTAGCCATTCACCCTATTATTCAACAGTTAAATTCCAAATTCAACGTTTGGTATCTCGATGACGGAACCCTGGGAGGCGATTCAGACACGGTTTTGAATGATTTACATTTCCTGAAAAATCAACTCCACTTAATAGGTCCTGACCTCAACTTTTCTAAATGTGAGTTATTCTTATCTGACAGTACTGACAGACAACTGACTATTTCAAAATTTAACACAATAGCCCCGGAGATAAAAATTATTGAAAGAAGCACTCTTCGCCTCCTTGGGTCTCCTATTTTCGAAGATTCCTTCCCAAATTTCGTTGAGGAAAAAATTCAAAAATTTAATGATATTTCGAAAAGATTGCTAGAAATTAAAATGCATTCGGCCATCACTTTAATTCGTTTCTGCTGTTTCGGCCCTAAATTAACATATTTTCTCCGTGCTTCTCATCTTTGGAAACATCACCATCTTTTGGAAAAAATGGACCAAATTATTCGGCATACCCTTACGACAATTTTAAACGTGGCCATGGATGACCGAGCCTGGGCTCAAGCTACCCTTCCCATCCGTATGGGAGGCCTCGGCGTCCGCAAAATTTCCAGTATTAGTTTACCAGCTTTTATATCCTCGGTTCACGGTACTGAGAAATTAATCAGGAATATCCTATCTCCCTCACTGATTGATTTCAATGTGCCGTGCTTCATCGAGGCTATAGATGCCTGGAGACTTGCTTGCCCGAATACAAATCCGCCCGATAACCCGGCTTCCCAGAGACGGTGGGATGAGCCGCTCTGCAGAGTAGTTCAGGAAAACCTAATTCTAACATCTGCTACGACTGCGGAGCGGGCGCGCCTGCTGGCTGTGGGAAATTGGGAGTCAGGTCTTTGGCTTCACGCACTGCCGTCGTCGAATATTGGCACCTTGTTCGACGATACTACTTTCCGCCTAGCTGTTGCCCTACGCCTTGGCGCTCCTTGTTGTTCTCCTCATCGCTGTCACTGTGGCGAAGCTGTCAACAGCCTCGGCCACCACGGCCTGTCATGCAGTCGAAGTGCGGGACGCATAGCGCGGCACGCGAATATTAACGACATTATCCGACGAGCCCTTGTCACCGTCGGCGTTCCGGCTGTTTTGGAACCTCATGGCCTGGCACGCGACGATGGTAAGAGACCGGACGGTATGTCTTTATTTCCATGGAAGTTGGGTAGACCTTTAGTGTGGGACGCTACCTGTGTCGACACTCTTGCGCCATCCCATCTTCCTAGTTCATCGTGCTGTGCTGGTGCTGCCGCTGCGGCTGCGGAGAACCTCAAGCGGCGGAAATATAACAACCTTGTCGGCAGTTATATTTTTGAGCCGTTTGGGGTTGAAACTCTTGGGCCGTGGGGTCCGAGTGCTCATATACTGTTTAAAGAGCTGTCAAAACGTTTAGTTGACACTTCGCGTGACCCAAGGGCTGGTTTTTATCTCGGTCAGAGAAAAAAATAACTATATTAATATAGATTGGGAATTTTCAAAGTAAGAAATAACTGCAACGGACCGACCATGATTTGAACTCGGGTTACGTGATTTGTGATTCCAACACTTAGTTCACACGGCTACCAGCACATGACGTATTTGCGCGAATTTTATCAATGCTATGGTAAGAACAGAAAAATAATAATTTTTTTAAGCTCAGTGCGACGACAGTTCCTTAGTGTGTGTTATCTGTGGAATGTGGATACTCATACATGCGCACACATACGCACAGAAGTATCGCGCTCGCTCGGTTCGTAGCAATGTAATCTTTAGCGTTCCTATGGACTTTTGCGGCCTTACTGTACGTAAGAATAAAGCTAGTGGCCCTGACGGGATACCTGCAGTCGTTCTTAATACTGGTGTTCTTAAACATAGTAAACAACAAAGGGCGGCGTATTTCTGGTCGACCCCAAGCGGCGAAAACCCACGCTACGCCACTGGTGTGTGCTAGGTAAGGTTAAACTTTTCAGCAATAGATGGCGCTATCATAAAATCAGCAAATGTTCTAGAACTATTCATGGAAATTGTTGAATTTTAATTAATTACTGCGTAAATACCAAGAATATTTACGAAAATAAACCGAAGTTAGGTCCAACAATTTTACCATAACAAGATTTGCAATAGCGTAATGCGCAACTCAACACGTTAAGTACAATGATCCATATAATTATAATTTTTTCGAGTATCTTAGAAAAACATAGAAATTGCCTGTGCTTTCTAAATAAAATTATTATTTTTTTGCTAAAGTTACGTTTGCGAGTGCGCCAAGAATGCGCACTCGCAATGCGCATGTTTTATTTATCTGTATTTTTTAAATCTGTGCGGTATGATCGGAAGTCTGTAAGTTCACTCTCACATTTTTGTCTTGAATTATGATCAAAGTTATCTAAACAAGTACTACTTTTTAGTCTAGTCGGTTGGTTAAATTCTAGTGTAATTATAAAATGTGAAGTAAAATTATTTTTTTGTGTGTTAATATTGCATGTTTAAGAAATTGTGTAATAAGGTCAATAAAAAAATAGTCCTATTACTATTTTTTGAAAACATGTCAAACGACAGAGAGCGATTGCTGACGAAAAAATATACATTATTGTTGGTATTTATGTCCAAGTATAGAAGATGATTAAATAATTCTACTTTATAATTTTAGATTAGTGCTCCTGTTATATAAGTTAGTGCGCATACCTGGACATTTGTGTGTAACGTTTTTTTTTTTAACATTTCAATCGTGGAAATTGACGTAGCAATTGACACGAATTGAACACAATAGAAAGACAATAGGTGCGCAAACGCCGGCGTTCGCTTGGGGTGTAATGAATTAAGTTCTGAAGGTGCATATGTACAATTTTTCCAATATTAGTTCATTTTCTCCTATGAAAATCAAGCAGTACTCACTTATTGAGAAGTCTTTTAATTTATTTCCAATGGTGGATGTTATTTCCCCTGTGAAGTAGCTTGGCAGCAAATAATGACAGTAATCAAATGGATTTGCAAAAACTTCAGTTATTGATGTGTTCTTGATTGTTAAATAATTTTTTATTTTAGATACTGTTTACTAGTTACTTAACGTTAACGTTTACTTTGGGTATAATGGATGTTTCTGCACATGATATTGATGCATATATGCCAAAAAGAAGACTGTAAATATTTTTAAATGAAATGTAAACACAGAACTTATTTTACTAGGTGTTAAGCAAATTAGCGCCATCTACCCACGATGAAAAAATCATGCTCGAACAAATGTTGTCTTATTTTATTTCAAATAGGATTTTGCATAATAATCAGTTAGGTTTCACGAAAGGAAGATCAACGACAGATGCAGGAGTGAAACTCATCAGTCACAGTTTGGAATCCTGGAATAAGTCCTAGGATCCATTAATGGGGTAACGTCCTCGAGGTCTTTAGTAAAGATAGGCGTGCCCCAAGGTTCAATTCTTTAGGCCCTTTCCTTTTTTTAGTTTATATTAACGACCTTCCCTTCACGATGGCTAATTTATCCGATATAATTCTATTTGCTGATGACACCTCTCTTATTTTAGAAGTAGACAGAAAAGATGGGAATGTCTTGTATGTCAACGAAAGTCTGACTGTTCTTTAGCTTAGCTACATATCAGTAAGAAAAATAAGGCAATTCACAGATTCAGCCACAGCTAGGTTAGTTTACTATGCTTATTTCCACAGTATTGTCTTATGGCATTTTACTGTGGAGATCTGCAGCTGATGTAGACTCAGTTTTCATATTACAAAAGAGAGCAATCCGGACTATTTACAAAATGGGCCCTCGCAAGTCCCTCAGAAATAAATTCAAAGAAATCGATATACTTACTCTGCCTTCTCTTTATAATATATCTTAGAAAGCATTTTGTACTACTTTATACTGTTTGTATACTTGAACTTATTTTTACTTTTCACAACGAGCGCACCGCGACATCGAGGCGCGTAGCTATAGCTCGCGTTTCATCCGTTTGTATGAAGTTGGAATACGGTATGACATTATTACCGTGGTTTCTTTTTGTTAATGTCAACAACTTGAAAACCCTTATAATATTTTAACTAGTGACAGTCAAGTAGTTACTGATTAATTATTTAGGGACTGATTTCGTCTAGTTAGAAACTTGAAGAAAACTGGCTTCGCTAAGTGCCCTAGTATTTGAGATTCATATGTAGACGAGCCGGGTAGACTGTCCCTGGATTGACCACATAAAACCCTTTGAACTTTTGGACCTATCACCGTAAAATGATATTTGGCGAAAATATTTTCATGGTATCAAAATTAAATTTCCTAGTGGTGGGTAAGCCAGTGCCTATACCTTCCCAACTGCAATTGCGTTGAATTGTCCACGCAGGACGCTGTGTTAATCTACTGATCTCCATCAATTCATCCATAAGTTACTAAAAAAAAAAACAAGAAAATAAGAATAAAGGCTCGAGCAGACCGGATGCGTATGCGTGACTACGACGTAACCACGTCGTAGTGACGCGCGTAGTTACGGCGTAAGGCTAGCCGCACACACAAAATAATATTGTCAATGCAAGATTGTCAATAATCTTCATCAATATATGGTCCCCGCACGCTACGCAATATTATTGGCAATTTTTCATGGTACAATCTGACTCAGTCGCTCCGCAGCTAGATTATGTCTTCTTCTTCCTGCCCTTGTCCCATCTTATTTGGGGTCGGCGCAATACGTTTTTTTCTTCCATTCTACCCTGTCACTCGTCATGCTATCACTAACTTCCTTTTCTTTCATATCATTCTTCACGCAATCCATCCATCTTTTCTTTGGCCTCCCTCTCATCTCCATACCAAGACAAACGATTCCCCTTCAGCTTGTCAGTCACTGGCGCCACTTTCAAAAAAAATAGCCCGCACTAAAAATTACAAAATAATTCAGACATTTAGTTTGATAACTCAAGAGTTTTTCCTTTGCCAAATCTTTATTAGATCGCAGATAAACATAAACAATTTCAGTTCGTGACGAACGATAAATAATTATCTATGCGAAATGGTTATTATGTAGGTAATCATCTTTATTAAATATTTACTATGATTTATTATGAAAGAAAACATAGAGCGTTTATGTAATCTTTACTCTTTTTGGACAAAACGCTCCTCGAATTAGCGACTCCTTCTCCGGACGATGTGAGTTACTTTCACCCCTAGTGTAACAATGTACTATTAAAAATTACATGAGTATGAGGGATAGCAGCTTTCAAAAACTGTTATCTTTAGTTTCACCTTACTTGAAGAAAAAGATACACACATGCGAAAATCGCTAACACCTGAGGAGAAGGTGGCAGTTACTTTACGCTTTTTAGCGACCGGCAGAAGTTTTGTTTTCTTTTCTTGTTGCTTTACTGGTTGTTCATCATTTGATAAAAACAGCAGTTCATAATACGTCCAGGCAGACGGGCCGTAAACCTCATCTGTTCCCTTTCCGGATGATTTCGATTTGTGAATCTTCTTTAGTTCTTTCCAAAAATTTGTTCGTAGGGAATAAATTTTTTCCTTACGTCTTCTCTCGTGTTATTTGGTTTAATTTTTTTATAAATATCGAGCAACTTATCGCGATATGATTTGCAGGATGTATTCTATAATTCTAGATAAGTTTCCCATGTTTTAATAAACACTGGCAAATAGTGTTTTCCGTGAGAGTGCTATCATTAACAGTATCAACACTATTTTCACTTTGGATCCTGTTTTCGTCCTCCATTTTGAACAAAAACACAAACGTCCGCCTGCCTTGAAATCTTTTTTTCAACTAAAATATTGCCGCGCGCCCGCACACGTCAATATTATTGACAATACAGGGCCTCCCCCCGATATTGACGTGACAAAATCTAAATTTCTGGATAATCCACAATAATATTGAACAATACCGCAATACAGGCCGCACACACACAATATTATTGACAATGCGTACTTTATTGTCAATATTATTTTGTGTGTGCGGCTAGCATAACCTGATGTCACACCGGGTTACGCATACGCATACGTCTATGCTTATGCAATCGACCATACCTATTGCATGCCCAGCTGCGGCAGTTGTATTTTATTTTATTTTATTTTTTTTAGATATATAACCAATAAATAAAACGCTCAAAATTTTAATAATCTACGCGAACTTAATCTAATCTTAGTGTTCAACCGAATGGCGCGAAATCACGCGCGAACGCCGTCGTTCGTTTGAGGGGAGCTAAATGACTACATACCTTGTATTTCAAGTGCAGCACCGATTTTCTCCCCTATTAAACTTTTATATGATACATTTTGGTAGTCCTTACTTTTAGGATTGTAGATACATTCATATTTACGCACAATATCAATAACCTTTTTTTTTTGTCACTATTCATTTTAAAAACAAAACAAAACTTAGTCCCTGTTTGTAATAAAATACAGCTGACTGTTTTTACGCGCGTAGGGTAACGCACAGCAAACGTACGTGCGTGTCCAAATTGGTTCGGTGTGACGTTCAATATGGCGCACCATTGAATACAACGCCATCAACGCGACGTTGCCGCTCTGCTCTGCGTAAGGTACGGCGTAAGTCACGCAGCCTGTTTGTGTCTTGGGAGCTGCATTGCGTAGGGCCACGCGTTACGTCAACGCGCACGTCTACGTTACGCACGCGGTGTGTCCTGTCTCATACAGTTCCATACATTACAACTCAGCGATACGTGCACGTCTACGCTTACGTCTACGCATACGCATCTGGTCTGCTCGAGCCTTAAATAGATTGAAGGGTAACGTGCCCAGCTTTTGCCTTTAGCTAATTAAAACTTGAATTATCTTTTTTTGTTCCAGACGACCTCAGGATTGCGACAGAGGTCGCTCCGAATCTCGGAAAGTCCATATAATTTATTGGTAAGTATAATCGCTAGCTCGAGAGTAGAACATAATTTATAACAAAAAATCATTAAAGAGAGGCCCTATTTTGTAGTAGGCCACCATCAAATAAATTTTCCGTTATGGGTTGAGCGAGAGAAACTAGCAAACTTTTAATTATTGAAACCCACTAAGGGCCTTGACTACCCTGTTCTCTTTTCTGGATAATCCTTCTTCCCCTTCTTATCTGACTTCAGAACTTTAATTTCTTTGCTCTGGGCACAATAACAATCTTCGGTTTACTAATAATCGTCTTCTACGATGCCCCTCACACCGCTCTGGGCTTATCCACTCTTCCTTTTTCGTCCAGGCGATATCTCTTTGGAATGCGCTCCCTCTGAATATCAGGATGGCAACAAGCCGATTTTCTTTTAAGGTGAAGGCACGTGAGCATATTCGCAAGATGTTGGTAGAATCATCACCGCGCTAATGTGTTGGATTTGTTTTTTCACTACAGTATTGTTTATTTATATGTATGTATCTAAGTATGTATTTAATATTGTATATAATTGTATCTCTTCTGTTTTGCCTATATATTCAGTTGCACCTGCCATGTTATGTTTCTGCACCACCGTAAGGTCGACTGGCAGATAATGCCTAAGGCGCCAACGTGGTGCTCCACGTGGCACCGGAAGCACTGCAGAGGTCTGGGCTCCAGCAGTTTAACGAGACTAACGGTGGCAGAAAGAGGAACCGGTCGTCCTCCTGCCTGCCCGGCGGCAGTGTGAGTGCACACCAAGCCCGCTCTTACTTCGCCACTGTGCCCTCTGCTATTAGCAGAGGGACACGCGTTGAAGCTTTCCTTCAGACAGAATATTCGCAAATGGCTATCGAGGTCCCTTAGGTAGCATTACCCAAGGGAGTCACCGTCCCGCAGACTGGCCTTCGCTCCGGACGTATCCGCAAGTGAACTACAGCCTGCAGGCACTCGTGGAGTTTTTCTGTCGTGGCACTCCATTATAATAGTCCTACCAATAAAATTGGTATACAAGTATATAAAAAAAAACCGTTAATGTCCCTGCACATGGGCCATAAAAAGTCACTTCAAGCTTCTCTTTGTAGCGGCTTTTTTTTTCTGGTGGCGTTTTTTTTTTGCGGTTTTTTTTTTTTGTGGCCCGTGTGCTTACACATTAACGGTTTTTGCAGTGCACACCAGAATACCTCCAAATGGCAGTATTTTTTCCTATCATTTAAATTCTACTATTTTTTTTTTGTCTGTCTACCAGATTAGCTGGTTATTTCTAGTCTCTAGATTTTGAAAAATTAACAGAAAAACGAGTGCCTATTTCGTGATTTGCAGCAAAGCGGCATGTCTTATTATAAAATAAGCTGAGACAGTATTGTACATCAGTTGTACGTTTTTTTAGGGTTCCGTAGTCAACTAGGAACCCTTATAGTTTTGCCATGTCTGTCTGTCCGTCTGTCTGTCTGTCTGTCTGTCTGTCCGTCCTCGCTTAATCTCTGTGACCGTTAGCACAAGAAAGTTGAAATTTGGTACCAATATGTATAATATCAATCACGCCGACAAAGTGGTAAAATAAAAATTGGAAAAAAATGTTTTATTAGGGTAGCCCCCCTAAAGTGGGAAGTGATTTTTTTTTTAATTTCTACCCTAACGTGTGATATATTGTTGGATAGGTATTTAAAAATGAATAGGGGCTTACTAAAATATTTTTTGATAATTTCAATAATTTCGGAAATAATCGCTCCAAAAGTAAAAAACAATGTGTGTGTGTCCCCGCTAACTTTTGAACCATAAGTTTAGAAAATATGACAAAATTAAAAAGCGTGACCTGAGGAGGTTACAACCAAAAATTTTGAATGTGGTATTATTGAAATAGTAGGAGAAAAAAGTTTTGATACTAGAGTATTTTTTGTATGACAACTGTATAATAGTTGTTTAAGAACTTAAATCCTAGTCAAAAATATGTGTGTAGACTTAGGGTGAGTTGCACCATTTAACTATAACGATAACAAAGCCGTTAACAGTTGTCAAATCGTCGAATTGACCAATGGGCAGCCGTTTCACGGCTGGTTATGGTTTGGTTATCGTTATAGTTAAATGGTACAACTCACCCTTAATTACCTATCTGGTGTATGGTAAAGGTGAATAACACAAAAATCTTCGATTATATACTTGTCTAGATACCACATTGACACCTATTGAACGGCCCAAATAAAGTCTACTAAAATTGGTAGACTCGCTTCTCCCTTACGTCAGTGTCATTTGAAACACCAAAGGATAACGTGCTCACGAAAAGTAATTAATTATGCCGGTTTGTGCTATCAGACTGTACCGCAATTATGTGGGAAAACCGTGTAATAATAACAAGATCACTTTTCATCGGTAAGTTTTGTTATTTACCCACTATTATTTTAAGAAACACGATTTTTTAATTCGGTTTTTTGTAAGTTATTCTGATTAGCCAGTGTTGTCAGTTTTTTACTAGGGATATTTGGCGAAACTATGGGAGACGTAATACAAATATTATTACGTCATCTTTCGATCAGGAGAACATTATTATATCAATAAATCAATTTAAAAATTACATTATTTATTAAATCAATAAATGATAACTTATCTATACCTATAAAATAAATAAAACCCATGACGTCATGCACTAAATAGTATTTTTGTTAGTTCTTTCTAATATTCTGGGTTTCAGATTTCCTATGGATCCCATACTAGCAAATTGCTGGAGAGACATTATACTGCGGATTCGAAATTAAGACCAGTGGAAATCCCACAGGACTTCAGTCGTGTGTTCTTAACATTTTTCTGATGATGATTTATATTTTACAAAAAAGGGTTTAAGACGGCTAAAGAACTAAAATTCTTTGATCTTAAACACGCCTATTTCGTCATCCATACCATCAGGTGAGATGGTGGTCAAACGCGAACCTATCAATAAAAAAATAAAAGAATTATTTTTGTCTTGTCTTGTCTTACATCGGACTTTATACTTTTTATTTGTTTGTTTCATGTAAATACATATAAGTACATGTAAGCAGAAAATTTTGTGTCTTAAAGTCTGTATTAAATAAATGTATTTTTTTTTCTTTAATTTACAAAATATTATTTTTGGATAAAATGGACCAAATTATCCGGCGAACTCTTACATCAATTTTAAACGTGGCCATGGACGACCGAGCTTGGGCTCAGACTACTCTCCCTATCCGTATGGGTGGCCTCGGCGTCCGCAAAATTTCTAGTATTAGTTTACCAGCCTTTATATCCTCGGTTCACGGCACTGAGAAATTAATCAGGAATATCCTTTCTCCCTCACTGATTGATTTCAATGTGCCGTGCTTCATCGAGGCTATAAAAGCCTGGAGACTCGCTTGCCCGAATTCTAATCCACCCGACGTACCATCATCCCAAAGACGGTGGGATGAGCCGCTCTGCAAAGTAGTGCAGGAAAACCTGATTGAAACATTTACTGCCCCTGCGGAGCGAGCGCGCCTGCTGGCTGTGGAAGAGTGGGAGTCGGGTCTCTGGCTTCACGCACTACCGTCGTCGAACATCGGCACCTTGCTCGACGATAATACTTTCCGCCTCGCTGTTGCCTTACGTATAGGCGCTCCCTGCTGTTCTCCTCATCGCTGTCACTGCGGCGAAGTTGTCAACAGCCTCGGACACCACGGTCTGTCATGCAGCCGAAGTGCGGGTCGCATAGCGCGACACGCGAATATCAACGACATAATCAGACGTGCTTTTGTCACCGCCGGCGTTCCAGCCGTATTGGAACCCCATGGCCTGGCACGCGACGATGGCAAGAGACCGGATGGCATGTCGTTATTTCCTTGGAAGATGGGAAGGCCTTTAGTATGGGACGCTACTTGTGTCGATACTCTTGCGCCTTCACATCTTCCTAGCTCGTCGTGTCGTGCTGGTGCCACCGCTGCGGCTGCGGAGAACCTCAAGCGGCGGAAATATAACAACCTAGTTGGAAGTTATATTTTCGAACCGTTTGGGGTTGAAACTCTTGGATCGTGGGGTCCGAGTGCTCACAGTTTGTTTAAAGATCTGTCGAAACGTCTAGTTGACACTTCACGTGACCCAAAGGCTGGCTTACCTTGGACAGATGATAAGCATTGCCATACAACGTGGCAATGCCGCCAGTCTTTTGGGCACATTACCAGTCGACAGCGATGTGGAAGAGTTTTTTGACGCCATATTTTAGATAGTGTATTTTAGCGTAGGGTTTTATTATTCATTTATTTTGTAATTTACTGTAATTATAGTTATTAAGTTGTTTATAAGTGTAAATAAAATAAAAAGAATCAAAATTTAAATTAACACACATTATCTCTTCACAATTTCGAAAGCAGTGTTGATGAAAATTTTTTTTTTTTTAAATATTTTTGAAATATTTTATTCAACCTATTTTGTTAAACTTTCTTCATAATAAATAACGGTTAAAAGGAAAGTTAATCATTTGGAGCAGGCATCCCTAAACATGCACACCTTGACAGTTTGACGACAATAAGTACGCAAGCGGTACTCACACATATCTCGCAATTAGAGACAGTTTTAGTGCATTCGTTTGTTTGCATTGCTCTATCTAGACAAGTATACCTATAATCAAAGACAAAAATGTTGGTTATTATTCCAAATTATTTTATTTTATGTGATCTCTCAAATGTCGCCATATAATATTCAAATAATATTCTTTACTAGCTGTGCCCCGCGGTTTCACCCGCGTTTTTCTCGTTTCCGTGGAAATACCGAGATTAAATATTGTCTATAATTGCCTCCCTCAATAAATGGACTTGAATATTTAAACAGTTTTCATATCAGATCAGTATTTCCCAAGATTACCGCGTTCATAAATGTATTTATGAACAAAGATCTCTTCAAAGATCTTATACTTACTATCATCACCAAATATATTTCGAAAAAGATTATTACAGGATTTTATGTTGATAAAAAACTCTATGGCCCATAACTCATTAATAGGTACCAACTCTTAACATCTTACACACGTGGTAACTTTTAAAACAAATATCCGATTGAGATGAAACAAAAAGTATTTTACTTCTACATAAATACTCTTGATAACATAATGCTTAATTTCGATAAAGATTAATATTACGATACATATTTAACGTAGTTTTTTTTTCTTCAGACGATTAAATAATTATTTTGAACACACAATCGGTTATTGTGATTAAACCATGATAGCTAGATATATGTTCTCGCGGATTTTTTTGTAGGTCTTAATGGGATCTACAAACCCGTAGTACATCATTTTGTTCTATTGTCAATAGTTTTTGCAGCGCACGCAAAAATAGGTTTTTGATTTTACACCTTGTGTTACAAAATAGCAATTTTATTACGGATCCCTAATTTTGAAAAAAAAACATAGCCTATAGCCTTTCTCGATAAGTGGACTACCCAACACTGAAAAAATCATTCAAATCGGACCAGCAGTTCCAGAGATTAGCGCGTTCAAACAAACAAACAAACAAACAAACTCTTCCGCTTTATAATATTATATATATATAAGTATAGATTTACAATATAGCCTTCTGGCAAGAATACCAAGTGTACAACACCGCGATAGTCAAATAAAATAGTCAACATGATTTCAACTTCATCACGTCTCGCCAACACTAATAATGTGTTTTACAATTGTTGGGTTGGAATCGATTCGTTTTAGCATAGAAAAAAATTTAGATCTTTTGGTATTAGTCAAGTGGGAACAAGTTTTATACTCCAGTGATTGTTTCAAATGATACGGATTGACTCGTGAGACACAAAAAGTTCAGCAGCTATTTCTCTCAAACTTGAACTAGGATTTCAGTCACTATTTCCTTCACTTTCGCGATTTTAACTTCAGTTGAAGACTTTGATGCACTACCAGACAAAAAATCTTTCATTACATCTCAACTGCTTTTGAATGCATTCTACCACTCACTAGCATGTGTTTTTGATTAAGTCGATTCACCAAAAGCCTTCATTGTTCGATGTTTTTGTCCATTATGAAATTCGCATTATGTCAGATTATCTAAAAATATAAGAAAAAAATTATCATTATATCCTAAATATAACTCTATAATATTAGTAATCTAATAATATTAGTCGACAAGGATCAAGATTATAACGTCATACTAACTTAAAAATTCAGAAATCTACTATATAAAAATAAGTCGGGTTTTCCTTCCTGACGACCATTTTCGGTCGCAAAATTCTCAAATAGTCACAGATTAGCAAGACAAGGTAACAATGTCGTAACTGTTACTAAACTTAATAACGATGCGGATTTTGGTTACAGCGTGTAGGAACGATATCAACACTTTGTACTGAAAAATGTTACAGTAAAAAAGTGTTGTATCTGTGTCAACAAGTTACGACAAATTTTTTTCTTAAATTATTTACGACACATTGTGTTTACTTTGATTTCCTGTGTAAATATTAAAGTTAAATTATCGACACAATGTCGAAACTAAACTACAGTATTTTTTGGAGTTACACAAGTGTAGTAACAGTTACGATACTGTAGTGCTGGATTTGACCAAACAGAAAACAACTGGGGTTCTCAAAGTGTGCTATTGTATTTAATAAAATTATTGATCTTTTCAAAATTCAAATTCAAAAGTTTTTTATTTCACTGCCTACATGGGCACTTATACAACGTCAGAAGCTATTGCGCGGTTCCAAATTGGTCGTTTCCTATGGAGAAGAACCGGCAAGAAACTGCATGGTTACTCTTTTAAAAAAAGTGGTTGTTCTTACGATATTTTCATATTACCGTATTAATGGATATTATTTAAGAACAGTGTGCCGTATGGTGTCCGGACGTAAAGAATAACACCATCCCATCTCTTCCCGTGGGTGTCGTAAGAGGCGACTAAGGGACATTTTGAGACCGTGCGTACTGTTGAGCACCTGAGGTCACCGCGTGGTGGCGGGTATACCACCAACAAAAGCATTCCCAAGGAGGGTTGGTGTCAGGCTGGCGGCCGACTTTAAAAAAACTAGCCAAATCCCTTTGCAACATGTTCGGTTTAAATAGATTGCGCGATAGGGCTAGGGCGTACCCCACAGGCGACGCGCAGGGGCAGCACCCGGCTCCTGTGGGAAATGGACCAGGGTTGTTGCACCACCCCGGGCGGGTGCAACGTAAGAAGCAAGCTCGGGAAATGAGATTGAGGTATGCAAATTGGAATGTAGGGACTATGACTGGAAGGGCCAGAGAGTTAGCGGATGTATTGAAAAGAAGACGGATAAATGTAGCATGCTTGCAGGAGACTAAATGGAGAGGAACAAAAGCGAGAGAAATTGGTGAGGAATACAAGTTCTACTATTGTGGAAGTGATGGAAAAAGAAATGGTGTTGGAATAGTGTTAGACAGTAGATTGAAAGAATGCGTGATGGAAGTACAAAGGATTTGTGATAGAATTATAGTTGTGAAAGTTATGTTAGAGAATGTGATGTTGAATGTAGTAAGTGTGTATGCACCACAAGTAGGATGTGATGAAACAGTGAAAGAGAAGTTTTGGGAGGATTTTGATAGAGCTTTAATGAACATCCCTGTTCATGAAGAATTAATAGTTGGAGGTGATTTTAATGGACATGTGGGAAGAATGAAAGGTGTTTATGAAAGAGTGCATGGGGGATGGGGTTTCGGTAGTCTGAATAGTGAACGAGAGACGCTGCTGCAATCCACTACTGCATATTACCTGGCAGTAGCCAATAAGTGGTTCCAGAAAAGAGACGAACACATGATCACGTATAAAAGTGGTAGTCATAAGACTCAAATCGACTACTTTCTAGTTCGGCGCAACAACTTAAAGCATGTCAAAGACTGCAAAATACTGCCAGGAGAAGACCTAGTCCCACAACACAGACTCCTAGTTATGACATCAGTAGTAAAAATACTGTCTAACAAACACAAAGAGCATCCTCCCCCTAAAATAAAATGGCATATGTTAGAGAGGAATGATTGTGCGAATAAGTTCAGGGAACGAGTGGTGGACAGAATGATAGAGATGGGAGATATGAATGATCGAAGTATAAATGAAAGCTGGCATGAGATAGCTGGGTGTATCAGGCATGCAGCGAAAGATATTTTGGGAGAGACGAAAGGAAAGGGCATAATAGATAGGGATACATGGTGGTGGTCGACAGAAGTCCAGAATGTATTGAAAGAAAAGAAGAGAAAATTCAAGGAATGGCAGCGTGTAGAGCCAGGAAACGCTAGTTTAAAAGCTGAAAAAAAGAGTGAGTATGACATTTTAAAGAAGAAAGCGAAGAAAGCCGTGGCCATAGCAAAATCAAAAGCCCAAGACAAATTATATGACACACTGGACAGTCCTGCAGGCCAAAAAGAATTATACCGGCTTACTAGAATAAGAGAAAGAAAGACGAGAGACGTTTGCCAGGTAAGATGTATAAGAGATGAAACTGGAATGGTTATATCGGATGATGAGAAAATCAAAAAGAGGTGGAAGGACTATTTTGAAAGACTGATGAATGAGGAAAATAATTGGAGTAGTGTGTTAGAGAATAAACCAGTGAACGTGGGGTTAGTGAGAATGGTTAGTACGGATGAAGTTAGGATAGCAGTAACTGAAATGAAGAATGGTAAAGCCATTGGTCCAGATGGAATACCAGTTGAAGTGTGGAAGTGGATGGATGGACGTGGTTAGCTTTATTCTTCAATAAGTTGTTGCAGGAAGAAGCCATACCTGATGAGTGGTGCAGCAGTTCTTTGGTGCCCATTTTTAAGAACAAAGGTGATGTGCTTGAGTGCAACAATTATAGAGGAATAAAGCTAATGTCGCATACTATGAAAGCCTGGGAGAAAGTTATTGAAAGGCGACTGAGAGAAGAGAGTGAAATTTCACAGAACCAATTCGGTTTTATGCCTGGTCGGGGTACAACGGATGCCATTTTTGCTATACGCCAGCTGTGCGAGAAATACAGAGGTGCGCATAAAAACTTGCACATGGTATTCATTGATCTCGAAAAGGCATATGACCTGGTACCTCGTGAGGTTCTGTGGTGGGCCCTTAAGGAGAAAGGTGTGCCAGGGAAGTATGTGCAGTTGATCCGAGCGATGTACAGTCGATGCAGTACCCAAGTCCGTTCTTCTGTGGGCACTACTGGAAGCTTCAATGTGGCTGTCGGCTTACACCAGGGGTCGGCCCTCAGCCCTTACCTCTTCCTAATGATAATGGACGCTCTGACGTCGGACATTCAGGAAGAGGCTCCCTGGTGTATGTTGTTTGCCGATGACATTGTGCTGGTTGCCGAGAGTGGCTTAGAGGTCCAGAACAGATTGGAGGTGTGGTGGCACAGATTGGAGAGTGTTGGCCTGAAATTGAGTAGAACCAAAACGGAGTACTTGTTCTGCGATTTCGGCGGTCTCTCCAATCCAGTGCCTTTAGCTCTCGCCGGAACGCCCATACCGATCTGTTCCGACTTTCGATACCTCGGGTCCCTCGTCCAAAGGGATGGTGAGGTGGACCGGGACGTAACACATCGGATCAACGCAGGATGGATGAAATGGCGACAGGTCAAGGGAACAACTTGTGACCCACGGATGCCCCTCAAGTTGAAGGGTAAAATCTACAAGTCCGTGATAAGGCCTGTCATACTGTATGGATCAGAATGTTGGGCTGTGAAAAAGACTGATGAAAAAAGATTGCATGTAGCGGAGATGAGAATGTTAAGATGGATGTGTGGTGTGACGAGAATTGATAAAGTGAGAAATGAGTATATTAGGGGAAGTTTGAAAGTGGCGCCAGTGACTGAAAGGTTGAAAGGAAATCGTTTGTCTTGGTATGGTCATGTAAAGAGGAGAGATGAAAAGCATGTTGCTAAAAGAGTTATGAATTTACATGTGGATGGATGGAGAGGAAGAGGGAGGCCAAAGAAAAGATGGATGGATTGTGTGAGAAGTGATATGAAAGAAAAGGGAGTTAGTGATAGCGTGACGAGTGACAGGACAGAATGGAAGAAAAAAACGTGTTGCGCCGACCCCAAATAAAATGGGACAAGGGCAGGAAGAAGAAGAAGAAGATTTAAGAACAGTGTAAACCGGTCTATATTGTACTCAAAAGCACAATAAAATAATCGTTTTAAAAAAGTGAGTCAAATATGAAGTAATCTAAGAATTCGTGGAGTCTACAGTGTTCTTCCATTTACATTATAAAAAGAGGCTATATAAAAAAAGCTAGATTTTTTTAAATAATTACAACTGTCAATAAATGAGATGTTAAGAAAAAAAACTACCTAACGAGTTTAAGGTGGTTGGAGTCAGATAATATAAAAATTTTGCAAAAACAATGTGTTACAAAAAAGATGGAGCAGTTAATAGATACATTTACACAATATTATGAGTTACCAGGGGGCCACAAATGGAGAGGCAGTCATTGCCAAACAAGCGTGTCTTCGACATAGTCTTTAACCTTATAATATGCTTTTTTGGTTAAGACACGCTTAATATGTGTTTTGAACTTTCCTTCGCTGAGTTCAGTCACCGCTTTTGGTAGCTTGTTATAAAAGCGTATGCCATTTACTAAAAATTACTTATTGGTCTTGACTAATCTCCATTGGGGTAATATAATTTCGTGTTTACTACGAGTATTTATGTTATGAAAATCGCTTCTAATTTTGAAAAGTTCTAGGTTTTTACGGACATACAAAACACTTTCTAAGATATAAAGAGAAGGCAGTGTCAATATATCGATTTCTTTGAATTTATATCTGAGGGACTCGCGAGTACCCATTTTATCAATAGCCCTGATTGCTCTCTTTTGCAATATGAAAATTGAGTCTACGTCAGCTGTAGATCCCCACAATAAAATGCTGTAAGACATAAAACTGTGGAAACAGGCATAAAAAAAAACAAGATCAGCAGCTCGTCTACGAATTTCGTAATGATGTAATTTACAGATCAGAGTATTATGGTCAATACATTAAAATACTTTTGAGAGGTCACAGAATATGCTAATATCATCCTGGGACTTCATCCAGGATTCTAAAATGTGACTGATAAGTTTTAGTCCTGCATCCGTCGTTGACCTACCTTTCGTGTAGCCAAACTGATGACTATGCAAAATCCTATTCTAATTAAAGTGAGATAACATCTGGTCGAGCATGATTTTTTCATAGATTTTACTCAATGCTGGAAGCACAAATATTGGTCTATAATTAGAGGGATCACTCTCACCGTTACCTGATTTATTTACTTATTTTTTAACTATGAGTCATAAGCAACCAAAGCATTTTCGTCTATCTTTGAGCTTTTACAGAAAAGTAAAGATGAAGACAAGTTCAGAAAAAAGACTTCCATGTAAGAATTTTTATTGAAAAAATATTATAATATACAATTATTCGAAAAACACTCGTAGGACCATATTTCCCACGTCATAAGCTACGATTTTTGACAGTTTATTTTAAGTGAACGAGGCCAGTATAGGTATGTTCCTACGACCCATCCTTCCGGCACGGCAGTTACTTCCTCACATGTTGAGAACCACTGCAAACATAAAATAATAAAACTCCATTTTGTTAAAACAGTCACACTGTAACGTAACTTAACATATAGTCGACAAATGTAAACACAGTTACGAAACATTGTGCTGGGTTTCATCTTTCAAGTAGATACAAAATTATCCACATCATTTTACACAATTTATATTATTATTATAGTATTCTAGAATATATTTTGGTTTAATTTATATAGGCCGTATCAATAAAATCTTCTGCAATGCTTGGAAATACGATACTTTGTAATTTTTTAATTGAAAACAACCACATTAACAGAAAATATTTTAAGTATTTTATTTAATCAGAAGGGCGCATCGGTTAATTTATTATAGTGACATCAAACTACACGATACATTTAATTTCGCAGAGGATTTTCGATCGACTATGAAGCATTCATCACAGAAATACGTAAATCAATACTTTAATTTTTTTCTGATGTCGGCGAAGATTTATATCTATGATGACATTCACAAAAAAGAAAGAATAAAAATAAAAATTGACAGTTAAAGAATGAACGCAACGGGAAAATGAATGAATGAATATGCATTGCATGTGAGCGCATAAAGTCGCAACGTGTCGACACGGCGAAGTCACAATGTGACTGAAAGTTACTGTTATTCTGTTACGATTGTTCCCCACTTTTCGACAAGGTGTCGAACCACGAGTCGACACAGCGACGTTATGTTACAGAACAATGTTACAAATAAATTTCGTTACGACACAATAAATGTCGACTTAAGTCGTAACCGCTACTTCATATGGCTGTATGGGTAGGGTAGAGTAGGGTAGAGTAGGGTATAGTAGGCTGAAGTAGGGAAGAGCGGGAGCGAAGCCGCGCGGGCAAAAGCTAGTCGTATATAAACATTGTTGGTTTTCAATGAAAACACCTTCTTTCTCTTCTTGTTTTTGTTTGAACTTATTAACCATAGTGTGTAGCAGTTTTTGCACGTTACTGTTTATTGTTTTTCCCATAATTAAGCAATTATTCTTGAAAAATAAATATTCGTTTCCAAAAACTGACAATTGCAACATAGACTTTGACGTGACTTTTTTCGGCAAAACAATGTTGCCAATTTAATTTAAAAAAAAATCCAGGTTACGCTCTCAATAGACGCACTCTAATCGTATATGGAAGTATTTTTTTTTAAACTCCGTTTACATATTTTATTATCCTGAACGTATCTTCTTTCAAACAAAAAAAGAATTATTAAAATCGGTTCTCGCAATCTTAAATTACCACCGAAAACATCTTCTGATACCTATGTATTAATTAGTAACCCAATTCTCCGAGAGATGGCGCTGTACTTTTAGGATTTTTCTGAGTTGATAGGGTCGGGTATTATCGAATTGTTCGGTTTGTCTCTCCTTGGCATTGGCGGTAACTACATAAAACTTCCATCAGGAACATGCTAAGGCAATTTAGAACAAAACTAAAATTCATTATTTTAACGCCATCTATCAAAATGTTAAGATAAAAACCAGTTCATAAATGGTTCAATAGATGGCGTAACAAATAGCCTTAAACTCATAAGTGGGAACATTTATTGTGACGGACGGGAAACTACGGAACCTTACACTGAGCGTGGCCCGACACGCTCTTGGCCGGTTTTTTCTTTTGAGCAAAGTACACTAACTCAAACGTGTACATATTATGAAGATTACCTCTTCCAACTTTTTGAATCATCATATCTTAGGAAAAAAAGTGTTTAGATAATTTTGTATTTATTATCTAATCTACAATTTTTGTCTATACTTACCGTTTTGCTGAAAATCACAAAAAAATCGTTTTTGGTACCTTTGACCCCGATTTTATTTTTCCAGGATCGATGAGGACTTTTTAGATTTAATTCATGATGGTGTTTTGAACAATCCTACCAATTTTCATCTGGGTGTGAATTAGTGTAACCTCAACGTCTAAATTGACCGGACTAATACTTAGTAGAGCTACTTTCGGATGTCCGTTTGGATTGAGGACCCACTTCATGATTTTAAATGGAAACTTACCCTTTATTTAGTAGGAAAGTAGATAATTTTGTAGGCCAAACCCCGAAATTTGTAGTAAAACATATCCAAAGTTATATCAATTTTAAAGTGGCTCCTCAATCCAAACGTCTGAACTGAGGGGCCAGCTGGAACACCGAAAGTATTCAATGAATATTATTGAAAATTTTGTATCATTTAGTAGTAATTGTGTATAGTACCTACTAAAAATCTGAGTCTAATACTGTTGATATTCAAGAACATACAATACTTTTAATGTTGCTCCTCAATCTATACACATGACCAGTCATTTTTCAAAAAAGCATTACTTCAATCGATACAAAATTTCGTTATCATACTAATCTACCCTCAATAATATTTATTTAGTAACCTTACGTTCACTAGCAATTGACAGTATTGGATTGGGATTGGCAGTAAAGCGAAACGAGTCGCGGTCAGGAGGGGAGAAGGACGATACAGACTTCACCAGACAGTGATCTGAAGTTCCAAGTGGTGAAGAAACTGTTACGATACATCTGTCTGGGTCGGTGGTCAGCAGAAGGTCCAGACAGTTGGCAGTATGACCAGCTACATCAGGCATCCTAGTCGCTTGCTTCACCAGCTGGGACAGGCCCATCGATACCGCAAAGTTTCGCGCTTCTCTCCCAGCATGGTCGGTTCTCTGGTACGGGAAAAGCCAGTCTTGGTGACAGGCATTAAAGTCCCCCAGAGCGACGAGCTGCGCATCAGGGTGCCGATGCAGAGCCTTATCGGCGGCCTCACTGAGGTGGTCAAACATTCGAGTTGTCTCCTGATCACCGCTGTGCGATCGATAGACACAGGCATAGACAATTTTGTCCATGCCAGTGTCCACCATCAGCCATAGCGTGGAAAGTGTTGTGTCCTCAAGGTGACAGAGACGAAGACAGCAGATGTCATTACGGACGTACACACAGACCCCGGCGCGCGAATGATGCTCCAATGAGTATCCCGGGTAGTTGAGGTACGCCGCATCTGACGGACATCTAATCTGCGTCTCCGTCAAGATAAGCAAGTGTGGCTTGTCAGTCTCTAGATGGTGGTGGACCGCATCGAGATTGGAGTGCAGTCCTCTAATGTTTGAGAGGTGCACTTTGAATGAGAGGACGTGCATCCGCTGTTGATACTTGCTTCTCTTTTTACCTTTCATTGTTTAAATTAGAGTGAATAGGAAAGGTGGAAGATGGCAGTTGAGCGAGGTGTTGCGATGTTAACCCCGACAACACATCCAAAGTGGCCGCGCCAATGCAGGGTGATCTGGAGACTGCGGGGACGCCCGAACCCCCCCAGGGATCGCCATCGGGTCGCCAACCGGCACGATGGGGCCACCCCGGGATTTTTCGCAGTTAGCGGGGCAGCCTTTCGTGTGTGGCTGGCACACTACTTGGGCCCCCAACTATCTACGGTCAGCCAGCGGAGCACCGTGCTTCGGATCCCGCTACCCTCCACGATCAAACCTCCGACGCAACATCAGTTGGTGCATCATACCCGGTATACATCGCAACACAACTGCTCAGACCCAAATTCCACCGTACGGCTTCACCAGACATCACGCCGGAACACGACGGATCGCTTGGCGGCATGGCTTTGTCTGGTGAGTGGTAACTTTAAAGCCGGCAGCCGATGCTATGGCCTACCACCGCGTTTACTGCTCGTTTAGCACTACCCAGGGGACACGTGTAGGGTGGTCAGAAGTAAATCCTACGGACGCGAGCAGCTCATCCCCCAAAGAGATTTTGGGTGACTTGAGTTTTCTTATGAGGCCTATAGTAAAACGTAACGATTCATTGTGAGTGAGTCATAACTGGCTACACGCACTGGTCAAAGAATTTTGTTTCGTGATACTGCGGGATTTTGGAAAAAAAGATGACATGGACTGCACCCTAATTTAACAAAAATGGACTTACCTAGTTTGACCGTTTATCCCAGGACAACATGGTCACCCTTAATATTATATAATATAATATTATATAGTAGTAATATTCTAACTGAATATCGAGAAGTATTTTTTTTTATCAAATACCGAATTTACAATTTTGATTTGTACATATTAGACCAGTGTCGATAATTTTTAAAATCAAAAAAAAAAATAGTAGGATGAAACCCATTAGAAAAGGAGGAGAATAATATAAAAATGGTGCATTGTTAATGTTCAAATCCCAATCCAAATGATTGGGATTTGAACATTAACAATGCACCATTAACAAAACCATTTTCAGTTCCCGCATGAGCAATTATCCAATGACTCCCTGATGACTCTGACACGAACATCTCAAGCTCCTCCTCACTTTGCCAGCAACTTTTGGCATGATAAGTGTTGTGTATATAGGTCTCGTCTAAATATACTACAGGTTTTTTCTCCACATTGCGATTTCTTCGGATTCTCTCCAAATATCTTGAACGCCATGCAGTAATATCATAACGTTCCATTAGTAATTTACGTTTCGATTGCCATCCCTTATACTTGAAACTGATGCTATGCAATGTACGGTGCAATGTTGTGATGCTTCCTTGATAATTTATCTTCTTTAGTTTCTCTCAAAGCTGCATGTAATTTAATTAATGTAGTTAATTCCTTCTTCACAACATAAAAACTGTGAATTTGTTGCCGTATAGCGCACAGATCAAATCCATCCAAGTCGAACTTTTTAGAATGCGGGCGACTCTTCCTTGGGGTGACGATAACTTTAGAAGTACTCGCCGCTGTTGCGCCTTCTTTTGTAACTCTAGTTACAGTTTTCTCTGAAACACCTGCAATAAAATGAACAATAAAAAAATAAAAATTCAAACAAAGATTATTTTCGTATTTAATTACATTATTATTGAATATAACTTTACAATTTTTTGTTGTGTTAATTCCTTTTCAAATTTTCCTTAATAAAAATCGTGCATTAAAAAAACAAAAAACTTAATTCCAATCTGTAAATCAATCGGGAAAAAATCTGTATATGGCAGCCCCAAAATTTACCTGTCATGGCGGCGAATCTTTTGCGAACATTGCTTATTGGTATTAAAACACCGCTATTCTTGTGTTCCGCTTCACAGAACTCCTTCACCTTTAATATCATTTTTCGACCTGCACTTTTTACAACTTTTGGCATCGTAAATAAACCTTATGACGCACTAATTCAATAATAAACTCACAAAATATCTACTACAACAAACGCACCTTCATATTGTCTGTGCGATAAAAGAGCCGTCGTGGCGTAAATTGAAAACAACATTAAAGATTTTAAGTAGCAACCCAATCCAGCCATCCGTCAAATGCCAAACGTCATATAATATTGACACCGGTTTGTTTATTATGTTATTTTATTGTTATTTTTAATTGAAATCTTCTGAAATGTGATAAAAAATTTCACTAAGCTGCAAGGGAAATAATATTTAATATATTACAGTTTTGCCAAAGATAACAAATGGCAAATCACACCATTATTGATGAAAACAAAGTCACGAACTTGTGAAACATTGGTATGCTGTTTTTTTGGTACGTAACACTTTTATTTTAATGTTTTTAGACTTCCTAGGTAAACTCCTGTCCCTGCTATCTCCAAATATATATAAATTAAACGGAAATTCATTTAAACATGACGATATTTATTTATTTTGTTTTGGTCAATATTTTCTATGGCTAGTATAAAGAGTATTGATACTTTAAATTTATAATGCGTTTCGACTAACTTAGAATATTTATTTTCAGGCTTGAGTACGGATACAGTAACTAAAATAAAAAAGGGCAAGTGCGAGTCGGACTTGCGCAATGAGGATTCTGTATAAATTTACCTATGAAATCAATTCCCGAATTGAGTCACGAAGAATTTTCCGAATTACAAACAATTTTTTTTTGTGGCGTATTTACAAATTTACAATTTTCAGATTTTTCCCTGTACTTGTTCGAGACCTTGATGTATGCCAAATTTCAGTATTTTAGGTCAACGGGATTCACCCTATGAACTTTGATTCCCTTGAGTATCGAAATATACGTTTTTTTGCGACATAAACGGCCGTATCTTTATTTTCGTTAACTCAGAAGTCTGAATTTTTCACAACTTCAAAAGACCGCAGACTTTAGCGTATGGTTTTAATATTAACTCGATACGTCTAAGTGTTCTCGAGTTAAAGGGTCTTAACAGATAAACAGACGGACAACCAAGTGATCCCAAAGCTCTTATATACGAGATGGTCCCTTACAGGCTAAATAGATTTTTTTACAAAGCAACATTATAAATTCTGAAGTGTACTTTATTTTCATAGACATTAAGTTCATATTTTTCATTGATTAGCAAAAGGGAAAAATGTACTGAGGAAGACAACGAGAAAGTGGTCGTGTCATCTTGTGTTCCATTTTTACCTTTATATTTAACTAGGGTAAACATAAACTTGCTGTTAGCTACAATATTCCTGTCAGTGATAATAGACCGATCCCAGTCAAAGTGATAGAACCATTTTCGTTGGAACTGGGTAAGTGGTCGTTGGTGGAACCTACCTAGATAGGCAGTATAGCAGTTTCTTCACGCTATTTTCCTTTACCGGTTTGTGTTTGCATTTAAATGTTCATCTTCATTACAATCGAAAGACGTCCGCTGTTCGACTTAGGCCTCCCCCAGAAGTTTCATCACGTGGGCAAGTTCAATAAATAGGCTACTAATATTATAAATGCGAAAGTTTGTGAAGATGGATGGAGGTAGTCGTATGTATGGATATGTCGCGCAAAAACTACAAGACAGATGAACTTAATCATAAACATTGCAATAATATAGCACATAAGCTATAACTTTGCAGTTTCATTAGGTGAGTAAATTCAGCCAATAGGATAATTTTTATTATAGGGTGAAGCCGCTGGAAGAAGCTAGTCTAAACATAGTTTCAAAATATCAAGATTTAACAGTCGCACTATAATGACGTCACAATGTTGCTTACATAACAAAAACGATATTTATCTACAGCAGCGCCCTGAAATCCCACGATGGTCAAATTTAGTTCCATAATTGTCCGCGGGACTTCTTTCGTGAAATGGACTTTATGCCACTTCTTTCAATGGAGTGTCAGTGGTTGACCATTGGAAAGTCATGATGACGCCATTATATTAGTAGATTATCAAACTTGTCAAAATCGACAATTATGACATCAATGATAGACCATTCTGACACTATTGTAATAGCAGACTGAGGTCCAGTTCAGACGTTTGGATTGAGGAGCCACTTTAAAATTGATATAACTTTGAATATGTTTTACTACAAATTTCGGGGTTTGGCCTACAAAATTATTTTCTTTCCTACTAAATAAGGGGTGAGTTCCCTTTTAAAATCATGAAGTGGCTCCTCAATCCAAACGGACACACTTTCGGACCTCCGACAAATTTTGTTTTAAATATTACGCCAGACAGTCCCCGCGTGTATTTTGCATGGATGGAGCTCGGGGGTGCGGAGACTGACAGACTATACTCTTAAATATAACCAAAGCTATTTTCTTTTGTTTTAGGAACGTGAACAATGGTCGCCAGCTTGGAAGGAGAGGTCGGTACGCATCTCTGTGAGTACATTATTTCGTTGTTTTCATTCAGGATGTCACACAGTTTTGAGAAAATTTTAGTTCAGTGCAAGAGGCAATAGCATACCTTTCGAGGAGCTCAACCATAAAGCGAGAGAAGTCATTTGATGTATTTTCCGCTCTAGTCTATTAAGAGAGCAAGAGCCAGTCTTTTATTGACTAAAACCTATCTGTATTCTTTAGTAGCCATTTGCAGGCCAGGGTCACGATAACTTCAAACGTTCCTGCTGCCTTAGCAGGCATGTACCCTACTGGGCATCTACAGTTTTACTGACATCTCTTTGAGGTGCATATAATACACTACCCGCCGTTGACTAGGGCTTGACCCTGACTGGATGGTTGGATAGCAAGCTACCCATTGCTAGTCTACTCTATACGTTATAGTTTGCCTCTACGGCGGCTGGAAATGGCCCTGTGAACCCTATGGTTGCGGGTGACAGAACGACCGAAGAGAAACGTGTTGCGCCGACCTCAAGTAATATGGGATAAGGGCAGGAAAACTGTCCCTGTGGTTGCGGCCGGGGCGTGAGGATGTCCTTTTCTTCATGGTTGCGGCATCTCCTTTTTAAATATACTTTCCTTGGATATGTTTTTATCGAGTATGTAATATTGTTGTTGAGTTTTAGTTAAGCTTAGTTTTGTGTCGATGATTATGATGATGACTTCAAAACTCTAATGGGTCTATGATTTGCATCACCTGTATTTATTACTTGTATAAATTCAGAAAATACAGAAAACACTTCACAGCGTGGAGTAATCGCTACGACCCCCTAGGGGGACGCGGCAGGCGAGATCGGGGCTTCGCCCCCTGCTCGCGATTTCGTAAGGCACCCGTAACAACGGGTGCTTCATTGGGTTGCCATTATTTTGGCTAGGTATTCTTGATTGTGGTGCAGTGGGAGCGCCGCGACGCTGTTCATAGTACAGCGTCGCTACTTCGCGACTCCTCGGCGGTCGGCCCCGCCAGGTGGGACCCCCAGTTTCACAGGGGAGGCTTAGCGAAAAACGACCTGCGACGAGGGAGCAGACTTTGGTGGCGCGACCATCTGTAGGTGAATGACCCCCGCCCGTCACGCTTCCAGGTCGAGCCGGTCACGCTTCGGGCCGTGGGGTCGTGTTGGTGAGTGTGTGGGCGGCATTGTGTGTGTAACACCGCCTATGTTAGCACCCAAGTGCGTGCCTGCGCCACGCAAATTGGTGCGTGAGCTTATTCGAATGTAGAGTCGTGTGTGTCTGGGATTCAGTGCGCGCTATGCCTATATTAACTTAGCACACAGCACGCACCGCGTGTGTGTAGTGTTGTAGAGTCGTTTTGGATGATTAAGTCGCGTGTAGGTACGTGCGACTTAATCATAGGTCAGTCTGGTGGGACATGGGAGTCAGTGTCCGGCAGCAGGTCGCGAGGGAGTCGCCTCGCATCGGGTGGCCGCGCGTGCCATGGCGCTATGTCCTTAATGTGAGGCCAGTCGGAGGCGTCGGCACGCGCGAATATGTTCGACGCGAGTCGACTGCAGAACTCCTCCAGGCTCTTGATTTGGAAGTCCCGCTGCAGCACATCGTTCCTCACATAGCGAGGTGCGCCGGCGATCCTTCGCAGGGCGATGTTTTGCTGCGCTTGTAGGGTCTGCTTGTTTCTCTCGCCAGTGAGGGCGATCCAAGCTGGGGCGGCGTAAGTTAGGATGGGGCGCAGATAAGTTTTATATACGCCCAGCTTGGTGCGCAGCGGGAGGCGAGACGAGAGCACTGGGTAGAGCAGAGCGCGGGCTGCTCTTCCCTTTGCGACTACTGTTCGGACATGACTGCCCATGGAGAGCCGACGGTCGATCGTGACCCCCAGGTATTTAACCGTGGGGGACCACGTGACGTCGACCCCCTGGAGCTGTAGAGGTGGTGGGAGGCGTCCCCGCCCGATGGCGATCGCCTGTGTCTTACTCACATTCACCGATAGCCACCATTTTGATAGCCAGATCTTTCGAACAGCAATGCGTTTTAATTATTGCGTGCTACTCATTATTTTCTTGGAGATATGGCGTGTTCACGTTTAATGGCGTAACAATATTATATTTATGTATTATATTATATATAAATAGAAATATAGCGGTAAATTATGAATATCTTGAAAAAATATTTTTAGAAGCTTCCCTCGAATTAGACCTCGCTACGCTCGCCCGCCAACTTCTTCTCGGGACGAAATAAGTTACTTTCACCCATAGGGTAACAATGGTACACTACAATACACATCGGTATCATTTAATAGGGGTCAAGAAAATGTTTTTAGGACTAACTGGTGTAGTATTGATCTGATATAGTATTCTATTCTATTCTTCCGACATATCTCATATAACTGATTTTGTGAAGTGTTATTTTATATTATGTACATTAAACCCTTGGGTGGTCTTTTTTTTTTCAGGAACGACCGCGACTTGCTCAATCACAAGGATATGATCTACGGCCTCCAGTGAGTATATTGATAAGTAGTGCCTGCGCCAGGGAATAAGTATTCAGTAATATTTGGTTTAATATCGATTACACAACATTAAAGGCTTGGTCACACTGGCAACGTGGTGCGGGCAGCGGGCAAAAAAACAAAACAGAATCAAAGACTACAATTTATATTGACTTTGAGAGTGAATAGGTTACTTCTAGGCACGCGTGCTCCATCGTCGACCACATCATCGCTTACCATCAGGTGAGATGGTGGTCAAACGCAAGCCTATTAATAAAAAAAAATTGTGATAATAAATAGACATAGTAAATCAAACTTTTTTTTAATATTAAAAAATAGCAAACGAAGCGCCATTTAGGTTTTTGATAAGGGGAACTAAAAAATGGACATACGTTATTAAATGTAGGTACGTCACTGTTAATCAGTTATTATAATTGGACTGGCCTGTTGATTTAGTTGTCTGTGACCCTGACTGCTATGCCGGAGGTCGTGGGTTCGATTCCCACCAAGGACAAATGTTTGTGTGATGAGCATTATCATTTTGTTTTGTGTCACGATGAAATCTATAACTAGATTTTGCCAGCGCGGCTTCGCTCCCGCTCTTCCCTATTCCACCCTTTTCTACCCTACTCTACGCTACTCTTCCCTACCTTACCTTACTCTACCCTTCCATAAGAACCTTCTCAATAAATAAAATAATAATAATAAATAGCACAACAAAAAAAGAATTAGCGAAATCCGTCCAGCCGTTCACGCGTGATGGCGTGACCAGGGGAAATAGGGATTCATTTTTATTTAAATAGATATGTATATTGTATTTATTTAGAAATATATACAAGAATTTCTATCAGTCGTCTAGTACTCATAGCACAAGCTCTGCTTAGTTTGGGATTAGATGGCGTTGTGTGCAAATTGTGAAATATTATTATATTATCACAATTAGTTGGCCTCTCTTAACGTGAGATTTTTTACATTTCAACGTCTATATAATAATCTATGGTTACCTACTCTTTGAAAGACAAAATGTTATGTAGTGTTTGAGATGGCCACACCGTGCCTGCCCTGCACCCGGGCTTCCATTGTGGCCAATCACTAAGGATTACAGTTTCCCCAAAAATGACAATCTTGTTTTAATCTTAAACTAGCTGACCCGGCGAACTATGTACCGCCTAACAGTCAAAGAATGTAGATACGAAGTTCAACAATCATCATTAGTTTTATACCTGGATGTGATGGCGCTTGTGCCACGCTATACTTCAGCTCTCTGTATTAGATTTAAATTAAATTACTTGAAACGCACGAAAACAATGGACTAACAGTGTTATACTATCGCAATACCACAACAAACAAGCTCAAGTGTTATTGTAGTGTCATTCTACGAATAAGTGCAAAAAATAACAAAGTTCTAAGTGGACCCAAGTAAACTGTGCTAGGTTATGGATACGGACACATTAATGGGTTAAAGAAAAACTAGTTCTATCTTCACATTTCTATTGAACCATGTTCTAATTTTCCATACAGCCAATCACAGCGCGATATAAAATGGAAATTACTTAAAGATAAGTATTAATTAAATAATATTATATTTTTAAGTGATTTATTTGTTCAACTATTTCTTTAAAATTCTTTATTTTTTAAAGATTGCAATTAATTTTTAATTTTTCATTAATGAGATCGAATAGCTGGCTGACTACAGAAAAAAAAAAATGGCGGGAAAGTGGCAATCAGTCGTTGGTTTTTTCGAGTTTTGTTTACATTTCCGTACAGCGGAGATTTGTAGTAACACGATTATTTCATCAGATTAAAATAGTGATTTAACGTCTAATTTCGTAAGAGAAGAGGCTAAAGCAGTAGTGGAACCATTTGCCGCCTAAATCAGAAGAAAAATACCTACACAGAATCATAGGTACCTACCTACGACGACTCAGGTTTTACAAACTTTTTATTTTATTTTTACTTTCCTTGTATTCGTAACGAAAAGCACAGTGTTTACCTCGGGGTGAAAGTAAACTATTTAGTCCTTCGAATTAGCGACCTCGCTACGCTCGGTCGCCAACTTCTTCTCAGGATAAAATAGTTTACTTTCACCCCCTAGGGTAACAATGTACTATTTAACTTTCAAAGACAGTTAATTTTTCAAACATTAATAAAATAAACAAACAACGGCTGAGTCACGCACGGCTAAAATCTACCAATCGTGAATTCAACTTCTGACACAATTTCCTTCGTTCAGAAACGCAGACGGTTTTTTTGGTTACTTTCGGACACTAGGCTACTCTACCCAAAAGGTAGAGTATAATTAACAAAATTCGACTATTTCAATAACCGATTTTTTCGGTGCTTTTTGACTGAGAAAGTACACAGCTTGATTTTGTTTCCTCCCTGCCATTATTATTATTACAAACTGAATTGAAATGCCACAAACAGCACGTACAATTGATTTTGAGCGCTGGCTTCAAGTTGCGCAGAAATTAAATATTCGGTCTCTTTAGTGGTGCGAAGTGAGACGCGGGGGCGGGGAGTGTCAATGATTGGCTCACCCGCCGCGCCATCGCGTCATAAACGTCACTCATAATTCGCTCCCGCGCTGCTGCATGTATGTAAAGCAAAGTGCAAAGTGATCCCCACTCTGACGCCGAGCGTTCAAGATCCGTTTTGGCAATTGCACTCCGCCAAAAGAATATGGCGGGAGTAATATCGCGCCGTACACTACGGAGCACGTTCGCATTTTTATAATTGCCGGGAACTCGCGCACTCAGGGCTACGGCCTCGTCTACTGTGAAGTGTTCAAACTGTAATGTTGTGATCAACGAACTTTTAGCGTTTCTCTCAAACGTGTTGAATTATATGGACGAAGAGAGCATACACCAGTTGGTAACATCGTCCTTCGATGTAGAAAGCACTTCATAGACGAAGTATTTGCTTTTTGAATCGGTTCCTAATGCAAGAAAAATGCCGGTGAGGCGTAAAGATGGGCAGAAGACAATGTTTAGAGACCTGGATGACATAATTTGTCAAATTAAAGGTATGGATGCCGAAGTATTCCCTGTGTTTGTGGCAAAGGATTTACATAAAGTGCCTAGCGTGAGTTTTGATCACATTGATTGCACCCGTTTGCTGAAGGATTTAGCGTGGGTTCGGTATGAAGTCGGTGTGTTACAAGAAAACTTCGTTACAAAAGAGATGATTGATGCATTTAGAAAGGACCTCAGACAAGCGTCGTTTATTGTTGACAACTATACATCTCATATTATATGTTTAACTTATGGATGTCAAACCTGGAAATATACAGCAGAAAAATTACTACGTATCAACGCGGCCTAGAACGAAGCATGATAAAAATTAATAAAATATCAAAAATACGCCACACAAAAATTAGAAAAATGTCTAAAGCTGTAGATACACTAAACTGTGCGCGTTAACTGAAGTGGAAGTGGGCGGGACACGTCGCTCGAATGACAGATGAGCACTGGACTATAAAAGTGACAAGATGGAGAGGCCCAAGTGGAAAACGCTCTAGAGGAAGACCGCTTACAAGATGGGCGGACAAGATCGGTAAAACGGCTGGCCCAGGCTGGATGCAAACTGCTCTAGAGAGAGACGTATGGGCTTCTTTGGAGGAGGCCTTCACCTGCAGTGGGGTTCTTGCAGGCAGTCCAGTACCACCGGGTGCCCGAATACCTCTGTCGAGTGGTCAAGGCCTATCTGTCGGATAGATTTATAGTCTACCCCGGTGACCAGGGAGACTGGAAACGTCGAGAGATGTCGTGCGGTGTCCCGCAGGGGTCGGTGCTGCGCAGCGACTTCCCTGACGGGGTCAGCGTGGTTTGCTACGCAGACGACACGCTGGTTCTAGCGCAGGGAGAGTCGTACCAGGCGGCGGTCGCTCTAGCGACACGCGGGGTTGCGATGGTCGTTGATAGGATCCAGGAGTTGGGACTCGAGGTGGCACTTCACAAATCCGAGGCGATGTGTTTCCACGGTCGCCGCTCTCGGAACGCGCCGCCATTGAGTTCCCAACTGACGGTAGGAGGAGTTCACATCGGTGTCGGGTCGACGATGAAGTACCTGGGACTCGTCCTCGACAGCCAGTGGAATTTCGTGGAGCATTTCCGACGTCTGGCTCCCAAACTCAACTGGGCTGGGGCTGCGTTCAAGCGGCTCCTGCCCAACCTTGGTGGTCCAGACGCCTCCTGTCGGAGGCTCTACGCGGGGATCGTTCGGTCCATGGCCCTCTACGGGGCACCGGTGTGGGCGCCGTCGCTGAAAAAGCAACCGGCGGCCATACTGAACGCCTGCTAGAGAGGGTCATGGCAATAGGGATGGTGCGGGGATACTGCATGGTCCATAACTACGTAAATTTAGATCAAATTTACCAAGCATTTTATCATCATCAGTCATCGATCAAAACGATAAAGTCAGTCTAAGTGAATCTACTAATACGTTGGGATTAAATTGGGACCCAAAAACCGATACTCTTCAAATATCAATTAAGATTCCCAACAAAAATGAAGTAGTTACCAAGCGATCGATTTTGTCTGCATCATTCAAGATTTTTGATCCTCTTGGAATTCTAAGTCCATGTGTGATCATACCTAAAATGTTACTTCAATCCTTATGGATCAATAAAAAAGACTGGGATGAGCCAGTTAGTTCTGATGTTCTGGAATCCTGGAAACAATTCATTAACAATTTACATTTTTTATCAGATTTACGGATCCCGCGCTTAACGCTATGCGAAGCTCCTGGTTATGTAAAAATACATACCTTCAGTGATGCTTCCCAGGTCGCTTACGGTGCCTGTGTGTACCTGCGGTCACACAACTTGACTAGTAATGTAAAGGTAAGCTTACTTTGTGCTAAGTCCAAGGTGGCACCGTTGAAGCCGACGACAATACCGCGTCTGGAGCTGTGCGCTGCTCTATTAGCTGCAACATTATGCAAAACAGTTGTCAATTGTCTGCGATGTAAGTTCAATCGCATTATTCACTGGTGTGACTCTAGCGTTGTCCTCAGTTGGTTGAATGGTAATTCTGCTAGGTTAAAAACGTTTGTAGCTAATAGGGTAGCCGAAATTAACGAACTTACTGATAGTTCGTCGTGGCGCTATGTGCCAACTGATCAGAATCCGGCTGACCTAATCTCAAGGGGCGTCAGCCCAGATCAAATTATCAACTTTAATTTGTGGTGGTCAGGTCCAAACTTTCTTATGCAGTCTGAGTCTGACTGGCCCCATTTAAACAAATTAATAAATGAAACTGATTTACCTGAAATAAAGTCCACTTCCACTGTTATCCAGGAACCTGAAAAAGAAATCCTAAGCATAGATAAGTTTTCATCATTTCTGAAATTGAGACGCATATAGATTTATACATAACATAAGACATAAATGTCCTAAAGATAAACTATTTGGTAAATTTACAGTTATTGAATTAGACTCATCATTTATGTTTATGTAGAATTGCTCAGCAAACTTCATTTGCTCTAGAGAACAATATTTTGTTAAAAAATAAAGAATTAAGTAGCAAGTCAACTCTCTTGTCACTTTCACCTTTTTTGGACGGCGACAAGGTGATAAGAGTCGGTGGTAGAATAGAATTATCTAATTACAATTATACTAAAAAACATCCCGTACTTTTGCACGCCTCTCATCCATTCACAAAATTATATTTTAAATATGAACACTTACATAATATGCACGCTGGGCCCCAACTGTTGCTAGCCTGTTTAAGAGAGACTGTGTGGCCTATAAACGGCAGACACTTGGCCCGCAGCACAGTACATGCATGCGTCAGATGTAGGCGAATACAGGGCAAAACGCTAGCTCCCATGATGGGAAACTTACCTGCCCAGCGCATCACACCTGATTTTCCATTTCGTACCGTTGGTGTTGACTTCGCTGGTCCGTTCCTTACACTAAATAGAAAGGGTCGAGGCGCACGATTAACTAAAACCTATTTGTGTTTGTTCGTATGTTTCCGCTATAAATGTGTACACTGGAAGCCGTCAGTGATTTGTCTAAAGACGCGTTCATCATGACGTTACGTAGGTTTATATCGCGAGCCAGCAGAGATATTTTGCGACAATGGCCGCAACTTTGTAGCAGCAGCCAAAGAAATAGGCAATTTTCTTAAAACTAATCATGAACCTGTAGTTGATTTTGCTACCAATGAAGGCATAAGGTTTGTGTTTTCACCCACGTATGCTCCACATTTTGGCGGCATCTGGGAAGCCGGCGTTAAATCCGCGAAATATCACTTGAAACGCGTTATGGGGAACAATCATTTAACATTTGAGGAAATATGTGCTCTTTTCTCACAAGTGGAAGCTGTGCTTAATAGTCGACCTTTATGCCAAATTTCCCCTTCCCCGAATGATTACCACTTCTTAACTCCCGGTCACTTTCTGATAGGGCGTGCCCTAAATGCATTGCCTGGTCCATCGCTCGAGCACGAGAACCAGAACAACCTTCAACGCTACATGAAGCTTGAACAAATACATCAACACTTTTGGCAGCGCTGGCAAAAGGAGTATGTAGCAGAACTACAGCAGCGCTCCAAATGGCGTAAAAAATCGGCATCCCTGCAAGTTGGAGATTTGGTTCTTCTCCAAGAGGATAACGTCCCACCACTCAGCTGGCGAATAGGACGAGTCAGACGCCTGTTCCCTGGGGCCGATGGCGTAACACGAGTCGCAAACGTGGACTACCAGAGGCTGCTTCAGAAGGCCTCTCACTCGGATCTGCCCCTTGCCTACCTCTGTACCAGATGACGACTGCAGAAGTTGAAAGGAGTCTTTCAACGGGAGGGAAGATGTCTACGCCTATGCGCCTAACAAATTGGTGATACCATAAGTTGCTCAATCGGGACATAGTGCTAATCTTCATAATGATTTTAAATTACAAAAATGTAGGTGCAAGAAGCACCTACATTTTTGTAATTTTTTAATTTTTTTACTTTATCGTACACGGCTACGTCTAGATTGGTAGAACCAAGTTTTATTGTAATTTTTGCCAAAATTGAAAGTAAAGCGGTTTTGTGAAGAAATTGAGGTTTTTTATTAAACTTCCATAATGTCCACTACGAGACAACAGGTAATTTTTAAATTAATATATATAATTTAAAAAAAATTGTAGTATGATATTTGTGATGTATTTTAAATAAATTTTGTTAAAGAGTTAGGAACAACATAGGGCGTTTGAATTATACATAATATTCTTATGTTTTACAGTGGACGATGACGATGATTTCAGCTGAGATGATGATAATTGATGTACGTACTATGTAAATAAATACCCTTTTTACTACGTTTAAAAATATTAGTTTCATTATTTTAATACTATCACACTATCGTATACAATATTTTTTTTGCATTATCATGTTTTAAATACGTTTTCATACAATCGATATTATTTCGATCGAACAAGGTTACTTCACTATTTGAGTAGCAGCCTGCATTTCGTTTACGGGCGTAATGCTTTTGTTTTTAGCCAATCATATTTTTGGGTTTGCAGTAAGGTAAATTGTAAATGTATGAGTTTGGCGACACCGGTTCTGAAACAAACATTTTCTCAAGCTACTTCCACTGTTTTTACTGTTCCGTGGTTGGCACTGTTGGCTCGCGTCGATATAAAACTTCACCGAACCCTTGAGTACTTATCCACCCCCACATATTCACACTGATTCTGCCTGATTCCGTATTTGGTCTTTTATTGCCTTCAGACCAACGCGAGTTATTTCTTTGTCACAAATGTAGGCTTCCTTTTTGGGACGATTTAAAAGATTTTTCGTCGGTGAATATTGTCGTCTCCCAATCAAAGTCCAAATATTCCCGCGCGAAATTTAACCTCGCCTCTTTATGCCGTTGCGTTAAAAACGGTTTTATAGCTGGCGTTCGGTGATGAATACCTTCGGCATGGAGTATGCGGCAAACGGTGCGTACTGATGTGCCGAACTCATCGGCAAAACGAGTTGTTGGGATGAAACCATTCGTCTCATATTCAGCTACCATATAACGTCGCCGAGGCTGATTTTAAATTACAAGAGGTGGTCCTCCGCTCCTCTCACGACTCTTCAGGCTACTTCTTCCTAAATCTCTTGACCCAGCAACTAACAGTCTCTCTCTGAAAAAAAAGTCTATATTACACATTTGCAACAAGCGATTTAGGTCTACTATATTTTGTAGGTACAAACGCTCGCAACTATGTTCACCAACCAACAACAGCGAATAGTGGAATAATTTATGTGGACTAGTAAAGTAGTTAAAATATGAGGAACATTTGAAACAAATTGAACTTATCACTTTGTTTCAAATCTACTCTCATATTGTAAGTCCTTCTACACGTGCAGCCTGTGGGTCAACTTTACTCACCGGGCTTATGTACAATGATCTGCGTGTCCATTATAATAACGCAATGAGGGTACTGTTGGGGTTGCCGTGGCGCTGTAGTGCGTCGGGGATGTTTGCGGACAACAATATTGACGGTTTTGCCGCCATTATTAGAAAAAGATGCGCCTCTCTGATGACGCGGGTCCGTAACAGTAACAACTCTATTCTCATGGTGTTCGCTGATCGCTGGGACTCCTAGATGGCACAGTTACAGCTCCATGCTAAATTTTAAGTGTTCTATAACAACTAAGCTTAGTTGATTTTATTCTAATTTAATTTAATTCAATTCAATTTATTATTGTGTTTAATTCAAAGTATTACAATTTAATTCAATTTGATGTTTAATTCAATTCAATTTCCATCCAATTTATTTTGCTTGGTTGATTTAATTGTTTTATTTGTACCTACCAATTTATTTTGCTTGGTTTATTTAATTGTTTTATTTGTACCAATTGTACCAATTTATTTTGCTTGGTTGATTTAATTGTTTTATTTGTACCTACCAATTATACCAATTTATTTTGCTTGGTTGATTCAATTGTTTTATTTGTACCTTTCAATTGTTTTGTTTGTTATTGTTGTATTATGAACCTATTAACGTTACATATTAAGCTATTTGTTACTACTAACACTATGGACTTGGTCTGAAATAAAAGTTAAATTATTATTATTATTGTAGTATTATAACTCTACTAAACAGTTTTAAGTGTTTTGTGACACTTTAAGCTGCGTTTTACAATTAAAGCTGTTAGTAGAGGATACGGTTAAGAACGACCTTCACCGGTTTATTTAATGGATGAAATTATTATATTAAATAATATAACGCGGGTGGGTTGCCTGAGCAAGTCCTGGCCAAAAATTTTTTTATTTTTTTATTAATGCAAATTAATACTAACCGAAAGAGTGAAGTCTTTAGAACATTAAAAAGGTTGGATTGCCTATTTGTTTCCTGGCACAACTATGGGTTGCCAGGTATAAACCTCCTCCTCCTCCCAATCCTCTGTGGGTAGTCAATTGGTAAACACTTACATTTTGTCGTTCCGTAAATAAAAAAGTATTAATTTAATATTGTTAGAACATTGCGTATAATACAAACACTGCGTGTAAACTAAAGCCCAGTGAATGGGGCATAAGTGATATCGTTTGCATAGTGTCCAGTGACTGTACTTTAACAAAAGCGTAAATTGAACAGTTGAAGAAAAGTGACTGCAAAATCCAGTTTGTGCAAAAGTGGGTGTTTCAGAAAAACTTTGTCAACGTAATTATCAACAAGCTACTGAGTATTGGCAGAGCAAATCTACATCTAATCTTATATTTCGAGTTGACTTATCACAGCGTCTGTGGCCGAGTCGGTTGAGCAGCGTCGTAACGTAGTACGAAGGGGAGATTTCGAGTTCGAACCCCAGCGAAGGATTCACTTTTTGTATTTTTGCTTGGATTTTTGTTTTGTTGTTTTTTTATTTTTTTGCTGCAATGATTTGCGGTTGTTGTAACGCTACTATTCTCGTTACGCAGTTATGCTGTTTAAGCAAATGTGCTCTTCAATACCATTTGGAGTGTGTGAAATACGATGAAGCGTCAACACCTAGAACCAAATGGACTTGTCCATTTTGTGTTTCTAGCAGACCTAAACTGGACAACACTAACACACCAGTCCACGCTAAGAGCCACGCTGCACATACTGATCAGACAGCTCCTGAACCGGTTCCAATGTTTTCCCCTAAATTGGGATCACTTGTTAGTCAGAGACTTACGCCAGCAGAGAGATCACCACCAGTTTCGCCTCAAGTGGCTCATGGTAGCACTGGAGTTAACTTGCAAGACACAATACTTGCAGAGATTCGCAAGTTGCGCCAGGAAATGAACGAGAAGTTTGATAGCCAGCAGGCCTCTCTATCAACATTTCAAAACACTCTAGCTACGGACCAAAAGGATGTAAACGACCTTACCCTGAGATTTTCTTCAATGTACGAAGACCTGGAGGAGTATAAGAGGACTGTTTCTTTCCTTTCTGATGCTTTTGATGAGCAAGTTAAATTAAATGCTAAAAAAAATAACTGTAATGTCGAACTTCTCAAGAATAACGCCCTGTTGAATGCTCAAGTAAGGGAATTAGATACTAAATTCCAGCAAATGGATCAGTTGGCTCGTGAGAGCAATATTGAGATACAGTGTGTTCCTGAGCACAAAACCGAAAATTTGTTAACGATCGTACAACAGTTAGGCAGAGTGGTGGGAAATGAACTTCGCGATACCGAAATCCAGTCATTTCATAGAGTTGCCAAACTAAATACAGAAACCAATCGACCACGTAGCATAGTCGTCAAGCTGGTCAGTCCTCGCGTTCGTGATAATTTACTTGCTGCAGTGAGGAACTTTAACAAGAAGAATGAGTCAGAGAAGTTGAACAGCACCCATATTGGCATTGGTGGAGAAAAACAGCCAATTTTCGTAACGGAAAATCTGACTATGGCTAATAAAAAACTGCATGCAGCCACAAGAATTGCTGCTAAAGAAAGAAAATATAACTTTGTATGGGTTCGGAATGGTCGCATATTTGTGAGAAAAGATGTAACAACCAAATCTCTGCTAGTTAAAAACTTGGAGTGTTTAGCATCTTTGTAACTATATATTTGCCATATTTTGCACGCCAAATAATGTTTTAAAATTTAAAATTCACTTTTAGAATTTATTATCAAAATGTAAGAGGTTTACGTACCAAAACAGAGGCTTTTTACACTGCTGCTTTGAATTCCAATTATGATATAATAATTGGTACTGAAAGTTGGCTTAATGATACGGTGTTTAACCATGAAATTTTGGATAACCGTTACAGAGTATTTAGGCGCGATAGGTCATCTACGGTGTCCTCGACTGCAAAAAAGGATGGTGGCGGTGTGTTTGTTGCAACTCTAGACAAGTATGAGGTCTCACGGAGATTGAATTGGGAGTCCCATTGTGAGGAATTGTGGATTACAATCAAGTGTGAGAGTGGTCTATACATTAATATTTGCTCTGTTTATATCCCTCCCCCAATTAAACAAGATTACATCGATAAATTGTTTGAAAACTTTACAGAAGTAATCAACAAAAAGAGTAAAATTAATTCCATCAACTTACTGATTGGTGATTTTAATATGGGTAGCATTGCTTGGGAATATAATGTGGATTCAGCTCTTTTAATCCCTAAAAGATCAAGTAGTAGTCAGGAAAATATGTTAATCGACATGCTAGCATTTAATGATCTTCACCAGTGCAACACTACAGTCAACGCTTCAAATCGAATTTTAGATTTAGTTCTTAGTAGTAGCAAAAATACAGTGCTAGTAACTCAGGCCCCATGTCCATTTATACCGATTGATCCTCATCATCCAGCGTTAGAAATATTCTTTAGAACTAATCATATCAAGCCTCTAATGCAAAATAAAGTTCCATATTTAAACTTCTATCTCTGTAACTACGACGCGATCAACGAGAAACTTGCGAAAATTCCTTGGTCTGATGAATTAAATTCTGCAACCAATGTTAACGAAATGTTGCAGAAGTTCTATGACATTCTCATGCCAATTATAAACCAGCATACTCCGATTACAAAACCACGAGATGAACGCTATCCGGTCTGGTATACCCGAGCTATACTAAAAGTAATTAAAGAGACAGCCAAATATCATAAGCTATATAAAAAATACGGTAATCCTAGAGATAAAATTGCTTTTGAATGCCTAAGGACGCGTTGCAGTAATATGATCCGAGATTGCTATGCGAATTTTAAAAAGAATGTAATAGAACACCTGCGCATAAATCCGAAATATGTATGGAGTTACTTAAAAAATAAAAGGTTATGTGATAATCACATACCTAATAAAATGACTCTTAAAGACGATAAGTTTGCTCGGGGTGGTCAGGAAATTTGCAATCTGTTTTCCGATCATTTTCAGTCCATATATGTACAAAATAGTAATAATACACGCTCTTCGACGTCAGTTGACCAAACTTTCTTTAATAATAATACTTTCAGTCACTGCAAACTTGAGGTAAAAGAAGTTTTTGATACCTTGTCTTCCCTTGACTGTGATAAGGGTCCAGGGCCTGATTCAATCCCTCCTCTTTTTCTTAGAAAGTGTGTAGCAAACCTGGCAGATCCTCCGACATCAATTTTCAACTGCTCTTTATCACAGGGCTATTTCCCTGATCAGTGGAAAGTAGCGCACATCACGCCAATTTTTAAATCTGGAAGTGTTGATGATGTTGCAAACTACAGACCAGTGTCAATACTTTCCACGTGTGGTAAAATCAATAAATGAGTCGCTTATCCAGAAAAAAATGTTTTCACACATTCAACATATGCTAGATGATAACCAGCACGGTTTTCGTCCCAAAAAATCGACTCAGACCAATCTGATTGAGTATGTTTCTTATATATCATCAGCATTAGACGAAAGTAATGAAGTTCATGCAATATACACCGACTTTAAAAAGGCTTTTGATTTAGTAGATCACGACTTGCTTATCACTAAATTGGAAGGTATGGGTGTTCATGGATTACTGCTTCGCTGGTGTGAGTCGTACTTAAGAAATCGCTCACAACTGGTGTGTCTTAAAGGTTTTAAATCCAAACTGTGTTGCATATCATCAGGGGTCCCTCAAGGATCACACTTGGGGCCATTATTTTTCTTAGTTTTTATAAACGATCTGGGTAGTCATATTAACTCTGAATATAAACTTTTTGCCGATGATTTAAAACTATATCGAACTATATATAACGATTCCGACATTGTTCAGCTTCAGGAAGATTTAAATAGCGTATTTAATTGGTGTGTACAAAATAATATGTTTTTGAATCAAAATAAATGTTATTTCATTAAATTTAGTCGGAAAAAAAGACGTGTCAAGCTTGTTACGCGATTAATAACAGCCCGCTCCAAGAAGTTAATACTATTCGAGACCTTGGTATTTTAATTGACAGTAGTTTACATTTTAGGAGTCATTATGACCAAATTATTAGTAGGGCGGCGAAATTGTCAGGCTTCATCGTCAGGGAAATGAAAATTTTTAGAGAACCCGCCCTGACTATTTCCATTTACAATAGCGTTATTCGTAGTATTCTTGAATATTGCAGTACGGTATGTACACTCAGATCGGATCGAGCGCGTTCAAAAAAGGTTTCTGTATCATCTATGCTACTCAGATAATAGATGTCGTAGTCTGAACTCCTATGACTCTAGAATGAGTCGCATCACAATCACAATAAAATTACATCTTTAAGCGCACGTAGGAAATATTTGGATTTTATGTTATTGTTTAAATTACTAAATGGTCTAGTAGATTCTGCTGAGATATTAGAGAAAGTAAAAATTAGCATCCCTCGTAGTGGTAGCCGCTTAATAAATCGAAGAACATTCGTCCTTCCTCACAGTCGAACTAATATAGGCAACTCTTCTCCCATAAGCCGCATGCTTTCTTTTGCCTATTCTATTCGTAGTGATGTAGATGTCTTTGCTGGTTCTGTAGCCTCAATAAAAATTAAACTCAAAAACTTAATGTTGTGATATTTTTAGATTTGTTTATAATTTAAGTTTTTTTTTTTCTCACCTCAAATTATCAATTTGTAAGTTTTTATTAATAGCACATAAGTAGTTTATTTTACGTGTCCATGTTAGATTCATATCTAGTAGGTGTCAATCAGACATATTATGTTGTAATGTATTTTTTTGTATGCGTGATTGTACATCAGTTTTGTGAATTACAATAAAAAAAAAAGTGTAAGGTGTTTTTTTTTATATACAACAAATTCTATATCGAAATAAACGCTGTTTCATTAACACGAATACGATGTTATGGTGTTGTCTGCAAAAAAATCTGGTATGGAAAACGGTTGCGCATTTTTCTAAAAATAAAATAAATTTTCAATTTTTAATTAATAATTAATAATAGTAAACGTGTTGCGCCGACCCCAAATAAAATGGGACAAGGGCAGGAAGAAGAAGAAGAATTAATAATAGTCTGGCCAAGAATTTCTTAGTCAACCCACCCGCGTTATATTATTTGATACACTAAATTTATAATAAAATACGTTCCATCCATTAAACAGACCGGTGAAGGTCGATCTTAATCGGATCTTGACTATGTACAAAGGCATTGTAGGTCACGACTAACTTTATACAGCTCTAAATGTTATAATATTGTAACAGAATACTTATTGCTGTATATTAGTGTATATGAACGTAATTATTCCTCTTATTCGTTTAGTGTAATTGTACACTATTATTACATTGATATACAATATTATGAATATATATATGACCGCTATAATACAGTGTTATGCTGTATTACTGATGGACTCACTCGGATTGTGTTTATTGTGGACATCAATAAAGGGGGAAAAAGACCAGTCAAGTGCGAGTTGTACTCGTACACTAAGAATTCCATAAAAAGTTACTTGAGCAAATTTTTGGATTTTTTTTTTTGTAGACTACCTCCTGTTTTTTATTACAGTACCTTAATCTACTATAACTTAACCTTATCTATAGAAGCCCTGAAACAGGTATGGTGAGGTATAAGTTAGGACTATCCCTATATCACACCGTGTCCGTGCTTTTGGCCTTCAAATAAAAAAAAGAAGAAATTCAAATATCTCGAAAACGGTGCGTTCTAGGTAAAAAATAACAAAAAAATGTATCCCCCTTATAGATCCCCCCGTTCTAGAACTAATATATATAAAAATGTTGAATTAAAAAAAAAACTACCTACTTGTTAACTTTTTTTCCAATTTCTCATGGTTTTCGATCAGAGGGACACAGTTCTGAGGGAGTATCTGTAGAGTTATTAACTCTACAGATACTCGCTCCGTACACGCTCCGTTACACACCGATATATAGAACGTGTACAGCTTGTGTACAAATGGGCCTTTACGCAGCAGTTATGCAGTGGTTATGTAGCTACTATACATCATCTATTCGCCACTGACATATAATCCTGTATAATTCGGGCCTTTTTTGCAGTTACATCAACTATATAAGCGCTTATACAGGTTTTCTACAGTTTAGTGTACAGCTTAGAGTGTACAGCTGAAGCTTTATGCAGTTGAGATACAGCTTGGGTTAAGTATAGGCCTCTAGCTACTTAACTTTTGATGAAGATATCTCTTTTTGTTTCAGGAATTTTCTCATCGTTCAGAACCTCGATGGGGCTCGATGCGTCTTGGCCTCAATAAGATGGAAAAATTAGCAGATAAAGACCTGGTAAGAGACAATTTTTAACCGACTTCAAAAAGGAGGAGGTTCTATGTTCAGCTGAATGTATGTTTTTTTTTTGTCATAATAGACCGGTGCTGGAAAGAGTTGAAAGTTGTGCAAAATATAAGGACCACATTCTGTCAATAATTTTGGAAAGCATGCAGATTATTCTGAATAGGGGGAGGTTTATTGGTCCGTTTTTTTTACATTCCACTCCTGAGGTTAAAAAAAATGTCTCAACAAATGCTTTCGAATTATTTAATTTATTGTTTTCGAAACTATATCCAACTATACCTAGTCTGTCTATAAAGTCAAATGACTTGGGACATTTTGAAGGAAATAAAAAATCTGTTGTTGGCAACAAGAATTTTAGTTGTCATTCACTTGTTTCTTGAGGTGATTAAATAGTTCAGATTCCTGCCAGAACCAAGAGTGGCTTTAATTATTTAAAACGCATTGCTCAGCGAAGGTTCCAAAATCGGAATATGTACCAAGATCTAGCGAATTCTAGAATGAGTCAACTAGGCGGAACTTATCTCTTTTATTATACTCAAAAAGGTTGATAAGGGAATTTGTGCCTTCAAAATTTATCAATAAAGTCGAAATTCACATGAAATGATTCATGTGAATTTGAAATGATTAATTTATTGTACATAATTTTAATAATAATGCTTTATTGCTCCGCGATGCGACAGCATCGTTCTAGAGTTGACCTTGAAAGGTCCATTGCGGACCCGTGGCACCCTTGGATGATACTCCTGAGGGTGTCACGGGAACTGAATTCGGACGCGTGGCACCCCTCAAATTCTCAACTTTGTATCAGTGGTATCTTGGAAACTATTTCCTAGTTCCCATGGATCCACCAATCAAATAGTGATGGGACAGATGGTCAACCGGTCAATATTGGATTATAAAAATTAAACTGGTTGTATACAACCAGTTCAGCGAGACGCGTTCAAGCCAGTTCAGTATAGAACGACCCATTTTGTATACAAAATGGGTCGCAACTAACTCGCTTTGAACTCACCCAATCCAAGTGTGGTAAGCGCTGTATTCCCTGCGCGAAAGGAACATCCTTCCCTGCCCATTGCTCCACCACTTTGGTGTCCGACGCGGACCTCGACGGCGACGACGACGATAATGTTCCAGAGGTGACCAAGGTTGAAATGACAGCGGTACAAAAGCTAAACGCCAAAATACCACCCCAGGACCCGACGGCTTGCCTGGGTAAGCGTGGGTCCTGGCCATGGGAGCTCTCCGACCTCGACTAGAGGGCTCTTTAGCGCCTGTATGAAAAAGCGATAGAAGGTGAGACGCCCAGCGGGCCCTCTGTCCCCATACCGGCCGGTCGTGCTACTCAACGAGAATGGCAAACTCTTTGAACGTGTAACTGCAGGCTGCTTCATCGTGTAGCTGGTACGTGTGGGGCCGGATCTTGCGGATAGTCAGTTCAAACTCATGCAGTGGTCGGGAGTGCACTGCACTTATTTACCTGGGTGTGCCACGGGTCTAAATTCTAGTTCCCGTGGCACCCCCGGGGGTACCTTTCAAGGGAGCCACGGGTCCGGAATGGATCTCTTGAGCTTAAAAAGGAGAGCCGTGGGATGATTCTGCAGTCTCCAGACGATGCGTGCACATATCGGCAGCTCAATAAACGGGTCTCGATGTCCTGAAACGCGATCTTCGTTACTTTAACACCAGAAAAAGACGCGCTTGAGCGCAATAAGAGCTCCAAGGAGTTTGTAAGTGATCTGTCTATTGGGCAGAGCCAGCTCACGAAATTGTAAACTGAAGATAGCAGAGCCATATCCGTCAAATCGGCATTCCTGGGAGCGATCGAGGCTTTTTCTGGACAGTTTTACACGTCAATCGCCAAACCCACAGCGAATCTGGCAAACAACCTAAGAGCTAGATTGACCCGACACTATACCGAAGATATCCCGGACGTCAGTCTGTACGAGATTAGGATAGCTCTGACAAAAAGAGGCCAGGAGATGACGGAAATACGGTCGAACTACTATAGGTGGGAGGGAAACCGATCCTAAACGCCCTTCAGAAGCTGTTTGATCCATTATACCCGAGGGAAAAAACGCCACAGGCATGAAGCGGAAGTGTGTGAGGCGTTATTTAAACGATTTCCATTCTAGCACACAAATCAATAAAATTTAAATGTTACCACATAAAAACTTGAAAATTTTATGCTAGGCTTTTGTTGAAACCTAACAGGACGATAGTTATCGACCAAAGCCTCAGCACCGTTTTTATGTATTGCAACCACTTTTTCCTGCTTTCATTGTTTGTGAAAAATGCCGACGTTAAGTGATTTGTTGGGACGATCAGTGGCAACAATCTCTTGCGTTAGGCCTTAGTACGGGCCATGGTCCGAAGCGAGGAGGAGTGGCTAGCGGTGGGATCCGGATCCTAATTCCCGGCCACCGTAGGCGCGGGCTTGCGGATGGTGAACAATTCATAGCTCGCCGTCCGACCGTCCGATAACCACCCGGATCCCAAGTCGTCGACGGCACGTACGGTTCCACGCGTGCCTCAAGGTAACAATAAACAATAATAAACTCAAAAGAAAGTTCGAGGAGCTTCTGCGTGTGCGCTGGGCGCGAGGGGCGTTACACGAGGACCACGGGTCCGCGGGGCGATCGGTAGTGCGATTGATGCAACAGGTTAGCGCATACATGTCACACCCTCCTCGTCCGCGACACCTTCGAAACTATCTTTGCGCGTTTTCTTCATTTCCTCCCCTACAATCTGGTCATTCGAGCCGCATCTGCTGGATGTTTCATACTCCGCCGAAACCGCGAGCTATGGTGAATACACGGAGCACAGCGAAGAAAAATAAAGAACTTTATGAAATGTCCAAGGGCGCTGAAGGCTTGGAAACTGCTGTTGAAGATGATTCCAGGCAACCAAACACTACGAGTGACCGTGACGAACAAAAAAAGGACCTAAAACGAGTCGAAAAACCTATATTTCCAGCCGTACAAAGTGTAAAAATGAAAACGACTTCCAGCATGGCTGCGTTACAACCACATTCAAAGTCGGAAAAAATTTCAAAGTCGAAGTCCCAGTCAAAGTCCACATCGTCATCAGTGTTAGCTAGGAAAAAAAAACCGGCCAAGAGCATGTCGGGCCACGCTCAGTGTAGGGTTCCGTAGTTTCCCGTCCGTCACAAATTCACAATAAGTTTACCCATTAATGAGGTTAGAAAAATGCCTGGATATACGATTATACTACAAACTTAGTCCAGAAATTATTTTGTAGAACCCTTTTGTCTTTTTTGTACAAAAACTATTATTTCCATCAAGTTCAAAATAATTTTCCTAGAAAGTCCTTCGTTCCTTCCTTCCTTCCTTCCTGAATAAGAGACGCTAAAGGGAGAAGCTGCTAACTACGGCACTACATGGATATTCTCCTTACCTGCCAGCCCACATTGGGGTGGGGCATGGGAACGCCTAATACGTTGTGTGAAAATTTCACTAATGGTCGTGCTAAAGGAACGAGCACCCCGCGACGAGGTGCTAAATACCCTGCTGGCAGAGGTGAAACATATAGTCAACAGCCGTCCACTGACCCACGTAAGCATAGAACCGCACTCCGCTTAGTCATTGACCCCAAATCATTTTCTTCTTGGCACTTCATCTAACCTACCTACGATCGGTACATACGATGAGTCGGACACATAACTACGAAAGCAATGGTACATCTCCCAAAGACTCGCAGATTTGTTTTGGAAGCGTTGGGTGAGGGAGGTATTACCAGATATGCGACCAAGAACCAAATGGTATCAAGAACAAAGGCCCTTAAAAGTGGGTGACCTTGTACTAATCGTCGATCCTGATTCTCCGCGTAATATTTAGCCGCGCGGTCGCGTGCAGGCAGTAATGGCAGGGAGAGATGGACGCATACGTGTCCTTGATATAAAAACCAAGAATGGTATTTTGCGTCGGTAAGCGGCACGCATCGCTTGAATCCTGACAGAAGAAAAAAAATAATTGTGGTAGGTTGTTCAGTTTCTTCTACTGAGCAACCTTTAAAGTTTGAGGAGGGCTGTCCCTTACACCTTGTATACTTAGACCCACACCTAAATATATATTTCCTTTTACCAGGGAGTTCTAGTATTTGGACGTCCCAACAAAATTTTACATCTCGTTTCTAAGAGCGGGACGAGACAGTGGTAGTTTATGCTTTAGAATTAAAAAAGCTGTCATCATTGGTCGTCAAGCTGTAAATACAAATGTCTGCATTGTATGAAACCGACACACAATGGTTTTTATTGCTTCATTTTTAGGGTTCCGTAGTCAACTAGGAACCCTTATAGTTTCGCCATGTCTGTCTGTCCGTCTGTCCGTCTGTCTGTCTGTCTGTCTGTCCGTCCTCGCTTAATCTCTGTGACCGTTAGCACTAGAAAGCTGAAATTTGGTACCAATATGTATATCAATCACGCCGACAAAGTGGTAAAATAATAATTGGAAAAAAATGTTTTATTAGGGTAGCCCCCCCCCCTATATGTAAAGTGGGAAGTGATTTTTTTTTTAATTTCAACCCTAACGTGTGATATATCGTTGGATAGGTATTTAAAAATGAATAGGGATTTACTAAAATCATTTTTTGATAATGTCAATAATTTCGGAAATAATCGCTCCAAAAGTAAAAAACAATGTGTCCCCCCTCTAACTTTTGAACCATAAGATTACCATTAAAAATCTGAAAAGTAGAACTTTATAAGGACTTTCTAGGAAAAATATTTTGAACTCGATGGAAAGAACAGTTTTTGTACAAAAAGACAAAAAGGTTCTACAAAATAATTTCTGGACTAAGTTTGTTGTATAGTCGTATAGGCATGCATTTTTTTAAACTCATAAGTGGGTACACTTATTGTGACGGATGGAAAACTACGGAACCCTACACTGAGCGTGGCCCGACACGCTCTTGGCCGGTTTTTTAAAATATCCGCTCGAAAATAGTACACGAAGAGGACTTGGGTATGTTTTAACAATTATCTATTATTACTTTTCAAATCGAAGTCATTATTCCTTTTATTGAAGTTGTAATAATGTGTCAGCAAAAATATCAGCTTGAGTGTGTCTATATTTTCGTTTGGATTATCACCAAATCAAGACAAAAAAAAAAATGACATAGCTTTAGCTAGTCTTTCAATTCTTAAGCTTAAGTTATAATTTATTTTATGAGTATTTGCATAAATCAAATTACAGACAGGAAGTACAAAACTTGACCATAATTAGTTGCATTTTAAAACGAAATTATTTTGTACGTTTTTTAAGAATATTTTCGGTTTTTTGATCAATATTGGTTGCAGCCTCATTATTTATGAAATGGAAAAAACAGGCAACATTCGTATTGTCAAATCGTAGTCTTTAATTAAAAAAACAATCTTTAGTGCCTCGTTAGCTAGGCTCAGATGTTCCGTAGCGAAAATTGCAGATTTTGTGCTTGAGAGCACAAAATCTGCAATTTCTCGAGATTTTCATTAATTTTAATTAATTACTTCCCGTAATTAATTAATTAATTGATTAAATTTTCAATTATTGGTTTTGATATGTTAAAGTTAATTAATAATAAAATGTTTTTAGGAAACTGAATACTTAACTAGTGAAAAGTCAAGTGCTGAGGATAGTACAAGAAGAAGTATGCGGGCAAAGGTCAGTATACATATTGTTGTTACTGGTTATAACAGACATTTAAGTCTGTAGTCTAGTGAAAATTCACCCGCGGCAAATTATTAGCGCATCTTTATATGGTTTTTTTGAAAAAAATAATGAAATAACATAAAATATTATTATACCACATATTTAACCACAATATGAATACCTAGTAGCTAGCTATATTTTTTTTCGTTGTTAAATTGTCGTAATGTTGGTGATTACCGCTGAGGCGGTATTTAGATCCGAGCCGAAGACGAAGATCTTAAGAGAGCCGAGGACGGTAATCGCTAATAGGTATTCACGTGTATCGCACGACGTTTTTCGATTTTTTTTTTTACTATTGATAGGCTTGCTTTTGACCACCATCTCACCTGATGGTAAGCGATGATGTGGTCGACGATGAAGCACGCTTGCCTAGAAGAAACCTATTCACTCTCATATTTAAAGTTTAAAAAAAAAAAAAAAAAAATAATTAAAAAAACTACTTCACTCTCGATCCCTAAGTTGTAGCTATCAGGAAACACAGATTCCAGCTGAAAATTCCACTCCTTGGCTGTACGCACAATAAATGTGTTCCCAAAACGCTTTGTGCGTGTGGGTGGGATATCTACCATGTACCGGTGGCGCAACGCTGTACGTTGTGTGGTCCGATGATGAAACGGACTTGGCAGAATTAGATTGTGCAATTCCAGTACACACTCCCCGAAATGTAAACGATAGAAAATCGACAGATGTTGGTGATTACCGCTGAGGCGGTATTTAGATCCGAGCCGAAGACGAAGATCTTAAGAGAGCCGAGGACGGTAATCGCTAATATTCACGTGTATCGCACGACGTTTTTCGATTTTTTTTTTTACTATTGATAGGCTTGCTTTTGACCACCATCTCACCTGATGGTAAGCGATGATGTGGTCGACGATGAAGCACGCTTGCCTAGAAGAAACCTATTCACTCTCATATTTAAAGTTTGAAAAAAATAAAAATTAATTAATTAAAAAAACTACTTCACTCTCGATCCCTAAGTTGTAGCTATCAGGAAACACAGATTCCAGCTGAAAATTCCACTCCTTGGCTGTACGCACAATAAATGTGTTCCCAAAACGCTTTGTGCGTGTGGGTGGGATATCTACCATGTACCGGTGGCGCAACGCTGTACGTTGTGTGGTCCGATGATGAAACGGACTTGGCAGAATTAGATTGTGCAATTCCAGTACACACTCCCCGAAATGTAAACGATAGAAAATCGACAGACTAGCAACTCGGCGGCAACGCTCAAGGCTTTGGAGCTTCGACTCTACAAGTGCATCATTGCCGATGATTCCCTTAGCTCTCCTCTCAATCGACTCCAGCACATCAAGGTGGTATTTGGCAGATCCAGCCCAAAGATAAGAACAGTACTCCATACACGATTTTCGATTTTACACCTTGTGTTACAATATAGCAATTTTATTACGGATCCCTAATTTTGAAACATAAAAAACATAGCCTATAGCCTTTCTCGATAAATGGACTACCCAACACTGAAAGAATCATTCAAATCGGACCAGTAGTTCCAGAGATTAGCGCGTTCAAACAAACAAACAAACAAACTCTTCAGCTTTATAATATTATAATAAACTAGCTGTGCCCCGCGGTTTCACCCGCGTTTTTCTCGTTTCCGTGGAAATACCGAGATAAAATATTGCCTATAATTGCCTCCCTCAATAAATGGACTATTGAATATTTAAACAGTTTTCATATCAGATCAGTATTTCCCAAAATTACCGCGTTCATATATGTATTTATTATACTCTTCAAAGATCTTATACAATCATCAACAAATATATTTCAAAGAGATTATTACAGGATTTTATGTTGATAAAAAACTCTATGGCCCATAACTCATTAATAGGTACCAACTCTTAACATCTTACACACGTGATAACTTTTAAACGAAATATCCGATTGAGATGAAACAAAAAGTATTTTACTTCTACATAAATACTCTTGATAACATAATGCTTAATTTCGATAAAGATTAATATTACGATACATATTTAACGTAGTTTTTTTTTCTTCAGACGATTTAATAATTATTTTGAACACAAAATCGGTTATTGTGATTGAACCATGATAGCTAGATATATGTTCTCGCGGACTTTTTTGTAGGTCTTAATGAGATCTACAAACCCGTAGTACATCATTTTGTTCTATTGTTAATAGTTTTTGCAGCGCACGCAAAAATAGGTTTTCGATTTTACACCTTGTGTTACAAAATAGCAATTTTATTACGGATCCCTAATTTTGAAAAAATAAAACATAGCCTATAGCCTTCCTCGATAAATGGACTACCCAACACTGAAAGAATCATTCAAATTGGACCAGTAGTTCCAGAGATTAGCGCGTTCAAACAAACAAACAAACAAACAAACAAACAAACTCTTCAGCTTTATAATATTATAATGAGATCTACAAACCCGTAGTACATCATTTTGTTCTATTGTTAATAGTTTTTGCAGCGCACGCAAAAATAGGTTTTCGATTTTACACCTTGTGTTACAAAATAGCAATTTTATTACGGATCCCTAATTTTGAAAAAATAAAACATAGCCTATAGCCTTCCTCGATAAATGGACTACCCAACACTGAAAGAATCATTCAAATTGGACCAGTAGTTCCAGAGATTAGCGCGTTCAAACAAACAAACAAACAAACAAACAAACAAACTCTTCAGCTTTATAATATTATAATAGTATAGATAGTAAAAAAATATAACCGACTTCACAAAAAAAACACTAAAACGGTCAAAATAATTTTAATTTCGGAAGTCGGTGTTAAATAAGGAACAAACAATAACGAAAAACACCGACTTCCGAAATTAAAATTATTTAGTCATCCATAAAGATTTTTATACCGCAGAAGTGACACAGGTTTTTGCCTACTTCATTACACTAAAAATCTATTTCAAAATTTTTATCAATAGTCCTCGTTAGTATAAATTCAGAAAACTACGTCTACTATTTTAATAAATAAGTGAATTCGAAATCGTGTAAAATAATGAAACCATTTATTGTAATCATTATTCCTAAAAGACAGCTGTCTTTAGTGAATGATGGTCAGGACTGCGCTGCTAATATTTAGTAACAAAATAATCAACAACTATACCTAACTATAGCATATAATCAGCTTTTTAATGTTTCCACTGCTAGGACTCAAGCCTTCTCTCTAGGAGAGGAAATGGGCCGTAAACCACCACGCTGGCCCAGTGCGGGTTGGTGAATGTCGCATGTCTTCGAAATATTTTTCTCACGATGTTTTCCTTCACCGTTTTGAGAGCAACTGGTGATGAAATAAATTACATAAAAAACTAAAACTTTTTTAAATATTTTTAATAAAAACTGTGTATTTCGTGGTTGTACGATCTTTTTATCTCAAAATTTCTTTGGAATACATTTTTTTTTGGAATTGTTTTGTCGTTCGGTCACACCTTTTTCACACCTGGCAGCCCTATTGTAAAGATTTTTGAAATGACGTTATTTTTTTCGGAAGTAGAAATTGTTAATCATTTAATATCATTTTTATAATATTTTTAACCAGGTTAAAAAAGGTGTTCAAAATTCAGTATATTGTAGGTACACATAAATAAGACATCATTTTTGGTATTAATATACTTTTTTTTTTATGGTGGGAAAAATCATGCATTGACATCCCCCGCCCTTGGGCGGAGCGGGAGATAGTGTCAGACTCTTACTGACTAAAAGACCCACCCCCTTCCTTCTAGCCTTCATACCGGGGCTCGAGCGCCCTTTCGGATAACCCTGGCCCCAGTAGACTTCGCCCCGGCTGGGTCCCTGCTGTTGCTGACAACTCCTTGAGGCGCGCGGGAACAGTGCTCGCCGTCGACGACTTGGGCTTGGTCCGGACAGTTACCGGACGGCCGGACAGCGAGCTACCCATTGCTCACTGTCCGCAAGCCCGCGCCTACGGTGGCCGGAAATCGGGATCAGAATCCCGGCGGCGGCGGCGGCGACGGCGATAACGCCGTTGCCTGATGCGTTCGGCCTCCTCCTTTGCGAGCATTACTGTTTCGCAGAAGTCGGCGACCGCCTGCCACTCCTCCTTGCTCCGGACCATGGCCTCAACCAAGGCCCGGCGCGAGAGGTCTCCGCCGCCGATCGCCCCCATGAGGGCACGGCGATGCTCCGCCCAAGCAGGGCACACCTCGACTGTGTGCTCCACCGTGTCCTCCGCGAATTCCGCACAGTGATGACACCCGGGCGTCACTTCCGCACGAATCCGGTGCAGGAAACTCCCGAACGAACCATGTCCGGTGAGGACCTGCGTCATGCGGAAGGTAAGGACGCCGTGAGGTCTTTCCAGCCACGCCTCAAAGAGGAGACTTACCGCCATGATTGTGGCGTGCCCAGCACCGGGTTGCGATAGTCGTTGACGCCATTTCACCATGAGATCCCGCCGGAGCTCTGTCCGCCATACCGTGACCTGTCGCGGCAGCGGACTTTCACCCCGGCGTTGCATCTCCACGCGCATATCGTGCATGTGTGCAAGGACTGTTGCCTCCAGATCCCACGGTGGTAGGCCAGCCAGAAGGCTCACCGCTTCGCGGGAGACCGTGCAGTATCCCCGCACCATTCTTATTGCCATGACCCTCTGGCAGGCGTTCAGCATGGACGCCGGTTGCTTTTTCAGCGACGGCGCCCATATCGGCGCCCCGTAGAGGGCCATGGACCGAACGATCCCCGCGTAGAGCCTCCGGCAGGAGGCATCTGGACCCCCAAGGTTGGGCAGGAGCCGCTTGAGCGCAGCTCCAGCCCGGTTGAGTTTGGGAGCCAGACGTCGGAAATGCTCCACGAAATTCCACCGGCTGTCGAGGACGAGTCCCAGGTACTTCATCGTCGACCCGACACCGATGTGAACTCCTCCTACCGTTAGTTGGGAACTCAATGGCGGCGCGTTCCGAGGGCGGCGGCCGTGAAAACACATAGCCTCGGATTTGTGAAGCGCCACCTCGAGTCCCAACTCCTGGATCCTATCAACGACCATCGCAACCCCGTGTGTCGCTAGAGCGACCGCCGCCTGGTACGACTCTCCCTGCGCTAGAACCAGCGTGTCGTCTGCGTAGCAAACCACGCTGACCCCGTCAGGGAAGTCGCCGCGCAGCACGTAGTCGTACCCGATGTTCCACAAGGGTGGCCCTAGTACCGACCCCTGCGGAACACCGCACGACATCTCTCGACGTTTCCAGTCTCCCTGGTGACCGGGGTAGACTATAAATCTCTCCGACAGTATTAATATACTTGGGGACGCAATATGGTACGCCGGATGGGCATGATTCTTTCACTTCCTACTTTTTAATGGGCTGAGGACCGACAAAAACACTATCTTGCCTGTTAGGTAGGTATTTTTACGGTAGTTAAATTTTTTAAATCAACTTATTTGCATCAATCAAATTGATTCGGCTAACAACGTATTTACAAATGATTATTTTTGTACTTACTAATAAAATAAAAAAATACCTAAGCAGGTACATATATTATGCATGTTACGTGGAGGTGTTGTCCAAGCAGACTGCAGTTGACTCGACAACTCGACGTTGCTGATTTTCTTTTAATTTCGTAGCACAAACACATGCGTTTTTAAAGTGTCGAAAGCACTAATCACTAGTGATCACTAGTGATTTTCACGTAACGTACTTGCCGACCGTAGTGAGGAAACCAAACCGTCGACCAGCAGCATCCCGCGTGCTGGCTCGTGGCTCTCGCTCGAAGTATTCCAGGATATTTTCCTGCAAGGCGACAGGCAGGCCTTCGTTGCTGCGACCGTCAGCATGCCGGGGAACGCCGAATCGTCGAAACTCGCGGAGTCGTTGCGTAGCAGCCAGCATTACCCTTTGAGACGGACGTTACGCTGTTTCCACTGATAGCATACAAGCGGACTATCTCTACCAACTGACTTCATCACTAGATACCGCAACCGTTAACCGAAGGCGAATATTGCAAGCGCGTGTATGCACACGGCGACATCAATTACACTAAACTTGATAGATTGGTCGATGGCCGCAGGGGCGTGGCTAGGGTGTGCCGTGCGGCAGATGATTGGTGCTTTATGAAACTATAGTTGCGTGTATGTATGTGAAAACGCGATTTAAATAATGGTGCGTTTGTGTGTGTGAAAGCGCGGTTATAAGGGAGGTATCAGACTGACTACATTTTAAAAAAGGTAGTTCACACATACAGATTTCCATAAATAAGAAAAACATGTAAAAAAATATCCTACTCATTTTATTATTGATTCCGGTCGAGAATCACTAACATAATTACCTCCTGAAACCACGTTTTTGCACCTTTAAAACTGCACCTTGTTTATACCCGTTAACAAAAATGCAGTGCAAGCAGAAGCTAAATATCTAAAAAGTCTTACCTATGAACAGACAGAATTTCTTTTTTACGTAGCTTCCTAATAATCATTTTAATATTTTCCTGCAAGGCGACAGTCAGGCCTTCGTTGCCGCGACCGTCAGCATGCCGGGGAACGTATTTTAATATAAATTAACAAATCTCTCATACCATCCAATTAAATGCACGCACGCTCACTCACACCACACATAATAGAACACTACACTACACCACACATCCTCTTCTACACCAGATACGTACATTTCCATCTTACACAAATAAGAGGTGAAACACAAACTGTCGAGTGCCGAACGCGGTGGATGGTCAGCTAGTGATAAGAATTTAATCTTTATTTGTGTATATAAGTAAGGTTGAGTATAAAATGAAACAACTGAGTACTAGAAACTGATCTAATTTTTTTTTTTTAATTTTTCATGAGATGAGTCGATGTTAAGATTTTAATAAATAACGACTTTTTATTTGACGTCAACGCCATCTAATTAGGAATCCGTAACTAATACATATTTTGAACTTAAATCTCGTTCTAAACATACCGTCCACCAAGGACGTTACTGAAGGAACATCCTTCTTGAACTAAATCCTGGATCTGACATACATTTGATCTTAGGTTTGATCTAAATCTCTTAGTCTCAGTATTAAATTTAAAAAAATGTACCACATTAAATCTTAATAGGTGACATTAGAAAACCTTAAACTACTTATTTGGCTAAGCTACTAAAATAACGATATACATATCGCGGGTCTCAAACCACAGGGGCGTATCCACAAAACCCCTACTTTTCAGGAGAGATAAAAAACTTAATAACTTTTCCTGTGATTGAGCCAGCTCGTTGTTTTTTTGCATGTAGCTATATAATATTTATACTGCAATTAATATAGGGTTCTTAATTTTAGGGCATTGCCTTTATAACACTAGTTTTTGGTTGATACGCCTATATAGCATGACGACTATACTGTAAAGGACATCATCCACATTTCATACAGTTTTGGTCCAAAAGTAAAAGTACCAGCCAAATAAAAAAAGTGTTTTATTCTGATAGAACTCGTCCCTCTTAGAATTTCTTTATATGGCACCAAAGCTGTAGCATCACTATACTTGGTGGTATTATTTGAGTTTTAAGAATCCGTCTTTCATACATTTCGAGAAAACTACTAACTGTAACAAATGAAGTTATCTGCCAGAACATGATGTTATAAATATTTTTTTGAACACGATATACTTATTGTCGTATACACTGCATACCCAAAAATACCAGGAGTACCTACAACCAATAGAAAAGTAATGTTGAAACTAGACGTGGGTTATTACTTTTTGGAATTAAAACAATGGCCGGGCCTACAAAAGATAAGCAGGTAGATACAAGAAAAATAGCCTTTACCCTACCCCCATACAATGTTGTGTTACCCCTCCCGCAACCCCCAACCCTTGCACCGCTCGTTTCACCGCCCGCGCCTTTTTATTTCCTTAGTACCTTTTTATTTTTTGCATGTATAAAAAGAAGGGAAAATATTGCTAAGGGCCGACGCACATGTGGCGTAGAGCAGCACAGAGCATTTTTCACTGTCAAACTATTATCGATATTGTCGCCACTAAAATAATATCTAAAATCAATTATCCTACTTTCGCATGTAGTCGCTTCGATGCTCAATTGTTATGTTGATTGATTTTAGATACTATTTCAATGACGACAATGTCCATAATAGTTTAACAGTGAAAAATGCTCTGCACTGCGCTCTGCCATATGTGTGCCGGCCCTAAAAGTCGCTATGTGTTTCAGATGTATTCTAATTATAAAATAAAACAAACATTACCTGCTAAATATCCCATATTAGACGCCACAGTACGACTGAATATTTGTGAGGCCAATTTCACTTTTTGTTTGTTCATTTTGAGAGGGTTGACGTGATACTCTGTTAACTTTGGGATCAATCTAACGCCTTTATAACCAGGGTTTTCATTATGGAGTAATTTTAAATGCGACCATTTTGCGGTTTTTTTTACGCCATTTATGGTATATTCTAAATTTTTAGTCATGAGGTTGTTTCTAATTCCTTTGAGAAGATGTGGGGGATCATACAGTGGTACAATTTCTTGACCATTTATTAAAATTATATTTTCTTTCGGATTTTCTCCTTTTCTTAAATAAATTCCCCTGGTCTCATCCAGTAACAGGTTGAGAGCCTGTCTATTATTAGTACCCTGGTCACATACAGACGCAACCACTATGAACCCTGATTCTTGCAAGGCTCCTATCACTTCCTTAATTTGTCTAGCTAGTTCAGGTCCCTTAGTAGCACTTGACGCAAATGTGTAGGATACTGCCTGCTTATAATTGTAAATTAGACCACGTACCATAAAAACTTGGGCGTGATCTGCAAATTCACTTTTCCTGCCTTGCCCATTGTCAACAAGACCAGTGATTTTATCTTTTCTCTCATTATAAGTTAAATTATGCTTCAAAGAAACTTCGTCAAACATAACAACACATAGCTTTTCTTCTGTTTTCACGTTGTCAGCTTTATTTTTCAATTGAGAGAAAACATTTTTGTTAATCCCTGGCTTTATGTTGCAAATTTGCACTAATTTAATGAGTGTTTGTTGAGCAGGCAAAATAAAAAATTTTCTCAAAAATCTGTATCCTTTGGGACTTTGTTTAAAAATCGATAAGGAAGCAATTTTTTCTTTTAAAGTAAAACGTCGCCCCTTCTCCTTTTTGTGGTCCTCTCGACATTGCATATTAATTAATAATTTTCCTGTACTCGTACAATTTTCTAGTATGTCAAATACTGCAGGATTGGACGCAATTCTTTTTGCTGCTTTTACATTGGCTGACAGTTTAACTTTATTTTTCATCTTGCTTATCTTGATCCTTGCAGCAACAAGTTTTTCGTGCAATTCCTTTTCTGTATTTGAAAGGAATACACGATTTTTAATTTTTCTAACTGTTCTTATTCCTGCTGTAAAAAGATAAATTAAAACATGTTATTAATTTATTCAAAAAAAAACTTTTTGGTTTATACAAAAGTGAATGCTCAAAAAAAAAACAAAAACAGGTCCGGCAGAAACGAGATGGATCTCAAATGTTAGTAATAATCTACTCTATTAAAATACATAATAAAGAGGTAGTTTGTTTTTTTTTTTTGTTTGTCTCTGGAAGTACTGGTCCGATTGCTAAAAATTTTTCACCGATAGAAATCTGCTTTATTTCTGAGTGACATTTTTATTTTATTTTACTTTATCGGAACATAAAACAGTTACCCATTACAATTAAGGTATTCCAGAATTTACATTACTAAGTTAACGTGCAAATAAATATCCGCGAAATAATTCTGTCGAACTATTTTATTATTAAAAGCGTGCGTGAGAAGTAAGTGCTCGTAAGTATTATATTTGGTGACTAAAAATAGGCTATATTTTATGTACGCGGACGAAGCTGCGGGCAAAAGCTAGTAAGTAATAAAACAATAACCAGCTATTATCGTGATCCTTACTTGCAAGCATAAAAATTGCCAGTCTTATTAAAAAGGTGTCGATTTAAAAAATTGCTTAATTATAATTCTAATTAACATAAGTCCTCGATGTACATATATATTTTTTTTATATGTTTTCTAGTGAAATGAAGTATGTAATGTGACGTTCTGTAAGCTATTTTATTCGTTACTTATCACATTCATTACTCATAATTTGAGATACATTTCGTTTCTGCCGGAGCTGTTTTTAGGGTTCCGTAGCCAAATGGCAAAAAACGGAACCCTTATAGATTCGTCATGTCTGTCTGTCTTAGTGTTGTAAAAATAAGCGCTGAGAGTCGAGCGTTGAGCGCTGAGTCGACGCTATTGAGCGTTCAAGACTCGAGCGTTAAACGCTCGAGCGTTTAGGACTCGTGAGCGTTGAAAACTCGGGCGCTCGACGCTCGAGTCGCGCGCTCGAGCGTCGAAGCGTTAACATTTTTACTGGGGGTATATTGATAGTTTTATTTCACTATAGGGAAATCTTTAATCGTTGTAATGCATGACGTGCTTTAGATGCACTTCGACTCAAATCTTTTGTGTTTATAATATTTTCGAAACACAAAAGATTTTTATAATTTATCATTATTTTATAATACATCGTTAAATTTTAATTGTTTTAATCCCGTGGATGGTCGATCCGGTACATGAAACACTATCGATTTGTAAAGACAAAATAACAAAAATAAAGTATCTTTTTTTTTGAAAAAAAAGGTACTTTCCTCAGCCAAAATCTCGATTTCACTGTCTGACAAATCGTCAGCTTGATCAGACTCGAGCTCCCTCAAGCCTCCCCTAAGTGTCGCCATAATGATCGGTGCCCACTGTTGGACATAAGTCTCCCCCAAGGGTTGCCATTAGGCGCTATAATGACTGATGCCCACTGTTGGGCATAAGTCTCACCTCGCTATAATGACATATGTCCACTCTTGGACATAAGCCTCCTTCAAGTATCACCATATAGGCGCTATATTGACTGATGCCCACTGTTGGGCATAAGTCTCCCCTCACTATAATGACCTATGCCCACTGTTGGACATAAGCCTCGTCCAAGTGTCGCCATTTAGGCGCTATAATAAACGATATCCACTGTTGGGCGTAAGTCTCCCTTCGCTATAATGACCTATGCCCACTGTTAGACATAAGCCTCCAAGTGTCGCCATTTAGGCGCTATAATGACTGATGCCCACTGTTGGGTATTAGTTTCCCCCTCACTATAGTGATCTATGCCCACTGCTGGACTTAACCCTCCCCCAAGTGTCGCCACCTAGGCGCTATAATGATTGATGCACACTGTTGTACATCTCCCCTCACTAATGACCTATGCCTACTGTTGGACATAAGCCTTCTCCAAGTGTCGCCATTTAGGCGCTATGACTGATGCCCACTGTTGGACATAAGCCTTCTCCAAGTATCGCCATTTAGGCGCTATAATGATTGATGCCCACTGTTGGACATAGGCCTCCCCCTCGCTATAGTGACCGGTGTCCTCTATTGGACTGTCCAGGCGCACTAGTTTATGAGCCTATGTCCAACTTGGACACCTAGTGCGCCTCACCATCAGATTGCATCACTGCTTACCATCAGGTATGATCGCAGTCAAGCGCTAGTAATATTTAAAAAAAAAGTACGCATTTGAAAAAATCAAACATGAAATTTTCGGTTCTTTTGATATTTTTCCGTATTTTTCGGGTTTATTGGAAAAATACATGAAATTTATACTTTATAAATTTCTTGAAAGTTTCGAATGTTATAATAAGTTGTTTAACAGTATTGGAAAGAAACGGGAATTTTGTCTGCTTTTTTCAACGCTAGTCCCGAAGGAAGTGATAAAACTTTCTATAACACATAAAAACCACGTTGATAAAACCGCGGGAATAACATATACAATGAGTAGTTAGTATTAAACTGATTTGTTCTTCACCTATTATAAAAAGACTCGTGCTCAAGCTCGAGTCGAGCGTCGAGTCGGCGCTATTTATCGAGTTTTTTTTTTCAAAAACGCTCAAGCCAGCGCTCGAGCGTTTTCAAACCGGCTCGAGTCCCGACTCGAGCGTTTTTAAACTGCTCGAGTCCGAACTCGAGCGTTTTAGCGCCGACTCGAGCGTTTTTACAACACTAGTCTGTCTGTCTGTCTGTCTGTCTGTCTGTCTGTCTGTCTGTCTGTCTGTCCGTCCGTATGTCACAGCCACTTTTTTCCGAAACTATAAGAGCTATACTGTTGAAACTGTGTAAGTAGATGTATTCTGTGAACCGCATTAAGATTTTCACACAAAAATAGAAAAAAAAGCAATAAATCTTGGGGGTCCCCATACATAGAAATGAAACTCAACATTTTTTTTTTCATCAAACCCATGCGTGTGGGGTATCTATGGATAGGTCTTCAAAAATGATACTGAGGTTTCTAATATCATTTTTTTCTAAACTGAATAGTTTGCGCGAGAGACACTTCCAAAGTGGTAAAATGTGTGTCCCCCCCCCCCTCTAACTTCTAAGAGAATGATAAAACTAAAAAAAATATATGATGTACATTACTATAAAAACTACCAACGAAAATTGGTTTAAACGAAATCCAGTAAGTAGTTTTTTTTTAATGCGTCATAAACCGAAAAAAATACACTATTATTAAAACATCGATCAAAGTTACAACACATTACAAGAACTTTTATATTATGTTACTAGCTGCTACGGAACCCTTTATGGGCGAGTCCGACTCGCACTTGGCCGGTTTTTTTTTTTTCTATGGAGCCAGAGCTTACTTACCTAGATTGAGTTGCATATTAGTTTCTGAAGTACTTGGTAAAGCAACTTCTTCTTGCATCGTAGCCGTGAGATCTGAAATCAATAGTTGTACGAATTATAACTTATGTATATTGCGCCAATCTAATGCAAATATAAAGTGGAAAGATTTTTATATTCTTGTATGTTTGCTTGTAATGAAGAAACTACTCTACTGGACCGATTTTAAAATTTTTTTCACCAGTAGAATGCTACTTTATCACTCAGCAACATCCTACTAATATTTTAAGTATGCCTTGGCCCATAAAATATCCTGTTGAATTTTTTTTTTTTATTTACTCGTATGTTTTGTGTGCAATAAAGAATGTCATTTAATTTTTTATTGAAGAATGGTTGAATTGAATAAATGCGAAAGTTTGTGAGGACGGACGTATGGATGTTTGTTACTCTTTCACGGTAAAAGTGCTGAAGAGATTTTGATGAAATTTGTTACACGGGTAGACAATATCTTAGAATAGTCCATAAGATACTTTTTATCCCAGGAATAAGTTCCCTTGAGACAATTTTCTATTTTCACAGAGATAAAGCCACTGGCAGAAGCTAGAGCCTGTCTAAAAAGTCAAACGACTTGGGTAATTATTAGGGCAAAATGAAATCTGATGTAGTCAACGCTGGTTCAATAATCAAGGTTGATTAAGAGATCTTGATCATTGTTTGAATATAAGTATTTTTAAATGACTAAAATATATTATACAAAATTCCCAAGCCGTTTGACTTTTTAGACAGACTATAGTCCGTAATATAACTAGCTGTTGCCGGCGACTTCATCCTCGTCGTGTTCGTAAAATTCTAATTCATATATTTTACGTTCACATAAAACGCTAAAGACCAAAATGCCAAATACCTTCATAACATAACACACCTGTTGGTTAAAGTCACGTTGTTTATCCATTTCGGAATCGTTGTCCCCGGGAATTAAGTAGTTCCTTTTTCATATGCATTTATTGTGTGTTAATTTGATATTACAAACAAACACTTTACTGATATCGGAAAGTATGTAAAGCTGTTGGTCCTGGTTGTCAATTGCAGATCTTTGACAGTCATTACTGGTAGTCAAAGCCAGAAAGTGTGACCAGATAACTCAGAGTATTTATTGTTTTACTCAGTAAATGGATAATACTAATTACCACTTATATGTATAGATGAAGTACCCAGGCGACTGCGGTTCATTTATTTTTTCTGTGCGTTTTTACAAGAAATACAACTATATGTATTAATAAACTTAAAAAGCAAACCCCTAACTAAATGTTTACAAAATTTCGCCAAAATCAATAGAGCCATTATAAAAGCTTCAAACATTTAAATTTATTAAATAGATGATTACTTAGATATATCTAATCTCTTGTTGGATAGTTAATAAAATTCAACTTACCCAGATTATGTTGGTTTTCAATTTCTGGAGAAACATCTTCATGCATTATAGCCCTGGCATCTGAAAGTAATGATTGTATGGATTTAGCATAATGTAAGTTGTGGTAATCTTTTAAACTAACTAAATCTATTACATTTTATGTGCAGATTGCATAAATATGTATAAAACATTGCTCCCACATTTATGTTGAATTGAACAACACTTCATAAGTTACTGTTATTTAGGCTACCTATAGCACTTACTGAGAAGTGAGTATGAACTTCGGAACATTTTACCATGTTGGCGTCGCCAGTTTATTGCAAGAACGTTAAGTACTTACTCATCAACCATGAGTAAATCAACTTTTTGCTGTTTCTTTCTTATGTAAATGAAGTAAAAGCCTAAATCATTAAACTTTTCCGTAGTAAATGCTTGAGGAATGGTGTGGACTCATTAGGGATTTAATGAAACTGCAAAATATGTAATTAATATATTCGGAATTACCTGACATTGGTGGTAGCCCCAGAATTTGTTGAGGTAGACAGCCTGTAGTTGATGTAAATGAAGGAAGCAATGGTGCTGAAACATAAAAAACAAATATGAACAAAGCTATAAATTAACTATGAATGAACATGATATGTTGACTAGTCATTTAATTGAATTTGTCTTATGAATAGCCACCAAATGTGCAAAATATTTGTTAACATTAAAAAAAAAACTTATTATTTTTTAGATGGTAAGAAGTGAAATTAATCAACTATGACTCTCTCTGTCATCTTCATCGTTACAGGCAAAAGATATCCGCATCCATCGGATCCCATGACCCTCACCACTGAATGTACTCTCTAGCTTTCCTGACTAGCTTGGGGTCAGCTTCCCGTCTAAGCAAGTGCAGCTGAATACCCCTGTTTTACCTAGAGCAACTGCCTACCAGATCTTAACAACCCATTTACTGAGTAACACAATAAATACTCTTTGAGTAATCTGGTCACACTTTCTAGCTTTTGACTACCAGTATCGACTGTCAAAGATCTACAATTGACAACCAGGACCAACAGCTTTACATACTTTCCGATATCAGTAATGTCCCAGATGAACTTGAAAAAGTATATATGAATTGAAAAAATCACATTGGTGCTTGCCCGGTTTCGAACCCACAACCTCAAGCATGAGAAGTGGAGGCCTTAACCACATATAAATAACTAATTAATTGGAGTAATTTATAAATATTAAGTAGTGTTATTTACCTGATGATGTTGATGGTAGGTTGTGAATTTGCTGCAAAGGCTGTCTATTAGTACTCATAGATGAAGTCCGAGACAATAATGCTGAAAAAAAAAAAAACAAATTTGAATAGAACAATAAAGGACCATGCATTAATGTGAATTTTATCATAATATGAGCAGCAAACAATTTTGTTTTAGCCAAAGTTTATCAACTTAATGCACCCCTGTTGCGACACTTGTTTATGCTAAAATAGGATGTTTAAAACAATCTTACGCTGCATCCTTTTTACAATTTTAAGTGGTCACTATTTTTTTAAAAGAAACATTGACATTGTAGCATAAGCTCTTGTCTAAATCATGTCAGAGTGTTAAAAGTTTCATTTATGCAAAAGAGACAGTTTCGCACCGGGGCTGCGGGGGTAAACATACAAATAGTATCTGTACTAATATAAAGCTGAAGAGTTTGTTAGTTTGGTTGATAGCACTAATCTCAGGATCTACTGGTCCGATTTGAAAAATTATTTCAGCGTTAGATAGCCTATTTATCACGAAGGTTATATAACATCACATATAGCTATATAACATCACACTATGATCAATAGGAGCGGAGCAGTGAGGAAAAAGTTTTATAATAATTATGTAGTGATTATACTTACTTGGCATTTTCAATGTTGGCACAGCAATATTACTGAGTCTGTTGTTGCGGCATAAATATTTATCTTCAAAGTGTGCACGACACACTCTGTCTCAATATTTGTTCATTCTTCAAACCCAAGATGTCATGACAGCCAATTGCATACAGCCAAGTGTTGAAGCGTTCTCTATCGAATACAGGATTCGGGAACCCATGAAGTACTTGATGCATACCTTAAATAAATAATGAAGTTTTATTATTGGAAAATGATTGAACTCACAAACATAACTTTTGCTGTATTGTCAAGATAACGACTTTGCTGCAAAGTTGGTGAACTTGCAGTCAAAAACCTACAGCTGTAAAACTTAAAAAAAAAAAGAGAAAATATGATAATCTGACAGGTTTTCTTTACCTAAGTTAACTTATAGCGCGAAAGAGGAGAGATTTGTGTTTCTGTTTGCAATTAATAAACTCGTAAACTAGGTACTGGACCGATTTTACGAATTCTTTCACCAGTAGAATGCTACAGTATCACTGAGTGACATAGGTAGTCATGTATTTTCACGCGGACGAAGCCGCTGCCACAAACTCTCAAGCCCCAAGAGGACATCGGTGTCCGCACACCTATTGTCTTTCTATTGTGTATCTAATTACAGTATTCGAAAGGTCTGACATACCTCCACTCTCCTTACACCCTGGAATACAGCAGTGCCTGCCCGAAGACATGGTACTAACTTCACCCACAAGAGTCCTGTCTCAATTAAACACAAAAAACCTTCTCTGTTCACAATTATGGTTTACTCGGAGCAACTGAAGCTCAACTCGACGAGAAATTCACAACGAAACACAAAAAGGAGATCACAAACAAAATATCTTAAAATAACCGGCGCAAGCGAGTTATCAGCAGACATTCATTTGTGTGTGCACAGCACAAATTAAAGTGATAAACTGGTAAAATTTGTGAGCTAGCAGCAATGACTTCTGAAATGAAAGAAAATAATATCAGAGTTGAGATTTGAATAGCAGAAGAGTAATTAATACACCAAGAAATTGGAGAACAGAGAAGATTTATTACCTGGATTCCGACTCGTTTGTGTACATTGTGGTTTGATCTGGAGAGGAAACTCACTGGAAGTAGAAGCAATCGCTTGAATTTCTGAAAAATATGAGAGTTGAGATTTGAATAACAGTAATGAAAACACATTCTAAGAAATTGGAGAACAGAGAAGATTTATTACCTGGATTCCGACTCGTTTGTGTATATTGTGGTTTGATCTGGAGAGGAAACTCACTGGAAGTAGAAGCAATCGCTTGAATTTCTGAAAAATATGAGAGTTGAGATTTGAATAACAGTAATGAAAACACTTTCTGAGAAATTGGAGAACAGAGAAGATTTATTCCAACTCGTTTTCTTTTTTTTCATGTCAAAGGTTATATGCTTGCCAAATTTCATCCAAATCCGTTCAGCCGTTTTTGCGTGATTAAGTAACAAACATCCACATTTATAATATTATATTTAGGATAATATAATATACTCTTATATTTTAATATACAGAACATATCTTTTTCTCCTTTTCTGTCAAATACATCCCGAGGTCTAGGATCTATTATATCAAATCTGAAATCGTAATATTTGAATTTCGCCATAACTTCAAAACCAAACGTCCAATTTTAATCACTCAAAGACCAAATATTATCTACATAAACTGTACTTAGTGATGAAATAATTTATTTTGATAAGGATTAATAGCATGAGTAAAATAAATGCGTTTAAATGTAGTCCAAAAAAAAATTCAAGATTTTTAAATAAAAAAATGGTTGTTGTGCCTCATTCGGCATAGATAGGTATAGTGTGTCGCGAACTTTTTTGTAGATATTTATAAGATCTACAATTAATTAGAACATTTTATGGTTCTATCTTTTATAGTTTAGGCAGCGTACGCAAAATAAGTAACTTTTCTGGCACCTTCTGTCCGAAAAAAACAAATATCTTACGGATCCCTATTTTTTCCAAAATAAAATTTAGCCTATGTTACTCGTGGATAATGTAGCTTTCGAATGGTGAAAGAATTTTTAAAAACGGTCCAGTAGTTTTTGAGCCTATTCATTACAACCAAACAAACAAAGTTTTCCTCTTTATAATATTAAGTATAGAAGTATAGATGAACCGAAAATATTTTTATGTAATTTATTCACAGATACCCTACAAAACAATTTGTTAGGAAATTAGGATGGCTTATATAACTTCGTCAATATATACTTTTATATGGCAGATTTATACATACAATTAGTATGACATACAGTTATGTTTTATACATAACTGTATATCACTGCATAGGTTTTTTGTTCCAAAAGTATTAGTAAACTAGCTTTTGCCCTCGACTTCGTTCGCGGTGTGTGCGTCGAAATTGCATAACCTAATTTCGCCTAGCCCATTCAATCATCGGACCGGGGTGGCGTATCACCGTACGCCTGGTCGTACGGTGATGCGCCACCCCGGTACATGGTGGACATCCCACCTACACGCGAAGAACGTTTTGGAGACACATTAATTGTTGTGTAATTGTGGTTTGTTTTGCAGCTACATGGTTGTAATCCACGCGCCAACACGTGAGGTGGTTGGAAAAACGTGCTCAACCAAGGGCGTTGAAGGTCATGGTTGAGGTGGTGGTTGCTGTCTACACAGATTGCAACTAGCAAGGTCACCTTGGTTGGGATGTTGGATTACAATCATGTGGTTATCCATTATTTATTATAGTTGCCTACATAATAAGAATATTATAAATTTATCATAGGAATGTGAGGTATCAGCCCTACTTACTACTGGACCAGTTAAAGCTATGGTACTGTAAAAAAAATTATAAACTAAAATTCAATATTAACACTGCTGGAACATAGGTATACTCTCTTTTATGAGACAGTGGGCTGCAATCAACCATTCTAGCCCAGTAAAGATTGGTGGATTTCACAGTTTTCTCACAATATGTTCCTACACTCTTTTGGTAGTCATGGTGAAACTATAAATTGGTCAAAACAGAGGCATAGCCTATAACCAACAATTTATACTTATTAAAGCATGTGAAGACTTTCAAAACTTATTATAATATTTGTTTAAATAGGTACCTGAAATATTTCCTGTAGGTAAAATCAAGGTGGGAACAGCCAATTTGCTATTATTTGGATACAGAAACTGCTTCTCATAGTGCCAACAGCGAATTCTTTGGGTGTTTTGGACAGTAACACTGCCTGAACTCGCAATATCACCCCCAATACTCTTCACCCAAACTTGGAACTTTTCTACAAATGTTTCAGGATTTGGAAAGTAACACAGGTACATCTGAAAATATAAAAACGACTTTATTATTGTAACATCCACGAAAAAAGGAGAGGTTTTTCCAGCTTTATTTTGAGGTGGGAAAATCATCTAAATGAAATCTCCTGCCTTGGTGGGAATGGAGGGTGTGTCAGATTTTTAAGGGCTAAAAACCCACTCCTGCACCATAACTAGAGACACAATAGAAAGACAATGAGAAATTGAACACCGACGTTAGCTTGGTGTTTAATGAATTAACAGAGGTTTTAGTTTTAGGTAAATTGGGTAACATGATGTAGTATCAGAAATTCTGACTTCTAACAATCAGAATGATAAATGATCTTTATTTTGCAAGTAGGTTTTCAATTAATTCTAGATGAGGCCGGACAAACCGGATGTACAAATCACAGCTGAAACCACATTATTCCATAAATTAAATCTTTATTACCTGAATCTTGACGTTTTTGTGTATGTTGTGATAGGCATGTTTGGTGCTATGGAGGAACTCACTGGAAGTGGAAGCGTGCGAATTTCTGGAAAACAAAATAGGAAAACAATTTAAAAATAAAGCAAGCGTCTTTAACAAATTCAAGTTTCTTGTACACAAAATAATACTTTAAATAAATAGTGTCAAGACAAAAATTTACTAATAAGTATTACAAGATTCTGAATACTCCATCCGAGGAAACCCATTTTCTGAAATATGTCAAACAAATCAAAATCAGTATCCATAAAACAGATTTCAGTTCGAAAAGAAAAAATATTGTAGTAAATAAGTACTTTAGGTTACAATTGCATTTTCACCAAACATTGATTAATCTTATTCTAATAAACTTTTTGTAGTTTAAGGCTGCTTTTCCACCAGAGATTTGCTATGCTGCGAGGATGTAAAGCTATGCTGTGAAACTATATGACCGTTTCCACTGATACAAAGCTATGTAGCGATGCGAGTAAGATGTCATACGAAGATACGCCGCCGCAAAGTAGCAGCGCGAGGAAGATGCGCAGCTCGAGCTATGCGATGTATCTCTAGCAGGGAAGCAGCACGTAGCTACATTACTTGCTACCATCCATAGCAGTATAGCATGTACCCTTCCATAATAGTTGAATCCGTCTCTACCAGTGCTAAGCTATGTGCACCAATGAATATGATTAGTAGATATCCCTGTGGTGTTCACTAAAATCACTAATTAGGAATTTAGGTTTATAGTAAATTAAACAACCAAATTGTCAGTAAGCGGGCTAACCCAAGCAGTGACGTGTAGTCGATCCCTCGGCGGATCTGGGACTCTCCCGTCGCTTGCCCCATGTAGACATATGAATATATCCCCATGTAGGAACAGCGCGCGCCGTCGACGACTTGGACTTGGTCCGGACTGTTACCGGACGGCCGGACAGCGAGCTACCCATTGCTCGCTGTCCGCAAGCCCGCGCCTACGGTGGCTGGAAATCGGGATCGGAATCCCGGCGGCGGCGGCGAGAGCGCCGTTGCCTGATGCGGTCGGCTTCCTCCTTTGCGAGCATTACTGCTTCGCAGAAGTCGGCGACCGCCTGCCACTCCTCCTCGCTCCGGACCATGGCCTCGACCAAGGCCCGGCGCGAGAGGTCTCCGCCGCCGATCACCCCCACGAGGGCACGGCGATGCTCCGCCCAAGCAGGGCACACAGCGATTGTGTGCTCCACCGTGTCCTCCGGGCGTTCCGCACAGTGGCGACACCCGGGCGTCACTTCCGCTTTGATTCGGAACAGGAACCTCCCGAACTTGCCATTTCCGGTGAGCACCTGTGTCATGCGGAAGGTAAGGACGCCGTGAGGTCTTTCCAGCCACGCCTCAAAGAGGGGAACCTATTGTCTTTCAATTGTGTCTGTGATTTCCACGATTGAAAGGTTAAATCAAGTGTGAAATATCTTTTCATTGTTTTTTTTTGTAACGCCGCATGCCTTCATTTTTTATTATTCCTGAAGCAGGGCTTTCGGCCGAAATTAATTTAAAATGCAAAATATTTCTTAGTCCTTTGCAGCTGTTTGCATTTTATGCCAAAATTAGTTCTCGTAACATATAATTTGTAAATAGATAATATAGATAGAGATAGATAATATATGTATGTTTATCAGTTGTTTAGTACCCATAACACAAGTTCTGCTTAGCTTGGGACTAGACGGCGTTGTGTGGTAGTTGTGGAATATAATTATATTATTATATAGAGGCCAGTGATCCAGTTCAGTCTGGTTGTCAGCTGAATTTTTTTGAGAACGTCAGAATGTTGGAGTAAAAAGATGTTAAATATTTTTATCAGCGGTGACAAGGGCGTTTTCTGCTGCTCCGATCTCTACCGGAGCTGCAGAAAACGCCCTAACGCATGAATGCACGGATTGCACGGATCCGTGCAAGACGTCCGCCAAGCGTGATTGATCTCTCCAGCTGCTCCGGTCTCTGCAAGCCTCTATCTCATAGGTCTCTACTGGCCTTGTAAAACCGGTCCGCCTTTTGTGGACCTTTTTTCGGTTCCTTTGGTCTCTTGAAGCCTCTATCGGGCATGCAAAACTTGTCCGCCGCATCTCTGCGAACCTCGAGGGCCACATGGGGCCTTTTCAATCAGCAGCGATGAGGATCTTGCCCACTCCGCGTCTGCTGACGATCTTTTCTACGTTATATTTGTACTACATATTAATGTGTTAATTGAATCGCGAAAACGGATAAACTCTTCCGAACGCAGTTTGTGTTCTTTTTTGTGTTTTTGTGTGTGGTGTTTATAAATAATGTAACTAATACGAGTTTGTTTTATTTATAAATAAAAGATACATAGACAGGCTGTGAAATTTAAATGATCCAAGATTTCGTATTTCGTTGTCAATCTTGGAATGGTTGACCTACAGCGATATGAGTGGAACGTATAATTAGTTCGTTTTGCGTAATCTGATGTTTAGTAAATGTGCACCGCATATAAAATTAGTGCTTGTTTTAGGTTTGTAAAAAAAAAAATCCTGCTGGAGTAACTTTACCCCAGTAAGAAAATTTTGAATGACTAATTGGAGAAAGAAAAATTGTATATGAGTAGATAGCTGCTTGTGCAGCATAAGCTATCTGCTGAAAACGAAATGAAAACGTTACCACGTACACACAACCTTCCCTTTGCGTTTTCCGTTTCACGTGAAATGCTTCCCTTGTCACATATTACATAATATTTAATTTCAGGTAACAATGGTAGACGCTTGCAACTGCGATGAGGATGTACCTGACATCAAAAGAATTGACTATGGGGCAGCAGATGTGCCGCCTTGCTATTTGTGTCCTATAATGGCTTTGCAAGTACGTAGAATGTCATTTTTTTTTTTTTTTTTTTTTATCTAAACTGTGGGATTTTGACAAATAAGTACTTAGATTAGGGTGACCAGTCGAATGTTTGTGCATCTCGATTGAGGACCCACTTTTTAAATTCCAGCGTAACTAAATATCAAGTGATTTATAGGGAAATTAGTAAAAAAAACATAATGAATTTTTTTTTCTTTGCGGGTAGACATAGCACTATACTTTTTTTTTTTTTTAATTTCTGGACACTATACCGTATATTTATTTACAACTTATAGCAACAAAATATATACATAATAAACTAAAATTAAAATATTTAAGTATGCTTAACCTAACTATACACACTAAGGGCTACTTCCTACTAAAATATGGCGTCATAAAACTCCTCCGCATCGCTGTCGACTGGAAGTGTGCCCAAGAGGCTGGCACTATACTTAGTTTTTGTGGGCTCTTATTTATATTAAATTATAAAATATTTAATAACAATATCAAAAGAAATAAATAAAACATAAAACCACGCCATACCCGCTATCTATCGATTTCAAGTCTCAAGTATTGTTAAATACCTATTTTCACTGTCACCACCAAGTAAGGACACTAAACTCACTGCTGCCTTTTTTTTTATGGTGGGAAAAAATCATGCATTGACATCCCCCGCCCTTGGGCGGACCGGAAGATAGTGTCAGACTCTTACTGACTAAAAGACCCACCCCGTTCCTTCTAGCCTTCATACCGGGGCTCGAGCGCCCTTTCGGATAACCCTGGCCCCAGTAGGCTTCGACCCGGCTGGGTCCCTGCTGTTGCTGACAACTCCTTCGAGGCGCGCGGGAACAGTGCGCGCCGTCGACGACTTAGGCTTGGTCCGGACAGTTACCGGACGGCCGGACAGTGAGCTACCCATTGCTCACTGTCTGCAAGCCCTCGTCTACGTTGGCTGGAAATCGGGATCAGAATCCCGGTGACGGCGGCGGCGATAACGCCGTTGCCTGATGCGTTCGGCCTCCTCCTTTGCAAGCATTACTGCTTCGCAGAAGTTAGCGACCGTCTGCCACTCCTCCTCGCTCCGGACCATGGCCTCAACCAAGGCCCGGCGCACTGCTGCCTTTGAAGATCTTGAGAAGTTGTTTGGCTCCCGCATGCAGGACTAAGAAGCAAAATTGCAGAAAGCTACAACTAGTAGAGCACCATCGCCGGATATTGCTTCAATTGCCAGTGATTCTCTATTATTTTTAAGATTTACCTTTTTGTCTGTCAAGCACTCTCCAAATTAAAATCTCAGATTGAGCTACTAGATGCTGGCTTTGACAGGCATAAAACTGCTATGCGTAGGAAGGGCCTGTTGTTCCCCGGTGTTCCAGAAAAAGACAATAAACGGTGGCCTGATGTGGTCAACAATATATTATCTAACCAAATAAAAAAGTTGACTAAGGACAACAACGTCATGTCTGTCATAGACTCGATTTTAAACAGTAGAAGGCCCGTTCCATACAAGTCCGTTTTTTTTGAATATGGAAAATCGACAGCTAATATTGGAAATAAAAAAAGCACTGAAGGGCACCGGGATAACCATTTCAGAGTTTTTGACACAAGCTAGACACCGTGTGTTTGCAGCTGCTCATAAGCATTTCGGCATGCCAAACTGCTGGTCATTGGAAGGCAAGATTGTTATCATTTGCCTTGATAAATCTCGAAGGAATATCGAAACAGCCCGCGAACTTCAGGACTTGATGTCCAAATTCCCGTATTGCTCAGTTGACACTGCGCTATCTGAAAAACCTGGATCTCCAGCGGCTACAAACACAAACAACGGTTGCGCCCTCTTAAAATTTGAGGAAGACGCGTTTGCGCAAGTAACCTATTCGCTGTAGTTGATATTAACACATTGTTAGCTTTATTCCCTCTTCTAGCCGCTTTGCACTTTCACATTAACATTTCAATAGCCCGGTAGTAAGTCCTAGGCCAGGGGGTTCCCACTATGCCGGATCGGTAAATCTACCGGAAGCCGGATGCTGGAACAGGGTGTTCACATTACACCGGATTTCTTTGGAAATAAGCAGTACCTTTGTACTAATGTCTCTTATGTATTATCTTTTTCTGTTATTTTTGTGTGTACAGTAAGGCCGCAAAAGTCCATAAGAACGCTAAAGATTACATTGCTACGAACCGAGCGAGCACAATACTTCCGTGCGTATGTGTGCGCGTGTATAAGTATCCACATTCCACAGATAACACACATTAAGGAACTGTCGTCGCACTGAGCTTAAAAACGTCATTATTATTTTTCTGTGCCATTGAATACGCATCACACAGTCACAGAGGCGACTTGTTCTTACCATTGCATTGATAAAATTCGCGCAAATATGTCATGTGCTGGTAGCCGTATGAACTAAGTGCTGGATTCGCAAATAACGTAGCCCAAGTTCAAATCATGGTCGGTCCGTTGCGGTTATTTCTTACTTTGAAAATTCCCAATCTATATTAATATAGTTGTTTTTTTATATTTCCATGAAAAATACTATTGCATTTTTTGCACTAAATAGTTGAAAATTACGAATATGATCTATTAACCACAAGAGGAATCACATTCGTAATTTGCAATTATTTAGTTGTTAGAGTGCGTCTACTGAAAGCGTAACCTGGAGTTTTTTTTTAAATTAAATTGGCAACATTGTTTTGCCAAAAAAAAATCACGTCAAAGTCTGTGGTTGCAATTGTCAGTTTTTGGAAACTGATATTTATTTTTCAAGAATAATTGCTTATTTGTGGGAAAAACAATAAACAGTAACGTTCAAAAACTACTACACACTATGGTTAATAAGTTCAAACAAAAACAAGAAGAGAAACAAGGTGTTTTCAATGAAAACCAACATTGTTTACATACAATTTTTGATTTTTAAGTTAGTATGATGTTATAATCTTGATCCTTGTCGACTAATATTAGTAGATAGTTATATTAAGGATGTAATGATATTTTTTTTTCTTATATTTTTAGATAATCTGACATATTGCGAATTTCATAATGGACAAAAACATCGAACAACGAAGGCTTTTGGTAAATCGACTTAATCAAAACCACATGCTAGTTAGTAGAATGCGTTCAAAAGCAGTTGAAATTTAATGAAAGATTTGCCTCACTCTGTCTGGTAGGTAGTGCATAAAAGTCTGCAACTGAAGTTAAAATCGCGAAAATCCTAGTTCAAGTTTGAGAGAGATGCTGCTGCAGCAGCTGCTGAACTTTTTGTGTCTCACGAGTCGATCATTTGAAACAATCACTGGAGTATTAAACATGTTACCACTTGACTAATCCCAAAAGATCTGAATTTTCTCTCTGCTAAAACCAATCGATTCCAACCCAACAATCTTGAAACACATTAATAGTGTTGGCGAGACGTGATGAAGTTGAAATCATGTTGACTATTTTATTTGACTATCACGGTGTTGTGCACTTAGTATTCTTGCCAGAACACCAAATGGAAAATAAAGAAAATTATTTAAATATTATATAGCGACTTTTGAGAGATCAGATAAAATAAAATAATTTGGAATACTATCTAACATTTTGTGTGTTATTGACATTTACTATACACCCACCAAATAATTAAGTCTACGCACATGTTTTTGACTAGTATTTAAGTTCTTGTACAACTATTCTAAAATTGTCTTAAATACAAAAAATACTCTAGTATCAAAACTTTTTTCTCCTACTATTTCAATAATACCACATACAAAATTTTTGGTTGTAACCTCCTTTTCTCAGGTCACGCTTTCATTAGACGGACTCTACATCTTTTCGATGTTGTAAGGTGGAAATAAAAAGACGTGTTTAATAAAAATGTTTATTCTTTATATTTACAAATTAAACATTTATGAGAATTGTGTCGTCGAATATTGTTACCTAGACAAAAAGTTATCTTGTAACCGTTATCTATGTTACGTGTAAGATTGTTTGTTGGAAGTATACCCACTTAGACCATTCATAATATGAATAACGTAACAATGAAAGGATATTAAAATTTTAATAAAATAAAATATAATTGTTTATATCCAGTTATTTATTAAAAAGTAATAAAATTATGATTTAGACTTTGTAAACATTTTATTTTTATGTAACGTCACAATGAATATATTGATTTATTGAAAAGAAGATTGAAACTAAACCTCAATTTCTGTTAAAAGAACTTTAGTTCTCACAAGATAATCGTCAATTAGATGAGAAAAATAAATTGAACTATTCTACCCGCACTGTTCTACAGTGCGGGTAGAAGAATAAAAAACAAAATAGAATCATGATTATTGTCAACAAAATTGATAGCGAGTTCACTGCATTCTGATAAGGCGATGGCACAAGATAAAAGATATAGCTGTTTTAAACGAAAGTAAACAATATAATACAGTGTTTGTTAACAAATAATCACGGATATATTAAAATGAAATGGCCTACTAAACATTTAGTTACACCGACTGATTTTACTAAAACTTAATATTTTGTATAACCCCCATTATTTTCGATACAGTCAAGTAGACGTTTGCGCATGGACCCAACAATATTACCGCATATTTCGATCCCTCTAAAACTTTCCCACACCTCCATGCAATGGGTTTTTAATTGTTTTGTAGACCTCTCATTCCGCGAGTCCCACCTTTGCACCATCAAACCCCATAGAGGTCAGGTGATCGCGCTGGCCATGGAATAACAATTACTTCCGGGTGATTGTGAAACCACTCACGCAGTACTCGCTCGGTGAATAGGACAATTGTCCTGGACAAACGGAAATTCTGCTAACTCATCAGCTGGGTAAATGTTGCGCACAGTAGGTAGCATAATGGAGTCTAACATTTCCACATAAGTTGAACTGTTTGTGCGTGGAGGAATGAAAGCCAGTTCTCCTGGTCCTGCTGCACTCATCCATCCCCACACATTAATTGTGATTTGACCTGATTCGGTGTTAGAAATAACGTTGTTATCACACAAGCGGCTTCACTTATGGCGCAAGAATAACACTTCATTCTTGCGCCATAAGTGAAGCCTGCCCTTTTGACTGGATTTAAATGTTTTTTCATCTGAAAATACCGCAGTATTCCAGTCAAAATCTAAATAATCACGTGAGAAACGTAATCGTTCTTGTTTGTGCCTCTCTGTCAAGTACGGCTTTTTAGCAGGTTTTCTGTGATGCACGCCTTCAGCGTGAAGTTGGGGACATGTACGGGACAACTTGAAATGATATAATAATGATAGTTGTATTAATTAGTGCACACGCGGCGAAGCCCGAACGCGAACTGAAGTAAATTGCGCACGCGGTACAAAATGCTTATTAAGCTCAACATAATATATTCGAATTGTAGAATTGCTCTGTAGAACTCGTCGTCAAGAGTGGTTCGTAAATTAATGTACTCTTCACGCAAGGCCTTGTTGGCTCCGACAAAATTTGTCCCATTATCATAGGCAGGTGCTCCTCTTCTGGCTGCCATTCTCCTTAATGCTGCTAGAAAGGTAGCTGAAGACAGGTCGGAAACGAGTTCTAGGTGCACAGCCTTGGTCGCCATGCACACAAATACTGCTATATAGCCTTTGGTAGTTTTGATACCACGACCTTTGTTTGCTTTAATCTCAACGTAGCCGGTGAACAGTATTATGGCATGGCCGCGACGGATTACATCGTGATTCAGGTAAGTCTCCCATGATCTGTGTATTTTTTACAGGATTGTGCCTTCTGCACGTGACGCAGTTATGTATGCGTTTTTTAACAGCACGATTACCGCCAATAATCCAAAACTCCTGTCTTAACCACGCTAGAGTCGCCGTGGAAGGTCGTCTGATGACCTTGATCAATCCAACGATCGGTAAGTACTCCGCTGTGAGGAATGATAATAGGATATTGCAAGTTTTTGCTTATCCTTGCATTGTTTTTCCTGCCACCAACCCTCAGTAGTCCGTGTTCGTCTAGATACGGATTAAGCTTGCCTTTAGTGTCTATACTGCCTTGATTTTAAAAGGCTTTTGATCTCCTGCGCAAACTCATGTTGCTGTACATACTTGATTAAAATGTACTTCGCTCTTCTTAGCTCAATGATTGTAAGAAAAGACGGCTTTGGTTGCGATCTTGCCGATATACGTAAAATCCAAGAAAGTATACGAGTCGATCTCGCAAAGCTGCTATACCTGCTCAGTATTGTGTTGATGACGTCATTTGGTTGTGTTTTCGTGGAGGTGACTTGTGATGTTGTTATCGCTCTTATTTCGTCGCATGTGTCATAGTCCGAGGTTTCCTCCGCGTCCCTTGGACAGCATTTCGGACCAACGTATCCATTTTGCAAGAACTTAAAATCGCCTCACGGCTATCGTCCGAGTGTCTTCGCAAGGTTCTGCAATACTTCGGTCACATTGCAAGAAAGGACAGTGGCAACCTCGAAAGGCTCATTGTGACCGGTAAAGTGGAAGGAAAAAGGCCTCGCGGGCGCAGCCCAATACGTTGGTCCGACCAGATCCGCACCGCTCTTGACTCTACGATATACAATGCCCTTCACACCGCCAGAGACATGGTTTCCTTCATCGAATGAAGGTAACCATGAGGATCCATGCCATCAGAGTTTATGCTGCTTAAGTTGTTCTAGAGACATGCCTTTATTAGCGCAATCAGCTGGGTTTTCTGCAGATTTCACATAACGCCAGCTGCTTGATGGTATGATATCGGTCACTTGCTTTACTCTGTTGACAACGAAACGCTTCCAGCGACTTGGGTCACCTTTAAGCCATTCCAATACGGCTATGGAGTCCGACCATGCGAAGATTTCGATATTGTGTCCAACCAAACATTGTGTTACTATGTACATTAACTTTGAAAATAGTACAGCTGCACTCAATTCCAGTCTTGGTAATGTGATATCCTTGTTTGTAGGGACAAGCTGTGCCTTTCCAGTTACCAATGATACTGTTGAGATTTGATTGGTATCTTCATTTTCGTATATGGAATAAATAACGCAAGCGAATGCTTGGGTTGATGCGTCACAGAAACCATGAAGCTTGGTTGTTCCTTTTCTGTGATATTGCAGCCATCTTGGTAGTTTAAACTCATTGATATGCAGTAAATCTTCTGTCACTAGTGACCATTACTTAACAATCTCTTCAGGAACTTGATCATCCCATTGTAGTTGTTGCTTGAAATAGTAGCTTGAGTTTGGTGGTAATAGGAGACAACTACCCCAAGGGATCAAAGATTTTAGATATATCTGATAAGAAGGATCGTTTCGTCACAGTTTTTGATGATGGCTTATTGATTTTGCTTTGGAAGGTGAACTGGTCTTCAGTAGGGTACCAGCGTAATCCGAGAGTCTTAGTAGATTCTTGGTGCCGAAAATCAAATACCTCAACTATTTCACTAACGTCATCGAGTAACTCCGCCTTATACGATGACCATTTGCGAAGGTTAAAACCTCCTGATTTTAGAAGATCTGTTAAATCTTTCTGCAACTTTTTTGCTTCTTGCAGAGTGTGATAACCACTCAGAAGATCGTCCATATAAAAGTCTTCTTCTAAGACCTTCGCTGCTGCTGGATACTTGTGGCGTTCATCATTTGCTAAGTTCTGTCTAAGCGTCATTATTGCTAAAAATGGCGCTGCTTTTGTACCATATGTGACGGTCATGAATTCATATTCACGAAGTCTTCGCAGAAGCGTTGAAAACAACCCGATGTGGTAAATAGCAGCTAAATTGATTTTTGTCGAATGTACTTTTCTGCATGTGGCCTAATTCGATGTACTCATGTATGAAAGTTCTATAGGATGTATGAATATTTACGTTATTCGTTAACTTTTTCTCAACTTGATAAAATTGTCCAATGGTCTTGTGCTTGAACTCCCCTAAATTTTTCTCAATATTTGTCTTCACAGGTAATCTGAAATTTAACGGCCATCTTCTCTTCTTGACGTGTCTGCTTTGTAGCGCTGTACGCAATCTTCCTCTGAAGACTTATTTTGAGTATCGTCAACAACATCTTTGATTTCCCAGAACCTCTGAATATCCTCTATGTTGTTTAGGACAACACTACATTGATTTATTTATTTATTTATTTATTTAACTATTTATGTACACATAAAAATAATAGAAAAAGATAATACATAAGAAACATTAGTACAAAGGTACTGCTTATTTCCAAAGAAATTTCTTCCAGCAGACCTGCGAAAGGAGAAATCAAAAAAAAAATGTAGACAATAGTGTGTAAGAAGCAAAAGAAGAATGTGTGAAGTCTTAATCCAAAGTATCATATAATTAAAAATAAAATTAATATTTAACTACTACTATAAATATATATTAAATAATAAACAACATAATACATACAATATATAAATAAATATCACAGCTGAGAGGAAAGATAGTGCTCTTTTACTCGATTTTTAAAAAGTGAGATTGAATTTAAATCTTGAATGCTAGGCGGAAGTGTGTTCCACAACCTCACGGCATGGACACAGAAAGAATAGGAGTAGTAACAGGATTTATGGGAAGGGGATTTAAGAAGGGATCTAAGGTGTGATCTGCACGGCGCGTCACTAGGACGTATCACGTAGGTAGGAGGGGTAAGACGGGTTGTGTAAGATGTTAAAGAGAAGACATAAAACCCGAGTGTTCCTGCAAAGACGGATAGGGAGCCACTTGAGTTCCTTGCGAAGATGAGAGACATGGTCATATTTTCGTAATCCAAAAACAAACCGAATGCATAAGTTTTGTAATCGCTCAAGCTTGTTCAATAGCTCCTCAGTAGCATCCAGGTAGCAGGCGTCAGCATAATCTATAATCGGCTGAATAAGTGTTTGGGCTAAACTGATTTTTGTTTTCAAAGGCAATAGACCCTGGAGGCACTTAAGCGAGTGAAAAGAAAAATTAACTTTCCGACTAACCTCGTTACGCCACGCCACGAAAGATTGGAGTCAATAATAACACTCAAGTCTTTGGCAGTTTCGGAGTATTCAATACGAACGCCATCGAGAAATAAAGGTGGTAGTGTAGAAACCACAGCCGCACTGCGAACGAATCTACTGCCTATGATCATGGCGTGTGATTTTGTTGGGTTGATCTGCAAACCAAATGACTTAGCCCAAGCACTGACACAATCCAGGTCATGATTCATAGCAGCAATAGCAAAGTGAAGGTAAAGCTGCAAGTCATCCGCGTAAAGATGGAAACTAGAAGATATTACTCTGGTAACAAAGGTAATAAAAATTGAAAAAAGTAGAGGAGAGAGAACGCTACCCTGAGGAACACCCTCAGTGAGACTACGCCAATCAGAGAACGAACCGTCAAGGCGGACACACTGAGAGCGTCCCCGAAGATATGAATTGAACCAGGTTAAAGCGGAAGAAGAGAGATTAATAGATTTAAGAATACCAAGTAAGATGTCGAAATCCACCGAATTAAAGGCACTACTGAAGTCTAGTAATACAAGAACAGTAAGAGACTTGTTCTCCATAGCCCAGCGGATATCGTCAGTTACTTTTAAAAGTGCAGTAACAGTGCTGTGACCCGAGCGAAAACCTGATTGAAATGGAGATATAATCGAGTTTGATGTTAAGAAGAAGGAGAGCTGTTTATGAACTATGTGCTCAAAGACTTTAGAAAGAAATGGGAGAATAGAGATAGGTCTAAAGTGAGTTAATAAAGTTGGATTGTTTATTTTAGGTAAAGGAATAATATGAGCCTGTTTTCAGACAGACGGAAAGGAGCAGGAGGTAAGAGAGTGATTAAAAATATGAGCAAGAACAGGGAGTAGAGAAGGAAGGATAAGAGTAATCATTCTCGAGCACAATTTATCATAACTTACTGCAGAAGACGTAATCGCGAGATTTCCTAACGTCATCTACAGTAACATCACTGTTAAACTGAGGATACTGTGTATTGATATGATTTAACATTTCCACTTATAATCCAGCCAAGGCGTGTTTGCTGCGCCACTACCTGTGAATCGTCCTCCTTGATGAGGCCATTCATGATGATTAATGAGAAAACATCTGCTCCAAGTAGTATGTCGATCGGACGATTAAAGTTATATTCAGGATCCGCTAGATTCACATGCTCTAAACAAGCCCATGGTGGCCTTTGAAATGAATGATTGGGCAAATTATAAAGCAGAGTTTTCATGATAAACACCTCAATGGAAAATGTGAAATCTGTGTATACTGCTGATGCTTCAATATGTGTGGCACCCTTGCAATTATTTTCCTTGGCACCAACTCCCATTACAATTCCCTTGCATGCTTTTCGAGGTAGTCCCAACAGCCGTGAAGCTTCCAATGACGTAAACTTGTTCTCTAAAAATCCAAACTGGCAAATCTCGCGATTTTTTCCTAGAGTCCGTGTAGTCAGTCAGGACGGATCCAGGGGGGGGATGGGATCTAGAGGCCATAGTCCTTGTACACATGAACAATTTGTGCGTCGAGATGGAACGTCCGCTTGGCGGACGAAGCTCCGGCGAGATCACATGGTAAAATGGTGTCAGCGACTATTTATTTATTTATTTTATTTAGGGACAATTAACATCTACAATATATAATATAGCGGGTGTGGCGTAAATAGTGGTCTAACGTTAACGGGTCGATACACCATGTATTCAGCTATCACACACCACAATTTAAAACCATTTTTTACCACAGGTCTCAGAATGAAACTGATCTATATATTTTTTTTGAAAAAACTACAACACAACACCTTGCGACACTAATTTGGCTATAATTTCAACAAAAAACATTATTTTTCTATTTTGTTTTTATATATTACGGCAGAATACATGTGCTATAACACGCAAATAACAGTTTTACTTTACATTTAAAAATATTAAAGAAAAAAATTGTTTATTTCAAATTTTAACTACTAGTCTTTTACTAGTCTTCAGATAATCACTACACTGTGGGCGCGAATGGTGTAGAAGAAATGTACTACACTGTTGGTGGCCATTATTGAAAAAATATGTCCATTAAATACAAATTCTAATGTGGTATAAAAAAAACAAGTACCTCGAATTAAAAAAATAAATAGCTATTTAACTTGACTATGTTATTTAGAAAGCACATGCAATCTCTATGTTTTTCAGAAGTTTTTGAAACAGACAACCCTAATGGGGCATTTGATAATTTTATTGACTTGTTTCGTTTATTGTATGACTTATGTTTTCCTAATCAATTAGTTAATGTAAAACCTGACAAAAAAATAAAATGGATTTCACGAGGAATAAGGATTTGCAGCAGAAAACAAAGAACGCTTCTATGGAAATATAGAAAAGCTCCTTCAGCTGAAAATAAAATTATATTTAAAAATTATTCGCAAAGACTTAAAAAAATTGTAAGTCTCACTCAGAAAGCTCAAAATAATTATCTAATTAACAGTTCACAAAACAAATCAAAAACAGCATGGCAGATAATTAATAAGTGTACTCAAGTTGAAGAACCAATCTTACAAATTAACACAGGTGACAAATTAATAAAAAATCCGCAGCAAATTGCTAATTCTTTTAATGATTTCTTTGTTGACCAGGTTCAAAATGTTCCTAATAACCAGCCGTGCAACATTATTGGAACTTCTCATATTCAGAATTCTTTGTTTATGCCCCCAGTCGTGCCTCAAGATATTGTACGTGTAATCCAAAAATTAAAAAATAAGAAGAGCTTTGGACTTGATGGTATTTCTACCATTGCCGTAAAGTTTGTTTCTGACATTATAGCTAAACCACTAAGTCATATAATAAATGCAAGCATAAGCTCAGGTATATTTCCTGAAAAATTAAAGACTGTGATTATAAAACCACTACATAAGAAAAACAGCAAGGAAGATATGACAAACTACAGACCAGTAGCCTTAATCTCAGTATTTTCTAAGATACTTGAAAAAGTTATATATGAAACATTGTACTCATTTATGACCAAAAACAATATATTATGCGATGAACAATACGGCTTCCGTAAAAATAAAAATATTAACTTGGCTATTTTTAACCTTCTCAAAGTAATCATGAATAATGTAGATAAAAAAAATCCTGTATGCGCAATTTTCGCAGACATGACCAAAGCATTCGATTACGTAAAACATGACGTACTATTGACTAAATTAAACTACTACGGTGTAAAAGGTAATGTTTTAAATCTAATAAAATCATACCTCGTGGACAGAAAACAGTACACAGAAATTACGAGAATTTGTAGTAGAACTAAACGTGAAGTAAAATATTTATCAAATTGTAGAATTATTAAATTCGGGGTTCCACAAGGAAGTGTACTTGGACCTTTATTATTTTTAATTTATATCGATGACTTGCCACGCCATATTACTCAACCAATGACATTATTTGCAGACGACAGTACAGCCATAATTGAATGCAGAGATAAAATTCAATACGAAAAGGAAATAAATAATACACTTAAATCCATGATAGATTGGCTAAATAAAAATAACTTAGTTATTAATTTACAAAAAACTAAAGTCATGCATTTTTGGCAGCGGCTTCAGCCACAGAATATAAATATTGAATATAATGGTCAAACTGTGGAATCAACCTTGGAGGCAAAATTCTTAGGAATAAATATTGATCAAAAATTAACTTGGGAATCTCATGCTAATATCGTTTGCCAAAAGTTAAGTAAAACTGCATTTGTACTTTATAATTTAGCCAAAAAAATGAATTTACATTCCTTGCTGACAGCTTACCATGGTTTGGTGGCCTCATTGTTAAGATTTGGTGTCATATTTTGGGGAAATTGTAGCGAAAGGGAACGTATATTTAGAGCGCAAAAGCGTTGCCTTAGGTCGATCACTGGTCTCAAAGCGACAGAAAGCTGTCGACCATTTTTCAAAACCCTCAAAATTCTGACTTTCCCATCGTTGTATATACTAGAGGTCGCAATATTCGTTAAAACGAATCTGAACCTATTTACGCCAATGAGCGATATAAGGCAACACTTAAGAGAAGTAAGGGCCCAATACAAAAATCAACTATATACCGGTGGTCATAAAACTGCTTTATTAAAAAAGAGTATTTTACACATGGGTCCCATTATCTATAACACATTGCCAAGACATTTAAAGGAATTACCCATACGAATGTTTAAAACGCAATTAGCTAAATTTCTACTGGACAAGTGTTACTACTCAATTAAAGAATTTCTGTATGACAAAACAATCAAGTATCATCATATCATCTGGGTTGAACAATTAAGTTAATGAGCTGACAATTTTTAACATTTTTTTTTATTATTACTTCATTATGAATATTTTGCATGCCGTAAGACAAAATGTATTGGGACAATCAACAATTATAACACCTTATCTGTATACCTACATTATTAGCAAATAAATGATTATTATTATTATTCCTTTATTATCTATTTTAACATATTAATTACATTTTTAAATATTCCTTAAACAAAAAAAATATTAAAAAAAACATTTAAAAATATAAAAAATAGTGTCCCACCGGTATCGGGAATAGGGTCCAAGCTACCGGCGGTCAGGGCTCCAGAGAAAGGAACCTCCTGACTATACGGGCCGTGTCCAGAAGTACCGCTTTCTGAATCAAGCCCTTGATCCAGCCGCCTAACGAGAGCCTCCTAAGGTGTTGGTCGAGGCTCTTGGCAATTAAGCCATTGGCTGAAACGACTATCGGTACAATAATCGCTGAATCCACTTCCCACATGTCGACAACCTCGCGAGCCAAGTCAATATACTTGATTTGTTTATCTTTCTCGGCTTTCGCGAGGTTCTCGTCATGCGGAACGGATATGTCAACAATCATTGCACGCCTCTCGCTTCGGTCCACCACCACTATATCAGGCTTATTGGCTACAATAGTCCTGTATTATTATTATTATTATTGAAAAAGAGCTGATTTTGAAAAAAATACACTATTTAATTTAAGTACGTTATCGACGTTGCAAAGTATCTTGGACCTAACTAGAGGTTGTTTTTTAGCTTTTATTGAAGAATATAAACTTCACCTTATGAAAAAATGATTCATTTATAATTTCTAAATTTTCAAATAAATCAATTACTCAAAAAATCAATTATTTATTAAATGATTGTTAGCAAAATCTTTAGACTAAATTTTCGAAGTGACCACCACTGGCGGCTGCTATGGACGTTTTGCACCGTCAGATAAATGATCTGACGCGAAGTGAAGTAGATAGATCTTCGTGGACTAAATGTAACGCTTCGTCGTCATTCTAAACCCTTGGTCATCTCTCATTTGCACCGCCTACGCCTCTGCCAGGTATCCTACCCTCAGAATATACGGTATGTACTCTGCCAAAAACACGGTGACCTGGATATCTTCCCGATAAAATCGGGCTGCATCTCTACCAACGCGTCTGCATTCGCCATAAATAAAATGCATTTCGGCATATTCCTGCGGTGTGTACTGAGACATCGTAAAATCGTCACTGCACTGCAGGTTTGTATAATCGTTGAGCAAGTAGAAGTCCAAATAATGTAGTCAACGTCGTAGAGATCATAAAAACAAAGAAGTCCAAACAGAAGAAAATCAGAGTCCAAACAGAAGCAAGCCAGAGTCCAGGAAGAACAATGAAGGAATTCAACGGTGAAGATAAACACAGAAACTAGAAGCATAAGCAACTTAGATCACATTTAAGCATTTTCAGTCAAAATTTACTAGTTAGATTTTTATTACATCTTGTCATTATCCGGCCAAATACCGATTTCTGGGAATTTTTGACCCTTTTTTACCCTTGTACTTGACCCTAAATAACTACTAGTTAATAGTTATGTTAAATATTATTTTTAATTAGGTCCAAGATATTTTGCAACATCAGTAGCGTGCTTAAATTAAATAGTGTATTTTTTTCAAACTCCGCTCCTTTTCAAGTTAAATTTCAATAACTTTTTTTAAATCATGGTACCAGTTTTTCTAATGTGGTATACCACATCAGAATCTGTATTTAATGGACATATTTTTTCAATAATGGGCACCAACAGTGTAGTACATTTCTTTTACACCATGCGCCCAAAGTGTAGTGATTATCTGAAGACTATAGTTAAAATTTGAAATAACCAATTTTTTTATTTAATATTTTTAAGTGTAAAGTAAAACAGTTATTTGCGTGTTATAGCATAATTATGTATTCAGTAGTAATATACAAAAAACAAATTAGGAAAATAATGTTTTCCCTTGAAATTACAGCCAAATTAGTGTCGCAAGGTGTTGTTTTTAAAAAAAAATATAAAGATCAGTTTTATTCTGAGACCTTTGGTAAAAAGTGGTTTTAAATTGTAGTGTGTGATAGCTGAATACATGGTGTATCTACCCCTTTACGTCGGACTACTATTTACGCCACACCCCGTATATGCAAATATCGCAACACAGTGCTGGGCAAGCCACAATGATGGCGGTAAGTCCCCTCTTTGAGGCGTGGCTGGAACGACCACACGGCGTCCCCCCTCACCTTCCGCATGACGCAGGTTCCAGTTTCATTTCTGCACCAGATTCGTGCGGAAGTGACGCCCGGGTGTCGCCATTGTGCGGAATGCCAGGAAGTCACGGTGGAGCACACAGTGGAGGTGTGCCCCGTTTGGGCAGAGCATCGCTTTGCCCTCGTGGGGGCGATTGGCGGCGGCGGTCTTTCGCGCCGGACCCCCTGGCCGCCATGGTCTGGAGCGAGAAGAAGTGGCAGGCTGTCGATGTCGCCTCCTTCTGCGCTGCAGAAATGAGGAAGCCGAATGCATCAGGCAACAGCGCTCACAACGTCCCGGCGCGGCCGAGATTCCGATCCCGATTTCCGACCACCGCAGGTATGGGCTTGTGGACTGCGAGCAATGAGTAGCTCGCTGTCCGACCATCCGGTAACTGTCCGGAACGAGCCCAAGTCGTCGACGGCGCGCTCTGTTCCCGCGCGCCTCAAGGAGTTGTCAGCAACAGCAGGGGCCCAGCCGGGTCGAAGCCTACTGGGACCAGGATTATCCGAAAGGAAAGCTCGGCCTCGTTACGAAAGTTTTGGGGGCCGAGTCACCCGCGTCCGTAGTAGAATACCCAAAGTAAGACCCTACACGTAGTCCCCGGGTGGTGCTAATCAGGTGACACTAACTGGTGGTAGGTTTCGACCGTTGGCTTGCGACCACCCACTGAGCAAAGACGTACCGCCAAGCGGCCTGGCCGTGTTCCGGTATGATGCTCAGTGTAGCCAGTCTAGAGGAGTTGGGTCGAAATGGCTGTTCTAACGCAAGCAGACCAACCTGGCTCGTACTGATATGGATGTATCGGGGGACTGGTCGCGGAGGGTAGCGGGATCCGAGGCACGGTGCACCGCTGGCCGACCGCAGATAGTTGGGGGCCCAAGTAATGTGCTAGCCACACATGAAAGGCTGCCCCGCCATCTGTCGAAAAATCCCGGAATGCGCCATCGTGCTGGTTGGCGACCAGATAAGAGGGCCCATTGGACATTCTCGGGGGGCTCGGGCGTCCCCGCAGTCTCCAGACTAGTCCCCTAATGATGTCGTCCTTTCAGTGCGTGCCTGAAGGTTAGCAGCGTGGCTCCCCATTTCACTTCCTTCTCCTCTTCCCATTCACTCTCAAATTATGAAAAGGAATAGAAAGAGTAAAGTTAAACAGCGGCTGCACTCCCTCTCTCACAAAGTGCACCTCTCAAATATACGAGGTCTGCACTCTAATCTCGTTGCAGTCCATCACCACCTGGAGACTGAAAAACCAGCTCTATTATTCCTTACGGAGACGCAGATCAGAGGTCCGTCCGACGTGTCGTATCTTTTATACCCAGGGTTCACCTTGGAGCACAACTTCAAACCGCACGCGGGCATATGTATGTATGCCTGGGACGACATCTGCTATCGGCGTCTCCGCAATTTTGAAGACTCCAGGTTCTCAACGCTTTGGGCTTTGGTCGACTCAGGCCTAGATAAAATAATCTACGCTTGTGTTTACCACGCGCATAGTGGAGATCAGGAGACGTCCGGGCTTACACAGCATCTGAGTGAGGCGGCAGATGCGGCTCAGCAGCGGTACCCTTCCGCCCAATTTGTGTTACTGGGGGACTTTAATGCGCACCACCAAGAGTAGCTTTTCCCATACCAGTGCACAGATCATGCTGGTCGTGAGATGCGGAAGCTAGCGCTGGAATTGAATCTCACCCAGCTGGTCCAGGGGGCAACGAGGGTACCTGATGTGGATTCGCACACAGCCAATTGCTTGGACCTTCTGCTGACCACAGATCCAGACCGCTACTCAGTGTCGATATCTTTGCCTTTAGGCAGTTCTGACCACTGTCTGGTTAAATCTGTGTCAATCTACTCCCCGCCCGATCCTAGTCCTAGAGGCACTCGGCGGGTTTGGCGATAGAGGTCAGCAGACTGGGATGGCATGCGGTCTTTCTTCGCATGCTATCCTTGGCAGCCCACTTGCCTTTCTTCGAAGGATGCATCGTCGTGCGCTGATGCCGTAACGGATGTGTTGCGACGGGGAATGAAGTATTACATCCCATTCTCTGACGTAGCAATGTCGGATCGAGCACGACATTGGTTTGGCGCCGAGTGTTCTCGCGCTGACGCGAAAAAACATGCGGCATACCAAGCTTGAGCCGATGCTCGTATGCGCAAAGCCAGCGACGTGACTCTTAAGAAGAAGGCCTTTATCAAGGTTGCCAAGTCCTGCAAAAAGGTGTTGAGAAAGTCTCGGTTCGACCACATTAGCTGAATAGGGAACAAACTTGCTTCATACCCCGCTGGTAGTAAAGCGTTTTGGTCCCTGGCAAAGTCGGTTGAATCGAACTTCTGCCGTCCCTCACTTCCGCCACTGCTGAGACCCGATGGGACACTGGCCCACACCGCTGAGGAGAAAGCAAACCTATTTGCTTCTCTTTTTGCGGAATTTTCGCGTCTGGACTCCGGTGACGCGTGACCCCCTGTTTCTCCTGATGGGTGCGTGACGAATATGTCGGATATTCGTATCCATCAGAAGGACGTTCGTAGGGTCTTAAGTAACCTTGACGTGAATAAAGCCAGTGGCCCCGACGGGATACCAGCGGTCGTTCTAAAAACTTGTGCGCCTAAATTGTCTCCGATCTTGACTCGCCTATTTCGCCTCTCATATGAGACTGGAAAAGTGCCGATGGCTTGGAAGCAAAATTAAAACCGCCATAATTGTGTGCTACTTTGACCTGAATGCGGTGTAGCTGGATAAACTAGACAGGCTCCTCAACAACTGCATTCGGTTCATATTTAATCTTAGAAAATATGACCGATATGGTCATATTTTCTACTTATAGATCTGAGCTTAAATGGATGCCAATTCGACAGAGAAGAAATGTGCGCGCACTGACTACACTTTTCTCTCTGCTCAACTCTCCCACGCCTCCATCCTATCTCATAACTCACTTTCAATTTCTTTGTTCTTCATACGCAAGGAATCTGCGTTCTTCAAACAATCTCCTTCTGCTCTGTCCTTCTCATACTTCTGATTTTGTTCATTCTTCCTTTCATATACAGTCCATCCTTCTGTGGAATGCGCTTCCTCTCGATATCAGGACGGCCGAAAGTCGGTATGCATTTAAATGGAAGTTGCGGAATCATTTTCTACACCAATAGCAGAATCGTCTCAAAACTTCTGTCCTTACTTTATATAAATATATATATGTAGTATATATATTATATTAAATCTAAATGTATGTGTATTTTATCTATAATTATGTATATTTTTACTCTTGTTTTAATACCAAAATTTTCTTTTTGTGCGCCTACCATATTGTCTCTTCACCACCCTAGGTTGACTGGTAGAGAATGCCTAAGGCATTAAGTCCGCCTATGTACTTTTTGTTGCGTAAAGGCTAAATAAATAAATAAATAATTATGTCCAAAACTGAATACAGGTGTTACACAGTAAAACTCTGACACTTCGTCTCGCTTCATCCAGAGCGGGAGTCATTTCATTATTTCCCATAAAATTAAAAGGATTACCATTAATTCATGCGTTTATTTTGATCCCGATAGTAGTAAATACGAAAGTAATGTAAATAAATTGACAATAACTCATTAATTTATTCATATATGGTGTCTATAGGTGGCTTATTAATGGAGGTACTACAATATTATTTTTCTTTGTTTCTAGTATTATTTAGCCATAGTTGGAACTATCGTGGTAGTGCCATTTCTGATTGCTCCGGAGTTATGCCTGGATGTACTCGACCCTCATCGCTACTACTTAATTTCTGCAACGTTGTTTTATAATGGTAAGTTAACTATATTAGTCTTTACCTTTTTACAACAAATAGTTCCAAAGGACATTATTCAAGTCTCGAACATTTTGTACCCAAAAATGAAAGTGCCGGCCAGAAAAAAATAATACTAGGTTCTTAAGTGAAATAATGTCCTGAAGATTTTTTACTATTACAAGAATCGTCTACAATTAACCCCCAGGCTGCTATTTGACTTTGAAATTACAAAAAATAATTAAATTATTTTCTAAAATGAAATCTATTTAATAATTCTTAAATATAATTAACGAAAGATTGACTCTTACAAACATTGGCAGATATAGTCATACACATAATTATAATAAAAGGCGAAGTACAATTTCGTTAACTATCAGCAGTTGTGCCAGAATTTAATGACTTCCCGAGGCTAACGGAAGAAGACTTGGTGCTATTTAGTCTTGGTATATACTCTTGGGGAGACCTATGTCCAACAGTGGACATCTGTCGGCTGATATGATACATTTTTGCAAATCAAAATATACTACTATAATTAACAAACAAATAAGTTTACAAAATTAATATTTAATAAGACGTCTACAGTATTTGGAGAAAGTAGTCGAATCTTCTATATGTTATATGCGTAGATGCCTATTTATAACTATTTTTAGATAACTTATCTATACCTGAGTGACCTACGAAAAATTTTAGCCCATCAAAAGTTATTTCATAGAGAAGTGGAGAAAGTAGATTCGACTACTTTCTCCAAATATTGTAGACGTCTTATTAAATATTAATTTTATCAACTTATTTGTTTGTTAATTATAGTGGTATATTTTGATTTGCATTTTTTTTTTATCTATGTAACATGTAATTTTACGTTTTTCGAGTAATTAAAGTGTAAATTTTAATAAATAGCTTTAAATTGTATATAATAATTTAAAAAAAAATCGAATTCGAGTTTTTTTCGATTTTTTACATTTTCTGAGAAGATTTACTATGGTAACATATATATTTTTTTTCTCCATCGGAAAGTAGAGATATCAACAAACAGAAAACATACCAACTTTTTAAAAAAAGCAGATATTTTGACGGGTGAATTTTCGATTGAAAATTAGGGTGCTTTTTCGATATTTATTCAAAATAAGGTGAAAAAATAAATATTTCTAATCAAGTAAATTACAGCGTATTCGGGACATAAAAAGATAAGTTTTCACCAAATTTCATGATAATTTTTTTTTATTGAATAAAAATATATATATAGATAAAAATAAAAAACCAAAAATCTGGTTTTTTGAATTTTTCACATACATTTTGAGGTTATGTGAAAAAAGTGTGAATACAAAAGTTTTAAATCTTTTTATTACCTACAACTTTTCCGTTTGATTTTTTTCCACGAGACTTTTAGTTTTGCCTGAAATCGAGAAAAACCGTTTTTTACCCTTAAAAACTCACCCCCATCCCTTTCCCAACCTCAAATCGCCCCTATATTATTTTTCCTTTCATTTTTATAATATTTTCCTCCTTTTCTAATGGGTTTCATCCTACTATTATTATTTTTTTCATTTTTTATTATTTTTGAAGGCTTCTACCCTGGTCTATTTAAAAAAAAAGTAAAAGATCATTTATCATTTAATCAAAAAAAAAAAAAAAAACGTTTTTGATACAATTTCCATCTTGGACATTTGATATCGATATATCGTTATAAATATATCGCCCAAAAATATCGATGTATCGAATTGAAGATATCGATACATCGATGTATCGATATCTTCAATTCAATAAATCGATATTTAACCTGACGATAGAACGAGTCTGTTTTTGTTCGCAGTCCCCGTACGTTTTGGTAGTAAACGGTCAGTCACTGTTCACTGTTATCAGCCATGACTAAAATATGCAACAAAAACGGCATAAGCTCCACTTTACTTAAAATAACTAGCCAATTCATTACAAAATAAAAATAACTATAAATTATGGAAGACAGAAATAAATATGCATAAAATGGGTAAATATAAATTATAGTAGCAAAAGTTTGCAAATCATCCGATACTACGTAGGACACTACTAAGCGAGTGAGTAAGCAGCAATACAACACGAGCATAAGTGTAAGCGAGGCAGATATATAGTTATGAATTAGATCCCCAAGACAAACAGCGCGGTAACGAGAACAAAAGAAACTCATTAGTGAAGTATTAACTCATTAGTAGAAAATTACTGAGACAAGACTCATAAATTCGATTAATTAAAATAAGGACACGTAAATAGCGGCGTCATATTTTCTCTTTGTTGTTTAAGATACTTATTAGACCTACATACGTACACCTACTTACAAAAATCTATTGCTATGCACTCTTTATTGTTGTCAACTTTAAAATTATTAGCTGTTCGGTTGACGATGACGATGTTGACGATAGATCTTTGGCTGCGATTATTCTCGGGGGATTGACATCTCGGAATGATTGTATGAACCTTTAATAATGGCAATAGAGAATTCGAATGTTGACGTAACCAGTGAGTTGGTTAAAGCAAAGTTATTAAACGAGCTTTCTAAGGACCCTCCCCAGAATGAGGTGGCTGCGCTACGTTCAACAGGCTCTACAAGCAAAAAGAAGAAGCCAATAATCTGCTTTAAGTGTAGACAACCAGGACTCAAAAGTCCCGAATGTCCCAATAAGAAGGATAAGAAGGCTATGAGTGTGTCGGAAATGTTTTCCAAAGAAACAGATTGCCATCGTAATGAAAAGGTGGAACAGGCTGTTTTGGAAGAAATGTCTCTCTCTGCACCAGCTGCAAATGATGGAAAATGGATTATTGATTCCGATGCAAACATCCACATGACTCCGCATCGCGAGTGGTTCAGCAGTTATCGGCTTTTACAAGGTGGAACGATTACTGTGGCAAATGGACAAAAAGTGGCAGCTGTTGGTATTGGTGATGTATCCATTGATACAGATACTTTGGTAAATAGAATAGAAAATGTGGTACATGTTCCTAATTTGAACTGTAGTTTGCTATCAGTCAAAAAGGTAGTAGAGAAGGGTTTTTCTATAATTTTTAATAAAAAAAGGTTGCAGTATTTATGAATCAAAATGTAATGTAGTAGACAGTAAAAATGTTTTAATTATGATTGTTTGTGATGGGCTGTATACACTCGATTGTTCAATTAACATGTTCAATAATGTTTCAGCTAAACTTGTGCACTCTGACAGTTCCAACTTCCAGCTATGGCATAAGAGGTTAGGGCATCTGTGTCGAATTGGCATGGACCTACTTAGAAAGGGTCAGGCTATCGGCGTGGAGTACACGGAAGTTGACAAGGAACCATGCATACCCTGCATAGAGGGTAAGCAGTCTAGAAAACCTTTTAAAAGTTTAAAATATAGGAAAGCTACATTACCGCTTCAGTTGATTCATACCGATGTTTGTGGACCTTTTTCTACAAATTTGTTTACAGGTAATAGATATTTTATTATATTTGTAGATGATTATACACGTTTTATTTATGTTTATTTTATGTCCTCTAAAACTGAAGTCAAAACTAAGTTTAGTTCCTTTCATTCTCATGTCGAGAGACAGTTTGGTGGAAAAATAAAGGCTTTGAGATCAGATAATGGAACTGAGTTCACCAATAAGGAATTGATGGATTATGTTCAGTCTCTGGGTATTGATTGGCAAACGACAGCACCTTACAGCCCTCAACATAATGGGGTAAGTGAACGGTGTAATCGAAGCATAGTTGAGAAGGCTCGATCACTATTGTCACATGGTTCTCTCTCAAAAGCTTTTTGGCAGGACGCAGTGGAGATCAACGGCTACTTGAAAAATCGATCACCACACCGCGCGCTTAACGGTAAAACCCCATTTGAAATGTGGTTTAATAAAAAACCCGATCTGTCTCACCTGAAAGTCTGTGGATGCAGAGCACTTGTTCACATTCCATCAAGTCAGAGATGTAATTGGACATAAAATCTGTGGAACAGATTTTTGTTGGATATTCAGACGATCCTCATACTTATTATTTCCGGAATGCGACAAATCCTAGACGATTATTAAAGTCAAGAGATGTTATATTTTTTGAAGATAACTTTACTAGACTGAAGGAAAATATCGGGTCTAAAAGGACTGTGAACTCTGATGTTGTCAATTTGTTTTCACAGTCACCATCGCCAGCTATTTTAAATCAAGAAGTACTACCCTCCTCTTCACCAGGGACATGTGAGGCAGATGCTTCAAGCATGGATACTTCTTTCATAGATGCTGAGGATAGTGATGTTGAAGTCAATGTAGAGATCAACAATCTTGATCAGCAATCAAGAGAGTGTCCAAATGAATCTAATCGATATCCTTCAAGAGTACGCAAACCACCGGATTATTTTTCATACAATACTCTATTAGAAGATGAGTGCGATGATCCTGATAGTTATCATGCTGCGATAAACAGCGATGAAAAAGATAACTGGATTTCAGCAATGAAAGAAGAATACAGTGCTTTTATCAGAAAGGGCACCTGGGTTTTGGTGGACAAGCCAAATGTTAAAAGATCTATCCCTTGCAAGTGGGTCTTTAAACTGAAGCGAGATGCGAAAGGTGACGTTGTTAGGTACAAAGCGCGTCTGGTAGCAAAAGGTTTTCGACAAAGAAAAGGTGTCGACTATAACGAAACCTTCTCTCCTGTTGTACGCACGTCCTTGCGAACCTTGTTAGCACTTGCAGTGCAGGAAGATTATAAGGTGGATGTGGATACAGCTTTTCTGAATGGCGAGTTGGAGGAAGAAATCTTCATGACATAGCCAGAAGGTTTTGTAAAGGAAGGGGAAGAGTCCAAAGTGTGTTTATTGAAACGGTCGCTGTATGGGTTGAAGCAGGCACTAAGAGCCTGGAATACAAAGTTAAAACAGACTTTGCCAGTTCTTGGTTTTAAACAAACCTGTGAACCATGTATTTTAAACAATGCGAACTTAGATTCAGACTCCTTGGTTCTGGCTGTATACGTCGACGATCTAGTGATTTTATATAAAAATGAAGTTACGCTTGACAATTTTAAATGTCATTTCGCAAAATATTTTTCATTGAAAGATCTCGGACGAATTAATTTCTTTACGGGAATAAATATTCACCATGATAATAATGGAATGAAGCTTTCTCAAAGTACATATATTGAAAAGTTACTGAAAAAATTTAATATGTAAGATTGTTACCAAATTTCAGCTTTCTAGTGCTAATGGTCACAGAGATTAAGCGAGGATGGACAGACGGACAGACAGACAGACATGGCGAAACTACAAGTTGTTCCTAGTTGACTACGGAACCCTAAAAAGGTTTTATTGGCCTTCGGCCAAACAAATTACAATTATAGAGAAAAAGGCAAACAAAATAAAATATTTGAAATAATGACGATCGCTAACTATTCGGGCAGAGCTTCCGCACACTGTGATTCCCGCTAAAAAAAGATGACAAGACCTGCCAGCCGCCTTCCGTGGACATTCGTGGTAATCTATGGCCGTAGTGTTGCTACTCCTGAATTAAATTTTCTTCTCTAATAATATATATATATTTTTCGTTTTTTTATCCTCCTGCCATTTTGTCTCTGCACTATCCTAGGTTGACTGGAAGAGAATGCCTATGGCATTAAGTCCGCCCTTGTATTTTTTGTTGCATGAAGATTAAATAGAAAAATAAATAAATGCCAATTAATAAAAGTAGTAAAATGGATATAGTATGTTATCCTTAAGGAGAAGACACACAATTAAAGTACACGTATTAAAATATAAGATACACGATTCCACCACACATTATTTTGTTATATCTCAAAGGGTTTAGGCAGCGTTTTCGTCAAAAGCTCCCAGACTGCATATTTTTCCGAAATCGTCAACAAATATCGTTAATGTACACAGAAATACATACAAAAACTTAACAAATTATATATTAAAAGCTTTCTCGAGAATAACGCTATCGAGTGGTGAAAACCGCTTGAAAATCGGTGCAGTAGATTTTGAGTTTATTGTGAACAGACAGACAGACGCGGCGGGGGACTTTGTTTTATAATACACTAGCTGTGCCCCGCGGTTTCACCCGCGTTTTTCTCGTTCTCGTGGAAATACCGAGATAAAATATTGCCTATAATTGCCTCCCTCAATAAATGGACTATTGAATATTTAAACAGTTTTCATATCAGATCAGTATTTCCCAAAATTACCGCGTTCATAAATGTATTTATTGTACTCTTCAAAGATCTTATTCAATCATTAACAAATGTATTTCGAAAAAGATTATTACAGGATTTTATGTTGATAAAAAACTCTATGGCCCATAACTCATTAATAGGTACCAACTCTTAACATCTTTTTTGTAGGTTTTAATGGGATCTACAAATCCGTAGTACATCATTTTGTTCTATTGTCAATAGTTTTTGCAGCGCACGCAAAAATAGGTTTTCGATTTTACACCTTGTGTTACAAAATAGCAATTTTATTACGGATCCCTAATTTTGAAAAAAAAAGCATAGCCTATAGCCTTCCTCGATAAATGGACTACCCAACAATGAAAGAATCATTCAAATCGGACCAGTAGTTCCAGAGATTAGCGCGTTCAAACAAACAAACAAACAAACAAACTTTTCAGCTTTATAATATTATAATAAATAATAAATATATAGATATAGATAGTGATACCTAGTACTATCTGTATCTACATAGTTCGCAATATTGTTTTTTTTTACAAATCATTTCTAATGTAGGTATTTAGTAAAAATAAATGATTTTTTTAATTTATGAAGACCTAAAGAAGAGTTCCTTTTGTATTACTTGTCTTATATTATAATCGTTTAGTTAGTTATAAGTAGGACACACTTTTTTAAACGATCATTACCCCTAAAACCCTAAAAAATTATCATGATGAAATAATAGGTTTTGGTCACTTCATCATTATTCCAACTACCTACACATTTCAAAATCGAGTATAACCTCATTTGTAAAGTACTCAATACTCTTTATTGCACAGGGTAAGTTTGAACATTCACATTCGTCCATTACGTCCAGCATATAGTTTTAAATAATGTTTTTTTTTTGGTTGGTAAAATCATCCAAATGACATCCCCCGCCCTTGGGTGGAGCGGGAGATAGTGTCAGACACTTACTGACTAAAAAACCCATACCGTTCCTTCTTGCATATCATACCGGGGCTGAACTACCTTTCAGCTAATCCTGGCCCCAGTAGGCTTCGACCCAGTTGGGCCTATGCTGTTGCTGACAACTCTTTGAGGCGCGCGCGAACAGTGTATGCCGTCAATGACTTGGGCTCGGTCCACAGTTACCGGACGGTTGGACAGCGAGCTATCCATTGTTCGACTTGAAGGTGGCTGGAAATCGGGATCTTAATCGGTGGCTGGGGCGCTATAAGCGCCGTTGCCGCCTGTTACGGTCGGCCTCCTCCTTTACTTACATTAATGCTTCGCAGAAGGAGGCGACCACCTGCCACTCCTCCTCGCTCCGGACCATGGACTGTACCTCATGTCCTCCGAGCGTTCCGCATAGTGGCGACACCCGGTCGTCACTTCCGCACGAATCCGGTGCAGGAACCTCCCGAACTTACAATGTCCGGTGAGAATCTTTGTAATACAAAAGAACGCCGTGAGGTCTCTCCAGCCGCGCCTCAAAGCGGGGACTTACCGTCATAATTGTGGCGTGTCCAGCAAGTTATATCATGCCAAAATTGGATTGTCAATGTGATTTCCAAAGGGGTGCCATGACAGAAAACCTCCACGAGTGCCCGCAGGCTGTAGTTCCCGCAGGCTGTAGTTCCCTTGCGGATACGTCCGGAGTGAAGGCCAGTCTGCGAGACGGTGCACCCTGAGAGGCGGCCAGTGACCCCCTTGGGTACTCCTACCTAAGGGGCTTCGATGGCCCTATGCGAATGTTCTGTCGGAAGGACCACTTCAACACGTGTCCCTCTGCTCTTACTTAAGTAAGAGCAGGCTTGGTGTGCACTTACACTGCCACCGGGCAGGCAGGTGGAAGACTTGCTCCTCCTTCTGCCACCGTTACGTCTCGTAGCCATGTTTCTGATTTTTGATGGCGGAAGAGGGTCTTGTCTTGGCTTAACCGCCCGGGCCGCGAGGAAGACAACTTGTATGAAAATTACCCCAAACCTTCAAGCGGTGGCGCACCGTAACAACAACCTCCCGGTTGTTAGCTTGACTTGGGTAGCTAAATTAATCTCTAGTGTGAACCACGATCTTGAACCAATAAAACATGATGTGTACTCGTGGGAACAAAATAGAAAACTCTAAATTCTTTTTAAAACCTACGGAGAGTGATGCGCGGTCGGAGTCCGACGCGGCATCCAGAAGGAGCTTGGAGGGCTCGGAGTGTGCCTCCTCACTCTAAGCGGGAAGCGGGCAATTCTGAGAGAAAGTCTAGTTTCTCCCAGAAGAAGCGCTCCGCTTTTGAAAGGAGACAGGACGGGTCGTCCGGCTTGCTCCAGCTGAGCTGAGCTCCAGACTGAGTTTCATGCTGAGCTCCAAATCGAACTCCGGGCCGAAGTCCAGGCTGAGTTCGCGAGAGCGCCAAATGGCGGTGGCTGCCAGGAGCCGATGGAGGAGGTGCGCAAGCAGGTGCAGGGGCAGAGCCAGCCCCCGCCCCAGTCCGAGCTGGAAAGCCAGCTGCTGACGCTGGTGTAGCGGGAACTGGCTGCTTTTCAGCTACATCTGCAACAACAGCAGCAGCAGTTCCAGCTGCGCTTCCAGCAGCAGCTGTCTCTGCTGGAGGGCATTGTGCTACGCCCTCCGCTAGCGGCCTGTGGCCAGCGACAGGTGGCGTCTTATGCCGCCGCCGCACCTGCGGTTTCTGCGCCCAAGGCGGGCCCATCGGGGCATTCGGCGCTCACAGCGCCGCAGCTGCCGCCGGGATTCTGATCCCGATTTCCGCCCACCGTAGGCGCGGGCTTGCGGACAGTGAGCAATGGGTACCTCGCTGTCCGGCCAAGCCCAAGTCGTCGACGGCGCGCTCTGTTCCCGCGCGCCTTAAGGAGCTGTCAGCAACAGCAGGGGTCCAGCTGGGTCGAAGCCTACTGGGGCCAGGGTTAATTCGAAAGATAACTCAAGCCCCAGGGCAAGGACGGAACGGGGTGGGCTTTTTAGTCAGTAAGAGTCTGACACTATTCCCCGCTCCGCCCGAGAGCGGGGGTTGTTATTGGATGATTTTTCCCAACATAAAAAAAAAAAAAATGTGAATTCCAAAAATATTATAACAATACTTTTTTTTATTCCTCAGGTGTTGCAACAATCCTACAAGCGACTATCGGTTCCCGCCTACCAATTGTGCATGGTGGCAGCATATCCTTTCTGGTTCCAATGCTTGCAATTTTGAAGTTGGCAGATAAAGATTTGGCGTGCTCTCCTAAGTTCTTAGAACGTACGTTTACATTATTATATACATCCACAGGCAATCAATAAATTCAGCCAATGATTAGAGTACACGAATTTAAAATACAAACTTTTAGTTAATTTATTATTATAATTAAACTAGCTTTTTGCCCACGGTTTCGCCCGCGTACATAAACAAGACTCAGTAATACACCCGCGAATTGACACTATTTATTTGAACTTGCTGTTGCCTGTCATTTAAATAAAATTTCACCAATCTTACCTAATCTGTAATGTTCTAGCTTTAAACACATGCAAATGAATGACTGCTTTTAAAACTCAAATGAAATTCAAATTTTATTAATTTGAATTTCGAATTCTCAACCAAAGAGGAAATATTTCAGATCAAAGTGGTCAGTACGACAAAAACCTAATTTTATATATTTGTGGCCCTAGTGAAAAGGGATCTAAATCCAAAAATGCAACTTTACAGGAGACTCAGAAAACACTCCGCGTGCTTCAAATTCGTGTTTGACTCGTGTTTCATTCAAACCGCTACTGTTGAAATATGTTTTTTTTTTTTTTTTTGTGTGTGGCCTCTCGCAGGTCAACCTAGGAGGTTGTCGTCTGCTTAACCGGTCTTGCCTGTGGCGGCCTTGATTCTAATCAAAGCCTCCAGCCAGGGCTTACTAACTTCTTAAAAACTAAGCGACTACGCTAAGGGCACCCCCTGTGGGGTACGAGCCTCGGCTTAGGGCGTCGCTGGGGGAGGGCAGCAAAGGGACGGGCTGGATCGAGCAAAAATTCTATTATTATTATAGGGGAATTTTAGACTACTTGCTCAGCGTCGCGGGCTGGCTCGAGTAAGGGACGGGGAGGACAATTACGGGGTTGTCGCGGCGGGCCTCGGCGGCGAGGACGGAAGGATCGCGGTCTGTAATGTTTTCTGATTGTACTTGTTTCCCTACGGCTCTCTTGGAGCAGGGTAGTGGGGTCATCGGGGGCGATTAGGGTATGCCTAGGGCGGCGAATCTTGGAGATGCGGGAGGGTTCGTATCGGGCTGCCGATGCGATAAGGGGGTTGCGGTGCTTCACAGCAGTATCGAAGAAACGCTTGCACAGGCGTTTCATGAACTGCTGGATGGTGGGGATTCTGAGATCTAGGTGTAGATTCTCATTTCGGATGTAATAGGGGGCTCCGAGGATTTTTCGGAGGGTGCGGTTTTGGAGGGTCTGCATCCGGTGGAGGTGACGGGCCTTGGCGTGTGCGAAGATTGCACAGGCATAGGTCATGATCGGGCGGATGACTGCCGTGAAGAGGCGCAACTTGCACTTGCGTGACAATTTGCTGCGGGCACTCAGTAGGTAATGAAGCCTGCCCTGAGCGAAAGCAGCTCGCGAGCGAGCCTGCTTTATGTGCTCGGCGAAGGATAGGCGTTCATCGAAGATCACTCCGAGGTACTTGGCTTGCTTCTCCCAGGGGATCGGCTTGCCATACATGGTGATCGGGGGGGGGGGGAGGGGGGTCAGATCTCCGCCGTCTCGCATAGAGAACGGCTTGACTCTTATTAGGGTTAACCTCGACTCTCCATTTCCGGAACCATTTGCCCAAAATGTTTGCGGAGGTTTGGAGATTGCGAGCGATAACTCTGGGGTCGTGACCTGTGTAGTAAATAGCCGTATCGTCAGCGAATAGAGCCAACTTAGACTTTTTACTTTTGGGGATGTCGCTGGTGAACAACGTGAAGGCTAGGGGGGAGACAACGGAGCCTTGAGGGACTCCTGCTCTGATGGGGTGTGGGGAGGATAGAGCTCCCTCGACTCTATAGCGAAAGGTGCGATTCGACAGAAAGTCTCGCATGATGAGCACGAGACGATCTGGCACACCGAGTTGGTATAGCTTATATAATAAGCCATTGTGCCAGACTTTGTCGAATGCTTTCGCTATGTCGAAGTACAAGACGCCCGTCATCGTGTTACGTTGGAAGCCAACGCTTATGTGCTCCACGATGCGGTGAACTTGATGGACACACGAGTGTTCGGTACGGAACCCGAATTGCTCGTCGGGGATGAGACCCTTGGTTTCGGCAAAATCTTTGAGTCGCTTATAAATAAGCCTCTCGTAGATCTTACCGAGAACGTTGAGGAGACTGATGGGACGGTAACTGGAGGGGTCAGACTTGGGCTTGCCTGGTTTGGGGATGCCGATAACGGTGGCCTGTTTCCATGCTTGTGGGAATATATTATTGCTTAATGCGCCATTGAAGATGGCGGTCATTAGCATTATGAACTGGGGGGGGAAGAGTTTAAACACTCTGTTCGTGATGCCGTCGGCACCGGGGGCTTTCCGTGGTTGGAGCCTTTTCACGATATCCTCTACCTCGTCGGGTGTGACGGGGGCTAGACGGTTATCGGGGTCTTCAACGGGAGGGAGGGAGGCTCTTCTTTCGACTTCAGCATCCACCATATCAATGTGGGCTTGGTCTACTAGATGAGAGCTGGGCGAGCATTGGGCTTCGAAACTGTCGGCCAGGCATTCCGCTTTCTCGGAGTTGTCGAAAGCGATACTCCCATCAGGGCGGGTGAGCGGGGGCATGGAGGACTCTTCAGTGGAACGTAGCTTCCTTTGGAGTTGCCAGAAGGCGAGATGGGTAGGCTCAAGTTCGCTGAGCGTCCTCTCCCAGCGGGCGGAACGCAGCTCGGTCATACGCTTCCTTACAGCGCGCTGTAATTTACGCATGTGAGCCTTGTTGGCGTCGCAGGGGAAGGCGCTATACGCACGGATAGCAGCGTTCTTCTCGGTCAACAGAGCCCGTACATCGTCTGGGATTTTCCAGCGACAGTCCTCTGTCACTGGAATCTCCCTTGAACAATCGTTCAGGACGGATTGTACGTGCTCCGTGAGCGAGTCGATCGCCTCCGTCGTCTCGGCGACTGAGACTATATGGTCGGGGATGGAGTCCAACTGAGGTGACGTAGAAGATTTCAGCCGTTCGCTTACTTTCTTCCGGTCAGTGATCAGTTGGGATGGGGGGGGCTGTCCGGGGTCGAGATTTCCCGAGCGGGAGCCAAGGTGCATGACCACGGGGCGGTGGTCAGAGTTAAGTTCGTGTATTGCTTCTATAGATTGCAAACGGAGGTTTACATTCTTTAGCAGCGCTACATCGAGAACGTCAGGTCTATGATTGGGATCGTGAGGGAAGTGAGTGGGACACATCGGGCCGATGATGTCGAAGTTCAGGGAAGCACCAAGGTTGAAAATGACCTTACCTCTAGGGTTGGTCGTGCTGCTATTCCACGCGGGGTGTTTAGCGTTGAGATCGCCCGCTAAGATAACGGAGTCACTCATGCTAAAGAGAGATGCCAGGTCTCTGGTGAGAGCGGTGGCTTCGTCTGTTAAATTAGACGAAGAAGACGATGGGGGGTAGTAGGCGGAGATGACTGTGATCGGCGGGTGACCAGTCATGCCTAGTCGACAAGCCGAGAACTCCAGTAGAGATAAGGGCGCCGGTGGAGATAGGGGAATGCAGTACAATTCCTTTTTATAATAAATGAGCGTGCCACCACCGTGACAGCGGATCCTATCGTTGCGAACTATTCGATAGTTGGCAATTCTAGGATCTTTGAGGTGGGGCTTTAGATACGTTTCCTGTATAAGGAGAATGTCTAGTTGATGGTCGCGGAGGAAGGACGCGATCTCATCACGCTGGGAGTTAATGCTATTAGCATTGAAGAAACCTAATTTAAGGGATCGCGGTTTGAAACTACAAACTTTCAGTCGCTTATCCATAATTAATTATTAAGGGTAACGGCTGGGAGTTTGTCCAGCTCGGCCAGTGTCGGCTTGTGCTGGTCGAAGATCTCAAATATCTTCTGGTGGGACACTGTGCCAGTGACTTGAGCTACGTGTAGCTCGTCAGCCATGTCTCTGGCATCCTGGGTCATGAACACAATGTAGTGTTCCAGGATGATTGTTCCCGCTGGGTCGGTCCTGGGAGGGATCACGCCAGTGAACCGAGTTGCAGCCTTAGGGGCTGCAGCTGGGACTGCGGGTGCCACAGGGGCGGGAGTAGGCGCAGGGATGGGCTTGGCCATCAACGCTGGGATAGGCTGAGGGGCCGCCAAGGCCGGGAAGGCCTTTTGGTTGTTCAGCCTATTCCAGGGGGACGGACGCTGGGGAGCGAGACGCTCGGGGAGCTGGGATGAAGGGGCTGGCCCTGAGGGGGCTTCCCTAAGCTGGCGTGCGGCTGCGCGCTTTGCGAGCTTGGGAGCAATTTTGGGTGCTTTAGGGCAACCCCGGTAGTTAGCCGGGTGCCCAGCTTGACCGCACAGCACACAGCTGGGTGGCTCTGTGCAGAGCGTGCGGTCTTTGGGACGGGGGCAGTCGGTTGTGCCGTGCTCGCCCAGACACTTTACGCATCTGGGTTTTGCGTAGCAGTTGGACTGCGCGTGGCCGTATAGTTGGCAGCGATGGCACTGGCCAACTATGGATGGTTTGTACGGCTTCTCTATTGAGATGCCGGACAGGGAGCACACCGATTTGATCGGGTGGTGTCCTTCGGTGGGGTCGCAGACGACCAGTACCATGTCGTACTGTTCTCTGCCTCGGGACTTGTGAAGGCGGTGTACCGTAGAGACAGGGACGCCCTGCGATATAAGATCGGACTTTATGTCGTCCGTGTGGATTTCCTTTGGAACCCGTCTTATGACCACTCGGGTCGGCGTGTCCTCAGGGAGAGAGTACGTGTGGAAGGACACGTTCCTCTCTTTGAGAGATCTGGTTAAGTCCCGGTAGTCGGCGACCGTCGGGACTTGGACTCGAATACCCTGCTGGCATGCTCGTGCATTCGAGTAGTTGATCTTACGATCAACACACATTTTGGAGACATCCGTCCACTTCGCCTTGTCCTGGATGTACAAGGGTGGTGGGGGACGTTGCTTCTTAGCAGAAGCGGAGTTGCAGCTGAGCTGCGACAGCTGTGGAGCCGGGGCGGGTTTGCTACTGATGGAAGTAGCGGGGGTGGGGGCGGAGACTTCGGTCTTTTTGGCCTTGCTGGCGGAGGCCTTGGACTTGGCCTTCCTCTTCCCTCCTAGGACGACTTGAAAGTCGTCTTCAGAGGAGGACTCTAGGGACTCAGGGTCTGACGGCTCTGAGTCAACGATGTTTATGGGCACTGTCGTGTCCATAGGGGATGATTCTTCCATTAATTGGGAAGAAGAGCAGGGGTGAGAGGGGTTCAGACCCGTGGACGGGGCCTGAATAGTGTCATCGGTGGAGGGATCCACCGATGAGGAAGGTAGGAGCGGGGTGGTCTTCCGGGAGCTGACAAAACTGCGGAACTTCTCCCGGAAACCGCTAATAAAGTTGGGATCCTCGACTAATACTTGCTGGAAAAAAGCAAGTATTGTCTCGGTAGCGACGACTCTATCAAGATCCATAGGACCCATGGTAGGGTTAATGAGGGGGCAACATGGGTTTAGAACCTATGTCCCTAACACCTGTCCAAGTCCCCGGGTGGACGGACCCGGGGGTGAGTGACCCTCCCAGCAAGGGTTGTGCACGCTGGGAGGTGTGTACCTAATGGTGAGCCCTAAGCTAGTAAACCGATCGCCAATCTTAATGTGCGATCGGGCCCTGACAGGGTCTGGTGCGAAGGGATAGACACCCCAACCGACACCAGGTGTGTAGCTGGAAGAGAACTCGGAGTTATAGGTCTGACGAGGGGCCACCCCCAAGGCCAAGACCTAGCTCCCGACTCCAAATGACTGCCTAGCCCTGAAGGGGTTTCGGCGGGTGTATTGGGGCAACACCCCCTTGGCTTGTTGACACCGTGAGGTATTCCCGCCAAGGACCACGAAACAGTGGCTTTTCCCTTAAGGGGCACTACGTTTTCGACTATTCCGTATGGAAATAGCCTATCGTCCACTGCCTTGAAAAAGGCGGCTTTCGATAGTGGCGTGGTCGGTGAACCACTGATGACGTCACGGCGAGCGGGCGCGGCGAGACGTAGGAGGGGGCACGTAGCACAGAGCGGGCGCGATGCACGGGGCGGCACGTCCGTTCGGGGCGAGCGACGGGCAGCGAATCATCGTTGAAATATGTAATTGATACGTTTAATTTATATGAGCAACCCAAATGTCATAGAGCAATGTGGAGTTTACTCTGGTTACACTGTTCGCTTCCTCTCGCAATGGTTCTAAATATTATTTTCTGCAACGCGTCGACATTGCTTCCTCCCTGTATAACCTGGTTCATTAAAGAAAGGAATCTTAAATGGCGGCGCTTATCATGTTCTCTCGCTCGCAGACTAGTGCCGTCTATACTCACTCTCGCATGTACCGTAAACAGAAAAAAAATAGATTAGCTTCCACGCTGTCTTGACGCGCTCAGTGATCCTTTTTACGAATATCTTGTTATAGTTTTCTGTTATTTTTTCCGTTGTTACCTGCTTATTATTGTTGTTGAGTTGAGAAGCTATATTGAAATTATTGTGACCCAACCTTGTTTTTATTATTTTAAATTAAAAAAAACTTGAAATTTAATATGCTGACTGTACTGTCTATCAACGCAAGTACATGCCGCCATTTAAGATTCCTTTCTTTAATGCACCGACCATAGATTTATAAGAACATCCAGATGCCTAATATGCGCTGTCCAAATGCTTCGAATTCAAAGACACCAAAATAGCGTCTTCATTCGTTAGCCACGCCCACAGGCCGCCATTACGCGACAGACGTTCAAAGCGCGTCTACGTTTTAACGCTGTTAAATATAATTGAAAAAACTGGCCAAGTGCTAGTCGGACTCGCCCATGAAGGGTTCCGTAGCAGCAAGTAACATAATATAAAAGTTCTTGTTATGTGTTGTAACTTTGATCGATGTTTTAGTAATAGTGTATTTTTTTCGATTTATGACGCATTAAAAAAAAACTACTGACTAGATTTCGTTCAAACCAATTTTCGTTGGCAGTTTTTATAGTAATGTACATCATATATTTTTTTTAGTTTTATCATTCTCTTATTTTAGAAGTTAGAGGGGGGGGGGCACATTTTACCACTTTGGAAGTGTCTCTCGCGCAAACTATTCAGTTTAGAAAAAAATGATATTAAGTAGAAACCTCAGTATCATTTTTGAAGACCTATCCATAGATAAATCCCACACGTAAGGTTTTGATGAAAAAAAAATTTTGAGTTTTAGTTCTAAGTATGGGGACCCCCAAAATTTATTGCTTTTTTTTCTATTTTTGTGTGAAAATCTTAATACATATCGTAAATATATTTTTACTAACTTACTTTTGGCCTATTTTCATATATTTTAGATACATTCAAAATATATCTTAAAAGACATAACAAAACCTAGCTAAAAATAAAAAAATGAATATATCTGAAATATATTTGAAATGTATAAAATATATATGAAAATCGGCCAAAAGTTAGTTAGTAAAAATATATTTACGATATGTATTTTATATATTTATATATTTTATGGGAGTAACTAAGTTTGTTTGTGCAAAATAAAGGAGATTATTATTTTTTTAATCTTGTTAGTTTTTTTTTAAGTAAACTTGTCACAATTATCTTCAAGAAACTCAACGTGCACGTGTATTTTTATAAACGATGTTGTATACTGTACTGCATTTCATATACTGGCTAGGCAACGGTTGTTACAGCTGCTACGAAATATTAGGTATGTATGTAGTAAGACCCGGATCCGCCTAGCCCCTTCCCCACTTCTCTATGAAATACCTTTTGATGGGCTAAAATTTTTCGTAGGTCACTCAGGTATATATAAGTTATCTAAAAATAGTTATAAATAGGCATCTACGCATATAACTTAAAGAAGATTCGACTCCTTTCTCCAAATATTGTAGACGTCTTATTAAATATTAATTTTATCAACTTATTTGTTTGTTAATTATAGTAGTATATTTTGATTTGCAATTTTTTTTTTATCTATGTAACATGTAATTTTACGTTTTTCGAGTAATTAAAGTGTAAATTTTAATAAATAGCTCTAAATTGTATATAATAATTGAAAAAAAAAATCGAATTCGAGTTTTTTTCGTTTTTTTTGCATTTGCTGAGAAGATTTACTATGGTAACATATATATTTTTTTTCACCATCGGAAAGTTGAGATTTCAACGAACAGACACCATATAAACTTTTTGAAAAAAAAGAAAAGATATTTTGACGGGTGAATTTTCGATTGAAAATTAGGGTGGTTTTTCGATATTTATTCAAAATAAGGTAAAAAAATAAATATTTCTAATCAAATAAATTACAGCGTATTCGGGACATAAAAAGGTAAGTTTTCACCAAATTTCGTGATAAAAAATGTTTTTTTGAAAGAGATAAAAATAAAAAACCAAAAACTTGGTTTTTTGAATTTTTCACATAAATTTTGAAGTTATGTGAAAAAAGTGTGAATGCAAAAGTTTTAGATCTTTTTATTACCTACAACTTTGCCATTTTACTTTTTTCCATAGGACTTTTAGTTTTGCCGGAAATCGAGAAAAACCGTTTTTTCCCCTTAAAAACTCACCCCCACCCCCTTCCCGACCTCAGATCGCCCGTAAATTATTTTTCCTTTCATTTTATAATATTCTCCTCCTTTTCTAATGGGTTTCATCCTACTATTATTATTTTTCACTTTTTATTATTTTTGAAGGCTTTTTTTTTTTTTTTTTTTTTTTTTTTTTTTTTTTTTTTTATGGTGGGAAAAAATCATGCATTGACATCCCCCGCTCTTGGGCGGAGCGGGAGATAGTGTCAGACTCTTACTGACTAAAAGACCCACCCCGTTCCTTCTAGCCTTCATACCGGGGCTTGAGCGCCCTTTCGGATAACCCTGGCCCCAGTAGGCTTCGACCCGGCTGGGTCCCTGCTGTTGCTGACAACTCCTTGAGGCGCGCGGGAACAGTGCGTGCCGTCGACGACTTGGGCTTGGTCCGGAAAGTTACCGGACGGCCTTTGAAGGCTTCTACGCTGGTCTATAATGTTTCTGAAGACGAATACATTGCTTTGGTGCACACCTAAAACGCAGATTCTGTGGGGCCGTGCCAGGCAAACGGACATTTATAGTCTGTCGAAAAAGTCTAACGACTTTGGAATTTTGTTTAATATTTACGATTACACTACAAACTTAGTCCAGAAATTATTTTGTAGAACCCTTTTGTCTTTTTTGTACAAAAACTGTTCTTTCCATCAAGTTCAAAATAATTTTCCTAGAAAGTCCTTATAAAGTTCTACATTTCAGATTTTTTTCATTTTTTCTAAACTTATAGTTCAAAAATTAGAGGGGGGGGTACACATTGTTTTTTACTTTTGGAGCGATTATTTCCGAAATTATTGACATTATCAAAAAATGATTTGAGTAAACCCTTATTCATTTTTAAATACCTATCCAACAATATATCACGCGTTAGGGTTGAAATTAAAAAAAAAAACACTTCCCACTTTACATATATGGGAGCTACCCTAATAAAACATTTTTTTCCAATTTTTATTTTACCACTTTGTCGGCGTGATTGATATACATATTGGTACCAAATTTCAGCTTTCTAGTGCTAACCGTCACCGAGATTAAGCGAGGACGGACAGACGGACAGACAGACATGGCGAAACTATAAGGGTTCCTAGTTGACTACGGAACCCTAAAAAAGGATAAAGATCTCTTAATCAACCTTAATTATTGAACCAGTGTTGACTACATCAGATTTCATTTTACCTTAATTACCCAAGTCGTTTGACTTTTTAGACAGACTCTATGCATAATTTATTAATTTATTAATAATTTCCAAATTAAAATTGTATATTTAGATATTAAATTGCGTACCTTAAAAATGAAAACTGGTACCAAAAAATCAAAATCAAAGAGCAGCAATTAACAAAAAAGAAAAAAACACAAACTCAGTCAGTTAAAAAAAAGAATCTATATTGCACGTTCCAAAACGGAGATCTCTGTGGAGAGGAACGTGCAAGAAACTCCATGGCACTGAGTTATTTTTTTATCATTTTATGAGTTACATACATTGACTTATATTCTAGTGATAGACAGGCCCTTTCATGGAAAAGATTTGTCAAAATATTGAAAAGTTAAAACGAAAATCTGCTGCAGCGCTACATTAGCATTATGTCGTCTAACAGAACTATTAAAATATAAAGCGCTGATAGCTTTTAGAGGATAATTTTTTCACGACCTAAACGTCTTAAGCGCCATGAATTTCGAAGTACTTACGCGTTTAGTTCAACATAGTGTAATGACATATTATCCATATAGATTTTTATACCGCAGAAGTGACATAGTTTTTGCCTACAATACTTCACATTACAATAAAACTCTATTTAAAATTTTTACCAATAGTCCACGTTAGTGTAAATTCAGAAAAATACGTCTAAATAATTAGTGAATTCAAAATCGTGTAAAATAATGAAACCATTGAACCACCAGAAAATGATGGTCAGGACTGCGCTGCTAATATTTAGCAACAAAACAAACAACAACTGTAACTATAGCATAATCAGCTTTTTAATGTTCCCACTGCTGGGACTCAAGCCTTCTCTCTAGGAGATGGAATGGGCCGTAAACCACCACGCTGGCCCAGTGCGGGTTGGTGAATGTCGCATGTCTTTGAAATATGCTGGTTTTCTTATGATGTTTTCCTTCACCTTTTTGAGAGCAATGGGGATGAATTAAATTACATAAAAAACTAAAACTTTTTTAAAACCTATTTTCCACTTTATTTTTCGGGGCGAATCAAAAATTGATTCGAAGTCAGAAATTTGCACTTGGTTTTATGATGTAGGGGAAAGCTATAAATGTTTAAAAGGCACATTCTGAAGGAATAGCATTACTGCAAGGAATAACCGACTCATTAGAAAACGTTTTCCAGCTTTAGTATCATCAGTTTGAAAGTGTGAAGAGCAGATAAAAGGATAATTTGTAGGAAGCCACGTGTTGTCACGTCTATCCTCTTAAGATATTTTATCAATTTTCTCTTTTCGGCTGACCAGAGTGAACAAACTTGAAATAATTATAATTATAGTTTATGAAGGACGAAATCTCAATAACAGTAATGATCACTTAGTGATGTATCACTTATATTACACATATGACTACAAATTCAACTGAACCTGAGTTTTTACAGTATCGCAAAACAGACGTAGGTATTCATATTTATTGAATTTGGCGGAATTCATTGGTACCTATTATTTATACAAAAAAGAAAAAAATATTAAACAGAATATTAAAAAAAAAAACAAACGGAATAAAATATCATGCAAATTTCGTGTTCACTAAATCAGTTGTAGGTAAAAAACCCGGTTTTTGTGGCATGGAACATCTGCATGTTTTAGTCTATGATTGTAAAATGGAAAATCTTTTAAATAAAATAATATAATTTCTAACATACTATTACGAAATTTGAAGCAATTAAATTGCTTGATTAATCAATTATTTTATTTTCATGAATACTGAATTATTATTTACGTCCCAAATTCACTTTCTTTTGAATTTATTAGCTCCGCTCTTAACTGTATGAACGTCAAAATTACACTAAAGTCGTCAATTTCAATTTGCCTAGAATTCAGTGCAAAGGATTCGTTTGAAGTGAGTGTTCAGCACGCCCTATCTAGTACGTAGTACATATATATCGATGGTTACATATAGTATAACAGAATAGAATAGAATATAATATATAAGACATATTATTGAGGATTTTCGAAATAAACCACAAATTGTTGCTCTGAAAACAAAGATTTGTTTTATTCAACACGCTTTTACAGTATGACAATTGAAAACAAAGAAACGACATTTAAAGTTCATTAAAATCGCCTCCTCAATTATATCCTTTTATTTATCTCTCTACAAGTTTTCACAATAAAATGCACAAAATAATCTAAACATCATCTGCCATTGAATCATACGTCACCCCGTATCCACAGCTTAAAAATTAAAATAAATTAAATGTCATTTCCAAGGAGGTCATTTCATTACATATATATTGCATTGGTTCGCGAAATTTGTATCTATGATTTTTATTCTGATCACCGGAAATATGTCTAAATTTAATGTCGAAGCTGCATTCAACGATTTATCAAAGAAGGTGGCAGCGTTGACAGTAAAAATTACGTCTCAGACTGATGTGATTGAGTCGCAAAACAAGAAAATAGACGATCAACAGCTAAAGATCGACAGTTATATCGCGACCATTGCAGAACAAACGAGGGTACTTGCAGATTTATCCGCAAAAATTGAGAAGTTCGAAGTTCTAACATCGACGAGCGAGACGGATGAATTGCGCGTGATACCAGTCTCACAGCGGGCGAGCGAAGCAGGCATTGCGAGTAAGGCCAAGGATCCGCAAAGAAAGGAAACGGAACGTGCGCGCCGTGCGACAGAGCGAGCCAAAAATAAAGCTGCGTCTATACCACAGAAGCCCAGCGAGCATTTATCTAACACCGCTGAGATAGTCTCAGAGGAAAATTTTTTATCTAAAGAATGGCATGTAGTCAGTGGCAAAAGAAATGCAAAGAAAGTGCCATTAAAAAAGGTGGTAACGCACAAATTGCGACATTTCAAGCTATTCAGAGGAAGAAGTTTTTACATGTGTGGTCGTTACATCCAGACACTACTGAGAGGGCAATAGTTGAACATGTTGCAGGTATTTGTGGCACTGACGATGTCAAAGTCGAGAAAATAGTCCCGAAAAGCAAAAGAGACTACGCGTCATTTATGATTGGAGTCCCGGAATCACTGTTTGAAAAGGTGAACAGTGTGACGAAAAATTTGATAATTTCTTGCAGCCGCCATCTTGGATTTATATTTTGACAGTAAAAGTGTCGGTACAACTTTTCGTGAGAATTTTTTCCGTCTTTCGTCGTCGCGCGATAGTTCCAAAAATCAGCTGTTCCCTACATTTAGACGAGATAGTTTGATTGATTAATTAGACTTGTTTTTTTAAAGCGAAAGCGCCAGGGAAGCCCGCGAAAGTCAAATTTTCTAATATTTTTTGCAATTTGCAATGTATGTTATAGTAATAAAAATAATCATGTATAATATTTATATGTAAATGCTTGTACTTGTACAAAATCTATTGTATACTGAATAATATATAAACTATTTTAAGCCACCCTTCACTTGACTGAAAGCAAAACAGATGTGGGCCCAGTTAACCACTATCAATTTTTAAAAGGGGTAACTGGTCCGCAGTCCCAGTTCCATAGTGGGCCTAATGACCCCTAACCCGTTTTAGCGGCAACGCTGCGTTTTGAACTAAAGTGCGTTCCAATCGCTGATGTGAACTCAGCCTTATTTGAGATTATTTGTGCTACCGTCCACCAGGGAAATAATTGTTTATTTTTATGTTGTGTGGTTTATATTCCACCAAAATGTAAAAGTAATGAATATATGCGATTGTTTCATATTTTGAAAAGTGTATGTGTAAATTACGATAATGTATTAGTGATGGGTAATTTTGACATGCCATCTACAACTGTGGAAATACAAAGTTACTTAGTATGTAAATGCTTTCTGTGGATTTCGTCAGGTAAATAGTGTTTGCAATATAAATAATCGTACTTTAGACCTAGTGTTGACTATGTTTTTGACGAGTGACTTAGAGGTGGAATTGTCAAGTGAACCCTTGGTAGATATTGATGATGAGCATCCTCCACTTGTAGCTAAGTTAAAGTTTTGTGGTCGATTCAGTAAGCCAGTGTCGGTGCACAAACAGAATTCTGAATTGGTAGTATCCGAAATAGACAATAAACATAAGTGGAATTTTTCTAAATGTGGTTTGTATGAGATTCTGGATCCAGATAAAGCGTTAGAATTTTGTATAGCGTAGTGAATGACGCAATTAGTGAATGCACACCGACAAAAAGTAAAAGTAAAGGTACGAATAAATTAACTGTAAATATTCGTATCCGACCTGGTATACCTACTTATGATTTGATACGCGATATTAAAACAAAATGGAGGTACCATAAGATATTTAAAGCTACAGGTTCTAATAGCGACTACGAATCTTTTTCATACTACCGAGCCCAAGTAAAACATAAATTAGCATTAGAGTATGAAAATTATCAGCATAGATTACAGGCAAATATTAAAAATGATCCCAAATCATTTTGGAGTCACATTGGAAGCAAACGAGCTGGGCGCAATAAAACGCGAATCACAAAAGATGGAAAGGAGTTGAGTGACAGTGAGTGTGCGGAATGTTTTGCTTCCTTCTTCTATTCGGTGTATAATGAGGTACGGCCGGCGCTGGACCCCGCTGCGGCGGAGCGAGCGGCGGGCGCGAGCGCGGGCGCGGCGCGCGTGCCCGTTGGCCAGCTCAGCCTGCGCGACCTGCGTGCCGCGTTCCGCCGCCTCAAGCCCAAGCGTTCAGCGGGACCAGACGGGATACCCCCTTATATTGTAAAGGATTGTAGCGCGGTGTTTGAAGATCCTTTACTGCATATTTTAAATTTGTATTTAAGGGTAGGACAGTACCCCAACCAGTGGAAAGTGGTTCCGGCCCCAAAGGGAGGTTCGGGATCTGATGTTAGCGGATACCGACCGGTGGCGGTGCTGTCGGCGTTTGCTAAGGTATTTGAATCGGTGTTGCACAATTGTATTTCAGGTCAAGTTGCTTCTAGCCTGATCGATGCTCAACACGGTTTCCGGACTGGTCGAAGTACGGGGAGTAACTGGTTGGCATTTATGACATACCTGGCACCAGTTGTGGATGCGGGTGGGCAAGTGGACGCTGCGTACTTTGACTTCCGGAAGGCGTTCGACACGGTAGACAATGATGTACTATTGGCTAAGTTTTCAATATTAGGATTCACGCCACATCTTTTGAAATTCTTTGCGAACTACCTTAGCGACCGCCGGCAGTACGTTGAATATGGTGAATACGTTTCCCAGCCTTATTTCAGGTTCTCAGGTGTGAGTCAGGGTACGAATCTCGGACCCTTGGAATTCATACTGATGGTCAATGATCTCCCTGAAGTCGTGCAGGATGCGAGGTGTTTGTTATTCGCGGACGACCTCAAGTTGTATTTGGCGGTGGCAGATGCTTCGGATTGTGAACGACTTCAGCGAGATATCGATAGGGTTGCGCAATGGAGTGTAGATAATAAGTTAGGTTTCAATGTTTCCAAATGCTGTATTATGAGCTACACTCGCGCGCGGGAACCTCTGGAGTATCAGTATGAGATGGAAGCCGCGGTCATGCCACGCGTCATGCATCTGCGGGACCTGGGGGTGGAGATGGTTTCGGAATTGTCGTTTCGTAAGCACATTGTAGAAATATGCGGCAAGTCCTTCCGAAATCTTGGGTTTATCCTAAGGCAGTGCAAGGACTTAAAAAATACAGCCGTGGTTAAACTGATTTGTAATGCGCTAGTCCGGAGCCATCTAGAAACGAATGCTGCCGTTTGGAACCCCCATGAGGCTAAATACAGTCTCATGGTGGAAAGAATACAAAATAAATTTACTAGGTTTTTGTATTGGCGGCAGTACGGCGTCCACTCTTTTTTCCCGCTCATGTACCCAAGTCTTTTTGTGATAGGGATGGTAGGTTACAGTAGGCTGGCGGTGCGTAAGGACGTCGCTTTGTGTAGTTTCGTGTTCCGGCTGCTTCGCGGCTGGCTGCACCTCCCCGGGCTGCTGGTTGAGCTGTTCTGAACATTATTGCTACTGACGTGGATCTATTTCACTACAGCCTGCCGAGGTTCACTGAAGCAGCACTAAAGTGCATTGAAAATATAAACGTTTTGAGTTAATGTTATATCGTATAAACATGCAATATAATACTAATCAACTCTGTTGTTGTTGTGTTGTTTTTGTTAATTTAATAGTTAATATATTATTATTTGGTTATTTCTTTGAATATATATGTATAGCTGGTAATAACATCGCATTGGCGTTAGCTGTAATGGTGTTATTTACAAAATTTTTAATAAATAAATAAATATATATATATATATATATATATATATTTGAATAGAATTTTATTTTGCAAATATGGGTAATACACAATAGGGTGCTCCAGTGAATGAACACATCCCAGTGAATGAACAAAACGCAGTTTTTTCACAAAAATAAGAAATTGATATATTTCTACCCAACGACGTATTTTTTTCGTAATTACAGCTCTATTTTCTATTATAATGACAATCTTCACTTCAAATGTTACTGTTCGTTTCAAAACGGCGAGCATTTAAAGTTAGCAGAGTTATGTAAAAATATTTTTGTTCGGGCAAGAATTTAAGACTCGGGGTAGACACAAAATTTTTGATATCAAATTGTGGCCGTAATTTAAATATGCACTATTAGTTATTTATTTGAATAATAGATAGTTTTAATATATGTCTAAAATCAATTACAATACCATTCTAGCCAGTTATACGTAAATTATTCGACGTCCCAGCATTGGAAATACAAAACGTTTGAAATCCAGTGAATGAACGGCCGTTCATGTACTAGACAAATGCAAATTTCATATTTTTATTGAAATATGTTATTTATTTTCATGCCTTAATGTTCATATTTTGGGAGTCGTTTAATCAATCCATTTCTGATCTTAGCCAGTATTGGGACAGGGTGTGTTCATTCATTGGTTCATAAAACCCATTGAATGAACTAACATTTTTCGCTATGTTCAATTATTAGCTTTCGTAGTGATGATATAACCATTAAATGAACACAATAATATATTCAGTTCGAATTCATCGTTTTAAGACCCAAAATTTATTGTTACAATTTTTTTTTCTTTTATTGTACCTTTAAATCATCATGAATTCCAATAAAAATAAATGCGAAAGGTTTTGATATACCTACCCAAGAAACTTAAAAGAAGCTCTTCCTTCTTACTCACATAAACGCAAGATAGTGGTTTAATTGTTCCTACTGCGCTGATTTAACGAATTTTAATAATATTATTACTTTATTCATGGCGAATCTAGCAAACGACCCAAAAGCTAGCTTGACTGACACTATACCAAGGATATCCCGGCACTCAGCCTGTGCGAGACTAGGCTGGCTCTGAAGCAACGTAAAACCATAAGGTTTTAGGTGAGGAAGGAGTTACGGCCGAACTCCTGAATGCGGGTGGAAAACCTGTCTTTAAGGCTCTTCAGAAGCTGTTCAATTACGTCATACTCAAAAAATCAGAAACTCTACTTTAAGAAGGGCGACAATTCTTTGTTAACGAATTATTCATACATCCACATGAACATCATACATCCAGAATTATTCATTCATACATCCATCTGAGCCATGTTTACAAGCTGTTTTCCAGAATCTTTACGAACTGTTTTGCGCGCAGGTTTGGCGACTTCTAGCGTCAGGACGGAAAAGGTTTCAGCACCGTAGACCAAATACATGCTCTGCAGCAGATTATAAAGAAGACCGAGAAGTATAATCTGCCTCTCTGCTTAGCGTTTGTGTACTACGAGAAAACACGCCTTTGATTTGTTCGAAACATGGGCTCTGTTGCAGTACCTACTCCCCAAGTCAACGGTGCCAGGTTAACCATAACGGTACATCGAAGAACTTAATTATTTGTACGAAATGCCACCATGTCAGTCCGACCTCAGGACAAAGCCTTTAGTTTAGACTTATCGGATAAGTTTAGACTTATCCTTTTGCAGCGGAGTATGAGACAGAGAGATGTAATTTTTCGGAAATAATTCCGAACCGCAATAGAGGATCTCTTCAAGGTTCTAGATTGGAGAGAGCTATCAAATAAAAACCAAAAATAAAAATAGCCTTTATTTACTTACTACGAGTACATTACATTACGTTTACAAAACTTTTTACGTTTACAAAAAAAAAAATACTTTAGAACACTTAAATAAATAAATACTGTTTAAACGTTTATCCTATGCTGGTAGTAGTCGCCTCTGCGGCGTAGGCCTCTCCTAAACCTTTCCAGATGTTTCTCTCTCTGGCCACTTGCATCCAGTGATTTCCGCACTTGTGGCTGAAAACGTCTCTCCATCTTTTTCCTGGTCTTCCTTTTCTCCGTTTTCTGTCTCTTGGTACCCACTCTGTTAAACGTTGGTCCATCTGTTATTCATCCTACAAACATGTCCAGCCCAGTGCCATTTGAGCAGTCTTTTTATTACGTTTATTAATTTTGTTTTCCTTCTGATGTCACTGTTGCGTATTTTGTCTGATAATTTGATACCGAGCATACTTCTCTCCATCTTTCGTTGACACACAGTAATTTTCTCTTCGTCCTCCTTTCTTACTGACCATGTTTGACAACCGTATGTGAGACAAGGTAGTATTGTTGCTTCGTATATTCGTTTCTTTAAGTTTAGATTCACTGTGCCATTTTTCATTATTTCTCTCATGCTCCAATATTTCTTCCATGCTAGAGTTATCCTTCGTTGTATTTCTTTTACTGTGCTGCTTTCAAAAGATACTAATTGTCCTAGATAAATGTATTCTGTTACATATTCGATTTTTTCGTTCTCTACAAAAATGTCATGTCGGTCACCATTATTATTATTATTTTTATTATTATTATTTACTCCCTTATTTTCCCAGTCTATACCTCGAAAAACAGATTCGAGCACTACTGAAAAAATCTTCGGCGAGAGCGGGTCTCCCTGTCTCACTCCTCTTTATATGGGGAACTCTGAATCTTCTCGTTCTAACCGTACTTTGGCGTGACATTTTAAGTGTATATATATTTTATTATATATACATTTTATTATATATACATTTTATTATACTTATGTATAATAAAATGTATATGTCCTGTATTCTTTGGTTTACTCTATTAGTTGTGTTATACACTGAATGTGATCTATAGTCGAGTATCCTTTACGAAAGCCGGCTTGTTCACACGGTTGATTTTCTTCCAAACTAGTTGTTATTCTGTTTAGAATTATTTTTGAGAATATTTTATATAAGTTTGTCATAAGACTGATCGGTCTGTAATTGGCGAGGTCACTTCTGTCACCTTTCTTGTGAAGTAGTATAATTGTAGATTTTGACCATTGTTCCGGAGCGGTTTCTGTTTTTAAAATATTATTGAAGATTACTTGTAGAGGTTTCAAGAGTGAAAGTGAAAGTGACCTAAGAACTTTGTTGGCAATGTTGTCATTCCCTGGGGCTTTGTCGTTTTTTTGGGTTGTTATTGCATGTTCAATTTCTGATATGAGGATGTTTGGTGCACATGTGTCTTTGTTTACTGTGTTGTGGTCGGTTGGTTCGTTCATCAAAATCTTCAACTGAAGTTAAAATTGCGAAAGTGAAGGAAATAGTGACTGAAATCCTAGTTCAACTTTGAGAGCTGTTGAACTTTTTGTCTCACGAGTCGATCCGTATCATTTGAAACAATCATTGGAGTATAAAACATGTTCCCACTTGAATCGATTCCAACCCAACAACCTTGAAACACATTAGTGTTGGCGAGACGTGATGAAGTTGAAATCATGTAGACCATTTTATTTGACTATCGCGGTGTTGTGCACTTGGTATTCTTGCCAGAAGGCCAAATGGTAAATAAAGAATATTATTTGAATATTATATAGCGCCATTTTTTTTCCGATTTGAAAAATCGTCCTATGACAACCCCCGCTCCTGGGCGGAGCGGAAGAAAGTGTCAGACTCTTACTGACTAAAATACCCATCCCGTTCCTTCAAACCTTCATACCGAGGCTCGAGCGCCCTTTCGGATAACCCTGGCCCCAGTAGGTTTCGACCCGGCTGGGCCCCTGCTGTTGCTGACAACTCCTTGAGGCGCGCGGGAACAGTGCGCGCCGTTGACGACTTGGGCTTGGTCCGGACAGTTACCGGACGGCCGAACAGCGAGCTACCCATTGCTCACTGTCCGCAAGCCCGTGCCTACGGTGGCCGGAAATCGGGATCAGTATCCCGCCGCTGTCGGCGGCGATAACGCCGTTGCCTGATGCTCAGTCTCCGCCGCCGATCGCCCCCACGAGGGCACGGCGATGATCCGCCCAAGCGGAGCACACCTCGACTGTGTGCTCCACCGTGTCCTCCGGGCATTCCGCACAGTGGCGACACCCGGGCGTCACTTCCGTATGAATCTGGTGTAGGTACCTCCCGAACGAACCGTGTCCGGTGAGGATCTGCGTCATGCGGAAGGTAAGAACGCCGTGAGGTCTTTCCAGCCACGCCATATACATATACATATACATTTGAGAGATCAGATAAAATAAAATAATTTGGGATAATAACTAACATTTTGTGTGTTATTGACCTTTACCATACACCCACCAAATAATTAAGTCTACACACATGTTTTTGACTAGGATTAACTATTATACAATTGTTATAAATACAAAAAATACTCTAGTATCAAAACTTTTTTCTCCTACTATTTCAATAATACCACATTCAAAATTTTTGGTTGTAACCTCCTTTTCTCAGGTCACGCTTTCATTAGACGGACTCTATATATAAAATTCTCGTGTCACAATGTTCGTTCTCCTCCGAAAGGGCTTGACCGATTCTCATAAAATTTTGTAAGCAAATTGAGTAGGTCTGAGAATCAGCCAACATCAATTTTTCATAAAAAAAAAAAAATACTTAATAGTACATTATTATACTAGGGGTGAAAGTATCTCATTTCGTCCCGAGAAGGAGTTGGCGCCTGAAGGGCAAGCGAAGCGAGGTCGCTAATTCGAGAGGTTAAATGGGTTACTTTCACCCCGAGGTAAACACTGTGCTTTTCATTACGAATACGAGGAAATACTAAATATATATACTAAAAATAAAAGTTTGTAAAACCTAAGTCGGCGTACCTATGATTTTAAGTAGGTATCTTTATTCTGATTTAGGCGGTAAAAGGTATTCCACTACTGCTTTAGCCTCTTCTCTTATGAAATTAGGCATCACTATTTTAATCTGATAAACATAACGTGTTTAATCTCTGTTGTACGGAAACGTAAACAAAACTCGAAAAAAACCAACGGCTGATTGCTATTTTCCCGCCATTTTGTTTTTTTTTTCTGCGGCCCGCCAGCTATTCAGCCTCATTAATGAAAAATTAGAAATTAATTGTAATCTTTTAAAAATAAAGCATTTTAAAGAAATAGTTAACAAATAAATTACTTAAAATATGACATTATCTAATTAATACTTGTCTTTAAGTTATTTCAATTTTATATCGCGCTGTGATTGACTGGTTGTATGGAATATTGGAACATGGTTCAATAGAAATGTGAAGATAGAACTAGTTTTTTTTTTAATAATTTGACAGCTGTCATTTGTAAAGTAAAACTCCCTAGGGATGAAAAGTATCACTTTCAGCCCGCTCCTCAGGCAACTTCAGACCTACTTTCAGAGTATGAGTAATGAAATAGTATATTGTTACACTAGGGGTAAAAGTATCTCATTTCGTCCCGAGAAGGAGTTGGCGGGCGAGCGAAGCAAGGTCGCTAATTCGAGGGACTAAATGGGTTACTTTCACCCCGAGGTAAACACTGTGCTTTTCATTACGAATACGAGGAAACTAAAAATAAAAAATAAAGTTTGTAAAACCTTAGTTGTCGTACCTATGATTTTAAGTAGGTATCTTTCTTCTGATTTAGGCGGTAAAAGGTATTCCACTACTGCTTTAGCCTCTTCTCTTATGAAATTAGGCGTTAAATCACTATTTTAATCTGATAAACATAACGTGTTAATACAAATCTTTGTTGTACGAAAACGTAAACAAATCTCGAAAAAAACCAACGACTGATTGCCATTTTCTCGCCATTTTGTTTTGTTTTTTTTTCTGCGGTCGGCCAGCTATTCAGCCTCATTAATGAAAAATTTGAAATTAATTGTAATCTTTTAAAAATAAAGTATTTTAAAGAAATAGTTGAACAAATGAATCAATAACATTATTTAATTAATACTTGTCTTTAAATTATTTCAATTTTATATCGTGCTGTGATTTACTGGCTGTATGGAAAATTGAAACATGGTTCAATAGAAATGTGAAGATAGAACTAGTTTTTTTTTTATAATTTGACAGCTGTCAGTTGTAAAGTAAAACTCCCTAGGGATGAAAAGTATCACTTTCAGCCCGCTCCTCAGGCAACTTCAGTCCTACTTTCAGAGTATGAGTAATGAAAAAAATATTTATATGGCAAAACAACGTTTGCCGGGTCAGCTAGTCTATATATATAAAAATGAATCCCTATTTCCTTGGTCACGCCATCACGCGTGAACGGTTGGTTTTTTGTTATGTTTGTTAGACTGAGAAGGTGGTTTATATGGAAAAAAAAATGAAAATTAGGGTAGTGGAGGAGGGTAAAGTAGAGTAGAGTAGTGTAGGGTAGAGTAGGGTAGAGTTGGATAGAGTAGAGTAAAGTAAGGTAGAGTAGGGTGGAGTAGGGAAGAGCGGGAGTTAAGCCGTGCAGGCAATAGCTAGTTGGTAAATAAATTTCTTGTTTTTAGGGTTCCGTAGTCAACCAGGAACCCTTATGGTTTCGCTATGTCTGTCTGTCCGTCTGTCTGTCCGTCCTCGCATAATCTCTGTTACCGTTAGCACTAGAAAGCTGAAATTTGGAACAAATATGTATATCAATCACGCCGACAAAGTGGTAAAATAAAAATTGGAAAAAAATGTTTTTATTAGGGTAGCTCCCCTATATGTAAAGTGGGAGGGTTTTTTTTTAAATTTCAACCCTAACGTGTGATATATTGTTGGATAGGTATTTAAAAATGAATAGGGGTTTACTAAAATCATTTTTTGATAATGTCAATAATTTCGGAAATAATCGCTCCAAAAGTAAAAAACAATGTGTCCCCCCTCTAACTTTTGGTTTTTTATTTTTATCTCTTTCAAAAAAATATATTTTATCACGAAATTTGGTGAAAACTTACCTTTTTATGTCCCAAATACGCTGTAATTTATTTGATTAGAATTATGTATTTTTGTACCTTATTTTGAATAAATATCGAAAAACCACCCTAATTTTTAATCGAAAAATCACCCGTCAAAATATCTTTTTTTTTTCAAAAAGTTTATATTGTGTCTGTTCGTTGAAATCTCTACTTTTCGATGGTGAAAAAAAATATATATGTTACCATAAATAAATCTTCTCAGCAAATGCAAAAAATCGGAAACAACACGAATTCGTAATTTTTTTTTTAATTATTATATACAATTTAGAGCTATTTATTAATATTTACACTTTAATTACTCGAAAAACGTAAATTACATGACTGTTACATAGATTAAAAAAAAATTGCAAATCAAAATATACTAGAGTCTGTGCGGAAAGTAAACCATCGTGGGATTTAAGGGCGCTGCTGTAGATTAATATCGTTTTTGTTATGTAAGCAACATTGTGACGTCATTATAGCGCGACTGTTAAATCTTGGTATTTTGAAACTATGTTTGACTAGCTTCTTCCAGCGGCTTCACCCTATAATAAAAATTATCCTATTGGCTGAATTTGCTCATCTAATGAAACTGTAAAGTTATAGCTTATCTGCTATATTATTGCAATGTTTATGATTAAGTTCATCTGTCTAGTAGTTTTTGCGCGACACATCCATACATACGAGTACCTCCATCCATCTTCACAAACTTTCGCATTTATAATATTAGTAGCCTATTTATTGAACTTGCTCACGTGATGAAACTTAGCAAAAATATAGGTTATAAGTTATATTATTGCAACGTTTATCATTAAATTCATCCGTTTATAAGTTTTTGCGTAATGCCGTTAATTGTGGCGACACCTGGGGGAGGCCTATGTCAAACAGTGGACGTCTTTCGATTGTAATGATGATGAACATTTAAATGCAAATACGAAACGGTAAAGGAAAATAGCGTGAAGAAACTGCTGTACTGCCTATCTAGGTAGGTTCAACCAACGACCACTTACCCAGTTCCAACGAAAATGGTTCTATCACTTTGACTGGGATCGGTCTATTATCACTGACTGGAATATTGTAGCTAGCGCAAGTTTATGTTTAATTTAATTAAATTGAAAGGTAAAAATGAAACCACTTTCTCGTTGTCTTCCTCAGTACATTTTCCCTTGTGCTAATCAATGAAAACTATGAACTTAATGACTATGAAAATAAAGTACACTTCAGAATTTGTAATGTTGCTTCGTAAAGAATCTATTTAGCCTGTAAGGGACTATCTCGTATATAAGATCCTTGGAATCACTTGGTTCAACTTGGTTGTCCGTCTGTTTATCTGTTAAGACTCTTTAACTCGTGAACGCTTGGAGGTATCGAGTTAAAATTAAAACCATACACTCAAATCTGCGGTCTTTTGAAGTAGTGAAAAAATCAAACTTCTGAATTAACGAAAACAAAAAAGATACGGTCATTTATGTCGCAAAAAAACGTATATTTCGATACTCAAGGGAATCAAAGTTCATAGGGTGAAGTTGACCTAGAATCCTAAAATTTGGCATAAATCAAGGTCTCATAGAACAAGTACAAGGAAAAATCTGAAAATTGCAAATTTGTAGATCCGCAACAAAAAAAAAATAGCTTGCAATTCGGAAAAATCTTCGTAACTCAATTTGGGAATTGATTTCATAGGTAAATTTGTACAGAATCCTCAGTGCGCGAGTCCGACTCGCACTTGCCCTTTTTATTTTAGTTACTGTATCTTTACTCAAGCCTGAAAAGAAATATTCTAAGTTAGTCGAAATGCATTATAAATTTAAAGTATCAATACTCTTTATACTAGCCATCGAAAATATTGACCAAAACAAAATGAACAAATATAGTCATGTTTAAATGAATCTCCGTTTAATTTATATATATTTGGAGATAACAGGGACAAGAGTTCACCCAGGAAGTCTGAAAACGTTAAAATAAAAGTGTTACGTACCAAAAAAACAGCACACCAATGTTTCCAAAGTTCGTGACTTTGTTTTGATCATTATTGGTGTGATTTGCCATTTGTTATCTTTGGCAAAACTGTAATATATTAAATATTATTTCTCTTGCAGCTCAGTGAAATTTTTTATCACATTTTTGAAGATTTCAATTAAAAATCACAATAAAATAACATAATAAACAAACCCGCTGTCAACATAATATGACGTTTGTCATTTGACGGATGGCTGCTTTGGGTTGCTACTTAAAATCTTTAATGTTGTTTTCACTTTACGCCACGACGGTTCTTTTATCGCACAGACAATACTATAATTAACAAACAAATAAGTTGATAAAATTAATATTTAATAAGACGTCTACAATATTTGGAGAAAGGAGTCGAATCTTCTTTATGTTATATGCGTAGATGCCTATTTATAACTATTTTTAGATAACTTATATATACCTGAGTGACCTACGAAAAATTTTAGCCCATCAAAAGGTATTTTATAAAGAAGTGGGGAAGGGGCTAGGCGGGTCCGGGTCTTACTACATACATACCTAATATTTCGTAGCAGCTGTAACAACCGTTAGCCTAGCCAGTATTTGAAATACAGTATAGTATACAACATCATTTATAAAAATACACGTGCACGTTGAGTTTCTTGAAGAAAATTGTGACAAGTTTACTTAAAAAAAAACTAACAAGATTAAAAAAATAATAATCTACTTTATTTTGCACAAACAAACTTAGTTACTCCCATAAAATATATAAATATATAAAATACATATCGTAAATATATTTTTAATAACTAACTTTTGGCCTATTTTCATATATATTTCATATATTTTAGATACATTCAAAATATATCTTAAAAGACATAAAAAACATAGCTAAAAAAATTAAAAAAAAAAAATGGATATATCTGAAATATATTTGAAATGTATAAAATATATATGAAAATCGGCCAAAAGTTAGTTAGTAAAAATATATTTACGATATGTATTTTATATATTATATTTGTTTGTTAATTATAGTAGTATATTTTGATTTGCAATTTTTTTTTTATCTATCGTAACATGTAATTTTACGTCTTTCGAGTAATTAAAGTGTAAATTTTATTATATAACTCTAAATTGTATACGTCGAAAATATTTCAGGAGGTTGTTATACAACTCATAATTAATAATGTGAAAAAACGATACCTGGTCAATAATCAGTAATACTTGTTATTTTATTTTTTAATTATACTAAACTAATTCGATTGATCGATGGCCGCGGGGGCGTGGCTAGGGTGTGGCGTGCGGGATGATGATTGAATGATACTTTATTTATGAAACTATCGTTGCGAGTTAGTGTGTGTGAAAACGCCCTTTATTTTTCCGTGTTTGTGTGTGTGAAAGAAAGCGCGGTTATAAGGCAGGTATCAGACTGGCTGCTTTTTAAGAAACGTAGTTCACACATACCGATTTAAAAAAAAAAAATCCTACTCATTTTATTATTGATTCGGGTCGAGAATCACTAACATAATTACCTCCTGAAATATTTTGCATCTTCAAAACGACACCTTGTATAATAATTTAAAAAAAAATTTGAATTCGAGTTTTTTCCGATTTTTTGCATTTGCTGAGAAGATTTACTATGGTAACACATATATTTTTTTTCACCATCGAAATGTAGAGATTTCAACGAACAGACACCATATAAACTTTCAAAAAAGATATTTTGACGGGTGATTTTTCGATTAAAAATTAGGATGGCTTTTTTTTCCTACGTGGGTAGGCTTGACAAGTAAACATACTTTTATAGCTCTTCATTTAAATATTTAATTAAAATAGTTATTTAACTCTTTCTTCAATTTATATGTGCTGAATAACTTTTAAACCCACCTTCGCTTCTTATTTTCCTCTTACTTTCTCTCTATCACAACCGCAACAGTTGAACAATTTTTGCTACATCATGGACAGCAAGCTTTTACAAAGTATGGCGGAACTTGAAAAACTGTTTACTTCTCGTATGCGTGACTATGAAGATAAGCTGCAAAGAGCTGCAGGCGGAACTGGGACCACACACACGGACCTTGCTTCTCTATCCAAGGATTTCACCGACTTCAAGTCATTCGTATGTAAAACCTTTTCTCACTTTAAGACACAAATAGAACATTTGTCACTGAGTCTAGATGGTCATGAAACTGCAATGAGAAGGAAAGTTTTGCTGTTCCATGGTATTCCTGAGAAGCCCGGTGAAAAGTTGACAGACTCATTGTTACAAATTATTACGAAGCAGTTACATATAGATGACTTTAAACTGGAGTTTTTGAATGTGTGCCACAGACTTGGTGCCTCTAGGGGTAACACTAGACCTGTACTGGTGCGATTCAAGTTAATGGAGCATCGTCGGCTGATCTGGGATGCTAAAACTTCACTCAAAGGGAGCGGGGTCACCATTTCGGAGTTTTTGACTAAAATACGGCATCAAGTCTTCATGGCCGCCCGCAAGCACTTCGGAATCAATAGCTGCTGGTCTACTGAAGGCAAGGTTGTTGTCATGACGCCTGACAAGTCTCGCCGAAAGATAGCGACAATGGGTGAGCTACATAACTTGTTCGCGCTATTTCCCACTGCTGTCAGCGCTGCTTCACCTATTGACCACGGGCTGGCTACTTCAACCTCGCCTGCAGGTGCGGCTACATCGGCTAAAACAGCTACCCCTAAAGGGAAAGTTGTGAGAAAGGCCCGCCGCTGAGTTGGCTGTCCTATTAATTGCTGTTCTACTATTTTCGCTTTATTGTAGTTGGTTCTGTCGGTACACTTTAATTACACTTTTATATCTACCCATACTTTCTTATAATATACTATTTTATATTTTTCTTAACTGTTAGAATATTGTGTCGGTAGATATTCCGTTTTATTTTGTTTTAGTTTTGGTTTTTGTAATTTGATTGGTGTGACATGACATTTGACGTCTGTCAGTTACAATAGATGTCAGTTTGAACGTTTAGTTCTTCCTACCATAAATTAACATAGCCTGTTTCCGTTTATAAAGACTGTTATTCTCTTTCGATTTCAAAAGTTTATATGTGTAACTGTTAAAAAACTGTTGTTAAATCTCTTCCATTATTAGCGCTTGGGTGGTTTTATTAGTTAGCGTATTAAGTAATTATTTTTAGTTTTGGTTCTCTTGAGTATATATTAATTTATTACCTATTTATATTTTTATTATATAGTATTTTGCAACTTTGATGGATGGTAAGTTTGATGATGACTTCTTCTCTTGTTCTTCCTCTTCTAGCAGCTTTCTTAGTGCGGCGAGTGGTTCTTCCTCTCCTCTGGATCTTGGTGATCAGATTTCCTCCTTGTTTTCTCACTATCCCAATAACCTTAATATAGCCCACATAAATGCTCAGAGTGTCCCTAGCCATTACTCTGATCTTCTGGCATCCATTAACTGTGCACATTTAGATGCTTTACTGATCTCTGAGACTTTTCTAAAACCATCTCTTTTTTCGGTTCACTATTCTCTTCCTGGCTTCGTTCTTATTCGCAACGACAGAACGGGGAAGGGTGGTGGTGGTGTTGCCATGTATTTACGAGCTGGAATTCCTTTTAAAATTATCAGTGCATCACCATCTTCCTACTCGGGGTCAGCAGAGCATCTTTTTGTAGAAATTTCCTTACATCATGTTAAAATGCTTCTTGGAGTATTGTATAGTCCTAACCTCAGTATCGATTACTTTGATCCTTTGGAAACACTTTTAAATACTTTCTGTCCTTCCTATGATCACGTGGTCTTGATGGGTGATTTCAACACGTGTCTCCTTAAAAATGACTCTCGTTCTCAGAAACTTCAATCTCTCATATCTTCTTTTAACCTCAGTATTCTGCCTCTCTCTGCTACTCATCATTTTCCTAATTGTTCCCCTTCTCTTTTGGATCTTATGATTGTCTCTAAAACCAATAATGTATCTGTCCACGGCCAGCTCACCGCTTGTTTTTCTTACCACGATTTAATTTTTATGTCTTATAAGATTCGTCCTCCTAAACGCAAGCCACAACATATTTTCCTACGGAACTACAAGGGCATGGATCTGGAGGCATTGCTTCGAGATGCTGTTGGCGTAGACTGGACTGATGTTTTCCATAGTTCTTCTATTGACGATATGGTTAATACTTTTAACAGTAAATTGCTCAGTCTTTACGATCGACACGCCCCGATTCGTCGAGTTAGAGTCCGATATGCCCCGGCTCCCTGGCTCACTCCCGCCATTAAGGATGCGATGGCAAGTAGAGATCGAGCCAAAAGGAGGCTTAAGCGCTGTCCTTCCGAGCACAACCAGAGCTTGTTTAAGGAGATGCGTAATCGCTGCAGTCGTATGTGTAGAGATGCAAAGAGACGCTACTTCCATAATTCTCTGGACAACCGGAACTCTTCCGAAGTCTGGAAATTTTTGAAAACTGTCGGCATTGGTAAGTCCCCTGCTGTTTCCAGCAATGATACTGACGTGTGTGCTCTAAACAAGCATTTCTCACTTCCTCCTGCAACTATAGATCCACACGTCAAATCAGATACGCTGAATAAGTTGTCTTGTTTGCCATTGCCGCAGTGTTCATCTTTTGAATTTAGATCTGTGAGTGAAGCCGATGTCAAAAAATCCATTCAGGCTATCTCCTCTTCAGCAGTTGGCAATGACAACATATGTTCAAGAATGATTTTCCCTATCCTTCCAGCAATACTTCCCGTCTTAACCCACATTTTTAACTTCTCCTTGTTTTCTGGTGCGGTTCCTGATGTCTGGAAACAAGCACATATAATCCCTCTACCCAAAATCCCTAACCCGGTCTCACTGACTGACTTCAGACCTATTTCCATCCTTCCTTATCTTTCAAAAGTTCTTGAGCATATTGTCCATCAGCAACTCTCTCTCTTTCTTTCTAGTAATGATCTTCTCAGCCCTTTCCAATCCGGTTTTCGGCCTGGTCACAGCACTGTCACAGCCCTTTTGAAGGTTACTGATGACATCCGCTGGGCCATGGACCACAAGTCTCTTACATTACTTGTTCTTCTGGATTTTAGCAGCGCCTTCAATTCTGTTGATTTCGATATCCTTCTTGGGATCCTTAAATCTTTAAATTTTTCCTCCTCCACAATTAGTTGGTTTCACTCCTATCTTATTGGCCGCTCGCAGCGGGTACGCCTTGATGAGTCTTCATCGGATTGGTGTTACCTTACTGCGGGTGTGCCTCAGGGTGGCGTTCTCTCTCCTCTCCTCTTTTCTATTTTTATTAACTCTGTCACTAGAGTCATTTCCTCTAACTTCCATCTCTATGCTGACGACCTGCAGCTGTACCATCACTTTCGTGTGGAAGATGCAGAAGCCGCAGTGTCCGCCGTTAACAATGACCTGGAGCTGATAGGGGAGTGGTCGCGCTCATTTGGGTTGCAAATTAACCCCAAGAAATCCCAGGCTTTGGTTATCGGTGGCAGGTATATGCGGAACAAGTTGGATCTTGCGTCGCTGTCTCCACTTTGGTTGAGTGGAGTTCAGATTGACTACGTAAAGACAGCTAAAAACCTTGGGGTGACCATGGACTCAAATTTATCGTGGACTGCCCATGTCGCTGAAGTCAGTCGCAAAGTGCACTACACGTTTCACTCGTTGAAATGCCTTCAGACCTTTTTGCCCTTGAAGACCAAAATTTCCCTTGCCCAAACACTTATTCAGCCCATCATAGATTACGCTGATGCCTGTTATTTGGATGCTACCGAGGAGCTTTTAAATAAACTTGAGCGTTTGCAAAATATTTGTATTCGTTTTGTTTTCAACCTTAAAAAGTATGATCATGTCTCTGAATTTCGCAAGGTACTCAAGTGGCTCCCTATTCGACTTCGCAGGAACACTCGTATATTATGTCTGCTATTTAACATCCTTTTCAACCCTAAAACTCCCTCTTACCTGCGGGAACGCTTTTCCTTTTCTCGTCCTTCTGATGCTCCCTGCAGGTCACATCGTAAATATCTCCTTCAATCCCCTCCCCATTCCACCGATTTCTATTCCTACTCCTTCACTTCCCATGCTGTACGTTTGTGGAACTCACTACCGCCTGACATTAGGGGCTGCCAAACTCTTGCGGTTTTCAAAAAAAGGGTGAAAGAACACTATCTTTCTATTTCGTCATAGTTGCTTATTAGTATGTATTTATAATTATATAATATATATATATATATGGTTAGTATGTATTTTTTTTGCGATATTTATTCTATTATATGTATGTTTATATTTATGATAGTACATATATATTTATATGGTAGGTATATTCTTATAATAATTGTTTTGTTTGTTTGTTTTTCCTTTCACTTTTACACACGGTGTCTACTTCTCTTTTTTTTCCAATTCTCCTTTCGCGGGTATGCTGGAAGAGATTTCGTTAGAAATAAGCATTACCTATGTACCTATTTTTCTGTTTCTGTCTTCTTTTCTTATATAAGTTAAGTGTGTACATGAATTGTTAAATAAAATAAATAAATAAATGGTTTTTCGATGTTTATTCAAATAAGGTACAAAAATAAATATTTCTAATTAAATAAATTACAGCGTGTTTGGGACATAAAAAGGTAAGTTTTCACCAAATTTCGTGATAAAATATTTTTTTTTGAAAGAGATAAAAATAAAAAACCAAAAACATGGTTTTTTGAATTTTTCACATAAATTTTAAGGTTATGTGGAAAAAGTGTTAATACAAAAGTTTTAGATCTTTTTATTACCTACAAATTTGCCATTTGACTTTTTTCCATAGGACTTTTAGTTTTGCCGGAAATCGAGAAAAACCATTTTTTCCCCTTAAAACTCACCCCCACCCGCTTCCCGACCTCAGATCGCCCGTAAATTATTTTTCCTTTCATTTTTATAATATTCTCCTCCTTTTCTAATGGGTTTCATCCTACTATTATTTTTTTTTGGTTTTAAAAATTATCGACACTGATCTATTACGCCCAGGTTTTGGTTTCACAATTGAATCAATGTTACACACGTAAAACAGATTCAAGAATACACTCGTTTTGCACCATAAGTGGATTGAGAGTTCTAAATAATGCTTCTTACAATCGAAATTAAACGTTAAAATCAATTGAATTTTTTTAAATAGTTTTCACTAACTTAATAAAATTAATCCAAATAAAAATGTTAAACATATAATTATCTATTATTTCCTCAGGTTAGCAGATTGAGTGTTCCAGACTTCTATTTATTTCCCATCGACTTCACAATAATTGTTACATCTTCACTATGAAGTTACCACAATCGTTTACTAAATCCTTCCTTGATTTCGTATAAACATATTCATTATGTTTATACTTTAAAAAACGAACACTAAATCTACACATACGCCATAAAATCCAATTCGTATTCCCAAAATGATAGTGTTTCAGCTTGGTTCCGATGTGATATAAATCCAACACGAAATCTCGCATCTGGTACAAATACTTAATTTTATATACAACTATTATACATACACTCATTCTTATTATTCAACAGAAATCGACGCCAAATTTTACCAAGATTTGTACGATAAAGTTTGGATCGAGAGAATCAATAGAGTTTCTGGCGCTTTGGTTGTCGCTGCAACAACCCAAATCATTTTAGGTAAGTTTTTAAATGCATAATATGTATATCTAAATAATTCGGTGTGCAACAAAATAGTTACGTAGTCCATCTATTATAATTCGCTAGTCCCATTGAACCTTGCCACTACCGACGAATGTATGCTCGCCGACGAGTTTAAGAGCGGCAACGGATTAATTATCCATACAAACATAATACCAAAATCATTTGCAGTTGCATTTTGCTTGTTTGCATATGTCCACTATAATATACTAGTACGCCTCACCATCAACGATTGTATCACTGCTTACCATCAGGCGGGATCGCAGTCAAGTACTAGTTTAAAACAGATAAAAAAAATATATGATGATATTCGGATTTAGACAATATACGGGGTGTCTTTGACATTGGCGCACAAAAGAATACCACAGATGCAGTACATGATTCTGAACCCCCCAGTGGTGGAATTTGTTGTCAAGTTTTTCCTTACTTTTGAGGGTCTGTTCTTTTTAAATTTAAACTGTGTAAAATCGTTATTTTAACCAAATCCGATGATATTTTTAGTAAAAAAAAAAAACAAAATAATTTTTGATTTATAAACTAATTGAAAAGTAATTGAGATAAAATCGTTATTCTATCCCGATGACATTTTTAATGGTAATAAAAAAAAACATTTAAAAATATAAAATTATAGTTATCCACAGGTGTCGGGAGCATGGTCCAAGCTACTGGTAGTTAGGGCTCCAGAGACAGGAACCGAGGAGTACTGCCTTCTGTACCAGGCCTATGATCCATCCGTGCAACGATAACTTCGACAGATGGTCGTCTAAGCTTTTGGCTATAAGGCCTTTAGCGGTCACGACAATCAGCACAATGATAGCCGAGTCCACATTCCACATGTCGATAACCTCGTGTGCTAAGTCAAGATATTTTATTTGTTTTTCTTTCTCAGCTTTCACGAGATTCTAGTCATGCGGGATGGTGACATCGACTATCATTGCACGGCGCGCAAATCGGTCTATCACCACTATGTCCAGCTTATTGGCTACAATAGTCCGGTCAGTAATGATAGACCGATCCCAGTGATCCCCTTCTTAATGTAAAAAACCAAATGTATTAAATTTACCATGCCTCGTGTTAGGCAAGTTGTAACCAGTGTACTAATAAAAGGTAAAGAGTTGAGTCCTGAAGATACTACATTGTTCTTGGGCATTACTCTAGACGCTAAGCTTCAGTGGTGCCCACATATAGACAAATTGTCGAAAAAACTTAGTTCAGCAGCATTTGCTGTAAGACAAATTCGAAATTTAACTGATTTAGAGACAGCCCGTTAAGTTTACTTTAGCTATTTTCATAGTGTCATGTCGTACGGTATTCTATTATGGGGAAATGCCGCCGATATACAGACAATTTTCGTTTTACAGAAAAGGGCTATTCGTTCAATTTATAAATTAAGCCCCAGATACTCCCTCAGATATAAATTTAAAGAAATTAATGTAATGACTGCCTTCACAGTATATTTACGAGAATATTTTGTATGCCCATAAAAACATAGACATGTTTAAAAAATACAGTGATGGCAAGCGTGCTCCATCTTCGGCCACATCATCACTTACCATCAGGTGATATAGTGGTCAAACGCGAGCCTATCAATAATAATAAAAAAAACATAATTTTAATATAAGAAACAAACATAAATTTGTAGTTCCTGCAGCCAGGCTTAAAAAAATAGGGGGCTCATTTAGATGCCAATGTATACACTTCTATAATAAACTACCTAGTCATATTCAACAATAAGTTCAAATCATTTGTAAAACGAAAACTTTGTCAAAAGGCTTTTGACACTGTAAATGACTATATTCAGGATGAAAAGGCTTGGGATTGACCTGCTCCAGTACCTACTACAACTGTTGACATTTTTATTTTTCTTCTTCTTGTATTTTTTTAAAAATTATTTTTATTTTCAAATGTGCTTTTTCGTTTTATTTTATTTATTTTTTTACAATTTGACATTGGAGATTATTTTTATTTTACAAGTTGACATGTATACATTTTAAGTACTTAAAGTATTTTTTTTTCTTTGACATAAATATTTACTTTTGCTAAATATTTTGTAAACTATCAATTTCCTTATATTATTCCACAACACCGTCAACACCGTCACCGTTGATCACACAGCGCCGTCTAGTCCCAAGCTAAGCAGAGCTTGTGTTATGGGTACTAGACAACTGATAAACATACTTATATATTTCTAAATACATACATATTATAGATAAATTACACCCAGACACAGAACAAATGATCGTGCTCATCACACAAACATTTGTCCTGGGTGGGAATCGAACCCACGACCTCTGGCATAGCAGTCAGGGTCACTAATGTCATTATTGTAAATGTGAGGGCTATGTTGATTGCTTTTTCTTTTCTTTTCTTTTCAGTAATTTTAACGCATGTCTGGCAATTTGAGTATTTTCTGCGGCCTACCCAAATGTCCTTTCTTTGGTATTGTTCGTCAAGTCGTGGAGCTCCTTAGTAGTCCTAAGTTGAGCTTTTCGAATACTGACAATGCTTACACTGATTGGACAGGTACACTCAAATTTGTATGGTTCTTTCTGTATAAGACCATCTCAGACAAATCTGCATGGTTCTCATGTCATTTGACTATTACATATTTACTGTATGGACTTTAAAAGAGACTTTGACCCCTGAGTTTGTTTCCGTGCTTCTTCTGAGGGTAGTCAGATAGGAAACACCGGCCTCATCTAGAATAAACTGATGAAAAAAAATTGACGTGTAAAAGTGTTTTTTAAACCTATTTACAAAATAAATATCATTTATCATTATTGGTGACATTCTAATTACTTAAGGTTTTTAGATCAATGAAAAAGACATATACATACATATTAATTTTCATTGATCTAAAATAATATATACACTCGAGAGCAAAAAAATAGCACTTCATAACTCTTTTTGTTAAATCACTTTTTGTTATGCGTGTGAATAGTTATTGAAAGCATGTCGTACACTAGTTGAAAGCCTATTTAATTACCTTACTATATATATATGAAATACATCGTGAAAAAATATCCTCGAAAAGATTTAGAGCATAAAATCCAACAAATGGGAAAAATGACCAAATTTCATTCAAGCAAGGATGAGAGTCAAACTTAAATGTTTTGGTCATCATGATTGTCAATGAAGTGTATTCTCTCCCTTAGCCTTATTTACAGCTGTTACTCGATTTTTCATCAACCGTATTAATTTGATCATGAAATCTTAGTCCCAATTCTAGTCAATGACAAATTGAAGCTCTTGGAAGCGTGGAGAGCCAGGTTTTTTGCACAAGTCTTCTTTCAAGGTCATTCCAGATATGCTCAATTGGATTAAGATCAGAACTACGAGCTGTCCTCTCTATCTCTATGATTCCAACGTCTTACATGTAGTCGCAAACTGTTCTAGCGACATGCGATCTGGTATTGTTCTGCATTAGGGAAAAAAAATCTACCACAGACAGCCACACAAGTGGCTTCACATATTCTTCGAACATTTTTTTGATGTATCACAAAGCCGTCAACCCTCTCGATATTAGGCCAATAATGGCCCAGTGAAGAATACAATGTCAGTTTTAGTGTCAAAAATTATGCCACCCCAATACGCCTCCAAAACCCACTTGTTCGCTTATGCAGTATTGTTAAAATTGCCCTGATGACCTGTAGACCCTACAGTATCAATCATGGTCATTTAAGTCATTCCTCATTTATCAAAAAACACAACAACCAGCCATTAGGTATACATCTAATGTTTCGTGGTTTCGTGGTGGTGTGTTTCGTGGTAAATTATTGCCGTGCTTGTCGGTGAGCTTAGGTCAATTTGGTTTCATTTGCTGAGTGATGTGTAGTCAGGCTTGCTTCACCCAGTGTATTCCTAATTGTCTACTGATTTGTACTGACATTAGGAACTTCTTGAAGCTTTTGTGTCAGTTCAATCGTGTTCAGTGGCCGATTTCTCAAAGTACTTGTTACAGAAAAGCGATAATCACGCCCTGATCCTGTGCGCCACCGGCCATATCCTGGTCGCCGAATATACCCACAAGTCTCTTAAAACCTCTGGTATTACATACCAGACAAACAGGGAAGCTGCTGACATTTAGCTGTCGAGCGACTTCATTTGGATTATGGCCTGCTTTGGGCAAGGTAATAACTTGAACGGCTTCTGCGGGCCACATATCTATATTTTTTCAGTAAATCCGTCTGTTTGTAATAGAAACGTTATTACGTTAACGGAAACTGATTATAACTCCAAAACACAGCACCTTTTGTGTAGCTCCAGGTAAAGGTGCAAGTAGTGAAATGCAAATGGGTGAATTTGCGGAATTCGGTATACCGCTGGTTTTTGTGAGTTCATTTGAAATAAGCAGTACCTTTGTACTCTTTTTTTCTGTATTAGTCCATTTCATTTTTAAGTGTTTGTGTGTGTACATAAATGAATAAATAAATAAATGATCTTAATTTTTTGTTTTTATAATGCTAACTTTGTATGCTTCAATTTTGCTTAATCATTTATAATCAATATCTTCAGATTTAAGAAAAAAACAGTATTAAACGAAATTACAACCCATGTGCGATTTTTTTGCTCTCAAGTGTATAATAATGTTATATTCCAAAACTATCACATAACGCCGTCTAGACCCAAGCTAAGCAGAGCTTGTGTTATGAGTAGACAACTGATAAACATACTGATATATTTCTAAATACATACATATTATAGATAAATTTCACCCAGACACAGAAAATATTATGATGCTTGTAACAATTCAAACACTCCAGGATAAATTGTATAAATATTTTATTCACTTTGATAAACACAATTTCATACTTACGTTCTATTAACAATCATTTACAAATACACAGATTAGTCGGACATGTTTTCTGTTCAACAACTCAAAGCAGAACGCCCTGTCCCAAAAGATCGTTACAAAAACCCCCGTGTTTTGCTACTACCCACTTTCACAAACACTCGGTCGACTGACCGACCAATCAGCGCAAAGTAAAGAGATTGACTATCTAATATACATTAGAGTTTATCTAATAATTAACTGCAAGTATATATTTCATTTTAACAGATATGATATATTATACAAAACAAATCCATAAAGTGTAATATTATAAATTATTACTTAATATCTACAATGAATGTCTAAAGTTCATGTAACTACTAGCGCCATCTATCGCTTATTATTGGAAGTTGAACGATTTATGAATATTTTCTTTAAAAATCATAACATTCGGCCATCCGACATCGTGCGATCTCCTGACGCACGACTACAATTAACATGATAGGATATTTTCATTAAAATTATGAAACTTAATTCCAGTTCTACAAGGAACCGAGTCTTACATTCATAATCATAACATTCGGCTTAGTCTTGATTATTTGTTTTATCGTCACGTCATATATTTATAGTATTCATCACACGAAGAATAGTTAATCTATGAATTTTAAAATGAGGCAAATTCAATTTTACCCTCATAATTGCAATCAGATCTACTAATCTTTATTAAACTACTTATGCTGTATGCTGTATCAAGGAGTTTACTGATAACGAAAGTATCTTTTTGCTAGTCTAACCCAGATATTGGCGCTCACTTCATATCTTAAAATTTATAACGTACTAGCTGTGCCCCGCGGCTTCACCCGTTTTTTCTCGTTTCCGTGGAAATACCGATATAAAATATTGCCTATAATTGCCTCCCTCAATAAATGGACTATTGAATATTTTAAATAGTTTTCATATCAAATCAGTATTTCCCAAAATTACCGCGTTCATAAATGTATTTATTTCTCTTCAAAGATTCTATACTTACAATCATCAACAAATATATTTCGAAAAAGATTATTACAGGATTTTACGTTGATAAAAACTCCATGTCCCATAACTCATTAATAGGTACCAACTCTTAACATCTTACACACGTGATAACTTTTAAACGAAATATCCGATCGAGATGAAACAAAAAGAATTTTACTTCTACATAAATACTCTTGATAACATAATGCTTAATTTCGATAAAGATTAATATTACGATACATATTTACGTAGTTTTGTGGCTGTCCGTCTAGTGGGACATTTAACAGAATTAATAACACGCCCTAAGTATATGTTTCATTGGTGTTCGTCATAGGAATCATTTTATTTTGCTAGGGGATTTAAAATAGTGGTTATACATTTTAGCAAAACCGCGCTAGACAATATACAGCTTTAAAAACAAGGTCAATACTATGACTATCGCAAAAGCTCTTGATAGTAGGGTATCTAAAAGAAATCCATGATTGCACTATTATTCAAGTTAATAAACTACTGTCAAATATGTTTTATAACCAACACTAAATTAGGTACTCAAAACCATTGGTCAATGTTAATTATGCGAGACTGTAAGCATAAAGTAAAATTGATCAGCTTTTTGTTCGAAAGTATTCTTCATTATCTACGCGCACTGAATTCACTTCATGTCATTAGGTTTTTCATAGGGTTCAGCTATAAGAATTTGGAATCTAGATCTTATTCATTAAATCCCAAGCAAACGCCGGCCCCTCATTGTCCCTCTATTGTGTCTCTAGTCAAAGTATTCGAAAAGTTGATATTTAGATTCTCGTCTCAATACTATAAACAGAAACAGTATTCATGTGGAAAACATGATATTACGGCTTAAGGTATCGACATACGCGTCCTAGATCTTACACTCTCAGCGGTTAAACGAAACTCACAAATCTGTAGCCACCATGTTGCTACATGTTGTGTGGCGACTCGTTTAGTCAGAGTTCATTACTTTCATTATTTGGAAGCATAATATAAAACAGAAACTTAAGCATTTAGAATAAAGGTGATCCTTCGGCTAGAGGCTTAGGGCTTAATTGTACTAAAATTATCTCTCAAATAATATTAGCAGCATATGTGCGTGATTTCGTACCAAGTAAAGGTTCCAATAATGAAGTTCGGATCGCACTGTTCGTCAAACTTCATTTTTATTTGAAACCCTGAAATTGGTCCTCTACTCTAGTGTATGGATTTTCAATCCATCTTCCCCTTAACCGAACAAATAACGATGTAATATTTAGCTCTATTTAAATCATTCATTGTATCATAATCATCTTAGGAACCGGCTTCGATTTCAGTCTGGACGACGAGAACTAGTTATGGTCATGTAATAGTATATATTTTATCCTACTTGTAAAATAAATATCATTGTGTTCTCTATCTATGGAATCAGTCTCTGCTACAGTATGCACACGTCACAGGAATTGAAAACGTGTGATAAATCCATTGCCTCGTCTACAATTTAATGGTTTGGCTCAATTCCTAATAGATTTATCATTAATACCGTGTGTTTAAACTCCTATCTGCAGCTCTTTTACTTATATGTTACCCGTACATAAGCATTAATTTGTCGTAATAATATTCACATAAGTTACACCTTAATTCTTACCAGCTAACATTTCTGCTTGAAACCGACCATAATTCTGCTCATTAGATAAAATCATTTTAGTTTAGTTTACCACTTCGTCACGAGATGCTAACTTACAAAACTTGGCAAGGTTCCGTAAATTTTCTATTTTCTCTTGGTAAGACTAGCAAGTTTTTGAGACAAATTTTATAGTCAGTTTCTGATCCTACTTGCTTAATACAAATCAATTATAATTACTCTCTTCTAATCAAACTTAAATACTCTAAAAATTTACAGAAGTGGTAGAACTCCCGTATCACAAAGTTCCAATGGATATGTTCAAACCTCGATACTTGTAACGCCTTCCTCCTTGAAAATCAACCACTCTCTTTGACCAACGTGGGGTACCTCTTCGCTTCTTGCATCGTGGTGGTGTCTTATTCCTTCCAAATCGTCTCTTTGCATCATTTTTCTTCAAGCCTGTACTGTTTGAACCAGGAACTATCTATTGTTCAATAAAACTGGCAATTTTTCCTTCTGTAGTTCTGTCGGAATCCAAGTCCTCAAAAATAAAAAAAAATCAGTGGTTAAAACATTTACAGGAAATAGTACTTGTATCATTCATTTGAAACTCTTTTAAGAATCAAATCCCAGTGTTAAAATATACTTTCAATTCAATTTATCTAAACCTATAATATCTTCAAAAACTATAACAGAATGTTCAAATCTCATCCAATAAACAGTTCCAAAATGATATGAATAAACTTAATAAATTATTCAATTCATTTACAACATCTGCATTAAACCAACGTAGTCAGACTATAGGTAAATTCATACGTTACTTACGCTCTTGAGGATAACTTCATCTGCACCGGGCACACTTAACCCGAATCTTAATTGGCTCATCTGGCCAAATCAAATGGCCCACTTGGCTTCATCAAAGGCACGCTTAGCTTCATCAAAAGCACGCTTGGCTTCATCAAAGGCACGCTTAGCTTCATCAAGGCACGCTTTGCTTCATCAAGGCACGCTTGGTTTCATCAAGGCACGCTTGGCTTCATCAAAGGTACACTTAGCTTCATCAAAGGCACGTTGGGCCTCATCAAAGGTACACTTAGCTTCATCAAAGGTACACTTAGCTTCATCAAAGGCACGTTGGGCCTCATCAAAGTCACGTTTGGCCTCATCAAAGACACTCTTGGCCTCATCAAAGCACTATCACTGATCATTCACTAATCATCAATCACTAACCATTAACCATCAATCACCAATCATCAATCACCAACCATTAACCATCAATCATCAACCATTAACCATTAATCATCAACCATCAATCATTAATCATTAGTCACCAATCATTAATCATTAACCATTAATCACCAATCACCAATCACTAATCATCAATCACTAACCATCAATCATCAATCATCAATCATCAACCATCAACCATCAACCATCAACCATCAATCATCAATCATCAATCACCAACCACTAATCATTAATCAGTAATCATCAATCATCAATCATCAATCATCAATCATCAATCATCAATCATCAATCATCAATCATCAATCATCAATCATCAATCATCAATCATCAATCATCAATCATCAATCATCAATCATCAATTATCATTTATCATTTATCATTTATCATTTATCATTTATCATTTATCATTTATCATTTATCATTTATCATTTATCATTTATCATTTATCATTTATCATTTATCATTTATCATTTATCATTTATCATTTATCATTTATCATTTATCATTTATCATTTATCATTTATCATTTATCATTTATCATTTATCATTTATCATTTATCATTTATCATTTATCATTTATCATTTATCATTTATCATTTATCATTTATCATTTATCATTTATCATTTATCATTTATCATTTATCATTTATCATTTATCATTTATCATTTATCATTTATCATTTATCATTTATCATTTATCATTTATCATTTATCATTCATCATTTATCATTTATCATTATACGAATTCGATGAAAACAAAGAAAGGAAAAGCAACCCAATTTGAAATATAGAAACAAATGAATCACCAGCATATAAGAGGTGTTTAGTCTTGTCAACGTTCGATTACGAACATGACGCGCATATCAATACCATTCAGTTCACACATTTGCAGGGAATCGAATGATTCAATACACGAGCCTGTCACCATCAGTAAGAAATTTGGGTGAGTATGATACTGGTCTAAAATACTTGGCACATTTGGCTAAAAAAAATAAATAAATCTCAAGCTCATTCAGCTTCAATTTAGGCACACATAACCTCTTCCTGTTATCACTGCACATATTTGTAGGCATAATTAAGAATAAGAGAATTTAGCAAGCATACATAGCTCACTATCAACCGGCAACGATGCGCCTACACACAACTAGTGGGTAGTGTACTTTCTAGTAAGATCGTACACATATGTACACTGGTGAACAGGTCATAGTTCACCCCCTAACATAATCCGATGAACATACATAGTCCACCCTTAATATAATCCGATGAACGTACATAGTCCAACCCTTAACATGATCCGATGAACATACATAGTCCACCCTTAACATAATCCGATGAACGTACATAGTCCACCCTTAACATAATCCGATGAACGTACATAGTCCATCCACTAACATGATCCGATGAACATACATAGTCCACCCTTAACATAATCCGATGAACGTACATAGTCCACCCTTAACATAATCCGATGAACGTACATAGTCCATCCACTAACATGATCCGATGAACATACATAGTCCACCCTTAACATAATCCGATGAACGTACATAGTCCACCCTTAACATAATCCGATGAACGTACATAGTCCATCCACTAACATGATCCGATGAACATACATAGTCCACCCTTAACATAATCCGATGAACGTACATAGTCCACCCTTAACATAATCCGATGAACGTACATAGTCCATCCACTAACATAATCCGATGAACGTACATAGTCCACCCTTAACATAATCCGATGAACATACATAGTCCATCCCCTAACATAATCCGATGAACAGACATAGTTCACCCCCTAACATAATCCGATGAACATACATAGTTCACCCCCTAACATAATCCGATGAACATACATAGTTCACCCATATCATGTCTCGATATAAAATATTTAAAATCAATACGATACTTTATCATTAGATAGAGATTTAAAAATCAGTGCTACGATGTATTAACAATTACCCTGAATATTTCATGTGTTATTATATAATGTGTCATATTTAGATAATGCGTGATCGTAATGCAGTATATATTGTCGATGTGAGAAGTAAAACAAAGAAATCAAAACGCTACCAGAGTGAAGCTCTGGCTCTCTCTCTCAATTTGTTTATCTAACACATGTTAAACGTCTGTTAAGATGAACGTTATCGGAGTGTAGCCCCGACCAAACGCTTATACAAGAAATAGTACTCAAAATGTATATTAACTAAAAAATTTGTAGGTTATATCGAGATTATTTGTCTGCTGACAGTTTTAATGTGAATAGTTGATAGATTAACGACTATGTATCTATGTGATATAGAAATTAACATTGGTGGGCGTTGAAAATTTCTCGATAAACGTTATAATATTTGTTCAACCATACCTTTTTGTCTGGTCCGTGTCACTTCTGAATTGTAACAATTCAAACACTCCAGGATAAATTGTATAAATATTTTATTCACTTTGATAAACACAATTTCATACTTACGTTCTATTAACAATCATTTACAAATACACAGATTAGTCGGACATGTTTTCTGTTCAACAACTCAAAGCAGAACGCCCTGTCCCAAAAGATCGTTACAAAAACCCCCGTGTTTTGCTACTACCCACTTTCACAAACACTCGGTCGACTGACCGACCAATCAGCGCAAAGTAAAGAGATTGACTATCTAATATACATTAGAGTTTATCTAATAATTAACTGCAAGTATATATTTCATTTTAACAGAAATGATATATTATACAAAACAAATCCATAAAGTGTAATATTATAAATTATTACTTAATATCTACAATGAATGTCTAAAGTTCATGTAACTACTAGCGCCATCTATCGCTTATTATTGGAAGTTGAACGATTTATGAATATTTTCTTTAAAAATCATAACATGCTCATCAGACAAAACATCAATACAATCGTCATATGTGTATGTTGTTCACCTGTAATTGTTGTGTATGGTAATGCCCACTAATTACTATTTATGTTTATTTTCTCAGGTTTTTCTGGTATCCTTGGCATGATGATGAGATGGATCACTCCGTTTACCGTAGCCCCCACAGTAACTCTAATGGGAATTTCATTGCTCAGTTACGCAGCAACTGCAGCCTCAAAAAGTTGGATAATATCAGGCGGGTAAGTAATTTTCCGTTTCCATAGGTACTTCTCTAGGGACAAAATTTACCATATCTATGGGCGTATTTCTGTAACAAACCAACAAAACGGCATGTAATTTTTTTTCTTTATAGTTTAGCTTTATTCCTTACTGGAACAAATGACATTTTTCAAATAATTGTGTGAGTGTGAGAAAACACTTCATTTTTTTTTTTATTTTACATAAAAAAAATTGAAGTGTTTTCTCCTGATTCATATAGCGCGTTCGTTTGCCATTTTCGGAACAAAATAGCCGATGATACGTTTTCCCTTTGATACATCAATACAAATTATAATTATATCGAAAGGAAATTATTTGTTTTTAAGTTGTTTATTTAATTAGTTATAACTGTGTTACTGTGTTAAGGGTCTGGCGTCTAATACTGATAATATGACGCTAGAAGCTACGCTTGATCGTATTTGGTCGGGTAATGATAATGAGTCTAGCTTCCCGTTCAGGGGGAAGCCAGCCATACAACAGACGCGGACTAGAAGGCGGACGTGCGGTTGATTGGCTCAGATCCTGGCGTTACGATGGTGTATATCTGATTTATCTGTGTTTGGTATTGGTGCCGACGTTTGTAGCGAAGGAGCTGCACAAGCTTCCCCCGGTCACCTTAGACCACGTCGATGTCAGTAGCCTTTTGAAGGGCATAGTTTTTCTGAAGGCCAGTCTTGCGGATGTGCAAGCGAATAGATGCATACCAGAAAACTGAGGACTGACAAGAGTTTGGTGAATTTCGCAACAGGATGTTTATTTTTTTTCGTGCATATTATGCGTCCAGTAAAATAACATCAATTTATTCCATAAATATCTATATTCTTTCCAACGAATACCAAATGTAATACAGTTATGCGTGCATGCATGTAATATTAACAGTAGTAATTAGCATAAATAATTAATTATAAATAAAAAACTCTACTTATTCTCATTTCCTTCGGTGTCCCATTTACTACTATCCTTAATAAATGTATTTTTTAATCAAATAAATCGGAGTAAATAGAAACAAAATAATTATATTAATTAAGTATATTAAAAAACACAACGTTTACACATAAATTAAATAATGCTATCTTCTCAATATATTAAAATATGATTTGATGAATATTTATTTTTTATTTGGTCTGATTACCCTCGTTATGAAAAGAAATCCACACTATAGTTTGCACTTGACCATAAATGCTACTCTACTGCGATGTTCTCGCACTCTTCGTTCTCTTTCCTATCGTCCGTATTATAACGTGAGTATATATATTTGTTAATTACTTAGCTTATTATCATTTTCAATGATTCTCTTCGAAGTTTGGAATAGGTATTAGGTTTGTAATTTTGATATTTTTGAATAAAAACTGAATAAAGGATTTAAACCTCATTACCGTCTTCCTCATTCCGTTCGTTTACCGTCGTTTCTTTAATTTAACAGCATTGCCTTCTGTTTTTTTTTTCATTACCTTCGCACACCTCTTCTTTTATTAAGTCTTATAGTCCCTTGAACTATCTGGCCGAAATTAAATGGATGCAACTCTCGCACCCGCCTAGGCGGCAGTACGCATATTTGTGCATTTATTTGCGGCCAGCAGGGCCCGGAAAGCGCGCGGCTGACCTTTAAATCCATTTTCTTTGCTAAATATTGATGGATTTACATATGCTATGTTCACTTTGAAGAATATTTAACCACCAATTTTTATGTGTAAAAATGTTTCTAAAGATCCAAGCCGTTTCGAAGGAGTAGGGAAAAGTTGCGAAATTGCTAAATATTCTTTTTAGACAAAAGTATTAACAGCACGAAAAAATCAAATGTTGAAAATGTTGTTCATGAATCTATTATAAACATATATTTTTTTCAAACCTATTAACCTGGCCATTAACGAGGAGTAGGCTTCAGAAAGTCACTGTTTTATGGCACTTTTCGGGCGCTTGGGCCTTAAAGGCTGCAATATCATTTCCTTCCCTATCGTTCTCATTACCGTCTCAGTTCGATTTTAGAAATGTTATCAAATTCAAAGTTACTAATAAAAAGCAAGTAGAAACGACGAAATGTTCAGAGATTATCCATATATTAACGATATTAGTAAGAAAAAACCAAATAATTCGACAATAAATATAAAATGTAGGATTGCTTCGAATTTGCACGAACTACGCGAAACATCCAACACAGCGGCGGTAGCTAGGTCATCAGCCGATGCGACTAATGTAAGCGTGCTTCATGGAGCTAGCCTCGATTTAATGTCACCGAACTCCGTGTCAGCAGTTTCATCGCCAGTACGTCCATCGTTTTCTGAGATTGCAGAGTGCTCACCCCGGGCTCCCCGCAGCTCCGTGCCGGTCACCGCGGCTCCTCCATGTGCCGCCGCCCGACCCCTTCGCCTCGCTCCGCTGCCTGTACATGTAGCCCCAGCGAATCTGCATCATCAGAATTTCGTTAGCGTCACCACGAGCGCCCCTGCCGCTCCTATATCGAAGCCTTTGCCTAATAAGGCAATGAATAAGGCTGAAAATGAAGACGGCTTCGTTACGGTGCAAAGGAGGAAGCGCCGAAAGCAAGCCAACCGGAATCTCTGCGGCAAAGCACCAGTAGCGCCTAGTGCGAGTGTGCCGCTCAGCCGAACACGCCGGTGTACATCTCCCGCCTACATTACACCACAAAGGTGGAAGACATCGTCGAGTAGGTGCGCCAAAAGTAAAAGTACACGCTGAGGGTGCAATTGCTGGAGTCGCACCGGAACGTCATTTTTAAGGCATTTGTGGTGCGAGCACCGAACTGTTGGCTGCACCTTGCTATGGAAGAAGACTTTTGACCACAGAGCGTGATGTTCCGTCGCTTCCGCGGACAAATACCACAGGACAGCACAAAGACTAAATAGTGCAAAGTGAAGTGTTACTAACATAGTTTTAAATCATGTTTACTAACAAAATGATTTAATATAATTATGTATGTTAGTCTATAAGGTACTCGCATCGATATATATGTACTACGTACTACCTAGATAGGACGTGCTGAACACTCACTTCAAACGAATCCGTTGCACTAAATTCTAGGCAAATTGACATTGATGACTTTAGTGCAATTTTGACGTTCATACAGTGAGAGCGGAGCTTATAAATTCCTACAAAATATCAGTTTATCTTCTCTGCACACTTTCAAACTGATGATACTAAAGCTGGAAAACGTTTTCTAATGAGTCGGCTATTCCTTGCAGTAATGCTATTCCTTCAGAATGTGCCTTTTAAACATTTATATCTTTCCCCTAAATCATTAAACCAAGTGCAAATTTCTGACTCTGAAGTTAAAAATAGATTTTAAAAAAGTTTTAGTAGTTAATGTAATTTATTTCATCACCACTGCTCTCAAAACGGTGAAAGAAAACATCGTGAGGAAACCGGCATATTTCGAAGATATGCGACATTCACTAACCCGCACTGGGCCAGCGTGGTGGTTTACGGCCCATTCCCTCTCCCAGAGAGAAGGCTTGAGTCCCAGCAGTGGGAAACATTAAAAAGCTGATTATGCTATAGTTATAGTTGTTGATTATTTTGTTGCTAAATATTAGCAGCGCAGTCCTGACCATCATTCATTAAAGATAGCTGTCCTTTTAAATGGTTTCATTATTTTACACGATTTTGAGTTCACTTATTTATTATAGTAGTAGACGTAGTTTTCCGAATTTACACTAACGTGGACTATTGGTAAAATCTTGAAATAGAGTTTTATTGTAATGAAGTATTGTAGGCAAAAAACTATGTCACTTCTGTGGTATAAAAGTCTATATGGATAGCATGTCATTACAGTATGTTGAACTAAACGCGTAAGTACTACGAAATTCATGGCGCTTAGGACGTTTTGATCGCGAAAAAAGTATCCTCTAAAAGCTATCAGCGCTTTAAATTTTAATAGTTCTGTTAGACGACATAATGCTAATGTAGCGCTGCAGCAGATTTTCGTTTCTTCATTTCAATATTTTGACAAATATTTTCCATAAAAAGGCCGGTCTATCACTAGAATAAAAGTCAATGGGTACTCGTATTTATGGTATGGGTACATGTTGCCTGGAATAAATTGATTTTTATTTTCATTTATTAAACATTACATATAAATTACATTAGTTTAAATTTCAATATATAAAGAAAACATTTAAAAATATAAAAAATAGTTGCCCACCGGTATCGGGAACAGGGTCCAAGCTACCGGCGGTCAAGGCTCCAGAGAAAGGAACCTCCTAACAATACAAGCCGTGTCCAGGAGTAACGCTTTTTGAATCAAGCACTTGATCCAGCTACCTACCTAACACTTATTATTATTATACCTAACTGGTAGCATTCTGATTACAATACCTACTTCAAAAAAGATGCGTTTTGGTTATTTCCTTAATACAGAGCCCGTCTACATAAAGTTTTTCATTTTTGTTTCTGTTTTTCACTCATTTATATGCAACAAGTTCTGATTCATCTGGGTACAAAATATTGGTTTACTAACTTATCTATTTTATGCTAATCATAAAATATATATATATATATATATATATTTATATATATATACTTTTTTTGAAACAAGAAACACGTACAGAAAAAATCAAATTGAAACGATGATAACCGCAGTAGTAAAAAAACTGTGTCGCGGTTATCAACGCCCATCTCCAGGTAATAAACATTGCTTAAATAAAATAACAATAATAACTTAAATATTGCATAGTCATTTATTCATTAACAATAAATTGTATCTGAAATTACAAACAGTTAAATATTACAACAACACACATGTATTTACCTTAAAGATCATCAATAGTATTTATATAGACACTTGTTCAATAAGAATCTTTTCAGCTTTATTTTAAAAGAGTTAGAGTATACAAGGTGTCGTTTTGAAGCTGCAAAATATTTCAGGAGGTAATTATGTTAGTGATTCTCGACCCGAATCAATAATAAAATGAGTAGGGATTTTTTTAATTTTTTTTTCTTATTTATGGAAATCGGTATGTGTGAACTACGTTTCTTAAAAAGCAGCCAGTCTGATACCTGCCTTAAAACCGCGCTTTCTTTCACACACACAAACACGGAACAATAAAGGGCATTTTCACACACACTAACTCGCAACGATAGTTTCATAAATAATGTATCATCCAATCATCATCCCGCACGCCACACCCTAGCCACGCCCCCGCGGCCATCGATCAATCGATTAAGTTTAGTGTAATTAAAAAATAAAATAACAAGTATTACTGATTATTGACCAGGTATCGTTTTTTTACATGATTATTTATGAGTTTTATTACAACCTCCTGAAATATTGTGCAGTTTTAAAACTGCACCTTGTATAGCACTAAAATTTAAATTAGGCTTTATCTTGTAAAGTTTCATATCTTGCCTACGCGTGCCTTCTCTAATCTCTCGTTCTTTGGCCATGTACTTAGAAGCACGAGTACATAAATACTCGGTACTGTAAGTATATCTAGTTTAGTGAAGTTTTCACGGCAACTCTCTCTTTGCGGAATATGAACTAAAGTGCGAATTGTTCATATTCCGCAAAGAGAGATTTATAATACAGAATGTTTTTGAAATACAAAAGCCCTTTTAATGTTATACGCGTAACTATTTCCCCAAAACATTATGGTATACCTAATTTTTGATTCTACCAACGCAAAATATACCATTTTTAATTGTTCAATACCAATTTCTGTTCTTAGAGCTCTTAACACGTAACATGCGGAACAAATTGATGCGTTTATCGCATTTAATTCAGTTTTCTAATTTAGCAGTTCATCTGTGGATTCCTAAAAATGTAACTTCCTTCACGAGAACAATTTTGTCATCATTTCAAACAATATCTAAATTGTCCTTATTACGGGCTGTGGTTCTAAATAAAAGTACATTGGTCTTTGCAATATTACTTACAGCCAGTTTTTTCATCAACAACTAAAACTATCAGTAAAAGTATTAACTTTTACTTGACTATTACTGATATTATAGCAAATGAGTTTCTTCATCCAAGTAACAGCTAAACTAAAAGTCAATAGAGTTACCATAACACAAACGGCATAATTACCCCAAAAAAACGTGGGGAGCTTTTTTTACGCATGACAACATCGCAATATCTTCTGTCAAGTAGTGTCAAAAAGTCGAATGTCATTTGATTCTGTTTATACGAACGAAACTTGATTTACCTGGGCTCCAATATTAGTAACGATGGGTCGTGCGAGGGGGAAGTTCGCATGAGAATTGGCATGGCTAAGAGCGCTATGTCTCAGCTTAGTAAAGTCTGGAGGGATCGCAACATCTCCGTAGAGACCAAAACCAAACTGGTACGGACACTAGTCTTCTCGATCTTCTCGTATGGCGCTGAGACTTGGTCGCTAAAAGCTGCAGACCGCAAACGCATCGACGCCTTTGAGATGTGGTGCTGGAGAAGGATGCTCCGTGTCCCTTGGACAGCATTTCGGACCAACGTATCCATTTTACAAGAACTTAAAATCGCCTCACGGCTATCGTCCGAGTGTCTTCGCAAGGTTCTGCTATACTTCGGTCACATTGCAAGAAAGGACGGTGGCAACCTCGAAAGGCTCATTGTGACCGGTAAAGTGGATGGGAAAAGGCCTCGCGGGCGCAGCCCAATACGTTGGTCCGACCAGATCCGCACCGCTCTTGACTCTACGATGTACAATGCCCTTCACACCGCCAGAGACAGAAACAGATGGAAGAACATCATAAAGGCTAAAGTGATGAAGCAGGGAGGTCACGACCCTCAGCATTCAGGAATACGACGCAAGGAGGAGGATACGAACGCCAATGAACGAATGTTTTTAGAATTGAATTGAGAAATAATAACATAAGTAAATGATTTAAAAAAATAAATGCTATTAGTTGTTGTTATTGCTATTAAGAGGTTAACAACTGTTATTTGCATTTTTTTTTACCGTTATTTTTATACGTTTAGGTACACAAGCGCTAAAGGTCGCAGAGTCTAACTTCACACTCGCCAAGATAGAACGGCCGTACTGTACATTAGTTAATTTAACGTAGTCGTATTAAATACAAACTGAAAATAAACTTACTTTTCTATGGTTGGCGTCAGTTTATCTTGTAACAACAGGCTGAAGTATGTAGGTAACTGTTTCCTTTGAAATTCTGTATCGGAACAGAAAATCAGCGTCGTCCCATACGAAATGATCTTTACGAGCATTAAACTTTTTACGTCTACGCGTTAAATAACTAACGATAAGTTCATCTTCTGATGAACTTGAACTTTCACTGGACGGAGTTTTTATTTATGGTGGGATAAATCATGCATTGACATCCCCCGCCCTTGGGCGGAGCGGGAGATAGTGTCAGACTCTAACTGACTAAAAGACACACCCCGTTCCTTCTAGCCTTCATACCGGGGCTCGAGCGCCCTTTCGGATAACCCTGGCCCTAGTAGGCTTCGACCCGGCTGGGTCCCTGCTGTTGCTGACAACTCCTTGAGGCGCGCGGGAACAGTGCGCGCCGTCGACGACTTGGGCTTGGTCCGGACAGTTACCGGACGGCCGGACAGCGAGCTACCCATTGCTCACTGTCCGCAAGCCCGCGTCTACGTTGGCCGGAAATCGGGATCAGAATCTCGGCGACGCGCGACGTCGGCGGCGATAACGCCGTTGCCTGATGCGTTCGGCCTCCTCCTTTGCGAGCATTACTGCTTCGCAGAAGTCGGCGACCGCCTGCCACTCCTCCTCGCTCCGGACCATGGCCTCAACCAACTGGACGAATTTCGTGATAACATATTAGTGAAACCTAAATAATCTACTTTATCAAAATGACAGTGACTTTAGCTTTAGCAGCCCCCTAATGACTAGTAAAAGTTAAAGGCAAAAGTAACAGTTAAACCAACAGTTAAAATTGTGAAGAAACGAATTTGACCGTTACTTTTACTTTATGACGTTACTTTGGCTGTTAATTTAGATGAAGAAACTGGCTATTAATAACTTGTTCTTAGTGAACCATGCGTGAAATAGCTGTAATGCGTTATTTGCCATTTGTTTTAGTTGAATATGTTTTGGAGATATTTAAAACCTTTTTAAATTAAAGGAAAAATATGACACTTCTATTTGTCACTTGTCTTTTTGTAAAATATTGTTCACACCGAAAATAATTAAACTAATTTGCATTTAGCATCCAGTCCATTTTCATTCAGAATATCACATATTCTCGCACATAGTCCATAACGAACCTGATGAAATATAATCTTAAGAAGATCAAGGATTATTTTCAAGAAAAAGGATAGAGACTGACTTCCACGTGGAGTGGAGGTTCATGGGTTCATTGCTGGAGAACTGGATTGATTTCAAGCAAAGTTAGTTAGTGGTGTACAGTCATAATTACACTAATAGTCCAGTCAAATTACACCAAACTGAGGAGCCCATTCCATATTGAGAAATGGCTATTACTCAATAATAGGGATTAGGTTACAATAATTCGCACCCAGCTGAAAATTGGTAAGATTGTTCAAAATACCATTATAAATTTAAAAAGTCGACAAGACACCTAGCAAAAAAATATTCGGGGACAAATGTCACTAAAATTAGTTTTTCCTGATTTTCACCAAAACGGTAAGTTTAATCATGAAATATATAAGACAAAATTGTAGATCAGATAATTATCTACAAAAATTTATAAGCATTTATATTCCTAAGAACCACCGTTTTCGAGATATGATGATTCAAAAAGTTGAAAGAGGTAATCGTCATAACATGCTCACGTTTTTACGACACCTTGGAGGTGTGTGCTTAGCACGTTTTTAGACTTCTGTATTTCAAAAGAAATAAACGGACAATAAAGTGATCCTATAAGGATCACTTTTTTGTCCGTCTGTCTATCTGTATGTCTGTATTTCTTTTCGTCTGTCTATCCATCTGTCAAGACCCTTTATCTCAAGAACGCGTGAAGATATCAAATTGAAATTAAAACCAATACTCAAGTCTGTCCTGTCAAGCTGTGAAAAAATTAAACTTCTAAGTTAACGAAAGAAACCGGTCAAGAGCATGTCGGGCCACGCTCAGTGTAGGGTTCCGTAGTTTCCCGTCCATCACAATAAGTGTACCCACTTATGAGGTTAAAAAATGCTTGCATATACACTTAAATAAACTTAGTCCAGAAATTATTTTGTAGAACCCTTTTGTCTTTTTTGTACAAAAACTGTTATTTCCATCAAGTTCTACTTTACAGATTTTTTTCATATTTTCTAAACTTATGGTTCAAAAGTTAGAGGGACACATTGTTTTTTACTTTTGGAGCGATTATTTCCGAAATTATTGACATTATCAAACAATGATTTTAGTAAACCCCTATTCATTTTTAAATACCTATCCAACGATATATCACACGTCAGGGTTGAAATTAAAAAAAAAATCACCTCCCATTTTACATATAAAGTGGGAGGTGGTGGCTACCCTAATAAAACATTTTTTTTCCAATTTTTATTTTACCACTTTGTCGGCGTGATTGATATACATATTGGTACCAAATTTCAGCTTTCTAGTGCTAACGGTCACAGAGATTAAGCGAGGACGGACAGACAGATGGACATGGCGAAACTATAAGGGTTCCTAGTTGACTACGAAACCCTAAAAAAGATAAGGCCGTTTATGTTCAATTTACGAATAAAAAAAAAAGAAAACATGTTTATTTGGCACACAATGAACATAAAAGTATTAAAACATTAATATAAATTAATAGCTTAAATACAACTTAAAAAAATAAATAAAAAACAATCAGCAATAATGTGTCTCACGGTAGTGCCAAATAGGTTCAGTTCAGCATTCTGTCAGACAACAGTGGCAGTTGCCTGACGCTGGTTTTCAACTGAACCTTTGAGTGTAGGTGAGTAACGGATGAAAATCGGTTTTTGAAATATGTAAAAGTATATGTATGTGTATATATATAAATATATGTGTATATTTTTATGTATACAAAATTATATGTCGTAATTGTTTGAGTATTTAATCAGTACCCAACTAAATAAAACTTTAAATAGGTCCAAGCGTACATGGTCTCGAGCCACCGCATCAGTACAGCGCACGTTACACATTATGTTCGACTCTCAAAGACGCGAATCGACTCTCAAAGAATTTTACAAATCACAATTAGTTTAATTTTCGTGACGTAAGTAATATTTACAGTTTTCAGATTTTTTCTTATACTAATGCTATGAGACCTTGCTTTATGCTTCATGTCAATTTTTCTAGGACAACGGGAAGTATATCCCTATGAATTTTGATTCCGAAATTTGATTTTGAGTGTCGTAATTTATGTTTTTTTGCAACTAACTAATTAGCCGTATCTTTTGATAAATGATATTTATTTTGTAAATACGTTTAAAAAACACTTTTACACGTCAATTTTTTTTCGTCAGTTTATGCTTGATGAGGCTGGTGTTTCCTATCTGACTCTGAGAAGAAACACCGAAACAAACTCAGGGGTCAAAGTCCATACAGTAAATATGTAAGGAAATTATATCAACAGTAAATAAATTATATCAACAGTAAAGAAATTATATCAACAGTTTGTATATCTGACGCTTATTACATCTTGTGAACGTTATTGAAATGAAAATACGAGTGTACCTTTTTTTTATGGTGGAAAAAAATCATGAATTGACATCCCCCGCTCTTGGGCGGAGCGGGAGATAGTGTCAGACTCTTACTGGCTAAAAGACCTACCCCGTGCCTTCTAGCCTTCATACCGGGGCTCGAGCGCCCTTTTGGATAACCCTGGCCCTAGTAGGCTTCGACCCGGCTGGGCCCCTGCTATTGCTGACAACTCCTTGAGGCGCGTGAGAACAGTGCGCGCCGTCGACGACTTGAGCTTGGTCCGGAAAGTTACCGGACGGCCGGACAGTGAGCTGCCCATTGCTCACTGTCCACAAGCCCGCGCCTACGGTGGCCGGAAATTGGGATCAGAATCCCGGTTGCGGCTGTGGCGGCGATAACGCCGTTGCCTCGGCCTCCTCCTTTGCGAGCATTACTGCTTCGCAGAAGTCGGCGACCACCTGCCACTCTTCCTCGCTCCAGACCATGGCCTGAACCAAGGCCCAAGGCAAGGTCTCCGCCGCCGATCGCCCCCACCAGGGCACGGCGATGCTCCGCTCAAAGAGGGCGCACCTCGATTGTGTGCTCCACCGTGTCCGACGGACGACACGCGCTCGAGAGGTGGTGCGAGCGGCTAACGCAGCCGCAATTCTCGTGCAAGTGCGTTATCGAAGCCGTCCTGCCGCACTTTGAAGCCTGGCTGACAAAAAAGAAGCGCATCTCCTTTAGACTCACTCACTCACTGAAATTGGTTATGAAGCAAGGTATAATAGTGTTGGAATAATGATCTTATTAAAAAGGGAAAACGTTATGTATGAAATTTATTGTACCAAAAGAACCGAACAACTAAAAAAAAATGACAATAATAAAATGTGATAAATCAAACACTCCAGGATAAATTATAAAAATATTTTATTCACTTTAATCAACACAATTTCATACTTATCTTTCTATTAACAATCGTTAACAAACACACACGGATTAGTCGGACATGTTCACTGTTCGACAACTCAAAGTAGACTGACTCTGTCTAACATGACAGTTACAAACTCAATGTTTCCCTGCCACAAACTTTCACAAACACTCGGTCAACTAACCGACCAATCATAGCAAAGTAAACAGTACGTAACATCAATTGACTAACTAATATACATTAGGGTTTATTTAATAATTAACTGCAAGTAAATATTTAATTCTAACAATTATGATATATTTATACAAAACAAATGCATAAAGTCTAATATTATAATAAATAAAATAAAAATAAAATTCATTTATTTCAGGTAAGAACCCATATAAAATAAAATTATAATCCTAAATAACAATAAAATCCGAAATGTCAATAAATTAAAGTTAATCAATAAAAATCCAATAAATTAAAATTCAATGAATTAAAATCACAATAATTAAAATAAAATAAAATAAAGTTATAAAAAATAATAGAAATCGTCAAAAAAATTGCATTTGAAATAATTATTTCAGTCTCTTATATGCGACACTGTATGTAACTTGTCTGTCACAGCAGTGCCGCAAATAGGGACAGTCCAACGTACTCGCTATCATTTTCAGAACGGTATTGGAGCTGGCCCGCACTCTGCTCACAATTGACGCACAACGCTTCCGCATGGTCGCATGGAAACAGCCCGTCCGTGCCCATGCGAACATACCCGAAGAGCTGCAGTAGCGAGGCAGACCCAACACCGCCCTGAAGGCGTTATTAAATTGGACACATAGGGTGTTGTAGTTTTTCTGAGTGTAGCTAGCCCACAAGCTACAAGTATACAGGGACGAGCAATATGCCCGGAAAATTATTTAGTTAGGCATATTCACACGTAAAAACAAATTCTATGTTCACTAAACAACAACAAAGCAAACAAAAATTTACAAACGTGAGTAGGTGACGACGAAGTTCCTCTGTTATGAAATTCAAGCTAGTCAGTGGGCCCAAATTAGGGTTGGATTGTAATCCCACTTCTGATATTAACACAGAAGTAAAATAACGTTTTAAAACACATGAGTTTTATAAGAATAATTAACAAATGTAGCAATATTACGATCAGAGGAACAGAGTCATCAATAAATCAACAAGAAAGTAATGAAAATACAGAGATACCAGATCACACCGAACAGCTGGCGGGGAGCGTTTTCCCGCGCTTCCGCATGCAACCGTGTCCAAACCATAAAGATGGCGTGGCGTGTCCCATCGCCTGCGATAGTTTTTTTTTTTTGCCTCTTCTGTGCAAGTAGTATCCAACAATATATAAATATCTTTTTTTTCGTTTTAAGTATTTGTTTATTGTGCTAACCTACCACAGTGATGTCTTTTTTAACCCAACGGTTGACTGGGAGAGAATCCCTTGTTGCATTAAGTCCACCTATGTACCACTACTGTACATGAAGTTTAAATAAATAAATAAACTGTTTATTATTTGTTGCAGGACAATTATTTTAATAGTATTGTTTTCCCAAGTACTGGGGAACGTGGCAGTGCCGACACTAGCATGGGTAAAAAAAGAAAGAATAATAGCAGTGAAAGATAAACGAGACTGGTTCCCGATATTTAGAGTATTTTCGGTAAGTTTATTTTAGTCTTTTTATATTATTAGGATTGTGAGGAGAGAAAATATTCATTTAGGTATTTGATAAGTATTAGTAGTAAGATTGTAAGGTTCTCGTTAATATTTTGTTGCAACGAGTAATTGTTTTACGACTGTTTGCTAAAATAATTTTGTTAGAGACGTTGAAAATTTTACACTTAACCGTAAGGATACTAATTATACCTATCGGACAGGTATATTATCTACCCTGGTCACCAGAGACAGTGGAAACGGCGAGAAATGTCGTGCGGTGTTCCGCAGGGATCGTAAATTCGTAACTAGGACCGCCCTAGTGGAACATCTGGTACGACTACGTGCTGCGCAGCGATCTCCCTGACGGGGTCAGCGTGGTCTGTTACGTAGACGACACGCTGGTCCTGGCGCAAGGAGAGTCATACCAAGCGGCGGTCGAACTAGCGACACGCGGGGTTGTGCCAGTCGTTAAGAGCATTTGGGACTATACGTTCCCAAATAAAGGTAGGAGGAGTTCACATCGGCGTCGAGTCGACGATGAAGTACCTGGGACTCGTCCTAGACAGCAGATGGAATTTCGAGAAACATTTTCGACGTCTGGCTCCCAAACTGAATCAGACTGGGGCTGCCCTCAAGTGGCTCCTGCCCAACCCCCCTAGGTTGGGCAGGATCCAGACGTATGGCAGAGATTTATATTTTGGGAGGTAATTACTAAAAAACCTCAAATTTTTTGTAACAACTAAAAGTTTTTTTTCCGTGGAAAGTGTTAAATAGACATTTTTATTTCTAAGAGAAAATCGTGTACACTGCGTTTCACTTAAGCAGTTCCTTCGCCGTAATGTTGCCTCCCCTGTCTGTCTACAGAAAGAAAAAGGGAAAAAGAAAAAAGATGCCTACTCTACCAAAAATTTTGCACGAAATGTGAAACGAAATCGATTATAACTGTAGTTGCACCACTTTTTGGGGAATTATGAGGAGAATGGGATTTTACAAAAAAATAAAACCGGCCAAGAGCGTGTCGGGCCACGCTCAGTGTAGGGTTCCGTAGTTTCCCGTCCGTCACAATAATTGTACCCACATATGAGTTTAAAAAAATGCTTGCATATACGATTATACTACAAACCTAGTCCAGAAATAATTTTGTAGATTTTTTTTGTCTTTTTGTACAAAAACTGTTCTTTCCATCAAGTTCAAAATGATTTTCCTAGAAAGTACTTATAAAGTTGTACTCGTCAGATTTTTTTCATATTTTCTAAACTTAGGGTTCAAAAGTTAGGGGGGGGGGGAACACATTGTTTTTTACTTTTGGAGCGATTATTTCCGAAATTATTGACATTATAAAAAAAAATATTTTAGTAAACCCTTATTCATTTTTAAATACCTATCCAACAATGTATTTCCCAAGTATATTAATGCAATAATTCAAGCAAAGTACATTATGTTACTTGACCAAGATTTATATATGTGTTAACATTAAGAGTTCAGTCATAAAGTCAAGCCGAAAAAAAGTAAAAATATGTCATGATTATTTACTATCGTAAAAAATCTAGTCAATTCAGTTTCTAATTATGACAATTTTTTTGCTTTAATCAGACTGGCTATTAGAGTGATTTGATAATACGTAGTAAATTATTTTGCAAGTGTATATCATGGTGATACTCGTATATGTAGACACTTAATAATTTCATCAACAATTTTCTCGCTGTTGTCGTTTGGGCATTCTCTTTTAACTATTTGAAAACAACAATCAGCTGCATGGGTAGCGGTAAAAAGATCGTCAGCTGACGCACTAAAGATACAGGTTTCTCATAATGATGTGTAAAACAAAATCGTACGAAAATAATTTGATCTTTTTTCCCGTTTTTTATGCATAGATTGGAAAAAATGCATAATAAAAAATAAATTGAAGAGTAAAATCGAAATATCATAAACTAATATGATAAAAAGATAGAAATCGATAAAGAACGTTTTCGTAATCGATAATAACATCGCGATCGTTATCGTTCCCAGATGTATCGTAATCAGAACTTTTGTCTGTCAGTTCTGTTTGTTCTTTTCTTGTTTTTAGTGTTCCTGATCTCGATCCTCTTCATCATCTACATGAACACACACATACATATTAATACGTACATGAACATGTTAATACTGTGGCCCTAGTGAAAAGGGGTATAAGTCCGATTTTGTCGAAAATGAGTTAAGTATACCAAAATGATCAGAAAAAAATGCTCTATCGTTTGGTGAAAAGAGATCTAAGGTAGCCCTAAAACTAAGGAAGTTACTTTGTGCAAAAGGATTCAACTGACACCAAAAAAACCACGCAAGTTGGTTTCGAGTCCATTTATATTGTTTTAAACGGAAAAATAAAAACTTTCTTTTGTGTTTTTTAATCTAAATTATCATAAATCAACCACATTTCAATTTGGTTGGTGTTTATCGATACAACAACACTTATTCCATAAAAATGGTTTAAGTTAGAAAGGATATTATTAGACTTATATCTAGTGTTGTAAAAATAAGCGCTGAGAGTCGAGCGTTGAGCGCTGAGTCGACGCTATTGAGCGTTCAAGACTCGAGCGTTAAACGCTCGAGCGTTTAGGACTCGTGAGCGTTGAAAATTCGGGCGCTCGACGCTCGAGTCGCGCGCTCGAGCGTCGAAGCGTTAACATTTTTGCTGGGGGTATATTAATAATTTTATTTGACTATAGGGAAATCTTTAATCGTTGTGATGCATGACGTGCTTTAGATGCACTTCGACTCAAATCTTTTGTGTTTATAATATTTTCGAAACACAAAAGATTTCTATAATTTATCATTATTTTATAATAGGTACATCGTTAAATTTTAATAGTTTTAATCCCATGGATGGTCGATCCGGTACATGAAACACTATCGATTAGTAAAGATAAAATAAAAAATAAAGCATCTTTTTTTTTAAAAAAAAAAAGGTACTTTCCTCAGCCAAAATCTCGATTTCACTGTCTTACGAATCGTCAGCCTGATCAGACTCGAGCTCCCTCAAGCCTCCCCCAAGTGTCGCCATAATGATCGGTGCCCACTATTGGACATAAGTCTCCCCCAAGGGTTGCCATTAGGCGCCATAATGACTGATGCCCACTGTTGGGCATAAGTCTCACCTCGCTATAATGACATAATATGCCCACTCCTGGACATAAGCCTCCTTCAAGTATCACCATATAGGCGCTATAATGACTGATGCCCACTGTTGGGCATAAGTCTCCCCTCACTTTAATGACCTATGCCCACTGTTGAACATAAGCCTCCAAGTGTCGCCATTTAGGCGCTATAATGACTGATGCCCACTGTTGGATATAAGTTTCCCCCTCACTATAATGATCTATGCCCACTGCTGGACTTAACCCTCCCCCAAGTGTCGCCACCTAGGCGCTATAGTGATTGATGCCCACTGTTGTACATAAGTCTCCCCTCACTAATGACCTATGCCTACTGTTAGACATACGCCTTCTCCAAGTGTCGCCATTTAGGCGCTATGACTGATGCCCACCGTTGGACATAAGCCTCCCCCAAGTATCGCCATTTAGGCGCTATAATGATTGATGCCCACTGTTGGACATAGGCCTCCCCTTCGTTATAGCCTGAGCCTATGTCCAACTTGGACACCTAGTGCGCCTCACCATCAGATTGCATTACTGCTTACCACCAGGTAGGATCGCAGTCAAGCGCTAGTAATATTAATTAAAAAAAAAAAACACATGAAATTTTCACACATTAAAACATGAAATTTTCGGGTCTTTTGATATTTTCCCGTTTTTTTCGGGTTTATTGGAAAAATACATGAAATTTATACTTTATAAATTTCTTGAAAGTTTCGAATATTATAATGAATAAACCAACAGTAATGGAAAGAAACGGGAATTTTGCCTGCTTTTTTAAACGCTAGTCCCGAAGGAAGTGATAAAACTTTCTATAACAAATAAAAACCACGCAGATAAAACCGCGGGAATAACATATACAATGAGTAGTTAGTAGGTATTAAACTGATTTGTTCTTCACCTATTTTATAAAGACTCGTGCTCAAGCTCGAGTCGAGCGTCGAGTCGGCGCTATTTACAGAGCTCTTTTTCAAAAACGCTCAAGCCAGCGCTCGATCGTTTTCAAACCGACTCGAGTCCCGACTCGAGCGTTTTTAAACTGCTCGAGTCCGGACTCGAGCGTTTTAGCGCCGACTCGAGCGTTTTTACAACACTACTTATATCCGTTTTCACCGAAATAAAAAGAAAAAATATTTCTTTCTATTAGGTAATTAGTTATTAAAAATAATTTCAAATGCGTACCCTTTTTCACGTGCATGAATTAATATTTAACTTATGGGAGAACGGGTCTAACTTATATTATACCCTTATGGAATTCATTTTGTGACTGGTATAAGTCACTATCTTAAAAACTATTAAATTACAAAAAAAATAACCCAATAATAGTAAAGAGCATAAATTGTTTACCTATAAAAAACATCACATGTATTTCATTTGGTAGCGGTTTGAATGACACACGAGGTCAAACACGAATTTGAAGCACGCAGAGTGTTTTTTACGTCTCCTGTAAAGTTGCATTTTTGGACTTAGATCCTTTTTCACTAGGGCCACAGGTGACGGTGAAAAGGTAGTACCATAAGCGGCATTTTGGTCAAAAATGAATTATTTAAACCATAAAACCAACAAATTTTCTGCTCTTTCGAATGCGCTTACTCCTATTCCCATGGCTCTACGATGACTTTTTTGGCGTTTATGCCCTATCAAAAAATAATAATTTCCTATTATTACTTTTCGTAACCGACAAAAATTCAGGTATTTTTTGCTATGTAGGTGCTTGTACCCCTACAAACATATAATGTAATGTATGTATAACGTAATGCTTTTTTACTTAATAAGGGTGTCAAGCTTTCGGTTGGTTAAGCCTTTCCCCTCAAAAAGTAAAAACGTTGTTTATCGCCTACTTCCATTTCGTAATTTAATATAGCTATGGCGTTTGTACCCTATATACAAAATTCATTTTCATATTAGTCTGAAGGTTAAACCCTATTACCATTCAGTACTTTATGACAGCTATTTAGGTTATGCCCTATTACCTAAATTTATTTACATATCACACTGTTGGTTATACCTTACTTCCGTTTACAAAATAAATAGAGTTTTGTCGCTAATACCTTATTACATAAATTAAGATTATCATGGTGTCGAATAAAACCTACTTCCACATTCTAAATTCATACTCATACGTCTTTATCTTATCTTATCTTCGTGGTTTGGTTTCCGCACTTAGTCCATATCAGAACATTGTGCGTGAGCCATAGCGGCCTTTACTCCAACCATCCCACCTCATTCCAGAAACAGATGAGTCTCTTTGGTTTGCTCAGGGCGTCCATCAGCGAATTCGGTGCTCCCAAGGTTCGTGTTCTTATCTCGCTGTGCACTCGAGGAGCACATGCGCGACAGTTTCTTCTGATTCCATACATCCTCTGCATAGAGGGCTATCTGTGATATTTATTGTGAAAAACCGGCCAAGTGCGAGTCGGACTCGCCCATGAAGGGTTCCGTAGCAGCAAGTAACATAATATAAAAGTTCTTGTAATGTGTTGTAACTTTGATCGATGTTTTAATAATAGTGTATTTTTTTCGGTTTATGACGCATTAAAAAAAAACTACTTACTGGATTTCGTTCAAACCAATTTTCTTTGGTAGTTTTTATAGTAATGTACATCATATATTTTTTTTAGTTTTATCATTCTCTTATCTTGGAAGTTAGAGGGGGGGGGACACACATTTTACCACTTTGGAAGTGTCTCTTGCGCAAACTATTCAGTTTAGAAAAAAATTATATTAGAAACCTCAGTATCATTTTTGAAGACCTATCCATAGATACCCCACACGCATGGGTTTGATGAAAAAAAAATTTTTGAGTTTCAGTTCTATGTATGGGGACCCCCAAAATTTATTGCTTTTTTTCTATTTTTGTGTAAAAATCTTAATGCGGTTTACAGAATACATCTACTTACAAAGTTTCAACAGTATAGCTCTTATAGTTTCGGAAAAAAGTGGCTGTGACATACGGACGGACGGACAGACAGACAGACAGATTGTGCAATTCCAACGCACACTCACCGAAGTCTAATCGATAGAAAACCGCCAGGCCAGCAACTCGGCGTCGATGCTCAAGGCTTTGGAGCTTTGACTCAACAAGCGCATCATCACCGATGATCCTCTTGGCTCGCCTCTCAATCGACTCCAGAGCATCAAGCTGATACTTGGCAGACCCATCCCAAAGATGAGAGCAGTACTCCATACACGATCGAACTTGCGCTTGGTATAGGTTGAGCAGCTGTTCCGGTGTGAAGTACCGCCTCACCTTAGCTAAGATCCCCAGTTTTTTGGCAGCCTGTTGTGCTTTTGCCTCAATGTAAGAGCCGAAATTGAGGGTAGATGATAACGTTACCCCAAGAAGCTCAAGGCCGTCGGTTATCGGCTTGGTCACACCCTGGAATATAGGAGCCGGGTAAAATTGGCTTCGTTTGGCGGAAAAAAGACACGCCTGGGTTTTAGCAACATTGAACCTGACTAGGTTGGCATCGCCCCAATCGGATACTGCCTCCAAGGACAAGTTCAAGCGCTCAATCATAGCTTCCCTCAAAGACTGGATCTGTGACCCACTAGTACGTGCATCGGACACGTAACTCTCAGCAACAGTGCTATCGTCTGCATACCCAAAGATACCGGGTTTAAGTAGGTCGTTTATGTGCAGCAAGAACAGTGTTATAGAGAGCACCGACCCCTGAGGGACCCCGGCATTAATATCCATTTGCCCGGACGAGCAGCCATCAATAACTACTCGGATGGATCGCCCCCTCAAGAAGTCTGCGATCCAGTTACACAGACCAGCGGGCAAACCGAAGGAAGGAAGCTTAGCAATAAGGCTATCATGCCAGACCCTGTCGAAAGCCTTCGAGATATCAAGGGAGACTGCAAGTGCTTCCCCATGCTTCTCGATGGCCTCGCTCCAGATGTGAATGGCATACGCTAGAAGATCCCCAGTTGACCGATTTCGGCGAAAACCGTTTATTCAGGGAGCAATGTCCGGTGATGGTCCCTGCCACCAAACGCAGGCTGGCTCTGTCTAGTCGTAGAAGATTGCTGGTTAGGTTTTTATTTAAAATCTGCGTTGCTTCTTTAGCCTGCCTGCAGCCTGGTGTCAGGGACCACCACCTTCCCGCTAGTGCATTTGTGTGCTCACGTAGCCAAACACGCAGCTGACTAAAGGGTATCGGCACGATGGGTTCAGGTCCGAAGACCACCGCGCCAGAACCCCGCCTTGCCAGATCATCAGCTGCGTCATTGCCCAGTGAGCCGCTATGTCCCTTTATTCACTGTAAAGTTACATTATTATTTAACACTTTGATGCGTTCTAAAGCAGAGTGGCATTCTTGTATAAGTTTCGAAATTGTAGCAGGTTTTTCTAGGGATTGTAGAACTGAGGCACTGTCGGAGATTATGCAAATATGAGTATCCATGACTTTCCTGGGCTCTATGGTGTTGGCCGCTAGAGTGATGCCAACACATTCTGCCTGGTAGACAGAGTTGAGTGCTCCCAGCGGCTTGGATATCTTTATGTTAAGGTCGTTGGGGAAGACTCCGACTTTGAAGATTCGTTTTTGATCCGTTGGTGTAAATTCTCAGTTCCTTGGGGCCTGAGTAGTCGTACGGTTCTTCCGTTAGTTGGGTGGTGTAGTGTTTTTGGAATAGGAGTGCCTTGGGGGCTTTGTCGTTGGGGGCCGTCATCATGGGCTGTCCCTTAACGGCATTTTCCGTAATGCATGTATGTTTAATTCGAGAATCTGTTTTCAGTGTGCCTGATAATTTAAGTCTGAAGCCTGCTAAAACTGCCTCTTCCCGCACTATGAGATGCAGTGGAGGCAGTCCCAGCATTGCTTGTAGGGCGGTAGTGGGTGCCGTTCTCATGCTACTGGTGATTGCTACACAGGCAAGTCGTTGCAGTTTTTCGAGTTCTTTTTGGGCTGTGCTCAAGTCTGTCCTGGGCCACCAGACTAATGAGCCGTGTTATGATTGGTCGGATGGCTGTGGTATATAGCCAGAGGGTGACTTTTGTGTTTATGCCCCAGTTACGTCCCAACATGCGTCTGCATTGCCACATCGATTTACTGGCTTTTTTTATTGTGTAGTCTGTGTGTTTTGCCCAATTCAACTATTTGTCTAAGAAAACACCCAAGTATTTTGCTTCAGTTGAAAATGCTTAGAGTAGTGCCAAAGAAGCGTGGTAGTTTCAGCACAGGTAGCTTCCTTTTCTTTGTTAATAGAACCAATTCGGTTTTGGTGGGGTTTACGGTTAGTTGATGTTCTTTACACCAGTCCTCAACTAGCTTCAAGGCTTGGCTCATAAGATTGCATAAAGTGTTTTCATGAGTGCCCGTTTACTATTATGGTTATATCATCGGCGTACCTGTGGGCGCAAAACCACTATTTGAATATTTTGATGAGGATTTAATTCGATCACTTCCAGCTAATTTCTTTTAAATATTGCAACATCCTGTTGAATTTACAGAAGGATTTTATCTGATAACTTCCTTTCGAATTATTTTAAAATATTGTTGAATTTATAACAAATATTAAACATCCGGTCGAATTTTAACTTAATTTTTATTTCTTTAAAAATACCAGAGCATCCGGTCATATTTAAATAAGAATTTACTGTGACAATTTCCGTTCTATTAATTTATTTAAAATATTTTTCTACCTTCATAGTGAATTTTTATGCTTGTCAATTTCTGAGTATAAAAACCGTTGTAATGTGATTGGAAAGGCACTTTTTGACCAACCATAGAATAAACAACCATAGAATGAACTGAAGCAATGTATTTATTTATTATCACTCTAAAACATTTCCTGATATCACTGTGACTGTGAATTTTGTGTGACGTCAACTCCGACGGCGATCATGCGCCGACAGCAGCGGTGGGATGCAGCCCGCTCCTACCGAAGTCCTCTGGATTCTGGGTCAAGTGCCGTGACTGCAACACAGTTCGCTACTCCTGCGCCTTCACGAGGTCGTGGCAATTTCTACCTATTGCCTTTCGATCCCAAGGTGCGCTCTCACACCAGGGACCGAAGACCTGGGCTGAAACGTGGCCTCTGCAATACACCACATGGAAGCAGGACCTGATCCAGACGTTTGGCGAAGAGTTCCGGTATACTGACGACGTCCAGCGGTAGCGTGACTGTACGTCGGAGCAGGTGAGCAGCCACACGGATTACGCAACCGAAGTATGGACGCTCTTCAAGTGAGTGCAGCCAGAAGCAACGGATGGTGCGGTTATTGATTCTATAATCACTGGTTTTTATTCTGATTTTATGAAATGTGTATTGTAGTTTAAAAACTCCTGACCTTTTGCCCAAACTAGTCTCCATTTTCAAAACTTTTCGTAAATCTGACTAATCAGAAACTCGTCAGTTTCTGATTAGTCAGATTTACGAAAAGTTAAGTACCGTCGTACAAACATAAATTATTCAAACCAAAAACTTCCGTTGTCATTGTCGTTTTTAGGAGCTGTCATTGTCGTTTTTAGGAGCTGTCATTGTCGTTTTTAGGAGCTGTCATTGTCGTTTTTAGGAGCTGTCATTGTCGTTTTTAGGAGCTGTTATTGTCGTTTTTATGAGCTGACATTGTCAGTTTAGGAGCTGTCACTATCGTTTCTAGAAGCTGTCACTGTCGTTTCTAGAAGTTGTCAATTTACCTGAAACAGCAAGGAAAAATCGTCAAAACATATTTCCGCAAACGATTTCCGGAGGAGGCTCCGAAAAACCGCAAACAAGTAGTGTCAAAAAGGTCATTCAAAAAAATCCTGTTGAAATTAAAGAATGAAATTAACGGTCAAAAAGTTACAAGTTAATTGATTGTAAATATTGCTATAAAAATATTTCTTGTTTCCATAAACAATTTAACAGAAAAATTTAAATCAACCGCTCCAAAGTGAAAAGTTGAGTTTTGTTTTTGTGAAATTTTTAAATACAGATTAACTTTTGTAAGTACTGGTTTAGATTCAAACATTGCGGGTTGCTAGTAAACTTTAATATTATTAAGAACGCAGCGCAAAAAAAAAAAGTGTTGCGTGTTTTGGTTAGCAAACAAAAGTGACCTGTGTGTCACGACGCGCGGTCTATCGGGGTGCTAATAATTTATCGTTCACTGTAGTTATTTTCATTTTTACAAATACCCACTAAACAAAGTGTTTGCATTAAAACAGGTTCCTCTAGTCTGGTAACCATAAAACAATTGGAAAGGTAGAAGAATTTAACCAATTAGAATATTGTTTTGGATCGATTAGGTCGATCGTTTAATCGATTACTGGGACGATTTTTGGATCAATTGCTGGATCGATTGGCAAGGCGTTTGTTAGTCGATCGGCGAGGCGTTTGTTAGTCGATCGGCGAGGCGTTTGTTAGTCGATCGGCGAGGCGTTTGTTAGTCGATCGGCGAGGCGTTTGTTAGTCGATCGGCGAGGCGTTTGTTAGTCGATCGGCGAGGCGTTTGTTAGTCGATCGGCGAGGCGTTTGTTAGTCGATCGGCGAGGCGTTTGTTGATCGATTGTTGGATCGATATCCAATCGATTGTTAATCGAGTGTTAGTTGATTGTTGGATTGATTGTTAATCGATGGTTGGATCGATGGTTAGATCGATTCTTGAATCGATGTTTTTGTTTACAAACGAAATAATATTAGGAAAAGTATCGGCAGACATTGCAAATGGACAGTACCCGCTTAATCTAATTGTTGGCAATGGTCGGGCAAACTGTCAGGTTGACATTTGTAGAGCTTTATAAGCAGAGGCAATTAAAAATTTGCAGTTAACTTTATTTTACATCAAAAAGTACGTGAAAGTTCCCCATGTTATTGCTTTAACCTATTGCCACTGTGTTTTAAGCTTTTATGTAAATTTAGGATGGACGAGCGATAATTTCGAGACAAGTTAAGATTTGATACAAGCGATGTAATTGGATCCTTTGAAAAAAGGATGTCTTGCAAACATGAAAGACAATGTTAAAAATTGATCAAAGATTTAGAACTTTCTATTAAAATTTTACATGTACTGCCAAATGGCGGTATAAAGTAAAGCATGGTTAGAACTATTATTTAAGATGTTTCGAAAAAATCATTGTTCACAATTTAGTTTATGATAATGAGCCGACCGTATGGGCGGAGAATTTGTAAATTAGATTTATCGCAGTAACTAGTCCCTTTCCCACCTATTACGCTGACTGATCACCAGTGTATCCTTTTTCCCTGTCCAGAGCTGATCCTAGGCGGGTGATGCCATAAGAAGATGGCTAGATCCAAGGCGGGTGATGCTAGTTAGGGAGGCTATATCCTATGCGGGTGATGCCATGAAGGAATATGGCTAGATCCAAGGCGGGTGATGCCGTAGATTAGATAGTTTTAATGTGAATTGGCTTATTGCTTTAAAACAAATTATATTGATTTTTGTTCGGACCTGTTCAAGCCATTAATCATTTTTCAAGCGCGATATTTAGATTCATTAGATTAATTAGTCCCCTTCCCACCTATTACGCTGGCTGGCCACCATGCGTATCCTTTTTCCCTGTCCAGAGCTTATCCAAGGCGGGTAATGCCATGTGGTATGGCTAGATCCAGGGCGGGTGATGCTAGTTAGGGGGCTATATCAAAGGCGGGTGATGCCATTCGGTATGGCTAGATCCTAGGCGGGTGATGCCAAGTTAGGGCTAGAAGGCGAATGATGCCGTGTGATATGAGATGCCTGTATGCCAATCAGCCAATTCACACCAAATATTTGATACTGTGTAAGTTTGGCTAACCCTATGTGGGTGACGCCGATAAAGTGTTTCATTTTGGGCTAACCCTATGTGGGTGACGCCGATAAAGTGTTTGATTTTGGGCTAACCTTATGTGGGTGACGCCAGTAAAATGTTTTGATGCTGTATAATTTTGGGCTAACCCAATGTGGGTAACGATAAAATGTAATTGATTAGTTTGGAAACTTTTATTTTTGTAATTTGAAAACATAGTTGAAGCTTGTGATCATTTATTAGTTTTGCATTGTATAATGTAGAAGCAATTTTTTCAATTTTGTAAATGTGCGGTACCATGGAGTATTTTTATTATTACAACTTTTGTGACTTTACGAGCATGGCAGTTGGGTTTGTCATTGAGTCATTCAACTACATGGTGCTCACATAATAGAAGCAACAAGGAATAGGTAACCAAGATAATATGTAACTCATAATATGATTTAAAAGAGTGTCTATGGAGTTTCTTGCACGTTCTTCTCCATAGAGACCTACGCTTTGGAACGTGCGACTTAGCTTCACTTTTTTGGACTGACCGACATTTGACTACTCAAAAGTGCCTGTTAATGGTCTCTTTGAAATAAATGCTTTGATTTTTTAGAATTTTAATGTTAAGTTCTGTACAGCGCAGAGAGCCCGCTGAAATCAGAATGGCCGTGTGGGCGCAAAACCACTATTTGAATATTTTGATGAGGATTTAATTCGATCACTTCCTGCTAATTTCTTTTAAATATTGCAACATCCTGTTGAATTTACAGAAGGATTTTATTTGATAACTTCCTTTCGAATTATTTTAAAATATTGTTGAATTTATAACAAATTAAATGACAACTTCCTTTCTAGAAAATATTAAACATCCGGTCGAATTTGTGAGGATTTAACTTGACCACTTAATTTTTATTTCTTTAAAAATATCAGATCATCCGGTCATATTTAAATAAGAATTTACTGTGACAATTTCCGTTCTATTAATTTATTTAAAATATTTTTCTACCTTCATAGTGAATTTTTATGCTTGTCAATTTCTGAGTATAAAAACCGTTGTAATGTGATTGGAAAGGCACTTTTTGACCGACCATAGAATAAACAACTTGAACTGAAGCAATGTATTTATTTATTATCACTCTAAAACATTTCCTAATATCACTGTGACTGTGAATTTTGTGTGACGTCAACTCCGACGGCGATCATGCGCCGACATACCCATGGTAAAGTAACCTTTATCGTTGAGTTTCTTGACGAGGTTTAGGTTACTCATACGTCACTTACACTACAATACCCAATAAGGAATTTACTACGAGTCGGTGCTTATGCTAATTGATATCACAGAGGTAGGTTTTAAGCGCGTCGCTTGTCCTAACTTGTCCTTGCAGATAGAGTAATGTATCCTGTTCCACGGCAATCGTAGGTAGTTGATAAACTGTATCTCTGCAAATAATGAACCTAGAGTACTGGGGTTAAGCTCAAATTGTAGTACATTTAGTAATCTTTATTATAATTAACAAAATATACTTAAAAAGCGTTTTCAGTTAGTTTTTACAAAAAAACTTAATGTATGTACATAATCCAATATATGGTCACTCAAACATTCGCGCGTCGAGTCGACGTATGGTTATCTTTAGTGTACAGTGAAATATGGTTATTTATCTAGTGTTAAGGTGGGCTGGTTTATTGAGGAGTTTGAATAGTTAGATCAGTTTCCTTACATGTACAGGAATATGATCAATATGAGGTTGCAATTTAAGAGACTGATCTAAGTAGATCCCAAGGTATTTAACTTTAGTAGCTTTTGCGATTAATGGGCAACTATAGTTGGCTGTTGAACTTACACATGTGTGAGCTTTTAAATAAAAAGAATCCAATTACAGGAGCACACATTGTTTTAGTGCAAACGTTGTGAAGTTTGTTTTAATGACATTAAGTATAAGTAAATTAATTGACTGCCATGCCGTGACCCAGCTCAAAGCGCTTTTCCAAGTTGGGCCGTGAATGAAGAATGCAGTGTCATCTGCGTAGGCCAGAATATGGCAATTAGGCGATTTTAGTTCACAAAGGTTATAATTATATATTGTGACCTGTAAGTAATAAGTGGGCCCCAAAATGCTCCACTGACGTACGCCGAAAACTAGTGAAGCTTCTGCACTGATGTAGTCCCCAATCTTAACAGACTGTGTCTTGTTAGTCTCTCAGAATAATTTTAGGGCCACATCTCGTACACCTATTCTCTCAAATTTCATCATAAGGATGATCGTAAGATTGAACGTTTAAATTTTAGCATTACATTTGGATTGACTCAGTGTGAACTCTAATATGAAGAAAACAAAACAATATCTTTGTCTAGTATTGAAGTCACACAGATTATTAATAAAATAATTCATCATACAGTATAAAGACGAGCAGGTGTCGTCTTTATACTGTATGATGAATTTTATTAATGTTATCGTTGAATTCACTCGCACATAAATATATACACGCAGCTGTGCACGCAAATATGATTATTGTCCTGCTAATGAAACTCAAAAAAAAACCCTGGACTGTAACTCCACACAAATTCGCAAGTAACAGCTAATAAACTAGTAAATTATTCGTAGGTTATTATCACCATTGCCATTATGTGGACGGTGTGCACGATTCTTACTATACAGGACGTGTTTCCAATTGGACATCCTGCCAGGACTGATAACGCGCTAAATATCACTGGAAATGTGACTACACTAATGATACCATACCCAGGTAAGTTTTTCTAAAATTTATTTATTTATAATATTTTTTAGTCATTAAACTATGAGCAGATGACATGAAGTGATTTGTATCTTTCAGAGTAAAATACCGCCCGATAACGATAAAAAAATATCGATATTTTTAAGAAAAATTATTATTATTATTTTTTTTTTTTTTATGAGTGTGCGCTCTATAGAGCGTTACTAACCTGATGTCCGTTTGGTAACGCTACCAATTTGGTGGCGCGACCAGCTCGGACACCAGTCTTAGAGTAAAGCCATGTTTGTTATGGTCGCAAATTATATTTTAGTGAGTAAATAATCATAAACATTCTAACGACGGGAGCAAATCTTGTTACCGAATAATTCTACCATGTATATAAAGGGTGAGTTGTACCAACTAACTTTAACCATAACCAGTACCGGTCAGACAGCTGTAGGCTATCATATTTCTCATTAAGAGTGCCCAACCCAGGACACTTTTTCATACAGCCTTTTGGCAAAGTTTTCGTTTTACAAATGATTTGAATTTATTAGGGGGATGCATCTCGACATACATTTCCACTGTTTTTCATACAACCGCTCTTACGCAATTATGACGGTATTACACATTTTACATCAGATATTTTGGAAACACAGTGTATTGTGGATATTATATAGGCTTCTATGGAAATCAATTTATAAATTTGTGTAAAACTATAAAAAAGTCAAAAAAGTAAAACATACAAGCCTAGCAATTTTTATCAAGAATCTATCTATATAATGTCAATGTTTCTCAAAAACTACTGAATTACTGAATGCCAACAGAGTTTTCAGGTATTATCACTCTTTTTTCGCGTTGCCTTTTTGTCAAACATCATGTTGGATTACGGTAGATGAAGTAACAAGCTTTTAAACCATGCTTGATGTTTGCGATAGGCGAGTGGAAAAGCTGCCTCTTAAGGTTTAGTTGTTGAATTACATTTGCATCTAAATGAGCCCACAATTTTATTGAGCCTGGTTGCAAGAACTACAAATTTATGTTTGTTTCTTGTATTAAATTATTAGTACAGGATAAGGTTAAGAACGACCTTCACCGGTTTGTTTAATGGATGAAACCTATTTTATGATAAATTTAGTATATTAAATAATATAATGCACCGGTGTGTATAACGAATTAATTTAATACTAACCGAAAGACTGAAGCCTTTAGAACATAAAAATGTTGGGTTGCCTATTTGTTTCCTGGCATAGCTATGGGTTGTCAGGTATAAACAGGTATGCATAAACAGGTGTGGTTTTTTTGTATACAACAAATTCTATATCAAAATAAACGCTGTTTCATTTCGAATACGATGTTATAGTGTTGTCTGCAAAAAAATCTGATATGGATAACGGTTGTGCATTTTTCTAAAAATAAAATAAATTTTCAATTTTTAATTAATAATAGTCTGGCCAGGAATTTCTTAGTTAGCCCAACCGCGTTATATTATTTAATACACTAAATTTATAATAAAATACGTTTCATGCATTAAACAGACCGGTGAAGGTCGTTCTTAACCGGATCTTAGAGTATATGTATATCACTGTATTTTTTTAAACATGTTTATATTTTTATGGGCATGCAAAATACTCTCGTAAATATACTGTGAAGGCACAGTCATTACATTAATTTCTTTAAATTTATCTCTGAGGGAGTATCTGGGACTTCATTTATAAATTGAACGAATAGCCCTTTTCTGTAAAACGAAAATTGTCTGGATATCAGCGGCATTTCCCCATAGTAGAATACCGTACGACATGACACTATGAAAATAGCTAAAGTAAATGAAACGGGCTGTCTCTAAATCAGTTAAATTACGAATTTGTCTTACAGCATATGCTGCTGAGCTAAGTTTTTTCGACAATTTGTCTATATGAAGCCCCACTGAAGCTTAGCGTCTACAGTTATGCCCAAGAACACTGTAGTAATATGTTTTTTTTTTAAGTCATACAACAAAAGTTGTTGTTTATGATGTTAGTAGCCTAGTCCTGTGAGGTTGTCAGTGTTATACAAATAACCCTGTATATCATCCTTTTTTTAATGTAGGAAGTCAAATAATGACATCTCCCGCCCTTGGGCAAAGCGGGGGAGCGTATCAGACAGACTAAAACTCACTCCTGTTCCTTATTTGCCTTCGTTGCAGGGTGCGGGGCCCTCTTTTGCGTCACCCATGGCCCCAGTAGGCTTCCACCCAGTTAGGCCTGACATCTTCTTGAGGCGCGCGTGCTACAATACGCGCCGTCGATGACTTGCGCTCGGTTTGGGCGATTACCGGACCATCGGATGGCAAACTACCCATTTCTCGCCGTGCGCAAGCTAAGACTCTGAATTCCGGCCACCGCAGGTGCGCCTACTGTGACCGCTAGATACCGATTTCTATTAACCTACGACTACAAACCAAATCTAAAGTCGGATCATCGTGTAAACTTCATTATCATCCTTTTTTTTTAATGTTCCTATTGTTGGGACTCAAGCCTCTTGTCCTCTAGGACAGGGAATGGGCCGTAATCCACCACGAGGGCCCAGTGCGGGTTGATGAATGTCACATGTCTTCGAATTTCAGGTTCTAGGACATACCGGTTTCCTCACGATGTTTTCCTTCACCGTGTAAACTACACTTCTGGACACATCTATTGGCCCACCTTAGAGTTTAGGTTTCGATGGCCCCTACCGAAATATGATTGCTAGATTGAACAAAAACTGTTGATGTAGTTTTAAACCTGATACATTTTACCATCTTTTTCGATCGTATTGTTTTAAATTTGAATTCAGAATACCATACGACATGGAGCTACGCCTAACAAGTCGGATATGCACCTTGTTAAAGGCAATTGATTTTTGAATAAAAAACATGTTTTATCAAGTTTAATTTAATAACGCGTGTTGCCTCCATGGGCTTCTACCACAGCTCTCATACGATTAGGCATAGAGTTTATCAACCGCTCTATGAAATTTTGAGGGATCATCTCCCATTCCTCTTCTATGGCAGTTTTCAACTCTTGCATCGTCTGGGCAACTGCCTGATGAGCCCTAACACGTCTTTTTAGCTCGTCCCACATGTGCTTAATGGGGTTCATGTCTGGGCTTCTGGCTGGCCAGTCCATAACTGTGATGTTCACATCCCGAAAATATTCCCTGACGATGCCGGCCGCATGGGCTCTTGCATTATCATGCATAAAAAGGAAATTTGGGCCCACATAGTCCGCGTATGGTATCACGTGAGGTTCTAAGCACTCACGAATGTACCTTTCAGCATTTAATGTTGGCAGCCGTGGTCCTGTAACAACCTCAAGTTGAGTTTTGCCGCTCGCGGATATACCGCCCCAGACAGTCCATGAGCCACCGCCATAAGCAACCCTCTCTTCAAAGCAGCATTGTGCGAAACGCTCTCCCTTACGTCGGTAGACCTTCTTCCTTCCATCATTGTCATGTAACACAATTTTAGACTCATCAGAAAAAGTACACGGCTCCAATCTTGCTGTGTACAATTTAAATGACTGCGTGCGAAATGAAGGCGCGCTGTTCGGTGGGTTCGCGTTAGTTTGGGCCCATTAGCTGGCTTGTGTGGTACCATATTGCGTTCTTTTAACCTTCTCCGAACAGTTCGAGTGCTCACAGATACTCCGTGGAAGTCGCGAAGTTGGTTTTGTATCTCAATGGAGGTAAGGTGACGATTTCTCAAGCTGGTCGTCACGATGAATCGATCCTGCCTTTCAGTTGTGACCCGAGATCGTGGCCTTCCTTGGCGACGAACAAAGCTGCCAGTCTCTAGGTACCTCCGATAAACATTTCGGACCGCAGATCGACTTAAATTAAGTTGAGCACTCACGTTTCTTTGGCTGTGTCCGGCCTGAATAAGTGCCACAGCTTGGGCGGCGACTTCACGTGAAGTATCCATAGATTATTGATAGAACCTCACCTTAATGTTAAGAATAAGTAATGTTTGTTGCAAAACCAAAGATATCAATCACTTTTTCAAGAATTAAATCCAAGTAAACCAATAAAACCAAGTTTTCTTAGTATTCGATTGTTTGATATCAACAAACAGGCTCCAAATTCTTTTGTTTCTTTAAATTCTGTGTTTGAAATTCAAAAAAAAACTATTGAATGAAATTGTGAATGTGCCAGGTTCAAAACTGCATAAAAACTTTTTGCTCGACCTAATATAAAATTTTAGCTAGGACCAAACGAAACTGAAAATACAAGGTGGGCCAATAGATGTGTCCAGAAGTGTATTATTCTATTTATCTATATTACAATTATCTGTACTACTTTACTGTACCCTTTTTTTATCAATTATGCGCTGATTTTCCTCTTTCTCTCTTAGTTATTTTAAACGAATCTTTAAATGGATCTAGCTTAGTTTACTTTCTCTGCCCGTTTATAATCAAAAGAAAGTCTCTTATTGAAAATTAATTAACTTCCGTCTTCGTCAGATTAAACCTACACTTTTTTTAGGTTCCTACGTACTCTATATTGCGTAACGCATCATTTCTCATGGCACTTAAATTAACCACGGGGTTCTACATCGTCTTTTGACATCAACGGCAGAGAAAACGCAGTCTTCCCAATCAACAGTTCAAAGGGAGCACCAGTTTTCATCGTTTGGTTAAGTGTCTAACTTTACAGCTAATCGCGAGTTGGACTTCGCCTAGTGAACCCTACCACAAACGGTCCTTTATCTCCTTCAGTCATTATTATCATTAGTTCTACCTCATGTTTGTCCTACTCATTCAAACGTCACAGCACTACAACAGCTCTCGATCTGATACTAAATCACAGATGACATTAGGCTTGGTATGGAAAATGGAAATCTGACCATCCTTTCCTTGTTAGATTTTAGTAATGCATTTAATACCGTCGATTTTGATATATTACTTGGAATACTCAGCTCTTTTAACATATCTCTAACGGCGATTGATTGGTTTCGTAGTTACCTGTGTGGCCGTCGGCAACGTATTTGCATTGAAGGTTCGTCCTCGTCGTGGTTCAATACCTCTGCCGGCGTACCGCAGGGGGGCGTTCTATCTCCTCTTCTTTTCGCTATCTTTATTAACTCTATTTCCAACGAACTCCTGTCATCCCACCATCTTTATGCTGAAGATTTGCAAATATATTCACAAGCTTCTTTAGATGAACTATCTGAAGCGGTTAAAATGATCAATAAAGATTTGACTCGTATTGCCGAGTGGAGTGTGGCTCATGGTTTAAAGGTCAATAATACGAAGACTCAGGTCATTGTTGTCGGCAGCCCCAAGTTGCGCTCAAAACTCAACTGGACTCAGCTACCACCGATAGTCTTTGATAACTCAACTATTTCATACAGTGAAATAAATTTCATTCAATGAAAGATCTTGGTGTTTTTATTGACAAAGACTTTTCGTGGGCTCCTCAGTTGCAGGAAGTAAGCCGTAAGTTGTTTGCGTCTGCGGGGTCTTTGCGAAGGCTGCGCAATTTTCTTCCAACTGCCACCAAAACTGCGCTTGCCCAATCCCTCCTTCTCCCAATCCTCGATTATGCCGATGTCAGTTATTTAGATCTAACTGTGCAGAGTGCAGCTAGATAAGCTTGGGCGACTCCAAAACTTTTGTATAAGGTTCATATTTGATTTACGCAAGTATGACCATGTCTCTGAATTCCGTAAAAAGCTCAAGTGGCTGCCGATCCGACTTCACCAGAATACCCATATCTTATCGTTACTTTACAGTGTCCTGTTTGTTCCCACAACCCCCTCATATCTCAAATAACGTTTTAAGTTCCTTCATGACACACATACTAGACATTTGAGATCATCGGAGAACTTGAAACTTTTGATGCCCTCGCATTCTACCAAATTCTGCGAGAAATCGTTTACGGTTCAGGCGGTGCGATTATGGAACGATTTGCCATTGTCAATTAGACAAGCCCAGTCGCTAGGTTCTTTTAAAAACCTTGTCAAAGAACATTACCTTTCTCTCTAATATTACACTGATACTGCCCAATTTAATTTCTTTCATCACTAATCTTTATTCTATTCTTTTCTTTTTCGCTTCCAATTAATTGTAACACATGATATATATATATATATATATATATATATCATCATGTGTGTGTATATATATTATATTGTATATATTTATATATGTATATATGTACTTGCATATTATTTTTTTTTTCCCCTTAATTAATTTGTCCCTTGATTTATATTGCTTGAAGTACACCGCAGACTACCCTCGTTTTTAGTTTAAGTTCTTATATTCCATCCCAAGGTTGTCTGGAAGACATCGCTTTCAGCGATAAAACCGCCACTGTGCACATAGGTTTAAGTTTCTGAGAAATTGTTATTATTTTGGTGTACAATAAAGTTTATTCTATTGTATTCTATTCCCATACATGAGCAAACACAGGTACAAACCACCCGAAGTAAGCTACTAGACCTAGAAACTGTCATAACTGAGCTACGATAAACCCGTGAACCACTTAGTACTAGATACTGATCTAATTTTCATTTTCATAATAAACTTAACAGGACCCTAACTTGACGGCGGAGAATCTTAATATCGACTTCTAATTTGACGTCAACGCCACCTAGTTAGGAATCCGTAACGTAGTACATTTTTTGATCTTAAATCTCGTTCTAAACACAATTAGTGACTTTCTCTAGTTCTGTTTTTTTTTTTTATGTCACTCGTGAATATTTGTATATCAGACCAGTATCATTTTTTTTATTATAGTCTAAGATAACACTACAAAAAATATTTAATTTCAAATAACATGGCCGGAATTAGTAATATTCCACTATACAGACAAACGGTACGTCGTATTAAAGCTTAAGAGTACGGCTTTACAGTAGTTTAAGTTTTATGATCAGAGATAGAGCGAAAGACACTATAAATAAGATTTCAAAAAAAAAAACGCCTAATCATTTTGAATAGCAATGATTGACATCAACACAACAATGATCTACAGTAACAGTAACAGTATGTGAGTAATAGCCAGTTTCTTCATGTAAAGTAACAGCCAAAGTAACGTCATAAAGTAAAAGTAACGGTCAAATTCGTTTCTTCACAATTTTAACTGTTGGTTTAACTGTTACTTTTGCCTTTAACTTTTACTAGTCATTTGGGGGCTGCTAAAGCTAAAGTCACTGTCATTTTGATAAAGTTGTAGATTATTTAGGTTTCACTAATTTGTTATCACGAACTTCGTCCAGTTGGTTGAGGCCATGGTCCGGAGCGAGGAGGAGTGGCAGGCGGTCGCCGACTTCTGCGAAGCAGTAATGCTCGCAAAGGAGGAGGCCGAACGCATCAGGCAACGGCGTTATCGCCGCCGAGGTCGCGCGTCGCCGAGATTCTGATCCCGATTTCCGGCCAACGTAGACGCGGGCTTGCGGACAGTGAGCAATGGGTAGCTCGCTGTCCGGCCGTCCGGTAACTGTCCGGACCAAGCCCAAGTCGTCGACGGCGCGCACTGTTCCCGCGCGCCTCAAGGAGTTGTCAGCAACAGCAGGGACCCAGCCGGGTCGAGGCCTACTAGGGCCAGGGTTATCCGAAAGGGCGCTCGAGCCCCGGTATGGAGGCTAGAAGGAACGGGGTGGGTCTTTTAGTCAGTAAGAGTCTGACACTATCTCCCGCTCCGCCCAAGGGCGGAAGATGTCAATGCATGATTTATCCCACCATAAATAAAAACTTCGTCCAGTGAAAGTTCAAGTTCATCAGACGATGAACTTATCGTTAGTTATTTAACGCGTAGACGTAAAAAGTTTTATGCTCGCAAAGATCATTTCGTATGGGACGACGCTGATTTTCTGTTCCGATACAGAATTTCAAAGGAAACAGTTACATACTTCAGCCTGTTGTTACAAGATAAACTGACGCCAACCACAGAAAAGTAAGCTTATTTTCAGTTTGTATTTAATACGACTACGTTAAATTAACTAATGTACAGTACGGCCGTTCTATCTTGGCGAGTGTGAAGTTAGGCTCTGCGACCTTTAGCGCTTGTGTACCTAAACGTATAAAAATTACGGTAAAAAAAAGCCAATAACAGTTGTTAATAGAGTCTGTGCGGAAAGTAAACCATCGTGGGATTTGAGGGCGCTGCTGTAGATAAATATCGTTTTTGTTGTGTAAGCAACATTGTGACGTCATTATAGTGCGACTGTTAAATCTTGATATTTTGAAACTCAGTTAGACTAGCTTCTTCCAGCGGCTTCACCCTATAATAAAAATTATCCTATTGGCTGAATTTGCTGACCTAACGAAACTGCAAAGTTATTGCTTATGTGCTATATTATTACAAAGTTTATGATTAAGTTCATCTGTGTGTGTCTAGTAGTTTTTGCACGACACATCCATATATGCGAGTACCTTCATCCATCTTCACAAACTTTCGCATTTATAATATTAGTAGCCTATTTATTAAACTTGCTCACGTGATGAAACTTATAAAAAAAATAGGTTATAAGCTATATTGCAACGTTTATCATTGAACTCATCCGTTTATAAGTTTTTGCCTTATGAGTAACAAACCGTTAATTTTAGCGACACCTGGGGGAGGACTATGTAGAACAGTGGACGTCTTTCGATTGTAATAATGATGGACATTTAAATGCAAACAGGAATCGGTAAAGGAAAATAGCGTGAAGAAACTGCTGTACTACCTATCTAGGTAGGTTCCACCAACGAACACTTACCCAGTTCCAACGAAAATGGTTCTATCACTTTGACTGGGATCGGTCTATTATCACTGACTAGAATATTGTAGCTAACAGCATGTTTATGTACTCCCTAGTTAAATATTAAGGTAAAAACGGGACACACTACCACTTTCTCGTTGTCTTCCTCAGTACATATTTCCCTTTTGCTAATCAATGAAAAATATATGAACTTAATGACTATGAAAATAAAATACACTTAAGAATTTGTAATGTTGCTTCGTAAAAAATCTATTTAGCCTATAAGGGATCATCTCGTATATAAGATCCTTGGGATCACTTGGTTGTCCGTCTGTTTATCTGTTAACCCTTTAACTCGAGAACGCTTGGAGGTATCGATTTAAAATTAAAACCATACACTCAAGTCAGCGGTCTTTTGAAGTTGTGAAAAAATCAGACTTCTGAGTTAACGAAAAAAAATACGGCCGTTTATGTCGGAAAAAATACGTATATTTCAATACTCAACTCAACTTCAAGAATCAAAGAAACCCGAATCCCGTTGACCTAGAATCCTGAAATGCATAAATCAAGGTCTCATAGAACAAGTACAGGGAAAAATCTTAAAAATTTAATTTGCAATTCGGAAAAATCTTCGTAACACAATTCGGAATTGATTTCATAGGTAAATTTGTACAGAATCCTCAGTGTGCGAGTCCGACTCGCACTTGCCCTTTTTATTTTAGTTACTTCTTTCCTTACTCAAGCCTGAAAAAAAATATTCTTAGTTAGTCGAAACGCATTATAAATTTAAAGTATCAATACTCTTTATACTAGCCATCGAAAATATTGACCAAAACAAAATAAAGAAATATCGTCATGTTTAAATGAATTTCCGTTTAATTTATATATATTTGGAGATAACTGGGACCGGAGTTTACCTAGGAAGTCTAAAAAGATTAAAATAAAAGTGTTACGTACCAAAAAAACAGCATACAAATGTTTCCCAAGTTCGTGACTTTGTTTTGATCAATTATGGTGTGATTTGCCATTTGTTATCTTTGGCAAAACTGTAATATATTAAATATTATTTTCCTTGCAGCTCGGTGAATTTTTTTATCACATTTCTGAAGATTTCAATTGAAAATTATAATAAAATAACATAATCAACAAACCGGTGTCAACATTTTATGACGTTTTGCATTTGACGGATGGCTGGGTTGGGTTGCTACTTAAAATCTTTAATGTTGTTTTCACTTTACGCCACGACGGTTCTTTTATCGCACAGACAATAGCAATAACAACAACTTTTTTATTTAACATTTATTTTTTTAAATCATTTACTTATGTTATTATTTATCAATTCAATTCTAAAAACATTCGTTCAATGGCGTTCGTATCCTCCTCCTTGCGTCGTATTCTTCAATGCTGAGGGTCGTGACCTCCCTGCTTCATCACTTTAGCCTTTATGATGTTCTTCCATCTGTTTCTGTCTCTGGCGGTGTGAAGGGCATTGTACATCGTAGAGTCAAGAGCGGTGCGGATCTGGTCGGACCACGTATTGGGCTGCGCCCGCGAGGCCTTTTCCCATCCACTTTACCGGTCACAATGAGCCTTTCGAGGTTGCCACCGTCCTTTCTTGCAATGTGACCGAAGTATTGCAGAACCTTGCGAAGACACTCGGACGATAGCCGTGAGGCGATTTTAAGTTCTTGTAAAATGGATACGTTGGTCCGAAATGCTGTCCAAGGGACACGGAGCATCCTTCTCCAGCATCACATCTCAAAAGCGTCGATGCGTTTGCGGTTAGCAGCTTTTAGCGACCAAGTCTCAGCGCCATACGAGAAGATCGAGAAGACTAGTGTCCGTACCAGTTTGGTTTTGGTCTTTACGGAGATGTTGCAATCCCTTCAGACTTTACTAAGCTGAGACATAGCGCTCTTAGCCATGCCAATTCTCCTGCGAACTTCCCCCTCGCACGACCCATCGTTACTAATATTGGAGCCCAGGTAAATAAAGTGGCGTTCGTATAAACAGAATCAAATGACATTCGACTTTTTGACACTACTTGACAGAAGATATTGCGATGTTGTCATGCGTAAAAAAAGCTCCCCACGTTTTTTTGGGGTAATTATGCCGTTTGTGTTATGGTAACTCTATTGACTTTTAGTTTAGCTGTTACTTGGATGAAGAAACTCATTTGCTATAATATCAGTAATAGTCAAGTAAAAGTTAATACTTTTACTGATAGTTTTAGTTGTTGATGAAAAAACTGGCTGTTAGTATGAGAACGCCTTTTTTTATGAAAATGTTCGAAACACTATCAGTGATACATATTCATAGAGGCTAGTAAAGAACGAGTCAAAAATCAAAATACCAAGTAAAACGTATTTACTTTGATGAACATAATATATTGGTAATACATAGTCACTTTCAAACATCGAATATTAAAAGCGTAAAGGAAAGATGTCCGTTTGGATTGAGGAGCCACTTCATGATTTTAAAAGGAAACTTACCCCTTATTTAGTAGGAAAGCAGATAATTTTGTAGGCCAAACCCCGAAATTTGTAGTAAAACATATCCAAAGTTATATCAATTTTAAAGTGGCTCCTCAATCCAAACGTCTGAACTGAGGAGCCAGCTGGAACACCGAAAGTATTCAATGAATATTATTGAAAATTTTTTATCATTTAGTAGTCATTGTGTATAGTACCTACTAAAAATCTGAGTCTAATACTGTTGATATTCAAGAACATACAATACTTTTAATGTTGCTCCTCAATCTATACACATGACCAGTCATTTTCAAAAAAGCATTACTTCAATCGATACAAAATTTCGTTATCATACTAATCTACCCTCAATAATATTTATTTAGTAACCTACATGTTTACATTGAACTGCCCAATCTTCCGCTGTAACAGTCTCAAAAGCCTTTTTTGTTAGGCGTACAATTTCTTTTGGATCTTGGCCCACGTTTTTATCCGCTACCCGTCTCTTTACAAGGCTCCACATTTTTTCGATCGGATTGAGATCGCAGTGGTAAGGCGGCAATCTTAGCAATTCATGATTGTGAGATTTTAATAATGCCTCCACGGCATATGTAGGTGGACCTTTGTTTTGTTTAATTAATTCAAATAATACAGCTTTTGTCCAAGTATCTTCAAAATATACTCCCTTTTCTCGCAGCCATTCCTGCATGTCACATTTAATACTTGACATTGTAGATGCTTTATCTATTTGAGTGCCAGTGATACGGAGCGTTGTCCATTACCACAAGTGACCTTTCAGATAGGTTAGGAATAACTTTTTCACTCATCCATTTCAAAAAATTAGTTGAGTTCATGTCATCGTGGTAATCTGAGGATTTGGATTGGGATTTGAACATTAACAATGCACCATTAACAAAACCATTTTCAGTTCCCGCATGAGCAATTATCCAATGACTCCCTGATGACTCTGACACGAACATCTCAGGCTCCTCCTCACTTTGCCAGCAACTTTTGGCATGATAAGTGTTGTGTATATAGGTCTCGTCTAAGTATACTACAGGTTTTTTCTCCTCATTGCGATTTCTTCGGATTCTCTCCAAATATCTTGAACGCAATGCAGTAATATTATAACGTTCCATTAGTAATTTACGTTTCGATTGGCATCGCTTATACTTGTAACCGATGCTATGCAATATACGGTGCAATGTTGTGATGCTTTCTTGATAATTTATGTTTCTCTCAAAGCTGAACGTAATTTAATCAATGTAGGTAATTCCTTCTTCACAACATAAAAACTGTGAATTTTTTGCCGTATAGCGCACAAATCAAATCCATCCAAGTCGAACTTTTTACGATGCAGGTGACTGTTCCCTGGGGTGACGATAACTTTAGAAGTACTCGCCGCTGTTGCGCCTTCTTTTGTTACTCTCGTTACAGTTTTCTCTGAAACACCTGCAATAAAATGAAAAATTAAAAAATTAAAATTCAAACAAAGATCATTGTCGTATTTAATTACATTATTGTTGAATATAACTTTACAAATTTTTGTTGTGTTGCGCTAATTCCTTTTCAAATTTTCCTTAATAAAAATCGTGCATTAAAAAAACAAAAAACTTAATTCCAATCTGTAAATCAATCGGGAAAAAATCTGTATATGGCAGCCCCATCAACATCGACAAACGACAACATGGCCGATCTCCCTTCTGTCAAATTTAGTTCCACAATTTTCCGCGGGACTTCTTTCGTGAAATGGACTTTACGCGCGTTTTATTCTATTTCCTTTTTTTTTTTTGTTAGTGGCTAGTTTGAATCATAGTGATTACATACTCTTTGGTTTGAATTTCGAGTCAACTTGTTCGATGCGCCTATATTTTAATTCACAATGTTGACGATTCTTGATGCTCCAAATTCAAATCTCATTATTCCCTAGGGATCGGCCATACTGCATTAAATATCCATATCCCTAGGCATATAATAGCTTTCTTTAAGTGAGGTTTGTATGACGTGTAAAAAGACATTATCGAGCAGGTGGTGTAAAAAGGAAATTTATCATACAATTCTGATTTTTAATTACTATTACAGTTCTTCTTCCTGCCCTTGTCCCATCTTATTTGGGGTCGGCGCAATACGTTTTTTTCTTCCATTCTACCCTGTCACTAACTTCCTTTTCTTTCATATCATTTATTATTCATTCATTATTTTTTTTTTATTGTTGATAGGTTCGCACTTGACCGCTATCTCACCTGATGGAAAGCGACGATGCGGTCGCTTTTTAGACAAACGATTTCCCTTCAACTTGTCAGTCACTGGCGCCACTTTCAAACTTCCTCTACTATACTCATTTCTCACTTTATCCAATCTCGTCACACCACACATCCATCTCAACATTCTCATCTCCGCTACATGCAATCTTTTTTCATCCGTCTTTTTCACAGCTCAACATTCTGATCCTTACAGTGTGACAGGTCTTATCACGGACTTGTAGATTTTATCCTTCAACATCCGTGGGTCACAAGTTGTCCCAGTGACCTGTCGCCATTTCATCCATCCTGAATTGATCCGATGTGTTATGTCTCGGTCTACCTCCCCATCTCCTTGGATAAGCGACCCGAGGTACCGAAAGTCGGAGCAGATTGGTATGGGCGTTCCAGCGAGAGCTAAGGGCACAGAACCGGAAAGACCGCCAAAATCGCAGAATAAGTACTCAGTTTTTGTTCTACTTAATTTTAAGCCAACACTCTCCAGTCTATGCCACCACACCTCCAATTTGCTCTGGACCTCTAGGCCACTCTCGGCAACCAGCACAATGTCATCAGCAAACAGCATACACCAGGGAGCCTCTTCCTGAAAGTCCGACGTCAAAGCGTCCATTATCATCAGGAAGAGGTAAGGGCTGAGAGCCGACCCTTGATGTAAGCCGACAGTTACATTGAAGCTGCCAGTGTTGCCCACCGTAGACCAGACTTGGGTACTGCACTGACTGTACATTGCTCGGATTAACTGCACATACTTTGCAGGCACACTTTTCTCCTTAAGGGCCCACCGGTTCTGTGGTGGGCCCTTAAGGAGAAAAGTGTACGAGGTACCCAGTCATATGCCTTTTCGAGGTCAACAAACACCATGTGCAAGTTTTTATGCGCATCTCTGTATTTCTCGCACAGCTGGCGTATGGCAAAAATGGCATCTGTTGTACCTCGACCAGGCATAAAACCGAATTGGTTCTGTGAAATTTCACTTTTCATTTCACAAATTTCTCTTCTCTCAGTCTCCTTTCAATAACTTTCTCCCAGGTTTTCATAGTAAGTGACATTAGCTTTATTCCTCTGTAGTTGTTGCATTTAAGCCCATCACCCTTGTTTTTAAAGTTGGGCACCAGGGAACTGTTGCACCAATCATCAGGTATGGCTTCTTCCTGCAACAACTTATTGAAGAACAAAGCTAACCACGTCCATCCATCCACTCGCAGCAACTTCCACACTTCAACTGGTATTCCGTCTGGGCCAATTGCCTTACCATTTTTCATTCCATTTACAGCTATTCTGACTTTATCCATACTAATCATTCTCACTAAACCCATATTCACTGGTTTATTCTCTAGAACCCCATTCCAGTTGTTTTCCTCATTCATCAGTCTTTTAAAATAGTCCTTCCACTTCTCTTTGATTTTTTCATCTTCTGGTAGAATCATTCCGTATACACTTTATCTGACACACATCTCTCGCATTTCTCTCTCTTGCTCTAGTAAGCCGGTATAGATCTTTTTGGCCTGCCGGACTGTCTAGTGTAACGTATAGCTTATTTTGCGCTTTTGCTTTCGCTATTGCCACGGCTTTTTTGGCTTTTTTCTTTAAAGCATCATATTCACTTATTTTTGCAGACTTTAAAGTAATGTTTTCCGGATCTATACGCTGCCATTCCTTAAATTTCCTCTTTTTTTCCTTCAACACATTCTGTATATATATCGACCACCACCATGTATCCCTATCTATTGTACCCTTTCCTCTCGTCTCTCCCAAAATATCTTTCGCTGCAAGTCTAATATACTCGGCAATCTCATTCCAGCTTTCATTTATGCTTCGTTCATTCATGTCTCCCATCTCTATCATCTTATCAACCACTCGCTCTCTGAATTTCTTCGCACATTCACTCTTCTCTAGCATATGCCATTTTATATTAGGGGGGGGGGGGGGGACGCTCTTTGGTTTTTTTGTTCTGTGTCTTAACTACTAAAACCATAACCAGGAGCCTGTGCTGTGCGACTGAGTCTTCTCCTGGTAGCACTTTGCAATCTTTGACGTGCTTTAGCTGATTGCGCCTAACCAGAAAGTAATCGATTTGCGTCTTGTAGTTACCGCTTTTGTATGTGACCAGGTGTTCGTCTCCTTTCTGGAACCAAGTATTGGCTACTGCCAGGTCAAATGCAGTAGCAGATTGCAATAGCGTCTCCCCTGCATTGTTCGAGCTTCCAAAACCCCATCCCCCATGTACTCTTTCATAAACACCTCTCCTTCTTCCCACATGACCATTAAAATCCCCTCCAACAATCAATTCCTCATATACAGGGATGGCCATTAAAGCTCTATCATAATCCTCCCAAAATTTCTCTTTCACTGTTTCTTCGCATCCTACTTGTGGTGCATACACACTAACTACATTCAACATTACATTCTCTAACAAAATCTTTACAACTATAAGCCTATCATTAACCCTTTGTACTTCCATCACGCTTTCTTTCAATTTGCTGTCTAATACTATCCCTACACCATTTCTTTTACCATCACTTCCACAGTAGTAGAACTTATATCCCTCACCAATTTCTCTCGCTTTTGTCCCTCTCCATTTAGTTTCTTGTAAGCACGCTACATTTATGCGTCTTCTTTTTAATAAGTCCGCTAACTCTTGCTCTTCCAGTCATAGTCCCAACTTTCCAACTTGCATACCTCAATCTCATTTCTATTACATTTAATTACTATTACACTGCTGTAATTATTTTTAAGCACATAGAGAATTAGAATTTTCTTAAAATTTGATCGCTATGAGTTTATTGACACAATAAAACACATTAAAACTAAAAAAAAAAAATATTGAAAGAAATAATAATGAGATGTTCGAAGTGTGAATTTTAAGAAAATTCTCATTCTCTTTGTGTCTTAAATTAGTTACAGCGGTGTTATAGTAAATTAATTTTAAAAAATCAGAATAAAATATGCATGCTTTTTTATGTCTTAAATTAATCATTTATATCTTTATAATACAGAAAAAAAATAGGTTTGAAAATAGTTATTTTTCCAAGTGAAATTTAAAACATTGAATAAATGTGAGCCGTTCAAACGCCATCATTTTGTGCGCGCTTATGATGACGTCATTGGTTATTGTTTACTTTATAGCGTTTCAGTTACTTAATACTTATTTTCAGTTTTAATTGCTAAAAAAATCATGGAAGAAGTTAAAAACCTTCTTACAAGTATTGTATGGCACCGAAATGTAAAAACACTAGATACCATTAGTACACCAGAAGTGTTTTTTCGTATCCCACGCGATGCAAAATTACGAAACCAATGGTGTAAGCTGATAAAAAGGAATATATATCTCTATTATCGGTTGAATTTTGTTGTGAAGACCATTTTACCGTAAATATTATATTTATGTACAGCTTCGTGTGAATTAGCTATTAAGGAGTAGAAGATTCGGTCTAAAACTAACCTATTTCACAAGTTGAAACAAACAAGTACGTACTTAAATACTGAAAGAAAATTGTTCATGTAAATTGGAATATAGTATTTATCTAATATTTATAACAAGTTTATAATTATATCATACTTGAGTGAGCTTCAATAATATAATGTTACGTTAAATTATACACAGCAAGTAATTTTTATCAACTTACAAATTTAATATTTTAATTTGAATATTACTAAATCATTAATATTAAAATATGTATAATGATATAGACGTAAATTAGGAGTTTAGGAACAATTTTAAAGACAAATGGTTATGTATATGTTATGTTTTGTTGTATTATTTAAACACTAGCTTTTGCCCGCGACTTCGTTCGCGTGGAATAGTGACTTCCGGAAATTTCAGTACTGAATTGATGCCGACTCTTGACCAATAGATGGCGCTGTATGTCCGGAATAAATTTTATTTTTTTATTTTATTTTTTATTTTATTTTTTGCAATAAAAACTATCCTATGTCCTTTCTCAAGTCCCAAACTATGTCTGTACTAAATTTCACACAAATCGGTTCAGTAGTTTAGGCGTGAAGCAAAGACAGACAGACAGACAGACAGAGTTACTTTCGCATTTATAATATTAGTTTGGATAGTTTGGATTTGGATTTGGATTTGGATGAACAAAAATGTATGCTAGTTTCACACACAGCTTTTACTCCTTTGATCTCTGCGCTTGTAAAATCGAGATTTGATGCAAAATATGCTGACATCATAAATGCATCTTTCGGTAGATTTTTCGATTGTGCTTTAACAAAAACAAGTTTCTGTCATCGTCTTAGATTTGAATACAAATATATATTCATAAAGTAACCACACAGAAATACAGTTTTAAACAAATTTTCTCACAAACACTACACACACACCATATAAATATCGACGCCGCTAAAGATTCGAATAGCAATAACTATGTACTGCCTTCTGTATCAGGCCCTTGATCCACCCGTGCAACGATAGCTTCGACAGATGGTCGTCGAAGCTTAAGATATTGAATTATTATTATACCATTTTATAATTTGTATTAATTAGGCATATTTTTAAAAAAAAAAGGACCACCGCAGTGTAGTACATTTTTTTTTTCGATACAGTGGCCCAAAAATTATAATTCCTTAAAAAGAAATGTTAAAATTTGAAATTAAATATTTTTTGTAATGTTATCTGAGATTATAATAAAAAACTTAATACTGGTCTGATAATACAAACATTCAGGAGTGACATAAAAAACAAGCCGAGAGAAAGTCACCAATTGAAGAAATGACAGCTGATTTTGTATGAGTAAGTACAATTTTTATTTAAAATTTCAATAATTTGGACATCCATGGGCATATAAGTGATATAAGTGGAGTAAATGATAGATGATGACCTGGCCAATCGATAGTTTCAGGGTTATCTATTATTTACGCCACACCCTATATAATACTGTGCGTTTCACTAAAGTAAGTTCCTTCGCCGTAATGTTGGCTCCCCTGTCTGTCTACAGAAAAAAGAAAGGAAAAATGAAAAGAGTTGCCTACTCTACCATGTTGCACAAAATGCGAAACAAATTCGATATTAACGGTAGTCGCACCATTTTATGAAAAATTATGAGGGGAATGGGATTTTATTAAAAGAAAGCTAGCCTAAAAGGAAGTTGTTAATGGAGAAGTACGATAATGGGGTGTAGCGTTTTCAGTATTTGAAAGAATTGCAGGACAATTGAAGCCCAGAGTCGTATACTTTATTCAAAAATAGTTTTTACAGTTTCCTAAAGAAAAATAAAAACATATTTATAAGGCAATTGTTAAAAGTAATGAAATATCAGTTTATCTCCCTGTTATTAAGTAATTTCATTGCTAAAAATATAGCAACACTGTTTTTCCGTGTTGCCAACATTATAGCGAAGGAACTTCTTAAGTGAAACGCACTGTTTGTATATGTCGAAAGGAAAATGTGCGTGCTTGTAATAAATATAGTGTGTATATTAATTAATATGCATATTATATGTATATAATAGATAATAATTAAATAATACAAATATGTACGTCCAATAATAGAAAGTTTTTTTAAAAAGATGATCCGTTTAAATGAATGAGCATACTCTGTGTATCCGTGTGGGTACTGGAGGGAGGCGCGTCGAAAGCTGGATTTGCAATTACTAAAGTGTCATGGAGACCTATCGGCTTATGAAGATTAGGTTCTAAAACGAAAAAAGTGTATGACAAGTTTCCATTTAAGTGGGGAGGGGGAGAGGGCGTGCAAGAATTTTCAATTATGTAAAAAAAAAGGTCACCTCGAAATACACGGGCGCGATTGATTTTTTTATTTATTTTGAAGGTAATTACGAAAAACCTATAATCTGATGGTTTTCATAGGACGATGTAGATAGCTAAAATCCGCTTACGCTCAAATTGTTAGATTACTGAAATACACACTTTTCTGCATGTACCTACTTAAATTAACTTTATTAATCTGACGCACTTGGAGTTTTTCCGAGGGTCAATTTTTTTTTTACTAATCTCTCTGGCTACCCTCAACGTACCCCACTAGGTTTATATGTGGTAGGGGTATATTATAGGGTGTAAGGTTTCTCCCCATACGAATTTCTGACACACTCGAGTTTCGCGCAAAATCCCCATCTCGCCACCCCTACCATGAGATGCTTTTTTGATAGATATTTCTAGGTAGAACTAGCGCAAGATAAGTTGGCGCATGGCCGAAATTGGAAACAAATCGTTTGACGTTTATGTCCTGTGTCAAGAGAATGTGTTTTGTGTTTTTTATCGTTTTTAAAGTAAATAGTTGTCATTACTATACCAAAAGTGATTAAAAGTGCTAGCAGGGATTTTATCTTGAAAGTGAAACGTGTTTGTGAAGAGAAATGAGAAAATATTGGGCCTATGGTACCATTTTCCAAAATTAGACCTATTTGACAAATATTTTTTCGGGTGACCATCACAATAAAATTTCCCTAAATACCCGAGCGGTAGCTAGTAAGTCAACAAAGTTTGTTGAAAATGGACTGCTACTATGTGCTTAAATCTTAATCAAGGAACTATCATGACGATATGAATTCTGCAAACTTCATCCATGAAAGAATAAATAGTGCCAAAACTAAAACAAAATTGTATTGTAGTAATGGATAATGCATCATAACACTGCACATAAATAAACAAAGCCCTACAAGAGACAATACAAAAGCGCAAGCGTTTTTCAATTCCAGAAGAATGACAATGTATCTCTACAAATATTTTTTTTTCTAATCTGATAGGTTACTGGATCTCAAAATGGACAAATTAACGACATGAACATAACCGACTCTTCTGATAAGACTAGGCTTAGCTCTGGCTTAGCTGGGGGCGTGCTTAATGTTAAGCACGCCCCCAGCTAAGCGCCAAGTTATCTTGCTCGCGCTCTACATGGGAACTTAGAAATATCTATCAAAAAAGTTTGTATTCACTTGAATTGTTTTTTTTTTTAAATTCAAGTTATTATATGTGCCAGGTCAGTGGGGCATGCCAGCCTTCACAGCAGCGGGCGGTTTAGCAGGTATTTTGGCTGCGCTAATAGGATGCATTTTGGAAACCTTGTGTTTTTTTCCAATTGCGGCTAGGATAAGCGGTAAGTGGTACAGGTCATTTTCTAATTGATAGTATTTTGATTATGATATTATTATATTAGAAGCAGACACTTGACTCTAGTCGGCTTCGACTCAGCTAGGCCCTTGCTGTTGCTAACAACTCCTTGAGGCGCGCAGGAACAGCGAGCGCCGTCGACAACTTGGGCTCGTCGTAGACGCGGACCACAACAGCGACGACGACGACAATGCTCCAGAGGTGACCGAGTTCGAGTGGTTGTACGAAAGCTGAGTGCCAAAATTACCATCCCAGGACTCAACGGCTTGCCTGGGAAAGCCTGGGTCTTAGCCATAGAGGCTCTCGGGCCTCTATTAAAAGGGCTCTTCAGCGCATGCTTGAAGAGGGGCCAGTTCCCACATCGCTGGAAGACGGGAAAACTCGTCCTCTTCGCGAAACCAGGGTGCCCTGCGGACTCTCTATCCACGTTTCAGCTCATTGTGCTAATCGACGAGGTGGGCAAGCTCTTTAAAAGAGTAATTTATTGCAAACCGCCTCGTCGCACGCCTAACACGGGTGGGGCCGGACCTGTCAAACGGCCAGTTCGGTTCGCAGGATGCGCTCCACGGTGGAAGCCATTATGCGCATGCGAGCCCTCATCTCGTGACCTTGCTTTATCTCTTTGGTATCCATTCCATGATTTTCTTGGTCCATCTATCGTTTTGCATCCGACATATATCCGACCCACCCAGTTCCATTTCAGAGCCCTCACTCTTTCCACAATATCCACCCTCTTAGTCTTTTTCCTAATCACCTGGCTACTTATTTTATGCAATAGGCTTATCCCCCCAACATACTCCTTTCCATCTTACGTTAACATATGGCTAATTTGTCTTCTTTACATTTTCTCAACAACCAGCTCTGACAACCATAAGTCAAACTCAGTAATATTGCTATTTTGAAGACCTTATTCTTGACGTTTATGCTGACAGATTAATTATTTTTTTTAAGCCCCAGTATTTTTCCAAGCTACAGCGATTCTTCTATTTATGTCCTTTTCATTTTGATTTTCAAAGAAAACCAGTTGGCCCAAATGTATTCTTTTACGAATTCTACGTTTTGTTCATCCATGGTTATAATACCGGTTTCTTCACTGTCCGTCAATAATTTAGTTTTGATGATGTTTATAAACAGGCCTGCGTTCTTACTCTCTTCTGTGAAGCTGTTAAGCATGGTTTTCAAGTCTGTAATATTTTCCGCGAATATGACTAAGTTGTCTGCGAAACGTAGGTGGGTTAGATATACACCGTTAACCTTTAATCCTTTTTCGTCCCAGTTGAGTTTCCTAAAGATAGCTTCTATAACCGCTGTAAATATTTTTGGTGACAAAGGGTCACCCCGCCGGACACCTCTTTTTTTTTTATCTATTATAAACTAGTACTTGACTGCGATCCCGCCTGATGGTAAGCAGTGATACAATCGCTGATGGTGAGGCGCACTAGTTTATCAAGAGCCTATTCACTCTAGCCTTGAAGACACCCAAATTATAATCGGACGGGAAGACCGCAGCAGGCAGACTGTTCCAGTCCTTCGAAGTACGCGGTATAAATGACGAGGCGAAACGCTTATTCCGGACCCTAGATGTTTCAACAACGTAAGGGTGGATACTCGCCGTGCGTCGTTTGTCCGATGATAGAAATGAAATGGCAGAATCAAGTCATGCAATTCCTGCGCACACTCTCCAAAATGCAATCTGTAAAACACCGAAAGGCTGGCTACCCTACGCCTATGCTCAAGGCTTTGAAGATTGGACTTAACCAAATCTAGATCACCAATCAGCCTCTTCACACATTCGTCTTCCTATGGGAAACTTGTCTCCGTCTCGTTTTAGCCTGATTTTTGCGCAGCTTTTTCTGCATATTTCTTGAAGTATATACACTTGAGAGCAAGAAAATCGCACATGGCTGTAATTTCGTTTAAAATTGTTTTTTTCTTAAATCTAAAGATATTGAGTACAATTTATTAAGCAAAATTAAAGCATACAAAGTTAACTTTATAAAAAAAAAGACACAAAATTAAGATCATTGACCCTCACGTAACTCACAAAAACCAGCGGTATACCCAATTCCCCAAATTCACCCATATGCATTTCACTACTTGCACCTTTAAATGGAGCTACAAAAAGGGTGCTGTTCTGGAGTTTTGATCAGCTTCCGTTAACGTGATAACGTCTCTATTAGAAACAGACGGATTTCCTGGAAAAATATGGATATCACGCCCGCAGAAGCCGTTCAAGTTATTGCCTTGCCCAAAGAAGGCCATAATCAAAATGAAGTCACTCGACAGCAAAATTTTAGCTGCTTCCCTGTTCGTCTGGTATACCAGACGTTTTAAGAGACCTGTGGCTATATTTGGCGACCAGGATCTGGCATATAGGATCGGTGAATCGGTGGATCGGTGGCGTATAGGATCAGGGCGCGATTATGGCTTTTCTGTAATAAGTACTCTGAGAAATCGGCCACTGAACGCGATTGAACTGACACAATAGCTTAGCTGTCAGTATAAATCAGAGGACAATTAGAAAAAGACTGGGTGAAGCAGGTCTGACTACACATAACTCAACAAATGGTACCAAATTTACCACAGTTCACCGACAAGCCCGGCAATAATTTGCCACGAAACACTTGAATTGGATGTACGCCTAATGACTGTTCTGTTTTCTAATAAGTGCAGAATGACTTAGATGACCATGATGGATGCTGTAGGATCTACAAAAGGCCATCAGGGCAATTTTAATAATTCTGCATAAGCGAACAAGTGGGTTTTGGAGGCATTTTGGAGTGGCATAATGTTGGACACTAAAACTGATATTCTATTCATCAGTGGGCTATTACTGGCCTGATATCAAGAGGGTTGACGCCTTTATGATACATCAAAAAAGTGCTCGGAGAATATGTGAAGCCACTTGTGTGGCTTATGGTAGACTTTTTATGCTTAATGCAGAACAACACCAGATCGTATGTCGCTAGAACAGTTTGCGACTACATGTAAGACGTTCGAATCATTACTATAGAGGGCAGCTCGTAGTTCTGATCATTGCTTTTAATAAGCTCGATATTATCTTTTTACCAAAACTCTATTACGAGACCATTGACCGATCAATGATCGATTATTATGAATTAGCAGATTAGGAACTTTTAGCAAAATGACAATGGGATCGTGTTGGAATGACGAATTTATGAAAATAGCAGACTTTGGCCCCTGTATGTGTGTTGAGTAGTTTTTGCGAAATCCTGCTTGTTCATACGGTTGGGTCTCATCAACAGTTTTTGTTATCCTGTTTAGTACTAGTTTAGAAAATAGCTTGTAGATATTTGACATTAAGCTGATTGGTCTGTAATTACATAGGTCATTACTGTCACCTCTCTTGTGTAGGAGTATGATGTTGTCAAATAGTGTCGAGAGTACGGTTTGTAGTGGTTCAGAGAGATATTTTAAAAGTTCATTTGTGAATTTATCTTCGCCCCGGGTACTTTGTTGTTTTTTTGTGACTGTATAACATACCTAATCTCGGTACCTATGTAGAACACTAGAGATAGATGTGAGGTTGCATCTTCCTCCACCTTGTGATTTAATTGTGAAGTGAATGGTTAATGGAGCACTGAAGAAGTCGGTTGCTACCTTTAATATATCTCGTCTCATTGTGAGTTGTTTCCCGGTTTTGTTTTTTTAACTTAGGTGCCCATTCAGGTTTGTTTTTGAGGTCTTTAAAAGCTTTCTGGATTGCTACTGTTTTTTGCATGAAGGTTTCAAATATTCGCTGTCTAAGTAATATATCATCTCTGCGTGGGTTCATGTTTATTTCCTTGTGATTTATTTGGGTGATTTTTGTGCGTACCTGTTTTGTTCTTTTTAATCGATATAGTTCCTTACGTTCCTTTAATAAATCCTGAGTTTTCGTGTTAATTTTATTTTCAGTAAATTTTTCTTTCATTGGCAATTCATGCATCAATGAGTTCACTTCCAACACAAAGGCGTTGTACTGGCACTGGAAATTTGGCTCTTTGCTCAATTTGAATCAATTTATTTTCCCAATATTTTCCAAACTTAACCAGATTCGTCTTAACCAGTTCTAAATATTTTTCATGATGACGAGATCCTGATGCTAGAACTGGGAGGTGGCTAATGGAAACCTGGAATGCCTACTAGTAAACTCGTCGAGTTTGGGCTCATTAGACTCTCTTAACCACCGTTCTTCGCTCTTTTACTTTTTATAGAATTTATGCGTCGGGGGCAGGGGTTTTATAAAATTTTAAATTTTGCTAATATTTCTCAAAACTATGTTTTCTAACATTGAGACAATTACTTTGCACAATTACTTTTTAGACATAAACCTCTTCAATAAAAAATTATGAGCTTGAAACTCGCTGCCCAGTATAGTACAGTTTAGCTCTAGATTACGTGTGCCGAATACTCAATCACACAATACAATCGACACAGGTGTAATGTAGTCTGTACATCTTGAACATTACATTATATTAAACGAAACACATAACCGCCACGAAATTCATGGTGCTTAAGACATTTTAATATTTATGGTAGTGTTTTGAACAATCCTACCTTTTTTCAGCTAATGTCTAAATTGACACGACTATTAGTCGTTTATTGTTTTAGTTAATTTAATTATTTTTTTCACAGCGGCTCCACCTCCACCTATACATGCCATAAACCGCGGATTAACTGTGGAAGGCTTTGGAACCTTGCTGGCGGGCATGAGTGGGGCCTGTAATGGCATTAATTATTCCGGGCAGAACCTAGGAGCCATCGCAGTAACAAAGGTAATATTGTCAACCTATGATTTTTTATTTCAAGTTAAGTGTTAATTAAAGTTTAAAGGCACTATAAGTTTTACACGTTGGTATTTGTAAATTGTTAGATCGCGAAGAATAATACTTCAGTCTCAACACTGTAAAGAATCACTTTTTTTTAGGTGAGAAATCATCCAATGGATGTCAAAAATGTGATTCTTTATAGTGTTGAGACTGAAGTATCCCGCCCTTGGACGGAGCGGGAGGGCGTGTCAGACTTTTACTTACTAAAACGCACTCGGTTGTTCCTTCTTTACCTTGCGTTCTAGAGCCCTGGGGGTTCATTTGCATTACCCATGGCCCCAGTGGGCTTCAACCCCGTTGGGTCCCTACGATTTGCTGACACCTCTCTCTGATCAGAGTCAGAAAGAGATGTCAGGCTAAGCGCCGTCAACGACTTGGGCTCGGTCCGGAAGGTTACCGGACGACCGGACGGCCTGCCACCCATTGCTCGCCGTCTGCAAGCCCGCACGGCGGTGTCTGGAAATCGGGATCGGAATTTTGGCGGCTAAGGGGTGAGGGTCGTTCCCACGTGCGTGCAGCCGCCTCCTTTGCTAGCGATACTGCTTTACAAAAAAAAGTGACGGCCTGCCATTTCTACTCTCTCCAGACCATGGCCTGTACTAAAACCGGCGCGAGAGGTCGTTGCCGCTGATCACCCCCACAAGGAGACGATGCTCTGCCCAAGCGGAGCACACCTCTACCATATTCTCCACCGTGTCCTTCGGGTGGTCCACACAATGATAACACCCGAGCATTTCTTCCGCACGAATCCGGTGCTGGAACGTTCCAAACCTACCATGTCCGTTTAGAACCTGCGTCATGCGGAAGGTGCGGATGCCGTGTTCTTTCTAACCACTCCTCAAAGAAGGGACTTAACGCCTTAACTGTGGCGTGATAACGACTGTCGCAACCCTGTGCTTTTACTGATTAAAAAGCCGCTCCTGTTCCGTCGTTGCCTTTCGTATCAGGGCTGAGCTATCTTTCAAAACTAACCCTAGCTCCAGTAAGCTTCGACCCAGCTGGGCCACTGCTGTTGCTGACAACTCCTTAAGGCGCGCGGGAACGGTAGCCGGAAATCGGGATCGGAATCCTGGCGGCGGCTGGGAACTGTAAGCGCCGTTGCCTGATACGGTCGGCCTCCTCCTTTGCTAGCATTACTGCCTCGCAGAAGGAGGTGACCGCCTGCTACTTCTCCTCGCTCCGGACCATGGCCTGTACCGAGGCCCGGCGCGAGAGATCGCCGCCACCGATCAACCCCACGAGGGCACGGCGATACTCCGCCCAAAGTTTATTTCAAATAGACCAAAATTACTTACAGGCACTTTTGAATTGTCAAAATGTAGATCTATATGAAGAAGAACGTACAAGCAGCTCCATGAACACTCTTTTAAATCGTATTTTAGTTACATATAATGCTTGGTTATAAAATTTTCATGTTGCTTTTATTATGTGTGCACAATGTAGATAAGTAATAGCAATTAAAAATCATTTAAAAATAGAAATTAAATTAAGCCACTAGCAGCTAAGAAATAACCAGTCTCAAATGACGGCACCCGTTCACGAGCATGACGCGTGCATCAGCCCCACTCAGCTCAACCCTTTTGAAGGTAACCTGTAACCTAATAAAGGCGCTCTATGGTACTTTTCCATTGCGCGCGATGTGCTGAGTTCAAATCTGCTCTGCGGCTAAATAAGCCAGTCAATATCAATACAAAAAAACACAAACATCGCAAACGCGCATGTAACTACGATTTTTTTATAATTATGTTGTTAGGTTCCGTGAGAGTTGTTAACACCCACCAGTTTGAAACCCTGCAAACCCTACTACCATGGTGTTCGAAAAACTGAGAAAAATAGGCACTTTTTTTTTGTTTTTTCGAAAAAACTGGCCCAACGAGATATTTTTCAAAATCTTTGTCTAGTATTTTAATAAAGATAACTAATTTTTTTACAATTTGAGTAAAAGCCAAGAAAAATTTGTCCATTGTTTGTGAAGATACAGCAAATCAAAGATGAGCAAATCTACCGCAGTGCACAGTAAACTGTAAAATTCCGTCACTTCACACACACAGTGGCTTAGGGTTGTGCTCTAGCAGAAAGGCTGGGCTCAAGTGCTCTATCCTATGTTCCTTTTGCTAAAGTTGAAATTGCAACAACGCCATCCCTGTCGTCCTGGATTAGGAGGACGAAAATGTGGAAGACCCAACACCATTCACCAGACCCGACCCGTCTCCAGCTCCAGAAAATATTGTCCCTACCTTCCCACTCCCCCTCCGCTGATCTAGACATGTAAAATGCCAAAAGACATTGCTCAGACTACATACTTCGCACTGGAGCCAGCAGCACCGAAAAATTATGTATTGTGTACTCTTAAATTAATAAACTCCTATGAGATCTTAATTTTACATCGGACTAGCTTTAGAATAGATATATTGCAAAAAAAAAATCTGAATCTGATCTGATTTTGAGGTTATAATTCTTAATAACAAAGAGCAAGTGACGCTATGCATGCATGGGTAACACTATGACTACCCTGTAGAATAATAATACTCTGTGGGGTGGACTGAGAGTTTGACAATAACAAAGGAGCCATAGCTGCGTCAAAAATAGGGATGGCCAATATGATACGATTAATCGATATTTCCTAATAAATATATATAATTTTCTAATAATAAACTCTTAATTTGTAAATGAGGTCATAAGAGAATTTTTCTAAAATGACTACTTGAAAATGACTATGATTTACACCATCCCCCAAGACTTAAAACTAAGAGGTTTCTCAATTTGAAAAAAACGTGCCTACAATCTTTAACTCGACTAGATTAATAATCTTATTAACGTTCGCTGAAAACTGATCCTAAAACCGTACCGTTTTAGAACATCACCATCAAACTAGCATAACACCATTTGTAACCAACTTCTAATAACAAGGAGGAGGTTCTCAATTCGGGTGTTTGTATTTTTTTTTTATGTATGTACGCGCATAACTTCGTCGCTTGCCAACCGATTTTTTGTTGGAAAGTGTATACTTTCCAAATGGTTCCATAGTCACCAAGTCGGGATCGGATGATGGAATCTTGGAGAAATCGAGGGAACTCCTCAAATATTATAAGTAACTATATAGTCATTTTGATATTTTCATCAAGGACTTAAGCATTTACAGTCAAAAAATGACATTTGTTGAGGTAGTACTGGTGAAGAAGACCAGAAATGGCCAACGAAACTTCATGCTCAAACAGATATCACAATGAACATAGTTATGCGAGTATGACAATCCAAATAAATTAATAGTTCTGAATAGTTATGTTGAAAATGGTATCATCGAAGTGACCTGATGATGATGATGGAGCTGGAATATAGGCACCGGAACTAATCAATGTATTCTAGCCATGTTTGGGCTTAGGTATTAGAATAGTCATGAGATGCACTTTGGCTATATAAGATAATAAAATTTGTTACGTTTTCCTCCACTTGCTAAAGAATGCTATTCGACTAACTTTCCGGTATAAAATCAGTTCTTTTATAGTAAGAACTACTCAACCAAGATCATTGACGAAGTGCATTTCCCAAAAATAACAAAAATTGGTAAACTTAGGAGCAGGATAGAATAGATTACTTATACTTTATTGCACATTAAAAGAATAGTTAATCCACACTTTTACAAGAACTTAAATCTAAAGGTACAATGGCGGTTATTTATTTATTTTTTATTATTATTTATATATTGATCACATTACAGAGATAAATAGCTAAAGTTATGCGGTTATGCATAGCTATTTCGTTTTTTAGAAGAAACAGTTGCAATGCTCTGATATGGATTGGTTGTTGACTTACAGGTAGTTCGCGTTTTAGTCCCGAATAAATCAACAGTGTGTACATTAAAATAAAAGATAATTAAAAATCAAAACAAAACTAAAAAAAAAAATCATGCACTGGCATTACTGCGCCAGAGATCGGTATTTCTACCGATGACATCATCTGCATTGGAAGCACCATTTGGATTCCGATCACTTCGATTTCTGACGTATTTATTGCGATATTTCACGATGAATAAAGAAGCTTTAACCTTTCAATCGTGGAAATTACAGACACAATAGAAAGATAATAGGTGCGCGAATGCCGGCGTTCGCGCACCTATTGTATTGTGTCTATGATTTCCACGATTGAAAGGTTAATTTAGTGTTTTATTTTTAATTTAGTACTTTAGTGGAAAGTTGTGAAGATTCCTTTGTTCCAATCACCTTTCTGAAATTTTGGTCTTGTTAAGTTGGGTGCGATTCGAAAAGCTAATGAAGTTCAAAGAATTTTGGTTTGAGATATAAAATAATAATTGAAAATATTACAAATTAACGTATGTTCCGACAACAGGCCTTATTTAATTTATTTTATGAAACTTTCGTTTTTCTTCTCTTCTGCTGATAATAAACAACTAATGATTACAATATCCTCGTTATTATCTTCCATAATGTTGCAAACTCGCACAGGCGAACTAGGTTGCTTTGAAAATACCAAAATTACCGTTGCAAAATCCGAATGCAGTAGACGCACCGCATCGACATTTTGTAAATATCAACACCTCGTACACTCCGTACGCTCCGATTTCAAAGCAGTGGACGCTTAACTCAAAACTATGTCATAGCAAGATTCGGCTCTTCCCTAGCCCGCATAATAGCGCCATCTATGATGTCACATAGGAACTAAACTTCAAAATACTGCATCGCGGTATTATAATTCTTCGTGCGATAAGAACATATATAACAGCCCGAGACCAATTATTATCGGGCAGTTACCCCAACTAAACACAACATCCGTCTGGTTGGAGAATCCTCCCTTTTCAACAAACCAAAAAAAAAAAAACAAAATCAAATACACCTATTTAACAATCAATAATGTATTTAGTAAGTACCTACTGACGGTCAATACACAATATAATAATAAAGTTTTTTTTATTTATTAACCTAAACCATATATTACTCACATTTAAAATTGTAATATATTACTTTGTTCAGTAACACGTAGATTTCTATAGTTTTTCTTTACTTTGTATTATGGATAGGATCTTTTTCTTGAAAGACTGATGAATGAGGAAAATAATTGGAGTGAAATTTTAGAAAGTAAACCAGTGAATGTAGGGTTAGTGAGAATGGTTAGTATGGAAGAAGTCAGAATAGCAGTGAATGGAATGAAAAATGGTAAAGGCATTGGTCCAGATGGAATACCCGTTGAAGTGTGGAAGTTATTGCGAGTGGATGGATGGACGTGGTTAGCTTTATTCTTTAATAAGTCGTTGCAGGAAGAGTCCATACCTGATGAGTGGTGCAGCAGTTCTTTGGTGCCCATTTTTAAAAACAAAGGTGATGTGCTTGAGTGCAACAATTATAGAGGAATAAAGCTAATGTTACATACTATGAAAGCCTGGGAGAAAGTTATTGAAAGGCGACTGAGAGAAGAGAGTGAAATTTCACAGAACCAATTCGGTTTTATGCCTGGTCGGGGTACGACTAGGGTTCCCAACCCTCCCGGATCGCCCGGGTGACTCCGGAAATAATAGTTAATCTCCCGACCTCCCGGGGAACAATAATTTCTCCGGTGTTTCTAAAAATTATACACATCCTTCGCTCGCACGTCACTACTCGCTCTCTTTGCGTGCTTTCTTTAATTTTACATGTAAAAACTTTTACGATTTTGTACTGAAAAACCGTAAAATATTAGATGCTGCTAGAAAGCAAAATAAATATAAATTTAAAAATGAATTGAGTTTTTCTTTCCCCAAAGTCTTCCGGGTTGGTCCTTTCAACAGTTGGCAACCCTAGGTACGACGGATGCCATTTTTGCCATACGTCAGTTGTGCGAGAAATACAGAGGTGCGCATAAAAACTTTCACATGGTATTCGTTGACCTCGAAAAGGCATACGACCGAGTACCTCGAGAGGTTCTGTGGTGGGCCCTTAAGGAAAAAGGTGTGCCTGGGAAGTATGTGCAGTTAATCCGAGCGATGTACAGTCGATATAGTACGCAAGTCCGGTCCACAGTGGGCACCACTGGAAATTTCAACGTGGCTGTCGGCTTACATCAGGGATCGGCTCTCAGCCCTTACCTCTTCCTGATGATAATGGATGCTCTGACGTCGGACATTCAGGTAGAGGCTCCCTGGTGTATGCTGTTTGCCGACGACATTGTGTTGGTTACCGAGAGTGGCCTAGAGGTTCAAAACAGATTGGAGGTGTGGTGGCACAGACTGGAAAGTGTTGGCCTGAAAGTAAGTAGAACCAAAACGGAGTACTTGTTCTGCGATTTCGGCGGTCTCTCCAACCCTGTGCCTTTAGCTCTCGCCGGAACGCCCATACCAATCTGTTCCGACTTTCGGTACCTCGGGTCACTCGTCCAAGGGGATAGTGAGGGTGACCGAGACGTAACACGTCGGATCAACGCAGGATGGATGAAATGGCGACAGGTCACGGGAACAACTTGTGACCCACGCATGCCCCTCAAGTTGAAGGGTAAAATTTACAAGTCCGTCATAAGACCTGTCATACTGTATGGATCAGAATGTTGGGCTGTGAAAAAGAAGGATGAAAAAAGATTGCATGTAGCGGAGATGAGAATGTTGAGATGGATGTGTGGTGTGACGAGAATGGATAAAGTGAGAAATGAGTATATTAGAGGAAGTTTGAAAGTGGCGCCAGTGACTGAAAAGTTGAAAGGTAATCGGTTGTCTTGGTATGGTCATGTGGAGAGGAGGGATGAAGCGCATATTACTAAGAGAGTTCTGAGTATACATGTAGATGGATGGAGAGGGAGAGGAAGGCCGAAAAAAAGATGGATGGATTGTGTGAAAAGTGATATGAAAGAAAAGGGAATTAGTGATAGTTTGACGGGTGACAGGACAGAATGGAAGAAGAAAACGTGTTGCGCCGACCCCAAGTAATATGGGATAAGGGCAGGAAGAAGAAGAAGATCTTTTTCTCGGGTATAGGTCTCTTCCACCTTAATCCAATTTTCTCTTTATGCGGCTTCTTTTTCCATTCTTTTTCAGCTATATATATATATAATCATCTACCCAGCATCCTAGGTCTCTCTGATCGTCTCTTGCCGTTGAGTCCTACCTACTTGGTCGACTATATCGTCCATGTCTTGTCAGAATAACAAGTCAAAAAAAGTATTCAGCTCTTTTCCACTTGAATTATTCAAGACATCAACAGTAAGTCTTGTTTTCTGCCTTCTAAGTTCACTTCTGAATTCCTGTAGATTTCTTATTTTGAATGTGCCTCTTTCAATATCTTTTTGGCATACAATTAGTTTAAAAATACTAGACAAGTGTTTCGGGTTTCGCATATACTAAAACTATATGCCTACTGCATGTTGCATTCTTGCTTGCATGCTGCATGCCTGCTGCATGTTGCATGTCTGCTTCCATTCTACATGCCTGCTTGCATACTGCATGTGGCATGATTTCTTGCATGTTATATGTCTGCTTGTATGCCATATGTCTACTTGCATGCTATATGTCTGCTGGCATGCTATATGTCTACTTGCATGCCACATGCTTTAAAAAAAAAAGAAGGTAAAAAAACCGGCCAAGTGCGAGTCGGACTCGCCCATGAAGGGTTCCGTAGCAGCAAGTAACATAATATTTAAGTTCTTGTAATGTGTTGTAACTTTGATCGATGTTTTAATAATAGTGTATTTTTTTCGATTTATGACGCATTAAAAAAAAAAACTACTTACTAGATTTCGTTCAAACCAATTTTCGTTGGTAGTTTTTATAGTAATGTACATCATATATTTTTTTTAGTTTTATCATTCTCTTATTTTAGAAGTTAGAGGGGGGGGACACACATTTTACCACTTTGGAAGTGTCTCTCGCTCAAACTATTCAGTTTAGAAAAAAATGATTTTAGAAACCTCAGTATCATTTTTGAAGACCTATCCATAGATACCCCACACGTATGGGTTTGATGAAAAAAAATTTTTTGAGTTTCAGTTCTAAGTATGGGGACCCCCAAAATTTATTACTTTTTTTCTATTTTTGTGTGAAAGTCTTAATGCGGTTCACAGAATACATCTACTTACAATGTTTCAACAGTATAGCTCTTATAGTTTCGGAAAAAAGTGGCTGTGACATACGGACGGACGGACAGACAGACAGACAGACAGACAGACAGACAGACAGACATGACGAATCTATAAGGGTTCCGTTTTTTGCCATTTGGCTACGGAACCCTAAAAAAATAGTTTAGATGATACTGTGAAACTGAGATATGACAGTTCTGCCTTTTAATGACTATCGTTATAAAATGTATGCCAAAAGATGATTCTGATTGTGAATTTTCTGCGATATGATTGACGGTTCTGCTTTTTCATTATTAGGTATGGATTGTTTTTTTTTTTTTATTGATAAGCTTGCGTTTGACCATCATGGATATGAACATTATGCTTAAAAATTATTCTGAATATCACTATTATGAGTTTTAAATGTATGACAAATGAGTGTATGCGAAGCGATTTTCTCCGAAATTAAGTTAATGCTATCCGATTCTAAATCGCTAATCGAGAATTCTTCTCTGATTATAAAGTAAAAAGTTCTGCTATAAAAGGCAGACCCTGTCCAACTAACGTTTACGTTTTTTCATTTAGGTGGCTTCAAGGCGAGTTACAATTTGGGTAGGAGGTATAATGATGTTTACGGGTGTGTTCAGCGAAGTCAGTGCCTTGATACTAACTGTGCCAGAGCCCATTATTGGAGGCATCAACTGCGTCATTTTTGGGATAACAACGGCCTTGGGTAAGTATTGGTAGTAGGTACAATAATATAATATTGAGTGTTGCTTGTCACCACTATATACTTATAAACCCACCAAAATACAGTCATATTTTGTTTTGAAAGGTAAAGTTCACTACAAAAGAAATGTGTATACTTAGTTTTGCTACCAGAAAAGAACTCCGAAGTTACGCTTATTAAATAAATCAACTTTTGGGTAATATTTTTTTTTTAAACAATCTTTTAATGTAAGTAAATGCTTTTTTTTAATACTTTCATGCTTTCGAAACGTGAAATCATGCCATAAATGTTACAATCTTTCTTTTATCAATCGCATAAAAAAATTATGACTGTGAAATGTATTAATTTAACTATACATTCATATTTTAATTTATGTGCATCCGGATTGAGAGCCCATTTTTTAAATCCTTATGAAACGAAACAAGATTTACAGGGAATTTAGTTAAAAATTAGTAAAACTTAAAGCAATGAGCCATAAATTTCTTAAACGTAAAATAAAAAAAGTTATGATAAAATAACGTGGGACCTCAATCCAGACGCTTGCATAAAGAGGCATAGTTATTAGACCTATATTTATCCCATATTGGACCAAAATACATCAACACAAAGCAATTCGGTTTTTTACCGGATGTTTAAGAACTTTTGTTATTGCCTGATGGATTTACAGGAGTTGCAGTCCGAAGAAGATCCGTTAGTGTAAACGTGACTTTAGTGATGTTATTTCGTGATGATGACGTTGAGTTGAGTTTGTTATATAAGTTGTTCTAATAAAATAGTCCTTTTTAGGACTTTTTAAAATAGTCGTGTTCAGGACTACTGAAAACATCCTTTTTCAGGGCTATATCTACTTTTCTTTTTTTCTTTTAAGAATAGTCGCGTAGTTGATCTTGTTGGTTAAACTACTACAGTTTAACCAACAAGATCAACTATGATTTATTAATAGGAAATATCAATTAATGAAAGAATATTCAGCAGATGATTATTTATTTATTTAACAAACATTTATGCTCAAATTACGTTTATTTCATTAGTAATATTGAGATAATTTAACATTAAAATTTCAAACTTTGAAGCATCATAGGCGCCAAGGCCACGTGGATACGCAAGTAATTTATATGTTATCGTGTTAAGGAAAATAGGTTCTTACCAGAATATAAGGTTTGCTTGCTATACTTTGATACTGAATGGAGAAAATAAATAAAATTGATTTTCTCCCATACATTTTTTCCAATATTTTTTTAGGCTTTAATGAACAATTTTTTTGAAAAGTTGTAGTAATAAGTATTAATCAGCGTCAAATTTTCTACACAAAACAATTTTTTGTTACACTAAATATGCATTTTCGGTCCTATGTCCACTTTTTTGACGATCCAGACCACTGTGAGTTGCCTCGCTCAGTAACTTAGTGCGCGCGCGCGGCTGTAGCCGACGCGTTGCATACCCGTCCGGAACACCCAAACCTACCCTATCCAAAATATCCGCATTATATATATATCCTCCCCTAAATACCATAAAGATATAGATTACGAGTGTAAGTTAAATGTCTGACAAAGCTCGACCTTGGGTTGGCGCCGAATGTACTATGTAGTATCAACACTCTTTATACTAGCCATCGAAAATATTGACCGAAACAAAATAAATAAATATCATCATGTTTAAATTAATTTCCATTTAATTTATATATATTTGGAGATAACAGGGACAGGAGTTTACCTAGGAAGACTAAAAACATTAAAATAAAAGTGTTACGTACCAAAAAAACAGCATACCAATTTTCCCAAGCTCATGACTTTGTTTTGATGTATAATGGTGTGATTTGCCACTTGTTATCTTTGGCAAAACTGTAATGTATTAAGGTAATATTATTTCTCTTGCGGCTCAGTGAAACTTTTTACCATATTTCTGAAGATTTCAATCATAATAAAAATCACAAGAAAATAACATGATAAACAAACTGGTGTCAACATGATATGACGTTTGGCATTTGACGGATGGCTGGGTTAAGTTGCTACTTAAGGGGCCGGTGACAGATGAATTTCCATACAAACGTAATACCACGTTCATTTGCAGTTGGAAGCATTCATCATTCATGTTATTCGGCTATAGACAATATTTATCTAGGTTCCTACGGGTAACAAGGTATTGCGTTCAATGGTATAAAATATTGTCTTACCTACTTATTTCACGCAATTTTGACCATTTTAACTTGTAGAAACGATTTATTTAATTAAAAAAACATTTAGTAAATAAATCGTACATACAAATAAAAATTGTTTTTTTTTTTTGTGGTCTATGGCCGCCATTTTAAGATGCGCGCGGTTTTTGGCTTGATTTATTCGAGTGTAATTCAGTGGCTGTATCAATAAAATAAAATTAAATACTATAAAATCATTAGAAAATGTAACATGCGTATTTCATTGTCACTACTGTAGAATACACTAACTCACACACAATCACTAGTTGACTGGCCAACGCACCACCGCACAGGCCGACAGTTCGACAACGACTGCCTGCCCCACCTGTTTTTTTTGTGTGTCCTCTCGCAGGTCAACCTAGGAGGTTGTCGGCTGCTTAACCGGACTTGCCTGTGGCGGCCTTGATCTCTAATCAAAGCCTCCAGCCAGGGCTCACTATACTAACTTAAAAACTAAGCGACTACGCTAAGGGCACCCTGCGGGATACGAGCCTCGGCTTAGGGCGTCGCTGGGGGAGAGCAGCAAAGGGATGGGCTGGATCTAGCAAAAATTATATTATTATTATAGGGGAATTTTAGTCTACTGGCTCAGCGGCGCGGGCTGGCTCGAGCAAGGGACAGGAAGGTCTGCCTGCCCCACCATTTGGACCAGTATTTATAACCGAGCGACGTGCGCGCCCGAGACAACGTCACCACACTGTTATCGGTTTATAGTGTGATAAAATAATATCTACATACACTACAACTACGAAAGACATTATAGTAAAAAACATAAACGTAAGACTAGGCAGTATAATAAGAATACTTTAGCCTTCCACTAGGGGTAAATAAAAAAATTATGCGCGCGCATATGAAAACTGATTTTTACCGCCATGTCACAAAAAAGTTACTTAGTTGTACCTAGTTTTAGTGTTATTTTCTTCAAAAGTGTATTGAAAAACGTCGTATGATACACGTGAGTAATTAATAATTACCGTTCTCGGCTTTCTAAAGATTCTAAATACCTCGACACTAAATACCGCCTCGACTGTAATTACTAACATTACACACTTACATCATAATGTATCTACTAAAATGTTGTTTTCTCTTTACGCCACAACCATTCTTTTATCGCACAGACAATACTATGGCCTCAGAAGAAACGCACGTCCGCATTATACAATTAATGAAGATAAATATTAATTATTGAAAAAAATATCGATTTAATTCTGAGTAATAGTTGTTAGTTTGATGACGATATAGTGTCTGTGATCTTAAAAAATTCTTCCTGCTCGTCCCATGTTATGTGGGGTCACTGCAACACGTTTTTGGTTTTAAAGAAAGTTTTATATTTAATAAGTATTATTTTTTTACTCAGGTATTTCAGTTCTACGATTCGTAAGCCTGACAAGTTTTCGAAATTTATATATCCTTGGAATCAGTATTTTGTTACCCCTGATGCTGGCGCCCTGGTTATCGAAATTCAGCGGTCAAGTAATAACGGAGTACTCATCGGCCATAAACGATATGCTGCAGGTGTTATTTACCACGACACCAGTGCTCGGCGGGTTGCTTGGATGCTTTTTAGACAATGTTATTCCCGGTAAGATAAAAAGTGATATAATTATATAATTACTATAGTCGCGGCCTACAATAGTTATTTTTTATACAAGAGTGTAAAGTTGCTTTTCATAAATTAGAATCCTGAGCATTAGCAAGAGGATTAAAAGAGCACGAGGTGAAAAATCTTTGCGCTAGAAGGCAACACATAACTTTTCATCACACCTCAGCGAGGAAATGCCTAAATACAAAAAAAAAGTATAGTGAGTTACACGTATGAATTCCCTTCGCTGTAATGTTGACAATACTGAAAAACAGTGTTGCTATATTTTTAGCAATGAAATTACTTAATATAGGTATAGGTAGATTAACTGATATTTCGTTACTTTCAACAATTGCCTTATAATTTTCTTTTTTCTTTTGGAAACTGTAAAACTATTTTTGAATAAAGTAAACTACTTACTACGCAGGACTTCAGAACAATTCATAGCCTTTATTGGAGTAGGCACTTACAGAATGAAACCACAGATTGTCGAGTGCAAGCAGTCAGTCTGTTGACTAGCTAATGTTTACACCACAGCATAACCATTCCCTTTTTATACACATCAGAAGTATATGACAATTGTAACTAAACGAGTTTTTGTGATATTATAAAAATAATAAAGTAAAGAAACCAGAAGACAATTTACTAAAAAAAAAAACTAACAAAATCAATGTTTAAATGTTTACTTAGTTTCTTATCTGACATACCCAATCACGGATAACTTTTATTAATTTGTAACACTAAAGCGACGGTGTCGCTACCACTCAGTTCACAGATAAGTTGGTGGGTCTGTACTTTTATCTCTCTAGAGAATAAAAACGGCTTTTGCTCTCAGATATCGAAGAGCAAAAATACACTTTTTACACCACCTGCTCGATAATGTCCTATTATATGTTATACAACCCTCACATAAAGCGAGTCATTCTGTCTCTAGGGTAATAATGTAGTATGGCCGATCCCTAGGTAGAGTGCGAGCAAGATAACTTGGCGCGTAGCTGGGGGCGTGCTTAATGTGGCCAGCCTAACAAATCTATTTTTTTTTAATTAAAAAACCTTATTTCATAACCATTGAGATCTATACATGGAGAATCTGTGTTATTTAAGACGTATACATAGTTATACAAATATGAGCGAAATATGAAACAGATTACGAAATATCGTTTTGTCTCACTCTTTCTAAACCAATAATTGTATTTGACAAAAGAGACGACGATATTTAAGTTGTTGCTTAATTTGGCAACATTTCGTTTTGACATTAGTAAAGATGTAGGTAAGTGCCATTGTCTACCATCTTGTCCGCTCACTGCACCTGAGTTACGTGGTAGTTGTGCTGGCAAACGAGTGTTTGTTTCGAATCTATTGCGATTTTCTGGAAAATTACGAAGATATCCTTTTAAAACTTCAATATATATATATATATATATTGAAACAAAAAACAATATGCCTTTGTGTTGCATTGTGACGTGTGGTGCAAAAAAGAACAAGAATTAACCTCAATTGTCTTTGCACAGGTTAGTAGCCAGTTTTCACCAAATATTACTTAAAATAATTCACGTAGGTTGAAAAAAATGTTACGGGTACTTGAATCTATAGCAAAGGTACTGAGATTTACCTCTATTTCTGTTTATAACACTGTTTTAGTAAAAAAATGGTTGTTTACAATAATATGTGTTATGGCATAGTCCTGTACCATTGCCAACAGTATCGATATAATCTCCAATTTATAATTCTACTTATTATAACAGAACTAATCCATTTTATCAATGGAGGTCTCCTCAGTTTTGTATAGTTCTAAAATAATACGTCAGTATTTTTTTATTTATTTTAGTTAGGTACAGAGAAGTTCAAAATATCATGTTTTATAATTCCTTTCTTTCATAGGTTTCCTAAAAAAGAGAATCTAAGGAAAAATTGGTTGGAGGCTATTGGTGAAGAAAATATTAATCCCAGACATAAAGATTGGTATGTCTGTTCGCTTCACTTCCATGAAAGTTGGTTCAATAGAACACTTGATGTGATGCGATTACATGATGATTCTGTTCCCACTGAATTTTTGGTAAGTTTGCATTGAAATGGCTGATAAAAAGCCTGGCTCTGTGGCTAAAATCCAAACTAATATTATAAATGCGAAAGTAACTCTGTCTGTCTGTCTGTCTGTCTTTGCTTCACGCCTAAACTACTGAACCGATTGGTGTGAAATTTGGTACAGACATAGTTTGGAACTTGAGAAAGGACATAGGATAGTTTTTATTACAAAAAATAAAATAAAAAATAAAATTTATTCCGGACATACAGCGCCATCTATTGGTCAAGAGTCGGCATCAATTCAGTACTGAAAATTCATCGGAAAAATGTAAATAAATAGTAAAAAGGTATGATTCAAACGCAGAGCTCATTATGTTGATTTTTGAAGAGTTCCCTAGAATATCTTCCACATTTCATTTTTGAAGAGATCCCGCGAGATCGGGAACTATGTGGGTAAAACCAAAAATCTGCCGGAAGTCACTATTCCACGCGAACGAAGTCGCGGGCAAAAGCTAGTAAAAATAAATATGTTGGTATAGTCCTTTGAAAGAAAGAAAGAAAAACAGTTTATTTACGCGTTAAAGACGCAAACTTAAAAAAAGGTAGTGTCTCCTCCGCGCAAAATTATTATTTTTATTATTTTTCCTTTATTATTTTTTTCAGTTGCCAAAAAAACGACCTGGCGTTGTTTTAAGTGAAAGTAGCAATATCAGAAAAGGTGATTATTGTACATCGACTGAGCTGCCCCCATTGCAGTTATCCCATGAAATTGTAGAAAACGTACATAAAGGAGTATGTATCTACTGGGTGACGATTATTTTATTTATGCCTTCCAAAAATACAATAAAACTAAGTTTTAGAAATTCAGTTCACATGATAAGTATCACTTCTTAATTCTCTAGACACTCTTTTAGACCTCTGAAACATTCTGAAGATATCACAATTTTTTTTTTTTATTAATGGTTTGCGTTTGACCACTATCTCATCTGATGGTAAGCGTGTTTTAATTGTAGTGATAGTGATAGTACTATACCTCTCGATTTTTTATAATGATAGTCATATATCGTTTTGGAAACACATTTATTGTGCGTACAGCCAAGGAGTGGAATTCCCTGCCGGAATTTGTGTTTCCTGATAGCTACAACTTAGGGGTCTTTAAGTCAAGAGTGAGTGAGTGTCAAGAGTGGTGCGGGGATACCGCACGATTTCCCGCAAAGCGGCGAGCCTTCTGGCTGGCCTACCACCGTGGGATCTGGAGGCAACAGTCCTTGCACACATGCACGATATGCGCGTGGAGATGCAACGCCGGGGTGGAAGTCCGCTGCCGCGACAGGTCACGGCATGGCGGACAGAGCTCCGGCGGGATCTCATGGTGAAATAGCGTCAACGACTATCGCAACCCAGTGCTAGGCACGTCACAATTATGGCGGTCCCCTCTTTAAGGCGTGGCTGGAAAGACCTCACGGCGTCCTTACCTTCCACATGATGCATGTTCTGACCGGACATGGTTCGTTCGGGAGTTTCCTGCACCGGATTCGTGCGGAAGGGACCCGGGTGTCGCCACTGTGCGGAATGCCCGGAGGACACGGTTGAGCACACAGTCGGGGTGTGCCCTGCTTTTGGACGGAGCATCGCCGTGCCCTCGTGGGGGCGATTGGCGGCGGAGATCTCTCGCGCCTGGCCTTGGTTGAGGCCATGGTCCGGAGCGAGGAGGAGTGGCAGGCGGTCGCCGACTTCTGCGAAGCAATAATGCTCGCAAAGGAGGAGGCCGAACGCATCAGGCAACGGCGTTATCGCCGCCGCCGCCGCCGCCGGGATTCTGATCCCGATTTCCGGCCACAGTAGACGCGGGCTTGCGGACAGTGAGCAATGGGTAGCTCGCTGTCCGGCCGTCCGGTAACTGTCCGGACCAAGCCCAAGTCACCGACGGCGCGCACTGTTCCCGCGCGCCTCAAGGGGTTGTCAGCAACAGCAGGGACCCAGCCGGGTCGGAGCCTAATGGGGCCAGGGTTAACCGAAAGGGCGCTCGAGCCCCGGTATGAAGGCTAGAAGGAACGGGGTGGGTCTTTTAGTCAGTGAGAGTCTGACACTATCTCCCGCTCCGCCCAAGAGCAGGGGATGTCATTGCATGATTTTTTCCCACCATAAAAAAAAAGCTGGTCTAAGTGAAATAGTTGGCTGCTCCACTCCGACCAACTCCAAGCGTACCTATACGATCCGGTCTGTGTTAAAAGAAAAATGCGGGCCGATGCTCTCCGAGCCGGTCTGTGTGAACGGACCCTTAGAATTTCACAAGCAATTTAAAATAAAAAAATAAAATTTAAAAAGAAACAATTTTAAAACCGGGTATTCTCTAATAATAAAAAAGAGAACACAAATAAAATACAGTTAGTAGTCATACTTGGTATATTAATACAATTTGTTATAATATTTTTTCAGGCTGTGCACGATGACAAAGTGAAGGCGTTGAAAATAAAATGTCTCAAGCAGCAGAAAAAAATTAAACGTCTCAACGAGAGAATTAGGAAACGAAACAAAAAGATAGCCAATTTGGCAGATATTGTCCAAGACCTTAAACGAAAAAATTGTGTTAACACCAAAGACATTAAATATATACTACCAATAGACAGGACAGCGAACAAAAGTCAAAATCCGAAACTTGTTACTTGTGAGTAACAAGTCGTTCAGTCTAGTATGACACCCCTACACGTCAAGTCATGTTTGTATCCGCTTTAGGCACTAAAAGAAAATCATTTTCTGAGAAAATATGCCGAGTTGCGCATTACGCTATTGCAAATCTTGTTATGGTAAAATTGTTGGACCTAACTTCGGTTTATTTTCGTAAATATTCTTGGTATTTACGCAGGAATTAATTAAAATTCAACAATTTCCATGAATAGTTCTAGAATATTTGCTGATTTTATGATAACGCCATCTATTGCTGAAAAGTTTAACCTTACCTTCCACACACCAGTGGCGTAGCGTGAGTTTTCGCCGCTTGGGGTCGATCAGAAATACGCCGCCCTTTGATGTTTATTATGTTTAAGAACACCAGTATTAAGAACGACTGCAGGTATCCCGTCGGGGCCACTAGCTTTATTCTTACGTACTTCTTTCTGATGGATACGAATATCCGACATACTCGTCACGTATCCATCAGGAGAAACAGGGGCAGTGCGTCACCGGAATTCAGACGCGAAGATTTGGCAATAAGAGAAGCAATTAAGCTTGCTTTTTCCTCAGCGGTGTGAGCCAGGGACCCGTCGGGTTTCAGCAGTGGTGCAGGTGAGGGACGACTGAAGTTCGATTCACTCGAGTTTGCCGGGGAACAAAACGCTTTACCACCAACGGTGTTTGTTCCTATTCGTTTTGTTCCATCGGCCAATGTGGTCAAACTGAGACCTCCACAACGCCTTAAGAGTCACGTCACTTGCTTTGCGCATACGAGCATTGGCCCAAGGTATGTGCGTGTTTAATCGCGTCAGCGTGAACACACTCAGTGCCAAGTCATGGTTGAGCTTGGTCCGACATTTTTACGCCAGAGAATGAACTTGGATTAATAAAAAGAAATATACCTGCTGCAGCATTAGTGTAGACTTAACATAGACATCAAAATTTGCTTGGCACGTACGTAGCATTGCGCTTACAATTTCGAACATCTAAGTTTTTTTTTCCAAATAAATAACTTGGCGCTTTCTGCCACCTCTTTTCGTATTCCGCCTGGGGCCATGGCCCGCCCTCCCCTTTCCAAGCTACGCCACTGGCACATACTGAAGCTTCTACCATGAGCTCTTAACGTGATCTATTTTACGACCTAAACCGAACTGTTAGATCCGTTTTCGTTCGTACTAGGTACTGACATTTTAACATATCGTGGTAAAACCCCTTTTTTTTTTTTTTTTTTTTTTTCCATGGGAAAAATCATCTTATGACAACCCCCGCTCTTGGGCGGAGCGGGAGATAGTGTCAGACTCTTACTGACTAAAAAACCCATCCCGTTCCTTCAAGCCTTCATACCGGGGCTCGAGCGCCCTTTCGGATAACCCTGGCCCCAGTAGGCTTCGACCCGGCTGGGTCCCTGCTGTTGCTGACAACTCCTTGAGGCGCGCGGGAACAGCGCGCGCCTGGCCACCTACCGAGCAATAGTTAATTTTACACAAATTTTGACAAATTTAATTTGCGTGATTGCTATTCAAAGCTAGATGGGCGTCATTGAGAGATAGGATGACAGTTTTCCTAAGACATTTCTCCTGATAGCCGCTCTATTGTATCTCTAATCTCTTTGGATAACACAGAACAAGCTGTTGCTATCGAAGATTTGGCGGGACCTAAAGACTTTCTAAAAAGTCAAATTATGAAGTCCAAAGGTTTGCATATACCTCCTAAATACTCCGAAGAAGTCAGAAAGTTTGCCCTAACATTGCATTTTTATCCCCCAAGGCCTATAACTACATAATACGGACTTACAATACATGCTTACCTCATACGAGAACGTTGTGCAAATGTTACCGATGTTAATTGCGAACCGGGATTTACAAAAGAAGCATTGGACACTTTAAAAATCAAAGTGCAGGGAAGTACACACCCTATCATACGTGCTTTAGTTTTTGATGAAATGGCCATAAGAAAGTCTACGACTTGAGAACCACGAGCTCAGAAATTTTATGGTAGAGTTGATTATGGTCACAATCTAGACAATGACAGTATCGAAGAAGCCAGTCAAGCTGTAGTAGTCTTGTTGACATCTTTAAATGGTAGGTGGAAAATCCCCATTGGTTATTTCTTAATAACCAATGGTGAGCAAAAACATGTTATCATGGGCACAGCTCTGAAATTATGTGAAGATGTTGGCGTAAAAGTGGTAAGCATTACATACGATGGACCTGCCGCAAATTTTAGCATGTTTACCACTTGGTTGTGACATTTTGCGACAGCAAGATGTTACTAGTTTTGAGAGTGGTAACACTCGGGTTCACGCTTTTATCGATCCATGCCACGCAATAAAATTAATAAGAAATGCATTTGGCGAACTAAGAGTGTTTATTGACTTACTTGGGCGAAAAGTAGATATCAAATTTTTAGAAGAACTATTAGAACTTCAAGAAAAGCAGGGCCTACATCTCGCCAACAAAATTAAACAGCCACATATATTTTACCAAAAAAAAAATGAAAGTGAAGCTGGCGACACAGTTGTTCAGTAGTTCAGTAGCAGATGCCCTAGACTATTCCCGCACTGAATTAAAATTAAAAGAATTTGAAAGATGTAAAGGCACTGTAAATTTTATAAATTTGATGAACAATGAGTTCGATATTTTGAACAGCCACTCCATCCGCCCGCCAGGTTTTAAAAAAGCGATGTGTCCTTCCAATATTGGTCTAATATCGGCTCTATTTGACAGTGCGAGCGGCTACCTCAATAGCTTAAAATTACCGTCAGGTGAACTTTTGATCAATTCCCGTAGAAAAACTGGCTTCATTGGTTTGTTAGTAAATATGAAAAGCGCATTGGCGCTATACACCTACCTAGTAGATGACTCAAAAATGCTCAAATACATCCCATTTTATAAGATCAGCCAAGATCACATAGAGCTCTTCTTCTCGGCTGTGAGAGCTAGAGGGGGATTCAACAACAATCCCAATGCTATCCAATTTCGCGCCGCTTATAAAAAGTTGCTAGTGAGAGCTGAGATTCGGGATGATGGCATTAGGAATTGTACTCCACTGGAACAAGTTAGTATATTAACTTGTTCCAGTAAAAATCCTGTTAACGCGTTAAATGAATTAACAGACAAAAAAAGTTTTGAAGATATCACAGATCACAGCGATTTGCACGATGCATATCAGTATGTATTTTAAATACAAATACTGATGCGTACTCTGATAGAGTCGTAGAGTACATATCTGGATTCGTTGCTAAAAAGTTAATGCGTACTATCAAATGTGATGTCTGTTTATCATTATTGATTGGAGATGCGGACATCAAGAGCCTGATTTATATGAAATCAAGAGGAGGGCTTAAATATGCTTCCTCCAGCGTCATAGATATAATTCAAAAGACAGAAAGATTAGTTAAAACCCATTTAGATGAGAAAATGAAACCGGAGCTGTATTATTTATATATTTTTAAATTCATGTGTGAATTTTATGTTTTAAATACTTTTTTTCATGCTGACTCTCATCCCGACCATAACAGTAACCACAAATTACTGCTTATTAAATCAATAATCAAGACCTTTTTAGATATAAGATTTAGACATCACGGACGAAAAACATCAGACAAAGTGTCACTTATACAGTTTTTAAACAAGCTGATATTATTTAGACATGAATAATTTATGTACTTTGTAGGATTTTTTTTTGTCCATTAAACATTTAATAAATACTTAGCATCTTTTTCTATTCCTCCATTCCCTCACACGCCGGTCATAAATGTAGTTGATTTTTTTTTTGACAAAAAAACACGCCTTTTGTAGGAATTATATGAATCTAAATTAGACTTGAGGAAATCAGTAGCCAATGAAGAGGTGGGGTAAGACGGAGTAGGAAATTAAGACCCCATACCAAAACCGATTATACAATGTCGCTAGGAAATTTCATTTTATTGCCATCTGACGATATTTAGCAAAAGTTTTTAGTGTCACAAAAAGTTTGGTCGATAGTGTGCACTTTGTAACTTGGTATTATTTTTTTTTAGTATATCTAATTTTTGAAGTATCTTAAAGGCCAAGCGCCCGAAAAGTGCCATGAAACAGAGGTTTTCTGAGGTCTACTCCTCCGTAACGGCTGGGTCAATTGGTTTGAAAAAAAATATATGTTTATTATAGATTCATGAATAATTATATCAACATTTGATTTTTTTGTGCAATTAATACTTTTTTTCAAAAAAAAATATTTAGCAATTTCGCAACTTTTCCCTACTCCTTCGAAACGGCTTAGACCTTTAGAAACATTTTACACATAGAAATTGGTGGTTAAATATCCTTCAAAGTGAACATTGCATATGTAAATCAATCAATATCTCGCAAAGAAAATGGATTTTAAGCGCTTTCCGGGCGCTGCTGGCCGCAAATAAGTGCACAGATTTGCGTACTGCCGCCTAGGCGAGAGCGAAAGTTGCGTTCATATAATTTCGGTCAGATGGTTCAAGGGACTATACGCCTTAAGTGCGTAGCTGTTCATAATGTGTTATATACAAGATGTCTGTCGTATATTTTTATTGATATTTGTTAATTTTAACTCTAAATTTATTAAATCGTTCCGGTTTGTTTGAATTTATAACGTCAAAAAATTTTGTGCCAGTTGGAAGTTCACTTTGGGAAAGATGGGGTACCTACCCAAGGGCAAGACAGGGTAGTATCCCATCTTACCCGCTTCTTTTAATTTGATGAAATATGGTCGTCACTAGTTTGGTCAATTTAATTATTGTTTTCATAGATTATGATTGGAATTTACAAAAGAAAAATTAACAGAGATGAGTAGAGTGAAAATCAAATGAAATAAGCTATTTAAGAGATTTTAGATGGAATAAAGGGTTATAAATTAGCCAGCAAGACTTACAATGCCCCGCAAACTAGTCTCGTTCACAAAGATAATCAAGTGGAAAAAAATGAAAATAGTGCACAAAATGTCAAAGTTCCCTTGGGTCTAATTTCCACTGTTTTGTTTCCGAAGAACAAGTACTTGTTATTTTTATTAAAATAAATTGAAAGAAGCTTATTTGGTTTGTCAACTTCCGCATTGCAGAAGTTAACATATGTTATGTTATATATCTCAGGAAAAAGCTGGTAAAATAAAAATATAGTTTAAAAAAACTAAAAAAAAACACGCTTTAATAGCATATAATAGCTAAAAAGTGTAAAATATGATATTAATATTTTTCGTTCATTATTATTATTTTCTACTTATATTAAATAAGTAGTAGTTTATGTGACTAGGGGATAAAGCAGTGTCTTTAAGTCCGAACGAAACGAAGGTTGCTGATATTAATCCCGAACGATAGTGAGGGATTTATAAAATTAACTCCCGAGCATCACGAGGGAGTTATTTATTAACTCCCTCGTGATGCTCGGGAGTTAATTAGAAACCTGAGTGAAGTGAGGAATTCAAACCGCCCAAGACAAAGACAGCTTTATCCCCGTGTTGCATACTCTACTTTTTACACCATCTGTGAGATAATTAAAAGACAATTTGGTCGACCAAATCATATATTAGAGAAATATAAGTATTAAAGTCTGTCTAATAAGTTAAACGACCGGGTAATTATCAGGATTTAATTAAATCTGATGTTGTCAACACGGATTCAATAATCAAGGTTAATTAAGAGATAGAGATCATTGTTTACTAACAGAAGAACCTTATGAAAAGTATCGAATATAAGATTTTTTTAAATTATTTAATATTATACAAAATTCCCAAGTCGGTTGACTTATTAGACAGACTTTATACGAGTTGTAAATACTCGTATAAAGTCTGTCTAATAAGTCAAGTTCATCAAACAAACAAAATTCACTACTCCAAGATTCTATAGTTTCAATTTTTTATAACGCTGATAACGCTCCCGTCAGTACGCACGTTTTATTCTATTTTCTTTTTTTTTGTTAGTGGCCAGTTTGAATCATAGTGATTACGTACTCTTTGGTTTGAATTTCAAGTCAACTTGTTCGATGCGCCTACATTTTAATTCACAATGTTGACGATTTTTAATGTTCCAAATTCAAATCTCATTATTCTCTAGGGATCGGCCATACTGCATTATCTCCCTAGGGATAGAATAACTTGCTACTATATTTTTATTTTTGACTAAAAAAAAAACGGATTATTGTATTGTCATCAGTCTTCGATGGGTGTGCAAAATTTGAAGAAAATCTGATCGCCCAAAGTAGGTCTAAATCGAGCTCAAAGGCGTTGGTTACAAACATACAGGTGAAGCTAAACGTGTTAAAATGGGCTGCGTGGATTGTTAAACCGCCGTCCTGACTTGATTTTGAAAAAGCCAGAAAACTTGTTAGCGGCTCGTGCTGCTGGGTTTAATAAAGCTAGATAATTGCTAGGTAAATCACTTGAAGATAACTCTTTTACTCCGAACAGGATTAATAATTGTGATGAGACAGGCGGTTTGTGAAGATGGCGATGATTAAATATTATATTTTAATACCCCTTTTACCCTACGGGGTAAAGGCAAGGCATGGTTGCCCTATAGGTGGGGCAAGATGGACAGATTGTGTTATTTTTCTATGAGAAGATTTTGATATTTTTGTTTTGACTTATTACAATTAAAGAAAGGAAAAGTGATTATTTTCGTAATAAAAGTTCCTAATATGTGCAATAAAAAAAACCGGCCAAGTGCGAGTCGGACTCTCCCATGGAGGGTTCCGTAGCTGCAAGTAACATAGTAACATAATATAAAAGTTCTTGTAGTTCGTTGTACTTTGATCCATGTTAATGGTGTATTTTTTAGATTTATGACGTGTTTTTGAATATTACAAACAGACACTCCAATTTTATTTATATGTATAAGTGTATAGATTTCGTTAATGTCCCCCTCTTGCCCCACCTTCCCCTGCACACGCAGGGGCCCAGTAGGGTCGAAGCCTATTGGGAACATGGGTGATGTTAAAGAGAAACCGGAGACCCTGGAACGAAGGCAAAGAAGAAACAGGGGTGGGTTTTAGTCAGTTAAAGTCACACCTTCAAATCATCGGGATCGCCCTTGGGCGGGACGGGAGCCCTCCCGTCCCGCCCAAGGGCGAAAGATGCCATTAGATAATTTTCCATCTAAAAAAAAGACATTCCTTAATGAGCCTCATCTATAAGGGTAGTTAACGAAGGTATTATAATATGTTTCTGGTCTCTCGGGGGTATACTAGTAGTCACTGAAGAATTTCAGTATTCGCCTACGGGTGTCATTGTCAAATTAACTCCTAAATCTACAAATCAACCAATGACTCCCGAATTGGGCAAAATAGTAAGGTGAAACAGATTTTTACTGATTGAAACCTACTCGTATTCAGTCAATTGCCTTATTCGTTTCGGGCTCGTGGTAACTCGTTCTAACGTCCCGCAAATCTTGATCTTATACAACTATTAGCTTCGCCCGTGTAGTAGTCGAAAAATATCCGGTGAGAATGTAATATGAGTAGAATATGGGTATAAAAGGATTCCAAAACTTTTATTCGAATCTGAACAGTTGTTTATCTCGCCGTAATTGAGTCACAAACATCCATCCATAATTTCGTATTTACGAGTATAATATTAGTCAAATAATATAGAAGGTAAAAAATTGGTTAAAATTAGTTCTTATTTTATGACATTGTTATCAGTAAAACTAGTAACGAAATTGATTCTATGTAGATTTTAGGATAAGAAAACTATAATAAAATTCGTCATAATATCGTTTCTGTAATTTCGAATAATTAAATAACATCGATACCGTTAAATCCTTGGTCGGCACAACCCTAGCAAAAGCAGCCATTTTGTGCGATTTTTCCAATTGTAGGTATGCACCTTTTTTCGTAGGTATTTCCAGTCCTTATATTTATTACGTACCATGTTCATAACACAGTGTAAATTATACACTTGAGAGCAAAAAAATCGCACATGACTTGTAATTTCGTTTAATACTGTTTATTGTTTGTTGTATGTATGTTGTATTTATATTGTTGTTTTTTCTTAAATCTAAAGATATTGAGTACAAATTATTAACCAAAATTGAATCATACAAAGTTAGCTTTATAAAAACACCAAAATTACGATCGACCTTCAGATAACTCACAAAAACCAGTGGTATCCCCAATTCCCCAATTTCACCCATTTGCATTTCACTACTTGCAACTTTACTTTTTGTAGCTAAAAAGGGTGCTGTTTTGGAGTTTTAATCAGTTTCCGGTAACGTGATAACGTCTCTATTAGAAACAGATAGATTTACTGGAAAAATATAGATACCACGCCCGCAGAAGGCATTCAAGTTATTGCCTTGCCAAAAGAAGGCCATAATCAAAATGAAGTCGCTCGACAGCTAAATTTTAGCTGCTTTCCTGTTCGTCTGGTATACCAGAGGTTTTAAGAGACTTGTGGGTATATTCGCCGACTAGAATATGACCTGTGGCGCATAGGATCAGGGCGTCATTATCGCTTTTCTGTAACAAGTAATTTGAGAAATCAGCTACTGAACACGATTGAACCGATACAAAAGCTTCAATAAGTTTCCAATGTCAGTATAAATCAGTAAACAATTATGAAAAGATTGGGTGACACATCACTCAACAAATGGACCCAAATTGACCACAGCTTACCGACAAGCCAGGCAATAATTTGCCACGAAACACTTAAATTGGATGTATGCCTAATGGCAGGCTGTTGTGTTTCTAGATAAGCCTAGAATGACTTAGATGACCATGATGGATCATAGATGAGGGTCTACAAAAGGTCATCAGGGCAATTTTAACAATGCTGCATAAACGAAGAAGTGGGTTTTGCAGGCGATTTGGGGTGGCATAATGTTGGAGACTAAAACTGACATTGTATTCATCACTGGGTCATTACTGGCCTGATATCGAAGGGTTGACGGCTTTATGATACATCAAAAATGTACTCGAAGAATATGTGAAGCCACTTGTGTAGCTTATGGTAGATTTTTTTTCCTTAATGCAGAACAACACCAGATCTCATGTCGCTAGAACAGTTTGCGACTACACGTAAGACGTTGGAATCATTGCGATAGAGAGGCCAGCTTGTAGTTCTGATCTTAATCCAATTGAGCATATCTGGAATGACTTTGAAAGAAGACTTAGTGCAAAAAGTCTGGCTCTCCACGCCTCCAAGAGCTTCAATATGTCTTTGACGAGAAGTGGGACGGTATACCCTAAGATTTCATGGTAAAATTAATGCGGTTGATGAAAAATCGAGTAACAGCTGTAAATATGGTTAAGGAAGGGAATACACTTTATTCACAAACTATAATGACCAATAACTAGGATGACCAAGAATTTCAAGTTTGACTCTCATTCTTTCATAAGTGAAATTTGGTAATTTTTCCCATTTGTTGGATTTTGTGCTCTAAACCCTTTCAAGGATATTTTTTTACACTGTATTTCATATCATTAGAAAGGTAATTAAATAAGATTTCAATTAATGTACGACACATTTTCAAATACTATGACAAAAACTGCCTTAATAAAAAGAGTTATGACGTGCGATTTTTTTGCTCTCGAGTGTAGAATTTATTAGCTATACTACTTTTATAGTACCTATTAAAAAGAAAGTAAACAATTTTGATATGTCTTGTAAAAGAAATATGTTTTTAAAAATGGTAAATATGTTTCTTAAAATTTATTATAATACATTCAGGTTTTCTAAAAATATAGATTGATAAACAATGTAGCTAACATTATTTTTTTGTAATTATCTAATATATCTATAAAAAAAGCTAAGATTTTCAGCTAGTACCTAAACCCTAAACAAATTGACTATAGGTTATTTTCATTTACATAAGTAATATATATACAGTATTATAATTATTAAAAAATTATCACACAAACAGATATACTACCGTTAAAATAGAAAATGAGTTTAGTACTAAGGTTTCATACACACAAGGAACAGCCCAAGGATCAATTGTTGGACCGACAGAGTACTTGTTGTATGTTAACGACATGATTAACACTATAATTTCGGGCTCTGTATACCAGTTTGCAGACGACACATGTATTTTGGTTGCTCATAAAAACATCTGTGAAGCTCAAAAATCCCTACAAATTAACTTCGATCAATTGTGTAAATGGGCGCATGACGTAGGATTAGTGATAAACGCATCTAAAACAAAAATTGTTCACATACATTCATCACACAATAAATGTTCTACTGTGCCAACTGTTATCGCACATGAACATTCTTGCCTGCATAGCACGCCAAAGACTTGCAATTGCCCACTTTTGGAAGTAGTCGATAAACACATGTATATCGGCCTAATAGTTGATAGCCGGTTCTGTTGGGGTCCTCACATAGAATACGTCTGCAACAAGTTAAGGTCCATTATGGGGAAACTTAGTGTTTTAAAATACAAGTTGCCTTATAAAACGCTAAGAATGTTATATATGGCTTTGGCAGACTCGATTATCAACTATGGGCTCAGCAGCTACGGGAGAACTTACCATACATACTTGTCAGATATTTATAAGTTGCAATTAAGAATATTAAAAGTTATTATACCTACCTAAACATATAAAAAACAAATTTCAAAACAGCGACGATGAAATATTTAAATACTGTCATGTTATGAAAGTGTTCAATAAAGTTAAATTTTTCACCCTTGCTGAAATCAATAGACCTGAATTTCTAATTGAAAACACAAGACCGGACTTTTTGAGATCCATTACACCTAAAAATAAATACATTCTACCAAAAGCCAACAATGTGTACGGAATGAGGGTAGCAAAATATTTAGTGCCTTATTTATTTTCTTAATAGACTTCCAGAAGATTTACAAACATTATAAAGAACGAGTTCGAAAAGTTATAAGTACAAATCAAAACGTTTCTTTACACAAAACTTTAATGTATAATTAGGTAAAATAGTTACATTTATAACATCATTGTTTTATATTAAATGAGCGGCTCGCCATTACACAGATAAACCCTGAGAGGTTTTCGCTGTAAGTGTGGTTGAAAAAATCTACAATGTAAAATAAGAAATTTGGAAAATAAAATAAAATAAATAAATAAATAATTTAATTAAAAAAGTCTTGAAAACTTTGTAAATCATGTAATGGATAATTTATTTTTTCATGGATGAAGTTTGCAGAATTCATATCGTCATAATAGTCACTTGATTAAGATTTAAGCACATAGTAGCAGTCCATTTTCAACAAACTTTGTTGACTTGCTAGCTACCGCTCGGGTATTTAGGGAAATTTTATTGTGATGGTCACCCGAAAAATTTTTTGACAAATGGGTCTAATTTTGGAAAATGGCACCGTAGGCCCAATATTTTCTCATTTCTCTTCACTAACGTTTGACTTTCAAGATAATATCAAAAATAATACAAATTATATAATGCCATATATATTATTATAATTATACTATTTAATGTGTTAAAATAAGCAGCATTTACTATGAGAAACTTTAATGGTACAATGAAAATTTCATAGTAAATGTAACGGCAATGATCAGCCACTGCTTATTGATTAAGCATATCTTTTGAATTTAGGTACGAAAGAGGAACGTGGACTACCAGGTTGGAGAAAGGAAATACGCATGGATGAGGGCGAATCGACACAAACGAAAGACTTTTACGACTTACCGTACATAACACCTTTTTTAAAGAGGTAAGATTAATTTTACAATAAATTTACTTTGAATGCCATGACCACGGCCTACGGAATTTGATAAAGATACTTATTTTTTATGGATGTCAGTGTCAGAAAATAGTTGAGGCACATTAAAACAAATATATGGGTGTGGATTGAATGTTCTTTATTAAATGTTCACTATATTTATACGAAATCAAGAAAGGATTTAGGAAATAATTGTGAGAACTGTAAGCTTAATATTATGGCTATTAAATGGCAGTCCTTGTATAACTCAAAGTGGTATATAGGAGCTTGTGGGGTCGCAAGCTGCTGGCCTTGATGCATGTTGTTTTTTCTCGCGTTGTCCATGGCGTGCGGACCGTGGGTGGCGGCGGAGATGTCGGAGGGATCATGCCAAACAAAAGACGGCAGACCTTGCCAACTGGTTCTTACACCAGTAATCTAGTTCGTATATCACACACAAATAGTTTAACGGTATACACTATAATTACCTATCTATAAAAATTCCTGCCATTCTTGCTTTTTATTCGTTGTTAAAAAACATTTAAAATTTTCGTACGATTTAAAATATACACTTGAGAGCAAAAAAAAATCGCACATGGCTTGTAATTTCGTTTAATACCTACTGTTTTTTTCTTAGATATAAAGATATTGGAGTACAAATTATTAATCAAAATTAAATCATACAAAGTTAGCTTTATAAAAACACAAAATTAAGATTATCGACCTTCACGCAACTCACAAAAACCAGCGGTATACCCATTTCCCCAAATTCACCATTTTGCATTTCACTACTTGCAACTTTACCCAAAGGTACAAAAAGGGTGCCATTATGGAGTTATTGCTTTGGTGCACACCTAAAACGCAGATTCTGTGGGGCCGTGCCAGGAAAACGGACATTCATATTTAGGGTTCCGTACCTCAAATGAAAAAAACGGAACCCTTGTGGGATCCCTTTATTGTCCGTCTATCTGTCTGCTGATTCAGAAATCGTATATAAACATTGTTGATTTTCATTGAAAACACCTTCTTTCTATTCTTGTTTTTGTTTGAATTTATTAACCATAGTGTGTAGCAGTTTTTACACGTTACTGTTTATTGTTTTTCCCATAATTAAGCAATTGTTCTTGAAAAATAAATATTCGTTTTCAAAACTGACAATTGCAACCATAGACTTTGACATATTTTTTTTAGCAAAACAATGTTGCCAATTTAATTTAAAAAAAAAAACTCCAGGTTACGCTTTCAGTAGACGCACTCTCTCCTATTGTTTGTACCAATAGGAGAAGAATAGTAACCAAAGACATGTGTGAAACCGGTGGGGATAGCCAAAGGTTAAGAACTCACGAAATGGTTTTTACATAAATCAATCATGGATATCCGTGAGAAACTATGATTGGCTCAATGTTTCTTATACTGTCGTTATTCATTAGTTATAGCTGTTTATTCTCCTAAGAATAAATAAATAAATATAATTCTGCAAAAGTGTTCTTACTCGAATCTTTTTAGAGAAATAATTAACACGGGCTTATTTGTATGCTAATATTATTATTATTATTTTTAGATGCAAATGTACTAAGTATGTACCTATTCTACCAACGTACCGGCCCAAATATTTGTATCAATTACTGGTCAAGAAGCCAAAAAAAAGATTACGAAAATTATTTTCATAGTAAATTATTCATTTTTACTATTGATTCTCATTTGATGTATTGTATCCTTTTTTTTTATTTAAAACTCCGGTTTTTATTTAATTAATATGTTTAAAATCAATCTTTTGTTACTAAAATAAATCATTAATTTTGTCTGAAAACATGGCGTTTCATTTATAGTCCGGTCAATTTAGACCAAAAAATATATCTTACTAGACTAGATTGACTACGAGTCAAAATTACACTCTCTAAAGTGTTCTTTATTCTCATCAGCATAAAGTTCGTGTGTTATTGACACACAAAAGGGAAAAATGGTTCCAAACAAGACAATGACATAAATCATCTATGTATCATTCTCAAAAAAAAAAATCAGAAAAAAAACCCTACCTCCCCACCTAGTAGTCCCCTACCTACCCTACCCACCCTACCCTACCTAGTAGTTTTTAACTTGTTGAAGTAAGTAATCGTTAAATAGTCCATGTTCATGCATACTGATAGGTAAGTATGCAACATAAAATCAACTGCAACAAAAAAAAATCAATATAATGCTTCTTGTAATATAAAATGGCATATGTTAGAGAGAAAAAAATAAAATAAAATGGCATATGTTAGAGAGGAATGATTGTGCGAATAAGTTCAGGGAACGAATGGTGGACAGAATGATAGAGATGGGAGATATGAATGATCGAAGTATAAATGAAAGTTGGAATGAGATAGCTGGGTGTATCAGGCATGCAGCGAAAGATATTTTGGGAGAGACGAAAGGAAAGGGCATAATAGATAGGGAAACATGGTGGTGGTCGACAGAAGTTCAGAATGTATTGAAAGAAAAAAAAGAGAAATTTCAAGGAGTGGCAGCGTGTAGAGCCAGGAAACGCTAGTTTAAATGCTGAAAAAAAGAGTAACTGTACAATACACTGGACAGTCCTGCAGGCCAAAAAGAACTATACCGGCTTACTAGAATAAGAGGGAGAAAGACGAGAGATGTTTGCCAGGTAAGATGGTGAGAGATTGAACTGGAATGGTTTTATCGGATGATGAGAAAATCAAAAAGAGGTGGAAGGACTATTTTGAAAGACTGATGAATGAGGAAAATAATTGGAGATGTGTTAGAGAATAAACCAGTGAATGTGGGGTTAGTGAGAATGGTTAGTATGGATGAAGTTAGGATAGCAGTAAATGGAATGAAAACTGGTAAAGCCATTGGCCCAGATAGAATACCAGTTGAATTGTGGAAGTTATTGCGAGTGGATGGATGGACGTGGTTAACTTTATTCTTCAGTAAGTCGTTGCAGGAAGAGTCCATACCTGATGAGTGGTGCAGCAGTTCTTTTGTGCCCATTTTTAAGAACAAAGGTGATGTGCTTGAGTGCAAAAATTATAGAGGAATAAAGCTAATGTCACATACTATGAAAGCCTGGGAGAAAGTTATTGAAAGGCGACTGAGAGAAGAGAGTGAAATTTCACAGAACCAATTCGGTTTTATGCCTGGTTGGGGTACAACGGATGTCATTTTTGCTATACGCCAGCTGTGCGAGAAATACAGAGGTGCGCATAAAAACTTGCACATGGTATTCATTGACCTCGAAAAGGCATATGACCGGGTACCTCGTGAGGTTCTGTGGTGGGCCCTTAAGGAGAAAGGTGTGCCTTGGAAGTATGTGCAGTTGATCCGAGCGATGTACAGCCGATGCAGTACCCAAGTGCGGTCTTCAGTGGGCACTATTGGAAGCTTCAATGTGGCTGTCGGCTTACACCAAGGGTCGGCCCTCAGCCCTCACTAATGATAATGGACGCTCTGACGTCGGACATTCAGGAAGAGGCTCCCTGGTGTATGTTGTTTGCCAATGACATTGTGCTGGTTGCCGAGAGTGGCCTAGAGGTCCAGAACAGATTGGAGGTGTGGTGGCACAGATTGGAGTGTGTTGGCCTTTAATTGAGGAGAACCAAAACGGAGTACTTGTTCTGCGATTTCGGCGGTATCTCCAATCCAGTGCCCTTAGCTCTCGCCGGAACGCCCATACCGATCTGTTCCGACTTTCGGTACCTCGAGTCGCTCGTCCAAGGGGATGGTGAGGTAGACCGGGACGTCGACCGCACTGTCGCCGCGTGTCGTCGACTGGCGGGTTATGGAGGAGGTGGAGACGTACTCCGACCACCGGGACATCCGGTTGGACGTCTCCGCCGAAACCTCGGCCGCGCCGGTACGACAGAGCCCTTGCGGTCCGCGGTGCGCTTAAGCAGATGGACCGGGAGCTCCTCCTGGAAGCCGCGACGGTACAGGCCTGGGTGCAAGCACCGGACAGGCTTGTCGACATCGACGTCGAGGCGAAGTGGTTCCGAGAGGCCATGTCGCAAATTTGCGATACGGCATTGCCCCGAGTCCGTCCAGGACGTGCTAAGCGCCAGGTGTACTGGTGGTCGCCGGAAATCGCTGCACGTGCAATCACGTGCGACGACGGTACGCCAGATACTGCAGGCGCCGCATCCGCACGCCGGATGCGGAGGCCAGAGAGGCGGAGCTGTACGAACGTTACAGAGAGGCAAAACACACCCTCCGAGCGGAGATTAAGCGGGCCAAACTCGAGGCCTGCGACGTGTGGCTGGGGTCCCTGAACGCGGACCCGTGGGGGTGCCCGAACAAATTGGTACGGGAGAAACTGCGCCCCTGGGCTTCCCCGCTGACTCAGAGCCTCCGGCCCCAACTCGTGGAGGGTTTGGTAAGCGCTCTGTTCCCTGCGCGAGGGGAACACTACCCCCCGCCCATGGCTCTGCCTTCGCTGACGCGGACCGCAACAGCGACGGCGACGACAATGCTCCAGAGGTGACCGAGGTAGAGATGAGAGTGGCGGTGCAAAGGCTGATTGCCAGGAACGCCGCCCCAGGACCCGATGGCTTGCCTGGGAAAGCCTGGGTCCTGGCCATGGAGGCTCTCGGGCCTCGACTGAGAGGGCTCTTAAGCGCATGCTTGGAGAGGGGCGAATGTAATGAAACATATAAGTAAAAGAGCTGCAGATAGGAGTTTAAACACACGGTATTAATGATAAATCTATTAGGAATTGAGCCAAACCATTAAATTGTAGACGAGGAAATGGATTTATCACACGTTTTCATTTAATGTGACGTGTGCATACTGTAGCAGAGACTGATTCCATAGATAGAGAACACAATGATATTTCTTTTACAAGTAGGATAAAATATATACTATTACATGACCATAACTAGTTCTCGTCGTTCAGACTGAAATCGAAGCCGGTTCCTAAGATGATTATGATACAATGAATGATTTAAATAGAGCTAAATATTACATCGTTATTTATTCGGTTAAGGGGAAGATGGATTGAAAATCCATACACTAGAGTAGAGGACCAATTTCAGGGTTTCAAATAAAAATGAAGTTTGACGAACAGTGCGATCCGAACTTCATTATTGGAACCTTTACTTGGTACGAAATCACGCACATATGCTGCTAATATTATTTGAGAGATAATTTTAGTACAATTAAGCCCTAAGCCTCTAGCCGAAGGATCACCTTTATTCTAAATGCTTAAGTTTCTGTTTTATATTATGCTTCCAAATAATGAAAGTAATGAACTCTGACTAAACGAGTCGCCACACAACATGTAGCAACATGGTGGCTACAGATTTGTGAGTTTCGTTTAACCGCTGAGAGTGTAAGATCTAGGACGCGTATGTCGATACCTTAAGCCGTAATATCATGTTTTCCACAGAAATTAAGACGAATACTGTTTCTGTTTATAGTATTGAGACGAGAATTGATCTAAATATCAACTTTTCAAATACTTTGATTAGAGACACAATAGAGGGACAATGAGGGGCCGGCGTTTGCTTGGGATTAAATGAATAAGATCTAGATTCCAAATTCTTATAGCTGAACCCTATGAAAAACCTAATGACATGAAGTGAATTCAGTGCGCGTAGATAATGAAGAATACTTTCGAACAAAAAGCTGATCAATTTTACTTTATGCTTACAGTCTCGCATAATTAACATTGACCAATGGTTTTGAGTACCTAATTTAGTGTTGGTTATAAAACATATTTGACAGTAGTTTATTAACTTGAATAATAGTGCAATCATGGATTTCTTTTAGATACCCTACTATCAAGAGCTTTTGCGATAGTCATAGTATTGGCCTTGTTTTTAAAGCTGTATATTGTCTAAGTCGAGCGCGGTTTTGCTAAAATGTATAACCACTATTTTAAATCCCCTAGCAAAATAAAATGATTCCTATGACGAACACCAATGAAACATATACTTATGGCGTGTTATTAATTCTGTTAAATGTCCCACTAGACGGACTGCCACAAAACTACGCAAATATGTATCGTAATATTAATCTTTATCGAAATTAAGCATTATGTTATCAAGAGTATTTATGTAGAAGTAAAATTCTTTTTGTTTTATCTCGATCGGATATTTTGTTTAAAAGTTATCACGTGTGTAAGATGTTAAGAGTTGGTACCTATTAATGAGTTATGGGCCATGGAGTTTTTTATCAACGTAAAATCCTGTAATAATCTTTTTCGAAATATATTTGTTGATGATTGTAAGTATAAGATCTTTGAAGAGAAATAAATACATTTATGAACGCGGTAATTTTGGGAAATACTGATTTGATATGAAAACTATTTAAAATATTCAATAGTCCATTTATTAAGGGAGGCAATTATAGGCAATATTTTATGTCGGTATTTCCACGGAAACGAGAAAAACGCGGGTGAAGCCGCGGGGCACAGCTAGTACGTTATAAATTTTAAGATATGAAGTGAGAGCCAATATCTGGGTTAGACTAGCAAAAAGATACTTTCGTTATCAGTAAACTCCTTGATACAGCATACAGCATAAGTAGTTTAATAAAGATTAGTAGATCTGATTGCAATTATGAGGGTAAAATTGAATTTGCCTCATTTTAAAATTCATAGATTAACTATTCTTCGTGTGATGAATACTATAAATATATGACGTGACGATAAAGCAAATAATCAAGACTAAGCCGAATGTTATGATTATGAATGTAAGACTCGGTTCCTTGTAGAACTGGAATTAAGTTTCATAATTTTAATGAAAATATCCTATCATGTTAATTGTAGTCGTGCGTCAGGAGATCGCACGATGTCGGATGGCCGAATGTTATGATTTTTAAAGAAAATATTCATAAATCGTTCAACTTCCAATAATAAGCGATAGATGGCGCTAGTAGTTACATGACATTTATTGTAGATATTAAGTAATAATTTATAATATTACACTTTATGGATTTGTTTTGTATAATATATCATATCTGTTAAAATGAAATATTTACTTGCAGTTAATTATTAGATAAACTCTAATGTATATTAGATAGTCAATCTCTTTACTTTGCGCTGATTGGTCGGTCAGTCGACCGAGTGTTTGTGAAAGTGGGTAGTAGCAAAACACGGGGGTTTTTGTAACGATCTTTTGGGACAGGGTCGGTCTGCTTTGAGTTGTTTAACAGAAAACATGTCCGACTAATCTGGGTATTTGTAAATGATTGTTAATAGAACGTAAGTATGAAATTGTGTTTACCAAAGTGAATAAAATATTTATACAATTTATCCTGGAGTGTTTGAATTGTTACAAAAGGAAGCGAATTTCATGGTATGGAGTTCATCTACAATTTAAGCCAACACTTAAATTTGTTTAATGTAATGGCAGATTTGGCGAGTCACTAAGCTAAAGAAAACCTTTTAAGCCAGACAATTTCTGTGGAGTTCATTAGATAGTATTGACCCCATAGTAGGTATGGTGGAAAGGTATTTGCAGTTCATTTTTATGTAACCAGTTGATAATGCAATGAATGGAATTATTTATTTCATTTTCAAATGATTCCAAGTTTTCACACGGTATAATAATTGTGCTATCATCGGCAAACAGGACGGTCTGATAGCTGGTACATTTCGGCAAATCGTTTATAAAAATTAGGAAAAGCAAGGGTCCTAGGACACTCCCTTGGGGTACACCGCAAGTTGTGTACCTAATGGGTGACTGTGAGCAACTTCTATCTTAGATTTGGAACAAATTCTGTTTATAACTGTGATTTGTTTCCTTCCATATAAATAAGATTTTATTAGGCTCAATATATTTCCTCGGACACCATAACGTTCCAATTTACCCAGTAATATTGTATGGTCCACGTGGTCGAATGCTTTAGACATATCCATGAGTACCGTGGCAATTGGATTTTTTTGTCAACATTTTTTTAAAATTTTGCAACTAATTCATAGACTGCTTTGTTAATGTTTCTATTTTTCCGAAATCCATATTGCTCATTGGCGAGTATATTATTTGTTTCAAAGTACGTTTTCTTTATTAAGCCAAAATTTCCGACATAATTTTGTCGGACGTTTATTAGGTACAGATATTACGCAGATATGGTTTGCTCCCGCTGAGTTACACCATTTTGTGTTACACTGTTACCCATTGGGAAAAAAATTACCGATTAGTAACACTGTAACTCAAAGACACATTTTTTTTCCCATCAATTTACACTGTACGTAATAGGGTTACATATCGGGAACAAAATGTCCCAAAGAGTTACAGAACTTTATTGTTCAATTATTTATTATGATGAAACATCAGATGTTTTTTAAATCACTAATATATTTTAAAAGAATGTGAAATTATGTAATGGAACTAATTTTGAATTTTGTTATCACTAATTCCACTTGTAGGCATTTGAGAAATTTCTTAAGGGTGGAAAAATACTCGAGGTAAAAACACTTGTGAAATTTCATAAGAGTGGAAAAACACTTGTGGTAAAAACACTTGTAAAATTTCATAAGACTGGAAAAACACTTGTGGTAAAAACACTTGTAAAATTTCATAAGACTGGAAAAACACTTGTAAAATTTCATAAGAGTGGAAAAATATTTGAGGTAAAAACACTCGTGAAATTTCATAAGAGTGGAAAAACACTTGAGGTAAAAACACTTGCGTAATTACATAAGACTTGAAAAACTCTTGAGGTAAGGATTCGTCATGTCTGTCTGTCTGTCTATCCGTATGTCACAGCCACTTTTTTCCGAAACTATAAGAGCAATACTGTTGAAACTTTGTAAGTAGATATACTCTGTAAACTGCATTAAGATTTTCACACAATAATAGAAAAAAAACTACATTTTGGGTGACCCCCAAAATGTAGTTTTTTTTCCATACTTAGAAATGAAACTGATTTCTTTTTTTTTCATCAAACCCATACGTGTGGGGTATCTATCTACGGATAGGTCTTTAAAATTGATATTGAGGTTTCTAAAATCATTTTTTTTGACAAAAAAATGTGGCTTTAAGTTAGTGTTACTAATTGGTAATTTTTTTCCCAATGGAGAACAGTGTAACACAAAATGGTGTAACTCAATGGGAACAAAGGTAATTTTTTTCCCAATGGGTAACAGTGTAACATAAAATGGTGTAACTCAACGGGAACAGAAGTATTTTTTTTTCCAATTGGTAACAGTGTAACATAAAATGGTGTAACTCAACGGGAACAGAGGTAATTTTTTTTCCGAATGGGTAACAGTGTAACATAAAATGGTGTAACTCAACGGGAACAGAGGTATTTTTTTTCCCAATGGGTAACAGTGTAACACAAAATGGTGTAACTCAACGGGAACAGAGGTAATTTATTTCCCAGTGGGTAACAGTGTAACACAAAATGGTGTAACAAAACGGGAACAAAGGCTAATTGGTTTGTTCCCGTTGAGTTACACCATAAAAAAAAACCATTAAAATAAAAAAATACGTGTGGCACTCGGGGACTGCCGCGGTAAAGCTATTGCATAGCATTTTTATCAACTTATGCAATAGAACATTCACTTTAACAATGTGATCCAAAAGGCTAAAATAGCTTTAGGAATATGCTGTCGCTTGGCAGGGAAGAAATGGGGCCTAAACCCTAAAATTGCCGTGTGGTTGTACACCGCCATAGTCAGGCCGATAATAACGTACGCCTGCGTAATATAGTGGAGGAAAACAACTCAAGTGACAGTCATTAACAAACTTAATGGTTTGCAGAAACTTGCATGCCTCATATCAACAGGGGCCATATCCACAACCCCATGAGCTGCTCTAAATGCCTTGCTTAACCTACCGCCACTTCATCTATTTATTGCGAAGGAGGCGAAAGCGAGCATGTATAGAACAAACAGCACTGGCAAAGCAAACTGGCGCTCTCAAGCACTGAGATCGCTACACGAATCAGTACTAGGATGTGGAATATTTGGCATTAGCCCGAAATTCAGCAAAAGCTTGAATCTGGGTAAACGTGCCACCATATTCCAAGCGGAAGTATACGCCATTATAGAATGTGCGGAAGCCAACCGTCAACGAAACTACATAAATCAATTAATTCTGATTTACTCAGATAGCCAGGCAGCTCTTAACGCTCGAAACTGGTAAAAGACTGCGTTAACAAACTGAATGACCTGGGGCAAAGGAATAAAGTTATTCTGAGATGGTTACCAGGTCATTCTGGAATCAATGGCAACGAAAAAGCCGATGAACTTGCAAGGACTGGGGCTCAAAGTCATCAGATAGGACCAGAACCCTTCTGTGATATCTCAAAGAACCAGGTCATGCAGACCCTTAAGGGCAACCTATTTGGCGATTCAAAAAAGCACTGGTTGGTACAAACCAGGACTGCTACACGCCAAAGTCTCTTATAGAAGGCTACTCACAAAAACGAACTGCCGAACTTCTTGAGCTTAGCAGGACGAACATTTGTGCGATAAACCGCGCCTTAACCGGCCACTGCAAACTAAACAGGAACCAATTTCACATGAAACTGAGTGACACTGATGTTTGCTGCTACTGTAATCAGGAGAGGGAGACGCCTAAGCACCTTTTGTGTGAATGCGGGCCCCAAAACCACAAACACAGTGTCCATCTGGGCCGACACATTATTCGCCCGGAAGAGATTTGTAGCCACTACACAGCATATCACTTTCAACACGTTTTCCATCACCGTCAAGAAAAAGTAAAGCTGACAGTTCTGAAAAGAACTCTTGTAACGTTTCGACAAACTCCATTGAAATAGGAAACACGTAGCCATTGTACAACAAATCGCCACGTGCCAGCTCAACAAATCGCCACGTGCGAGCACAACAGCGGAGCATCCTCACGTCGCAAGCTACCTGAGCAAAAAGGCTTTCACCCACAAAGGACAGCGCGCCCTGTACACGTTGCTAACGACCCCTCGCGGGACGCGCGTGAAACAGTTACTGCACTGCGATTGGATAATAAGTTTTGGCGCCACCAAAGTTAACTGTACAATATTTTAGTGATTGGACAATAGTGTTAGCGTAACGCACACGAACATAGTGATAAGTGATTTCTAGTGGTTAGTTAGTTATAGCGGGACTTTCTGTACAGTACTATTGGTTAAGTTGTTTTGTAAATATTAAGTTAGTCGTTCCTATTGGTTAAGCTCTTAGTCTGTAACATTGTAAACTAGTATAAAAGGAGGTGCTTGGTCAAAATATACACTTTCGCCTGGACGACTTCTGTGCCCGCCTCGCGTCCCATATGTTCTCGCGTGCCGACGCTTCTGCTTGGCCCCACGTCAAGCACATAGCGCCCTGGCACGCGCGTCCTCCTGACGCGAGGCGCCTCCCGCGTGACCTCCTACCGGACGTGTCCAACCCACCGGACTTGACGCCTGAGTGAGTCGCACTCACCTACACGCGACTCACTCATACGAATTAGACTCCACAACAGCACATGCACTTGGGGCACGTTGTGTGCTAAGTTAATATAGGCATGACGTGCACCAAACCCACACGCATTCACGACTCCACAGTCGCCATACCCACGCAGCAGACGCGCAGCGCGGTTGCGCGCCCTTGCATGCCCACATGAGCGGTGTCACACACGTCAATACCGCTCATACTGAGTAAATCAGAATTAATTGATTTATGTAGTTTCGTTGACGGTTGGCTTCCGCACATTCTATAATGGCGTATACTTCCGCTTGGAATATGGTGGCACGTTTACCCAGATTCAAGCTTTTGCTGAATTTCGGGCTAATGCCAAATATTCCACATCCTAGTACTGATTCGTGTAGCGATCTCAGTGCTTGAGAGCGCCAGTTTGCTTTGCCAGTGCTGTTTGTTCTGTACATGCTCACTTTCGCCTCCTTCGCAATAAATAGATGAAGTGGCGGTAGGTTAAGCAAGGCATTTAGAGCAGCTCATGGGGTTGTGGATATGGCCCCTGTTGATATGAGGCATGCAAGTTTCTGCAAACCATTAAGTTTGTTAATGACTGTCACTTGAGTTGTTTTCCTCCACTATATTACGCAGGCGTACGTTATTATCGGCCTGACTATGGCGGTGTACAACCACACGGCAATTTTAGGGTTTAGGCCGCATTTCTTCCCTGCCAAGCGACAGCATATTCCTAAAGCTATTTTAGCCTTTTGGATCACATTGTTAAAGTGAATGTTCTATTGCATAAGTTGATAAAAATGCTATGCAATAGCTTTACCGCGGCAGTCCCCGAGTGCCACACGTATTTTTTTATTTTAATGGTTTTTTTTTATGGTGTAACTCAACGGGAACAAACCAATTAGCCTTTGTTCCCGTTTTGTTACACCATTTTGTGTTACACTGTTACCCACTGGGAAATAAATTACCTCTGTTCCCGTTGAGTTACACCATTTTGTGTTACACTGTTACCCATTGGGAAAAAAAATACCTCTGTTCCCGTTGAGTTACACCATTTTATGTTACACTGTTACCCATTCGGAAAAAAAATTACCTCTGTTCCCGTTGAGTTACACCATTTTATGTTACACTGTTACCAATTGGAAAAAAAAATACTTCTGTTCCCGTTGAGTTACACCATTTTATGTTACACTGTTACCCATTGGGAAAAAAATTACCTTTGTTCCCATTGAGTTACACCATTTTGTGTTACACTGTTCTCCATTGGGAAAAAAATTACCAATTAGTAACACTAACTTAAAGCCACATTTTTTTGTCAAAAAAAATGATTTTAGAAACCTCAATATCAATTTTAAAGACCTATCCGTAGATAGATACCCCACACGTATGGGTTTGATGAAAAAAAAAGAAATCAGTTTCATTTCTAAGTATGGAAAAAAAACTACATTTTGGGGGTCACCCAAAATGTAGTTTTTTTTCTATTATTGTGTGAAAATCTTAATGCAGTTTACAGAGTATATCTACTTACAAAGTTTCAACAGTATTGCTCTTATAGTTTCGGAAAAAAGTGGCTGTGACATACGGATAGACAGACAGACAGACATGACGAATCCTTACCTCAAGAGTTTTTCAAGTCTTATGTAATTACGCAAGTGTTTTTACCTCAAGTGTTTTTCCACTCTTATGAAATTTCACGAGTGTTTTTACCTCAAATATTTTTCCACTCTTATGAAATTTTACAAGTGTTTTTCCAGTCTTATGAAATTTTACAAGTGTTTTTACCACAAGTGTTTTTCCAGTCTTATGAAATTTTACAAGTGTTTTTACCACAAGTGTTTTTCCACTCTTATGAAATTTCACAAGTGTTTTTACCTCGAGTATTTTTCCACCCTTAAGAAATTTCTCAAATGCCTACAAGTGGAATTAGTGATAACAAAATTCAAAATTAGTTCCATTACATAATTTCACATTCTTTTAAAATATATTAGTGATTTAAAAAACATCTGATGTTTCATCATAATAAATAATTGAACAATAAAGTTCTGTAACTCTTTGGGACATTTTGTTCCCGATATGTAACCCTATTACGTACAGTGTAAATTGATGGGAAAAAAAATGTGTCTTTGAGTTACAGTGTTACTAATCGGTAATTTTTTTCCCAATGGGTAACAGTGTAACACAAAATGGTGTAACTCAGCGGGAGCAAACCATATCTGCGTAATATCTGTACCTAATAGTCTCTATAATCATCATCATCATATCAGCCGAAAGACGTCCACTGTTGGACATAGGCCTCCCCCAAGCGTCGCCACAACGACAGGTCCTGTGCATCACGCATCCATCGGATTCCCGCGACCCTGACCAGGTCATCGGTCCACCTTGTTGGAGGCCGTCCAACGCTGCGTCTTCCGGTACGTGTCGCCACTCCAGAACCTTTCGTCCCCATCGACCATCCGTTCTGCGTGCAATGTGTCCTGCCCATTGCCACTTAAGTTTGGCGATTCTTCGAGCTACGTCGGTAACCCTGGTTCTCCTGCGGATATCTTCATTTCTGATGTGATCACGCAAGAAAACTCCAAGCATAGCCCTTTCCATCGCCCTTTGGGTGACTTTGAGTCTTCTTATGAGGCCCATTGTAAGTGACCACGTTTCGGAGCCATAAGTCATCACTGGCAACACGCACTGGTCATAGACTTTCGTCTTGAGACACTGTGGTATGTTGGACGAGAAGACACCGCGCAGCTTCCCGAACGCCGCCCAGCCGAGTCGGATTCGACGATTGGTCTCTATAATAATTAATATGAAATACGAGATTCTGCACGTTTATTATTCACGTATGACTATGAAAGAAGTGAAACGGTGATTAAATTTTCCTTCATACTTTAAACAGGCTTAGGACTGTCAACGTTGATTATGTTGGCTTATTTAAAAAGTTTTAAAGCGTATTTAAAAAAAAGACGAGGCGCGATCGGAAATAATCGGAATCGCCGCAATCAGTCGCTTCGCTATTACGCGACCCTATTATTTGACTAATATCTGGTAACCTATTATTCTATATTCGCATATCCTGGATCCAACAATGGACGTAGAGCCTGACAGGTTCCAGCCAGGGCCGGTTTATGCATGTCTGGGCCCCTAGGCAATGCAGGTCTGGGGCCGCCTACGGCCCATACCCTCTTCTAACTTCTTAAAATATTTTATTTCTAACACAAAGGAGTCAGTTTTTTTTGGGCCCACTATTAAACGGTAACGTATATTAATAAAATTACACATGAAAATAGTGATCATCTTATTATAATTAACAGACCAAAAATTATTTATAAATCTAACCGGAATAATGAAATAATAGTAAAAAAGTGTTACGGCAAAAAATGCTTGTTTAGGAGCGTTTTTAGGTTTAATTTAAGGTGAAAATAAAATGATTCTACGGTGCGCAACGTTAATGACATTGGCTTTAAATCTTTCTTCTTAATATATATAAATCTCGTGTCACAATGTTTGTCCTCAATGGACTCCTAAACCACTTAACCGATTATAATAAAATTCGCGTTTGTTCGGTGTACGACAGATTCTGGATTGGACAAACTCGTAATTCGGCAAATTCGCTACTCGACAGATTCGTCGATTAGGCAGATTCGTCAATTCGACATATTAGCTATACGTCAGAAGTACAGGTGTAAATAAAATAGCTAGAGTCAGATTAAGTACAATTTATTAAAATCAGATAACTAAAAATAAAACTATTCATTACTGAGTAGGTATATATTAAATGGATTGCTCATCAAAATAAAAAGAAGAATATAACTTATTTGTAATTATTAAAAATGAAATTTATTTTGGACAGCCGCTACAAGCAATCAATCAAACTGATGTCATTATTTAAAGCCGCAGTAATAATACCTTCGATTTGTTTATTTTTTGATAGTAATTTAGAATCCCGCTGTTTACCTTTATAATGAATGCTTTCCTTTTTCAACTTTCTATCTTGGAACCGTGATTCTTTTTTTAATAATTGAATAAAAAGGTACAGCGGTGATTTTACGGGAAATCTTCTTTTTAGCCGCGCATGCCATCCTTCGATAGGGTTGTTGGTTCTAAAATTTTTTTTGTAGCAAGCGAATACACTCTCAGTATATTTTCCCATCTACTGCGTTGAAAAATATTCAAAAAATGCATTATATTCCTCAGAATCCTTTGCCAGCTCTTGTATACTAAAAATGGCTTCGGGAATCAAAATGGGAGGAAGCAATGGTAGTTGGATATATAGACGTGTGATAAATATTCCTTGTTCATTCTTATCCAAACCATATTTCTGACTCATTTTCAGTAACGCTTTCCAGAAATGAAAGTAATAGCCGGTTACTTTTGCATCAGGATAAACTATTTTTACAGCTTGAATGGTAGCCAATTCAAAATCACATTTATATTGTTCTATTTTCATGGAAAACTGGTCCCTCAAAATAGTGAACATTCTCACGTAAGTCACTTGCGTTTTGTTGGGTAGAAGAATATAAAGTACAGGAACAAAATTTACTACATCATCATGGTGCGATATATTTATGTGTATACTGTACACTTGGTAAAATATTGAGGGACATATTTTAAAAGTGCCATCCCCGTAAAAACTCTTATGTTTTTTTATATATTCTTTACCCAAAGCTGTTCCAAAAATTAAAATTTTGTCTTCAATGCCTTCATCATACAAAAAAAAAATCACCCACAAGAGAATGTGGCAGCTTAAGAGATTTTAAATTTCTACAGTTTTTTGTGTTCATTTTGAGATAGTTATGTCTAGCTTTGTACAATACGTCTTTTTTTTGTTGAAACGTTGGTTATATCAATGTCGTCTAAATCACAGTTAGCAGTATCCAAAAAGTCTTCAAAAATTTTTGGTATCGGTTCTAGTTTTTCACAAACCAACTTTTTACACGTATCCATCAAACTATCAATTTTGTTTCGAGTATAATCGGGCAAACACATATGCATGGACTCCTTGACAATTCGGTTATGAGCATCCAACGTGATGGAAGTGCTACATTCAAATTTATTAACACATCGCCAGTTTGAGGAGCCACATTTGTTTTTTTTTTACAAAATTGTATCTATGACCGGCATGTAATACCACGGGTTTTCCCCTTTCACTAGTTATAAATTTCAAATTGCTCTCACCATTGCTCGGGCCAGGGAGATCCATATTTCTCATTTAAATTATAATTAAGCAACAATCACCCGCACAATATGTCACAGGAAAAACATTGACAAAACATTAGTTTGAAGTATAGGATAAGTAACAAAAGAAAATTAAACAAAGCGGCCTGCATTAATGTTTCTTATAGTTTTTGTAAAGCATAGTAGTACTTCATAGTAGTTTGCGGCGAACTTTCAATCTTACCGATTTTCATGCGATTTTTTGATTCAGAGGTAAAAGCGTTACCAATGCGGCACAGAAGTCGTCATTAAAGAACAAGTACTTATATGTGTATAGGCATATTAATAAAGTGATTATGAAATTATCAAAGATATTTTGTGCATAGGTATCCATTTCCTGACGTATAGCTAATATGTCGAATTGACGAATCTGCCTAATCGACGAATCTGTCGAGTAGCGAATCTGCCGAATTACGAATTTGTCCAATCCAGAATCTGTCGTACACCGAACAAACGAAAATTCGCACACCATGTGCAGTTCGATCCAACTTGAGAGATAGGATAGTTTAAATCTCAAATTATAGTCACAATTTTAATTTATTGCTAATTATTTGTCTGTTATTATTTGACAGTCACAATTATCTGTTAACTCCAAATGATTCTAACAGATACAGTCGATACCTTTCGACTGGGTTGAGTAAGTAATCAATAGATGGCGCTGCTATGTTTAGCCACGGCAACGCGTGGCCGGGTCAGCTAGTACGTTTATAGATATAATAATTAATTAGTACAGTGAACTTGTTTTTAATGCTGTTATTAACGGTTAACAAAAATATCAAGTATAATAACGTACTTTAAAAATCACCGTGGAACGAAACGTAATTAATAGCCCGTTGCAGATGCTCTGACGCTCTGTGGTCCAGTTTCAAACAGTTTGACTGTTTGACACTGACAATCTGACAGACAACATTATCCCTTAGTTAACATTTTATTTTATTTTTATTTGTTAGCCTATTCTGTCCCACTCCTGGGCAAAGGCCTCCCTCCACTCCTTCCATAATATATAATAATAATTGACGCAATTCGGAACGCGGGGTATTATTGTTTTAGATTATTATGGTTTCTTCTGTTCTTTTCGTGTTTTGTTTATATTCGTGATTCGAAAGATTTTATGAAAATGGCATCCGTAGATACAATGCATAATCCACAAAGCCGTTATATCAATTGTGCAGCACGGTTTCAACGGAATGTGCGACGACAGTTACTGTCTGAGGCAGCTGCAGACGTGCGCCAACTTGCGTGTATGAGGATTTATCGCGAGGTGAGTGTTTATGTCACCCACCCAATCATTACTGGGAAGAACACATCCCAATCCTGCACGTTGAGCTTTTTATACTATTTATGCTTGTCCATCCACCTTCTCCACCAATATGACTTGCCTACCTACTTTTTTCAGTTAGACCCAGTAGATCCGTCTGTAAAAATGAAAACTGCTTCATAATATTGCAAGAATGTATTCAAACTGGTCATTCAGTGAGAGGATTCGGGCATAGGAATATTTGCATCTCATGTGGTTCTTCAATTTTAAGAGCACACCAAACACATGCTGAGCATGTTGACACTGCAGAAAAGAATATTGTTTTACAGTGGATACCGTTGCACCAGGTAATATTAAAATTATCATTTTAAATTAATATAATATAGTTTATATAATATTTAATTTCAAATACCTATTTATGATATTTGGTTACCATCTGAATTTTACATTTTATTTAACTAACTCCTGTCATGCCTTTCCCCAAGTAGGATCTGCCCCCCTAGCCAAGTTACAACCGATTCGCTTGCGCCGAACGCTTCGAGTTGACCTTGCCGCCAATTCTTTTGTTCTGACCACGTGACTGAGCGTTAAGACGACGTCATTCCCGTACATTTGAAGCTTTCTACAAGCGTTAACTGTTGCAGACTTTAATTATATACTTGTCTAGATAGAGCAATGCAAACAAACGAATGCACTAAAACTGTCTCCAATTGCGAGATATGTGTGAGTACCGCTTGCGTACTTATTGTCGTCAAACTGTCAAGGTGTGCGTGTTTAGGGATACCTGCTCCAAATGATTAACTTTCCTTTTAAACGTTATTTATTATGAAGAAAGTTTAACAAAATAGGTTGAATGAAATAATATTTTAAAATTAAAGAAAAAAAAACATTTATTTAACACAGACTTTAAGACACACAATTCTCTGCTTACATGTACTTATATGTATGTACATAAAACAAACAAATAAAAAGTATAAAGTCCGATGTAAGAAAAGACAAGACAAAAAATAGAGTGAAAAAAATAACAGTCTTTTATTTTTTTATTGATAGGTTCGCGTTTGATCACCATCTCACCTGATGGTATAGATGACGAAATAGGCGTGTTTAAGATCAAAGAATTTTAGTTCTTTACCCGTCTTAAACCCTTTTTTGTAAAATATAAATCATCATCAGAAAAATGTTCAGAACACACGACTGAAGTCCTGTGGGATTTCCACTGGTCTTAATTTCGAGTCCGCAGTATAATGTCTCTCCAGCAATTTGCTAGTATGGGATCCGTAGGAAATCTGAAACCCAAAATATTAGAAAGAACTAACAAAAATACTATTTAGTGCATGACGTCATGGGTTTTATTTATTTTATAGGTATAGATAAGTTAAGAAAGATGACGTAATAATATTTGTATTATGTCTCCCATAGTTTCGCCAAATCTCCCTAGTAAAAAACTGACAACACTGGCTAATCAGAATAACTTACAAAAAAACGATTAAAAAATCGTGTTTCTTAAAATAATAGTGGGTAAATAACAAAACTTACCGATGAAAAGTGATCTTGGTATTATTATACGGTTTTCCCACATAATTGCGGTACAGTCTGATAGCACAAACCGGCATAATTAATTACTTTTCGTGAGCACGTTATCCTTTGGTGTTTCAAATGACACGGACGTAAGGGAGAAGCGAGTCTACCAATTTTAGTAGACTTTATTTAAGCCCTTCAATAGGTGTCGTGTGGTATCTAGACAAGTATATAATCAAAGGTTACAGATTAGCAACTTGGCTAGGGGTACTGGTCTGTCACTAAAATAACACAAACACTACATTAGGCTGCTTTTTCGTCTATTTACAGTGCAATAAAGATTTCTATAAACAAAATACCTATATTAAGATTGACTTTATTTGCAATACTAATGATCTATTTTCTCAGGTGGAACGTTAGAACAAATCTGTATGGCTATCTCAGCTTGCTGGCTGAGAGCTTCCCGAGCTGTGCCTAGAAATAGGCAACAGGATGAAATCAGGAATATGGAAATATAGCCATTGGAAGTTGAACACAGCAGTAACATCCCACAACCACCTCCTATGCCTATGGCTGTTATACCTGCTATACACAGAAGAGTACCAACAATTACTATGTCTAATTACAAGCGTGTTTCGCGTATACTTCTACTTCGCGCCACTGTATATTTAGTCTGTCAATGATTTTAGTTTAAGTAATTATCTCCTACGAGTCAGGATACAATTAAGGCACACAAGTAGGAAAACTTATTATATGTATTTATATACTAGTTGACACCACCCCATTAATTACTAACACTAGAGCTGCTCTTGCTGGATACTGTTGTAATTGTTTAGTGGGCAGACGCACTGTTGGCTGCTGTGCACATGTGATGTGTATAGTGTGGTTTTTATCTTGGGCGCTGCATCAAGGTGAGGTTGAGCCACCTACCTCTTTTTTAGATGAAATACTGCTTTTAAGAGATGACTTTGAAAATGATGATGATGAACAGTAATAAAACTTCTCGTGACATACCTATAATGAGTTTTTTATTTCTCCTTACGCATCACCTTAGGGCCGACGCTCACTGCCGGCATGGCACGGCATGGTACAAAGGATTTTATTACAAATCAGCTATTTTGAATCTTATTTCAAGGACTATAGAATTCATGTTACTTTATTTCCATACCACGATGCCAAGACGCGCCGTGGCATTCTGTGGCGCGCCATTGCATTTCGCGAGACGTAATGTGTCACTTTGTGTCAAGGAATTATGATTGCTAATTTAGTTGAAATATGGTTGAAACTTGCGCAGCGGTCATTTCGGTTAATGAGGTCCGGTAGATGCGCGGGGGTAAGGGAAGGAAAAAACGCACTTGTGCGCGCATTTTTTTGGCTCTCACACTTACCGAGCACGGCAAGAGATTAGCAAAACTGATTGAGTGGATTGGCCTTCAGTACGATGCCACGGCATTCCGCGAGATGCCAAGGCACGCCGTAGTGCGACTTGCCGTGCCATGCCAGCAGTGAGCGCCGACCCTTATTATTTGAGATTTACAGTCAATGGCTGGCAAAAGCCGCGCTATTTCGAAATATATCTTTCAAAACATATATTTTGATATACATCTAATCCATTTTCATGAATAAGTCTATCAATTCGTTTAAATCACATCAAAATCTGTCACGTATTACAGACGTGATTTTGTTTTATCTTAATATATATAAATCTCGTGTCACAATGTTTGTCCTCAATGGACTCCTAAACCACTTAACCGATTATAATAAAATTCGCACACCATGTGCAGTTCGATCCAACTTGAGAGATAGGATAGTTTAAATCTCAAATTATAGTCACAATTTTAATTTATTGCTAATTATTTGTCTTTTATTATTTGACAGTCACAATTATCTGTTAACTCCAAATGATTCTAACAGATGTCGATACCTTTCGACTGGGTTGAGTAAGTAATCAATAGATGGCGCTGCTATGTTTAGCCACAGCAACGCGTGGCCGGGTCAGCTATCTTCTTAATATAATTATATAAATCTCGTGTCACAATGTTTGTCCTCAATGGACTCCTAAACCACTTAACCGATTATAATAAAATTCGCACACCATGTGCAGTTCGATCCAACTTGAGAGATAGGATAGTTTAAATCTCAAATTATAGTCACAATTTTAATTTATTGCTAATTATTTGTCTTTTATTATTTGACATTCACAATTATCTGTTAACTCCAAATGATTCTAACAGATGTTGATACCTTTCGACTGGGTTGAGTAAGTAATCAATAGATGGCGCTGCTATGTTTAGCCACAGCAACGCGTGGCCGGGTCAGCTAGTATTATATATTATTGAACAGTGCACTATTCTGACTTAAAATACCAAGGACATCTATCCACTCATTAGACAATCGCTCTTGTGAGATTTTAGGTTACTATGAGAGTCATGTTTTGACTGTCGTATTTCACAGTATTCCGGTTAGTTATAGTTTTGCTAATATTACCACTGTAATCTAGAGATTATAAGGAATAAACTAACATTGATTTACGCCACAATTTGTAGTGGGCCCAAACTCCAAACAAAAAAAAACTGTCTCCTTTATTTATAATTACGTGGTTTTTAGGGTTCCGTAGTCAACTACATAGTTCTCGTGAGGTTCTGTGGTGGGCCCTTAAGGAGAAAGGTGTGCCTGGGAAGTATGTGCAGTTGATCCGAGCGATGTACAGCCGATACAGTACCTACCCAAGTCCGGTCTTCAGTGGGCACTACTGGAAGCTTCAACGTGGCTGTCGGCTTACACCAAGGGTCGGCCCTCAGCCCTTACCTCTTCCTAATGATAATGGACGCTCTGACGTCGGACATTCAAGAAGAGGCTCCCTGGTGTATGTTGTTTGCCGATGACATTGTGCTGGTATCCGAGAGTGGCCTAGAGGTCCAGAACAGATTGGAGGTGTGGTGGCACAGATTGGAGAGTGTTGGCCTGAAAGTAAGTAGAACCAAAACGGAGTACTTGTTCTGCGATTTCGGCGGTCTCTCCAACCCTGTGCCTTTAGCTCTCGCCGGAACGCCCATACCAATCTGTTCCGACTTTCGGTACCTCGAGTCACTCGTCCAAGGGGATAGTGAGGTAGACCGAGACGTAACACGTCGGATCAACGCAGGATGGATGAAATGGCGACAGGTCACGGGAACAACTTGTGACCCACGCATGCCCCTCAAGTTGAAGGGTGAAATCTACAAGTCCGTGATAAAGCCTGTCATACTGTATGGATCAGAATGTTGGGCTGTGAAAAAGACGGATGAAAAAAGATTGCTTGTAGCGGAGATGAGAATGTTAAGATGGATGTGTGGTGTGACGAGAATGGATAAAGTGAGAAATGAGTATATTAGAGGAAGTTTGAAAGTGGCGCCAGTGACTGAAAGGTTGAAAGGTAATCGTTTGTCTTGGTATGGTCATGTAAAGAGGAGAGATGAAAAGCATGTTGCTAAGAGAGTTATGAATTTACATGTGGATGGATGGAGAGGTAGAGGGAGACCAAAGAAATGATGAATGGATTGTGTGAGAAGTGATATGAAAGAAAAGGGAGTTTAGTGATAGCGTGACGAGTGACAGGACAAAATGGAAGAAACAAACGTGTTGCGCCGACCCCAAATAAAATGGGACATGGGCTGGAAGAAGAAGTCAACTACTTAGTTTCACCAAATCTGTCTGTCTGTCCGTCCGTCCGAGGATAATCTCAGTGACTGTTAACTAGAAAACTGAAATTTGAAAAGTAAAAAATGACCCCCCCCCCCTCTAACTTTTGAACCATAAGTTTAGAAAATATAAAAAAAATCTCAAAAATTATTTTGAACTTGACGGGTTGAACAGTTTTTGAAAAGTTGTACATAATAATTTCTTAACTAAGTATGTACCTACATAATTCAATTATGTACACCGTTAAATTTTAATCGTTTTAACCCCGTGGAGGGTCGATCCGGTACAGTCGGCCTCGCGTACAAACAACCTACAGGTCATTGAACTCGCTAAACTAACGTTATCTTAAAGAAATGAATTTCGTACACGAGTTTTGAAAAAAATGTACATTATTTTTTAATTTTATCTTTACAAATCGATAGTGTTTCATGTGCCGGATCGACTCTCCATGGGATTAAAACGATTAAAATTTAACGGTGTATATACAAGGTGTAAGGGACAGCCCTCCACAAACTTTAAGGGCTTGCTCAGTAGACGATACTAAACCACATTCCATAATTTTTTTTTTCAGGAAATGTAAAAAAAATTCGGCCTCTCCATACAAACTGTCCAATGAAGTTTATAATTTTGTATGCTGAGGCGGATAGGCTCATAAGCAGTTGCCTACATTGCCTTATGGATAAAACGGCCATGGTTCCAGCCAATATTTCAATGAATATTACTCACGTGCTTTGCATGCAGCGAGACAATTTCTTCCCTCATTGTCTTTTTAGGGTTCCGTAGTCAACTAGGAACCCTTATAGTTTCGCCATGTCTGTCTGTCCGTCTGTCTGTCTGTCCGTCTGTCTGTCTGTCTGTCTGTCCGTCCTCGCTTAATCTCTGTGACCGTTAGCACTAGAAAGCTGAAATTTGGTACCAATATGTATATCAATCACGCCGACAAAGTGGTAAAATAAAAATTGGAATGTTTTAAAAAATGTTTTATAAAATGTTTTATTAGGGCAGCCCCCCCCCCCCCCCCCCCCTATATGTAAAGTGGGAAGTGTTTTTTTTTTTTTAATTTCAACCCTAACGTGTGATATATCGTTGGATAGGTATTTAAAAATGAATAGGGGTTTACTAAAATCATTTTTTGATAATGTCAATAATTTCGGAAATAATCGCTCCAAAAGTAAAAAACAATGTGTGTGTCCCCCTCTAACTTTTGAACCATAAGTTTAGAAAATATGAAAAAAATCTGAGAAGTAGAACTTTATAAGGACTTTCTAGGAAAATTATTTTGAACTTGATGGAAAGAACAGTTTTTGTACAAAAAAAGACTACAAAATAATTTCTGGACTATGTTTGTAGTATAATCGTAGCAAGCATTTTTTTAAACTCATAAGTGGGTACACTTTATTGTGACGGACGGGAAACTACGGAACCCTACACTGAGCGTGGCCCGACACGCTCTTGGCCGGTTTTTGCTACTAAAAGTGAAGCAACTGAGACGCTCAGGTGCGGGGAGCAGGGGGAAGGATGTGAAACCAAGAATTGAGAAACGTGCGGAGCCTGTGAGACTCCACATCCATACTTGTTAAAATAACCAATTTGTGCCATAGTTAAATCTCCATTCCATGTCGTGGTCGGGTCAGGAATCACAACACTCATTAGCCGGGCTCATAATGGGTTAAATTAGTTTATGTCGAAAATACACCTTAGAAAAACCACTTTATTAATATTCAGTCATTATTAACCTACCTAACATACAGACTATTGTCTTTCACATATCACACCTCCGCTCAAATAGTGTCACAACTCAAAAATCAAATTATTGAGAAAAAGACTTAAGTTCTAATAATTCAGGGATGTGATGCTACATATAAATACAAAAAATGGGTCACTAGTGGGCAAATAATTGAATTACAAACATGACAATATCTGACTTTAAAGTATGATGAATTCTGAAATTAATAGCATCATAATAATCATCAGCAAACAAATTTTTTTTTCGAGTTGTGCCGCTATTTGAGTGGAGGTGCAATATCTAGTAAAGAAGTTAACAAAATGAAATGAAATACAAACTTTTAGCCATTGACTCAGCACACACTTTTATGAAAGTTACCAAGTCAAACAAACAGTAACTTCTGATTTTCTTTTAAAAGGACATGAAAAGCTTACTCTGAAACCCTGTAGTGAGAAGGAGCCCAAACATTGTTATAAGTAAAAAAGATCATTTCTACACTATACAAACAGACTCATTTCTCACAAAATGCAATTTTTAATTAGGGTATTTTTCATGGTATTTAACTTATTTATTCTTATACTCGTTCTTTATTACAAAATCATTCCCTTCAATTTCGATTTTGTCATACATCCATTTTCTATTTACTCTGAAACAAAATTTTTAAGTTAGAGGACTATTCATAACAAGCTCATCGCTCTCCCACATAGCCCTTATGTGGGAGAGCGATGAGCTTGAAATAGTGCTTAAAGAAGATAATACTTTTACACTAGGGTGGTTCCATGTTTTTAAAATTTTCGAATTTTGACTTTGCTCGAATTCTTGATACCTAGCACTAATACACAGTGTTCATATACCAAAAAGGAACATAATCAGTTAATATTTAGAGGTTGAGCAATGCCAAAGGACACAATAACATTTGATAAGTAACGCAACTGTTTTAGTAGAATAAATTTTCTTGTGTTTAAATATCAATACAAGAAAATGTATTTATTGGTCAAACAGACAGACATCAGACTATATTTTTAGCATTCCAAATAAATGAAAACTAATATCAATAACTTGGATCGTCCCCTGAAGCTGAAAAAAAAACTATATTTACAAAATTACCTGCATTCATGTCCACATTTGCTGGAATTACACTTTATGCACGGAAAGTGACATCCAGGACAGGTTTCATCTAAGCAATCACACAAATCTTTACCAGTTGCTGCTATTTGGCCACGTTCATTGTATATATTTTTGCTTTTGCGGCTGAAACAGGTTACAAAGCTTTGATTTACCTGAATAAAATCTAAAAGAATATGTTCTTATTTCCTGTGAAGTAAAAAAAAACTTACTTCATAAAATAACTTTTACGATTAAGCTTGCGCCTTTCCCGAGCTGACGTTTCTGGATCAAAGTTATCTAAGAAATTCATTTTGCTTTTACCTATGTTTACTTCTACTACTATAACCCTTTGGAGAATACAGGCGCGTAATGGTATATTTATTCAAACAAAATATTCGGAAATCGTGGAGTAGGAATGTCTGGATATTAGATCGATAAATGACACACTGATGATAATGATACAAGAATACCTATCGATGTTATGTCGTGTTATGAAATTTATTTTTAAGGTGTATCCTTTTGTTCAATTCTTTAATAAATTTGTGGAGGAAACACCGCAATTTTACCAATACTTAACAAGTGCGAACTATTAATAATAAACCGTCAAACGCTGGAGAATATTTAGCGAGTATTATCGTTTTGTTTACAGATAAAATAGTGACATAAATAGCGATAAACAGCTAAATAGAAAAACAATAACTATTCTACTTTTTCAGTGAAAAAATACCACGGTACTGTCTGTCTGTCATTTCTGTCAATCTGTCATTTTACTTTGTTTTTGCCTTTTTTTCTTTTTGGCTTGGATACTAAATCATTTAGAAAAAAAGTACGTTTTTTAAATAAAAGTCTGGGGGCTAACTATGACCTCTTAAAAAATCTGTCTAAAAAGTCAACCGACTTTGGAATTGGGAATTTTGTATAATAATTAATCATTTAAAAAATGCTTATAATCGGTACTTTTTTTAGAGCTCTTCTTTTATTATACAATGATCTCTATCTTTTAATTAAACTTGATTACTGAACCCGCGTTGTTTCCATCAGATTTCATTATATCCTAATAATTAAAAAAATAAAACCATTGACTTATATTGTAGTGATAGACAAGCCCTTTCATGGAAAATATTTGTCAAAATATTGATATAATAAAAACGAAAATCTGCTGCAGCGCTACAGTACAGACCCACCAACTTATCTGTGAACTGAGTGAGTGGTAGCGACACCGTCGCTTTAGTGTTGCAAATTAATAAAAGTTACCCATGATTGGGTATGTCAGATAAGAAACTAAAGTCCATTTCACCTTAGATTAAATACCTATAGATATCGCCACCACGTGGCCACCCATGAGACAGCACTATAACACTAAAATGAGGTTATTACGTAAAGTTTTCCATAAATATGACCACAGAAATACACTTAAAACTTAACTACAGGAGTCTATTTCTCATACATACACTAAAACTATTACTTTAATTGCCGAAATTATTCTAAAGACATAAAAAATTACTCGAGTTGACCTCAAAGTGACAGTGATGGGCCTTTGTTTGGCTCACTTTTCAAAGTGAGCCAATCAAAAAAGCGGCACGCCGAATGAGACAGAGAATGTTATGTTTTGTCTCAATTTTCTTACTTGTTTCGTATATATGCTTCTCACTTTCGCACTGCCATAGAGTCGCATGGCTATATCTAGAGGTAAATAATCTAAGCATTTCACGAAAGAAGTCCCGCGGACAATTGTGGAACTAAATTTGACAGATGGGGAGATCGGCCATGTTGTCGTTTGTCCAATAAGCAATGTTCGCAAAAGAGTCGCCGCCATGACAGGTAAATTTTGGGGCTGCCATATACAGATTTTTTCCCGATTGATTTACAGATTGGAATTAAGTTTTTTGTTTTTTTAATGCACGATTTTTATTAAGGAAAATTTGAAAAGGAATTAACACAACACAACAAAAATTTGTAAAGTTATATTCAACAATAATGTAATTAAATACGAAAATAATCTTTGTTTGAATTTTAATTTTTTATTTTATTGTTCATTTTATTGCAGGTGTTTCAGAGAAAACTGTAACGAGAGTAACAAAAGAAGGCGCAACAGCGGCGAGTACTTCTAAAGTTATCGTCACCCCAGGGAGGAGTCGCCCGCATCCAAAAAAGTTCGACTTGGATGGATTTGATTTGTGCGCTATACGGCAAAAAATTCACAGTTTTTATGTTGTGAAGAAGGAATTACCTACATTGATTAAATTACGTGCAGCTTTGAGAGAAGACATAAATTATCAAGGAAGCATCACAACATTGCACCGTATATTGTATAGCATCGGTTTCAAGTATAAACGATGCCAATCGAAACGTAAATTACTAATGGAACGTTATGATATTACTGCATGGCGTTCAAGATATTTGGAGAGATTTATATTTAGACGAGACCTATATACACAACACTTATCATGCCAAAAGTTGCTGGCAAAGTGAGGAGGAGCCTAGGATGTTCGAGTCAGAGTCATCAGGGAGTCATTGGATAATTGCTCATGCGGGAACTGAAAATGGTTTTGTTAATGGTGCATTGTTAATGTTCAAATCACAATCCAAATCCTCAGATTACCACAATGACATGAACTCAAATAATTTTTTGAAATGAATGAGTGAAAAAGTCATTCCTAACTTACCTGAAAGGTGTGTATGGACGGGTGGTAATCGACAACGCTCCGTATCACTGCAATCAAATAGATAAAGCACCTACAATGTCAAGTATTAAACGTGACATGCAGGAATGGCTGCGAGAAAAGGGAGTATATTTTGAAGATACTTGGACAAAAGCTGTATTATTTGAATTAATTAAACAAAACAAAGGTCCACCTACATATGCCGTGGAGGCATTATTAAAATCTCACAGTCATGAATTGCTAAGATTGCCGCCTTACCTGCGATCTCAATCCGATCGAAAAAATGTGGAGCTTTGTAAAGAGACGGGTAGCGGATAAAAACGTGGGCCAAGATCCAAAAGAAATGGTACGCCTAACAGAAGAGGCTTTTGAGACTGTTACAGTGGAAGATTGGGCAGTTCAATGTAAACATGTAGGTACAGCGTTTGGAGGAAGAATATTTAAAAAATTATAGTCATATGGATGAAGCAATGGATCGATTTATTATATCCACGGCTAGTGATAATGAAACAGAATCTGATTCTGTTTCTATTCACTCTTCTGACAGTGATCATAGTATGACCGATCGAAATTATTCAATAAAAATTTGAATAAAAGTTTTAAATGTTATTATATTTTTCTAATTTAAAGTTGGTCGAACATCTCCATTTTATATTTTAGAAATTATAGGAAGATTTATTTTTCACTAATCTGACCTTAGCAGTATGGATATCAAATGGTACCTATTATATTAAAATAACATTTTATTAAAAAAAAATGTTTTTCTTATCTAACTATTCGAGTACAGTCTGTCAAGAAAGTCATGAAAAGAAGGGAGGGCGCCACCTTCATTAAACATGGTATCCCAATAAATTTCGACTAAAAGATATTGATACTTTTATTTATAAAATAATAAATACCGATTTGCGGTCCCTTTACTGCCGTGTAGGTACATTATTTTACCGATCTAACTGACACTCGTCTATCTATTTATTACATGCTTGCAAACGAGTTTTGATTTTCATTGGTAGTGGCTCCCTATAAATAAAAGTACTAACTCTGTCGTAGTGGCGAACAACATTTTTATTAAAACTAATTTTCATTCAAATGACGTTTAATTTTAACTGATACATAATAGCTATAGTAGTTCTCATTTATTTATTAAAACTTCATCCAACACAAAAGTACAAAGGCGGAGTTAATGCCTTAGGCATTCTCTACCAGTCTGAATTTTGTTTTATAAACATTGCGACGAAACTATACTTCTCTATTTGCTTATTAGGATAATTATATGTTTATCCTACGTACCTACACGTAAGAGTTTATCAAAACAGACATTCTTCTGAATATCTGGTTTTATATTCTTAAGAATGTCTGGTTTGATCAACCCTTGTTTTCGTCCTTTCAGCTGTGTAAACTGTGTAGCTGTGTAACAAAGTGCAAATCACGATGTTTTGCCTCTCTGCATTGCCGTCAGCATGGCGCTGAGTATCGATAGGTATGAGCTCATTGCAAAAATAAAAAGTTTATGAAATAAATCTTTATTGATCCGAATCCAAATAATCAGATTCGAGGTATTCGACTCCAGAAATGTTGCCTGAAACTTCTTCAAAATGAAACCAGCCAACATCTGACTCGTAGTTTGTTTCGTAGGTCGGCCTTTCCTGTGTTTTTCAAGCGTTGAAAATTTATCTCCATTCTTCATGCCTTAGTCCACAATGCGCCGAACTGTACTTTCGGAAACACCTGAAGTCAATAAAGATAATTATGTTAAATATACAAATGCATTTATCATACCTAAATAAAAAACACCAAAATATCAAAACCGTTAAGTGGTAGTATAATAAATCGTAGGTAAATTTCATAACCTTAGCAAGACATAAACAATGTTAAAGATAGATAAATTGTACTTGAAAACAGAAGATTGTTAAAACATTATATTTCCGTTAGTGTGCTAAACTTTAGAATATATTTACGTACCGGTTAACTTTGCTGTTCGACCATAAACATCGTCTTTGTTCGTCCCAGCACTCCCACCTTTAATTTCGGCCATACACCCTTGAAAAACTTTAAATATAATTTGTCTCGCACCGCTCTTAAAAACATTTCGATTCATTTTTTGTATCTTAACGCTTACACGATTAAAAAAACTCGAAATAGCACCGAAATATTATAAAAAATCAACCACACAGATACGACGTGACAGTTCAAGTACTCAGCTTAACAATTATTCAGTGTTGCCAGTATTAGCAAAAACAGTAGTTCCCAAAACATTCTTTTCATGACTTTCTTGACAGACTGTAGGTACCTAGTTAATAAAATGAAAGTAAATGAACTATAAATTATTTCCCCTGATTTCCCCATATTTAACCGTGACAACATTATGTCGCGCGAATACAGCGCTGCGTCTACGGGACTTCTTTCGTGAAATGGACTCTATATAATCTAAGTGACATGTTATCCATATAGATTTTTATACAGCAGAAGTGACACAGTTTTTTGCCTATAATACTTCATTACAATTAAATTCTATTTCAAAATTTTAACAATAGACCACGTTAGTGTAAATTCAGAAAACTACGTCTACTACTATAATAAATAAGTAAACTCAAAATCGTGTAAAATAAAGAAACTATTTATTGTAATCATCATTCTAAAGGACAGCTATCTTTAGTGAATGATGGTCAGGACTGCGCTGCTAATATTTAGTAACAAAACAAACAACAACTCTATATAAAGCATAATCAGCTTTTTAATGTTCCCGCTGCTGGGGCTCAAGCCTTCTCTCTACCAATCTCATTTTCAACTTAATTTTTCGGGACGAATCTTTATTTGGAGTTAGAAATTTGCACTTGGTTTAATGATGTAGGGGAAGCTATAAATGTTTGAAGGCACATTTTGCAGGAATAGCATTACTGCCAGCTATTCCTTATAGCCGACTCATTAGAAAACGTTTTCCAGCTTTATTATCATCAGTTTGAAAGTGAGTGCAGAGCAGATAAACGGATATTTTGTAGGAAGCCACGTGTTTTCACGTCTATCCTCTTGAAGATATTTCATCAATTTTTCTCTTTTCGGCTGACCAGAGTGAGCAAACTTGAAATATAATTATAGTTTATGAGGGACGAAATTTCAATAGTTTTCTAACAGTAATGAACACTAACAGCCAGTTTCTTCATCTAAAGTAACAGCCAAAGTAACGTCATAAAGTAAAAGTAACGGTCAAATTCGTTTCTTCACAATTTTAACTGTTGGTTTAACTGTTACTTTTGCCTTTAACTTTTACTAGTCATTAGGGGGCTGCTAAAGCTAAAGTCACTGTCATTTTGATAAAGTTGTAGATTATTTAGGTTTCACTAAAATGTTATCACTTCGTCTAGTTGGTTGAGGCCATGGTCCGGAGCGAGGAGGAGTGGCAGGCGGTCGCCGACTTCTGCGAAGCAGTAATGCTCGCAAAGGAGGAGGCCGAACGCACCAGGCAACGGCGTTATCGCCGCCGCTGTCGCCGGGATTCCGATCCCGATTTCCGGCCAACGTAGACGCGGGCTTGCGGACAGTGAGCAATGGGTAGCTCGCTGTCCGGCCGTCCGGTAACTGTCCGGACCAAGCCCAAGTCGTCGACGGCGCGCACTGTTCCCGCGCACCTCAAGGATTTGTCAGCAACAGCAGGGACCCAGCCGGGTCGAAGCCTACTAGGGCCAGGGTTATCCGAAAGGGCGCTCACTATCTCCCGCTCCGCCCAAGGGCGGGGGATGTCAATGCATGATTTTTTCCACCATAAAAAAAAAAAACTTCGTCCAGTGAAAGTTCAAGTTCATGAGACGATGAACTTATCGTTAGTTATACGCGTAGACGTAAAAAGTTTAATGCTCGCAAAGATCATTTCGTATGGGACGACGCTGATTTTCTGTTCCGATACAGTATTTCAAAGGAAACAGTTACATACTTCAGCCTGTTGTTACAAGATAAACTGACGCCAACCACAAAAAAGTAAGTTTATTTTCAGTTTGTATTTAATACGACTACGTTAAATTAACTAATGTACAGTACGACCGTTCTATCTTGGCGAGTGTGAAGTTAGGTTCTGCGACCTTTAGCGCTTGTGTACCTAAACGTATTATAACGGTTAAAAAAAATGCCAATAACCGTTGTTAATAGCAATAACAACAACTAAAAGCATTTATTTTTTAAAATCATTTACTTACAGTCTGTCAAGGAAGTCATGAAAAGAAGGGAGGGCGCCACTAGAGTCCGTCTAATGAAAGTAGGGCTTTCAATACCGGTATTACGGGATCCCGTAATACCGTGATCACGGATATATTTTGGTCTTTTTTCAATCACGGTATTGACGAGCCAATACCGTGATTACGGTATTATAATCTTTAATATATATTATTGTGTTTTGTTGTAATAAGTAGCAAGAAGTTGTATTATATAATATAAATTACGATGTAATATTATTCTCACACTTATATTAAGTGCCAACTCTTCGCGATACGTCGAACCATAGACTAAAATGGTCTAAAAACGCGTAGTGTAATAGGCCCTATACGATGTTATTGTTTTGTTAGTCAGTATCGCAAAGGCGCCCGGGTAACATGTGCATGTGAACTTGGTCATTGTGTATTTTTGATAAGTTTGTAATCTTGATGAGCAACATGGTACATAATATTAATACTTGTTTTTTATGGGGTTTGTCTCAATTCTCAACGAATCACGCGATCGTATTTTTTTTTTGTAAAAACTAATGACGAATTAACAACAAATTGAAGTATCTAGAATTGTGTCATTTTCCACTTTGTTTAATATCATTTTTACTTTAACGAATCACGTTATCCGTTAGATCTACAATTAAAAAGTACAAATTGAATATTTAAGCGCTTTGGATGTGGCTTTCTTTTTTAACTTCAAATATTAGTAATTTTGCCTAATTAGTACTTATTAACTACTTTCGTGTTCGAAGAAACAATTCAAAATTATACATTTAATTCGTAGTTTGGTACAACAAGTACATGTGAAATTGTACTTGTTGTACCAAACTGTGAATTCATATAATAATAAGCAAGACACGAGTCTTGACGTTTGCTGACCTCTAAGGACAGTATAGGTACGCATCGAATGTCAGGCAGTAAACTATAGGTACGGCAGCGCCATGCTTACTTGAACCTGAGAACTGCGTTTTAACCTTATTAGAAATGTAAAAAGTTACAGCGTCAAATAAACCTAAACCTTACGTAGACCTGTGGTTTTAATAAACCTTATTTGCTAATCGCCGGTAAACAATCAGTACGGCAGCGCCATGCTTACTAAAACCTTATTAGAATGGTTAAGAGAGAATAAACACTGATTCGAAAACAAAAATACGTATTTAAATGGTTTTATTAATTTCCTAATTAAAGTTCCTATGAGACGGGGTTACAGTCACTAGCACTAGTGACTCCATTAATAAAAAATAAAAAAAATGAGTTCAATACCGTGATCCCGTGATCACGGTATTGAATATTCTAATACCGGTATTAATACCGGTATTGAAAAAGTCCGGTATTTGAAAGCCCTAAATGAAAGCGTGACCTGAGAAAAGGAGGTTACAACCAAAAATTTTGAACGTCGTATTATTGAAATAGTAGGAGAAAAAAGTTTTGATACTAGAGTATTTTTTGTATTTAAGACAATTTTAGAATAGTTGTACAATAACTAAAATGCTAGCCAAAAACATGTGTGTAGACTTAATTATTTGGTGGGTGTATGGTAAATGTCAATAACACACAAACTGTTAGATAGTATTCCAAATTATTTTATTTTATCTGATCTCTCAAAAGTTGCTATATAATATTTAAATAATTTTCTCTATTTTCCATTTGGCGTTCTGGCAAGAATACCAAGTGCACAACACCGTGTTAGTCAAATAAAATAGTCAACATGATTTCAACTTCATCACGTCTCGCCAACACTATTAATGTGTTTCAAGATTGTTGGGTTGGAATCGATTCGTTTTAGCATAGAGAAAATTCAGATCTTTTGGGATTAGTCAAGTGGGAACATGTTTTATACTCCAGTGATTGTTTCAAATGATACGGATCGACTCGTGAGACACAAAAAGTTCAGCAGCTGCTGCAGCAGCATCTCTCTCAAACTTGAACTAGGATTTTCGCGATTTTAACTTCAGTTGCAGACTTTCATGCACTACCAGACGGAGTGAGGCAAATCTTTCATTACATCTCAACTGCTTTTGAACGCATTCTACCATTCACTAGCATGTGTTTTTGATTAAGTCGATTTATCAAAAGCCTTCGTTGTTCGATGTTTTTGTCCATTAAGAAATTCGCAATATGTCAGATTATCTAAAAATATAAGAAAAAAAAAATCATTACATTCTTAATATAACTATCTAATAATATTAGTCGACAAGGATCAAAATTATAACGTCATACTAACTTAAAAATCAAAAACCGTATGTAAACAATGTTGGTTTTCATTGAAAACACCTTGTTTCTCTTCTTGTTTTTGTTTGAACTTATTAACCATAGTGTGTAGCAGTTTTTGCACGTTACTGTTTATTGGTTTTCCCACAATTAGCAATTATTCTTGAAAAATAAATATCAGTTTCCAAAAACTGACAATTGCAACCATAGACTTTGACGTGATTTTTTTTGGCAAACAATGTTGCCAATTTAATTTAAAAAAAAAACTCCAGGTTACGCTTTCAGTAGACGCACTCTATCATTAAACATGGTATCCCAATAAATTTCGACTAAAAGATATTGATACTTTTATTTATAAAATAATAATTACCGATTTACGGTCCCTTTATTGCCGTGTAGGTACATTATTTTACCGATCTATCTGACACTCGTCTGTCTATTTAATACATGCTTGCAAACGAGTTCTGACTTTCATTGGTAGTGGCTCCCTATAAATAAAAGTACTAACTCTGTCGTAGTGGCGAACAACATTTTTATTAGAACTAATTTTCATTCAAGTGACGTTTACGTTTAATTTTAACTGATACATAATAGATAGTAGTTCTCATTTATTTATTAAAACTTCATCCAACACAAAAGTACAAAGGCGGAGTTAATGCCTTAGGCATTCTCAACCAGTCTGAATTTTGTTTTATAAACATTGCGACGAAACCAGACTTCTCTATTTGCTTATTAGGATAATTATATGTTTATCCTACGTACCTACACGTAAGAGTTTATCAAAACAGACATTCTTCTGAATACTGGTTTTATATTCATAAGAATGTCTGGTTTGATCAACCCTTGTTTTCGTCCTTTCAGCTGTGTAACAAAGTGCAAATCACGATGTTTTGCCTCTCTGCACTGCCGTCAGCATGGCGCTGAGTATCGATAGTTATGAGCTCATTGCAAAAATAAAAAGTTTATGAAATAAATCTTTATTAATCCGAATCCAAATAATCAGAGTCGAGGTATTAGACTCCAGAAATGTTGCTGAAACTTCTTCGAAAACCGGCCAACATCTGACTCGTAGTTTGTTTCGTAGGTCGGCCTTTCCTGTGTTTTCCAAGCGTTGAAAATTTATCTCCATTCTTCATGCCTTAGTCCACAATGCGCTGGACTGTACTTTTGGAAACACCTGAAGTCAATAAAGATAATTATGTTAAATATAAAAATACATTTATCATACCTAAATAAAAAACACCAAAATATCAAAACCGTTAAGTAGTAGTATAATAAATCGTAGGTAAATTTCATAACCTTAGCAAGACATAAACAATGTTAAAGATAGATAAATTGTACTTAAAAACAGAAGATTGTTAAAACATTATATTTCCGTTAGTGTGTCAAACTTTAGAATATATTTACGTACCGGTTAACTTTGCTGTTCGACCATAAACATCGTCTTTGTTCGTCCCAGCACTCCCACCTTGAATTTCGGCCATACACCCTTGAAAAACTTATAATTGGTCTCGCACCGCTCTTATAAACATTTCGATTCATTTTTTGTATCTTAACGCTTACACGATTAAAAAACTCGAAATAGCACCGAAATATTATAAAAAATCAACCACACAGATACGACGTGACAGTTCAGGTACTCAGCTTAACAATTATTCAGTGTTGCTAGTATTAGCAAAAACAGTAGTTCCCAAAACATTCTTTTCATGACTTTCTTGACAGACTGTATGTTATTATTTATCAATTCAATTCTAAAAACATTCGTTCGTTGGCGTTCGTATAGACAGAATCAAATGACATTCGCCTTTTTGACACTACTTGACAGAGGATATTGCGATGTTGTCATGCGTAAAAAAAGCTCCCCACGTTTTTTGGGGTAATTATGCCGTTTTTGTTATGGTAACTCTATTGACTTTTAGTTTAGCTGTTACTTGGATGAAGAAACACATTTGCTATAATATCAGTAATAGTCAAGTAAAAATTAATACTTTTACTAGTTTTAGTTGTTGATGAAGAAACTGGCTGTTAGTGATGTATCACATAAATTACAAATTTGACTACAAATTCAACTGAACCTAATTTATATTTGAATACTAATCTATTTATATATTATTAGAGAAGAAAATTTAATTCAGGAGTAGCAACACGGCCATAGATTTCCACGAAGGTTCTTTATACAGAAGGCGGCTGGCGAGTCTTGTCTATCTTTTTTTGGCGGGAATCACGGTGTGCGGAAGCTCTGCCCGAATAGTTAGCGATCGTCATTATCTCTAAATATAAAAGAAAGTCGTGTTAGTTACACCACTTATAACTCAAGAACGGCAGAACAGATTTGGGTGAAAATTGGTAGGGAGGTAGCTTAGAGCCAGGAGACGGACATAAGATGGTAGAGTAGGGTAGAGTAGGGTAGAGTAGGGTAGAGTAGGGTAGAGTAGTGTAGAGTAGGGTAGAGTAGGGTAGAGTAGGGTAGAGTAGGGTAGAGTAGGGTAGAGTAGGGTTTGTTTTTTTTTTTTTTTTCTTGTTCTCCCCTGACATAATCGGGGTCATTGCTATGCTCGAAATTTTGAACTCTTGCATTCCAGGTCTCACTCGCATGCCTCTCGTACTTTCATTCTTCATACTAGATATAGTATGAAGAATGAAAGTACGAGTTCTATTTTCCATCATATCTTTCTTTCAGGTCGGGATAGACCATCTAACCTCTAATTTATTATGTTCAACACAGGGTAAATAATTTATTTAACGCTGCATACAGTTTAATTAATGTCATAACACAAATACAAAATACAAATGAAAAATAAATATAATTTCAAAAATAAAGCAGCCCTCACTGGGTGTGTATCTGTAACTATACCGCTACTCTCCATACACGTAGTTGTCTTGGCTCCTTATTTCTTGCAATGCATTTTTTGGCAATTGCTTTGCAGTATTCAATAAATATTCCTCTTAATTTTTTATTTTTCATTATCTGGCTGAAGTTGTCTGCCCTGACCACGGTTTCCATTTCTGCTTCTACCTGCAGCCTATCGATGCAATTTACAGGGCACTCTACCAGTAAATGCTCAACATTTTCCACTGTGTTGTCATCGCAGATGCACTTTGGACTCTCCTTACACTTAAAGCGGTGTAGGTACTGAGAGAATCCTCCGTGGCCCGTCAAAACCTGCACTAAAATTGGGTCCAGTTCCACTTTCCTGACAATGTGGTACGCCTCCACCGCATCCGGGAAAAAGAGTTTCGTAACTCCTGCAGTATGACCATCCCTATAGCGACGAATCCATTCGTCAAGCTTCTCCAGACGGATCTGTCGCTTGACGAATGAGATCGGACACTGGTCATAGTCGGCCCGCTTTTTGATCTTAAGAGCCGCGTCCTTCGCAAGAATGTCAGCCCTCTCATTTCCCTCTAATCCCACGTGTGCTTTCACCCAGAATAACTCAATATTCTGGGCGCGCGATTGAGCTCTTTTAATCATGTTTCTAATTTACACTGCTAGGGGATGGAGAGAAGCTCCATCGACGACTGTCTCGAGTGCCAACTCGAGTCGCAGAAAATACGCACATGTGGGACGGTTCTCCTCAGTACCAGTTCGACGGCCTTGAACAAGACCCACATCTCCGCCTGGTAGACTGTGCAGTAGGACTCCAGCTTGGCTTTATGGGTAAAGATCTCTCGTCCTTCTCTCCATAGAGACAGGGCTGCTCCCACCTTTCCTTCGATTTTTGAGCCATCTGTATAAATATCTTCCACGTTCTGGGGTCGTGCTGCAGCATCCTCCAATTTCTTAAAAGTCAGGCTCATCTGCTCGGCTGGGTGCGGTATGTCCGTAAAAGCTACCGGTCTCTCAACTTCTCGATCCCCTATCACCCTCTGGGAGGAGTGCTGCTTCCTGAATCCTAAGATCCAGAGGAAGCAACCCAGAGAGCGCTAGGGCCGAGTGGAGAGAGACGGTTCGGTACGCCTTGGTGATCTTACGGACAAAACCACGCTGAACCGCATCGAGCTGCCTCCTCACGCCCAATTTACGCGTAGCTGGTGCCCATACGTTGGAGGCGTACATTAGGATGGGCTCTACTACTGCCACGTACATCGTTCTGATTATCTCGGGGTTTAATCCCCAGTAAACCTTGGCGGCTCTTGACAACTGATGATAGAGACCCAGCACCTTTCGGCACACATTCGACACGTGCGTGTTAAAAGTGAGTCCATCGTCGATCGTCAAGCCAAGGATTTTGACCTCCTTTGACAGGCCCACGCATACCCCGCCCATGGACAGAACCGGGGTGTCATATTTACTCTGCGCGTCACCACCATGGCTTGCGTCTTACTAGGCGCAAAGAGCTTATTTTTGACACCCCAGCCCTGAACATGCCCGAGGGCCACGTTGGCGCGTCTCTGGACTTCTGATCAACTGTCTCCCGAGATAATCAGGACCACGTCGTCAGCGAAAGCCTGCACGTGTTCTCCCATCTGTTGCAGTTCGCTCAGTAGAGGGTCCAACAAAAGATTCCAAAAAGTTGGACCCCCTATCGAGCCTTGAACACACCCCTTCTCCGTGTCCCTAAAACTCTCCGCTCCCCCATACCTTACTCTCAACTTCCTCCCATCCAGGTAGTTATCTACCAATTTCCTTAGATTGATCGGACAACCAACCGCCGCCAACCTGCATTTAATGGCTGGCCACCAAGCGCTATCGAAGGCCCCCTCGATGTCAAGTGATACTACTAGTATTATTTTCTTTTTCTCTAGTTGTTCCCTAATGTACTTCACCATGACATAGAGGGAGTCCTCCGTACTACGCTGTGGTGTAAATCCATATTGCATATTATTGGTCTTGGCGAGGGTGTGCCACATTATCCGTTTTATGACCATTTTTTTAAATATCTTCCCAAGTATCGACAAAAGACCAATCCGCCGATATGACTTGGGAACCGTGTAATTGGATTTCCCGGCCTTTCTAAGGATCACCACAGCAGCCTCTTTCCACGCGGCCGGGAAGTGATGCAGGGTGAGGCACTTATTCAGTAGGGCAAGAAACAGTTCTGGGTTCAATGATATTGCTGTCCTGCAGATATCCACTGTAAAGCCGTCGGGTCCAGGGGCCTTCTTTGGATTAAAACTGGACGCTGACCACCTCAGTTCTTCTGCTGTAAATGGAGGGTCACATGAGTCATCATGTTCCCCCACATTTATGCTGGCTGCTACATCTCTGGTAGAGTAGGGTAGAGTAGAGTAGAGTAGGGTAGGGTAGAGTAGGGTAGAGTAGGATAGAGTAGGGTAGAGTAGAGTAGAGTAGGGTAGGGTAGAGTAGGGTAGAGTAGGGTATAGTATGGTAGAGTAGGGTAGAGTAGGGTAGAGTAGGGTATAGTAGGCTGAAGTAGGGAAGAGCGGGAGCGAAGCCGCGTGGGCAAAAGCTAGTTTCAAATAATTTATTTTGTTTGCCTTTTTCTCTCTAATTATTTTAATTTGTTTGGCCGAAAGCATGCCGAAAGCCAATAAAAACTTTATAAAAAAGTCATCTCGTGTTTCCATCTGTAACATCAGAATTGGGATTCGAGGCTGAAAAGCCGCTGAAAGCCTACATCTGGTTTTATAAAGGGAATTTAGTTTTGCAACTCGTGGTCTGGTTATTCAATATTCGGGCGGAGTCTGTTTGTGCGATGCCTTCCACCGACCAACACAGTAAACGAAAACACCGTGAGCAATCTCCATCGCCCAATCCAATGGAGGAGATCATGATGAGGCTGCGCGTGTTGGAGGACCAGTCCCGTGCGTCTGTGGAGACGCAAGCCATTGTAACGACTAGCGCTGGCGCTAAGCGCGGCGCTGAGCTGCCCAACTCAGTGCATCAGTGCTTGGGGCGCCCACACCGCCGCGTGAGCTCGTGTCCACGTCATTGGGGACGCCGCCGCTTACTCCACACACTAGCAACGTGGGATCAACGCAGTCCGAAGACGCAGTGACGAACGCTGCAGAGCGTCTTTTGACCGCTATTAGCTGTGCTCAGGTCAGATCCAACCGATATTTTGTCTCTGATTTTGATCCGAGTGTTCATGACTTCGACACGTAGTGTGATGAAGTAGAACGTGCCCGTATTTCAAACTATTGGGACGACAGAGAATGCCTTGCTCGCATCGGACATTGTCTTATGGGTGAAGCTCGCTAAGCCAGGTGCTTAGCCAATGGACGAGCACTATTCGCACGTGGTCCAATTTCAAATCGGAATTAAAATTCTGTCGAATGTCGCGAACATTCTTTATGACGTGATGCGGACAGAGTCCGATAAATACTCCACATAGGTACGCTGAGTATGCTCGTAAATCGCTTGGTTACGCATTGTTAAAGGAGTAAGTAACGAGCTGCTTACTGCTATTACTATTCGTGGAATTTCAGATCCACAAATTCGCGCTATGGCTTCCAACGCTAAATTATCACCTGATTCAATAGTGGAGTTTTTATCGAGCTTTGTTAAACCTTCTAACAACTACAATACGAAAGTTTTTCATAGTGGTAATCGATTCGATAAATCATCTAACAGTACTAACTCTAATCGCAAACCGTTAAAACGTCAATATGATTCTAGAGATTTAAAATCAATAGAATGTTTTCAGTGTAATCAATTTGGTCATAATTAAGAGTGTTAATTGTAATAAACGGTCAATTACAACCCGTGTAATAATGACGAAAAAGCAATTTATCGCGAAACGGCGACATCTCATGGCGATGCATAAAGTGTACGTTTTGCAAAAAAGTAAGTCATTTGGAAAGCACTTGTTTTGCTAAAGAACGCGAAAATTCTCGAAATAAAAATGGTGTCAACTTTTGCCGCGAAATTGCAAGCAGTTATAAAAGTAGTGATGTGACAACTGCTGTTATATTGGGAATTCCGCTAGAGGTACTTATTGATAGTGGTTCATGTGTTTCCTTAATGGCAAAAAACCGGCCAAGTGCGAGTCGGACTCGCCCATGAAGGGTTCCGTAGCAGCAAGTAACATATTATAAAAGTTCTTGTAATGTGTTGTAACTTTGATCGATGTTTTAATAATAGTGTATTTTTTTCGGTTTATGACGCATTAAAAAAAAACTACTTACTGGATTTCGTTCAAACCAATTTTCGTTGGTAGTTTTTATAGTAATGTACATCATATATTTTTTTTTATTTTTATCATTCTCTTATCTTAGAAGTTAGAGGAGGGGGGACACACATTTTACCACTTTGGAAGTGTCTCTCGCGCAAACTATTCAGTTTAGAAAAAAATGATATTAGAAACCTCAGTATCATTTTTGAAGACCTATCCATAGATACCCCACACGCATGGGTTTGATGAAAAAAAAAATTTGAGTTTCAGTTCTATGTATGGGGACCCCCAAAATTTATTGCTTTTTTTCTATTTTTGTGTGAAAATCTTAAAGCGGTTCACAGAATACATCTACTTACAAAGTTTCAACAGTATAGCTCTTATAGTTTCGGAAAAAAGTGGCTGTGACATACGGACGGACAGACAGACAGACAGACAGACAGACATGACGAATTTATAAGGGTTCCGTTTTTTGCCATTTGGCTACGGAACCCTAAAAATATTGCAAATCATTTCCCGTGTCAATTAAAGCCTACTTATCAGTTATTATGTGACTTAGGCGGTACGGAATTTAGATCAGAATTATTTGTAACACTACCCGTTGAGTTTAACGATATAACCGTAGAAATTGATTTTTATATTGTAGGTTGCAATAATTTAAATGTACCTGTTATTATCGGTACGGACGTACTAAATAGAAAAGGCATTACTTATGTGCGGACCGGCGATTGTCAACGCATAGTTCACAGTGAGGTGATCCGTCAAGGATGTTAAGCATGTAAATACGATTTCTTTATCCGATCAAGTTAATACGTCGGTATCTGGAACTGATAGGGAACGGTTAGTGGAGACTCTCACCAAGTATTTAGAGTTCTTTTTGAGTGGTACCGCGACCACAACAGTGAAAGATAGTGAGATGCTTAAAAAAATAATAACTGCTGTGCCCGTGTAGTACAGACCTTACAAGTTGTCGCATGACGAAAAAATTAAAAGTTCGAGTTATAATAAAAGATTTGCTCGATAAAGGAATAATTCGCGAGTCCGATTCAGAATACTCTAACCCGATCTTACTGGTTAAAAAGAAGAATGGTTCAGATAGAATGGTAGTGGACTACCGTGCACTGAATCGAATAACTGTCAAAACTAGGCATCCACTCCCCTTGATCAACGACTATATAGATAGGTTAGGTATAGCTAGCTGGTTTAGCTCCCTGGATATAGTTTCAGGCTTCCATCAGCTCAGTGGCTGAAGAGTCCATTCATAAGACCGCATTCGTTACGCCAGAGGGCCAGTATGAATATTGCAAGTTACCTTATGGTTTAGCAAACGCGCCGATTTTTTAACAGAAAACTATCTCTAAAACACCTAAATCCTTTCTTGATACTGGAAAAGATATGGTGTATATTGATGGTGTACTAATCTTGACGGAAGAGATTGATGAAAACCTCGTTTTATTAGATTCGGTCATAAAAACACTAACTGAAGCAGGTTTTTTTAAAAAATTTAAAGAAATGTACCTACTTTTCTTGGTCATGAAGTAGAACACTTAGGTAGGATTATAAGAGATGGTCAGGTTAGACCGAGCAATTATAAAATTGATGCATTAGTTAAATCACCACAACCAAGTAATGTCAAACAATTCCGCCTATAAGATTTCAAGTTAATGATTTGGTTAAGCTCTCAAAGCACCGGAAAGTTGGATAGCGGTATGAGAGGCCCTTGTAAAGTGACTAAGCTCCTTGTAGGACCTCTGTCCACTGTAATGTTCTCGTACAAACACTGGCTCGCTCGCAAACGCACGCGCAGCAACAACCACGTGTACTCTCGCTCACAGCGCTCTCGTAACTCTGTGGCTCACCTAAGCGTCGTTTGCTTGAGACAGCGTATATCTATATTTAAGTATAGATACTCCTAATATAAACACTACATCCCTTTCATGTTCAAAAATATTTATTTGAGATTAAAAAGAAACTATGAAAGAATTCGAAGCAAAGGTACAGTAAAGAAATATTCTTCCACATCGATTTAAACTTTTGATTAACAGCTGATCCTTAATTCTCATCTCCGTTATTTTAAACAAATCTTTAAATGGATCTAGCTTAGTTTACTTGCTCTGCCCGTTTATAATCATTAGAAAGTCTCTTATTGAAAAAAAAGAATTTTTTTTTCTTCTTCGTCTGATTAATCCTACACTTTTTTTTTTAGGTTACTACGTACTCTATATTGCGTAACGCATCATTTATCATGGCACTTAAATTAACCTCGGGGTTCTACATCGTCTTTTGACATCAACGGCAGAGAAAACGAAGTTTTGCCTATCGAGAGTTCCAAAGGAGCACCAGTGTTCGCCGTTTGGTTAAGTGTCTGTAACTGTACAGCCAATCGCGAGTTGGACTTCGCCTAATGAACCCTACTACAAATGGTCCCTGGTCTCTACAGTCGCTATTAGCATTGGTTCTAACACGAACATCTCATATTTGTCCTCCTCATTCACACGGGTTTGTCCCGTCGCGACGAAAGTGTTAGACAATGTTACTTGAATCACAGAACTCTAAATTATTTTGATGAGACTACCAGTTATTTTAATCAAACCTTCAATGTTACAGTGTCGTTACCAATTACCAGAGAGTTATTTTTAGCATTACCTTCTGACCAACTTCCAACTGACGGTAAATTAACTTTACGATCACGCAATGAGATACAGTTTCGCGATAAGAAGTTACGTATGGCACTACTACAGGACGTCCCCCGCTTAGGGTCCAGTCATATCTTATGGATTCACCCGTTTGAGGTAGCCCGCTAACTGGCATCAGTATGAAATTCTACGACTAGGTACTTGCGAGTCTCAATTCATTAAATCCCAAGCAAACGCCGGAGCCCGCGCAGTCACCGTCCCCCATTGTGCCCCAAATTGACACGATCGAAAGGTTAAATCACAAAATCCGACTCTTTCATAAAAAATTAAATTATTTCTTATTCAATTTTTTCTGGCGCAGTTGCCAAAAAAATAAACTTTACCACACGTCAAATCTTTAGAACGGCCCCATACTCGAAAAAACTTAGGTAAAAACCACCAGGAGTAAGCTACTAGACCTATAAACTGTTCTAACTGAGCTACGATAAAAAGTAGGGGCAGAGTCGAATGTACGTTATCTGTTTTCTGCTAATAGGTCCTATTTCTTCTAACTTCACCACTTGACTTTATTTCATATCCTAGCAACACGAGTTGCATTATCAAAACAACCCTTTTTTTCACTTTTCCAAATCTAACGAAAATCCGGCTGTAGACAACGATTTTTTAAAACTACATTAAGTCTCCCGACGTCTCTCTTAATAGTTTATCAGCGAATCATTAAGCCAAATGCCTAGTCACGCCAACTATATTCATCTGCTGCCGGTGAGACCTATTGGCGTCAAATAAAAGGTCTAGCATCGAATAAGCAATAACTGAATCATTGTAACAGACGTGTTGGTTCCGTTTACCTAATTACGGTAAGATTAGGCTAATCAACACTAAGTTACAGATTACAATTTTATATTTATATTTTCCATATTACTCTGTTCGAACATAATGATTCTGGCTCAGTGGCATCAATTTGTTTTCAAAATAAACGGCTAATCAATAATTTAATATTATTCCAGTTGGCTATAAACTCTAGCCTGTTTTAGTAAGATTACCAACATAATACATCGCTCGGTCAACCTGACAATATTATTGCAAATTGCTCTGAACTTTGAATCTTCTATTTACTCTTTTACAGATCATAGTTTAAGTCAGTGATATCAGTTATTTACTACGGACCACAACATTAAATTTTATTTGATAACAGTAACAATCACAGCTTGTAACTAAAACTGAGGGTACATTTAATTTACTCCTTCAACTTTTTTAGTTACTATTTTAAATTCTAAAAAAAATAATTTTAGTAAAACAATTTTTAGTTTGTTTTCCGACATATCAAAATCTAAAAATCATGACAATTTGAAATAGATTGTTTACTTAGTTTCGTATCAACTTTCAATTTCATTTAAAACGAGCAAATTTGAACTACCAGCACATTAATTTTATTTCCTTTATAATTTTACCAAATAAGACACCCAAAGAAACCGTAGCCCAAAGACTAGTTTCTTCTGAACGCGAGAATAGTATAGAAAACCAGCTGATTCGGCAAATATTGTTTTGCCGTATAAATGTTTCTAATGAATATTATGGTAGTCCAATAAAATATAAATATTATGATTTCCTACCTAGCCGACTACTCCTGCCTAACTAACAACTACCCTAAGCTACCTAAATAACACTGAACTACTCGGTCAAATAATATTTACACGCAACAATTCATCTACCCTAGAACGTGGTATGTTCATTTCGAATACGTCCTTCATATAGCTGGTCTGCGTGTTCCTTGTTTCCGGGACAGTCTGCTGGGCGTACCCACATATTCCGCTTGGTAGCTTGCGTTTGATACGTACACATGTTGAAAATGCTGTCTATGACTCACCTTTTTTGCTCCATTACACACACATACTCGTACATTACCATGGATATCGATATCTATGTACATTACATTATTTTTTACTTATTCACTTTGCTTATTTTTTTATGCCTATTAACTTTATATATTTATCTACATTTCACTCAAAACCATCTGAGCGTCCGAATGTCACCACAAGGATCCAGCATAATATCAGCGTCAGGTATTTTTGCCTGACACATGCTGAGCTAGACTCCCATTGGTGCAGCGCGACATGCACACCGCACTATGGGTCTATAATGCTATTTCTCTTTTTTTTTCTTGGTACCTACATGTGTTATTATTTTATTTTTTATTCTTTCCTTTGTTGTTGTTTATATGCTTAGTTTTTATAATCTGTGTGCTTTATGTATTTTGGTGCATGTTTTGTGCTGTAGCCAATAAAGGATTTATGTATCTATCTACCCGCTCACGCATTATTTTTATTGTTCCGCGCTAGACCGCTATGGTCGTCTTTTACAAAGATGAGTTAATTAAACGGATAAGTTCACTTTACGTAACACGCGTGTAACAATTCAAACACTCCAGGATAAATTGTATAAGTATTTTATTCACTTTGATAAACACAATTTCATACTTACGTTCTATTAACAATCATTTACAAATACACAGATTAGTCGGACATGTTTTTTGTTCAACAACTCAAAGCAGACCCCCTGTCCAAAAAAAGACCGTTACAAAAACCCCCGTGTTTTTTTCCTACTAACAACTTTCACAAACACTCGGTCGACTAACCGACCAATCAGAGCAAAGTAAAGAGTACGTATCATCAATTGACTATCTAATATACATTAGAGTTTATCTAATAATTAACTGCAAGTAAATATTTCATTTTAATTTTTAATTTTATCTTTTTTTTTTTTTAATACAAAACAAATCCATAAAGTCTAATATTATAAATTATTACTTAATATCTACAATGAATGTCTAAAGTTCATGTAACTACTAGCGCCATCTATCGCTTATCATTGGAAGTTGAACGATTTATGAATATTTTCTTTAAAAATCATAACATTCGGCCATCCGACATCGTGCGATCTCCTGACGCACGACTACAATTAACATGATAGGATATTTTCATTAAAATTATGAAACTTAATTCCAGTTCTACAAGGAACCGAGTCTTACATTCATAATCATTACATTCGGCTTAGTCTTGAATAACTACCGGAGATTTATTGTGAAGGACGGCACGGTTGACATCTGTCGGGCATGTCACCGTCCGGGAGAATCAATCCGTCACATTATCTCTGGTTGTTCTCGTCTTGCTAACGGAGAGTACTTGCACAAGCACAACCATGTAGCCAGGATTATCCATCAGCAACTTGCTCTGAAATACTCTCTTATGGAATCGGAAGTGCCATACTATAGGTATGAGCCCGACCCAGTTCTTGATAAAGGTCAAATCACTTTGTACTGGGATCGGCCCATCATCACTGACAGGACTATTGTGGCCAATAAGCCTGATATAGTGGTGATGGACCGAAGCGAGAGGCATGCAATGATTGTTGACATATCCGTTCCGCATGACGAGAACCTTGTGAAAGCCGAGAAAGATAAACAAATCAAGTATATTGACTTGGCTCGCGAGGTTGTCGACATGTGGGAAGTGGATTCAGCGATCATTGTACCGATAGTTGTTTCAGCCAATGGCTTAATAGCCAAGAGCCTCGACCAACACCTTCTCCTTTATGTAAGATTGGGAATCTTAATGTTCAAAGGTTTTCAATCGTGGTAATCAGGTACAGGTCCACAGTAGAAAGACAATAGGTGCGCGAACGCTGGCGTTCGCTTGGGGTTTAATGGAGTTGGTAATAAATCATTTATTTCTCAGTTTCTGGATAAAATTATCCGACAATAGCAATTTAATTGACGTTAATTGTTTTGGCAATATTTTTGAATTAAATATCTAATGATAATCTAAATTCCAAATTTTTGCTTGCCGGCTCCTAAAGACAATAGGTATCACTGTCTTCATGTCTAGGTAAATTATTTGAAAACATGATTAAAAACCGTTTGGATTGGTATATGGATCTAATGGCATCATCCCACATGTACAATATGGATTTCGTCGCGGGCGAAGTTGTCCAGCCAGACTTCAGACAGCTTTACTTCCTTAATTTCAGAACTGAAACATGCAAAGGAAAGAAAGTTACACACTGTATATTTTTAGATGTTCAAGGTGCTTTTGACAGTCTAGATCCGGCTATACTTGCACAAGTTATGTCTAGGTTAGGTGTGCCTAGTCAACTATGTAAATGTTTATATTTTTTTAAATAAAAGAACACTCTATGTAAAACACAATAATAACATTACATGGTCCAAAATGTGCATATAAGGATACAATGCAGGTTGCTTTCTAGTGCAGTGTATTGGAAAAATAAAATAAGAATTTATTCTTTATTCTTTACTGTACACAAAAAAAAATACAAACAAAAAAAACGACATTTACATAAAAATCCAAAAAAAAATTATGTTTTTTTTTTTCAATTTTATGGCACGGCCTTTTTGACTTTGTGCCATAAAAAAAATTATGACCTGTCACCAGTGGTGCCAACTTGGCACTATTTTAGGCCAGCACTGAAATCGAACATACAGCACCTAGCACTCAATCTAGCACTATATAATAGTCAAGCGAAATTTTCAGATTCTAATAAAACGCACACACGCACAGCATGCGCGCAGTGTAACAAACACATTCGCACATTCGTATTATTTCGTATTACTGACACATAGATTTATTATCCTTTGATTATAAACCTCTAGATATAGCCATGCGACTGTATGAAAGTGCGAAAGTGAGAAGCTTACATACGAAACAAGTAAGAAAATTGGGAAAAAACATTGTCATGTTTTGTCTCAATTTTCTTACTTGTTTGTGTAGCAAAAAAAGCATCACGCCGAATGAGACAAAGAATGTTTCCGCCCCTAAGGCTACCCACTGACCGAATGTTTTCTTTGTCTAATTCGGCGTGACGCTTTTTTGCTTAGATCACTTCCAAAAGTGAGCCAAGCAAAGGCCTGTCACTGTTACTTTGAGGTGGAATCTGAACAATTTCGACAATTGAAGTAATAGTTTTAGTATAGGTATGACAAATAGACTCCTTTATTTAAGTTTTTAATGTATTTCAGTGGTCATAATTATGGAAAAGTTTACGTAATAACCTCATTTTAGTGTTACCTATAGTGTTGTCTCATGTGCGGCCACGCGGTGGCTATATCTATATGTATTTAATCTAAGTTTATTATCTATGGAATTACACATATACAATATGTTTAAGAGTATTTGGTGGGATTTCTTCGTGTGATGTTCAGTGACCGTTATTTGCAAATTGATTCCTAGTGGAGTGGATATTTAGAAATCCTCGTCTGGCGACGCTAGCTCGCTCAGTAGCTGGAGGCAGGAGCGTAGGAGACCGGATAGTGGTGTGATACGAGGTTGGCGAAGCACTGGCCAGGATATTCTTCTACAAGCTTGTCTTTTTTTTTGTTTGTATATATTTAAGTTTGATTAAAAATATTTTTTTTGCTGTTTTTATGTAAAAAAAGGTAAATAATTGTTGGAAATAAAACTAAAAAGGGAATTGCAGATATATATGCGCAGGTTTTATATTAAGTAAAATCATTAAAAATTAAACGACATTTTCTTCTAGATGAAAGATAACAGTAGTTGCTAAGATACAACATCATAAGATCTATGGTCTAACGTATGTTGATTAAACCTATTTACAACAATAATTTTACTCATGTGATTTTATTTCATATGGCACTATTTTTGAAAATCCATAGGTAGCAATCTAGAAGACTAGAATTTTTGGCACTCACTGGTGGCATAGAGTTGGCAACACTGCTTGTCACTATCACTATCATAATGGCACAAAGGCCAAAAGGCCATGCCATAAAATTGGAAAAAAAAAAAACACTTTCATAGCTGCGAAGAAATTCTGTTATTTTGTACTTTTATTAAAAAGCAAGATAATTTTTTACTGTTAATTCACGCTAAATACTCTCCAACGTTTGATGGTTTATCAACAGTTCGCAGGTATTATTGGCAAAATTGTGGTGTCTCTTTCACAAATGTCAGTAAGGAAGAGTTGAAGTTGACTGATAATAAATTGAACGTGCGTGCATGTGTTGATATTTTCACACAGTTGCGCGAATTCGTCCCATCTTATTACAAAGTTAGAAAACTTTTATTGACATCCGTTATATTGGCTGAGAACTCCGAAACAAAACATAATGGCTGATACAAGCAACAAAGAATCATCAGTGACCAAAGTTCCTATGATCTACGTTTGTGGAGGTAAACGACTGCCCTTTGATTGTATTGTGTTTTTAGCATGTTTAAGGCGACCATTACACGGTCATGCAAGCGTCAATAAATTCCATCAATCATTAATGATGGTGAGTGATGGTTTTCGTCTATCAGTACTAAAAACCGTCATGCAACGCATTAGGCGGTAGGTTATTCGTCAATCAAGGTTTTGACTGTGACAAAACTGACAGCAAAACCTGCCATGTAATGTTTGCCTGTCAATTTTTTCTGGTTAAAAATAATGTTGCTCCACACTAGCTATGACTTCTGTATCGCAGGTGCATGATTTTATACAAGCTTAGACGGCGACTATGTCAAAAGATCAGTTCTTAGTTTACGATGTTTCATCTGGAAGATTTCAGGGATTCCTGGAAGATTTTTATTATTTTAAGCCCGTAAACCCAAAGACCACCTTTCTATGATATTCATTTAAATTCAGTCTATGATATTCTGTCGAATAGGTTAATAACTTTTCAATCGTGGAAATTACAGACACAATAGAAAGACAATATGTGCGCGAACGCCGGCGTTCGCTTGGGGTTTAATGAATTAATTAATATACTGCTTAATATTATTACGTTTCATTTCCAGAATGTCATCGGGAGAATGAAATTAAACCAAGAGACCCCATAAGATGCAGAGAATGTGGTTACAGAATAATGTACAAGAAACGAACAAAAAGATGTATCCTTTTAAAAAAAAAATATCTGTAATAATGGGTTGGTGATAATCTTCTTGCTTTATTATTTACATTATAGAGGTTCATATTTATATCTATCATAAAAACCTTGTAATTTAAACCCTTTTCTAAACTGGTTATGGTGCTTACATTGAAAATTGGTAATTTTTAGTTAAGAAAAAACTCTTTGTCTCAGATTGAATTATGTACCTACACTTTGGAGATCATTTAAAGACAGGCTGTAGTATTCATAGTTTTGACACCAATCTGGGGGCATGGTAGTGCCCCCGCCAAGACCAGCCAAGTGAAGCGCAAGGGCACTACCTACCTTTTCTCAAAGTGTTTTGTCGTTATTTTGAACCCTTATGTTGGTTTCCGATGTTCATATTCTCTGGTGATATCAATAACAGACTAATTAAACATACAAAGTCTCAATTAGGGAATCCAAGTCCGCATCAAAATCGCAATCCCGCAGGCCAGCGGGATTGAAGTCAGCAATCCCGCGGATCCCGTGGGATTTGCGGGATTGTGATTTTTACTTTCTTTTTTGTTTTAAGTAGTAGTTTAGTATTTGACACCAAGAGTTTCTAATAAAATTCCCAACTTATGTAAATAGTTCGATTCCCGAATCGAGTTAGATTTTCCAAATAGCAAAAAAAAAATTGTAATGTGATGATTAAAACTTTACACGACTTTCATATAAAATCCGCTGCAATTGTTCCATAAAAGGAACAATAAAATTAAATTCTTATGTTTTGGGGAATCCCTGGTCATAGAGTACCTAAACTGACATTCCAGTTGCGTTCCAGTTGCGATACAGGACTCACACAACATAAAATAGAAATTCAAAAATTTTAAACTAAAATCGAAAACCAACTTCAATCCCGCAGACATGCGGGATCCCGCGCTGGCGGTATTGGATTCCCTAGTAGCAAGTTTTCATTCGCATCAAAACACTTTTCAAAACTCGTCATCCGTTATTCATGCCAGATTTTTTGCAGACAACCTTATATCGTATTCGTAATGAAACAGTGTTTATTTTGATATTCAATTTATTTATTAAACAAGTGGGTGAAGATTACTAGTATTGTCACACCGGTTTACAGTATTGACATACACTGTTTATACCTGGCAACCCAAAGTTGTGCCAGGAAACAAATAGGCAAACCAAATTTTTTATGTTCTAGAATCTAGAGGCTTCATACTTTCGGTTAGTATTAAATTTATTCATTAAAACACACCGGTGCATTTTTCCAAAAAAGCCAATTTTCAGTTAATAATAGTCTGGCCAGGAATTTCTTAAGTAACCCACCCGCGTTATATTATTTAAAATACTAGATTTGTCATAAAATATGTTTCATCCATTAAACAGACCGGTGAAGGTCGTTCTTAATCGGATCTTAGACTATGTTACTTGACCAAGATTTATATTAGTGGCAACATTATGAGTTTAGTTTACCAAAAGCCATGGAGTTAATCAATACTTGTTTTAATAATAATATGAATTTATCATATTAATATAATAAAATAATAAAAAAAACATTTTTATCTTAGCATAAAAAATTAAGAAAAATATCACATACTTAATTGAATAGACGTAAATGGCCTAGATGCGTCCTTTAATTTTCAAACGCTTTTGGTTATTCTTTTCTTCTAAGTATTTAGTTTATTTATCTAGTATATATTTTTAAAAGAAATGGGGGCATATGGTTATTTCCGCCTTTTTTTTCTTAAGAATTATAACTATGTATATCGATAACCCTTGACTTAGATAAAATGTTCATAAAATCATTTAATAATTCTTTTATTTAAATTAGTGTATAAATAAGTTCGTAGTTATCATAATATGCTATAGCCTAATATATTATTAGTAAATTAAACACAAAATGCTATTCTTGGCATAGTAAATTATCAGTAAAATCAGAACTAAGAATATAAGTATTATACTTATGCAACATTCAACTTAATCAGTCTTAAATAGGTACAGATACATTATATCGCATAAACCTTTATTTTTTATTTATTATTAACACACTAATATAAAAAATTCTTAAAAGTTGTTTGCAAATAAATTTATTATAGTGACTAAAATATCAAAGTGAAAAATGAGTTTAGTTTAACCAAAAGCCATGGAGTTAATCCAGAATAAAAAAAAACCAGGCCATGATTATTTATTGTCATAAAAATCTAGTCAATTCAGTTTCGAATAATGACGATATTTTTGAATTGCCTAAACTGGCTATTAGCATGATTTGAAAATACGTGGTAAATTATCTCGCAACTATATATCATGGTAATATATATGTGTTTTTTTAAATCAATGATGTAGAAGCTTAACATTAACAAGCTTTTGAACCATGCTCGATGTTGACGATAGGCGAGTGGACAAGGAGCCCCTTAATGTTAACGGAACCCATTGTTGCACGTCACTATATAAAAAGTACAAAAAAATAACAAGACATGAAATGTCATTTTAGTCTCAGCGAATAAAAAGACTATAGTAAAACTATAACATGCAGTAAGCAATGCTCTGCACATTCGTACCGGTGGGTGTGTATCAGCTGTAGTTGCAAAATACAGAAAAAATAAATTAATTTTTAATTCATGAATTTAATTGGAGGACCACAATAATGTACCATGCAATTTGTAGGACAATATGACTGTTAAATTATATGTATATTAACTAAGTAAAAAATAATAGGTAAATCAGCTGGTTAGTTATCTGCTGGTGGTAAGTGGAAATTGTTGGGCGTCTCATCAAAATGAAGCTACTCACGAAAAATTTGCTTGATAGTAATCAAGTCGAAAAATTGTACCTACTAGGGAAGCCGGACTATTTATAATAAATTGACTACTGATGGCTTATTTTGGTATCCTTAAACAAGTTGATATAGATTGATCAATGTAAAAGACGGAGTAAGGCACAAGTTCCATTCTCATACCTACCTTGCATATTGTTTTATGTTTCTATGTTCGGCTGTATGTATGTTTTTACTACATGCATATGCATGTATGTGTGTGTAATATATATATATATTCATATGCATGTAGTAAAAGCTTGTAAACGGTACATACACCAAAATATTTATTTTACAATTTTTGTCTGTCTCTCTGTTTGTTCCGGCTAATCTCTGAAATAGCTGGACCGATTTTGACAGGACTTTTATTGGCAGGTAGCTGATGTAATAAGGAGTAACTTAGGCTACTTTTATTTTAGAAAAAATCTTTTATTTTAGAAAAAACAAATTCAAAATCCTGTAGTCCACGCGAACGAAGTCGCGAGGACAGCTAGTTATTCTATATGAAACATTGACTTATATTCTAGTGATAGACAAGCCCTTTCACGGAAACTATTTGTCAAAATATTGAAAAGTTAAAACAAAAAATGCACTGCAGCGCTACATTGGCATTATGTCGTCTAACAGAACTATTAAAATATAAAGTGCTAAGATAGCTTTTAGAGGATACTTTTTTGCGACCAAAATGTATTAAGCGCCATGAATTTCGTAGTACTTATGCGTTTAGTTCAACATAGTGTAATGACATGTTATCCATATAGATTCTTATACCGCAGAAGTGACACAGTTTTTTGCCTCCAATACTTCATTACAATAAAACTAAGTATATCAAAATTTCACCAATAGCCCACGTTAGTGTAAATTCAGAAAACTGCGTCTAGTACTTTAATAAATAAGTGAGTTCTTGTAAAATAATGAAACCATTTATTGTACAATCATCATTCTAAAGGACAGCCATCTTTAGTGAATGATGGTAAGGACTTCGCTGCTAATATTTAGTAACAAAGCAAACAACAACTTATAGCATAATCAGCTTTTTAATGTTCCCACTGCTGGAACTCAAGCCTTCTCTCTAGGAGAGGGAATGGGCCGTAACTCACCACGCTGGCCCAGTGCGGGTTGGTGAATGTCACATGTCTTCGAAATATACCTGTTTCCTCACTAGTCTTCAAGTTATGGTATGACCAAGCGAAATAGTTTTATTTTTATATAATAAAATATACAAGGTGTAAGGGACAGCCCTCCACAAACTTTAAGGGCTTGCTCAGTAAACGAAACTAAACAACCTTCCACAAAAATTTTTTTCAGGAAACAAAAAAAAAAAATCCGCCTCACCATAGAAAATTACAAACTTGATTGGACAGTTTGTATGGAGAGTCCGAATTTTAATTTCGTTTCCTGAAAAAAATTTTTGTGGAAGGTTGTTCAGTTTCGTCTACTGAGCAAGCCCTTAAAGTTTGTGGAGGGCTGTCCCTTACACTTTGTATATTGTGGCGCAGCTCAGCTCATCGATAGGCACGTACTGGGATACTCTAGGAATGAAAAACTTTGTAGCGCGCACTCTTATATTTTGTAACTTATTTCACCATTCACGAATACATGTTGTCTTTACAAAAATCTCTTCCGCACTGAAAAAAAACAACCGACACACTTTTTTTCTACTAACTTTCAAAACTATTCTAGAACAGCATAATCCTTCGAATTATATTTTACAAGCCAGTTCGTTGGTTATATAAAAAAAGCAACTCATGCGATCTCCTTTCGATATCACATGAGCTACGCCCCAATGAATAGAAATGTTGAGGCAACAAGCATTTATATATTTTAAAAACTTTCGAAGGACTAAGCATGACCTACCTATACCTAACACAGAGGTCCCTACCTATGGAGGAAAGAAATTCACATTATAGTGGTCGTCTCTTTAGGAGCGAGCCTAAGCCATGACGAACGATAAACAAAATTCAAAATCTATTTACAAACTTACTATGCGCTAACTTTTCGCTTATCTATCAACGTTGCCATGCTTAAACGCCACCGCAGCAAAACCTCCAAAAAAGCCACAGTGCTGCACTCTTCTAATCTAGGATGTCAGAGTGACAACCACCCAGACTGGGATTATATTCTAAGACTCAATACTTTTATGACTAATTTCTTCGGACGCTTATCGGGTCAGAGGACAAGGAGTCATACTCGCATTGGATCCCCTACACATTCTCATTATAAGAGTCTACTCCAGAGTTAATCAACAACAAAGATTATTAAAAATAACTCCCCAAAATAGCTAAATCATTAGAGTCAACTAGACTCTCTTTGCATAGGCTATGCCTCATTAGCAAAGTTGATATTAGCTCAGTTTGAAAACTGCAAAATCCTCTCATAAGGGATGACCGACGGGTCTCTTAAGGGAGGACGGGAGGATATTTTCCTCTCACTAATAACTAATAAATCATTCTGGAGTACAATCTTGCCTAATCTAACTTATGCATACACTTCTATGGGAGGTATTCATTTTCTCTGACTCTGCCCTCTGAGAACTCCCGGCTGCGTGCACACTTAACCATGTCCGCTGGGCGCGCTCGCCCGGCAGCATTTACACATTATTCATGAAACAAAAACACTAATCAAAACATTTTTTCACTAATGTGTTATGATAACATTACAATCTGACAAATGATTTGACAATGACAACTTTATTCGTTTTTTTTAAACTGGAGACTAAGCCTTTTGAGCCTCAATTTATTTACATTCTAACATAAAATGGTTTTAATCTATTTACATGTACAATGTCCCTAAAACGCCTATTATTTGGTTTTTTTATTACATAATTCACGTCTGAAATTCTTCTAACTATCTGATAAGGCCCCTTATAAAACCTACTTAATTTCAAACTTTTATTCAAAATTCGTCTAGGTGTATAAATCATAACTAACTGATTGGGTAAAAACCTTACTACTTTGGCCTTTTTGTCATAATAAGCCTTCTGTCTTGCTTGTGCTTTTTTTATATTATCTATGGCACATCGTGACAGATGACTTTTCAGATCGTGACGTCCTACGTAATCTAAATGACTTTGGTGACTTGTCATGTCAGTTATGAACAGCGGCTCCTTCGCATAGAGAAGCATGTGTGGTGACACTCTTGTGTTTGCTTGTTTATTTGAATTATACGCATAGCACACGAGTGGCACATAACTACACCAATTTCTTTGATCAGCCCTCGCATACATGGAAAGCATTTGGCAAATGGTTTTTTTTATGGTGTCCCATCAAACCATCCGCCTCAAAATGAGAAGCCGTGGTGAAGCGGAATTTTGCTCCGAAATAACTCACCGTTTCCTTGACTAAACGAGAAGTGAAAATCGACCCCCTATCAGATATAATTTCCTTGACACCGCCAAATCGACAAAAAATATCCTCTATCAGAAAGTCGCTGATCCTTCGGGCTGTCGCTCTGGGTACCGCTCTGCAAACTGCATACCTCGTAGCATACTCTAAACTAACGATAATATATCTGTTACCATTCAACGATTTTCTAAAAGGTCCTAAGACATCGATGCCTACCTTTTCCATCAAATCATTCACTACAATGGGCTGTAACTGGGCTAATCGATTATGTTTCTTTCGCTCCTGACACAACAAACAACTACTTACATAACGCTCTATCTCCTTCTCTGCATCTTTGATGAAATACTTCTCCCTAAACTTAGCCAACGTCTTAGCTAATCCTAAATGACCACCTGACCAAGGATTATCATGCAATTCGTTTAAAATCTCGTACAAAAGCCCTTTTGGAATCACAACTAGTTCACAAATACCAGTCACTCTCCTTGCTTTCTTACGCAACACATCATCCCTGACACTAAAACCTTTAACATCATTACCCCTATTAGCAGTAATCCTATCTAACCAACGTTTACAAAAATCATCCCTCTCTTGCTCCTCTCGCATCTTCACAACTTCTATTCTATACAGCTGCATGCCATCCTCCAGCTGCTCCGTGGTACTCCTCTTTCTCGCTTTGACGAGCGTTATAGAATTTTTCTACATAATCCGTCCCCGACGGGAATTCGTTTTTTAAGCTATCACATAAATCTTTGAATGATGTTTTTTCATTATAAATAAATTTAAAATATGCTAGAGCCGGGCCATCGAAATATGCTCCCATAATTAATGCTAGGTCGTTTTCCGCCCATTTATTTATCGCTGCAATTCGGCGGAATTGCAAAAGAAAATCATCAAAGCTCGTGCCGACGCCCGAGAAAAATATCATTTGTGCCATGTTGTATGTTTGTGTTTTATCCTATTTCACTTAGCTTTCACTCCAAAGCGCCTCCACCATGTGGCGCAGCTCAGCTCATCGATAGGCACGTACTGGGATACTCTAGGAATGAAAAACTTTGTAGCGCGCACTCTTATATTTTGTAACTTATTTCACCATTCACGAATACATGTTGTCTTTACAAAAATCTCTTCCGCACTGAAAAAAAACAACCGACACACTTTTTTTCTACTAACTTTCAAAACTATTCTAGAACAGCATAATCCTTCGAATTATATTTTACAAGCCAGTTCGTTGGTTATATAAAAAAAGCAACTCATGCGATCTCCTTTCGATATCACAATATTTACCAAATGTTTTCTAGTAAAATAATGAAAAGTATAGTATATTTATTTTGTACAATTTGTGGCATAAACTTAATGAATTGGTATAATTAAGTAGACAATATTTCATTATTATCCTTAACTACCTACCATTTCAGTGGTCGTCTTCGATGCTCGCTGAAGAAGAATGAAGAATTATCTAATTCGCTCTAAGTAGTAAGAAGTACAATTACCGGAACAGATCTTGAGCGCTGGCTTTAAGTTGCGCAATTGTCAAATATTCGGTTTCTTTAGTGGTGCGAAGTAAGACGCGGGGGCGGGGAATGTCAGTGATTGGCTCGCCACGCCATCGTGTCATAGACGTCACTCGTGATTCGTTCCCTGCGGTGCTGCATGTATCTAACAACGACGATGATTGGCTCGCCAATGTATGGAATGCGCAAAGCGATCCCCACTCTGACGCCGAGCGCACAGGATCCGTGCCGGTATTTGTAACCTATGTAAGAATTATTATAATTAAAACTTGAAAAATAAAAAGTTGTTATTGATAATATTGTTTTATTTCTGTAAGATAGTTCCTTAAACCTTTGTAAAAAAATATTCCACGCATTTGTAATTTAAAGAACCATTGTGTAGGATTAGTCTCAGAAGTGAAACACCATAACTATTGTTAAAAATCACACTTTTTAAGGGCCATATTTCACCGGGACTCCATGGTGGCGCGACAAGTCACCCCCACCAAAAAAATGTATACAGCTCTCTCTATAGAGCGTTACTCACCTATTTGTCTGATTGGTTGCGCAACCCATTTGGTGGCGCGACCATCTCGGAAAACAGTCCGGCCGCCAGTCACGCCCCCACCAAAGAGGCGCCCCCCACAAAAGGTAAGATTTTTATCTCATTACATACTAATGAGATAAAAATCTAACCTAATGATTTTATATATCCTACGGATAAACTATATTGACTACGAAGCAATCACACTCTAAAGTGTGCTTAATTCTCATTGACATTAAGTTCATATTGACAAGCAAACGGGGGAAAAATGTACTGAGCAGGACAACCACAAAGGGACGGTGTGTCCCTTTCTTACCTCTATTTTAACTATGGTAACCATAATTTTACCAAATTAATTGTTATTATTTTTGTCACTCCAGCATTTTATTATAATAATAGATGCTGTACATTTTTAAATCGACGGCATAGTATCAATAGTACGGTCAATTTAGACATCCGAGGTTACACAAATTTACACCCAGCTGAAAATTGGTAGGATTGTTCAAAACACCATCATTAATAAATCTAAAAAGTCCTCATCGATCCGACACCTGGAAAAAAAAATATTCGGGGTCAAATGTCACAAAAATGAATTTTTCGTTATTTTCAGAAAAACGGTAAGTTTAATCATAAAATTAGCTAAGACAAAATTGTAGATCAGATAATTATCTACAAAATTGTATAAAAATTTTTTTTTCGTCTAAGAATCACCGTTTTTGAGATCTGATGATTCAAAACATTTAAAGAGGTAATCGTCATAATATGCACACGTTACCACGCCACATTTGAGGTAGGGTGCTTAGTGCTTTTTTAGGGTTCCGTACCTCAAAATGAAAAAATAGGAATCTTATAGGATCTCTTTGTTGTCCGTCCATCTGTCTGTCTGTCTGTGTATGTATGTCTATATGTCGGTGTGTCAATCTTTCAAGATCCTTTATCTCGGGAAAGCGTGAAGTTATCGAGTTGAAATTAAAATTATATACTCAGGTCTGTGGTCCTTTGAATCTGTGAAAAAATCACAAAAAAACTTGTATGTTAACGGAAACAAAAGATACGGCCGTTTACTATATGTTGCAAAAAACATAATTATATTTATCTAGGCTTCATAATTTTCTAAAAAATTACAAGTTCTATTACATATAATAAATCTGTAGAAGTTTATTGTTGTGCGCGCATCACGTAAAATGTACGCAATCGATGTTGATAACTTTTATACATTAAAATTGTGTTAACTTAGGCTTTGTTTCATCGCAATCGGTTTACTATATCGGAAGATATATTACATTTATTGATTGTTATGCGGTACGAAGTCCATAGACTTTCGCGTTTTTGGAAGGAACAGGTTTCATCCTAGATTAGAGGGGGGAGTGGAGATAAAGGAATAATGTTTTGTTGACGACAGGGTTGGCGTTATTGCAATTTCGACCTTGGCAAAAGAGCGGACTCTCCGTCCGCGTACCGGCCCATTGTGCTGCTCGACGAGGTGGGCAAGCTCTTTGAAAGAGTGATTGCGAGCCGCCTCGTCGCGCGCCTTTCACGGGTGGGGCCGGACCTTTCGGACGGACAGTTCGGCTTTCGCAGGATGCGCTCGACGGTGGACGCCATCATGCGCGTGCGAGCCCTCACGACGGGGGATGCGGTGTCCCAGGGTAGGTGTGTCGTGGCAGTGTCCTTGGACATTGCCAACGCTTTCAATTCCCTGCCCTGGAGTACGATCCGGAGGGCACTCCGGTACCACCGGGTGCCCGAACACCTCTGTCGAGTAGTCGAGGCCTACCTGTCGGACAGGTATATTGTCTACCCCGGTCACCAGGGAGACTGGAAACGTCGGGAGATGTCGTGCGGTGTTCCGCAGGGGTCGGTACTAGGGCCACCCTTGTGGAACATCGGGTACGATTACGTGCTGCGGGGCGACCTCCCTGACGGGGTCAGCGTGGTCTGCTACGCAGACGACACGCTGGTTCTAGCGCAGGGAGAGTCGTACCAGGCGGCGGTCGCTCTAGCGACACGCGGGGTTGCGATGGTCGTTGATAGGATCCAGGAGTTGGGACTCGAGGTGGCGCTTCACAAGTCCGAGGCGATGTGCTTTCACGGTCGTCGCTCTCGGAACGCGCCGCCAATGAGTTCCCAACTAACGGTAGGAGGAGTTCACATCGGTGTCGGGTCGACGATGAAGTACCTGGGACTCGTCCTCGACAGCCGGTGGAATTTCGTGGAGCATTTCCGACGTCTGGCTCCCAAACTCAACCGGACTGGGGCCGCTCTCAAGCGGCTCCTGCCCAACCTTGGGGGTCCAGACGCCTCCTGCCGGAGGCTCTACGCGGGGATCGTTCGGTCCATGGCCCTCTACGGGGCGCCGGTGTGGGCGCCGTCGCTGCAAAAGCGACCGGCGGCCATTCTGAACGCCTGCCAGAGGGTCATGGCAATTCGGATGGTGCGGGGATACCGCACGATTTCCCGCGAAGCGGCGAGCCTTCTGGCTGGCCTACCACCGTGGGATCTGGAGGCAACAGTCCTTGCACACATGCACGATATGCGCGTGGAGATGCAACGCCGGGGTGAAAGTCCACTGCCGCGACAGGTTGCGGCTTGGCGGACAGAGCTCCGGCGGGATCTCATGGTGAAATGGCGTCAACGACTATCGCAACCCAGTGCTGGGCACGCCACAATCATGGCGGTAAGTCCCCTCTTTGAGGCGTGGCTGGAAAGACCTCACGGCGTCCTTACCTTCCGCATGACACAGGTCCTCACCGGAAATGGCAAGTTCGGGAGGTTCCTGTTCCGAATCAAAGCGGAAGAGACGCCCGGGTGTCGCCACTGTGCGGAACGCCCGGAGGACACGGTGGAGCACACAATCGCGGTGTGCCCTGCTTGGACGGAGCATCGCCGTGTCCTCGTGGGGGTGATCGGCGGCGGAGACCTCTCGCGCCGGGCCTTGGTCGAGGCCATGGTCCGGAGCGAGGAGGAGTGGCAGGCGGTCGCCGACTTCTGCGAAGCAGTAATGCTCGCTAAGGAGGAGGCCGACCGCATCAGGCAACGACGCTCTCGCCGCCGCCGCCGGGACTCCGATCCCGATTTCCAGCCACCGTAGACGCGGGCTTGCGGACAGTGGGCAATGGGTAGCCCGCTGTCCGGCCGTCCGGTAACAGTCCGGACCAAGCTCAAGTAGTCGACGGCGCGCGCTGTTCCCGCGCGCCTCAAGGAGTTGTCAGCAACAGCAGGGGCCCAGCCGGGTCGAAGCCTACTGGGGCCAGGGTTATCCGAAAGGGCGCTCGAGCCCCGGTATGAAGGCTTGAAGGAACGGGATGGGTTTTTTAGTCAGTAAGAGTCTGACACTATCTCCCGCTCCGCCCAAGAGCGGGGGTTGTCATAAGATGATTTTTCCCATCGAAAAAAAAAAAAAAAAAAAAAAAACCTTGGCAAAAGAAACATAGGATAGAGCACTTGAGCTTGGTCTTTCTGCAAGTGCACGACCTAAATCCAACCAAAAAAAAAGAAACTGAAACAAGTGACAGAATTTTAGTTTTCCGAGCACTGCGGTAGAATTGCTCATCTTTGACTTGCTGTATCTTCGTAACCAATGGTCAAATTTTCCTCAAATTTCGCTCAAATCGCACTACGATTTGAATACTAATAATAAAAATATCGATACGAATCGGAGTGCAATAATAGTCAGTTTTCGAGTATTGAAAAATAATAAAAAAATGAAGATCGGATATTTTTTTTAACATTTTTACATAATTATATTGTTAAAAACACATTTCAAAAGTTTATATAAAGATTCATTGACTGGTCCTGGATTCTGAGGTATAAATCGTACGGCACTCCACTATAAGTATAGGAAAAAATCTGAAAACCGTAAATATGTGGTTACGTCACGAAAAATTAAACTTTTTTGTGATTTGTAAAATTCTTTGAGATTCGATTCGTAAATTGAACTTAAACGGCCGTATCTTTTTTTTTCGTTTATTTACAAGTTGAATTTTTTCACAACTTCAAGACACAACAGACTTGAGTATATGGTTACAATTTCAACTCGATATCTTCTCGCGTTCCTAAGATAAAGGCTCTTGACAGATTGATAAACAGACCAACAGAAATACAGACAGACAGAGAGACAAACAAAGTGATCCTTATAATAATAATAATAATAAAGCCATTTATTTCTTGCTTTTTAGGGTTCGGAAAACGGAACCCTTATAGATTCGTCATGTCTGTCTGTCTATCTGTCTGTCCGTCCGTCCGTATGTCACTGCCACTTTTTTCCGAAACTATAAGAGCTATACTGTTTCAACTTTGTAAGTAGATGTATTCTGTGAACCGCATTAAGATTTTCAAACAAAAATAGAAAAAAAGCAATAAATTTTGGGGGTCCCCATACATAGAACTGAAACTCAAAAATTTTTTTTTCATCAATCCCATGCGTGTGGGGTATCTATGGATAGGTCTTCAAAAATGATACGGAGGTTTCAAATATCATTTTTTTCTAAACTGAATAGTTTGCGCGAGAGACACTTCCAAAGTGGTAAAATGTGCCCCCCCCCCCCCCCTCTAACATCTAAAATAAGAGAATGATAAAACTAAAAAAAATATATGATGTACATTACTATAAAAACTACCAACGAAAATTGGTTTGAACGAAATCTAGTAAGTAGTTTTTTTAATGCGTCATAAATCGAAAAAAATACACTATTATTAAAACATCGATCAAATTTACAACACATTACAAGAACTTTTATATTATGTTACTTGCTGCTACGGAACCCTTGATGGGCGAGTCCGACTCGCACTTGGCCGGTTTTTTTTTTACAAAGTTTAAATACATTGTGAAAGTATCTATATATATATACATATATATATATATATATATTAATATTTTTTTAGTTCAAATTATAGTAAGTACTTTAACGGTACGGAGAAACAGATATAAAAATAGATTTATAGGACAGAAGGGTGCAGCTGTTACAACGTCACAATGTAAGTTCAAAGCTGCAGATATAAGGCTCCCTCTGTTTATAAATAACTAGCTTTTGCCCGCGACTTCGTTCGCATGGAATAGTGACTTCCGGAAATTTCAGTACTGAATTGATGCCGACTCTTGACCAATAGATGGCGCTGTATGTCCGGAATAAATTTTATTTTTTATTTTATTTTTTGCAATAAAAACTATCCTATGTCCTGTCTCAAGTTCCAAACTATGTCTGTACCAAATTCCACACAAATCGGTTCAGTAGTTTAGGCGTGAAGCAAAGACAGACAGACAGACAGACAGAGTTACTTTCTCATTTATAATATTAGTTTGGATGTTGACAAAGGCACGTCGCCTGAGGACATCGCGAGTTATATTATGCACAAAACACACGTTCACGTCATCTTAGAAAAAATAGTAATGAAACAACAAAAAGAGTACGACGCTTATAAGATTTTAGTTCCACGGCATAAGTTAGATATCTTCATGGATGACCGTATATGGCCGGAAGGAATATGTTTTCGTCGTTTTGTAGACTTCGGTAATCGAAAAAATTGTAATAAATACAATAATGGACAATTATCAATCAGGAAAACACCTACAAAGTAACTTTTTTACATATAACTGTAAGTCACTAGTACGATCTGTTGATTATGTAAGAACCATGTGTCGGCGAGCAGACATAATAGCCTTACAGGAGACGTGGCTGTTTCCTCACGATCTGACACTCCTCGGAACTGTCGACCCAGACTTTGACTACTGCGGCAAATCGGCCATTGACTCGTCTGCTGGCCTGGTACGCGGCAGACCGTTTGGCGGTGTTGCGTTGTTGTGGCGTAAAAGTGCGTTTAGTTCAGTTACAATAATTCCGTGCAATAGTGTGCGTCTCACGGCAATTAAAGTAGTGGTGTGCGATCGATCATTTGTAGTTTTCTCTGTATACATGCCTGTGAACTCCATTGAGAACTTAATTGAATTTACTGACTGTCTAAGTGAAATAAGCGCTATAATTGACAACACTGAAGTTACAAATGTATACATTTTGGGAGACTTTAATGCTAGTCCCTGTGCGTTATTTGGGAGGGAGCTTTTAAAGTTTTGTAACGACCAAAAATGGGTATGTGCGGACATGGAAAAATTGGGAATTTCATCGGGCACCTTTACATTCGTTAGCGACGCTCATGGCAGCACAAGCTGGCTCGACCATTGTGTAGTAACGGAGTCTGCATGGCAGTCCGTGATGGATGTAAGGGTGAACTATGACTGTTCTTGGTCGGATCACTATTCCTTGGAAATGCGTTGTAATATTGCCGTAATGAAACCACAATTTATACCACCAGAAAGTTCTCCTAACGGCGTACTGTGGGGCAATAGAGATGAGCAACAAAAACTGCTATTCTCAGAGTTGTGCAATGACCACTTAAAAATGATTGATTTTCCATCACAGCTGTCTGAGTGTTGTGACAACTTATGCCATAATAAAGAGCATAGAGTGGTCATTGATCAATTGTACAATGATATTATTGCAATTTTATGTAAAGCGGCTGTATCTAGCTCACATCTTAGAGTTAGTACTGTGAAACGAAAACGTGTTGTGTTGGGCTGGAATAAGCATGTTCGTGGTGCTCACGAGGTTGCTAGGCGCGAATTTCAAACCTGGCTACTTTATGGTAGGCCTATTAACGGACCTATATATGATAGCATGGCGGAGACCCGGCGCCGTTTTAAATCAAAACTTAAATGGTGTCAAAATAACGCTGAGCAAATAAGGATGGATATCCTCGCATCACATCATGCAGATAAAAAATTTTGTGACTTTTGGAAAGGCACGAAAAAATTAAACAATAAAGCCACCCTCCCTCTTAGTGTTAATGGAGTAAATGAGCCGCGTGACATCGCGAACATGTTTAAAGATCATTTTCGAATAGAACCTCTTGCCAGTAGTCTGGGGATGCTCAATTCTGATTGTATCAAGCAAAAGGCTCTGGGATCAGCGGTAGTACCATCGTTTACGGCCAGAGATGTAGCTGTCGCTATATCAAACATGACCAGGGGTAAGTCTCCTGGCCATGATGGAATTAGTATTGAGCATCTGCAGCATGCGGGGGTTCATCTGCCTAGGGTTCTCGCAATGTTTTATACTTTTTGTATAAGACACTCGTACCTGCCGGACGAGTGTATGAAAACCGTGGTTGTGCCAATAGTCAAAAACAAAACTGGCGATGTATCGGATAGTAAGAATTATAGGCCCATTTCTTTGGCTACGACCGTGGCGAAAGTGCTAGATAGTCTGCTTGATCGCCAATTGAACAGTCACATAAACCTGAGTGACGCTCAGTTCGGTTTTAGGCCGGGGCTATCGACAGAAACAGCTGTTCTGTGCCTCAAGCATACTGTTCGGTACTACACTGACAGGAAGACTCCTGTCTATGCCTGTTTTTTAGACCTGTCAAAAGCCTTTGATTTGGTGTCCTATGATGTCCTATGGTACAAAATGAAGACGGAAACTAGTCTTCCTGAAGAAGTCATTAACATTTTTGACTATTGGTACAACAACCAAATTAATATTGTAAGGTGGGCTGGCGTGACGTCCGATGAGTACAGGTTGGGGTGTGGAGTAAGGCAAGGAGGCTTAACCTCGCCTCGTCTCTTCAATCTGTACGTGAATGGACTCATTGAGAGACTCACCAACACCAATGTCGGATGTTCCATAGATGGAAAATACATCAATAATATAAGTTACGCAGACGATATGGTGTTGTTGGGTCCCTCTGTAAGCGCCATTCGAAAACTGCTTGCCGTGTGTGAGGATTATGCCGGGGCTCATGGGCTCAGGTATAATGTAAGGAAGAGCCAGCTCTTGGTGTTCCAATCACCTGGCCAGAAGGTCACGCACGTTCCACCTGTCTTCTTAGATGGTGTGTCCTTGCCAAGAGTTTCTCATTTCAAGTACCTGGGTCACTGGGTCTCGGATGATCTCTCGGACGGCGAAGATATCGAGAGAGAGCGCCGGGCGTTGGCTGTCAGATGCAATATGTTGGCTCGTAGATTTGCACGCTGCACTAAGGCAGTAAAAGTGACATTGTTTCGGGCGTTTTGCCAATCCTTTTACACGTGCAGTCTATGGGTCAATTATACGCAGAAGACTATCAACGCCCTGCGCGTTCAGTATAATAACGCGTTTAGGATGCCGATGCGGCTGCCACGGCACTGTAGTGCATCAGGCATGTTTGCCGATGCACGTATTGATGGCTTTCATGCCATCCTTCGTAAGAGGGCCGCATCGCTGCTAAGTCGGGCGTGGCAGTAGCAACGGCATTCTTCGCGTTGTGGCCAATCGACCAGATTGTCCAATATTGAGGCATTGTATTGAGACGCATGTGAAAAAGTAATGTGTCGTTTTAATTTTAAGTTACTAACATAAATTTTTAAGTATAACTACTAACAAAAATATGGATCTGTTTTGTATCTGAGGCAAATAAATTATTATATTTAAAAGTTAGGTTTATTAATTTTAAATTGTAAATAGATTTACTCGGCCAGAACCCCGATTTGGGTAAAGGCCTCCTCCAAAGATGCCCATACATCTCTATCTAGTGCTAAGTCAGTCCAGTTTGGGCCGGCTGTCCGTCGGAGATCATCTTCCCATCTGGTTAGTAGTCTACCTCGGCTTCTCTTGCCCGTCGGGCCCTTTCGCAACCGCTTTAGTGGTATTTCTTACCTTAGTATGTCTTACTTTATCTATCTTCCTTATGTTGAGCATGCTTCTCTCTAGCCTTCTTTGACAGGTTCTGATTTTATTTGTGGCTTTAGAGGTGAACTTCCTCGTCTGGCACCCATACGTCAGACATGGTTAGAGACTTGAGTTCAAGACTTTTTTTTGATGTCTGTCGGCATATTACCTTTGAAAATTTCTTTTACTTTCCAATATTTATTCCATGTAAATTGTAGGTACCCTTCTTTGTATTTCCAGTATGTCGCTGTTTTTGTCAAAACTTATCGATTTTCCCAAGTAGATGTATTTCTCAACATGTTCTAGTGGCTCTCCATTGATTATTATGGGTCTTTTCAAGCTGTCGTTGGTTTTTTTTAGGTTCATCTCTAGTCCCACCTTAGCACTGGCTTCGTGTAAAGACTCTTATCATGCGTTGCATCTGGCCGGCCGTCTCTGACAGAAGGACTAGGTCGTCTGCGAAGCTAAGATGACTTAGATAATTACCTTTTATATAGAGTCCCAGTCTGTCCCAATCCAACTTATCTACTAATTATGTTTTCCAGGATGGATATAAATAGTATGGGGGAAAGTAGGCCTCCCTGTCTTACTCCTCTTTTTATAGGAATAGATGGACCGATGGTCTCAAGTTTAATCCTTCCTTTATTATTATTGTATATACTTTGGATAGCTTTTACATATACGTCTGCCACTCCTTGCTATTCCAAGCTTTCCCATATGCTATTGTGTGAAACAGAGTCGAAAGCTTTTTGGTAATCAATAAAAGTCAAATATAGAGTTTTCTGCTGTTCTTGATACTTTTCTTTGATTAGCTCAATTGTGTGAATGTGGTCGATTGTTGAAAAGCCTTTCCTGAATCCCGCTTGCTCTACTGGTTGTTTTATTTCTAGTATTGTACTTATTCTTTTGTTAATAATTGTAGAGAACAATTTATAGAGGTTGGGTAGTAGGCTGATTGGTCTATAGTTTCCAATATTCTTCCTTTTTTAGGGCAAAAAACGGAATCCTAAAAAAGGATTCGTCATGTCTGTCTGTCCGTCCGTATGTCACAGCCACTTTTTTCCGAAACTATAAGATCTATAGGTACTGTTGAAACTTCTTAAGTAGATTTATTCTGTGAACCGCATTAAGATTTTCACACAAAAATAGAAAAAAGCAATAAATTTTGGGGGTCCCCATACTTAGAACTGAAACTCAAAATTTTTTTTTTCATCAAACCCATGCGTGTGGTGTATCTATGGATAGGTCTTCAAAAATGAAACTGAGGTTTCTAATATCTAACAAATTTTTTTCTAAACTGAATAGTTGGCGCGAGAGACACTTCCAAAGTGGTAAAATGTGTGTCCCCCCTCCTCTAACTTCTAAAATAAGAGAATGATAAAACTAAAAAAAATATATGATGTACATTACTTTAAAAACTACCAACGAAAATTGGTTAGAACGAACTGTAGTAAGTAGTTTTTTTTTAATGCGTCATAAATCGAAAAAAATACACTATTATTAAAACATCGATCAAAGTTACAACACATTACAAGAACTTTTATATTATGTTACTTGCTGCTACGGAACCCTTCATGGGTGAGTCCGACTCGTACTTGGCCGGTTTTATACAATAATATAATGTTTGCTTCCGACCATTGAGTGGGAGTTTCAGAATTTTTTAGTATCAAGTTATATAGTTTGGCTAATGGTTTAGCCAAAATTAACTGAGCAGTTTTTAGCGCTTTGTTTGTGATGTTGTCGGAGCCTGGACTTGTTTCTATTTTCAGTTTTTTAATTATTGTTTCTATAACTTCATCAGATTCATTGATTTCTACTAAGTCTTTAAAAGCTTCTTTGTTAATATTTGGTGCTGTTATGTTGTTATTATTGTCACTGTATAATTTTCGATAAAACTCCGTAGCAGAAATTATAATGTCGCTTCGTTTGCATATATCATTGTTCCGATTTTTTAATTCTTTTATCTGACCTGAAGTGATCCTTATATGACAACTTTATTGTCTGTTTTTTTCCTTTTGAGATACAGAACTCTAACAACGCGCTAAGTACACTACCTCTAAGGTGGCGTGAAAACGTGTGCATATTATGACGATTACCTCTTTCAACTTTTTGAATCATCAGATCTCAAAAACGGTGATTCTTAGAAAAAAAAAAGTTTTTACTTAAACAGTTTTGTAGATAATTATCTGATCTACAATTTTGTCTTAGCTAATTTTGTGATTAAACTTACCGTTTTGCTGAAAATAACGAAAACTTATTTTTGTGACATTTGACCCCGAATATTTTGTTTTTAAGTGTCAGATTGATGAAGACTTTTTAGATAGGTCTGAAGCGAGAAGGAATGGAACGCAGTCGCCTCCTTCTGCGAAACAGTAAAGCTAGCGAAGAAGGCGGCCGCGGTAATAAAGGAACGGACATCCTCACGCCCCAGTCGCCGCGACAAAAGATACCCCGTCGCCGCCCGGCGTCGGGAATCGCAATGCGATCTTTGACCACCGTAGGCGCGGGCAATGGGTAGGTCGCCGTCCACTCGGTCTATAAGGATCGACCCCGTCGACGGCACGTAGTGTTCCACGCGCGCCTTCGACGGGGTATGGCCGATGCCTGCTAGGACCATGGGGAAAACTATCCTTATACTTGTGAACGTCCTAGAACGTTTAGGGCAACTGAAAGAAAATAAATGTAGTTTTAGTCAGTAAAAGTCTGACTATTGCTTACACACGGGTGTTCCGAAGGGTAGAGCCGCCTCTGATTGAAGCTCCAGTGTTGACTGCATATAAGGACCCATCCAAATCCTCAATAGGTACCCGTACGACAGGTTTTACGAAGCTAACTAACGTGTGCTGTTTTAAAGTGCACTTCTGTATCTCTCGCATAGTTGGCTGGTAGCAAAAATATTACATGGCCACAAAGTCATGTTCGCTTTATGGTGGGGCCATAAGGGCGCCTTCAAATTATCCGCAAATCCGTTATTTACATAGAATAACAAAGCAGCGCGGTGGCACTGAAGCCGTCGCGCGCCAATTCGCGCCTTAATTGAAGGTGCCATAGTGTTGAATTTAAACTACCGTCGACTGAACAGTTATAATAACTTTTTTTTGCTCCTTTATTGCACAAAAAAATTCACAGACGCGCGTAATAAATATTAACTCCCTCACAATGCTCGGGAGTTAATTATACAAGGTGTAAGGGACAGCCCTCCACAAACTAAAGTTTGTGCAGGGCTGTCCCTTACACCTTGTATAATTACCTTACTCGTGTTCGGGATTACACTTAGCTACCTACGTTTCCTTTGGAATTCAACACAAAGACATAAAGCAGTGGCTTCCTAAACTATTTTTTGACTTGTGCTGATGAATGACGTCGAGCATTACAATGGAATGTGGTAGGTATAGGTACACTCACTTACAAAAGTCGATAGGAATTCTTAAAACGTATTCGTTTGACGTTTAGTTTGACTTACGACCTTTTATTTTCAAGTTTCGCCAACAAATGATTGAAATTCACAATTTCATCAACTTAGCATAAGTCAAGATGGCCCAGTGGTGTAGGCACACAGATTGAAGCGCAAATCAGTGTGCCGCAAGTTCAAATCCCACGCAATTATTGACTTTTTGTAAGTTCTTACCCGATTGGAAGTTATGTATTTGCATTACATATATTAAATTATTCTTTAACTTGTTCACACATTTCTTAGAGTTAGAAAGGTAGATCACAAAAAAACTAAATAAAGAATTAGATTTCTGCGAGGTAGACATGAGTTTTAACTTGACCGAAATGAACTGTCGTTTGGTTGTAGTTGTTGGTTAGTGACGTGTGGTTGACAGTATTGTAATATTCGCAAAATGCAGGCTAATATTAGTATTGAAGTGAGGGCGACTATCATTGGGCTGCATAAAAGTGGTTTTAATAAAACACAAATATCTGAAGAAACCGGACTGAATGTGAGTATAATAGCTATTAATGAATTGTAACTTTATTACAAATTAATCTTCTAATTAAAACGTATGCCATTTATGAATCCATTCATCGTATCTATAAGAGGTTCAGAAGAGAAATACGTAAATCGTTGGGTTTATTGGATTAATAAATGCAGTTTTATTTTAAAATTATATTCAATAATTATGATTATTAACATTTTATATAATGAAAATGAAGTGAAGTAGGTATAGCTGCCTAATATATATATTTTTTTTTATTTTAGAAAAATACTGTAAATCTTTGGCTAAAAAGATATGAGGAAGAAGGTAGCCTTGCTAGTCGAAAGAGAAGTGGGAGACCGAAGCTTATTAGCGAGGCGCAGTGACGACATATGGTGGACGTATACGAAACGAATGGTTTCGCACCAACGAGACATTTTGCGGAATTATATGACACCTCGATGGATACTGTTCGCCGTGCACTTCACGCTGAAGGCGTGCATCACAGAAAACCTGCTAAAAAGCCGTACTTGACAGAGAGGCACAAACAAGAACGATTACGTTTCGCACTAAATGTTTAATGTTAACTAAACTAAAGGGCCTACCATTTTATTTTAACATATCTGTGATTATTCGTTAACAAACACTGTATTATATTGTGTTTACTTTCGTTTAAAACAGCTATATCTTTTAATTTGTGCCATCGCCTCATCTTAAGAATGCAGTGAACTCGCTATCAATTTTGTTGACAATAATCATGAGTCTATTTTGTTTTTTATTCTTCTACCCGCACTGTTATAACATAATAATTATTATAGTTCATTTTATTTTGCTATCTAATTGACGATTATCTTGTGAGAACTAAAGTTCTTTTAACAGAAATTGAGGTTTAGTTTCAATCTTCTTTTCGTCAAGAAAATGAACAATTAAGCTATGACCTCAATACATTAATTGTGACGTTACACAAAAATAAAATGTTTACAAAGTCTAAATCATAAATCACTTTTCAATAAATAACTGGATATAAACAATTACGTATATTTTATTTTATTAAAATTTGAATATCCGTTCATTGTTACGTTATTCATAATATGAATGGTCTAAGTGGGTATACTTCCAACAAACAATCTTACGCGTAACATAGATAACGGTTACAAGATAACTTTTTGCTATTCGACGTCACAATTCTCATAAATGTTTAATTTGTAAATATAAAGCATAAACATTTTTATTAAACACGTCTTTTTATTTCCACCTTACAACATCGAAAAGATGTAACAACTAAATAATTGCAAATTACGAATGTGATTCTTCTTGTGGTTAATAGATCACATTCGTAATTTGCAACTATTTAGTGCAAAAAATGCAATAGTATTTTTCATAGAAATTTAAAAAAATGACTATATCAATATAGATTGGGAATTTTCAAAGTAAGAAATAACTGCAACAGACTGACCATGATTTGAACTCGGGTTACGTGATTTGCGAATCCAACACTTAGTTCACACGGCTACCAGCACATGACGTATTTGCGCGAATTTTATCAATGCTATGGTAAGAACAGAAAAATAATAATGTTTTGCTCAGTGCGACGACAGTTCCTTAGTGTGTGTTATCTGTGGAATGTGGATACTCATACATGCGCACACATACGCATCGCGCTCGCTCGGTTCATAGCAATGTAATCTTTAACGTTCCTATGGACTTTTGCCTCCTTACTGTACCTATAATAAGGTGTGATTAGTTTTGATGGTATTATAACGCTTCTACTAGTTAACTGTTTTGATTTTAAAATTCTAATGTCCGTAACCAAAACTATTCGAAACTACAGAATAATCCAAAATTAAGTCATATGCGAGACTGGTAAACATTATTGCTATATCATAACATCCCTGATATTTACCCCCAGAGCACTTGCTAGCTGGCTCGTCGTAAGAGTTCAGTAGAGGATCTGGGTAAACATACCTACCTCAGTCGAAAACACAATCCTATGAAATCTGAATGTGCTCTAGTGAAGCCGTATGGAATGGGATCAGTAATAAATTCAGCACATTAAATAACTCAATGTATTATAATTATGTAACTCCTTTATTACAAATTTCTTGCAACAATTTAGTAAAATTAATCCCCTTTCGATATAATATACATCAAAAAAATTATATCTATAATTCTACCATAATCACGAGTACACCATTTCCTCCAAACATACCGTTCCAATAATGTAAAATAGCTATATAAGAGTATATTGTGGCACAATGCCAGCGAACTCACACAGTAGGTACCTACCTACGCAAATTCTTGAATTGATTTATAAAATAAAATTAATTTTCAATTTACAGGGTAATATACATTACTTTTTGTACTTAGAATCGATTTACAATGCATACTACCAGACAAAATAATATAATCGTACCTAAACATATATATCAGTCATCACACATATTAGGTCCTTACATATATGAAATAGGTAGGTGTTTTTTACGAGAGGAATTATGTAAAGTCGATTTTTTTTTGTAAAATATTTTTAATTAATCAAAGTATGCACCGCTGTTATCTATGCACTTTTGCCATCTCATAGGTCGTTCATTTAACTCTTTACTAAAAAAAAACCATGGGGGCGAGAATCAATAAACTCTTTGAAGGCGGTTTGGACTGCCGCATCGGAGTTGAATTTTTTTTCTAGTAGAAAGTTGTCTAAATTCCAGAAAAAAAGGTAATCTGTTGAAGCAAGGTGATCCGGGGAGTAGGTGGAAGTCGCACATTCCAATTGGAGCTCATCTAACTTAGTGGTTATTTGTTGTACAGTGTGTGGTCTTGCATTGTTATGAAGCAGCAGTGGCCTAGAGCGATTGACCAATCTCGGTTGTTTAGCAGCTAGTTCTTCCTTCATGGTTTGCAGTTACTGGCAATAGATATCTGCCGTAATCGTTTGGTCAGATTTTAGAAAGCTGTAATGAACGACATCGGCGCTAGTCCACTAAACACTCACAAATAACTTTTTCTGAGTCAATTTTCGCTTAGGGCAGGCTTTGGCTGGGTCTCCAGAGTTCAGCCATTGCGAAGAGCGCTTCCGATTATCGTACAGTATCTACTTTTCATCACAAGTAATGATTCGATTTTCTTCTTCTTCATTATTGTGTTGGTTGAGCAAAGTAACACAGCAGTCGACGCGTGTTTGCAAGTTCGATTCACTCAATTCATGAGGTACCCATCGTTTATGTTATCTTACTTTCCCGATTTGCTTTAAGTGGATTAATACAGTTTTATCACTTACCCCGAAGCCTGCAGCTATCTCTGAAGTGCTTTGTGATGGATCCGCTTCCACAATAGCCTTATTTATCACTTTTTTTTTAGCTTTATTTAACATTGTCCGGCCGTCCAAGGGTTTGGTTGTGAAGGTCGAAATTTCCAGAACGAAAACGTTGAAATTAAAAACGTACCGTGCTTTCTTTTGCGACACCAGCGCCGTACATCATTAATCCTTCAAGCTGTTTCTGCAGCACTGGTGCCACGGTAGAACTCGTACTCGTAAATATACCAATATTTCATGTTTTCCATTGTGCGATAATAGCCACGCCAAAGAAAATAATAATAACGAAAAAACAAATGACTGACGCTTTTCAAAAGTCAAATGTACAATTGCCGGCACAGATCTTGAGCGCTGGCTTCAAGTTGCGCAGAAGTCAAATATTCGGTCTCTTTAGTGGTGCGAGGTGAGACGCGGGGGCGGGGAGTGTCAGTGATTGACTCGCTGCGCCATCGCGCCATAGACGTCACTCATGATCCGTTCCCTGTTCTTGCTGCATGTATCTAACGATGACGACTGGATCGCCAATGCGCAAAGCGATCCCCGCTCTGACGCCGAGCGCACAAGATCCGTGACGGTAATTGTACCACCTACAGTGCGGCCCGAAAAGTGCCATAAAACAGTGATTTTCTGAGGCCTACTCTTCCGTAACGGCTAGGTCAATTGGTTTGAAAAAAATATATGTCTATTATAGATTCATGAACAATAATATCAACATTTAATTTTTTCGTGCAAATAATACTTTTGTCAAAAAAAAAAAAAAAATTAGCAATTACGCAACTTTTCCCTACTCCTTCGAAACGGCTTGGACCTTTAGAAACATTTTTACACATAAAAATTGGTGCACATTGCATATGTAAATCAATCAATATCTCGCAGAGAAAATCAATTTAAAGCGCTTTCCGAGCGCTGCTGGCCGCAAATAAATGCACAGATTTGCGTACTGCCGCCTAGGTGAGTGCGAGAGTTGCGTTCACATAATTTTGGTCAGATGGTTCAAGGGACTTAAGAGGTTCCTTTGCCATAATGTTGGCAATACGGAAAAACACTGTTACTAAATTTTTAGACATGAAATTACTTAATATTAGGGAGATACTGACATTTTGTTACTTTTAACAATTAGCTTATATTTTTTTTTTCTTTTGGAAGCTAAAAATTATTTTTAAATAAAGCATACAACAACATCCTTTTAGACTTGCTTTTTTTTTAATAAAATCCCATTCCCCTCATTTATTCGCCTTAAAGTGGTGTGACTACCGTTTACATCGATTTAGTTTCACATATCGTGCAACAATATTGGTAGAGTAGGGAACTCTTCATTTATCCCTTCTTTTTTCTGTTGACAGACAGGGGAGCCTTACATTACGGCAAAGGAACCTCTTGAGTGAAACGCACTGTAAATATTTATACGACAAAACACTAATTTTATATGTAAGGACCTAATATTATGTACAACAAAAAGCATACAGTATAAAAATAATCATAGCTTTGTGAGTTACGGTAGCATTGTGCCAAGCTGGCAACACTTATTGGGAAAATTACAAATTCTAAAAAGGCCCTTAAGTTTTAATATTGGAAAAGAAGAAACTGTAGTCCATCATTATGCTTAAATAGGCCATTTACATGGGATTATTAGGTACATTAAAGTTTATACAGTAAAAAGTCGTATTTTTTTGTGTTTAATAGGGTTCATGATATGGTTATCTATATCGATAAGTAATACTTATTATTTACATAAACAACTCATTTCTGTTTAAAATTTCCGCTTCATTCTCAATTTTACATAACAGTGACATTTTTTATTTTTATTTTCGTTATCTTTGATATGGCTAGCATGTCTCAGTTCATCCATGCGAATATAACGCTGAAATTTTGATAATCATATTCACTTTTATTGTTTTAGCATGCTGCACGCATAAGTGAGTGTTGTAAAAGGACATATAGTAAAATAAAAAATACACTTGTTTTTAAAACACCGGTCTTACTACATAAATAACAGTTCTATAAATCTTGTCTAATCTTATATTCTATGTGAGTATATAAAAAAAACGTTACGAGCCATATTGTATACCCTAAATAACTGTTAAACATTGTGGCTTCATAATTATATTGTAGCCTGGGCCCCAAGTCTGCTATTACAAAAATTATTATTGCACAATAGTGTCAGAATGGTCTACCATTGATTTCATAATTATTGATTTTGAGTAAGTTTGGTAATCTACTAATATAATGGCGTCAATATGGCTTTCCAATGATCAACCACTGACACTCCATTGAAAGAAGTGGGATAGAATTGTAATCTCGTAAATATTTACAAATGAATGTCTTACGTCAACGGTAAACTGCAAAAATTTTGACAGTTCCTTTGATCAGTGCTGCTTTTAATAAGCTCGATATTCTCATTTTACCACAACTCTATTACGAAACTATTGACCGATCAATAATCGATTATTATAAATTAGCAGATTAGGAATTTTTAGCAAAATGACAATGGGATCGTGCTGGAATGACGAATTTATAAAAATAGTAGACTTGGGCCCGTGGTAACGGCAATTCCACGACAAGCGTGTGTCTTTCTTATCACCACTTACATCTCAGTTGACGGTTAAAGAAAACAGTTTTTAAATTACGGAACCTCATATGATAGACAACTGCCACACCAAATGGTAACACTGTTATAAATCTTCAGTGTTTGCTACACCACTAACATTTGTTGAATCCAAGGACAGTTTAACGTTGACAGTTTGAAACTTAACGAAATAAAAATACGATATTAAACAAGTCTGCGGATTTACTATGGAATTTTGTCTGGAAGTATGTCTGTTGGTTGGTGTAGTTCCTTCTTGAAAGAATGTACTGGAACCAAATATCTAGAAAAAGTACTATTTTTGATATGGAAGACTTCAACGATTTTTGTATATCTAAATTTAGTTTATGGATTTTGATATGCCAATTATTTTTAGATAAACGATTTGGAAGTAGATGTTACACAGTGTAAATACATCATAAGTATATATTTTATAAAAAAATACATACAAAAGTAATAATGGTACTTATCAAGATAAAAGTTGCTACATTTAAGAATTTTCAATATGTGTCATTGATATTGAAACATAGTTTACCTAAAATATGGACCACCAAAATATTTATGTAAGAATGTTTTGGATACGTTAAAATGGGAAGTTTTGCATTCAGTTTCTAATTTAAATCTGAATTGCAATAAACATTTCTTTACTAATCCTATTTAAGAGTTACTTATAATAACAAATACAATATGTATGTAAGCCCTAATATGGAAGCAAATTTAACAACATTAAAATTATTTTAATTTGAGATATTTACAAGATAATTACTTCAAAATAAGATACAGCAATGTATATAATAATATAATTAAAGCGCATCGTTTTGTTTTCACACGTGTCTGAGTCAAACCCCAGTATGAATAGTTATACCTTAAATTAATAACAAAACAAAATTGCACATTAGAATATCCTACTTAAAATAATTTTGGCACTAAATATCTGTGGCACTATAATTAACTCGCACGTCTTTATCTTGACCTTCACTACTTTCAATAGTTTTTCCTTCTATTTCTTTTTCACTTTCACTCATGTTTTCGCAAGCAGCGGCATCTTCGTCATCAGATGAATCCCGGCCCGCGGAAGAACCCGTTAGTGTCGCACCATTAGGTTCTCGATACTCGAGCTTTGTCGGGTCCTTCTCATGAAGCTTTCTCGCAAGGGATTGTAAACTGGCAAGTGAACTTGCACAATCTGTCGTATCAATGTCTGTTAAACTTACACCCGCCCGTTCAATTTCCGTAAATGTTCCAAAAGGCAATTTAAATAAACATTCTAGCCGCATGACATGCATTTTACTTCTAAGGTGTTTGGCTAGGTGTCCATGTATTCTGAACGCTATGTTACAATCAGAACACCGAAATGGTCGAGGATTAAACGACGTAGCAGCCCCAAATGTTGATGTCATGGACACTTTATTATGATGTGAACCAGAGCGTTCATGTTTTTGAAGATGTCCTCTTGTTCTGAAACTTACTGCACATACGCTGCATCTAAATGGCCTTTCCATATAGTGAATATTCAAATGCAACCTCAATTGTGAAGGCTTTGTGAATGTTTTGTTACAGAAATCACACACCCTTCGCCCGTCTTCCATTAACCTGCCAGGTGAATAAGAACTACTTTCAAAGTCCTTTCCTTTTGTAACTTTAAAAGCTACTCCTCCCACACCAATCACAACTTTTCTCGCGACAGGTTCATGGTCCAAAGAGGGTAGTTTTGCTGCCTCGGTTTCTGAAAATTGTTCATCTGACTTTGTATTGTCTTCACGTATAACCAAAATGTTATCGTCATTAGAATCATCATTTTGATTTTGTAAACTATCTTCATGCGTTTGAATGTGATTTATTCTTGCATGTTTTAAATATTCAGAGACAACATGTTTGGCATTTTCTGCATTACTTTGAGTCTGTGTATGACTTCCTTTAGTGTCATTAACTGAAGAAATGGAAACAGGGGGTTCTCTAATAACAGAGACCTCATCTCTTAATGCAGCTGGCGATTTTAAAACATTGTCACTTTCGCTATCCGACATTTTGGCTTCACTGTAAATGACTCGAGAAGACGTCACTGTAGTCATAAACGAACTTTTAGCAGACGTCACAATTTTATTGCTGCTGTCCAAGGAGCAATAACTATCGGTAAACGTTGACTTTTCAAGATCTACTTTCCTTATTTTAGTTAAACTGCTAGTAAGTTGACTTTGCTTAATCTTAGAATCTTGCAACGCTCTTTCGGTCAAATATGTATGCAACATTGGTTCTCCATTTGTCCACTGAGTCTGGTGATTAGGAAGTTTGGCAGTATTTGAAGCTAAAGATGCTAAAACACTAGATTCTCTGGCGGTTGGTATTTCGGGAGTGTTATGTTGTGTTGTTTTTATATCAGTTTTGCTGAGATCCATTGGTTCATTTTCAGTGCTCAGCCTAGAGTCGATTGGAGAGCTTAGTGCAGTATTTGGCCTTTCTGGATTACTTTCTGTACTAACATTTTCCAATCCCGTTGGTGTATAGGGATATGTTGAAGGTCTATTGCTTGTTATTAGACCAGGTGTGGCAGAAGTGGTCGGTCTAGATCCTCCTAGAGATAATAAACAGTGCGCAGCTTCATGTTCCGGTAATCTTGATTTGTAAGCTTCTGTATCTGAAAGGTTATAAGAAATTTTAAATATTCAGTTTTACATTTTATGATTAGAACGGTTTCTAATAATTAAGCATATATCATAATTTAGCTTTGATGTTGCCAACTCTTTGGGTCAAACATCTGTTAGTCCTAGTCTAAATATGCATTATTTAGTTTTTATAAACGTCTCAAATATAATAAATATTATTATACAATTTAAAAAACATAGTGAAGAGACGGTGGCTTGTAGATGACCGATTGGCAGATTGTAAGAGTATAAAGATCATTCTTACCGCTTGATTCTGTTTCTCCTTCGTTTCCTTCATCTCCCTCCGATTCTGTGTCGTCATCTGTTTCTCCAGAGCATTGCGCCATCTCTCCACCTTCAGCATCATTTCCTTCATTTGGATTTATTCCTAATTCACAGCATTTCTTATAGTGTGCTTTACTTTTCATATGTTTAGTCAAGTTCCCCTTAGTCTTAAAACTGGAATACAATAAAGTATAACGTTTATCACTAAATACTATCAATATAATATCATGAATAATAAAATGATAAAATTTTGAATCGATAAAATAACCAATACTAATGAATACCAATTATTTACCTAAAAGCGCAATGCACGCATGTATATGGACGAACGTCGGTGTGAGTGCGGATGTGTTTCTTTAGCATCGAAGGCTTTTTACAACGAATTCCACACTCGGAGCAAACATAACGCCCTCTTCCGCGACCACGGACGTACGTATATTCCTCATTACTTTCAAACCCACCAGTTACCTCTTTTTTGGGGGTCACATTGTCAGAAACTGAAAATTTACTTTCGTCTGTTTTCTTCATATCAATCAGTTGAATTGCCTGGAAATCCAAATAATATAATTTATATATTTATGACTAATTAAAGATCATGGGTTTTTTTATGCGATCATAAACCAAATTAGTTTTCAATTATAAATTAACTTTCCCCGTTTCGTTTCATTACATTATTAAATTAAAGATCAGTGGGAGTAAAATATTACAGCTTGATAAAGAATAACTAATTATTAAAGAGACGCTTATTTGAGACCATGAAAAAAACTATAACTTATTATAATTTTTAGCCTGTGTACCTGTAACAAGAGTGCTTTCTAAACCTTGATTATTATTTAAAAAAATTATATGATATTAACTAGTGCTTGACTGCGCTCCCACCCGATGGTGCTTTAGTAACGCAATCGTTAATGTTCATGTTTCGTTAATTCATCATATTATAATATACTAAAGTATGGTAAAGACTTATATTAATATGTGAACAGCGGCATTCCATTTATATTTATATGAAACAGAAAACGAATCGAAAAGGTCAAATATACTGATTAAAAAACTTCATTTCCAAAAACTATATATATGTATATAACATACATATTTACTAATTCCCAGTACTCAAAGAAATTGACTGAACAAATGCTTAGAATCATTTTATTAATTGTTTAAGTCACAATATCTACTTAATTGTTTCTTATGATTAAATATATCTATAGGAAGTCAACTAAAAAAAAAGTGAGTCGGACTCGCGCACTGAGAGTTCCGTACAAATTTGCACTTGAAAACAATTCAATTCCCAAATGGAGTTACGAGGATTTTTCCAAATCACAAAAATAGTTTTTTTTTTTGACATTTTGACAAATTTACAGTTTTCAGAATTTTACCAATATTAGTGCTATGAGACCTTAGCTCATTATGAGCCTCTAGCTCAACAAGAAGTGCCCTATAAATTTTAATCCCCTTAGGGGTGTCGAAATACACGCTTTTTTGCGACATAGCTTGATTTTTTCACAGCTTCAAGGGACCGCAGATTTGAAGATATGATTTTAATTTCAACGCGATCCTATGAAAACCGCTCAATTCCCGAATCGATTTACGAAGATTTATCCGAATCGCAAAGAAAGTTTCTAGGCCAACGGGAAGTACCCTATGAATTTTGATTCCTTTGAGGGTGTCAAAATACACGTTTTTTCGCAACATAAACAGCCGTATCTTTTTTTTTCGTTAATCCAGAAGTTTGATTTTTTCTCAGCTTCAAGAGACGATATACTTGAAAATATTCTTTTAATTTCACCGCAATACCTCCTCTCGTTCACGAGATAAAGGGTCTTGACAGAAAGACGGGCAGGCCGAAAAGTAACTTTTAAGTATTCAATATTTTTTTTTATCAACAATTCATGTTTTAATTTTTTAACTTTACCATTTTCTTAGGGTTCCGTACCACAAAAGGCAAAAACGGAACCCTTATAGGATCACTTTGTTGTCCGTCTGTCTGTTTGTCAAGACCCTTTATTTAAGACAGACGGACAAAAAGTGATCCTATAAACTCTCAAAGGAATCAAAATTCATAGGGTACTTCCCTTTGGCCTAGAATCCTGAAATTTAGCATGAAGCAAGGTCTTATAGCACAAATATAGAAAAAAATCTGAAAACTGTAAATTTGTAGTTACGTCACAAAAAAAGACGTTCTTTGCGATTCGGATAAATCTTCGTAAATCAATTCTGGAATTGAACAGTTTTTATAGGATATCGCGTTGAAATTAAAACGATATCCTCAAATTTGCGATCTCTTGAAGCTGTGAAGCAATCAAGCTTCTAAGTTAACGAAAAAAAAAGGTACGGCCGTTTATGTCGCAAAAAAGCGTGTATTTCGACACCCCTAAGGGAATCATAATTTATAGGGTACTTTCCGTGTAGCTAGAATTCTAAAATTTGGTATGAAGTAAGGTCTCATAGCTCTAATATAGGTAAAATTCTGAAAACTTTAAATTTGTAGTTACGTCACAAAAAAAAAACTATTCCTGTGATTCAGAAAAATCTTCGTAACTCAATTTAGGAATTGAACTGTTTTCATGTGTAAATTTGTACGGAACCCTAATTGCGCGAGTCCGACTCACTTTTTTTTTAAGTTGACTTTCTATAGATATATTTAATCATAAGAAACAATTGATATTGTAAATTAAGCAATTAATAAAATGATTCTTAGCATTTGTTAAGTCTATTTACTTGCTGCTTCAGGGAGAAGGGTATAAAAAAAAATGGACCAATATGCCTCCTGGCATACTGGTCCTGGTCTGAACATTCAGAATAATAATCTGCATGTTTTTCTTAGTCCCAAACCACTCACAGAAGGCGTTCCTCATAATTTGCATACTCAACTCCCTTTGGCGCTTCCTCTAATTGACCTTTCTAATTAGATAAATATTTGACAAAAGTACCTACTTTTCATATTTAAGCTAAAAACGTACCTGTTTGTTATCTTTTACAATTCTTTTCCACTGTGATGAATGAGTCAGTACAAGATCCTGTTTAATCACAGCGACAGCTACAGCTTGCGGTCGATGACGTGAGTCATAAAGAGACATAGCAGACGATGCTGACAATCCCAGCGGGTCTGGCGTCAGCTCTGATAATAACTGTAAACATATTCATGTATCTACAATACAATCACCATTCACCAACATCTTAAGTACTCGTAAAACGCCAAATAGATAAAACATTAAAAAATAACAATTACCTGCCAGTTACTGTACATTGATAGAAAATGCTGATTTGGAACATATGTTGGCTGAGGCCTATTGATCGTGCAATAGAAAACTTTAGTTGAACATTTTAATCCCAGATATGTGTAGGCATTTCCGTTTAAGTATAGTTGGCCATAGGCTTTAGCGGGGCGAGGAGTCTCTGGAGATACAAGAGGCATTGTATTCGCATTTGGCGTAATCCCATGATGTCTTTTAGGTGTAAATGTGCCAGGTTTTAAAGGTAAAGTTGAAGGCCGCAAAAATTTTGGTTTTCTTTCCTCTGCTGTAGGTTTCGTTATGATATTCTTCTGGAAATAAGAAGTTTCAGACCTTTCATTGTACACTGAAATAACTGGTGTTTCGTGAGCATTAGTGTTTTTTTGAACCTCCGATGAACTTGGAATTTGATTGTTATAAATTTCAGCCTTTGTTATTAAATTTTCAAAATTAAAATTGCGTAACTCTTTTTCCGCTTTTGTTTCTATGCTATTAAACATATGATTGCTATTAAATTTATCTTTATTCTTCAGCTTATGTAACGGAAAATTGATATTTTCTTTCAAAACTGGCGTCCTAGGAATACCATCGGAATTTCTCTTGACGGCTCCGTCTTGTCTGATAATAGATTTGACTAAAGTCGATGAAAACGATTTAGAAGTCGAACTCGACTCATCTACATTCTTTATTTTTATTATAGGAACTGCTGAAATGTAATGTGGCATATCAGTATTAAAGTGATCTTGAGACTGTTCTTCGTTCTCTAATTTCGATGGTCTTGAATTAGGACTTTTACTGTTTCCTAATTGCTGTGTGTCGTATTTTATTAGTGTTCCTTTTGAAGATTGAATATTCACTATGGAATTTCCATGTTGGTCGTCGCGAGTGTATTCAGAAGTTTTGTTGTTATCATTGTTTGTAACATTCTTTGGGTGAGAATTTGGATTTCCAACGAATACTCCAGGTGTGTTTGGTCCAGGTATACCCGGTACGTGAGGTATTAATTTACCGCCATGAAAAATTGTTGTTGCACCATTTGGAGATGAAGGACTGAGTGGAGGTAATGTCAATGGATTAAACGCTGTAATGGCACTCAGAGGGGGAAATTGAAAGTGTGTAATATCATGAATATTAGGTAAATTGGAGCTCGGAATAGAAGGGGCGGTTGATATTGATATTCTGGGTGTCTGTGGTTGTGGAGTACCCAATCCTTCTTTAGGTGTTGGTGGGTTATGCATTATCGTTCCACCAGAATGCAAGCCTGATCTCACCACAACACTGCTCGCTTCCACGTCATTGCCAAGTTTTGATGGTGAAAGGGTTTGTTGTATTAAAATGGGTGAGAGCTGATTTTTACTGGGCTCGATCCTCAGCGTCGTTGTACTACCTGAATGATCGAGAATTTTCACTTCACCGCCAAACATTTGAAGAGAGGTTGAATTATGTCTCATATGTGGTGACATTTCTTCCATAGTTCGTAAAGCTGTAGAGTTGGCATCGATACATCTTATCTTGGGTTGTGGATACAGATCGTTCGATCTCGGTGAAATATTTTCTATCAACCTTGGACTATAAGTGTCAGCCCGACTGTCAATCCTTCTTTTTGGGCTCGGTAATGGTTTCACTTTAAGGCTTTCATTTTTTCTCGCATAATCTGATGGTACCCTAGTATCTACAAGTCTTGTATTTCCAAGCAATGGTCCTGGTGATGGTAAAGGAGCTACCACATCATTGCATTCTGGTTTCAAGATAACAAGATTGTCAGGTTTAATTCTTGATGGCGACGACTTCGTCGAATTCGGAGTTCGTGAATAATTTGAAGGCGGTTCCGGTAATCTAACGTTGATTGAATTACTTCTTACAAATAGGTTTTCAGGTCTTATAGATTTCATATCTTTCTGTGAGATAGTATTTGTGCTAACACTTCCTTTGCAATAATACACTCGATGTGTTTCTAAATTATCAGCACTTCGATATACTATCTGACATAGAGGACAAATAAATAAGGATCCATCGATTAATTCACCAGTAGCTGACGTTAATCCGTTCATTTTAGTTTTAAGAAGGAGATCTTTTATTATGGAGCCTTCTGGATTCAAAGGATGTTTTAGGTGATCACTCTGTGAGAAACTTTCAGAATGAGATCTTTTTCTATATGAGTTTTCATTTTCATGATTTGATTTAGTCAAATTAAGTGGTGATGGTTCTGATTTAATTTCACCTAATTCAGTCATAAATTGTTTGCTTTCCGCAATTTGTTTAATTTTTCCATATTTCTTTTGTAAAGGTGTTTCTATAACGTCAACAATAGCTTCATTATCTGATATAATTTTCGAGATATGTTCCGTAAGGAAATCAGCATTCGGGGAAATGGATTTTTTTACTTTATCTTTTTCATCATTTTCTTGATATAAGGCTGCTCTAAATTTAGGTTTATAAATTGATTTTGTTCTACTGTTATCAATTAATGAAAAGCTCGTGCTCGTTGAGGGCATGCCTGTATCAATAATTAGTTCTGAAGAATCGTTTGACTCCACATTCTCAGCACGTATTATAGAAGCATCAGAACCAGTTTCCGAAACAGATGTGGGAGGAATAGACGTATCACTTTCTGAACCTCCTGATAAGTCATCGTCGTTTAAAGTTACTGGTACGTCAGCTCCTTGCATTCTTAAGGCATGTGTTCTTGATCTTTGATGTTTGTATAAATTGGATTTGGTTTTAAAAGCAAATCCACAAGGTACACAAGGGTATGGTCTCTCATTCGTATGAGCTCTGATATGTTTTTGAAGAACTGAAGGCTTGGCACAAGATAATTTACAGTATGGACATATGTAACGCCCACCCACTCCACCATTATAGGTTTCTTTGATTAAATCATTTTCAAGATTCTCAGTCTTATTAGAAAATTCATCAGTAACACTGGTCTGACCAGCTACTTGAACAAAATTATTTACATTACTTAATCTACTATTTTCATCATTATAATTAATTTGTACATTTTTCTCCACATCCCGAACTTCTAAATGCTGTTTCTCGGTTTTTGTTTTTATTTTCTCTATTTCTGGATGGGCTGCTGCGATACTACCATTCGATATTGAAAGACTGCAAGCAGTCGATGATACTATAGTTTCCTTATGTCTGGTTTCCCCCGTTTTTGGTAAGTTTCCGGGAAACACAGACATCGTAGATGCCATTTTTTTGAATTTCTTATGAAGATAGCTGTGATCATTGTTGTTGGAGAAATTACTGTCTAAACGTTTTTCTTGTGTAAGCGGCATCGTACCCGCGACGTTTGTACCTGAAAATAAAAGAAAAATATGATAATTTCAAACCCTTACGAATTAATATGAATCTTGATTATACCTACTTCAAAAACTAAAGTAAGACCTTTTCTAAAAGGAAGAATAACATATTTTAATGTTTTAATTTGAGCCATCAAGTTTTTTACAGCTGAATGCTATTCATTGTGAAGTATGAATATTTAAGAATTGTTGGTATTCATTTATCTTCGGGAAGATACAATTTAAGCCATAAAAGTAAAAATTGTATGTAGAAACATATGTATGGCTTCATCACTCACGTGTACTTTATCGGGGATGCCCGAATCTAGAGTTCGGTTTCTGACCTCGCCGCGTGATCAGTTCCTGATTATGGTCTCCAGTTGCGTAAAAAACTTGTCAGGCAAATATGATAAAATACACGTGAGCAATCCGTACTCCTGAAATATGAACTTGATATGACTCTCGTGATTTATTGCAATGATTGACTAATTCTATCGCCACATTTCAAAGGAATTAAATAATTACAACAGTTGCTTCCAATGAGACAAGCCTTGAAACAGGAAAAAGGAATCTGTTTCATTCATTTTACTCTGTAGGTAATTTTGTATCAATTAGCGGAAGGCTTTCGATATTTCCAAATTAATCTTTCAGTCCGAAGTGTTAGAGACCTGCTTTCGTGAAATTTTAGTTAATTAAGAAGAATATGCATAGGCAATAAGGCAATTATTTAATATTTATTGCGCATTGCGAAAGGGTAAGGTATTTTGATTTTCTTCAAGTTATGGTGAAAAATGTCCTAAAAGTGGTATAAATGTGGGTCAAGATTTCAAAAATAATTAAAAAAAAAAACCTAGACTATGTTCCTAACTACCTAATTAACAAGACTTAGTCTAAGGACTTGTTTTAGGGACACCTATTGTTTCATAAAATTGATCTGCTTGACGAAAATGACCTGACGTATAGGCTATTTGTAAAACTTGTTAGTGTTTCGCTCCCACTAGTGCTCGTATGGGTACTAGAGCGAGCGAGAGAAATGCATGGCTCGATTTTTATTCGGCAATATCCGCATTTCTGACATTTTACTAGATTTAGTTTGGCGAAACGACATAACACTGACGATAATTTAGTGTTTGGTCATATCACTAGATACTTTTAGTAAGAAGACGTAATAAACAAGAATATTCGACATCAACCGGGATTTCGCGAAATCCCTGATATCGTCATTTCCCTGCGACATATATAAATCCCCTAAAAATATTTAACCTATAACTTGGAGGAGTATGTTTAAGAGCCAAACAGCTAAGATGATGGACAATTTTATTATTAGGTACTTACTACATATTCAAAAATATTAAAAAGATACTATACTATGCAACACGATTATTCAACATTACCGCTATCTATTAGTTGCCACACTGTAATTGTTTCACACACTGTTTACTAGAAGTGCATTTCAACCCAAGTACAATGTCTGTTTTGTGTTTACACACCTACATACTTTTTACTTAGCCATTTGTAGAAAAAGTTTGAACACTAGCAATCTAAACAAGACAGGTAAGTGTTAGATTTATACGTATACGCTGTTTATCAATCCATTCAAGATCATTTTTCCTATGTCAAATCATTGAAAAGCACTCGACACAAAACATCGAACAGCGATGCGGTGAACGTGTTGACGCAACGCACCGCGCATGTGCCGCGCTATTTCTATTGGTGTGTAGTGTGACATCACCGTGACGTCACGCTAATAGACGAGGATATCCCCAGTCGGCATTGCTTTCTGTCGTATTTTTTTATTTACAACTGACGAAATAGCTTTCGTTATTATGGTGCTTATTTTAGTGCATATTTGGATTACCGGCCTGTGTGACTGTTTCCGTTTTTTTATAAGTATTTGTTTACCTATCGTGAAGATCGAATATGTTCTTAGTTTGAGTTAAATCTTTAATTTAATTAAAATATCTAATGTATTACAGGTTTCTGAAACCCATTTCATTTAGTATTATTTAATATAATAATACAATAGCTTAGCTCATTAAGAACTAGGTACCAATTCATTAAATAGGTACATTTCAACCCATAAGAAATAGCTGAGGGCTTAGTCGTATCACAAAACAAGATGTGAGAAATACAATTTTGTAAGTGTGAGTGTTATCTACACAATCCGAATACGTGTAGTAGTAGGATGGCGGACGACCTCGCTTGCGCTCACTTGAGTCGTTTGTGGACGGCTGCGTCGTTGCTACGTTCCGAGAAGGCGTTACAATTTCTGAGAACTGGAGACAACCAAACCGCTCCGTTCGTTTAAGAACAGGCAAGCAAATAAGCTCCAGTACGCACTTGCCGCTTACGCACACAACACAAGCCTCGTCTGTGTGTATCGGCGTTAAGATAGCTGTGTGCGCGCGCTACCTATTTAAATAACGACTGGCAAACTTGTGATTGAGATAGGTAGGGATACTAATAGATATAAAACCTTAAGAGATCAGAAACTGGTAAACCCTAAGAGAACGTTAGGAATTGTCTAAAATACGTGCGTTTATTTGTCTTCGTTATTAATTACTTCATTTCAAAGCCACTCCTACTTAGAATACGTATATAACATAGAAACCTACGTATTATGGTGGGTATTTACACTATGCAAATATAAAATCAGGAAAGTGATCCCAAAGTTGAAGGCAAGTGGGTCTAACTACTAGAGCTGTAATGAGACAAAGGAATCCCGGCGGCCGGCCGCCGCCCGCCCGCCTGGCGCCAGGCCAGGCGGCCGGCGCACGGCGGCCCTGGCGACGCCTGTGTCGGCCGCCAGCACGCCGCCAGCTCCCATCGCAAAGACCTATCACTTCACTTAACACAACTATTATAATATTGGCTAACGTATAAACACATCGTGTCTGTTGCAATATGATGCTAATTTTAATAAAATTTGTCATTTTTTGCATAAGAATTTGTACGAATGTTCGTTGATGTTGTGATAGGCATGGGCCCAAAAAAGTCGTATTCTATTAACACCAAATTATGACTTATTGATCTCCAAATCTAGTGCAATATATGTGTAGTTAGTTCTATATTAGTAGGTGGTAAATATCTACGAATTTATAAAAACGCATAAGATTACAGATTCTCCTCTCTACTTAGTTAATTGTATTGTTGGTGGCAATACAGCTTCATAACAATCAATGAATTACTTTTGATGGCTATACTTCCTTGGTTCTTTTTGGTAGTTGTTTGAATGTTTATTGGTTTTAGTTATTTTACTTTGAATTTTTGATTATGTTTTTCTTATTAAAAGGTCGTATAATACCTGTAGGTATGGATATTTTTCCAAAGATTTCATATACCTATAGGACACCTACTTTGGTACAGGGGTTGAGAGAAAATAAATGTAAGTAATACTGGCGAAATATTGCAATATATTTTAGTTATTATAAAATTCTTGATAAGCATCAAGAATCCTTGACCTGACGAACGATTGGGTGAGCACCTACGCTTAGATAGTAAAATTTAAGTAGATATTTATTCATATTTTTATCCGATAGTATAAACATTGTTATTATTCGACTGCAAATAAGCATAAAATGTAAGAATGAACTCATTCTATTCTTATCTTGAATTCTTACCGCGGCAAAATTGATCAGTCCACCATTATATCATTGCTGTCTTGATATCATTTGTTGATGCCTCCAGAACAAATGTCAACAAGTCCGATAGGCTGCATTTCACCCGCGCACAAGTGAATCATCGTTAATAATTGCGCGACGATCCACGCCACACGGCACACACACACACAGAGACAACACCTGTGTTATCGCCACAAGTCTCACTAGCACTCCGGTATTGCGACGCCACTTTCTTTTTAGCAAACGATAACAATTATTAACATACAAACATTTATTTGTTTTGTCTGTATGCTGGAAAATATGTTTTGTTTGTCGTACACTCGAAGAAGGAACAGCGTACGTTCCCGCAGCGCGGATGAGTGTTCAACTGTTTGTAATGTCGTTGGTTTGTTCGTTTCGTTCCGTTCGGCTCCCCGCGCCGCCCGCGTCCCTACCCGCGCACCGCACTCTCCGCCCGCTGAAGTAGTGATTCATGTCGCGTTTTATCTATCTCCCTCCTTCACCGCAACCGGATCGGTTGTTCTTCGTAATCTATTTATACGTATCTACATAATATGCACGGACTTTAACCTGCGCTTTAACTATAATTCAAATCGTAGTTAGGTAAGTAGGCACCGACTTTTATTATGTGATCTAAGAAAGGTGAAAGGTTCTCTCTAAATTTTAAGTGTCAACATTAAAAATTAAAATTAAAGTTAATAATTCAGATAATGTTAGCTAAGATTTCTACTTGCTTCTAATTGTTGAAAATTGAAATTAGACAAATAATTAGGTATATCTTCCGTTAGAGATTGGTTGCTAGTTACACCTTAATTAGGTAAGTAAGTACCTACCTGATATTAATTGTCAATTAAACAATGCAAACCCTTCTTGTAAATTTGTTGAGCAGGGTAAGTAAGTAAATTATTAACACGTGTTAAAACTAACAGACAGTGATGTAGATAGGTAATAACTAAAAGTGCTACCTAACCAAAAAAGCGATTGTAGAGCAGTAAATTAATGCGGGATTACCATAAAATTTTTGTTATCACTATATCGGCACGGCAAGCAACGTAATTTTCATGCAGCGCTGATTTCGTAACGGCTGCGCTCGACTAGAACGGGTATCGGTTTTATTTGCCACCGTCAACTACATTCTCTATTGCAGGAAACTATTTAACGCCATCGCTTGCTTAATTATTTTATTATAAACAATAATGTCTTTCGTAAGTAAGCACTTGGCAAGTATAAGCATAGATGTAAAATCAGTACCTACGAAGTTATAATAAGTACAGTTAATAATTTATTGTGGGCATTTTCCTATATTTAACTTATCTCGTGAACTTATTATCGGCAAGACCTCTTTATCAAAATTCTATACATTCATAGTTTGCCTACACAAATAAGCCTGGCATAATACAAGCATTAATCTATATGGTCGCCAAGTTACGTAGTGACGATAATTATTTACAGTAGAGAAACTTCATAGCACTCGGGCTAGATTCGAATGTAGGTATAATATAAACACATTATTTGCAATGATAATTGGTAGGCGCTTATCAGTATTGCGGAGGTGATGACGCACGCGTTTCGAGGATAGCACGCAGTCGCGCGATTGTGAACACAAGTTGGTCAGGAAGCGAGCGATACTCCGACGACGACCTCTACAGAAAAAAAAAACTTGTTTCTCAACGTGTTGAGCTTGTTCCAATTTGGTATAAATTCACTACTTATGCAGATACTTAAAATTTAACTCGACTGAAGTCATTGTCCAGACATCATATGTCGATGTGGGAATGTACCCTAGGGATGTAGTACTGGGGTGGCCTTTTAAGAGGTCACGACTTTTCACGTGCTGAGAGATCACCGGGGTGGTAGCTCTGCAAAAGTATAGACGCCTTTTGAAGATTTCCATCGATAATAAAAAAGAAGAAAAGGTATCCTACCTACATAATATACTTAATTCCAATACGAGCACCTATTACAATTTCGCATACATACAGTAATTATACACTTTCTCGTTCCGTTCTTCAAATTAATTACACTAGTTTACAAATTTTAACTTTTTTTTTATACCCCAAAAGAAATGAATATAAATGTGTTAACTTATCTGCCCTAAAAGTGTCAGCAAAAATATTCTATAACGTCCCATTTTTTTTCTGCAGCAATTTATTTTTTTCTACTAGGTACCCTACTAGGTGACGACAGTGTGTTCACTCGTTCACTTCAAACGTCAAATATCTGTTTTGGATTAAATTAAAATGTCAATTAGTTTGACCGATTCTACTACGTTTGTTAATAGCTTATGTTTTCAAAAAAAGGGAAGACCGATTGTAGATTCGTTAAAGAAATGCAAAATAAGAAAAGTGAAAATTAAAAAGAAATCCTGGCCGATTTATTGAAAAAATATCTACAGATGGATGTAAGATTCAATTCCTGCATTTGCATCTGAGATTTTCCCTGAAAACTTAGGAAGTATGACTGACGAACACGGAGAAAGTTTTCACTAAGATTTATAGATTTTTGAAGACCGACTTCAGGGGTTTTGAGATGATTTAACATGCTGGGGGATTACTGTTGGTCCATCATAAGAAAAAATGATCCAAGTATAAACTATATATAATATGAACTATATATATAAACTATAAAAAGAAGGGATTGCCACTTTGCATTCTTTATTGTCTAGATACCAAAGTTAATAAATATTTCTTAAACCAGACGTGACAAAATTTTTTTATCAAGTATGTTTTCTTGATTGCTCTACTAAACAAATAATAAATTTAACAAGTTCAGCTGGGGTATGAAAACTGTGTAAATCTCATCAATTCTAGTGTTATTAGAATTGATTAGTAGTCAGCAATGGGATTTCCCTTCAGAAAAAATAACGGACGCTCACACTTTATCCGTCCATGCAAAAATCTTGCTTAGTGCTTACCACACACTATTGTGCAAAATTTTATGCTTCAAGATCCACTACTTATACATCAGGCAATAAATTATTTTGAGATTTTATTAAGTAGATAAATGCTAGCTACCCAGTCAGTCAAGTTTGGCCAAAACATCTTGATTCAAAGTTCAATGCGTTTCTTCGGCACCTACTGAACCACAAAAATTGGTTGGCATTATTCGATGACGGCTGTTGTTTCGCGAATGGTATGTGAAATGCGGGGGCGCGGGGCACTTGTTGCGTTGTTTAGTTGGCGTAGGTACCGCCTGTTGCCGACTGGCGACGTCACGTCACGACCTTGAGCCACACGCTACTCGCCACGGGGAGTGTCTGTTTCTGTCCCCTGCACCTGACAATGCTTATTACTTATGATTGACGAGATAGTCGTACCAAAACATTAATAGGTATAGACAATGTAGAATAGTTTTTCCAACACCTCTTCGCAGAATCATTTGACAAACAATAACCAGTTTCTCGGATTTAAATCGCTCGTATTTGTAGTAGGTACCTACTTACACGAAACTTTCTACCTCATCAACAAATAATATTACGGATCCCATAAAAAAGATATAGAAACCCATAAATAGACATAATTAGTCAGTTGCTTAGACTGTAAATCCTATATCAGTTCTTACAGGTAAAACCTAAACCTTAGCCTGAAACAGACAACGGTCTGGCAACGCAGCTGTTGAATGTGATTTCACCCGGGCGGGCGCCATGAAGTCGCGTAGGCGGGAAACCATGAAACCAGTCTTAAGTGGCAGTGTAACAGACTGAGCTTGCCGGAATTTACTAAGGAATAATTATAAAAGAATTAGGTAGACAGTGCAAAAGTGAAAAACATTCCACTGTTGCATCTGTACCTAGAATTCAATTGGTAAATAAGTGTTATGAATTATTTACCTTGTTGTGTTTCATACGTATATTACAATTTATAATAACTGACGTCATTGTGAGTATTTTTCATAGCAGACGATGTGCTAATGGTACCTACATTATGCTTTCAGATAGGTAGTTACCTATTATTTTTATAATTGGTAGACTAGACGTGTTTGCAATAACTATGTTTAGTTTTGGAGCTCGAACTGTTTAATTGTACTAAACAAGTTTGCGACTACTGCGATGCAGACCCGAGAGCGTCGTCTCCCCCACCTTGCGCGGGCTTCCCTCGGAACCAGGTCATCGTTAACTTGTCCGACCGCTACGCCACCGACCGACCCGCGGCCGACACAGGCCACACTCCGTCCAATCAATGATTATGTTTGAAGTTCCCTTGAAAACATTTTTACGAAATGCAGTAGTTGAGAACATTGTCATCTATATTTATACATATCTACTTTTCTTTATTCCGTGATACATATAATAAAGCAGCACATATCTAACGAAAGAAAAACTGTAAGTACATTTAGAATTTTCGAGAAAAAATAAGTGGCTTTGGTTAGAAAAACGTAACTGATCACAAAAATTTACTTTTTAGAATTTTGTCTGTTTGTCTGTATGTATGGTACGGCTTCTAACTAACTAACTACTGGATAGATTGAATTGATATTCAGCAAAAAGGTTTTTGGTAAATCAAGGAAGGCTTTAGGCTACATATTATCACGTCGTATGTTATGGGAGGTAAGCAATATTGATTTTAAAAGGTTTTTGTACGTAATTGAATGCACAAAATTACATGTTATCTATTTAATAAAAATTTAACTCTGGGAACATAATAATCACGCTATTTTTATAAAGGAGCGGGGCAGTAATTATCGATAAGGAGCCAATCAGTCAATTATGTAATTTACATAAGAACGTCTATTTTTAACGAAGATCATCGAAGACCGTAGCACAGTGGTGGTTTCATACCTAGACTTGCATGTAACACGAAGAGTGTTGGAATCCCATATGGCTTTTTTAGGTGGAAGTTTTATTTCATTTTTTTTCACAGTAAATAATATTTTTTTTTACATATTTTTGCACGCTTACAATTTTTTTATGTTTATAATAAAAATGTGTAAAATGAAACCTTTGAATGTTTTTTTTTTTGTCATTTTTAGTTGGATGAGGCCGGTGTTTCCTAACTCACTACCCTGAGAAGAAACACCGAAATAAACTCAGAGGTCAAAGTCTCTTTTAAGGTCCATATAGTTAATATGTAATGATCAAATCACATGAGATGGTTGGCAGATTAGTCTGAGATGGTCTTTTGAAGAAAGAACCATACAGATTTGAGTGGACCCATCCAGTCAGTGCGAGCTTTTGTCAGCATTCGCAAAGCTCAACTCAGGACTATTAAGGAGGTCGACGACAATACTCACTGCAGAAGACCTTAGGAGATATTAGGATTCGTAGTGCGATTCCTTGGTATTGTAGGGGCGGATTTGTAGACGGTGAACAATTATTAGTTTGCTGTCCAATAAGGACCGGCCTGAGTGGACTTAGTGTTATGTTCCACGCGCGCCTCAAAGAGATGTCAATAGATTTTGTTTTATTGGTTGAATGTCACAACCATAGAAATATAAAAAACAGGTCACAACTTTGCAAACTCTTACGGTGAAAATCGCGAATTCAATGACTGCGTTTGACCATCAATATGCGTCGGTTAGGAAAAAATATATTTTAAAGTTAAAGACTCTTGGTGGAGTAGTTCCCACTAAAGAAAAATATTCGTTTGATGTATGAGGACGTCAGTCAAATACCGTACCAAAAAAAAATCCTGGCTGAATGAACGGGTAATTTAAATACCCAAAAATTATCAATGGTAGTCGCGAATTTTTATGTGACTCATGACGCCTGGGTTGTCTCCAAGTGACGATTGGAGGGGTTTGAGGATTTACTCTCCCTCGCAGTTTCAGCCACCTTGCTCACCGTTGTAGGTGACTGCTTTCCATTCCCTCTGGCCCCGAATCATAACCTGAACCAGAGCCAGATGTGAGAGGTCGTCGTCGCCGATCGCCTCCACGAGGGTTCTGATTCTAAACTGATGACAATACTTGCCAGGCAGATTTCCACTGTAAGGTTCCCCGTAAGGTTCACCGTATCCTCCAGGTGATCCGCACAATAGTGACACCGTCACTTCCGTACGAATCCGCTACAAGAACCTCCCGAACTTACAATGTCCGGTGAGGATCTGCATCATGTGGAAGGGGAGGACGCCATGAGGCCTTTCCAGCCAAGCCTCAAAGAGGGGCCGCCATAATTATGATGTGCCCATTATAGCACTTTAAATAGCACTTATTTTCTGGTGCTTGGAATGTACTGTGTGTCAATATACTTTATTGAAAAACAAACCATTTTAAAATCATACTTTGTTTTGACCCTTACATATTCTTTTTGCTTCGTTTATGTTTACAAGATAATTTGCGTTTTGACTTATAACTGTCTTAAGTGATAGAAAAATTATTGAATTGATTGCTTTCGGTATAATTCACAAGCACAGAATTATTATTTACTGTTTTGTTTTACGAACATAACGCGGACAAAGTAGCGGACAAAAACTAATTTCGAATAAAAACGCATTTGTATCAATGGGTCTTATAACTAAAGCCTTTTCTATTTTCCTAGTCGTCGAAAACAAAATGACGAAGTAAAATTTTTGGAACTAGATTTATTACTGTATTTTTCTAATTATAGTTTCAATATTCATTATCATTTTCACAGACTGAGAGTTCATGTGTAAATTAGAAAACTTAGTCTAGAAACACAGTAAACCACCTCGAGTCCTTAGTTTAAGATGGGAAGTCGGAAGCCACATGATTCAGAAACGCAAATATGTATAATTATGTAGCAATGCTTATAACTCCCTTGCCAATTGGCGCCCTTATTATGTGAGCGATTCATAATTTTAAATTGACATTGGCAATAACAACAGCATTGAATTTAGAAACGTAAGTACTACTTATTTATTTTATGGTAGTGAATAGTCAGGCGTCATCAAGTACATAATATATAGGTATTACTTGAATAGGTAAGTAAGCAGGTTTCTTTCTACGTACGAGTAGATATAAAAAAAATCTGTTATCTATAAGTACCTACATAATAGGAAAAAAACGTATAAATGCATATAAACGTGTATAAATTCTAATTAAACACAATCCTATCGATATAAGTATTCATTGATTAAATTTGCTGTTTTTAAAACAGGTAAAAAGTAATCAGATTCCAAGAATTATTCTACTGATGGAAAGCACTCCAGAGCCGCTTCGGCTCTATGTGGCGCTACTCATAGGTTGCTTTTTATACAAATAAAAAGTAAGTGATAATAATATACGGAAAGTACCTGTGGTATTATCCACGGTCATCGTAAAAAGCTAGGAATTCACAAATTATCTGTAAGTAATGTGCAATGGTTACATGATTCCTTGAAAATAATTTGCGCTAGACCATTGAATCATAAAAAACAGGTGCTTTTGCTTCCACCTTTGAACAACTTAATTTATTTACTGAATTAGGTGCTTATTTTGTATTACCTAAATACAGACTTTATAATAACAGCACTTGGACAATTTAATTCAATTTCTTTTTCAAAATCTTAGTTCTACCCAACGACTAATGGTTGATACTATCAAAATAAAGACAATGTGAGTTTTGTTTCTACAATAGAACAAAATATAATTGATGTAATTAAGGCAAAGATATTAAAAATATGCAACTCGACATAAATTTTCACTGTTTTTCATCAACCGCTCTTACACGATTATAACGTCATAACACATTTTTTATTAGATATGATGGAAACATAGGTATCTTGTGGATATTATCTAGGCTTCTATTGAAATCAATTTATAAATTTGTGTAAAACTAATCTAATTAAGACCTCTAAAGATCAGCTATTTTGCATTAACTTTGACACTTCATAATTTAATAAAAAAATTAAAAACATCAAAAACGTATAAAAATAGAACCCTTGCAAATTTTATCAATATTCTAAATGACGACAATTTTTTTCAAAAACTTTCAAGTGTAAGTATAAAAAACACGTCTTTCCTGGAACAAGTTTAGTAAAATATTCGAGTAGGTACCTAAATCACGGAATTACCGAATGCTGACAGAGTATTCAGGCGTTTTTTTTTTTTTGCGTTGCTTTTTCGTCAAACATCGAGTTGGATTGTGTTAAACAAAGTAACAAGCTTTAAAACAATGCTCGATATTGACGATAGGCAAGTGGAACAGCAGCCTCATAAATCTCTTTGCATTAAGGTTTTACCAAGTTAAAAACGCTTCCAGAATTTAGGTCGGATTGCAAAGTAAATCTTAAATTGAGTCCGATATTTTGATTTCACATTTCGTGACACTAATGGGCATTCAGTGACACAGAATATGAAAACAAAAATATTTGGTAGTTTAAGTAACACTAGGCGATATCTATCTTTAAGTATATATGCCTATGGCTAAACATTACATTATTGCAGTGTATATTTTTCAATTCACGACACTGAGTTGAATATTATATTGGAGTTCACTAACGCGCTTTAGAAAAACAACAACCTATTGTTTTCATGTTAGCGAGCCTAAATCATACCTATCACAGTAAAGATTTAGAAATATTTTATCTGCGTTAAGCGAGCCTAAATCTACCTAATACAGTAAAGATTTAGAAATATTTTATCTGGCGTTTATTTTTTCATAGAAAATAAATTTAACGATTGATAATGTCAATTTAATACCCGCTCCTAAGAGAATGGCGTCATTCTTCGCGAATTCGCCGGCATCCTCGTATCAACGACCAAAATACGCCATACGTATGAATGTGACAATAATATTCGTGAGTCATACCGAGTCGGGTAGCACTTGACCAAATAAATAACTATTCACAAGTCTTTCCTCAATGACGTTCATCATTCTGATGTTCGTAGTTTAGAGCAAATATATAATTTATTGAATTAATTCTGTAGGTAGGTACCTTATAACCTCTAGAATGCTCATCTCTCTCTCAATAAACCGATTGAGAAAGAATTTAAAAAAAAGTAAACCAAACTAATGAAACCAATCCTTTTGTTTATGATTCTTTTTTAAATGTAATAAGAAGGTACCTACCTACTACGGACCTACCTATTCAGATACTTGTTTATTATTACTATTACACAAGTAGCATTACAAAGTTTATCTGTGTGGCCGTGTTGTTCTTTGAAACTAGGTACCTACGCAACGGATTTAGATGCGGTTTTCACTATCATTTAGATAATGTACCTATTCCTGAAGATTGTGTGGATATTGTACTTGTGATTGTGTGTGTATATTAACTACCTTCATTATATAGGTACGAATGTCTATTTATCCAACAGATTCTGAACAATTCTTTGGCATCTACCTACTTATTTAATCAATTATCTCAAGCAAAAAACTAATGTTTTACTTACATTGAAAGTGGGATAGGCCCTTTAACAAAGAATCCGGAAATTATAAGAAGCGCAAGGCAAAGTCTAACACATTTTCGGTTAGCCAGCTAATAGGCAAATTTTTTTGTACCTGTATAAATTTAATAGACTAAATAAATGCTGATCGTGCGTGAAGTTTTAAAAATTTTACGAAATAGAGACGGATTGCTGTCCTTCTAGTGAGATAAGAATTAAACATAACATTGTTTACGTTATAAAACGATACGATGCTTTCTTGGCTAAGTGTTGTGTTAGGGATATGGAGTGCGTCGGCAGCCCGGGATCGTCTTTTGGATGTTCGCCAGAGAGAGATTCCCGCTTCCGAGGTGCATTCTCAACACCTACACTCATTCTGTTTCGTAGTGATCAGGAAATAACTAAATGTTACAGCTCTGACATTCTTTCGGGTAAAAGCAACTTATATTGTTTAATGATAAATCGTCCAAAAAAATGTCCTTCTAGAAGCTCTTCTGGAAGGACTTTTAAAGTCCTGCTAGCAGGACTTGATTTTATATGAAATTTGACGCACGTCCTTCTGGCAGTACGCCGACTGCTGGCAGGACGACTCAGACGAATCACTAAATCAGGGGAAACAAACATTTTGAACTACCCACTTTTAATTATTTATTTATTTGTAATAAACGAAAAGTTATGTTGTTCTGTTTATAACAGTAAGGTAAGGTAGGTAACATATATTTATTTTTATAATATATTGATATGTTTATATATACTTTTGGTAGGTGCTCAATGTTGTATTTACGATTGTAGAATTTATTTTTTATTTTATAAAGTATTATACCATTCAATACTTTACCGCGGTTTCGTCTACGTGGACGCGGGAAAAAGTTATTGTGTTTCTTTCTATATATATCAGCTGGCTTTCTGTTGTTTTTTGTGGTGTACAAAACGGTTTTGATAATAAAATGTCGGCCATAACATTAAGATGTTGCAAATTCATCACCAAATTGTTGACGACTCCAGGCGTTATTCGTTCCCGACGCATCGTAGTGCGATGCTAGCGAACTCACGCGATCTCCACGTCTAAATATCGTAGCCATTTCGCTCATACTAATGCTAGAACGATGAAACAAACACTCCTACAATCAGAAAGAGACTGACTATCTACTTGTTTTTTTACAAATCCTGCCAGCTGGACCGTTCACGTAATATTCATTAAAAAAGGTGCGTCCTACCGGAAGGACTGAAAGTCCTGCTAGTAGGACGCTGGACGATTTATCATTAACATCTTTTCAAAATATTGATAGACCAGGTGCATGCAGGGCATAATAGGAATGGAATAAAAATAAACAACCAAGGCCTGCGAACTGGGACCTGTCAGTACATTTTGTTTAAAAACTCATCTTAGGAGAAGTGCTGACATTCCAATCGATGCTAGTGATAAATAGCTTACTTACTTTGCGCTTTTGCAGCATAAAGCTTACTTGCTTGTTTACTTTTTGCGGTGAGATTTTACAGAATAGCTGCCCTGTTAAAGGCTGCGACCATTACTCCACGTGAAGATTAAAATTTTATGAGATTTTAAGGCACTATACCAACATAATTGAGGGTTTATAATCTATAACAAAACTAAGCCCAATATTGTTTTTATAAATATTTAGGAAAGGTACCTTCTTCCCCTCAAGGACACGCCTTGGTTTTTTCACCTTGTCCCTGTCTATTATTATAATTTTCATAGTTTACATAATCAAACGTTTTTACGGCATTTGTAGTACCTAGCGATAAATACAATACTTATGTATTCCAGACCAATCATCGTAATCTTATTTCGTTGACGAAAATGTTTTCGATAAACTTGTTAAAAGTATGCGTATTTCGCTGAAAAATTCAAATCAGTTACTGATAAATAGTAGGTAGGTATAATATGCTGATAACAACATAAGACAGTGCTTTGTGCCGCGAGTGTAATACTGGTAGTACATAGTAAGTATGATTAAAGAATAATTCAGAATTTAGTAATATTAGATAAAAGAAAATTTTAATAAGTGCTCACAATTTCGTAAATAAAAATTAACTAAAATTATTTAAACGGTAAAAAAATCTGCTTTTGCGAAACCGACTCAAACTTAACACAATTTTCCCTAAATAAAAAATACAAAAAATTAACACTATTGCGCTCTTATTAGGAAATACAGACTGCGGCAGGAAATTCCACTTTTTTGCTGTAAGCACAATGAATGAAAGTATATATTTCTAAAAAGTTTGTGCGTATTGGTGGGATGTCCACCATGTACCTACTCGTAGGTATCGCGGTGGTAAATGGCCGCTTGTGGTCCGATTATGGAACGGAATTGATAGAAATGAGCACTAGCCTGTGTTTATTTTTTTATACTTACAGTCTTCTTCTTCTTCTTCCTGCCCTTATCCCATATTCTTTTCTTTCATATCACTTCTCACACAATCTATCTATCTTTTTTTCGGCCTTCCTCTCCCTCTCCATCCATCGACATGTGTACTCAGAACTCTCTTAGTAATATGCGCTTCATGACTCCTCTTCACATGACCATACCAAGACAACCGATTACCTTTCAACTTTTCAGTCACTGGCGCCACTTTCAAACTTCCTCTAATGTACTGATTTTTCACTTTATCCATTCCCGTCACACCACACGTCCATCTCAACATTCTCATCTCCGCTACTTGCAATCTTTTTTCATCCTTCTTTTTCACAGCCCAACATTCTGATCCATACAGTATGACAGGTCTTATGACGGACTTGTAAATTTTACCCTTCAACTTGAGGGGCATGCGTGGGTCACAAGTTGTTTCCGTGACCTGTCGCCATTTCCGAGGTACCGAAAGCCGGAACAGATTGGTTTGGGCGTTCCGGCGAGAGCTAAAGGCACAGGGTTGGAGAGACCGCCGAAATCGCAGAACAAGTATTCCGTTTTGGTTCTACTTACTTTCAGGCCAACACTTTCCAGTCTGTGCCACCACACCTCTAATCTGTTTTGGACCTCTAGGCCACTCTCGGCAACCAGCACAATGTCGTCGGCAAACAGCATACACCAGGGAGCCTCCTCCTGAATGTCCGACGTCAGAGCGTCCATTATCATCAGGAAGAGGTAAGGGCTGAGTGCCGATCTCTGATGTAAGCCGACAGCCACGTTGAAATTTCCAGTGGTGCCCACTGTGGACCGGTTTTTATACTTACAGTATTTTATATTAATAAAATAAAATATTTTTTTCTGAAAACTGCATCAAAATTGGTTATGAAATGAAGCAGCAATTAACATTTTAATTAGTGGGAACATCCCGTTATCTCTTTTCCACATGCGTAACCTAATGGTGATGACGTCACATTATAGTTTGTGCATCCTTTTTCTGTGACTTGACAGTTCTGCCCCACCATGTGTAAAAAGTTACATAATTTTAAAGGAATTTCGAGAATTGTTTCTATTTGGGATTTTGAATAAAAATATCTTTTGATTACAACAAGACAACACAATTTTGACTTTGCTAAGAGAGTATTAAATATCGATAGATTTATCGATAATTTAGTCAAAAAAATACATATAGCCTAAACAAGTTTGTTTTTGTATCCAGGAGAATGGTTGATCAATATTTTAGAAAATTCATAGGATATTTTTTTTTTTTCAAAAAAAAAAAATTAATCAAAATAATTTGTGTAGGTATGATTTTATCAGCTTTTTATATCATATCAAATTACAAAATAGTAAAAAAAGTTGAAAAGTGAACTCTATTACATTTTCTTTCATATTTATAAGAATTTGGTCTTACTAAACTCAAAATGTAGGCCCCCATCATATTTTTGTTGTATTGGCTCTGATAACAGCGTTTGAAATCTAAGATGTCTTGATGAAAACGTTCTCCTTGTTCTTCTAAATACGCCCCCGTGTTGTTTTTAAATGTATCTAAATAAGCAGGCAGCATTATGTACCTACCTTTAAAGATATTCTGCAGCCAATAGTTTTAAAATCTTCTAACATGTTATCAACTAGCTCTCGGTAACAGTCTGTGACAGTACAAATGCTTCATCTTCAATATTTTTATTTGAACTCTGAGATGTGCTTGATTGAGACAGTAGAAGGTTCAGATACTGGAAGTTGTAGGCTATGAGAAATTGGAGCCGAAGACGAAGCAAGATATTCGTTGGGTTTTGCATTCTTGCTTTTACGTCTTTTAACAGGAATAACTATGCAAAAATAACAATCACCGACGTGGTCTTTTGGCTCTCGTCAAATTCTTGGTACTGCGAATTTTATATTCCGTTTCTCAACTCGATACCAACTTAAATTAAATAAAAAATGGTTTATATAGAAGAAATGTTTTTTTTTTACTAAAAATTTGTTTACCTACCTTTTAAATATTTTTTTGCAATTACCGCAAGCAACATGTGGAACCCATGGTATAACTAAATTACGAACAGGGCGTTTAAAATAAGCTTCGTAGGCTTCATAAAGTTTTTCACACATATTAAAAAAATATATCTCTCGTATTTTAAATAAATGTACCTACCACAAATATAACAAAATGCATCAGCTTCATATTTACACTTTCTAGATGACATTTTAAACTGTTTCAGTATTCTAAAAAAAACAGTTATTGGTGGTTTATCACTTAATTAACATCAGTAGATGCTGTGCGACAGTTACACCATCTTAATTTTTTCGCGATATTTTTAAAAACATCATGACCTATTGAATACTTTTTTTAAAAGGCTAACTCAAGAAAAAAGATTTATTGTCATAACCACCACAAAAGCAAACTTTTTAAGGAATATTAATATTTTTTCTTTATTATAAAGCATAGTGAATAGAAAAATCACAAAATAAAATTTAGGACAAAGACAATTTTTGTTTTTGTAGAGTTGTGTTATTTATACGAGTACTTACTTCATTATGATACGACTTGACCTTTATTTTTATTAAACAGGCTAGAAAAAGTATGGATTGTATCTAAAAAAAGGAAATGCTTTAGTTCGTTGTTCCAATTTAGATTATGCAAAATTCAAACATCTAAATAGGTGTAAATCCTTAATCCTAAGTAGCTAGTTCTTAAAACGTCTCAAACATGTCTCAGTAAGTGAAAGAATAGCTAGTTTCTATCATTTGATTATTCATATCTTGCCACTGTTGTGTAATTGTGGAACATTTACGTGTTGATAACTTCATCAATGACAATAGAATTGTAGCTGTTAAACATACGTTAGGTTTAGCGTTCGATAAACAACTAGAAAGATAAATATTCAGCGAAATGTTGTTCGCAACGTCTAGTCTGTATATTTTAGTATTTGCTACGAGTAGGTATAATGGTCACTTCAGTTTTGATTTAATGTTTTCGGTCAAGTCACATACAATATGCAAATAAGTTGGTACCTACCTGGGGAAGTGGGGTAGATTGATGCATAAAAATTCAAACTCAAATTATAGGCGAAAAAATTACATATTTTTTATTAATTTTCAAGGGGACGTTTAGCTAAATGTATAAATATTATGATGTCAAGGATAAATATAGTTTAATATGTGAAAGAAAAAGATTAGCACGTGTTTTGTAAAAAATGGGTTTTGAATCATTCTGCCCCACCAACGGGGCACTTAGATACGACACCTGGGGCACTTTCATACTAAGCGGATATTGTATGAAATTTGTTAAATTAGAACATTTTCATGAAAATAATACTTTATAATTATGAAAATATTGTAATTAATTTTAAAAAACTTGTATCCTAACCAAATTAAAAATTAGGAACATCTTAATTCTTCAGAACAGGACAACACTGACTACCAAGAGTCTTTTCTTTTTAGTTTTTTTTTATTTTCTGTAAGTATCAATAAATTTTGCTTCTTGGGTTTGTACCTATGTCCGCATCATTTACGGTTGCCACTATAAAAATATGATTATAATTTTAATTCATTATATTTTAGAAATTATATGATAAAAAAAAATATTATTATTATATGGGAAATTTTATGCGGGGTTTGATACACATCAATGTGCCCCGAGCTTTGATGTATCTAAGTGCCCCAAAAGCTTTTTTTCAAAATGATAATTATACTAAAGAAACTAATTGATTTCTTTCGTAAAAAATACTAAATACGTAAAAATGGATGGTTTAACAAACCTTTGGTGTTTAGATATTCTCACAAAATGGTATAAGAGACCGGGGAAACACCTTTACATTTCACGTTATTTTGTTATTTTTTAGTTAACCGCACTCAAAACACGTTACAAGTTGTACAGCGTCAACGGCTGACAGGCTGTAGGCGCGAACGCATTGTATCCAATGCGTTCGCGCGTTCAAGCATTTCTATGATCGTTTTAGGGATGTCATCACTCGAATATGTTCAATCGATTTTTAGATAATGCTTGTGTATCTATGTGCCCACGGAACAGTTACTGTTCCGTGTATGTGCCCCTTGCATCATTGTGCCCCCCTTCCCCCAACCTACCTAAAATATTACTTATTTGTTAATAGATTCTTAAATACTTCAATGCATTTTTGTATTAGTCTTAGCCTACAAATTGTAGGCTATAATGTACAATCTACATTGTGTCCAACTGCTGGAAAAAGGCCTCTTCCTTCTCCCAACCCTTTCTTATTTGGGCGATTTCTGGCCTATTTTTTAGCCCTGCGAATATGATCAGATCTTCACACACTATTTTCGCCGCGGTGAACTTCGACTACGCGGCGTCGTCCTCCTTCGAGCATCCGGTGAATAACGGTCTTCATTGAACGCACTTGGACAGATGTGAGAGGGGTAAAAATTCTTCACTCATCTCACACCTATCCAAGTGCATATAGATTATTAGGTCAGCCTACTTGAGATACCTATGGAGCGAATAGATCGCGTTTAATGCACCACCCTGGGTACTTCAAACGCGATCTATTCGCTCAATATCTATTATGCTGCGTTTCATAGCAAACAAGTGACGAAGTACCTAATTTATAGTAGGAAATTGTCTCGTCTATGCTCCATTTACATTGATACAATATTGTCGGGTCTACTATTATTGTCTGGTAACTATTTACCACTTGATATGATGAAGAGTTCCAAAGCGTTTCAAGTAAGAAAAGGCTTACGATTCCATGCCGTTTGGAACACACGAGGTTGATGAAATCGCAAAAATATACACCTTTTCGGATGCATGTAGAGCATTGGCACGTGTGAAATCTTATCATTTCAAAAAGTTCAATAACTTTTTAAGAAACAAATTAAAACAAAATCAATCTAAAACAGGATAAAAAACGGGCACAATTCTAGTCCGAAAGTAGTTCGAAATTAAATCTTAGCAACTCTGGACCGAATTGATTTCAGGTCGGTTTTGTTCTGGAAATTACAAAATCGCTAAAATCAAATCAGAGTCATTTTGATGCTATACAGGTATCACCCCTTCATCATTTACTATCTGCTTTGCCTTTTTGTAGCAACGTGCTACGCAACGTGATCTGATAAGGCACCCTGCCTTACCAGATCTTACCACCACAACCCAAATTTACTGAGAAGGGGTGATAGACTAATAGTAGAATATTCTTTGGTAAGAATGGTTGTGAAACAGATCTTCTGACTACAGAGGCTGACTGACAGAGGTACACACGCTCGTAAGGAAGATTTGGTAACATTGGATAAATTTAACATCAACCGTCTGTGGACATCGGCAAGCAAAGCTTTATATTCGCGAGTACCTCATCTGTTCTGCTGTTGCAGAAATGTATATGTTTGCAACAATGGTTTTATGGCTCAAGTCTGATCGACATGGCATGCTTTAATTTGTTTTTAAAGAAAGGCTTAAAGCACCTTTATTATAACTGTGGAGTCTTGTTCAGTTAGTATGCGATTCTCAGAATACCCCCGAGCACGCACTGCGCTGTTCGCTCGCCAATCGCGCCGACGCACGAGCTTACCTATAATAAACACTTACCACCTACCTACGTAACCTTTTCACATTTACGATTCTGATGGTTCCAAGAATCTCCTTCGATTCCCTCTATTATATCGAGGAGTTATTTTTAATAGATAGGGGAATTTCTGCTGTTTCACTTCTAAGTATCTGAATAAAAAAGCGAACGATTGTTTTTCAGAAAAAAAATGGCGACTAACAAGTTCTTATTGCCGTTGATTAGAATTTCCAGTGAAAATATCGTAATAATTGCATAACTGAAAAGAAAAAAACAGAAAAAAAGACGAAAATACTAGGTGGTGCTAATTTGTTACTTCTGCTTACTAGGTATTTGTGGTGTGGGTTATTTAAAAATCTTTATAAGGTACTGTTTATTTTTATTTTGTGTAAAAGTCAGTTTTATTATTTTTTTATGGTGATTGGTAACTTATCTATCTACATCGAAGCGTAAACAACGAACCTGCCGATGAAGATGGGTGGCGTATTCAGAAATTATAATCACTACATAGCTGTACCTCAGAGGTAAACAACAGTATGTGCCAAAAAGTAAATTTTACAGGAGAGGCAAAAACGCGCGGACAGAATCTTTAATGTATTTTTGACATAGTTCCTATAAAGATATTGAAACAAACTCACTTGTATTTTTTATAATTATTAGATGGAATTATTATGATTACAATAAGGTTTAGAACAACATTAAGTGCGCGTAAAGCTAAGGAGTAAACAATCTTATCATCATTTTAAGTCCTATACCCGATATGTTTTTGTCATAAACGATTGGATATTTCTCTTTCTAGATGTCGTAGGACTTGATGCCCTATACCATTACGTAGGACTGGTTCTTACAATTTTAACAGTGCAAAAAAAAACATATTTTCAAAAAAGTGGAGTTACTATTGTTTACCTCTGAGGTACAGTAGATATAGGTACTTAAATGTTCAGTGAGAGCATTTTATAAGCTCCCATAGCTTCATTGAACAATAATACACTGTTTTCATCTGAATGATTATGTTTGTTGTTTCAATATTTTTTTGGAAACTACAACATTAGTTATGCGAAACCCGAAACACGTTTCTATTATTTATAAGTAAAGAATCTATGCACAAAATTTCGTATCTGTATCATGAGAAATCACAAAATTATAAGCTTGTTACGCCAGCAAAAATACATGGTCACTAGGCCATCAAGGCGATTAAGGGGTTGTTTTGCACTTGCACCCAGCTGTTTCCTGTCGCCTAATACCTGCTATGACCTTCCGTAACCTGTTTTGTACTTAGTGTCGGTGGTATCCAACTTGTGATCTTTTTAAATATTTTTGAGAAAAAATATTATATTATAAATATATAAATATTGGTGAAAAAACAGGAATTCATTCAGTTACTGATTCTGAACTATCTAATACAGGTTTCGCATAAACTAAAAATAATGTATTTTGCACGTCGCGTGAGGTATTACATTTGCTGTACATTGTTAGTAGTTAAATAAAAATTAACAATTTAAATGTAATGGAATCTCACGTGGATAGGTAGGTAGGTACCTTGTTACCTATGTTTTTGCACTTTGGTTCTGGTTCATTTGAAATTTAATTTTTCGATACACTTGCTCAGAAAGTGACTATAATTGTACCTACTACACTTAGGTAGCTTGTAACCAAACTGTGACTTTTTGACTACACTACACTTCACTACTACACTACACTAATACAAGACTTGTGCATAATGGTAATCATTACATTATCACATTTAGTGTGTTAATGTAGTGATAACCTTTTTTGTTAAACCTCTGTTCTCAAATCAAACATTGAATTCGAAAAAAAATACATTAGGTATTGCGTTTAATAGTACAAATTATTTTATGCTAATTAGTGTTTAAATTACCAAATTAGTGTCTTGCTTGCTTATTTCATGCTAATTTGTGTTTAAATAAACTATTTTAACTTTTACATGTTTAATAAATAAAACCTGTCATAAAATAAAAAAGTTTATTTCTGTTTATAAAAATAAGCAACCTCATTTTTATTCAAACAGCCTAGCTACTCTATAGCTAGTCTATGGCCGCCATTATGGATGCGCGCGCATAAGAAAGAACAATTTTTTGCCGCCATACTTACTACAAAAAAACAGTTTTGCTGTTATAGCAATAACTAATTAATTTGTAAAATTTTCCTTCTCAAGTGTGTCGAAATACGTCGTAAGATACACGTGAATATTGGCGATTACCGTCTTCGGCTCTCTTAAGATTCTCGCCTTCGGCTCGGATCTAAATACCGCCACGGCGGTAATCACCAACATTATACACTTCTTATTGTGCTATTGTGATCGTAACGTGTAACTAGATTAATTAAAATAAATGATTTTACAATCATAGTTGCGTTCTCACTAACTCATCTTAAGGATTTCTTTGTTTTGATCACAATATATAACTAAATCTTTTTGTTGTCATAGGCAGGTTACTACTTCATATTGATTCGGACTATGATTGAGCAGAGATGGCTTGGCGCTTACACGCTAGACGAGGTGTAAATTATGAATATCGAACTGATCACATGGTACCTGCGTGGGAAGACCAACTGCTTAAAATTCACTAATGAGTACCCGGCGTTGACCTGTATGACACATACATAATTAATTTACTAATGTAAATAGGGACGTACTCGGTAAATACTAAACTTATTTACTTAAGTACCTACCAATATCATTAAGTATAATAGCAGAAGCAAAAGTAACGCTTGCTTTTAAACACTTACAAAGTTTATTTAAACTTTACGAAGCAGAATGTTATCGTAAAGACACGCCAGAAAGTTACTAAGCCTGAAATGTGGATGTATAAATTGCACCTGGCGAGTGTTGACTTTGATACCTACCTACTACACAATTTTTCCCTTCACATATTGTTGATTTAAATATAAACTCAAACTACTTGCCAAAGCCGTTTGATTATGCATGTAAAATACGTCAGCATTAAGCTAGTGGTATTTTGCTATACACGCTCCACCACAACTTATATAGCTGTGTTTTGGTACATAACCCTCCGCCCGCTCTGAATACTGGTGATTTAGCAGATAAGTAAGACTTTGCCTATTATTAGTTGTTCTATCTCACTAGGGGTATAATACCGGAATCCACATAAGCTTCCAAGACGATCCTGCTTTCGTGAAATAAAAATGTATAAGTATGTATTTATTTATCTTCCATATTGTGTTGAAACTACACTGTATTCTTCGATTACCTTCGGCCGAGGCGTTGAAGAACTTGCGTAATTTGTCACGCTTCCATGGCCATTCGTGTGAAGCCCGTGCGAAATATGGTCGCCAGACTTCCTTAAATTAGTCCACGGCGTCCTTACCTTCCGTATGACGCAGGTCCTCACCGGACATGGTTCGTGCAACGCAGGTTCTGGAGGTTCCTGCGGAACCTCCCGAACCTGCGTTGCCTGCGTTACTTAGTTCCTGCGGATTCTTGCGGAAGTGACGCCCGGGTGTCGCCACGGTGCATGTGCGGAATGCCCGGAGGACACGGTGGAGCACACAGTCGAGGTGTGCCCTGCTTGGGCGGAGCATCACCGTGCCCTCGTGGGGGCGATCGGCGGCGGAGACCTCTTGCGCCGGGCCATGGTTGAGGCCATTGTCCGAAACGAGAAGGAGTGGCAGGCGGTCGCCGACTTCGCCCTCGAAGGAGGAGGCCGACCGCATCAAGCAACGGCGTTCTTGCCGCCACCGCCGGGATCTCGATCCCGATTACCGGCCACCGTAAGCGCGGGCTTGCGGACAGTGACCAATGGGTAGCTCGCTGTCCGGCCGTCCGGCAACGGTCCGGACCAAGCCCAAGTCGTCGACGGCGCGCACTGTTCCCGCGCGCCTCAAGGAGTTGTCAGCAACAGCAGGGGTCCAGCTGGGTCGAAGCCTACTGGGGCCAGGGTTATCCGAAAGAGAAATAATAAAAAAAGATACTTTGAAGTAAGGTTTGCTATTTATGAAATCTGTACCTCATACTGTTATTTAACTAAGCTATTTGACACTTATTGTAACAAACCCTGGATATTTTCATTTAAGTGCACTCTATTCATATTAAAACGCTGTCGGATGACTATTATCTTACCAAAGTTTTGAGAATACTTTTATACGGCGTACAGCTAAAAATTTCCTGTAGGAGTCAGTGTTTCTTGATAGCTACAACCGGATATCTATGGCTACAACCTATGCAATTAGGCATCTTTAAGTTATCAGTGAGTAGGTTACTTCCAGGTAAGTGTGCTCAATCGACGACCACATCATCGCTAACCATCAGATGGAGTGGAAGACGAATCTTCTTTACAGTAGCTACATGTCTTGCTCGTACAGAAGCTGTGTCTGTACATGTGGAGTATCCACAGGAAGCGACAGTACTAAACTGATAATTAAACTCAAAAAAGGATATTCTTTTAAGTATGTGACTCCAGTTGTTTTTACCTGACTACGGCTAAACCAAAGGAGGGTTATGATTTTGACAGGCTATGTATGTATGTGAGTATGTTCATCTGTTCCCTCATAGCTCCTAATCTACTTATCGGAACTCGACATATAAGGCATCGTTAAACCCGTGTTAATTGTCCGCTGAACATAGGCTATGTGACGTGTCACAAAACGTGATATGGCGCTCTCTAGCGGACAAAAAGTAATGTGTTAAAAATAAAAATGGATATTAATACGCCGTGTTTGGTATGATTTGAAAAGGCTTAACTTGTACATTTTCAAAAGTGATGCCCTCTAGCGGACAAAAGGTAAGTAATGTGTAAAAAAAATGTTAAGATAAATACACCGTGTTTGATATCATTTGAAAGGGCTTCACTGGTAGGTACCTACTTAACAAAAGATATCATCAAAATTCAATGTGGCGCCCTATAAGGGACAAAAAATTTTGTGTTAAAAAAAATACCAAACACGACGTACCTATTAGTATCGTCGTGTTTGGTATTTTTTTTAACACAAAATTTTATCATTTATGTACATTCACATAACTACCATTCACATTCACCACCACCCACATGCACATTTTCCACACATTACATTCACCACCATCCACACGCACATTTCCCACACATCACATGCACCACAATCCACATGCACTTTTCCCACCCATCACCAACACATTCACCTCGCTCCATCACACATCCATTGACTGCTTTGTTTTTGTTTATGTTTTCTGTCTGTTTTTTTTTTCTTTTCTTTTGTTACATTTTATTATTTTTTCTTTATTATTGTTTAAACATTTATATTTCATTTTTGCGTTTCTTCAGTGGAGTTCATGTTATCTGCCAATAAAACTTGTGTGAGGCCGTAACATGGGTCCTGGTGACCTGTAGCATAGGTTTCTTCGAAACCTACAACAGGCACCAGCTCTCACAATGCTAATTCATATAATTATGTAGTTCCAAACTGTTAAGTGCAACAAACCATTATGAGAGAAAATAAATGATATTATTATTATTTGAAAGGGCGTCACGTAAATACTATGGAAACACAGTGATTTATTAACACCAAAGTTCTTTAAATAAAAAAAAGTAAAAAAACTAAAACCCGACTAGGACAAAAAAAAAAGACGTTGAAAAAGAATGAAACAAGATTTTTAGAATGAAATCAGGAACAGAATAAAAAGAAAAGCTGTAGTCACACGTTATAGGTACCAACCGAAACACTTTAATAACGTGTTTCACCATCCTAAAAATTTTGTTTCATTCTTTTTCAGCATCTTTTTTTGTCGTATTCGGGTTTTAGTTTTTTACTTTTATTATTACAAGTTTTCATTTTTTTTAGTCGTAGTTAATCGTTCGGTCGTAAGTAGTAGTCGGTCGTGTAACATTTATGGGGTGCCTAATACTTTTAATCAAAACTTAATATTTTTAGTAGCCAATAGAAAAAAAAAACAATCAATATAAGTAGGTACCTACCTAAAAAATATTTAATAGAAAGTCTACTATGATTGCGACTATACGATTTTTGTTGTGGACATCTTTTGCATGTGTAATGTGAGAGCACCATAGGTGACCATAGCCCGGTCCATTTGCTACAAACGGTCTAGCTAAATTGTTACATTCGCTTTTCCGAGATATTCCGAGAATTTTACGATATTCTTTGAGAATGACAGCTTCCTGACCTGATACTAAATTCGACCTTGGACGATAGATACCTATTAATAAACAAGTCCGAATGTTTTCAACATTAGGTAGGTACCTACATATTCTATTATTTTCTGAAGTTTGGTATACTATTACCAACAAAAACGCTCACGCTTGATCTGAAAAAATACGAGATTATTAGGTAAGTAGGTACTTTCAAAAACATTTTCTATCATTTCATTTTCTATCATATCGAGTCTTTTCAAGAAGAACATCGCGGAATGCGATAAGGCCGCCAATTGTATGTTCTAAATATAAGGCTCAAATGTGTAATTTATTATCTTGGTGTACAATAAAGGATAGGTACATAAATAAATACATAAACATCGTAAGCGACAGTTCGGGGGATTTTCTTTAACTACTTAATTATTAGCTTCTGCCAGCGGCTTCGCCCGTATGAAAGTAGAATAATAATGTAAAATAGAATAGAATAGCAATAATTTTATTCGGTAAAATAGACACAGCACAACGGTTATATAGGTACCTATACACAAAGTAAGTCAACAAGATTAAAGTACAAACAGTAAGAAGTACCTCTACCTAGTAAGTAGGTTTCTCCATACAACCTTGGGACCCCGTTTCATCCTTCGGGGATGAAGTTTGGAAAATGCTTTCTTCCTGCTCTAGACGAGCAGGAAAAAAGTATTTTCATAAAACGTCATGAAATGAAATTCCTTGACGCGGTAGGATCTATTTTAGACTGATAAATATTTATCTATATCTTTCTCCAAGTGTGAAATCGAATGTTATAGAAGTCGCTATTTTGGGTCGATAGTCCACTAAACCCAATAAGTAGCTGACTTAAGTGAATTTTAGAATTCGAAACTCGTAAACGAGTACGGAATGCGGACCTTTTGCAGACTACACAATGACATAATTAGACGTTCAAATGTACACTTGCACTTCTAAATAGGTAGGTAAGGTGGGCACGGTTCTCGAAGGTGGGATTTATTTATTCAAAGATGCAAATACCTAAATATGTAATTTTGTTTAAAAAAAGGCCACATTAAACGAATCCATGAAATACTAATCTAAAATTGTCATAACAAAGGAGTAGGTACCTATGGGGTAATCATAGGTCGTTCCTTTCAATCGTGGAAATTACAGACACAATAGAAAGACAATAGGTGCGCGAACGCCGGCGTTCGCTAGGGTTTAATGAATTAAGAACCAAACCATGAATATAAATAAATACTCTATTATCGTATCAAGTTAAACCGAAAGATATTAATAGATTACCTAATTTTCCCCGTTGAGGACATTTCTACCCGCAGCATTCGTATGGACTTATATAGGTACAGACAATGCTTAATCGGTCTGGGACCAATAAAAAGAGTATGGTAAGACCGGTCCCGCCGCAGGTTCCTTCAATCATGGCACTGACAGACTTCGTTCATTACCCAACGCCACTTTTCATTCAGGATGCATGCACTCATTCTTTTTATAATATGTATTATTTATTTACGTATCCTCGTTATTTTGTTATCAGTACTTACATAGATATACAATTTACTACCTAGGTAGGTCATAAAATATAAAATATCAAATTAAGTAGGTTTAGATTGACTTTTGTAAAATAGAGAAAACACATCGTTACTCGTTACGGATAGTTAGCGCTTCTTGGAGGAGGGAGTAGGTACCTACTGATAAAAAAATACGAATTAAAGATCCTTCTAGGATAGCAAAATTTTGTTTTTTGATTACAGATAGTTGACCCGTCGAGTTTCTAAACGTTAGTATTGAGATTGGACTGAGATCGGCATGCGGCGGGGGCGGGCGGACGTGCCAAGGCAGGCAGGCAAGCAACATATTTACTCATACGCCCGAGGCGTAAATCACCGTGCATCTATTTCGAGTTGGCCTGTGCGGGTGCGGGCTCAAGCGGAGGAGAGCGGGGCGCGGGCAGACGCCGATGCCGGTCTGGCGCCAGAAGGATTCCCCAGCGCCCCGCACTCCCCGCGCCATCGCTCGAGGTCGCCGTGCGCTCGTGTCTTTGCTGTCGCAAATAGATAATCTACCGCTTATCCACAAAATTATTTTATCAGAGTAAATGCGAATTGTGATCGCCGCGGAACTGTTGCGAAATTCCAAGAATAAGTTAGGTTAGAAGTCGTAATTTTCTACAATACTTTTTATGCTTGTAGGATCGTTCTTTATCAGTCAACTTTTTCCTTTTGCCGAGCAATTTTAGCATAAGTAAAATATGTTTTTAATCTACGTCAACTTATGTCCAAAGTTTCGCAGATAAAACTTGTGATTAGATCTCTCCTTTGAATTAATCACTTATTTTACCTTCGCAAATTATTTGCATATTATGATAACAACACCTAGTGTATAGTGAGTCATGCTGTTTACATTACCTACCTAATAAATATTGTGAAATTCACGAAAATAGGTAATAAATTAAATATAATAAATGCATATTTTCTAATATTATACTCACTTGTTAAATTCTTTTGATCCTGCCTGAGATGAACCAAGAACCCACCGAAGTATAGTTGGCAATCTGGTCTTCTCTTCCCCCCACCCTGCCCGCCTCCGCGCAGGGATGCCCTGCAGTCATTGGTTACTCATACATCTTGCAAAACCTGTATTCGTTCCATTACACCAATTTAAAACGCTTTTTACATACATAGCTAAGAGCACAACATTATTCTCACTATTTACACTTGTGAATCTTGTGATATTTAATGTAAATTATATAAAAGAATAGTATCATCTAATCGTATTTGTATGAACTAAACATTCGCACATGGAAACGCGCGCACCGCGCTGAACTCCGACAGAGAATGAATATTACTACCGAATTGAAAGTAGGTACCTATTACATGCAAAATATCAAGCTAGCCGGACAGATGTTTGTGTGTAGTATACTCGTATCTAGATATACCTACATGCCTGAGCAGTGTGACTCAGTCATTGTGACTCTTAAAGTAAGAGAGAAAAGGTTCATAATACGTCATTTAGAATGCAAACAAAAATTGGTACAACTGTGCTACGCTATTCACGTAGGTAGATACCATCTACCCAAACATAGAGGGCATAGAACGATTCTCGCATAATCAGTGACCAATCGTTGAAAATGAAGCCTGTTATGAAGTTTAGTGCAACAATTTATGGGAAACACAGTCCATTAATGATTAGGTACCTACATACCTATCTATTTGTTTTGTGCAGTCCAAGTTTTTTGCTTTAAGTAATTTTTGGCAGTAGATAAAACTTGCATTTCATAAATGAAACGTTTGTTTATGTTAATCTTTTCAACTAGGTACATACCTAACTTATCATTTCAATATTATATTCTATAAAAGCTAATTTTGCCGTTTTTGTTGCTATTATTTTTTCTACTTGGTGAAATAGCCTGAACGTATTAACTGATTATATTATTTTACCAATACGCCATCTTATTATCGAATTATACTACAACTTTAGTACTCTCTATTGTGTATAGATAGCTGATACTGCGTCACCGTTATGGGCCTAATACACTGCGCTGAATAACGAGTGCGATATTCAGATTCGTCTTATTTTTCTTCCCGAGTAAAGGGTCTATTACACTACGCTATAGATGTAAGGCCGGTGATACCGTCAATTTGAGACACAATAGTAAGACAATGTATCCGCGAACGCGGGCGTTCGCTTGGGTGTTAATTAATAAAAAAAAAAACGTTTAAAAACCAAAACAAACCATTTTTTTTAACGATTGGTGTTGATGACTATGTTTTTCTAAATGTAACAACATTTTCTTGATTTGACCGAGCTTGGTTTATAATCTATTATATACCTAAACTACTGTATAAGTATTTTTTTTAATGTGTGATAAACTGATATTGATCTGTTTAACGAGTTCAGTTCTACTTGGTCCGTCTGACCAAACGTACCTAGGCATTACCTACATAAGTTATGAAAACTCTATTTATAAATTAAAAACTCTGTGTTTTCAAACGATATAAGTACACAATTTAATTCGAATTAAAACAAAACTCACACACTCGTTGACTTCGTCATTCATGAACGTGACTCGCGATCAATTATCTAATTAAAATGAAACATGACGTCAGATGCCAAAAAATTGCCCATGACTAAGTGTAAAACACAAATCTTTTATTTTTGTATGCGAGTTTTCAACCGTTTAAAAGGTTTATTACCGCAAAATTTTGGTTTAAAACGTTTTAAACCGGTTGATTTAACACTACGCATTATTCAGCACGCGATATTCAAAGTCGACGTCGACAACTCGCTATTTATTACACCAGACTGAATAACGCGTGCTTTAGTCATTCGCACGCAAGACGTCGAAGTTGGCGGTTGTAATGCGTGCACTAGCTTCTGACATAAGTTTAGGTGCCTATGTAGGCCAATTTGAAATATAAATATTTGAATAGGTACCTATTGAATTTTTGGATGCCATCTGCACTCTCGAAGCCCCAATAGATCGCCGTAGTAATTAATAAGCAACCAGCTTGACTGCTAATTTAGATTATATTATTATATACTAGCTTTTGAACACGGCTTTGTCCGCGTACATTAAAAAATAGCCATGCCACTCAAAAATAGAGCACATTACCGACGGAAAAAAAAAATACAATCTTACCAGTAGGTACTTTCATTCAGAGATTAAGTACCTCCTATAAACAAAAAAAACAGGACAAGCGCGAGTCGGATTCGCGCCCTGACTCCCTGAGGGCTTCGTACAAAATCTATGTAAATAGCTGAATTCCGGAATAGATTGTCGGAAGACTTTTTCAAATCGCAAGAAAATTTCAGGATTCTAGGCCAACGTGAAGTAGGTACGTTTTTTGCCATATAAACCGTTGAAGTTTTTTCCTCGTTAACTTACAATTTTTTTTTTTACAGCTTCAAGAATCCTCAGACCTGAGTAGGGGGAAGTGGGGCAGATTCATACAATGGGCACCTTCATACACTAGAAATATCTATTGTTAGGCGCTCAACAATTGAACGACTTATACGTTTACGCGTAGCTTATATAAATGTGTATTGGCTCATGGAGTTTGACAGCAGTCGGTGTGAAAAGCGCAGGCGCATGTGGGGAGCATGAGTGAGCATGAATTATGGATATTAAATCCTCGATGGTGAAGAACAAGTGAACAAGATGGTTGAACTTCCGGATTTGGATGTAGAGATCCACGTCTGAGTGAGATTGAGGATTGAAGGGCGCTTGCACCACAATGCCCCCCCCCCCCCCTAATGTGAACACCACCGTCGGCACGGTCGCTTTACTGCCCGGATCGTCACAAAGCAGTCAGTAGTGAGTTGGCTTTTGTAAATGATGGACGACGACGATGTTTTAATTGTAAAATGTGATATACACCCTTCAATTTTGATCGTTTTAATCCTGTGGAGGGTCGAATCGGTACATGAAACACTATCGATTTGTAAAGATAAAATTAAAAAATAAAGTACCTTTTTTTTCAAAACTCAAATATCAATTTAACGCATGTACGAAATAAATTTCTTTAAGAAAACGTCAGCTGAGCGAGTCTAATGACTTGTAGATAGTAGTCGGGGTTGCGTTCAAACTACCTACAGGTCATTGGACTCGCTCAGCTGACGGCTGAAATAGAAGGCAGAAAAAAAGAAAAAGAAAATATTGGGTGCATCATCATCATTTGAACGTTTCTTCTCCGCATAGACGTCGACGAAACTGCTCGCGCTAGTGCCGAGAGTGGGGAATGAGCGGGTGAAATGGGCGGGCGAGTGGCTTCGCCGTTTCGCGCCGACAAAAGTGAACGGCGCTATACTTGCCAGTACGCCAATATTATGCCGATCCGACAGAAAGCGTGGCTGAACGGCCGGTAAAAGTGTCGATGAATGGTACGGCCGGGCACTTTATATTTCTAAACACTTAATAATTCCATCAACGATTCCCTCGCCGTTGTTCTCAGTGTTGCCATACCTCCTGATTTTCCAGGAGATTTCCTGATTTTGCGAAGTTTCTCCTGGGGGGCTTACCATGACCTCATAAGGAAACTTTCAATTTCCAGTGAGTCAAATTCCTTTCAAAAGAAAGCCTGCTTCTAAATCGCTAAAAATCGTACCATGACAGTTCTAAAGTTGAACGACTTTTCTACAGCTGCAGCGGTGAACAGTTACGCTTGAAGATCGCTTAATTTGACATTACAGACGCTCAAGACGGTCGTCTGCTGTCAAATACACGTCACGCCATAGTACCTACAAAAACTCTATACAAAAAAAAAGGTGTACGAATCTTGAGCGGATTTCGTAAACGTCACTTAGCAGGCCAATTACAGGCTTGCTATAACGAAGTCATAGTATAGTACAATTCACGAATGATGGCGGCCGTGAAGTTAGCCTTTGCGAACGTTCGCGCATACTATACTCTTCTCGTACACACACGTCGGTCGCTATTTGGTTCCTAAAACGCGTTACTGCGCAGCCTTCTGCGCAAACTTCACGGCCGCCATCATTCGTGAATTGTACTGTACTAAAATGCCGGGCAGTTTAACTACAGCTCTGCTATAAGAGGTCTGCATGGTAGATTAGGCGCACAATGCCACATTCGCAAAATGACACACTGAAGCAAAATGCCACATTCGCAAAATGACATTTCGCAATATGCCACACTAGCAAAATGCCACATTAGCAAAATGCCACATTCGCAAAATGACTTTTCTCAAAATGTCACATTAGCAAAATGCCACATTAGCAAAATGCCACATTCTCAAAATGACACATTCTAAAAAAAGTCTAATAATTATCGCATAATATGCGATTTACATAAATTAAAATAAAAAAAAATGTTAAAATTACTGATTTACTTCTTGCACTGGACTTTATAATGAATGAATAAAAAATAATACCAATTAATTTTTTTTCAATATTTGATCACATTTATACATTTTTATTTATTTTAACATAAAATAAAAATGTAAACTAAAGTAATTATTATTATTTTTGCCAGGTGGCCGATATAAATATTGTCATTATACTGATGTTATTTACTCTGTGAATAAACTAATTAGTTTTTTATTCCAAATTCGCTCATTTTTAATTAAAAAAAAAAAACTAGCTAAAGTATTCAGTGATAATTATATACAATAAATTCAATCAGTGTATGATTCAATCAATGTATCTTGCATGCTATACTTGTAATCAAGCAGTTATTAAGTTTTAGCCAGATGGCTTCTCATAAAAACATACTAACATCTAATTAAAAAATTCTGTGACATTTTGGCATTATGCGAAAGTGGCATTTTGCGAAAAGTCATTTTGCGAATGTGGCATTTTGCGAAGATGGCATTTTGCTAATGTGACGTTTTGCGATATGGCATTTTGAGAATATGGCATTTTGAGAATGTGGCATTTTGCGAATGTGGCATTTTGCGTCAATATGTCATTTTGCGAATGTGGCATTGTGCGCCTAATCCTGCATGGTAAGCCCCCTGTTCTACTGATTTTGTTAGTAAATCTCCTGATATTTGTGTTTTAAAATAAATATATACCGACTAAACTAAGCGTAAGAAGGAACGTATCTAAGTCTTCTAGTGTTACGTAGGTAAACTAGAATACTTAAATACAAGTTCTTTGAAGTCTCCTTAGAAAACTACTAATATATAACCTAATTCATTAACTATCTAGTGTTTCTGCAATAAGCCATTACCGATCACCAACTTCTTTAATATCTTTTATAGTGTCGTTGTTGAGGATAAGAATCTGCCGGTTCTAGTTTTTTTTTTTTGGGCGGGTAAAAATCATCTACTGACATTTCCCGCCCTTGGGCGGAGCGAGGGATAGTGTCAGGCTTTTACTAACTAAAAACCCACCCCGTTCCTTATTTGCCCTTCATACAGGGGCCAGATCTTATTCCAGAATCCGTTCTATGGGTCCCAGTAGGCTTCGACCCTGCTGGCCCTCTACGGTTTGCTGACAACTCCTTAAGGCACGCGGGAACAGTACACACCGTCGATGGGTTGGTTTTGGTTGTATTAAAATAAGCGATAAATAAGTATTTCACTGATCTCCTGATTTATCAGATCAATCTCCTGTTTTTTTTTTTACTCTTTTTTCCTGGAATTTAAGATTTCTGTCTGGCAACACTGGTTGTTCTGAAAACAGAGCGATATGGCACAAAGGCCAAAAGGCCATGCCATAAAATTGGAAAAAAAAAAAACAGAGCGAGGGACTTTTGGCGGGAAACTCAAAGAGCGCGAATCGTTTAAACGAAATTTTTATTAAATTATTTTATTATTAGCATAAGTAATGCAAAAATCACGATCAAATAGTTAGAAAACTTTCATTACATGGATGGCGATGAGGACGGGGGTCCAGATGGACCCAATTCAAAGAGGGCGGCTAAAGTGGCCAAGCGCCACATAGACGCACAGCAGCAGCAGGAAAAGGAAAGTTATAATTTTGCTCCTTTTCTAAAAACTAATTATATCAGACAGTACCCAGAGCATTCTTGTAATACTGAATTTAAAGTTTATGTTCAGTCTCAGGAGAAAAAAGAGAAATTCGGAAATAAAAGCCCAATATATTTAAATCATATATTTACAACTGAAATAAAGGGTGTGGTGGCTCTGCAAAGAGTCAACGCAAATAAAATTGTTGTTGTATTTAAATTGGCGAACACAGCTAACAACTTCATAGCCAACTCTGGATTTTTGAAAAAATATAATTTGAAAGCGTATATACCGGCAGCCCAAATAGAAAAAACAGGAGTCATACGCTTTGTGCCTATTAACATTTCTACCAAGGAATTATATACAAAATTGTCATCTCACTTTGAAATTATTGCAGTGCGACGCTTTACAAAGAAGGTAGGTCAGCAGCGAGTTCCTTTACAAACTGTTAGCTTGACCTTTCTATCAAATAATCTTCCTGAAAATGTACAATATGATCTATTCTCATATAGGGTTTTTGATTATGTTGCGCCTCTGCAGCAATATTTCCGATGCTTTAAATTCAATCATTCAGCCCGTGTTTGTAATGGTAAGCAACGTTGTAGTTGTTGCGCTGGAGAACATCTTTACACAGAATGTAACAAGCCTGATGAACTCTGCTGCGCTAACTGTGGGGGAGCTCATTTAGCTGTATCTAGATCTTGTCCTATTACAATTCAAAAAATGATAGAAAAACAAAAGAAAATTACTTATGCTAGTGTTGTAGAAACTAAAACATATGAACAAACCTTTCCAACAATTTCCGAAAATCTTAATAAAACCAAAAATGTTGTAAATAATAATTTTATTAAAACTACACCAGTAAATAAAATTGTACAAAAAGTAAATAAAGCTGTAAATAAAGTTAATGATAGTATCTATACTACACAGGCTCCTGAAATTAATTTAAAAGAACAAATATTAAATAATTCAGATTTAAACTCGGCTATTATTCGCACTATACTTTGCAAATTGACGCGATTTACACAGATTTCAAGAAAGCATTTGACAAGGTCGATCATGAGATCCTACTTAATAAAATCGCATTCAATGGTATACGAGGAAATTTACTCCGCTGGTTCTCTTCTTACGTCAAAAATAGGACTCAGGGGGTGGTTGTAAATGGATATCAGAGTAATTTTGTGCCAATAACATCTGGAGTTCCACAAGGCTCAATCTTGGGACCACTTTTGTTTATAATTTATATTAATGACATTTGGAAATGCTTTAAAAGTACAAAGTTCCTCATGTACGCAGACGATCTGAAAGCCTTCAAGATTATTAACACTAAGGAGGATTGTCTAATATTTCAGGAGGACCTCAATAGACTCACAGAATACTGTCGTGATAATAAATTACAACTCAGTATTTCCAAGTGTCATTGTATGAATTTTACAAAAAATAAATCTGTTGTCGGTTTTGAGTATAGGTTGTGTGAAACCGTGTTAAGTAACATATCCACTGTTAGGGACCTTGGTGTGCTGTTCGATACTAAAGTCTCCCTTAATGAGCACGTGGAAAAAATAGTTAATAATTCTTTTAAGATGTATGGTTTCGTTATGAGAGCATCCACCGAGTTCAAACGTCCCTCGACCTACCTTTATTTATATAAAACTTTAATACGCTCACAACTTGAGTATGCGGTGCCAGTTTGGAATCCTTTCTATCAGAAATACGTGGATGAGATAGAGAAAGTCCAGCGTAAATTTCTTCGTGCCATGAACTACAGATGCCATAAAAAAATTCTGTCATACGAAAAATTGCTAAAGAAGTATAACATGTTAACTTTAAAATCTAGACGTGAACTACTAGAAGCCACTATACTATATAATATTGTCCACAATAACTTTGACTGTATTGAGCTTACAAGTAAACTGTGTTATACAGTGCCCCGCACAGTCAACTTGCGTAGTATTCGAGCCGGAACGCTATTTGCTATGAACAGTTGTCGTACAAACTCGGGATTACGGTGCCCTACTCGTCGAATGGTTGACAATTATAATACCAATTTTATAAATGTTGATGTTTTTATGTGCTCTAAATCTAAATTTAAAAATAACGTACTCAAGATTTTATCCGCGCAGTCTCAAAATAACGAAAAATTAATTATTTTAATTTATGAATTTGATTTAAATGTAGATTTAGATATATATATTTTTTTTGTATATAGTAACAATTTATGAGTTCCATTATTTATTTATTTTCCTTTTTATAATTTAATTTAATTTTATGTACAATTTTAATTTAATGAAATTTATCATTTTAATTTAATTTAATGCATGTTTCTGCTTGTTTTAACAATTTATATGTCATTTTCAACAAATTGCCATTGTAATTATTTGATATATAGCATATATTTATTTATCCAGCGGCATTTACTGCCGGCAATCTTATGCGTCAATATGAGGATAATGCAGTGGGCTGCAATATTGTAAACTCTTTTTTACTGTTTTTTTTTTTTCTTTTAATATGTATATTGTCCCATAAATAAATAAATACTTGAAATCTATACTTATTAATATTATAAAGCTGAAGAGTTTGTTTGTTTGTTTGAACGCGCTAATCTCTGGAACTACTGGTCCGATTTGAATGATTCTTTCAGTGTTGGGTAGTCCATTTATCGAGGAAGGCTATAGGCTATGTCTTTTTTTTTTTTTCAAAATTAGGGATCCGTAATAAAATTGCTATTTTGTAACACAAGGTGTAAAATCGAAAACTTATTTTTGCGTGCGCTGCTAAAACTATTGACAATAGAACAAAATGATGTACTACGGGTTTGTAGATCCCATTAAGACCTACAAAAAAGTCCGCGAGAACATATATCTAGCTATCATGGTTTAATCACAATAACCGATTTTGTGTTCAAAATAATTATTAAATCGTCTGAAAAAAAAAACTACGTTAAATATGTATCGTAATATTAATCTTTATCGAAATTAACCATTATGTTATCAAGAGTATTTATGTAGAAGTAAAATACTTTTTGTTTCATCTCAATCGGATATTTCGTTTAAAAGTTATCACGTGTGTAAGATGTTAAGAGTTGGTACCACGGAAACGAGAAAAACGCGGGTGAAACCGCGGGGCACAGCTAGTTAGTAATAAGGGTGATGGAACTCCAATTAATAGTAAAACAGTTAACAATATGTTACATAAAAATCTTTCTTAAATCTATGGATATAAATAGCACATCATCACAGTCTCACTTACGAATAGCACAGTTTAATATACAGAGTGCATATAATAAAAAACCCTTACTAATAGATTTTTTAGTAAACGAAAATATTGACATTTGTCTCTTAAATGAAACATGGTTTAAAGATAATAGATTATTTAGTATTCCTGGATATAATTTACATTTTCGTAATGCAAGCAATAAACACGGAGGTGTAGCAATATTAATACGTCCTTCTTTTAAATATAAACAGTTAGATACTCAATTTTATGAAGATTTACAAAGCATAGCTGTATTATTAACTACATAATATGGTATTCTTTCAGTTTTGTGTGTTTATTCCCCACCTACAAATGGACATGTGAGAATGAACAGATTACGAAATTTAATTAATTCATTGCCTACACCTGTTTTTATTAGTGGTGATTACAATGCGCATCATATTGCCTTTGGCTGTGTCTCCACAAAGGGTCGCGGACAGCAGCTTTATGATATTATTGATGACTCTAATTTGTGTATACTAAATGATGGTAGTTGTAAAACTATTCAATATCCAAATCGTTTTTTTTTTTTTTTTTATTATTTAATTAAAGAGCTTTGTCGCTTAGCGACCACATCGCCCAGTACAGAAAACAAAAACTTACAAACTACCTTAAGGCTAAATCAAACAATTGTTTGGCTTTATCGGACATTGGAGAAGAGAGGATTACATTACAAATGCCAATATCATAAGATTTACTGAGTCCAAAAACATTCCTTCTTGTATTTTCGTTCCGGACACACTCCATCAATATGTGGAAAACATCATCAACCACACCACAGTCATCACAATTTGGAGACAAAACTTTCTTCAATAAATAGTTAAATTTATTTGATGGAATATGTCCGGAACGAAGTCTTACAGCTATAGTTATTAAATTTCTGTTAAGATTACAGTCAATCCATGGAACCCGAGAAATCTCTGGCTGGATAGTTCGGTACCAAATCCTTTTTTCTTTTGACCTTTTGTCAAAATATTCCTGCCAAAGTTCTAAACATTTTTTTTTTGCTTTCCCAAAGTAATCGGAATATAGTGGGGTAATATTCATGGGGACTCCCTCAACACACGCTTGTTTGGCGAGTAAGTCAACAATATCATTTTCTTCTAACTGCACATGGGATGGAATCCATTGAAGATATACTGTTTTGGAGCTGGACTGCAGTTTTAAGAGCACATCATATATAGCATAGGCTATCGGGTTACCTCGCATGTGAGAAGTATGCCGAGCCAAATGTTGCAGCGAACTTTTGGAGTCCGTCAGGATCACAAATTTATCGCCATTAATTGATAGAATATAGGATAAAGCTTCTAAATATTGCTATCAATTCAATGTGCATAATAGAAATATCTGAATCAATCTTAATCCTTATTTGATTCAGAAGTATAGGATCCAAAAAAGCAGCGCCTCCAATTTGTTTGTTTTTGGAGCCATCGGTAAAAATTGTATGGAAAATTTGAATATTTTTCTCGGATATATTTTATGCAAAGGAGTTTTAATTGTTCAGTACTGTATCGGCGTTTAGCTTGACAAATGCTAGGAATTTTATCAAATATTATAGTAGACATATCAATATTACTAATCCACCTGTCAAGTGAAAACATTTCTAGTTGAACGCTTGAGTGTATTGGAACCGAAGCATACTGTGCAAGGATGTCAATCAATAATGGCAGTTTCTTGTTTAGCCAATAGTTAGAACCGGTCACAAGTGAGTGATTTTCTAGTGATTTAATAGTTTTATTATTATACATAGACTTTGATTTTAACAAAAACTTAGTAGCTAAATATCTCCTACGGATATGAAGTGGAGGAAGGCATAGCTCGCTTTCCATGACGTGAATCGGAGTACTTCTTATAAATCCACCTACGACACGCAGTGCTTGATTTTGAGCCCTATCTAGTTTTATTAGTTTAGAATTACAACTATTGTCGAACAGGAAACTGGCGTAATCAATTCTGCTTCGGATTAAAGAAATATATAAACGTCTAAGGTGTTTTTGATGAAGTCCCCATCCTGCACCTGATAGAACTTTAAGTAAATTAATGAATTTCATTACTTTTGTTGTGAAACTTCATTGATATGTTTACCCCATCTTATCCAAATCGTAAACCATCAGCTATCGATGTTACTTTTGTCAGTCCCTGTATTGCTCCACTTTGTGACTGGTCAGTTTACGATAATAACATGGGTAGTTATCATTTTCCAACAATTACTTCTATATTATTGAGTGTAGGTAAATATAGAGTAAATCCTCCCACAGAAAAATACTTATATAGTAGGTCTGATTGGAGGCGATATAGTGAGCTTTCTAAAGACTTTTTTAGTAATGTAAACGTGGTAGATAAAGATCCTCTACAAACATATAACCTTTTTTGCGGTCAACTTAATGCTTTAAAAGATGAGTGTGTTCCTAAGTTTGTTCGAACATCGCATTATAAAAGTAAACCTCCAGCACCATGGTGGAATGATAGATGTAAACAGAGCGTTATCAATTCTTATGAAGCATTAAAGTACTATAGGAAAAATCCTACTATTGAAAATTTCATCAATTACAAGAGGTTGGATGCTATAAAGAAAAAGATAATTGCTGAAGAAAAAAGAAATGGTTGGAATAGTTTGTGTAACAGTTTTAATAGGACAACTCCCATTAGCAAAATTTGGAATAACATTAAAATGTTTAAAAATCGTAGAAAGATTAATAATAGGTCTTATTCTGATGTATTCATTAATTCGTTTTTAGATAAATTGACAGATAGGGGTGTAGAGGTCCCTAACTTATAAACATATTTTAATGTTCGTAATGAAAATGATAGTGAAAATGCGAAATTTCTCTTAGAAAAGTTTACATTTCAGGAATTTTCAGCATCTTTAAATTCACGTAGATATAAAACACCTGGTTTAGATGGTTTTCCTTATATCTTAGTCAAAAAACTTCATCAATCAGTTCAAAAACTTATTAGACATTCTTATTAATTTATGGACTAAACAGATTATTCCTGAATCTTAGAAGATTCAATGTGTGATACCCATTTTAAAAACTTATAAGTCTCCAGATAGCGCCGATTCATACCGACCTTTTTCATTGTCATCTTGTGGTAAAATACTAGTAGGAGGTCTGTTCAAAATAAAAGGTGAATTTCGTATTTACGCAGGCGTATTAATGTACACACATTCGATTTTCGAATTTTTTTTGTTTGTTATATTGGTACATATATGTTTACCACATGTTGGCATTATCAGCCAATTTGAATTTGTTGACAACTGAAATAGACCAGGGTAGAAGCCTTCAAAAATAATAAAAAGTAAAAAATAATAATAGTAGGATGAAACCCATTAGAAAAGGAGGAGAATATTATAAAAATGAAAGGAAAAATAATTTACGGGCGATCTGAGGTCGGGAAGGGGGTGGGGGTGACTTTTTAAGGGGAAAAAACGGTTTTTCTCGATTTCCGGCAAAACTAAAAGTCCTATGGGAAAAAGTCAAATGGCAAAGTTGTAGGTAATAAAAAGATCTAAAACCTTTGCATTAACACTTTTTTCACATAACCTCAAAATTTATGTGAAAAATTCAAAAAACCATGTTTTTGGTTTTTTATTTCTATCTCATTCGAAAAAAAATATTTTATCACGAAATTTGGTGTAAACTTACCTTTTTATGTCCCAAATACGCTGTAATTTATTTGATTAGAAATATTAATTTTTTCACCTTATTTTGAATAAATATCGAAAAATCACCCTAATTTTCAATCGAAAATTCACCCGTCAAAGTATCTTTTTTTTTCAAAAAGTTTATATTGTGTCTGTTCATTGAAATCTCTACTTTCCGATGGTGAAAAAAAATATATATGTTACCATAGTAAATCTTCTCAGCAAATGCAAAAAATCGAAAAAAACTCGAATTCGAATTTTTTTTTCAATTAATATATTCAATGTAGAGCTATTTATTAAAATTTACACTTTAATTACTCGAAAAACGTAAAATTACATGTTACATAGATAACAAAAAAAATTGCAAATCAAAATAAGTACTATAATCAACAAACAAATAAGTTGATAAAATTGTATTAATTTTAAAATATATCTTAAAAGATATAAAAAACATAGCTAAAAATAAAATAAAAAAAAAATGAATGTATCTGAAATATATTTAAAATATATGAAATATATATGAAAATAGGCCAAAAGTTAGTTAGTAAAAATATATTTACGATATGTATTTTATATATTTTGTGGGAGTACCTTAGTTTGTTTGTGTAAAATAAAGGAGATTATTATTTTTTTAATCTTGATAGTTTTTTTTTAAGTAAACTTGTCACAATTATCTTCAAGAAACTCAACGTGCACGTGTATTTTTATAAGCGATGTTGTATACTATACTGTATTTCGAATATTGGCTAGGCTAACGGTTGTTACAGCTGCTACGAAATATTAGGTATGTATGTAGTAAGACCCGGACCCGCCTAGCCCCTTCCACACTCCTCTATGAAATACCTTTTGATGGGCTAAAATTATTCGTAGGTCACTCAGGTATATATAATTTATCTAAAATAGTTATAAATAGGCATCTACGCATATAACTTAAAGAAGATTCGACTCCTTTCTCCAAATATTGTAGACGTCTTATTAAGTATTAATTTTATCAACTTATTTGTTTGTTAATTATAGTAGTATATTTTGATTTGCAATTTTTTTTGTTATCTATGTAACATGTAATTTTACGTTTTTCGAGTTATTAAAGTGTAAATTTTAATAAATAGCTCTACATTGAATATATTAATTGAAAAAAAAATTCGAATTCGAGTTTTTTTCGATTTTTTGCATTTGCTGAGAAGATTTACTATGGTAACATATATATTTTTTTTCACCATCGGAAAGTAGAGATTTCAACGAAAAGACACCATATAAACTTTTTGAAAAAAAAAGATACTTTGACGGGTGAATTTTCGATTGAAAATTAGGGTGATTTTTCGATATTTATTCAAAATAAGGTGAAAAAATTAATATTTCTAATCAAATAAATTACAGCGTATTTGGGACATAAAAAGGTAAGTTTACACCAAATTTCGTGATAAAATATTTTTTTTTGAAAGAGATAGAAATAAAAAACCAAAAACATGGTTTTTTGAATTTTTCACATAAATTTTGAGGTTATGTGAAAAAGTGTTAATACAAAAGTTTTAAATCTTTTTATTACCTACAACTTTGCCATTTGACTTTTTTCCATAGGACTTTTAGTTTTGCCAGAAATCGAGAAAAACCGTTTTTTCCCCTTAAAAAGTCACCCCCACCCCCTTCCCGACCTCAGATCGCCCGTAAATTATTTTTCCTTTCATTTTTATAATATTCTCCTCCTTTTCTAATGGGTTTCATCCTACTATTATTATTTTTTGTTTTAAAAATTATCGACACTGGTCTAAAAAGGTTAGTTACGTTTTTGTGTGTTCATCGATTTTTGACTTTTTTTATTATGTTAAAAACCACCCCAACTTTTTAAGAAATTACAATTTTAAATATCATTTATTTTAATAAATTGCCAATAATACTGTAAAATTTAATGCACTTTATAGTATTTCAAAAATATATATTGTATTTTATTTTTCTGTAAAATAAATATACATAGTTAGTCAGGGAATTTTGAAAAAAAATGTCAGGGAAAGTCAGGGAATTTTTTCGAACATAAGCAGTGCACACTCTGACTAAATTCTGCGTTAAAAATGGAATAAAGTGCTCCAAGGCACTTGAAATGTTGACTGTGGCATTTGGCAAGTTCACTTTGTCTCAAAAAAGCCTTTATAAGTGGTACAAGAGCTTTACAGAAGGTCGAGAAGATGTTGATGACGATGAGCCTTCTGGAGTTGCAACCACGTCAACAAGGGAAGAAAACATCGAAACAGAGCAAAAAAATTGCTTTAGAAAATCGTCGAATTACTATTAGGAAAGTTGCAGAGAATGTTGGCATAGCAACCAGATCATGCCATACAATTTTCTCGAATGTTTTGGGTATGAAACGTGTGGAAGCGAAGTTTGTTCCGAAATTTCAAAATTTTGAGCAAAAGCAACGCACACACATCAATGCTTGTTCGTGATTTTTATCCAAAAACAACACCGTAATCATGCCTCTACCACCATATTCACCAGATTTAACTCACTGCGACTTTTTCCTATTCCCAAAACTAAAGAGACAATTAAAGAAAAGCGTTTTGCCACAATTGATGAGATAAAGTCAGAATCGAAGAATGAGCTGATGGCCATACTGATAAGCGCATTTCAGAAGTGCTTCGAGTATTGGAAAAAGCGCTGGCATAAGTGCATTATATCTGAAGGGGACAAAACGGATATTGATGAATAAATAAATACTTTTCAAAAAAGTTAATTCACCTTTTCTTTTGAACAGACTGCGTATGTTAAAAACTCGTCTTGACTGGTTTGTTGAACACAATGGGATTTTACCAAACATTCAATATGGCTTCAGACGAGGGCAAAGTTGTGCAGACAGCTTTGTATCCTTTGTCTCCGATCTGAAACACGCAAGAAATAATAAACTTAACGTAATATGTGCTTTCTTAGATGTACAAGGAGAATTTGATAGTGTACAGTCAGGAATTTTAGTTAAAGTTTTATCGAAAATTGGTATACCTGGTCTCATATAGCGTTGAAAATTCCGGAAAGAAACAATTGTTTCTTTCAATGAAAGAAACAAATTGTGTTTTTAGGGTTCCATAGTCAACTAGGAACCCTTATAGTTTCGCCATGTCTGTCTGTCTGTCTGTCCGTCCTCGCTTAATCTCTGTGACCGTTAGCACTAGAAAGCTGAAATTTGGTACCAATATGTATATCAATCACGCCGACAAAGTGGTAAAATAAAAATTGGAAAAAAATGTTTTATTAGGGTAGCCCCCCTATATGTAAAGGGGGAAGTGATTTTTTTTTTCAATTTCAACCCTGACATGTGATATAACGTTGGATAGGTATTTAAAAATGAATAGGGGTTTACTAAAATTATTTTTTGATAATGTCAATACTTTCGGAAATAATCGCTCCAAAAGTAAAAAACAATGTCCCCCCCCCCCTCTAAGTTTTGAACCATAAGTTTAGAAAATATGAAAAATATCTGAAAAGTAGAACTTTATAAGGACTTTCTAGGAAAATTATTTTGAACTTGATGGAAAGAACAGTTTTTGTACAAAATCTTCAAAATGGTTCTACAAAATAATTTCTGGACTGTTTGTAATATAATCGTGCAAGCATTTTTTTAAACTCATAAGTGGGTATACTTATTGTGACGGTTGGGAAACTACGGAACCCTACACTGAGCGTGGCCCGACTCGCTCTGGGCCGGTTTTTTTTCCGTTTTTTTCACATGTTGCATTGAAATATGGCGTAAAAAATCGTTTGGGAACAAAATATAAATCTTTCGAATGTTTTATTCATTGTTTCATGAACCATGAAAAAAAAACCAGTTTTATTGAAATTAAATATATCGTCGACCGTAGGTACAATTGAGGTAAGGGACAAAATACCCAAAATGAGTAAAGTATACAGTTTTGTTCAACATTTTTCGCTCTATAGAATGGTGTATATGAAAAAATTCTAGCTTAAGAAAAATGTCCCTTACCCTAATGATTTTTGGATCCAAATTTCGAATCAGCCCCATAATAACAATGTATCTGAGAAACTATGCAATATAGGAACTTGAAATGATGTAATTATTGCCGCCAATCCACTTGAAATAAGGTAAGGGTCTTCCCAATCAACGAATTTAAATCCAACGCAGAGGTCAATTTAATGTAAGGGACGAGACTACAAGATACTTGGTCAGTAAGGGACATTACTAACAAAATACGTTGTTGTAAGGGACATCTATTTTCTTAAATAGCTAATTTATTTAACTCATTGAATGCCGTAATTAGAGACACAATAGAAAGACAATTGCTTATGTCGAACTGTGTAACTTAAGACATTCGAAAGGTTAAATAAATGTTACACGTGTAGATAGAGCACTAAAATACAAGATTATGTGTGAAATCAGACCCGAAAAAGGTTAAGGGCCAAGCGCCCGAAAAGTGCCATAAAACAGTGATTTTCTGAGGCCTACTCCTCCGTAATGGCTAGGTCAATTGGTTTGAAAAAAATATATGTTTATTACAGATTCATGAACAATAATATCAACATTTGATTTTTTCGTGCAATCAATACTTTTGTCAAAAAAAAAAAAATATTTAGCAATTTCGCAACTTTTCCCTACTCCTTCGAAACGGCTTGGACCTTTAGAAACATTTTTACACATAAAAATTGGTGGTTAAATATTCTTCAAAGTGAACATTGCATATATCTAACTTTCCTCAGCCAAAATCTCGATTTTACTGTCGTATATCAATGCTGTCTCCCTCAAGCCTCCCCCAAGTGTCACCATAATATCGGTGCCCACTGTTGGACATAAACCTATCCCAAGTATCGCCATTTAGAGCTTTAATGACTGCTGTCCACCGTTGGACATAGGCCTCCCCCCTCGCTATAATGACCCATGCCCACTGTTGGGCATAAGCATCCCCCTAGTGTCGACGCGTAGGCGTTATAATAATTGATGCCCACTGTTGGATATAGGCCTCCTCCCGCGATAATGACTTATGCCCACTGTTGGGCATAAGCCTCCCCCGAGTGTCACCACCTAGGCGTTACAATAATTGATGCCCACTGTTGGACATAGGCCTCCTCTCGCGATAATGAGCTATGCCCACTGTTGGGCATAAGCATCTCGCTAGTGTCACCACGTAGGCGTTATAATAATTAATGCCCACTGTTGGACATAGGCCTCCTTCCGCGATAATGACCTATGCCCACTGTTGGGCATAAGCCTCCCCAAGTGTCACCACCTAGGCGTTATAATAATTGATGCCCACTGTTGGACATAGGCCTCCTCTCGCAATAATGACCTATGCCCACTGTTGGGCATAAGCCTCCCTTAAGTGTCACCACCTAGGCGTTATAATAATTGATGCCCACTGTTGGACATAGGCCTCCTCTCGCGATAATGACCTATGCCCACTGTTGGGCATAAGCATCCCTCTAGTGTCACCACGTAGGCGTTATAATAATTGATGCCCACTGTTGGACATAGGCCTCCTCCCGCGATAATGACCTATGCCCACTGTTGTCAAAAAAAAGTCAAAAGTTTTTTATTTCACATAGGCCTACATGGGCACTTATAAAACGTCAGAAGCTAGTGCACGGTTCGAAATTGGTCGTTTCCCATGGAGAAGAACCGGCAAGAAACTCCATGGTTACTCTTTTAAAAAAATGGTTGTACTTACAATATTTCAATATAACAGTATTATGAGGTATTATTTAAGAACAGTGTAAACCGGTCTATATTGTACTCAAAAGAACAATAAAAATAATCATTTAAAAAAAGTGAGTCAAAATATGAAGTAATCTAAGAATTCGTGGAGTCTAAGGGCCATATTTCACCGGGACACCACTGGTAGCGCAACTGGTTGCGCCACCAGTAAAATGTATAAAGCTCTATAAAGCGTTACTCACCTGGCGTCTGTTCGGTAGCGCAACCAATTTGGTGGAGCAACCAGTGCGGACACCAGTCCGGCCGCCAGTCACGCCCCCCACCAAAGAGTATGTAATAAGATGGAAATCTAACCTTTGAAAACCATAATTAACCCACTGTCAAACGTCAGTGACAGTGAACCAAGAATCTTGTACAATACAATCTGGATTGATTACGACAACCTCAAAGATGTAATAAAGAAGTACCATACATGAATCTTTATCCCTTTCTACTAGTGTGTATAGACTAGTTCGTACTACGAGACATTCTGTTCTAAAGAAGTTCAAGATGTTATTAAGGACGCTTTGAACGTTTTAGACAAATATCTCGGTTTTTCGGGTACCATTATAATGAACCAAGAATCATAACTATGAGGATGTCACGGCATCAAATAAAAGACAATATACATATTCATCTCTAGGATGGCATAAAAAAAATATTATGGTTTTGTATAAAATTTTCATATAGTTAAATACAATTTTACCAACGCACTAATCAAGAAAATTACAAAACACAAGGGTTTGAATAGGTCGCGTAAGCTAAATCCAGTGCACATTTTTAGCTTAAAAATCATAAAATACCACAGCTTAAATAGTCTTCTACACCTATAGCTAATTATTTTGAACTTACATAAATAACTTTATGATTTATGACCAAAATAAAACCACTCTAAAAAAATCTTCATAAATTTTTCATTGAACCCACCACTTCCAAGCCTCAGTCCGCACTGAACGCGTCCGCGTTCTGAGAAGCACGAGCCGTTTCGCTCGTTTCCCTCTCCTAGAGAGGAGGCCTGAGTTCCAACAGTGGGAACATTAAAAAGGCTGATTATGTATGTGCGTATATCTATAGGGATTTGAATGTTTTTATCAAGAAGTCTCTGTATTCATATTCATAGTCTATATACTCATCTACATTCTGCTACACAGTCAAAAAGTATCATTTGACGAAGTTGAACTCATCAGTTCATAAGACCAATAATAGCCAATTAAATATACAAAATATATAACCATAAAGTTGGTATTAAACTGTCAGCCCAACCTTATCAGTGTGGAAATAAATAAATAAACTAGTTTTCATCTGTTAACTCAAAAAGGTTCAATTGAAAACTAGCATTAGGTAAAAACTATATTTATAACACACAATACAATACACAACACGATACACGCTATATATACACAATAGGATCCCTAAATTGATAAATAGTTTTCACACACTCGCAATATTTTTGAAAGACCTATCTAACGACATCCCACATTATAGAATAGTCTACAAAACAAAATAAAAAATAATTTAAAAAAGGGCGTTCTTGTATCGTACTCTCCAGTACATTTTTGAGGTTGACGTAATCAATCCAGATAGTATAAAAGATTCTTGGGCGTGGCGACTCAAGAAAACTCTCTATCCCCTTCTACTAGTGTGTCCATAGATTAGTTCGTACTACGAACCATTGTGTTCTAAAGAAGTTCAAGATGTTATTAATACATTATATTTGAGACAACTAATCAAAAACTAATATGTATATTGACAGGTAAGACCTTACCACGATTACAAACTACGAGAGCCTAGAAGTTTTCGATAAGACAATTCTTCGAGAGTAAGCAAAAGAGAAGTTGATAGGTCATCAGCCTACCAAAAAACCACGCCTCACCGAGGTGAATAAGAAGAGACTATTGCACAGGGCCAAACAACATCAAAATATGACTGTTTCAGACTGAAGTCGATTAAAAATAAGACTTTAAATAGTACAGTACATTGTAAACTACCTGATGATCATTATCTGATGAAATAATATAATTTTTCAGACATGTTTCTCCGATGAATCGACGTTTCAAGTTTTAGTTGACAAATTAAAGCTCTTTTGTCCGTTCAAAAAATGCTCCTTTTCGACGACGCTCTGGCGAATAGCTCCATAAAAACTGGTGTTAAGAGAACAAAGACAGCTAAATTCCCAATTAGTATTATAATGTGGTCTTTAATCTCAAGCAAGGGTCTACATATCGTGAAAGGGACCGTGAGGCATGACCAGTACAAGCAAGTACTAGAAACTGGACTGCTGCCGCATCTCGAAGAATGGTTCCTTATTGACGAAGAGTCCATTTTTATGCCCGAATCTGCATTGTGCTACAAAATTAGAGGTGTTACTGCATACTTGTCTAAAAAACATTAATGTTTTACCCTAGTCAATCAATACACCAGACATAACCGCTATTGAAAACATGTAGAAGCTCACCAAGCAGGAGATCGCTTAGCAAGTGATCACCACCAAACTAATAAATTATTTATTAATATTGTTATATAAACACTAGCTGATTAAATTGCACCTCTCAACAACACAAACCTGCCACAGGATGCCAGAATTTGCATAGAGAGCAAATCATGATGAATGGAATCTATCACAAAATTCTGGTAATATTCGTCAAATTTACTACGTCAAATAAAAAAAAAAAAATTTTTTTTCAAAAATGTATAAATAATTTTGCTTTTAATTTTCGTTGTTTCTAATATCTCAATAAAAAAAAAAACTAAATAAAAAATACCAGCCGGACCTACAAGCAACCTTTTTTCAAACGCCGTTAGCGAGGAGTCGGCTTCAGAAAATCACTGTTTTATGGCACTTTTCGGGCGCTTGGGCCTTAAGCAATACGCGCGAATCCAAGCGAGCTGGCAACTTCCGATTTCACCTACTTTTTCTGTCGTCAACTCGCTCAGACTTGAAAATCTGACGTATTTATGTAGTCAACTAAAAAAAATTTTATAACATAGGTACCTACCCACTAAAAATGTATTAGAAATTGTATTCGACTTGACTTTAAAATAAAACACTTATCGTTAATGAGAAAGATTAATCAACATTACAATAATATAATATTGAATATTTACCTATTAATTACCAACAAATCACAACATTATCAGCAATAAGCAACCAAAGTTGACGTACAAATATTAGTTAATAAGACTCAGAAATACACGTAAGTGAGTGAATATGCAGTATCGATACGTCATGTATGTGTCAAAAAAGTCAAGAGCGCCCACACGATGAACAAAATCTTTCTTGGATGCGTTCCATTTCACGATTAACCTGTGACCTTCAATTGCCCTTTGCATTCTAGGACTACGGGTTTCCTTTTCAGGAATTCACCGGGGTCCTAGCTTGCGGGCATCGGCCCTTCTGGACTCCTACGGTTTACGAGGAGCACGACGATCACTACGCGCTGTTGACGACTGAGGTCGGTTCGGTTACTTACCGGACGGCCGGATAGCGGACTACCCATTGCTCGGCGTCCACAAGCCCGCGTCTACCGTGGTCCGTCGTCGGGGTCGGAATTTCGGCGGCCGATGTTCCTTTGGCCTCTTTCTTCGGTAACATTACTGCGTCGCAGAAAGAGGCGACCGCCTGCCATTCCTCCTCGCTCCGGACCATAGTCTGAACTAGGGCCCTGCGTGAAAGGTTGTTGCCAAAAATTGCCTCCACGAAGAAACAGCGGTGCTCTGCCCGAGCGGGGGCACAACTCTACCATGTCCTCGGGTACTCCACCGTGTCCTCCAGGTGGTCGACACAATAGTGATGCCCGAGCGTTACTTCCGTCTGAATCCGATGCAGGAACCGACCGAACTTGCCTTGGTGAGGTGAGGACCATGCAGGTGCAGGTAACATGAGAAAGTCAAAAGTAACGTAAAATGTTTTTAAAGTAACTTGGGTATCGTGACTATCGTGTACCATTGGCCACATCCTACTCGCCTCATTCCTCACCTTTAACATAATATCCCGAAATCTAAGTAGATAACCGGTACCTATAGCCTGCGTGAAAAAATCCGCGGGCAATAGCTAGTTATTTAGAGTAATTGTTATTATTTGACTGTATTTTATACGTTTATGCGAGATGACGACAGAAAAAGTAGGTGAAATCGGAAGGTCCCAACTCGCGCGGACTCGCGCGAATTGCTTAAGCGAGTTGACGAACAAGCCATATTAGGTAATCTCTGGAAGTACTGGTCCGATCGCAAAAAGTTTTTCACCGATAGAAAGCTGCTTTATTCCTAAGTGACATAGGCTATATTTTATGTGCGCGGGCGAAGCCGCGAGCAAATGCTAGTATATTATATTTGTAGACCGTGAAGTACCAAAAATCATAATTTACCGCTATGAATTTAAAAAGGGTTTTCCGCCTGTTTCAGGCGATTATCCCACTGCCGCGCATTACGCTGCATGGTGCGTGTCAAAGCACCAACGCGCGTACTTGCGAAAATGCAGATCTGCATCATTGTGCGGGTTTTTTTTTACGCACTCACGCGCGTAGGAGCATTTTGTAAATTGACGCAGGCTCTGACTCATTTCATTCAAATCATATGACACTACGAGACTCAGTGTGTCATACCTTGCGTGCCGCCCCGCACCCACGCGCGTTTGTGCATGTTTCTCCTCATGTAGGCGTGTGATCTGCATGAACGCGCGTGGATGCATTTTCGGTATGTTGGACTGTGCTTATTTTCAATACAAATAGAGATACTTACAAGCAACGTTAATAGGTACACGCATTTACGCGCTGCGCTGCGTGGAACGTGGCAATGTGATAATCGCCTTAGTAAAATTCGAAGTGATTTTTTTATTTTCAGGTTTCACAGACAGTTTGGAGATATTGGTACTTTGCTGTCGATATAAAAAAATACACCATCAATTAATAATATCACATGCTGCAGTGTCAAAAATAATAACAATTAATTTAGTAAAATCATGGTTACCCTAGTTAAAGTGGGGGTAAGAAAGGGACACAACGACCCTTACTCGTTGTCTTTTTCAGTACATTTTTCCCAGTTTGCTTGTCAATATGAACGTAATGGCAATGAGAATAAAGAACGCTATAGAGTGTGTTTGCTGCGTAGGCAATCTAGATTATCCATAGGATACATATAATCTTTGCTCTGGTGTCTGTTTGGTGTCTTGTTTGGTGTTTTGCTATATTTCACTGGGACACCCTGGTAGCGCAACCAGTGGCGCTACCAGGGTGTCCGGGTGAAATAATTATGCATCTCTTTCTGGCACGATAATATAACTAATATTAGCGCCAGAAAAAGATAGCACGAGAAACGGGAGTGCGAGGATGCATGATATCTACTAACCGCTCTGGTGTTTTCCATTGTTATAATTTAACTACGTTGTATTCACAGAAAAGAGCTAATAAGTAACTTACTTATTGTACTTGATAGTATTGGATCTATAAATTAACAAAACTGAATTTCCCAAAAAATGTGTATTTATTTCATTATTAACACTTTTTCACATTCAAAAAGTGAAAATAAATAAAAAGAATTACTATACATTGAATGACACTGCGTACACGCACCCAATTTATGTTCACACCCACTGATTTTACACTAAACAAAAAAAAAAAAAATATTTTTTTAACAATACATTAATAGCAGGGTTATCATCCATTGCTAGGCTATTAATGGCTGTTTATGGATTATAATCGATAATAACTCAAAGCATACGGCTATTAACCCAACACTAGTTAGAGAGAAATAAAAATATGTTACAACAAAGATGGAGCAGTTAATAGATACATTCGCACAATATTATGAGTTACCAGGGGGCCACAAGTGCAGAGGCAGTCATTGCCAAACAAGCGTGTCTTCGACATAGTCTTTAACCTTGTAATATGCTTTTTTGGTTAAGACACGCTTAATATGGGTTTTGAACTTTCCTTCGCTAAGTTCAGTCACCGCTTTTGGTAGCTTGTTGGGCATAAGCCTCCCTCAAGTGTCACCACCTAGGCGTTATAATAATTGACGCCCACTGTTGGACATAGGCCTCCTCTCGCAATAATGACCTATGCCCACTGTTGGGCATAAGTCTCCCCCTAGTGTCACCACCTAGGCGTTATAATAATTGATACCCACTGTTGGACATGGGCCTCCTCTCGCGATAATGACCTATGCCCACTGTTGGGCATAAGCTTCCCCCAAGTGTCACCACCTAGGCGCTATAATGATTGATGCCCACTGTTGGACATAGGCCTCCCCTTACTATAATGACCTATATCCACAGTTGGGCATAAGACTCCCTTAGTGTCGCCATTTAGGCGCTATAACGATCGATGCCCACTGTTGGACATAAGCCTCCCCCAAATATCACCGTTTAGGCGTTATAATGACTGATGCCCACTGTTGGACATAAGTCTCCCCACGCTATAATGACCTGTGTCTAGGACTAGTGCGCCTCACCATCAAATTGCGTCATCTAGTTTATATTAATTTAAAAAAAAAGTACGCATTTGAAAAAAACAAACATGAAGTTTTCGGTTCTTTTCATATTTTTCCGTTTTTTTCAGTTTTATTGGAAAAATACATGAAATTTATAATTTATAAATTTCTTGAAAGTTTCGAATGTTACATTGAATAAAACAACATTATTTCAAAGAAACTGGAATATTCCCTTTTTTTTAACGCTAGTCTCATATGCAAATAGATTTTTAGAATTTTGCATAACAGAACTATACTTGTCAAATATAATAATATTATACACAAACCTAAAACTGCATCAAAAGGGACAATGCAAGGGGCAGTGTTGTCCCCTTTGCTCTATAATCTCTATTGTAGTGCAATTTATAAATATGTGAATAATCATAATAAAAATATCCTGCAATTTGCTGATGACCTTGTTTTATATTGCACAAACAGAAATATTAATCAAGCTGCAAGTATTCTCAATGATTCTCTAAAGGAATTACATACATACTATAATAAGTTGGAACTCAAAACCAATTCTAATAAAAGTAGAGTAGTAGTATTTGGTCAGGATTTACCTAGCACTGATATAAAATTTAACAATGAAATATTTGAGGCATATCAGGCATACATTTTTAGGCATAATCATAGATAAGAAACTTTCTTTTGAACATTATTTAAAATACATTGCTCAAAATTTTTTAAAAGGTCTTAACATTCTTCGATGTTTAGCTAGTGTTTCATGGGGTGCAGCCCCTAAGACTCTTACAATTCTATATAAATCTATTGTTCAAAGTCATTTTGATTATAGTCGCCTTGTATATATATTAATATTAATAGTAAGTTTGTAAATAGATTAGATATAATACAGAATAAGGGTCTCAGAATAATATCAGGTGCTATGTGTTCTACACCTATTAGAGCTATGGAAGTAGAAACAGCAATAATGCCATAAACACTTTACTGATTACTCTTAGCTCAACACTTTTGTTTAAAATTATTATCCTGTAAGAATCAATTAGTAATGAACAAAATTTTACCTTATCCTGTTCAATGTAGCACTCCTACGGTAACTGGTGAGGAACTTCTTTATCATCAACATCCAGAACTCTCTCAAGTACTTCTAAAAATAAAAAGTAAATTTGATAAAGTTTTCTCTGATTGTTTATGGCCATGCTATTCAACACAATTGCAAATTTTATTTAAAGTTCCAAAATTTATTGATGCCTCAGTTTGCACCAGTTAAGATCTAGTTAATTTCATATATCACAATAAGAAATATTATAAAATTTATACTGATGGGAGTAAAGGAGAGTTTCATGTTCGTAATGCTGTTTATGACCCTCAAAATATGTTCAAAGTTTTGTTTTAGATAATAGTTGTAGTATATTTACTGCCGAGGCATATGCAGTTTTAGAAGCATACATTGATTCTGTGGACAAATGTACACACTTTTTAATTTATTAAACCCCAAGCGAACGCCGGCGTTCGCACACCAATTGTCTTTCTATTGTGTCTGTAATTTCCACGATTGAAAGGTTAATCCTAATTTTAATAACAAGTTTAAACATTAACTTTAAATCGAATTATTAGCTTTTTTAAATTAATATTATTTTAAATAGCTAAAAAACTGCTTTCAAAGTCGTAGTAAAATTGCATTTTATCCGAACCAAGATACATTCTGTGATATGAATAGTAAAAGAATTTCGTGTACCATAGGCACAATTTGGCACATATTTTTAGCATAATCATTAACTTCCCACTATTGATATGTTATTAGATCTGGTTGTGGTCAGGTCAGGAACCGTGATCCCCAGCCTGACTACAATCGTACTCTTATTACTCAAAAACTACAAGGCACAAATTCCTGGGATAAATGGCACAATAAAACACAATTAAAATAACCATTTTGTGCCACGTACCTACTATGTCGTGGTCGGGTCGGGAATCACAACACAGGTATAAGTGGAAATTAAATTGCTGATAAAGCTGCATAATATAATGAAACTAATTCAATAGATGTAAGTGCTGTTGTTAGACTCCTTTTAGGTAGGTACTGATTGTTATACTGACATTAATATGGAAATAGATGAAGTTTGGAGAAGAATTTGGAAAAAAGATCAAGAACAGAAAGGCAAATGGTATGGCAGCATACAAATGGACTTACCCAGAAAACCCTGTATTACAAGTTGAAGACTGCTAGTAGACTTCATTACAACAATAAATAGACTCCGATTTGGGCATAACACCACACCTGCTCATTTGAATAGACTCAACATATTTGAAGATGCAACATGTACAGCTTGTAGCAAGTTCCCAGGAACAGCAGAGCATATTATATTCAGTTGTGAAGAATATAACTTCCAACGTCTCATACTTGCGAGTGAACTTCAACTTTGTCTTGACTACCAGTCTTGTGTCATTGTGTGTGACATATCCGAAGAAATGTCAACAAATATTGAATTCCGCCGCCTTATCGATATGCTACAAAATAAAGACTGCTTTTTGCCGTTATATAACTATATTAAAAATACCATCGGAAAAATATAAAGAAAATTTACACGAGTGAAGAGAGTTATCAGGATATGACGGAAATTATAAAAATGAAGAAATGCACATGGGCCAAAAGGCCATGCAATAAAATTTAAATAAAAAATTCGGACGCATTCGCTGTCAGTGTCACTGTCAACTGTGATCAGACAGGTTTATTTGTTCTTTTCTCGCTGACCCCGTCTGATAACCGTTTTTTATTTTCCGTTGCGATGTTTTGTTCTTGTTGATGGATTGTTTGCAAGGCAAGGCAACTGGTGTTTATATAAATTTTAATATTGATGTTCATGTTATTTATTTAACTACTGAAAATTAATTAAGAATTTTGTATAAACTTTATTAAATGTTTTGATGAAATTTATCATACTAAAGCAAAATGGTAAGTTGGTTGAATAATTCGTTTTATTTACATACTTATTTGGAAGATTATTTAGTTAATAAACCAATCACGTAAACATTTTCTAGGAAGGAGCCTACAGAGAAAAATACTCTTTTATCGGAGAGTGGTATGATAATCAAGCCAGCCTTATTCGCCGGTATAATGTGTTTTATTACCCTACAGATGAAACACTTGAAATGTTCGATTTGAAAACTCGGAAAACTTTTGTGAGGAGGGTCAAAGTAAATGGTATCACTTTAGATAGCTTTTATATTGGGTGCACCCTATACATTTTAGGTCGCCTTATAAAAATTGTAGATTTTGCCTGTGAAGACACAAGAAAGAAATTGCATAAAGATGTGCAGATGTAAGTAAATTATTTATATATTAAAGGTAGGTTTAGACAAGGAAAATTCTTCCTTCTTAATGAAATTGTTCCTTTATTTCTTCTTTATGGATTCATTGCATTACTTCTTCTCTTTCGCCTTTAGAAGCTTATCAGGTAAAACTTTTTTCAGAACATTTATATTAATTAAACCAGTGCCAACTAAGATTGCTGGTAAGATCCTGACTCAGCTCCATGAACATGGACTCCGACTTGCTAAGATGAAAAAAGCTTGTCTCACACCCAATGATATTGATAATATATATCGGGCAGAAGTAACTAACCCTACATATCCGTAAGTTGATACCTAGAAATTAATAATTCATTAAACCCCAAGCAAACACCGGCAATCACACTGTCATTGTCTTTCTATTGTCTCTAATCCAAACTTCCAAACTTAATATTATAAATGCGAAAGTAACTCTGTCTGTCTGTCTGTCTGTCTTTGCTTCACGTCTAAACTACTGAACCGATTTGTGTGAAATTTGGTACAGACATAGTTTGGAACTTGAGAAAGGACATAGGATAGTTTTTATTACAAAAAATAAAATTTATTCCGGACATACAGCGCCATCTATTGATCAAAAGTCTGCATCAATTTAGGGAACTATGTGGGTAAAACCAAAAATCTGCCGGAAGTCACTATTCCACGCGAACGAAGTCGCGGGCAAAAGCTAGTTGACAATATTCGAAAGGTTAAAACCATGTGACTGCCACAGTCATGTATACTAATTTGCAGGGTCATCATTAAAAAACATGCATTAGAATATTCTAAATTTCAAATTAAAAGAAGCCGCTAGGAAATTGCCAAAGTCGCCCAATTTAAAAATCAAGATAAGCTAGACCAAATAGAGTGAATTTAAAGTGTAGAGTATTGATTAGAGATATGCGACATAAAATAAATGGTCATCCATTAATCATTTTTTGTATATAATTAATTACTATGGTGAATTTAAAAAGCTCTAGTCTAGTAATGAAACATTATGGGTAAAATAAGTTTGAAATAATGTCCTAAACTAAAAAGAACTACTTGTATAGAATGATTTAATGTTGGCTTATAAAATAAAATAAAATCCTTTATTTCCAACCCTGCTTACTAGCCATCAAATGTGACCAGCGTGCCCATTTCCTGACTACATGACAGACACTATGCATTTTAGTTCATTAAACATTTCTCATGGTCTTTCTATTGTGTTCGAAAGGTAAACGTTAAAAAAAATCGTCTTGCCACATCCCAACTTATACAACCTTACACACTCTTAAACGAAACCTGAAACACCTGTATATTATTTTTATATATATTAAGAATCTTTGTACTAAATTTCAAAACTGTATTATGAAAAATCACAAAGTTATGGCACCTCGATCGCACAGCGGTGATCAGGAGACAACTCGAATGTTTGACCACATCAGTGAGGCCGCCGATAAGGCTCTGCATCGGCACCCTGATGCGCAGCTCGTCGCTCTGGGGGACTTTAATGCCTGTCACCAAGACTGGCTTTTCCCATACCATAAGACCAACCATGCTGGGAGAGAAGCGCGAAACTTTGCGGTATCGATGGGCCTGTCCCGCCTGGTGAAGCAAGCGACTAGGGTGCCTGATGTAGCTGGTCATACTGCCAATTGTCTGGACCTTCTGCTGACCACCGACCCAGACAGATGTATCGTAACAGTTTCTTCACCACTTGGAACTTCAGATCACTGTCTGGTGAAGTCTGTATCGTCCTTCCCCCCTTTAGACTGCGACTCTCGTTGTGAACGGCGAATGTGGCGATACAAGTCAGCAGATTGGGATGAGATGTGTCACTTTTTTGCGTCTTATCCTTGGCAGCGGGTCTGCTTCTCGTCTAAAGATCCGTCGAGGTGTGCAGGTGCTGTGTCCGATGTGGTGCGTCAAGCTATGGAGTATTTCATTCCTTATAGTGACGTACCCATTGGAAGCTCAGCTCACCCATGGTTCAACGCTGAATGCGTTCAAGCTGAAGAGCGTAAGCATTCGGCGTTTCTAGCCTGGGTTGACGCTCGTGACCGCAAATCTCCGGATCTGAGCTCAGCAAAGAGAGCCTTTAACCGTGCTGCCAAGTCCTACAAAAAGGCACTAAAGAAGGCTCGCTTTGACTGCATTTCCCATATTGGCACAAAGCTTTCTGCACAGCCATCCGGTAGCAGAGCATTCTGGTCCCTTGCCAAATCGGTCGAAGCGAACTTCTGTCGGCCCACATTGCCTCCGCTGGTTAAACCTGACGGAACACTGGCTCATACGGCGAGAGAGAAAGCAGGTCTCTTTGTATCTTTCTTCGCCCATAATTCTCGTCTTGATACTGGCAGTGCTACTCCACCGACTCTACCTAACTGCGACACTTCGATGCTCGAGGTTCGCATAATGAACAAAGAAGTTCTGAGAGCACTGTGTCGTCTAGACGTGAATAAAGCTAGTGGACCCGATGGTATACCAGCGATTGTTCTCAAGGCTTGTGCGCCCGAGTTGTCTCCTGTATTGACACGTTTGTATCGCCTCTCGTTCTCGTCTGGAATAGTGCCCAAGTCCTGGAAGCTTGCCAACGTGCAACCCGTGCCCAAAAAGGGCAGCATGCCGACCCTACCAACTATCGGCCGATTTCGGTAACCTCCATACTCTGCAAGATTATGGAGCGTGTATTGAACTCGCGCCTCATGGCATACCTAGAAAGTAACGATCTCCTCAGTGACCGACAGTACGGGTTTCGCCGCAATCGATCTACTGGGGACCTACTAGTGTATGCCACCCACTTGTGGGGCGAGGCCCTCGAGAAGAATGGGGAAGCAATTGCTGTTAACGAGACAGACGTCTCGAAGGCCTTCGACAGGGTATGGCATGCTAGCCTCATGAGTAAGCTTCCAGCATACGGCATTTCCCCTGGTCTGATTAACTGGGTAAAAGACTTCCTGAGAGAACGGTCTCTTCGAGTTGTTGTCGATGGATGCTCATCAGAGCCCATGACGACTAATGCCGGAGTTCCTCAGGGGTCAGTTCTCTCTGCAACTCTTTTCCTGCTGCATATTAATGATCTGTTGATGCCCGGTATCTATGGGTATGCAGATGATAGCACAGTTGTAGAGAGATACCTGCCAGGTGCTCGGGCTAGTAAAGAGCAAATCCGGTCCGAACGAGGCTATGGTAGAGCGTACAAATATCTCACTTCAGGCAGTCTTCAAGTGGGGTGAAACCAATCTGGTGGGATTCAACGCCGCCAAAACACAGGCGTGTCTGTTCACCGCCAAAAGGAGCCCGTTCACCTCAGCTCCTAATTTTTAGAATGTATCATTGGATTGTACCGACCGCCTTCAGCTCTTGGGTGTCGAAATTTCCTCCGACCTCAATTTTGGGCGGTTCATTGAGTCCAAAGCCAAAGTAGCTTAGGCGTTACTTCACACCGAGACAGCTTTTAATGTTATACAAAGCACAGGTCCGATCGTGTGTGGAGTGCTGCAGCCACATATGGGCTGGTGCTGCAAAGTGCCACCTGGTAGCTTTGGACTCGGTGGAAGGGCGTGCGAAGAGGCTGATTGGTGATCTAGATTTGGTTAAGTCCAATCTTCAAAGCCTTGAGCACAGGCGTAAGGTAGCCAGCCTTTCGGTGTTTTACAGATTGCATTTTGGAGAGTGTGCGCAGGAATTCATTGGCCTGATTCCGCCATCTCATTTCTACCATCGGACAAACCGACGCACGGCGAGTATCCACCCTTACGTTGTTGAAACATCTACGGTCCGGACTAAGCGTTTCGTCTCGTCATTTATACCTTTTAGTGAATAGGCTCATAATAAACTATAGCTTTTTTGTCCTATGATGAGTTCCCTGACAGTTCTTGTCTGACAATTATAGTGATGTGACCTAACGAAATTTAATCGATTTTTACAATAGCGAATCAGTTGGCAAAGAAAATGGAATCGGATTACCGATTTTAGATTTATAGATGATAAATGTGAAAGTTTGTATGTATGTGTGGATGTTTGTTACTCTTTCACTCAAGAACTAGTCTACGGATGTTGATGAAATTTTACAGTAAACCAATGAAACTGACAAAAACTAAAAACCTGAAATAACGCGGGCGAAACCGCGGGGGACGGCTAGTGGTAAATAAAATGCAGTCTGTTTAAAATAATAATTTATTTATTATTCACTGTCAGAACTTGACTCTTGATTTGAACTCATATCCATATCGGAATCGGAATCTTCTCCAACCATGATGATTAATTGTTGGTCCCTAATTCGGTCGATCTAGATATATTAATTCCAGTCTGTTATAGTTTTTTGATATAGAGATAGTTTTTTTCTATTACTTTTTTTCCAATTTTCTGCTGTTAGGTACATGCGATTACAAGCTGGCCGCTCCGATTTTGTCGATTAGTGTGCCGTCAAGTAGATTCAATCTCTATTGGCAGAAGTTCCGTTTAACGAATTACCTACACATTTTGACTGGCCTGTTGGTCTAGTGGTTAGTGACCCTGACTGCTATGCCGGAGGTCGTGGGTTCGATTCCCACCCAGGACAAATGTTTGTGTGATAAGCACAATCATTTGTTCTGTGTCTGGGTGTAATTTATCTATAATATGTATGTATTTAGAAATATATAAGTATGTTTATCAGTTGTCTAGTACCCATAACACAAGCTCTGCTTAGCTTGGGACTAGACGGCGTTATGTGATAGTTGTGGAATATGTGTGGAATATTTTAAGTCCCATACTTTTTCATTTTATTTACTTAATTTATTAACAGTTAATTATAACCACCATAATTTACTTAGTAATTTACGAAAGACAATATGTTTTTTATCATTTCATTTTTATTTTTTTTGCCAGTTTATTTTTTAGTAGGTAATCTAAAGTAGTATGCGTGCCACGGAAAAAAAATAACTGTCAGGGAACTCATCATAGGGCAAAAAAGGTATAGTGCGCCTCACCATCAACGATTGCATCACTGCTTACCATCAGGCGGGATCGCAGTCAAGTACTAGTTTATAACAGATAAAAAAAAACCTGGTTGTGACCTTTTTCAACAATTTTTGGGAAAAATATATTGTGTAAAAATGATTGAAATTGATTCAGTTACTGATTCTAAAGAATCTATATTCAAGTTTCGCATATACTAAAAATAATGTTGTATATACACTACTACTACTACTTACTATTTATTCCATTCAGGTTAGCATAAGATCACAAAAATGAGTACTATGAAATCATAGCTTAGCAGTGAAAGGGTTAAAGGAAACAATAAATTTGTATTAAGATATTGTGGTAGTGTTATTGAAATACCTGTTTTGCGGTGGCATGTGAATACCAGCTGCCTTTCTGTTTACCCACAAACTCTTCCTAAACTACCCTATAGATTTTCATGCAGTCACAAATAAGAGATAAATGAGGAAGGTGTGTGTGTATATAAATTGAACCTATGCGAAACCAGAGCGGATCACTAGTTTACAAATAAAATTCCACCTACCATGGTAATTATTTTTTTTTTCCGTATGTAGTAATATTTTAGTGGTTGAATTACAGATTTTTACTGGACTATCTTACTAATCAACTGGTCTATGGAGCAGAATTTGTAGGGAGAAATGCTGTATCTGTGGTTTTGGAAATTGTTGGCGACCCAGATCCTAACAAAGCTGCTCCAGGCACTATAAGGGCTTTATATGGCGTTGATCCTGTGAGAAATAGTATACATGCTTCAGCAACTGCAGAGGATGCAGCATTTGTAAGTGATTCAATTGTGGCACTTCTTTTTTTCTTTTTCTAAGCACTGTTTTCTTTTCACCACCCTTGGTTTGATTGACTAGTAGAAAACACCTAAGGCATTTTTTTTTTTTTTATTATTATTATTGATAGGCTCGCGTTTGACCACTATCTCACATGATGGTAAGTGATGATGTGGCCGACGATGGAGCACGCTTGCCTAGAAGTTACCTATTCACTCTCGACTTAAAGACTCCTAGGTTGTAGCTATCAGGAAACACAGACTCCGGCAGGGAATTCCACTCTTTAGCTGTACACATAATGAATTCTCGATTCTTGGTCCATTTTTATTTCTCATTTATATCAATGACTTGCCATACCTCATAAAGGATAACCATGATATAGTGCTGTTTGCAGACGACACTTCGCTTTTGTTTAAGCTTAAACGTCAGCAGCCGGTTACTGATGACATAAATAACGCCCTTTCAAAAATAGTACACTGGTTTAATGTCAATAACCTGCTCCTTAATGAAAAGAAAACCAAATTTGTTAAATTTACGATGCCTCACGTAAGACAGGTAGAAACTAGTGAGAAGAATTGAGTCCTGAAGACACTACAGTGTTCTTAGGTATAACTCTTGATGCTAAGCTTCAGTGGGGCCCACACGTAGATAAGTTATCGAAAAAACTTAGCTCTGCCGCATACGCTGTTAGACAAATTCGAAATCTAACTGACTTAGAGACAGCCCGTTTAGTTTACTTCAGTTATTTTCATAGTGTCATGTCGTACGGTATTCTATTATGGGGGAATGCCGCCGATATCCAAACGATTTTTGTTTTGCAGAAAAGGGCTATTCGTTCAATTTATAAATTAAGTCCCAGATACTCCCTCAGAGATAAATTTAAAAATATTAATATTCTGACTGTGCCATCTCAGTATCTCTATGAAAATATTTTGTATGTTCATAAAAATAAAAACATGTTTAAAAAAAACCAGTGACATTCACAACGTTAATACTAGGAACAAACACAAGTTAGTGGTTCCTGCCACCAGGCTCAAAAAAATAGGACGCTCATTTAGATGCCAAAGTATACATTTTTATAATAAGCTTCCCAGTCCTATTCAGGAACTTAGCATTAATAAATTTAAAATATTTGTTAAGCGAAAACTTTGCCAAAAGGCTTTTTATTCTGTAAAAGAGTATCTCGAGGATAAAACGGCTTGGGATTGACCTGCTCCAGTACCTACTCACTATAATTATTATCATTTGAATGTTTTTTTGTTTTAACTGCCTTTTTTATATTGACGATTGTTGTTGTTTTACAATTATGATATTGTATATATATAAATATTTATCTTATTATTATTTTTTTACAATTATGACAGGTTTATTATTACTATTTGACTGATTTTTTTATATACTTTTTTTTTACAATTTGCAATATTTACACTTTTGTAAATTTTATTATTGTGAATGTGAGAACTATGTGGATTACTCTTTCCTTTTCTTTTATATTCACATGATGTCTAGCAGTTTTGAGTATTTGATGTGGCCTACCCAAATGTCCTTTCTTTGGCATTGTTCGTCAAGTCGTTGAGCTCCTTAGTAGTCCCGAGTTGAGCTACACGCATATTGACAAATGCTTGCACTGACTGGACAGGTCCACTTAGAACTGTGTGGTTCTTTCTTCAAAAGACCATCTCAGGCTCAATCTGCATGGTTCTCACATGATTTGACCATTACATGTTTTGCTGTATGGACTTTAAAAGAGACTTTGACCCCTGAGTTTGTTTCGGTGTTTCTTCTCAGGGTAGTCAGATAGGAAACACCGGCCTCATCTAGCATTATTTGACGACAAAAAACAAAAAAAATTGACGTGTAAAAGTGTTTTTATAAAACCTACTTGCAAAATAAAGATCATTTATCATTTATCATTTAATGTGTTTCCAAAACGCTTTGTACGAATGGGTGGGATATCCACCATGTATCGATGGCGCAACGCCGTACGTCTAGTGGTCCGATGATGGAACGGACTTGGCGGAATTAAATTGTGCAATTCCAACGCACACTCACCGAAGTGTAATCGATAGAAAACCGCCAGGCCAGCAACTCGGCGTCGATGCTCAAGGCTTTGGAGCTTTGACTCAACAAGCGCATCATCACCGATGATCCTCTTGGCTCGCCTCTCAATCGACTCCAGAGCATCAATCTGATACTTGGCAGACCCATCCCAAAGATGAATGCCACCTCTGTACCTTTGTGTTGTATGCAGTCTTAATAAATAAACTTAAATTGTTTAGCAGCTAGCAGGAGGAAGCACTTTATTGCTAGAAGTGTTAGAATCTGATTATATAATAGATATAAGAAAAGAGATGTGTTAAGTAGTTAAAAACCGGCCAAGAGCGTGTCGGGCCACGCTCAGTGTAGGGTTCCGTAGTTTCCCGTCCGTCACAATAAGTGTACCCACTTATGCTTTGAATAGCAATCACGTGAATTAAATTTGTCAAAATTGGTATAAATTTAACTATTGCTCGGTAGGTGGCCAGGGGTTTTACCATGATTTGTTAAAATGTCAGTAGTACGAACGAAAAAGAATCTAACAATTCGGTTTAGGTCGTAAAATAGATCACGTTAAGAGCTCGTGGTAGAAGCTTCAGTGTGTGCCAGTGGCGTAGCTTGGGAAGGGGAGGGCGGGCCATGGCCCCAGGCGGCATACGAAAGGAGGCGGCAGAAAGCGCCAATTTATTTATTTAGGAAAAAAAAACTTAGATATTCGAAATTGCGAGCGCAATGTTACGTACGTGCCAAGCAAATTTTGATGTCTATGTTAAGTCTACCCTCTTGCTGCAGCAGGTATATTGCTTTTTAGGGTTCCGTAGCCAAATGGCAAAAAACGGAACCCTTATAGATTCGTCATGTCTGTCTGTCTGTCTGTCTGTCCGTCCATATGTCACTGTCCGAAACTATAAGAGCTATACTATTGAAACTTTGTAAGTAGATGTATTCTGTGAACCGCATTAAGATTTTCACACAAAAATAGAATAAAAGTTGCCGTCAGCCGGCCGCAGTCAGTGAAGTGCCTAATAGATCCCCTCATGTAGACTATCTACAATAATATCGATTGGTTGGATTTTCGAAGTGAAATAATGTATATATTTTTATTATTTTAATGAGTAGTAGAGAAATACGTTAGCAACTGTCGGAAAGTAAGTTGGTTAAATTGTAAGTTAATAGTCGATGGACAATTTTTTGGTTTCGGATAACGTATATTGTGGCAGTATCTTCGTGTTATTTCCTTACTTTTTATGATTTTGATATTTTCATTTCCTTCTCAAAGTCTTCGAAAGCTTCGAATGCGCTGTTATAATGAGCATGGATGCGTGACGCACAAAACCGGACGTTGTGGCGACGCTTGGCGAGGCCTATGTCCGACAGTGGACGTCTTTCGGCTGATATGATGATGATGATGAATGAGCATAATTCAGAACATATTGAGTTTTGCTTAAAATAAGGCAACATGTTTTAGCTTTTTGTTTGTTATGCGTGGATGCGTGTTATATTTTGTATTTCTCCGCGACACAGACAAGCGAAACTGCTGCTAGCTAAACATTTTAATCAACGATTGTAGACAATTGACGTGCCCCACGGTTTTATTTTAGTCTAGTCTAGGCATATGTTTATAATTCCCACGACTGTATCTATTTTATTATTTTTTGGTTTTTAGTACATTTATCTTAAACATTGCAATGTATGTTTAACATAAAACCGTTTAACTTAAAAAGTTTTTTTACCTATTTTTATTTTCTAATTTTTAGTTTTTATTTCGCATTCTGTTTAATTCATTTAGTGCTTCTTATCCGCCATTTTGTAGAGGCCGCCATCTTGGATTTTAATTTTATATAGTACATTGTATTATAAAATTCAAAAAATTCAAAATTCAAAAATTCAAAATCATTTATTTCAAATAGACCATTTGCAGGCACTTTTGAATAGTCAAATGTTGGTCAGTCCAAGAAAAGTGAAGCTAAATTGCACGTTCCAAAACGTAGGTCTCTATGGAGAAGAACGTGCAAGAAACTCCATGGACACTCTTTTTAAAATATATTGAGTTACATAGATCTTGGTTACATATTTCTTGTCGCTTCTAATATGTGAGCACAATGTTGGTAGATACGTAATAATAATAGTTTATTATTCTTTTTATTAAATGTAATTAAAAATAGAAACCGAATTAAGCCACTGGCAGCCAAGAGATGACCAGTCTCAACCGATAGCACCCGTTCACGGGCATGACACGTGCATCAGCCCCACTCAGCTCAACCATTTTAAAGGGAACCGAATGACCCAATAACACGTGCCACCACCAGCAAGACATTTGGGTGAGCATGACAAACTCTCAACTGCCATGCTCGTAATGTCAAACAAGTTGTAACCTAATAAAGATGCTCCATGGTGCTTCACATTCACAAAAACTTGAAAAAAAGAAGAAAGTGCTTCTACATTATACAACGCTATTTAGTATCCAATTAAAAAAAGTAATAAATTATCATAAGCTCTATTGAAATAAACAAATAAATAAAAAATACATTTCGAAAGCAAAAAATACAAAAAGGGGAATAGTATCTCTTCCAATATTTAGAAATATATTTATATACTTATAAAAAAAAAAACTAATTTGAAGGTAAAAGTGGCTGTAGTTGTGGAGCAGGACCAGCATTTAGCCAAGCATTTTTGTCAAGGAGATAATCTTCCAGTTTATAATATGCTTGTCTACATAGTGTGCGTTTAATGCATGTTTTAAATTTGGACTCATTTTGTTGTAGAATCTCAATTGGTATTTTATTATAAAATTTTACACAGTACCCCATGAAAGAGCTACGTACTTTAGCCAATCTGAATCGAGGTTGATCTAATTTGTTCCTATTCCTAGTATTAAAATTGTGCCTGTCACTTATCTTAGTAATAAGATATACTGGTTGAGCACTTTCATTTGATGCCCATATTGATGGGATTAATAAAACATAAATTATCCGCCATTTTGTAGCGGCGGCCATCTTGAATTTATAATGATAATGAATAAACATAATTGTATTGTCACCAAAATCCAAAGTGTATACAAAATTTCAGATTAATCGGTTGACAGGAAGAGGGTGAAATTTGAATTACTAAATTTGACCCAAGAATAATAAATAAAACAAACGGGGTGAGCTAAATAAAACCGTTTAATAAAACCGTTTAAAAACGCTATCTCTCAAATCCCTAAATCAAGACTAGACCTAATTTTTGTAAGTTAAAGTTTTTTTCTTTTAATAACCCCTTTTTATGTGTAATTCATTATTCATAATATAAGTTATGAAACTTTTCAGGATTCTATAGTAGTGCGTGTTCCATTTCGCCGATTTTTCATATTTGATATTGTCGTTCTAAAATGCCGTATAATTATCTAATGGAAATAAATAAAGTTTTTAGTTTTTTGAAAACCATTTTATTTGTTCTACTTTTAGTTACATAAACATTATAGGTATACATTATTTTCTAGAAGCATTCACTTTTATTTAATTTGATAGAAACCCAAAAAAAATGCACGATAAAACATTAAAAAATCGATAACTTTTCTATTTAGTCCATCACTAGCGTAAATGTAAAATAAATGGCTTTTGCACAGAACATCGATAGTTGTATGTTGTTAATGTGTGCGTAAGTTGTACGGTGCAAGGAAAATACACACTGTTTTTAGGGCAATAAGGTTTTAATTAACTGTGTAGTTTGATATGGTTTATGATTTGTGGATGTATGCGCGACTGCGTAAGTAGGTATTCCTGTACGTGTAGTAGTGTCGGTAGTGGAAGGAGAAACTGGAGACATCGTGTTCCGATACATTTTGTACTACTTAGCATATCTCCTCCTTCCTTATATCTATGCGCCGCACTGATAAAGTATCGTTATGTTATTTTTACATTGCTTGTCCAGTTACTGAGCGTTAAAATTAGCTAGTTGTTATAGAGCAATGTATTTACTGTAAGAGTCATATAGTCGCTTTAATATTTGAAAACAAAAATAACGTAGTAGCAGCAAGGAATATTATAAGATTTGTTGTTTTTACTGATTTTAAAGTTAATTATAGCATTAAACTTGTATTTACATATGGTAAAAGATTCCTTGATGACTGTTTGTAGGAGGTAATCTCTGGAAGTACTGGTCCGATTGCTAAAATGTTTACACCGTTAAAAAGGTGCTTTATTCCTGAGTAACAGGCTATATTTTATGTACGCGAGCGTTAATGAACAGGTTTATTTGTAAAACATCAACAACCTTGCAGGACTGTATAACTACCTTTTTTCAACTAAGGAGTTGTCAGCAACAGCAGGGGGGCGCTGTTCCCGCGCCTACGGGGGCTGGAAATCGGGATCGGAATCCCGGCGGTGGCGAGAGCGCCGTTGCCTGATGCGGTCGGCCTCCTCCTTAGCGAGCATTACTGCTTCGCAGAAGTCGACCGACTGCCACTCCTCCTCGCCCCGGACCATGGCCTCGACCAAGGCCCTGCGCGAGAGGTCTCCGTCGCCGATCACCCCCACGAGGGCACTGCGATGCTCCGCCCAAGCAGGGCACACCGCGATTGTGTGCTCCACCGTGTCCTTCGGGCGTTCCGCACAGTGCGACACCCGGGCGTCACTTCCGCTTTAATTCGGAACAGGAACCTCCCGAACTTGCTATATCCGGTGAGGACCTGTGTCATGCGAAAGGTAAGGACGCCGTGAGGTCTTTCCAGCCACGCCTCAAAGAGGGGACTTATCCCCATAATTGTGGCGTGCCCATAACAGGGTTGCGATAGTCGCTCGCGCGATAGTCGCGCGCCGGTGAGGGCGCCGTCGCTGCAAAAGCGAAGGCGGCCATTCTGAACGCCTGCCAGAGAGTCATGGCCATTCGGATGGTGCGGGGATACCACACGATTTCCTGCGAAGCGGCGAGCCTTCTGGCTGGCCTACCACCATGGGATCTGGAGGCAATAATCCTTGCACACATGCACGACATGCGCGTAGAGATGCAACGCCGGAATGAAAGTCCTCTGCCGCGACAGGTCACGGCATGGGGGACAGAGCTCCGGTGGGATCTCATGGTAAAATGGCGTCAGCGACTCCACAATCATGGCGGAAAGTCCCCTCTTTGAGGCGTGGCTAGAAAAACCTCACGGCGTCCTTACCTTCCGTATGACGCAGGTCCTCACCGGACATGGTTCGTGCAACGCAGGTTCTGGAGGTTCCTGCGGATTCTTGCGGAAGTGACGCCCGGGTGTCGCCACGGTGCATGTGCGGAATGCCCGGAGGACACGGTGGAGCACACAGTCGAGGTGTGTCCTGCTTAGGCGGAGCATCGCCTTAAATGCGTACTGACTCGTAGCCGTTCTGATATCAAGAGGTAGCGAATTCCATAGAAGGATAGACTGAATATAGAAGGAGGAATGAACAACATCAGAAGTATGGGAAGGACAAAGCAGTAGGAGATTGTTAGAAAAACGCAGATTCTTGGCGTGTGAAGAACAGAGATATTGGAAGTGAGATATAAGATAAGAAGGAGGGGTGAGAGAGTTGAGCAAAGAGAAAAGAGTTGTCAAAGCTCGCAGACTTCTTCTTTGGCGAATAGGCAAGCATTTGAGCTCCGATCTGAAGCTTGATACATGGTCATATTTCCTCAGGTTGCATCTCTAGGATGCAACAAATGCACCAGGTTCATATTTGAACCTGATGCATTTGTTCAGGAGCCTATCAAGCTTATCCAGCAAGGCTGCGTTCTGGTCATAGTAGCACACACCACCATAGTCAACTTTAGGGAAAATTAAAGTCTGCACAAGCATTGTCTTCGTCTTTGCAGGCAGAAAGTTCCTCAGACGATACAGATATCGCAAAGTCCCATTGACCCTTTGACAGACACTAGAGACCTGACTTTGCCAGCCAAGCGTCAAGTCAAGGTGTAAACCGAGGTCCTTTACCGTAGGGCTGATGGGAATGACGCCACCCTTGTAAATAAAAGGAGGTAGAGAACCAACCGCCACTCTACTCAACATGCGTGCACTACCAATAACAATGGCCTGACATTTTGAGGGGTTTACAGACACGCCAAACCTATCAGACCAGTCACTAATAGCACTCAAATCTCGATTCACATCCTCTATAGCGTCTGACAAACTTTCCACCTGCGCAACTGCATACAATTGAAGATCATTGGCATAAAGATGATACGCACACCGAAGACAGAGAGTTATAAAATTTATGAAGATGGAGAATAATAATGGAGAAAGAATACCGCCTTGTGGAACACCAGCATTCAGGTCACGCCAACTTGATGAGCTCTCATCAACGCGAACCGACTGCTAACGTCCCCGAAGATAAGAAGAGAACCATTCCAGCGCCTTGGAAGAAACCATAAGATGGGAAAGGATAGATAGGAGTATGTCGTGACTGACGGCGTTAAAGGCATTGGAGAAATCTATTAATACCAACACGGTAACCATTGTGTCCTCCATTGCTTCTGTCCTTCATTCTTCTAATGTCGCCAGTCACTTTAAGGAGAGCGGAGGCTGTACTGTGGCCAGGTCTGAATCCAGACTGGAATAAGCTCACGAGGTTGTGTCGGTGAACAAACCCCGAAAACTGCTTGTGCACGCACGCCTCGAGCACTTTAGAAAGGAACGGAAGAATGGAAATTGGACGAAAATGACTCGGTAGGGAGGGATTTGAAATTTTAGGAAGTGGCCGGACATAAGCCATACGCCACAGGGATGGGAATTGACCAGAATCGAGAGAAAAGTTAATAATGTGGGCAATGGGTGAAAGGAAAAATTCAAGGATCAGGGTAACCATATGACGACTGATGTCATCATGGCCCACGGCCTTAGATTTAATAGACAGAATAATCTTTTTAATTTCATCCAAGGCGACGGGAGAAAAGTAAAAGGCTAGAAATGAAATCCACCGTCTGGGACAACATTTGAGAGTTCAAATGACTGGTTGTTGAGAAATGACGGTTGATATCATTTAGACCAATTGTTTTTGGGAAATCCACATGACGTGGCTTACCGACACCAAGAGTTTCTAAGAATTTCCAGATATCGGCAGGAGAAAAAGATGAAATTTTTCATGTTTGTTGTTTGCTTATAAGTCTTAGTTTTGTTCGCACCTTCGAGAGAACAAGAGGATACAAGGCTGCCTCTTCACGAGGATCCACTTGTGTGGCGGAAAATAAATGCCAACAAATACCCCCATCTGTTGCCGGTAGTGCGTCAGTATTTATCAGCTTCTCCCAGCAGTTTAGCCAGTGAGCTATTGTTTAGCGGAGCTGGGTATAATATTTAAGAACACAGAAACCGGCTGCAAGGTGTGAAAGCTGCGAAATTACTTTTTATAAAATATAGTTTACCTTTATTAAATTTCGAGTACTAAAAGTACAACTTAAAATATATTCAATTACTTAATCAAATTTAAAAAAATGTGGTTTTTCTTCATAGTAATAACACTTCCGTTTCCGCTTCCGCTAAAATTTACTTTTGACTTCTGTTTCCGTTTCCGCTTCCGTTAAGACACTTCCGTTGCATCACTAGTAGCAACTGATGAGTACTTACACCAAGTGAGTAATTACTTTTATTGACAGGATATAGATTACTTTTTCCCACCACCACCGATGCGATCAACGCGACTAAGGTTGACGGCAACCCTCTCTAACTGCACCCTCTGCATAATCAAACCACATGCGATTCGGGAGGGTAAGCTTGGAGCGGCTCTAGAACTGATAGATGATGGAGGGTTCCACGTAACAGCTCTTAACATGGTCATTATCGAGAACTTCAATGCTGCTGAGTTTTATGAAGTGTATAAAGGAATTGTACCAGAATATAAGGTAAGACAGAGTTATGACATGTTTGTAGCGCCTTTTTCTGTAACTGGTACCTATAAAGTGTGGCCAACAAGTAGGAGACATAAAATCTACTATTTGTTGGTTAAAAAATTTAATGGGCATTGGCTTATCTTGAGTAATTTCTAAAGAGCCTGGCTCTTAACATGCCTGATTTTTGTGTGAAGTTATCAGTATATGGCGTCTATCAAGCGTCCAGCATAAAATTTCAATCGGTAACGTATAAAATCGCCATAAAATTCTGGGGGGCGCCACCCGATTCCCCCCCCCCCCCCATAGATATTTACTATAGGAGTACATATAGGGGGGTTCAGGAGTCATACCTAGTGTGAGGCAATATATACAGTCTGTCAAGAAAGTCATGAAAAGAAGGGAGGGCGCCACCATCATTAAACATGGTATCCCAATAAAATTCGACTAAACGATTTTGATACTTTTATTTATAAAATAATAATTACCGATTTACGGTCCTTTTACTGCCGTGTAGGTACATTATTTTACCGATCTATCTGACACTCGTCTATCTATTTAATATATGCTTGCAAACGAGTTTTGACTTTCATTGGTAGTGGCTCCCTATAAATAAAAGTACTAACTCTGTCGTAGTGGCAAACAACATTTTTATTAGAACTAATTTTCATTCAAGTGACGTTTAATTTTAACTGATACATAATAGTTATAGTAGTTCTCATTTATTTATTAAAACTTCATCCAACACAAAAATACAAAGGCGGAGTCAATGCTTTAGGCATTCTCTACCAGTCTGAATTTTGGAACCATACTTCTCTATTTGCTTATTAGGATAATTATATGTTTATCCTACGTACCTACACGTAAGAGTTTATCAAAACAGACAGTCTTCTGTAAATCTGGTTTTATATTCATAAGAATGTCTGGTTTGATCAACCCTTGTTTTCGTCTTTTCAGCTACTAGCATTTATGTACTTACTGCAAAGTGCGAATCACGATGTTTTGCCTCTCTGCACTGCCGTCAGCATGGCGCTGAGTACCGATAGGTATGAGCTCATTGCAAAAATAAAAAGTTTATGAAATAAATCTTTATTAATCCGAATCCAAATAATCAGAGTCGAGGTATTCGACTCCAGAAATGTTGCCTGAAACTTCTTCAAAATGAAACCGGCCAACATTTAACTCGTAGTTTGTTTTGTAGGTCGGCCTTTCCTGTGTTTTCCAAGCGTTGAAAATTTATCTCCATTCTTAATGCCTTAGTCCACAATGCGCCGAACTGTACTTTCGGAAACACCTGAAGTCAATAAAGATAATTATGTTAAATATACAAATACATTTATCATACCTAAATAAAAAACACCAAAATATCAAAACCGTTAAGTGGTAGTATAATAAATCGTAGGTAAATTTCATAACCTTAGCAAGTCATAAACAATGTTAAAGATAGATAAATTGTACTTAAAAACAGAAGATTGTTAAAACATTATATTTCCGTAAGTGTGTTAAACTTTAGAATATATTTACGTACCGGTTAACTTTGCTGTTTGACCATAAACATCGTCTTTGTTCGTCCCAGTACTCCCACCTTGAATTTCGGCCATACACCCTTGAAAATCTTTAAATATAATTTGTCTCGCACCGCTCTTATATACATTTCGATTCATTTTTTGTATCTTACGCTTACACGGTTAAAAAAACTCGAAATAGCACCGAAATATTATAAAAAATCAACCACACAGATACGACGTGACAGTTCAGGTACCTACTCAGCTTAACAATTATTCAGTGTTGCCAGTATTAGCAAACACAGTAGTTCCTAAAACATTCTTTTCATGACTTTCTTGACAGACTGTAGGTATATTTAAAAAAAAAATAGCTTTAACTTATTTCCAGAAATTTGAATACTGAGGGTATTTTTTCTTATTAATTCCAGGGTATGGTGGAAGAACTTTCGAGTGGGCCCTGTGTGGCAATGGAAATAGTATCGAAAGATAAAACGTTGAACACTGCTGTTGAATTTAGAAAGCTGGTTGGCCCTACTGATCCAGTAAGATATCTTCTACCTCTATATTCAAATCATTTTAAATTTATTTGCACTCGACAAAATTAAAATGATTAGTTATGAGGGTTTCTCTGCTGTCATAGAGACTACAGTCGATTAGAAAAATAGCGGAGGAATTGGGTACCTACATCCCAATTCCTCCGCTATTTTTCTAAATAGTTTTAAATAAATAATTTTGACCAATTTCGCAAACAATTTGTTTTTTTTATTGGTTTATGAATCAGTAAGTTAAATTAAAATAACCTTTCAAATCTGATAGAAAAGGAAACTCTCAAGTAACAGAAATATATGCTTCAGCTTAAACGTGATGTCGACACCATTAGGTTACCTACGTCGCGCGTACAAAGAGCGAAATGTTTCCTACCCACCATGCCTCTACTCTTCCTCATTACAATATATTAAATGTTAATTGCTGCTTCATTAATTAATTAATTTTGGTATTGTTTTCTGAAGAACACTTAAATTTTATCTTATTGTTGTTTAGTATAAAACATTGTATAAAAATAAATACAATATTACCCAGTTTTCTTAGAATTTGGCCTAATGAAACATTTATTGCAAATCTACATAATTATATTTAAATTTATTTCTTATGTTTTCAGGAAGTCGCCAGGTTATTGCGCCCATATACACTTAGGGCAAAACTCGGTAATACAAAAGTACAGAACGCGATTCACTGTAGTGATTTACCTGAAGATGGACTGTTAGAGGTTGAATATTTCTTCAAGATATTAGATTTATAAATAAGGCTGATTTTTAAAAAAAAATATAGTGTGATTAAAATTGTAGTGTGATTGTGTGAAATGTAAACAATGCATTTACTTACAAGCGTTTAATAGATAATACTTAATAGTAATAACTTAAATTGCACAGTTTTGTGATAGATGAGTGTTTAAGGAGTGCAAATCTAACCCAAACCACAGTGGTACTAGTATTGGCATCGTATATGGGATTATTATAAGTGCGTCTTAAACTCCAGAAGAGCACGTGTTCGTCGTCAAGTAATAACAACCGCACGATCCCCAAGGTTAAGCAATGTTTCTCGAGGTCGATCTGTAGTTGGGTGACCTTCTTAACATATCGAGATTCCTCCGTATAACAAAACACAGCGGTGGTCATTTGTAGATCTTTGACAGTTATCGATGATTAGAAACTGGTCTTGCCAAGGTGTATCGTGTTAACTAGTAACTGGATGGTGGAGGTCAGATAGGCCGCTCAATGTAAAATACTGGGACTCAGCTGGAACTGGGAGCCAAACCCAAGTTGGGGAAAAAATACTACACGATTTGACGCATCTGTGTGAAGTCCACGAAGCGAGTTAAAATGTTTCACATTCCGATTTGGGTAGATTTAGTTTCTTAGGTCGTCTACTGTCTCGAAGTCCTGGGACTTTCATGTCGAGACTCGAGACGAGACAAGATTGTCGGAAATATGGATTTTTTTATCTCGAATATTAGTAAAACTGCACTAATTGGCTTTGTGGAAGGACTGTATTGTAGGCTTTTCGAAAATATCCGAACACCAGATGTGGAAATAATGGGTGCGTAAATCTGGTACCTACCTACCAGTAATTCCCATGTATACAATGAGCCTGACGAATCTGTTGACACTAGAATTACTAGATAATAATAAATTAATAAGAATTAGTACGATTTTTAATTAAGTTCGTTTTACAACTTTAAGATTTACCTGCTTAATTCATTAAACCCCAAGCGAACGCCGGCGTTCGCGCACCTATTGTCTTTCAATTGTGTCTGTAATTATCACAATTGAAAGGTTAAAAGTGAATTTGTATGTGATTAGTAGTAATAAACAAAGCAAATATTAAGAGTGAAATTAACATTTAAGCTGTTAAGAGTTAATATTCTGTTTTCTAATTTTAACTAAAAATCCGTACATACCCTTTAAAAAAAAAAAAGTAAACGGACTTTGAGCCCAGCTTGTCTCGTGTCCTGGGACTTTGAAATTGTCGGGAATTCCCAAACCCTATTAGTTTCCTAATATGATTTTTACATATTTTTTACATCTCTGAAAGTTACTGTGTCACTTCCTTCGGCGCCTATGGCAATGCCTAAGTATAATAATTTAGGTACGAGGGGCGGCTGATAAGTCCGTGGCCTAAGGTATTTAATTAAATAAATATACAATTTTTTATTTTTCAATGTTATCTCCCTTATATGAAATTCACTTTTCACAACGTCATGTCAATATAATGTTTTTATACCACCAAAAAAAATCTTTACTATTCTTTTTAAAATGTCTGTCTACAGCCGCCATCATCTCATTGTCATCCGAAAATCTTCGTCCCCGTAGCTCCTTTTTAGGGTTCCGTAGCCAAATGGCAAAAAACGGAACCCTTATAGATTCGTCATGTCTGTCTATCTGTCTGTTTGTCTGTCCGTCCGTATGTCACAGCCACTTTTTTCCGAAACTATAAGAGCTATACTGTTGAAACTTTGTAAGTAGATGTATTCTGTGAACCGCATTAAGATTATCACATAAAAATAGAAAAAAAGCAATAAATTTTGGGGGTCCTCTTACTTAAAACTGAAACTAGGATTTTTTTTTTTCATCAAACCTATGCGTGTGGGGTATCTATGGATAGGTCTTTAAAAATGATACTGAGGTTTATAATATCATTTTTTTCTAAACTGAATAGTTTGCGCGAGAGACACTTCCAAAGTGGTAAAATGTGTGTCGCCCCCCTCTAACTTCTAAAATAAGAGAATGATAAAACTAAAAAAAAAATATATGACTTAGTTATAAACTACCAACGAAAATTGGTTTGAACGAAATCTAGTAAGTAGTTTTTTTTAATGCGTCAATCGAAAAAAATACACTATTATTAAAACATCGATCAAAGTTACAACACATTACAAGAACTTTAATATTATGTTACTTGCTGCTACGGAACCCTTCATCGGCGAGTCCAACTCGCACTTGGCCGGTTTTTTTCAATTACAAAAAAGGAAATAGTCACTGAGAGCCAGGTCTAAATTGTAAGGTGGGTGGTCAATTACTGTAAAGTCCGTAGATTTTAAGGCATCCCTTGCGACTCGAGCTGTGTGAACACAGCTCGAGTCGCGCGTTGTCTTGCAGAAAAAGCACTCCGCGCGCCAACTTTCCACGGCTTTTCTGTACGACTGTGTCACGTGATGACTCAGTAATTTAACGTAGTAAAGGCTGTTCATTATAGTCACTTTAGGAAAATAATCAAAATAAAATACATATAAATAAAATTGGAGTGTCTATTTGTAATATTGAAATAACTGCTTTTTACTACATGCATATACCAGTGCCATATATATATATATATATATATACGGTACTTACACCAAAATATATTTTTTTTACATTTTTGTTTGTATGTCTTTCTGTTTGTCCGGGCTAATCTCTGAAATGGCTGGACCGATTTTGACGGGATTTTTTTTGGCAGGTAGAATTTCTTCATTGGCCTTTTCCCCTTTTTAGGGTTCCGCAGGCAACTAGGAACCCTTATAGTTTCGCATTGTCTGTCTGTCCGTCCGTCCGGGGATAATCTCAGTGACCGTTAGTTACACGTAAAGTGGGAAGAACTTTATTTTCAATCCTAACGTGTGATATATTGTTGGATAGGTATTTAAAAATGAATATGGGTTTACCGAAATATTTTTTTGATAATGTCAATATTTTTGGAAATAATCGCTCCAAAATAAAAAACAATGCCCCCCCCCCCCCTAACTTTTGAACCATAAGTTTAGAAAATATGAAAAAAATCTCAAAACTTTCTAGGAAAATTATTTTGAACATGATGGGTTGAACAGTTTTTAAAATTCTATATTATAATCTATGATATGATAAGGCTATGGTTTTTGTAGTCTTAAGTGGACTAGTTACCAGAAACTATGTTAAGACTATGGCCCCTGCCTTAACAATGTTATTAATATCCATCGATAAAAAAACAGGGGGTGACTTGCACTCAACAAATGGGCCCCCGGAAACGGTCGCTAGTAGGAAGTGACGTAGCAACAAGAGGGCAACATCTCGGTGTGCTTGAGGAGTGGAGAGGTATACTACGGCTATCAGGACAATCCCGGAAGTACCAGTGTTCACTACGAACGGCCAATAAAGGCAAGCCGCAGATGAGGAACAAGATTTTTCCAGGAAGATAGGTTCGTGAGGTAGCTAATGCCCAACAGTTCGTCACAAAACTGGTCAGCGGATCGTATCTCTCTTAGTCTGGTCCCTCAGCCTACGTATTCTACGTCAAAGCTAACTGTACAGGTACCTACAGACCTAGAGTTTGGAGCGCGCAAGCCCCACCAAGTCAACGTAGAGATACGGCGATGGGGTTATTATTATTATAAATCGTAGGTATCTATTTAAATAATTTAGTTGACAAACAAATTACTTTTGGAACAAATAACAACATCTTGCCAACGGAATCTGGTTTTTGTGTTTTTTTGTATGACATATGGGACTATAGATATAAATATATTGGTAGTATTTATAACAACAATGAGTTCTATTATTGAAATTATTAGTGAAACGTCGAGTTTTCCTTTAGTACCTTAGGCCACGACTTACCAGCCGCCCTGGCAGGTACGTCACAGCATATTGTTACTTTGTTGCACATTTTCAAATTGTCTTGATGCCGAAGTACCATGTCCAAGGTATGTATTGCACACGGCAACACTTAATTTAAAAAGCCGTGGATTCCACATATCCACGATATATGGGTGTGGCCACGAAAAAGTGTTTATTTCATAAATTTAACGTGGCTCGCACCAATATTTGAAAAGAAAAATACGGTACCATTATTTCTAATACCATTTACAGATTTATCTATATTTATAGAGTTTCTGCCCAGCATGGCGTCATTAAAATAAAAAAATATCGTTTTTATTTATGTAAATTATTGATTAATATTTTAGGTTAATTTCAACTTCCATACAAAATCAAAATGGCCTTTGTTGATGTGACACTAAACTTTTTTTTTTTATTATTAAATAAATTTAGTATCATATTATATGCCACATTTTACCTATTTTATAGTATAACGGCCTTGTTTTGAAATAAACAAACAGTTGATATCTGCCTATTATTACAAAAAAAAACATGATTTAAAATATGGCCCAAATTTGATTCTCGTGTGTGACATAACACGAAATGCATGGTAGTTTCAAATTTTCAAATCGCAGCTACACTAAAAGTATTTTTTTATGCTGGCAAACTTCCCTCAGACCATAGAGAAATGTCTAACATCTGTCAGCTATTATAGTATGAAGCAATTCGTGAAGTTGTCGGGAGCGGGAATTTTGGTCACATAATTTTTGCGAGTTATTTTACGTGATTTGCCAAGGTAAGTGTTGAAATTTAATCCTGTAAAGTCAAAATTACTGTAGAGAATGTTCTTATTTGTGGAATCGACTAGTTTTCTATGCATTTGGACTGTATTTGAAAATTTTATTCTCAGATAACGGTTATATTTTCGCGTGTGTTAGTTCCCGCATGTTACGTGTGTTATGTTTTGTGTTACGTAACACACGGGAAGATACGTTAAGCCTAGTTCACATTATAAGATAGTTGAGAATGTGTACCTACTGAGAACCTCGGTTACCTAATGGTTGAGGGTTTGTTTTCTATATTCTTTTTTCTAAATAGTATTCTGAGTGTGAACGGGAACTTAATATGGGAACTTATAACCTATATCTGAGACAAATTGCATCAAGATCCGTTTAGCTAATTTGACGTAATTGAGTAACAAACATCTATCCAAACTTTCCCATTTACAATAAGTTGGATTTTCAATTATGAACACAATGGCCTATTTTCGTTTTCGAGCTACCAGTCTGCATAAAAATAACTAGCGCATATTGCGTACATCGTATTATAATATTATAAACGCCGAAGTTTGTAAGAATGTATGGATGCGTGTTTGTTACTCTTTCACGCAAAAACTACTAAATGGATTTCGATGAAACTTTGTGCACGGGTAGATCATATCCTGGGATAACAAATAAGATACTTTTTATATCCGGGATTAGGTTCCCTCGGGATGAATTTCTACTTTCGCGCGGGAGAAGCCGCTGGCAGTTGCTAGTATTTTATATATGCATCTGAGTGGCGAAACGTAAAACGTTTGCATGGTGGTAACTAACACGCTTTATAACTGAATTGTATTTGCTAAGCTTTGCCGGTGAAGGGAATTTACTTTTTTTTTAGATGCCGATGACGCCAGCAGAAAGGCAGAAATTATATAGAGAAAGGCTTAAGGAGAGAGGAGAAAAATTTTTAGCTCAGAAAAAATTGAACGCGGAAAGAACTAAAAGAAATAGACCAAAAATAGCAGACTTTGACAGTTCTCAGCAGCAATTAATTAGGCAGCGATGGAGAGAAAAAAAAAGAAACAAAGAAAAACATGCATTGCCAGAGACTACTAAAGAAAAATCGCGATCAGAATCATCAAAACTAAAAAATGAACAACAGAGATTGAACAGAAAAATAATATATAAATTAAAAAAAGAAAATCTAGAACTCAAACAAGAGCAAACGATATTTATGAAATCTATTAAAAACATGAAAAAGAAAATTAAGAGATCTATGCAGAAAAATAAAAAAATACTGAAATTGCTCGAGGAAAAAAATGAAACGATTACTAAATTACAATAAAAACTTGATAATCTGAAACCAGGGTTACCTTTTTTTTTGTTCGTTTTTTTTGTATGCCTAAGTTTAAATATTATTCTAATAAAGATTTTTAGTATTAATTTGTGTTTTATTTGTTTAAATTATGTTTTAGAATCATTCGGGCAAAACCGCGAATATAGAACTAGTTTATTAGTTTATCAATTATGTGCACTAGGCTTTACTATTTTCCATTGTGTTATATTATTTCAAGTGTGTTATGGTGTGTTACAGTTTCAAGTGTGTTATTAGACATTTTTTCGTGGCCTTACCCATATAGCTACATACAATCTCATTACCGACGACTTTGGGTACTGCATTCGATATGCTGTCGGATGAACGATTGTTTCATCGTGTCAGTTGTTATAAATACCTACTATGTTTCTGACATATTCAATAACTTATAAGTTTCGATCGAAGAGAGGGTTTTCGGGTTATATTCTTTCACTAACATAAGTGGCACCTAAAGCAAAGCTTCAGAATCAGTGCAGTAAGTGCAGTTGGATTTATTTTCCTTTTGAGATTCCAAAGACCGATTTTAGTTCTTCATCCATTTATTGGTAAGTAATATTATTGAAACGGGTCTGAACTATGCCATTGGCCGCATACACTGCGAGCTTTGTGGTAAGTTGCACACATAATCATCCATCTCACCGCCGTCTCCCGCTCACTTTGAGAGCGTGCGACCTTGTTTATTTCAATTGCGATGCTCACGATTGCAACAGCCGACAAGACAACCATGGTGAAAGATTGCACCGTGAATATGGTCTCTCACAGCCGTGTTTACATTGTATTTGTATATTCGTTTTACGAACTCCAGATTCTCATTGAGAAAACCAAAGAAACGTGAATATGCGTAGTTTAGTTTCTCACCTCTTCTCTTATCTTTGAATTTGTTTTCTAAAGTGACTTTCCGAATCTAGAGACTGGATTATAGAAGTACCTTTTGCATAATTACTTGTATTTGTTTTGATTAGTCTCTTTTATTAGTAGGTACACATCATTACTGTCTGTATATGTACGAGTAGATACCTTTTTTTACGAGTAGGTACCTTTTTTTTAAACATTGCCCTACATTATATCGATGGTAGGTAAGTACATATAGATTTGCTTATGGATATAAATGTTTGCCGTGTGTGGCCTGCATTTATATAGATTAATCTGACGGGTGTATGCAGTATGTCATTGTCTTACCCGTTGGAATAAGTCAACAATCAAGGCTGATATATGGCTGATATACAGTCAAATGGATCGTGGCAATAGGAACGTAGCGGTGAATAGGAACAAAGATTTGAAAGGAATTTTCACGTTATTTAACAATTTTCCTCAGCATTTAAGTATTCAAGTATTTAAATAAAAACTGATATAGTAAGAGCCCGTGTCTGCCAGTCTTTCGGTTTTTTTATTTTTAATTGTGATAAACTAGTGCTTGACTGCGATCCCACCATGGTAAGTAGCGATGCAATCTTTGATGGTGAGGCGCACTAGTTTATTAAGAGCCTATTCACTCTAGCCTTGAAGACACCCAAATTATAATCGGACGGGAAGATCGCAGCAGGCTAACTGTTCCAGTCCTTCGACGTACGCGGTATAAACGACGAGGCGAAACGCATAGTCCGGACCGTAGAGGTTTCAACAACGTAAGGGTAAATATTCTCCGTACGTCGGGTTGTCCGATGTTAGAATTGCGATGGCGGAATCAAGTCATGCAATTCCTGCGCACTCCAAAATGCATCCTGTAAAACACCGAAAAGCTGGCTACCCTACGCCAAGGCTTTGAAGGTCGGTTGGACTTAACCAAATCTCGACTTAACAAAATTGTTATTTTATAAAAGCTGAAAATTTTTCAGTGCATGTCCCAAACACAGGTAGGAATGATACAAGTTTCAGTTGTGGTGGCATTGGCAGGTAAAAGTTAACCAAGGTGATAATATAGCAACCTAAATGTTTAAATTATAAAGCTGAATTATTTTATACTAGTGTTCCCCTCCGGCTTCACACAGGCAATAAATATAGCCTATGTTACTCAGGGTCAATGTAGCTTTCCAATGGTGAAAGATTTTTTGAAATCACCACAGTAGTTTTTAAGTTTATTCATTACAAACACACACACAAAAATAAAATTTTTCCCTGTTTATAATATTAGTGTAGATGTTCTGAATGGTACTGGCAATCATGGTCATCCATTGCCAGATAGTGTGGTGGCAAGTCTTCGCCAGACACCATTAAATTTCGATAAAATGTAATTGCTTTTTTTATACCACTATAATGTAAGTAACAGTACCTATACTATAAAAACTGTTTTTTTACATGTTTCTTATGTAATTGTAAGGATAATGTTCTCCAATAACAGTTTTGATGGTTCTAACACTCAACCAGACTACTTAATTAATGGTGCGAGCGCGGTGTATGTATGACAAATAGACTCCCATGGTTAAGTTTTTAGTGAATTTCACAGAACATAATTAAAGAAAAGTTTACGCAATAACCTCATTTTAGTGTTATACCTATTGCTACCTCATATGCAGTCTCGTGATTATCTGAAGACTATAGGTAGTTATATCTTTAAGTTTACAGTAAAACAGTTATTTGCATATTATAGCTCATGTATTCAGCAGTAATATAAAAAAACAAAATAGGAAAATAATATATTTTGTTGAAATTAGAGCCAAATTAGTTTCGCAAGGTGTTGTTATTCAATAAAAATATAAAGATCTGTTTTATTCTGAGATCTATGGTAAAAAGTGGTTATAAATTGTGGTATGAAATAGCTGAATATATGATGTATCGACCCCTTAAAGTTGGATCACTATTTACGCCACACCCTGTACTTATAGCTAGCGCAAGATAAGTTGGCGTGTGGCCGAAATTGGAAACTAATCGTTTGACGTTTATCTAGGCGTCATTATTATACCTACTAAAAGTGATTAACAGTGCTAGCAGGGGTATTATCTTGAAAGTCAAACGCGTTTGTGAAGAGAAATGAGAGAACATTTTGCCTACGGTACCATTTTCCAAAATTAGACCCATTTGTCAAATAATATTTCGGGTGACCATCACAAAAAAAAAAACAAATCCTTAAATATGCGTAACCGAGCGGTACCTAGCAAGTCAACAAAGTTTGTTGAAAATGGACTGCTACTATGTGCTTAAATCTTAACCAAGTCATGACGATATGAATACTGCAAACTTCATCCATGAAAGAGTAAATAGTGCCAAATCTAAAACAGAATTGTATTGTTGTAATGGATAATGCATCATACCACTACACATAAAAAACAAAGCCCCTACAAGAGACAATACAAAAGCGCAAGCGTTACTGTAATGCCATAAGAATGACAATGTATCTCAACAAAAAAAAATAATAAATCGGATAGGTTAATGGATCTCAAAATGGACAAATTAAGAATGGACTTATTCGACTCTTCTGATAAAGACTAGCGTGGAATTCTGGTGCTAAAAGTACTAATTAATTTATTAAGATATTCAATAAAAGACTTTTTATTAATACCTAAAGGTTAAAATTTAATAAATAAATTCTTTAAATTATACTGTGTTATGAAAGAGCATTTTTAAACAAATTAAGGAGAATAGATTTGTTAGGCTGGCAACATTAAGCACGCCCCCAGCTACGCGCCAAGTTATCTTGCTCGCACTCTAATACAATACACTTGATTCGATTGAAGTGAATGTTTGGCAATGATAATAATCCGGTTAATATCATTTGGCTAATAATCGATTAAAACTCAGTTAATAGCCATTAATAGCAATTATGGATGATAACCCTGCTATTAATGTTATTTTAGTGATTGAAAATTTCTCTTCATGGTTTTCAGGCTTAGGACTGTCAGATTAGACTTCATTTTCATCATCTTTCTTTGTAGAAAATAAATGTGCAATATAAAACTAATCTGGTTCATTTAAAAATATTATTTATTTATTTTATGATTATACACACAAACCAACAACACACGAAAAAGGACTTTTTCACCGAAACATATCAGTCGACGTACTGATTCCGGATTGGGTTGGCGTCGCTGTAGTGCAGTTCATGCACCCACGCAGGCACGAATAATATCGATTATTCCCGATGTCCACCACTTGTCTGGCCACCACTGGGGGACAGCGAGACAACTTTAAAACATTATTATCGTTGTCCACCACTGGGGGACAGCGTCACAACTTTGTAAATTATTTCCATTCGTCACCACTGGTGGACAGCGACACGGATTTTTTAACATTTCCTATGGCCGCCGTAGAGGGACAAAGGCACAATAATTTTGATCTAATTCCCACTGGCCATCAATTTAAATTATTTTATCTGGAGACCATTTGGTTTTATGCTGAAATTACTTTTATCCAATTCTAATACTTACGTAATAATAATGACATAATAGTTCTTTAATTGTATAATATAGTTAATTTAATTAGTTATAGGTAATTCATTAAAATTAAATTTTATTTTCTTGCTAATGCTTATTATTATTATCTATTGATACTATTCACTTAATCAAGATATTTACAAAAAGTATTGCTATGAGGGAAAGTACAGACGCCAGCACATCAAGTTACTACAAACTGTAAAATTTTCTTATTTGATTTTGAACGAGTTACTTTCAACGTTTTAAGGTTTAAAATCATTTGGATAAAGGAAACGGGCGAAACTGGGCTTGAATGTTACACAAATGAATTTTTTAATACTTGAGTGAAACGTTTAATAAAAGTTGATTCAAGAATATGACTATTATTTACCTACCATATAATTTATAAATATTTAAATTAGTCTTACCCTTAGCCCTGCTAAAAATCAAATCCGTAAGTATATTAAGCTATCCCTTGTCGGTCTCTAGATTAAACAATTTAAATTGATGGCCAGTGGGAATCGGATCAAAAGAGTTGTGCCATTGTCCCCCAACGGCGGTCATAGGGAATGTTAAAAAATCCGTGTCGCTGTTCACCAGTGGTGGCGAATGGAAATAATTTACAAAGTTGTGACGCTGTCCCCCAGTGGTGGACAACGAGAATAATGTTTTAAAGTTGTCTCGCTGTCCCCCAGTGGTGGCCAGACAAGTGGTGGACATCGGGAATAATCGAATAATATTAGCGCCAGAAAGAGATAGCACGAGAAACGGGGGTACGGGGATGCATGTTACTAACTAACCGCTCGGGTATTTTCCATTGTCTATAATTTACCTACGTCGTATTCACAGAAAAGAGCTAATAAGTAACTTACTTATTGTACCTTACATTTTTACGTATCGGTTAAAATTTATTTGTAGGTATACATACATACACTTACATCTTTAGCTCGCTTTGTTTTCTTTTTTTTTTATTGTTGATAGGTTCGCGCTTGACCACTAACTCACCTGATGAAGAGCGACGATGCGGTCGACGATAGAACGCGCTTACCTAGAAGAAACCTATTCACTCTCGACTTAAAGATTCCCGGGTTGTAGCTATTAGGAAACATAGACTCCGGCAAGGAATTCCACTCCCTACCTGCACGCACAATGAATGTGTTCCCAAAACGTTTTGAGCGTGTAGGTGGGATACCCACCATGTACCGGTGGCGCATAGCCGTACGTCTGGTAATCCGATAATGGAACGGGCTAGGCGGAATTAGATTATGCAATTCCGACGCACACTCTCCGAAATGCAACCGGTAGAAAACTCTGCGTCGATGCTCAAGACTTTGAAGCCTCAACTCGACGAGTGTATCATCGCCAATTATCCTTCTGGCTCGCCTCTCAATTGCCTCAAGTGCATCAAGCTGGTATTGGGCAGATCCGTCCCAAAGATGAAAGCAATACTCCATACACGATCGAACTTGAGCTTAATAAAGTTAAGTACTGTCTGACCTTTGCGAGGACTCCCAGCTTTTTTGCAGCCAGTTGAGCCTTTGCTTCGATGTATTGCCCAAAGTTGAGTGTTGATGTCAGCGTAACACTAAGAAGGTCAAAATGGTCGGTTATCGGCACGGTTACACTCCGGAAAGTTGGAGCGGGGCTGAATTGGCTCCTTTTAGCGGAAAATAGACACGCCTGGGTTTTTGCAGCATTGAACTTGACCAAATTGGCAGCGCATTCGGAGACTGCCTCCAAGGACTTGTCCTTGGAGGCAATCTCCGAATGGGGGAACTTGTTCAAGCGCTCAACCATAGCCTCTCGAAGAGATTGGATCTGTGATCCACTAGCTCGCGCGTTGGATATGTAACTCTCGGCAACAGTGCTGTCATCTGCATACCCAAAGGTACCGGGCTTGAGCAGATCGTTTATGTGCAGCAAGAATAATGTTGCCGAGAGTACTGACCCCTGAGGGACCCCGGCATTAATAGCCATTCGACCGGACGAGCAGCCATCGATAACCACTCGGATGGACCGGTTACTCAGGCAGTCTGTGATCCAAGCACATAATCCAGCGGGTAAACCGAAAGATGGAAGCTTACTAATAAGGCCTTCGTGCCAAACCCTATCAAAAGCCTTCGAGATGTCAAGGGAGACGGCAAGCGCTTCCCCGTGCTTCTCGATGGCCTTACTCCTGATGTGGATGGCATACGCTAGAAGAGTCTTCAGTTGACCGATTTCGGCGAAAGCCGTATTGACGGTCCCTTAGGATATCATTAGATTCTAGGTATGCCAGGCGCTTAATGTTGAGTAGGTACACCTTCCATGGTCTTACAGAGAATGGACGTTACTGAGATTGGTCGGTAGTAAGCTGGGTCAGCCCGGCTCCCCTTTTTGGGCACGGGCTGTACATTAGCATGCTTCCATGCAATCGGCACTTTTCCAGCCTCAAATGAAAGCCTAAATAGGCGTGTCAGGATCGGAGACAATTCAGGCGCACACGTTCGCAGTACAATTGTTGGTATCCCGTCTGAACCGCTAGCCTTGTTCACGTCAAGGTTACGTAGCACCCTACGGACGTCCTTATAATGAATGCGACTATCCGACATACTCGTATCGCAACCATCAGGGTAAACAGGGGGCTGCGCGTTACCTAGATCTAGACGCGAAGATTCCGCGAAGAGTGAGGCAAACAAATTTGCTTTCTCCTCAGTGGTATGTGCCAGCGACCCGTCGGGTTTTAGCAGTGGTGGTAGTGAGGGGCGGCAGAAGTTCGATTCAACCGACTTAGCCAGGGACCAAAACGCCTTAACTACTACCCGCAGGGTATGAAGCTAGTTTGTTCCCGATGCGGCTGATGTGGTCGAACCGACACCTCCGCATCACCTTCTTGCAAGACTTGGCAGCTCTGTTTAAAGGTTTCTTCTTTTGGCTTACGTCATTTGTCTTGTGCATACAAGCATCGGCCCATGCCTGATGTGCTGCGTGCTTGAGCCCGTTAGCGCGATCACACTCCGCACCAAACCGAGGGCGAGCTAGGCCAGACATGGCTACGTCGGAGAATGGAATATAGTACTTCATTTTGTTAAAAATCAATTAATTAATTAGGTAGATGGTTAAATCACAAAGCGACGTGTCTATGGTAATTATGGTTTGTATAGTATTGGAAACTGAATTTCCCAAAAAATGTGTATTTATTTTATTATTAACACTTTTTCACATACAAAAAGTGAACTAAAAAAAAAATAGAATACATTGAATCACACTGCGTACACGCACCTAATTTATGTTCACACCCACAGATTTTACAATAAACAAAAAAAAAGCATTCATTTTTTTAACAAAACATTAATAGCAGGGTTATAAGCCATTGCTAGGCTATTAATGGCTACTTATGGATTATAATCGATAATAACTCAAAGCATCCGGCTATTTACCCAACACTAATAATACCCGACCCCATCAACTCGGAAAAATCCTAAAAGAACAGCGCCATCTCTTGGAGAATTGGGTTACTAATTAATACATAGGTACCAAAAGAAGTTATCGGTGGTAATTTTGGATTGCGAGAACCGATTTTAATAATTTATTTAATCTTCATGCAACAAATGATACAAGGGTGACTTAATGCCTTAGGCATTCTCTTCCAGTCAACCTAGGGTAGTGCAGAGACCAAGAGGTAGCGAATTCCACTGAAGGATGGACTGAATATAGAAGGCAATCTCTTCCAGTCAACATAGGGTAGTGCAGAGATCAAGAGGTAGCGAATTCCACTGAAGGATGGACTGAATATAGAAGGAGGAATGAACGTAATCAGAAGTATGAGAAGGACAAAGCAGTGTTAGATTGTTAGAAGAACGCAGATTCTTGGCGTGTGAAGAACAGAGATATTGAAAGTGTGGTATAAGATAAGAAGGAGGGGTAGGAGATGTTTTTTCACGGTCGCCGGTCTCGGAACGCGCCGCCGAGTTCCCAACTAACGGTAAGAGGAGTTCACATCGGTTTCGGGTCGACGATGAAGTACCTGGGACTCGTCCTCGACAGCCGGTGGAATTTCGTGGAGCATTTCCGACGTCTGGCTCCCAAACTCAACCGGGCTAAAGTTTCATATCATCATCAACTCATATACGTCCCCACTGCTGGGGCACGGGCCTCCCTTAACGACGTGAGGGGTAAAAAAAAACAAAAGTTTGCTTAACAATAATTTATTAGAATCCTGGTTTACAATATTTATGATCTTTTGATGAACTTGCACTCCCAATTTCATCCTGGCTGTGAGGCCATACGCCGCTTATATTCATGTCATCATTATCAGTGTCACTTTCAGTTTCCGAATCACTTATCACTTTTATAATGAACGGTTTATCCAAATAGGTACACATCATGCTTTCAAAAGCTTTTTGAACTAGGCGGGGAATCTCAGAATTTTTGTGGCCAATATTTACATCAGCAACTTTTCTTTTCATCGAGCTCCATATTAATTCGATGGGATTGAGATCACAATGATAGGGAGGTAAGTACTAGCATTCGTGTCCGTTTTCTTCTAATTATTTTTCAATTTCATACACAGGTTCAGGCTTATTTCTCTTAAATATTTCTAACAGCTGAGGTTTCGTGAACTCCGTTGTCAATTTTATTTTGTGTCAACCATAATTGCATATCTTTCTTTGAAGAATTAGTATTTGGTATTTTATTTACACAAATACGGTGATAAGGGGCATTATCCATTACTATTATTGATGGCTCTTGTAATTAGGCACAAGTTTTTCAATAACCCACTTTTTAAAGTTAGTACTATTCATGTCGTCATGATAGTCACAACTTTTTGTGTTAGACTTAAAAACTAGAAGAGCATTTTGGACAAATCTGGTATCCCCTCCCGAATGAACAATAATATATCTTTGCCCTTTTGAAACAGGCTCTAACACTCCATCTACACCTTCTCCTTACTAGCATTTACCTGATGTATGCGATAAATGCATATAGGTTTCATCTAAATGAATTATCTAAAAAAATTATAAATCTCCACAGCCTCGGAAGGCTGTGGAGATTTATAATTTTTTTCTACAGCATGCAAGTATTTTGCTCTCCAAGCTGATAATTCATTGCGCTCCATGAGCATTTTATGATTAGACTGTGACTTTTTAAAACGAAAGCCTATTTTTCGTATACTTTCTCTTTGTGCCGTGTAATTTATTTCTGTTTTTAAGACCTCAAGGACCTTCTTAACTGTCGGTAACTCGTTTTTATTAGAGTAAAACTTATGTACTTTCCTCCCATGTCAAAATCATCAACATGAATAAACCCACTTTGACGTTTCCTCTGCTTGCCTGGGGTCCGAATTTTTGTACCAGCTTCTTCTGCTGCATGCCCTTTAACTATTTTTGAAATTAGCCCTTGACTCACACCTGAAATGTAGACAAAATTATTTAAGTATTTACATACCGTGGTTAAAATATTAAATGTAAGTAAGAGTCGCTTATTTTTTATGCGGCTTGCGTACAAATCGCGTCACGTAAGAAGAACGCTGGAAGGCAGTGGAGTGGAGAGAATTTACGCTAAGCCAAACGTACCTTTGTGGGAGGGCCCCTCAGATTATTCCAGCGTTCTTTTTACGTGACGAGAACTATAGGTAGGTAGTTGAATCACTCAGCTTTATATTTTTTAAGTGACAGTTACGTTAAAAAGTAATCAATGAAAAAAATATCGGGTAATTACCCGACTGTAAGAAGGGTTATGTTTTTCGCGCGTATCTTGTATGTTACGTTAAAAAAAAAACAACATATCGACTGTGAGATGCTATATGTTAGAGTAAAAAAAATCTTTTTTTTTTAATTCTGCAATATGTGTGTCAAATTATAGGGCTTTTCATGAGGATTTCAAAATGGTATGTCATGACAATATTAAAAAAAGTACAACAGGAAATCTATGTTATTTATTTTGTACTGAGGTGAATACCTAGGTCGGTTTTTGAACTTTATAGTGATTTTACGTCTAAAATATGAGTACCGTAACAAAAAGGTGTAAAATAAAAAATAAAAAATATAAAAAAATACTATGTACTGGTGGTCGCCGCAGATTGCAGCTTTGCGCAACACGTGCAATGCCCGCTGGATGGGACCCCAGTTTGTGAAGGGTGTGGTGAGCGTTCTGTTCCCTGCGCGACGTGGACCACTACGGCGGCGACAAAGACAATGCTCAAGAGTTGACCAAAGGTGAAGATGAGAGTGGCGGTTCGAAGTCTACGTTCAGCCCAAAATACAGCCCCAGGACCCGATAGCTTCACTGGGAAAGCCTGGGTTCTGGTCATTGAGGCTCTCGGACCTCGACTAAGAGCTCTTTAGTGTGTATAATACCTACGCTGCAATGGCTTGAATCATTTGCTATGGTTACGTGCAGCCCCCCACTTTGGTTGAGACCTGAAAATCGGTTGTAGTTCTTGTCACACAAGTTAAATCATCATGACGATCAACCTTGAATGCGCAGTTATCGGTTTTCACGTCTTAAACAAAGTGTGGGGCTGCGCGTAACCGTAGAATATGGTTGAACCTATTTGCCGCTTACTGCACATAGAGAAGGGTGAGTTCCCACTTGGGAGACGGGAAACTGGTCCTCATCAGGAAGCCGGAGCACCCTGCATACTTTCCGTCGTGCTGCTCAACGAGGTTGGTAAGCTCTTTGAAAGAATAATTGCGAGCAGCCTCGCGGTGCAGCTGGTACGGATAGGCTCGAATCTTGACAGCTAGTTCGTTTTCCGCGGAGGGCGCTCTGCGTGCCAGCCCTCACCATGTGAGATGCGGTGTCCCGGGGTGACGTAGTCTGGAGTTGCGTTAGGGATACACTCTGGTATCACCGAGTGCCAACCTACCTCCGTCGTGTAATCGAGACCTACCTGACTGATAGGTTTATTATCTACTCTGGTCACAAGGGACTGTGGAAACGGCGAGAGATATTGCGTCAAATTTATTAGAGGCAATTTATTCATTCGTGAGCTAAGTTACGTTTATGTCTTCATTAATTGGCATTGGCGACGACTACCAGTACACCTAACGCCGGACACGTCCTGGCCGGACTCGGGGCATTGACCCGTCGCAGTCTTATGACATTGCCTCCTACAACCACTTCGCTTCGTGTTGCTGTCGACAGGGCGGTCCGATCCTTGCAACTAGGTCTATACTTTTGCAGCATCCAGATCGTAGCTCCTGATCCAGTTGCTTTAGCAGTCGCCTCACATATTAATTGCATGGCGGCGCCTATAACATAGATGTTATATTAGTGCCATTCCGGGCCCTATGACTCTATACGATGTATGATATAAATAATATAAATTCATGATATGCGTCCTACTTGCCTGATTTTCAGGGTAAGAAGTAAGAAGACACTAACAGAATAGATATTCTAGGAGACCAAAAGGAATGAATTTAAAAAAATCATCAAGACAATACTTATTGATTCTGGTTTTTTCTATGTTACAAAATCATCCAATGACATCTTCGCGCCCTTGGGCGGAGCGGGAGATAGTGTCAGACTTTTACTGACTAAAAACCCACTCCTGTTCTTTCGTTGCCTTTTGTAGCGAGGCCGAATCTTTCTTTCAGAAGCAAACCTTTGGCCCCAGTACGCTTCGACCCTACTGGGCCCCTACGCACAGTGTTTCGTTGTGAACATGCTAGCTGAACAAAAGTCACTTTTGAATTTCCGGAAATTTCTTGTATCACTAGCCTGATCCCCATGTGTCCCAATCCCAAGAATTGTTTTGTGCTAGTGTCAACTACTGGTAAGGTAATGTACTCATTAATTATAATTAGCAAATGTTGTAATTTAACCGTCCTTTTATTGAATGCCTCGAGGTTAAATTATTTTGTTACTTTTAGACGATTTTCTGTATTCATTGGACTGGGAAGTACTTGTAACCGGGCTGGAAATTAGATATATCATAGACATATAAACTTTTAAATTATAGCCATTTTAACCTGCAGACTTGTGTTGAACTTTGCGTTTTGGTCTGTTTTTCAGAATATGAATTCTCAGTTTAAAAAATGACGTTTTTTGATTAATGGCAGAAAAATCCCAAAGATAACCGTAATAGTAGACTATATGATTTTCTATCGTTGAAAAAATAATTTTTGTAAATCACAGAAGCATCTGCGAGGGAATTCTTAATGAAAATTGGAAGGTTTTTAGCTAAGTTGACAGAAAAGCGGAAAAGTTTTGGTAAGAGCTGCGATCACTTTCCGATTAAGAAGTTCGGGTGGTTGGCTGGGTATATTACGTAAAAAGTATCGTCCACCACTCAGCACCATCATCATCAAGAAACTCCTGGACGTCTAATAGTGGATATCACTAAAGCTAGTTAAAAAACGAAAAGGAAAGAAAAAAGAAAAGAAACAAAGAAAGAAAAGTAATTTATTTGGTACATCACAAGGCCTAAACACAATACTACACAATGAACACATCAAAAATAAAAGAAGCAAAAAAAAAAAAATATCATTTATGTCTGCCTTATGGCTGCACCAAAAAGGCACACAAGGAGGCACATGGACGACCTTCTTTAAACCCAGGATATGAAATAATTGACTGTGAAAGGTATATTGGCACAATTGTCCGCAATTTGGCTTCAGTGATTAAAAGAGCACAGCTACAGTCCCAAAAATGATAACGTAAAAGCTCCTATTAACGACCCCCTAAAATGTGTACTCTATTAACGACCTAATATTAGACATAATATGGGGTTCCAAAAAAGTCATACCTTAAAAATTAGTTACGTATTTTAGTTGGACAACAATAAGAGTAAAGTTTGTATGTTTAAATAGCCAGTGAAAGAAATAATTTGACTTTGAGTGGGACGCGCCCGAAGCGGACGCACTTTTCATAGTGTCACGTCTCTGGCCACGTAAGTACACCTAAATATTACTTAAGGAAAATAACACCCTAAAAATTGATTTGTCTTCTTGCAATCACATTACAACTGTAACGTATATATTCGTTTTCTAAACTAACTCTTAATATAATACTTTTTATTGGTTTTTATGTTATAAAATCATGTTTTAATTTAAGGCGGTCATAGAGTCCAAATTTCAAAACTTGATTCTAATAACGACCCATGGCGTTGTTAAAATTTTGAGAACATTTAGTATTTTAAAATAATATTTGATTCTAATTTTTGCTTTTCAATTCTTAAAATTATTTTACTTCGTTAGATCTATTAACGACAAAGCTATTTCTTAAAGTTTCTGTGTAAAACTCGATTCAACGTTAGACAATATCTCTATTATTATAATGATATTATACTGTAAATTACCTGTATTATCTGAATTAAAGACTAACTGACATTGAAAGCAAAAATATAGCAATGAGATCGAATTTAACAGTATACCATAAAGCGGATATTTTATCTGTTTATTATTAATTTTATTGGTCGCTAATAGAATATTGTAACCTTCATACTTGATTCTATTACCGACTCACAGCTGTGACGATATATTTGGTAAAATTAAAGTACACAAAAAAAAATTGTAGGTATATTTTTGAACAAATTGGCTCATTTCTTGCATACGTGACGTTTTGAGAGATTTTGTCACATGCCATATTATTAATGTAAAATAATATTTGCTATCCAGTTTCATTCATGGCTTCATGGCATTGGCTATATTTTATATGATTTCAAATCAAATTAAAATGGCGGGACGGAATGGGGGCCATGTAACTATTTAAAGCTACTTTCGAAGAAGTAAATTCTATATCTCTTTAAAGATGGTGTTCTTTTAAAGAATCATGGAGCCGCAGAAGCGCAAGCAGTACGCCTCTGCTCAACTAGAAAGCTATAAATGAAGGGACCAGCTTATATGAAGCTTCAAAAACCTATGGCATACCGAGGACAACTCTGCGTGACAAGAGAAATTATTTTGTGATTGTATTACGGATAAAAATATTTTTGTTACTGATTCATAATATCTTATTAGGTAGTATGTAGATAATTAAAAAGTAAGCATTTAATTGTTTGAAGACTGTTTTCTGGGACTGATTATATTTTTTATTAATTAAAATAATTAAAAATAAGTGCTCTAAGCGTTGCAATAAATAATTATTTTCATATTGTAATAATATTGATCTCATAACTATTACTATTATATAATAAATACCTTAAAAACAATTTTTTATTTTATTTAATAATATAGAAGAAGTGACAACTTCGTAGCGGTCGGTAAAAGAAGCAGAAAAATCGGTAATAGAATCTTGCCGCATTCTATGGGTCGGTAATAGAATCAACTACTCTTTTGGATTAAATAATTATTTAGTAACTATTGTGTTATTGAATATTGAATATAAGTACTGAATTGCAAAGAATAATTCACTGAGATTAACTATAAATTATAACACCTTTCCTAACATTACAGCTTATATCTATTTTTTTAAAGTGAATCCTAAGACAGCTAAAACTGGCGGTAATAGGAGCTTTTACGTTAAAGTGGGTTTACCCAATTAGAGCATCTAACAAGAGTGTTTACTCTTAGTAGTCTTAGAATGCAAAGGACAACTGAAGGACAAAGGTGTAGTTTTAGTCAGTAAAAGTCTGACACGTCCTCCTGCTCCACCCAGAGCGGGAGAAGTCGTTGGATGACTTTAAAAAAATGATATTTCTACCATTCTATAGTGTTATGCAGGCAAAAATTGACTGTTATCCTCTCGATGAACAGATATTTGTTAATAAAACGCGTGCAGTAATTAAACCTGACTGCTGAAAATCTAATTACTTCGTGACAATAATAGTTACGTTGTTTGCAGAATTCGATTATATTCTAGTGTGTTCCTTTTTACGCTCCTGCAAGATGGGTTATATGCAATATTTTAATAGGAATAAACATGAAAAAAAAACCCTCCCTCCCTCCCCTTTTCCTACCCTTGTCCCAAATAAGATGGGACAAGGGCAGGAAGAAGGAGAAGAAACATGAAAAAAAATTGCGCATAATTATAAAATAAAAACAAAAAACTAGATCCTATAGACTAGAGCGGAACCGACTTTAAGGTTCCGCTTATAATTTTTGCACTTCATTTCAAAAGCACGGTTTATAAGTTGACGGAGAAACGCAATTAACTGATTAACCTTTCGTATGCTGTAATTAGAGAAACAATTAAAAAGTTATAGTAGAGGATACGATTAATAACGACCTTCACCGGTTTGTTAAATGGATGAAACTTATTTTATGATAAATTAAGTATATTGAATAGTATAACGCGGGTGGGTTGCCTATAATATTTGAGGAGTTCCCTCGATTTCGCCAAGATAACATCATAAGATCCCGACTTGGTAACTATGGGACCATTTGGAAAGTATACCTTTTCCAACAAAAAAAATATTATTCAAATCGGTTGGCAAGCGACGAAGTTATGAGCGAACGTACATAAAAAAAATACAAATATCCGAATTGAGAACCTCCTCCTTTTTTAGAAGTAGGTTAAAAATAGTAAATTATGTAGGTACCTATTTACATACCTAGGGTCCTAGGACAAAGGTCTATGTGATCTTTTAACCTTTAAGAGGGCATTGGGCAACTTCCATGTGCTGGTAGTGAACAGAGAGGTGGATTTTTGTGAGGTAATAATTCTAAGGTAATACTCAGTCAATCAAATCAAATCAAATATGGTCTATTTGAAATAAATGCTTTGCATTTATTTCAAATAGACCATTTACAGGCACTTTTGAATAGTCAAATGTCGGTCAGTCCAAGAAAAGTGAAGCTAAATTGCACGTTCCAAAGAGTAGGTCTCTATGGAGAAGAACGTGCAAGAAACTCCATGGACACTCTTTTAAATCATATTATGTGTTACATATAATGCTTGGTTACATATTACTTGTTGCTTCTATCATGTGAGCACAATGTCGATAGTGAAATAAAAATGTAAAATAATAAAAAGATAGAAACTGAATTAAGCCACTGGCAGCTAAGAGATGACCAGTCCCATCTGACGGCACCCGTTCACGAGCATGACGCGTGCATCAGCCCCACTCAGCTCAACCATTTTGAAGGGAACTGAACGACCCAATAACACGTGCCACCAACAGCGAGACATTTGAGTGAGCATGACAAACTCTCAACTGCCATGTTCGTAATGTCAAAAATAAAAAAATAAAAAGTTGTAACCTAATAAAAATGCTCCATGGTGCTTCACATTCACAAAATTGGAAAAAGTGCTTCTACATTATACAATGCAATTGTGTCTTTCAAATTAAAAAATAATAATATTAGTTTCCAACTAATGAACTAATTAGTACGCCCTAGTGGTAGTGCAGCTGGACCAGCATTGAGCCAAGCATTTTTATCTTGAATATAATCCTCCAACTTATAATATGCTTGCCTGCATAGTGTGCGTTTAATTATCTTTTGCAGATTAATAAGTTACTGTACCTTAGGTATTACAGATGAAAAAGTGCCTTTCACCGTAAGTAAAGATATGGAGACGTTGTTGATACCTTGGTACATACAGTAGAACGTAATGTAACGCTGTATGAATGGCGTATGAGAGGGGGACACGGGGACATGCATAGGGCTGCGGCAGCCAGTGCGGTGCAAACTATTCGAGTAGCGGCCGCGTATACGCAACTAAATTTGCGCGCGCAACCGTTGGCGTCTAGCTCCTGTTTCAAAAATAAAGTTGTACGTGAAAAGAACAAAATAATTTTGCGGGAAAGAAAAAAAAGAAACAATAAATTGTGTCAGTTTAATCAGAACTTTAAAAACGAGATTTTCCTTCAGTGGATATTCAACATTTCCTGATAAGAATTTTTTAATTTACGACTGCGGTGAGCGATTGTTTTATGACTGAAATCCTACCAAATTATTTTTTATAAGTATTACTGTGTTTTTATTAGGTACTATTTTTCATGCATTTTCCCCGTTTGTGGCATTTTTAGGCGATAGGAACAATAAGATCCAAAAATTATTAGTTTAGGGACAGGGATGGCTTTAACGGTTGCCAGGCCCCGGAAGGTAGACCTTCGTGAAGCCCTGAGTGGATAGGCTTTTACGAGGTTTTATTTTTGCAAAGAGTGTTTAAAATTGAGTATTTCTTATGATAGCGGAGAAATACAAAATTTATAAAAGGAATATGAGTTATTAATATTAATTTTAAGTTACAAGTATTATTTTAGAAGATTTATAAAATTGGGCAATCATAAATACGACAACGATGATAAAATAATGTCCTAAAACAAAATTCACGCAGAATTGAAAATGATGTTTAATGATTTTCAATAATTGTGTAAATGGGCTACGTTTAAAGAAAAACAAGAACTGAAAACCGATCTTGTGTCATCGAATTTGTTTAATAACATAGATACTTAATCCTACTATTTATATAAACTTTATTATGAAAGTTAAAGGAAGGATAAAATAAAATGTTTCAAATTGGCTTATTTTTCTAATTGAGTAGTTACGCGAGGCCCCTACATGAGCGAGGCTCCTATAAAAGTGAGGCCCCGGGCGGTTGCCCTGCTCGCCACCCCCTAATGCCGCCACTGTTTAGGGGATTGATAAACACATGCACACAACACTCCCTCTATAAGTAATAATATTTTATAATTGGGTAAAAGTTACACCCAATTACGGTTATATTGATATTTTTTCTGGGAAGACCCCTGCGTCCTGAAACAGGTTCTACCTACCTAGCTCAAGAGAAGTTTAATTTTTTTTATTTCTTTGCATTAATATTATGACACTTTTGATTTATAGTTCAAAAAGGAGAAATAAATATTTTTATTATTATTATTTATGGTCTCTTAAGGAGTGCCGGAGTAAAATACCTGTCTAAATTACTAGCTTAAGGGTGCTTATCCACTAGGTATGTGCTATGTAGTTATGCTGCGAGGATGTGAAAGCCAAGCTACGAAACTATGTGTCCGTTTCCACTGATGCGCACTGTATTAAGCGGAGCGAGTAAGATGTGCTATGGAGATGCCCCACCGCGAGTTACCTGTGCGAGGAAGGTGCGCAGCTGGAGCTGTAGGATATATCCACAGTAGGGAAGGCGCTCCTACGGTATCTAGGTACCGTGCTCTGCACATTGCTACACTACTTGCGACGACGGTCCCTTACACGCATCTACCGAAATAAAAACAAAATTGTTTAATTGAATCTGTTCCCACCAGTGATATATGGACCAATGATTGGTAGATATAAAACGCATCCATAGTAAGTATAGCAACGTAGCATAATACACTTCTGGTGTTAAAGCATCGTATATTTTAAATATGCTCTTTAAAAACCAGTTGCACTGAAATTACTCTTAAATCACAAAAGTTGGTTTTGAAATATTTAGCAGGAAGCTTAAACGTTATACCTAATGATGGGTGCTTAGACTTACATTTAATGATTTTTTTAGTAAATAACTTGTAGACTTTCGTAATACATTTTTGGGGTTACTGATATGCAGTAGGTACCTGCTTAACATTTACTAATGATTCTTGTTAATGTTAATTATGTTCTTAACTTTTAGCGACATAATTAGGTAGGTAACTATTGTCAATATAATATTAAACATTAGAAATATACGTTAGGTATATACCTACTAAGAAAAAAAAAGAAATAAGAAAGGAAAAGAAAAGGGTCTACGGGGGCTAACTCTCATGTGCAGTGGAAGGCCCGACCGTCTAGCAATAACTCAATTCATAAATATAGTGTATATCTCTAATTACGTCTCTAATGTTTCTTTTTTTCTTTTCTTTCAATATCTAGATAAGTTATATCCAGTCTAAGTAAAATAAAGGAAACTTGTTGTTTTTTTTTTAAATATTTGGTCACTAGAAAATTATTGTTACAGCTCGACACGGATATATTAGTTTCAACAGGGATGACGGGGTTGTTAGGTTCCTGTAAACCCTGCAAATAGAAGTAGGAGTCATCGGCTGATGTTACTTATGACCGTCGCCGTCGTCCTCACGTTACTTTGAATTTCTAATTCAGAATATCCTTAAATGTTTTGTAGAATACCTAGGGTCTTATTGTCGCCATTATCATATTTTGAGTCGAAATACGTCCATTGCTGGTCATAGGCTTACCCCAAGTGTAGCCTGTTCGAGCGAGTGGCCAGTCCTTTGCTACTCGATTACACAAGGAAAACGTCGAACTTTTGGGGTATGTTTTCCTGGGGATATCCTTATTTCTGACTCGATTACACAAGGAAAGAGTATAGCCCTATCCATTGCCCTTTGGGTGATTGATATGTACCTAGATTTTCGTCTTGAGACACTATAATATGTCGGACGAGAAAATATCGCACAGCTTCTCGAGAACGCTACCCAGCCGAGACGATTGACCTCTATATCTTTGTCCTAGGGCCTTATCTATTCTATGTATTATATTTTAGGTCTAGGATTATATAGATTACCAGTAGGTATCAGTATTATCAATTCGAAATTAAATAAATAGCATTAGAAATAATTAAAAGTACACCGTCAGAATTGGGAGCGGAAGAAACAGGTCGACTGAGATTAGCCACGTGCAGCAGATAGGTATAAAAGAAGTGAGATCACACATGCAGAAGATTGCGCGATTTTTTTAAATAGGTACCTTCATCAAATCGAGGAAGGTTCTAAACTTAATAGGTACCGTGGCGTGGTTATGGTACATATTAAAAAAAATCTAAAAGAAAATTGCAATTATTAAAAAAAAACCTACAAAAAAAAGTTTGTTATTTAACACCGACTTCCGAAATAAAAGTCATTTTGATCGTTTTTAGGGTTCCGTACCTCAAAAGGAAAAAACGGAACCCTTATAGGTTCACTTTGTTGTCCGTCAGTCTGTCTGTCGGTGAAAACCCTTTACCTCGAGAACGAGTGGAGGAATCGAGTTGAAATTGGTCCCTTCAAGCTATGAAAAAATCAAATCAAACTTCTAAGTTAACGAATAAAAAAGATACGGTCGTTTATGTCGCTAAAAAACGTTTAATTTGATACTCTAACAGTCGAAATTCATAGGGTACTTCCCGTTGACGCAGAAACCTGAAATTTGGCACAAAACAAGGTCTTATAGCACAGGAATAGGAATAAATCTGAAAACAGTAAATTTGTTGTTACATACGTCACAAAAAATTGCAATTCGGAAAATTCTTCGAGACTCCATTCGGGAATTGTAGCTTGCAAGGAACCCTCAGTGCGCGCGTTGACTCACACTTGCCCATTTTTTTTTTTTTTGTAGTGAAGTCTCAGAATATCTGTATCTTATGACAATTCCAATAGGCCGAATATTGTTAGAATACATTGTTTTATTGTAAAGTTCACGAGTCTACCTTCAGCTTTCCGGTTCCCTCATCAGATCAGTTCGACAGTACCTTATGGCCAAAGTAACAATTTTAATAGGTATATTCAATAGGATACTAGGATACTTACATTGATTTATTACGGAGTTCCGGTTCCTAACTTCCGGCTCCATCATCATTGGATCAGTTCGATGATACCGTTTTCAACAATGGTTCTGAATAGATAATTGTAATTGTAGACGCTCGAGTTCTCGATGAAAATTCCAAAATCAATAATACGAATGATTGCCTATAAATATTTAAGAAGTTCCCTCGATTCCTCATAGATCCTATGAGCAAGAATTTTGAAAAAAATTAAAAAATCTGGAAGCACGTACCTGGTAAAAAAAATGGCAAATTCATCTATAAACAACGGAGTTCTTGAGGTAACCAACATAAAAAAGTGGGCAAGTGCGAGTCGGATTCGCGCCCGTAGGGTTCCGTAGGTACATACTTATCTATTTAAATAGTTCAGTTCAGAAATTTTCTTTTTTGTGACGTAACAACAAATTTACAGTTTTCAGAGTTATTTCTATATTTGAGCTCTAAGACCTTGCTTTATGCCAAATTTCAGGATTGTGGCTCAACGGGAAGTAAGTAATCTATGAATTTTGATAGAAGAGAACATAGCTGTGACAGTAAAAGTCTTATACTTAATCTCCTCCCGCTTCGCCCTAAAGGGAGAGAAATCATTTGACTTCCCATACTTAAAAAAATCTATATCTTCTTATTGCGCGAAGGCACAATACATACATGCCATTTCCATCGAAGTCATAAAAATTCTTAGTCCGACATTGTTATTAAAAAGTAGATATTTATGTTATAGGAACTAGTGGATAACGCATCTGTATGCCCATTGTTTCGAACTTAGTCCAACAAGGCAATATACTAAGATACCTAATGCGTGCTAATAGGTACGCATTAGGTACTTGCAAACAGAGTGGAAAGTTAGAATATAAATGTAATAAATACTATGTACTCAATACAAAAATTACAGCTATAATACGACGTAAAATACGTTAAATATATTCCTATTTTTTATTACTTAGTATAAAAAATGGGCTCTTTCCGTACCCGTCATTGATCATATTTTTGTAGTCAAAAGTAAAAAAAAAACGAAATCCCAAAATTGTCTAGGCATAATTGGTAATTCATAATAGAATCAATCATTCATAACAATGACTAGTAGAAAATACTACAAATGTTTTTTTATTTTATTTTGATCGTCGTGTCGTATATTCATTCATAATGAATATATTCATTCTATTGAAATACTTACTGTACAGACAATTAGTATTTCCATAGAATGAGTGTAATTTTGGGATACAAACAAACGCTATTAACTTTTCTATTTATGAATTTTATTTATTAAGACTTTATTAAATAAGTATTTATACTAAGGTAGGCTCCAGATAAACGTGGAATAACGGTAAATGATAAATGATAAATGATATTTATTTTGTAAATAGGTTTAAAAAACACTTTTAGGTCATTGACCATCCTACATTTGTTGACATTCTTAATTTCAAAAACGGAAATAAAGACATAAAGCTTGTCTTGAGTCGACATTTATCGTGATCCTTTACATGATCTAGTAAAGAAAAGCAATTCATTGTTTTTTTTTCGGGTACCTATGCAGAGATATTGGGAAAAGGTCAATGTTCTTTATTCCACGGTTATCTGGCGCCTTCTTTAATTAAAAATTAGTGGTGTATAATAGTGTTACCAATTTTGATATAAAGGGCCCCTTTTATAATTGGCTTTTCCAAACGGACCAACGGAGGGTCCGTTGGTTGTGTGTGTGTGTGTTGTGTCGTTCTAAAAAGTATAGCTACTAGAATGTTTATTTTTCCTTTTTTTTTGGTTTTCTGTCATTTTGTAGATTTTTTTTAAATATTTTTCATAAGGTAGGTACTCATACTCGGAAAGTAAACTGACAGCTATTTCACATTTCTATTGAACAATCTATCTATATAAACACTATTAAATTTTGATCGTTTTAATCCTATGGAGGGTCGGATCTGGTACATGAAACACTGTCGATTTGTAAAGATAAAATTTAAAAATATCAGCTGAGCTAGTCCAATGACCTGTAGGTAGTAGTCGGCGTTGCGTACTAACTACCTACAAGTCATTGGACTCGCTCAGCTGACGTTTTCTTAAATAATTAATTTCGTATAGTCTGTCTAATAAGTAAACCGACTTGGAATTTTGTATAATATTTAACCATTTAAAAAATACTTATATTCGATACTTTTCTTAAGGTTCTTCTGTTAGTAAACGATGATCTCTATCTCTTAATCAACCTTAATTATTGAACCCGTGTTGACTACATCAGATTTCATTAAATCCTAATAATTACTTAAGTCGTTTAACTGATTAGACAGACTCTACATGCGTAAATTAATAAGAGTTAAAAAAAATAGTAGTTTATGTGACTAGGGGATAAAGCAGTGTCTTTAAGTCGCGGGTGGCATGTTGAATTCCAAACGAAACGAAGGTTGATGATTTTAATCCCGAACGATAGTGAGGGATTTATAAAATGAACTCCCGAGCATTGCGAGGGAGTTAATAAAGAAACCTGAGTGAACTGAGGAATTGAAGCCGCCCAAGACAAAGACAGCTTTATCCCCGTGTTGCATACTCTACTTTTTACACCATCTGTGAGATAATTAAAAGACAATTTGGTCGACCAAATCATATATTAGAGAAATATAAGTATTATATGTATTTACAAGTTCATCAAACAAACAAAATTCACCAAGATTTTACTCCAAGATTCTATAGTTTCAATTTTCTATAATGCTCCCGTGTCGTCAGTACGCACGTTTTATTCTATTTTCTTTTTTTTGTTAGTGGCCAAGTTTGAATCATAGTGATTATATACTCTTTGGTTTGAATTTCGAGTCAACTTGTTCGATGCGCCTACATTTTAATTCACAATGTTGACGATTCTTAATGCTCCAAATTCAAATCTCATTATTCCCTAGGGATCGGCCATACTGCATTATCTCCCTAGGCATATAATGACTTGCTTTAAGTGAGGTTTGTATGACGTGTAAAACGACATTATCGAGCAGGTGGTGTAAAAAATACTTTTTACACCACCTGCTCGATAATGTCGTTTGTTTTTCGTCGTTAACAAGTTGACTCGAAATTCAAACCAAAGAGTATGTAATCACTATGATTCACTGGCCACTAACAAAAAAAGAAAATAGAATAAAACGTGCGTACTGACGACACGGGAGCATTATAGAAAATTGAAACTATACAATCTTGGAGTAGAGTCTGTCTAATAAGTTAAACGACTTGGGTAATTATTATTATTTCATGAAATCTGATGTAGTCAACACGGGTTCAATAATCAAGGTTGATTAAGAGATAGAGATCATTGTTTACTAACAGAAAACCCTTATAAAAAGTATCGAATAAAAGTATTTTTTAAATGATTAAATATTATACAAAATTCCCAAGTCGGTTGACTTGTTAGACAGACTATAGTGAATTGTTTGTTTGATGAACTTGTAAATATAATACTTATATTTCTCTAATACATGATTTGGTCGACCAAATTGTCTTTTAATTATCTCAAAGATGGTGTAAAAAGTAGGGTATGCAACACGGGGATAAAGCTGTCTTTTTCTTGGGCGGCATAAATTCCTCACTTCACTCAGGTTTCTTTATTAACTCCCTCGCAATGCTCGGGAGTTAATTTTATAAATCCCTCACTATCGTTCGGGATTAAGATCAACAACCTTCGATTCGTTCGGAATTCAACATGCCACCCGCGACTTAAAGACACTGCTTTATCCCCTAGTCACATAAACTACTATTTTATTACTCATACTCTGAAAGTAGGTCTGAAGTTGCCTGAGGAGCGGGCTGAAAGTGATACTTTTCATCCCTAGGGAGTTTTATTTTACAACTGGCAGCTGTCAAATTATTTAAAAAAAAACTAGTTCTATCTTCACATTTCTATTGAACCATGTTCCAATTTTCCATACAGCCAGTCAATCACAGCGTGATATAAAATTGAAATAACTAAAAGATAAGTATGAATTAAATAATATTATATTTTAAATGATTTATGTATTTGTTCAAATATTTCTTTAAAATACTTTATTTATAAAATATTACAATTAATATCTAATTTTTCATTAGTGAGGCTGAATAACTAGCCGGCCACAGAAAAAAAAAAAACAATATGGCGGGAAAGTGACAATCAGTCGTTGGTTTTTTCGAGTTTGTTTACATTTGCGTACAACAGAGACTTGTATTAACACGTTATGTTTATGAGATTAAAATAGTGATTTAACGCCTGATTTAATAAGAGAAGAGGCTAAAGCAGCAGTGGAAAACTTTTTACCGCCTAAATAGAAGAAAGATACCTACCTAAAATCACAGGTACGACGACTCAGGTTTTATAAAATTTTTGTTTAATATTTACTTTCCTTGTATTCGTAATGAAAAGCACTAATGTACTATTATTTTTTAATTTTATCTTTACAAATCGATAGTGTTTCATGTACCGGGTCGACACTCCACGGGATTAAAACGATCAAAATTTAGCGGTGTATCAATGCCACTTTTCGTTGTAATTTTATAACTCAAGAACGGGCTCAACTATCCAAACCAAATGTTTATAGAGTAAGATCCCAGGGCCACCAGACGTCACAAATTTTCTCACGAAGGAAATGTAGACGATTGAGTACTGTTAGTATGTACTAAGAACGCATACCTATCTGCTAGCTTGCTTAGATGGCCAATTTTCAGGTATCAGGTAGTCAAGGTACATAAAAACAGTACTTACTTCACGTAAATTCTCCAAGCTGATTTTTACGTATATTTTAGGCAATATCTTTAAAACCAAGTCGCCAATACTCCCAGACACATTCCGTGGGCCGTTTTGCGACATAACTTCACGTAAATTCTCATGCTTGATTTTTATATATGTTCACCAGACAATTATTTTAAAACCTTTTACAAGAAGACAGACCGATCCAAGGGGCCATATAATTGTTAACAAATAGTTAGAGCTTGGCAGCATCTACCTACATCAGTTTAAATCAATGATAATTTTTTGTATTATTTTGAATATTTAATTGAGTTTAGGAGATGATTGGCCCCTTGGATCCGTCTGTCTTCTTTTAAAGGTTATAATACAAATCTAAAGAAAAATCTAAAGAAACTAAATTCGACGGGTTTACTTACAGGTTTACTCGTAGGCATTTCAAGGTTCCATCAGCTACTTCCCAGTTCTGACATCAAGTCCTCGTCATCAGGTTCTCGTCGTCATGAGAAACGAACTATTTTTAAGATGACCCTAAATGAGCCGAAACTAGATGGGTTTATTAATAATAGGCATTCCAAGGTTACGTCTCTTACCTTCGATCTCTATCATCAGACTAGCTTGATGGCGTCGGCATGTACGTACATGAGCATTTCAAACATTAGGTCACATACCTATATACGTGTTTATTAGTAAGGTATACACCACTAATTTTTAATTAGTACAAATACTTAAAAGGCTTATTAAAAAAGCCCTTGTTATTATTTAAGTAAAGTCTTAATAAATAATATTCATAAACAGCAAAGTTATTAGCGTGTGGCTATTGATTAGGAATGAATAAATGACGATTAAAATGGAAAAACACTGCCCGCAGTATTTCCTACTAGCAATTGTTATGTATGATTGAATCTATGATGAATTTACCTTTTCGTGGTCAATTTTAGGATTTCGGTTTTTTCTACTTTTGAATACAAAAATATGATCAGTAACGGTACAGATACAGCCCCATATTTTTGTGTACTAATTAAAAATTTGGGGTGTATATCCATTAAGTGTTTAAGATCCCTGCCACAGCTTACAAACGAGCTGCTGACCTTCAACACCTGAACAGATCTTTATAAATTGTATCTAAGAACCATCTCGATAACGTCAGCTTTCAAATAAAAAAAAACTGCATCAAAATCGGTCCATTCGCTGAGGAGCTGCGGTGCCACAGAGAGACACGTGGACATACAGACACGCAGACACAAACTTATAACACCCCTCTTTTTCGTCGGGGGTTAAAAAAACACCCATCATTTCACATAAAACACAAATATTTGAACATCATAAATGATGCATAAGGTTGTAGCATGTGGCGTACCTACTATACATATAGTTTCTGTCGACCCTCTGGGTCCTTTACCAGTAAGCTTATCACATACCTTTTTATATACCATGCTTCATTCCATGTTATCATAGTAAAGAATAATTAATTCAATTCCATTTTAACAAAATTTAATGTTAAAATTCAAACTTGTAGAAAAAGTATTTCAATTTGTTAGACGTGATCTTCCTGCTCTTGATAAGTTTATGACATAGTAATAAGGTCTTATGTTTATTTAAGAAATCACGTACAACACATTGGTAGTGCATGGACATGAGACCTTTTATTTACAATGTTAGGTGTTATTAGTCGAAAACGAATGCCAACCTAGTGTGAAGGAACCTACTTTGTCTCTGCAAACGTAGAGACAAAGTAGGTTCCTATCCTACACACACTAGGTTAGAATTCGTTTTCGATGGGGGTTGTGAAAAACGTGATGGAGAAAAAGTCTTCACATTCCATCTAGAACGGGACAAGTTATTTAATCATTTAAAACCCCAAAAAGAGGTTAAGCGTTTCATTTGGAGGCCTCAACAGCAGTGTAAGGTCAATTTTATTATTAGTAGTCGCGGACGCTCGTACATTTCAAATTAATGGTTGGCACGTGTAAAAAGGGAGTCTGGGACACACCAAAAACAGAAAATTACGAGAAACATCTAAATTGCTGTGCCCGACCGACGGGTCCAGAGCTTATAAAACTCACTAGCAAGAAAGGTTTTACTTTAATTGTAATTAAAGTTGATTGGTGGTGGTTGGTTGTAGTCCCACTATGAGCTTATAACACTCACGAGCTTGCTCTAAAGATTTTGTTTGAACTGAATTAGATACGAGTACATTGGTCTTAAAATCTAGCAATATGTAGAATAGACCTAGCATTGCTTTGTATTTCATGGTATTAAAGACGTGATGTAATGTAGTGCTATTGTGAAAGTTCTGCTCAATATAATAATGTACAAAGAGGCAACTACAGCTGATTGGCGTCGTAATAGTTTCAACACAACCAGGCATTTCGTTGGCCTATCAAAAAGTAGGTAACTTATCAACATCATCTGATTAATCAACCAAATAACAACTATGAACTGAATTATTGGCGACTAATTAATTTCTTTATCCGAAGTAAGTATTTCACTGTTAACCTTCATCATTAATTGCAGTTATATGCTTAGCCTACAGCGTTGCTGCCAAGTGTGATCTTTACAGTGACCTTATTTAATAAGAGTATATACACTCGTAATTTTGTAAGGACACTACTTAATTCACGGTTACTAATCTGTAAATAAACGACTAGGTAGGTACTCATCGACCAGTAAACTTAATAAAATTGGTAAGTATCGATTGAGAGCGACTAGAATGATACTTATATATGTACCTTATAAACATTTATATAATTCTTAAATCAAAATGCTATTCGGTTCTCGTTAGATTCATGCCGGGGTCAGACTTGCGCTTGCGACACCAGTCGTGAACAGCGAGTGGCGCGTCTTCTCGAAGCGGGGGCGGCACCATTCTAATTGTTTGGATACGCATCCGAAGACGACGTCTCTAAACATACGATCTCGATACGATGATACTCGTACCATTGAGGCAGTCTCGGGATGCTAGAACGTAAAGGGCAACTGAAGAAATACAGTGGGTTTTAGTAAAAATCTGACATTCCTGATCGCTCTACCCAGAGCCACAGAATATAAGTAATAGTACAAGGCGTGCGAGAAATTATTTGATGATTTCCCACTTTAAAAAAAGGACCGTCTTATCACACAGATAATGTCTAAACATAAATATTATGTAGAACCCCTGATTTCTGGAACGAATTTATCGTTCGCGTTACAAATTAATACGACTGTAGCAATTTGTCATATTAAATTTCCGTTTTTCAAATTTGGCCAGCGGAGTCGCAAGCCATAAGCAAGCTTTTGTTGGTATTAAAGGAAAGATACAAGGAGAGATATGGCTGGAAAAAAACGGGTACACTCTTAGAAATGGTTAAAAGAAGTGTGTAAAAGACGATAAAAACATGTATAAAAAAACCATACTATGTGTATATCTGGTAGTGCCTATAAAAATTGTTTTATCTATTATGAAATTTTTCACCAATTATAAATTGGCGATTATATCTACTTTTAACTCTCTTTGTGCAAATAGCTACTGGCGGATTGCGTATTGCGATTATCAAACCTTCGACATATATAGCAGTCGCAGGAAAGACTTTTTTGTTAGACTATTATTTTTATATAAGTAGCCTCTTTTTATAATGTAAATGGAAGAACACTGTAGACTCCACAAATTCTTAGATAACTTCATATTTTGACTCACTGTTTTTTAAATGATTATTTTTATTGTGCTTTTGAGTACAATATAGACCGGTTTACACTGTTCTTTTAGAATACCTTTTAATACTGTTATATATGGAAATATTGTAAGTACAACCATTTTTTTAAAAGAGTAACCATGGAGTTTCTTGCCGGTTCTTCTCCATAGAAAACGACCAATTTCGAACCGTGCACTAGCTTCTGACGTTTTATAAGTGCCCATGTAGGCCTATGTGAAATAAAAAACTTGCCTAGCACAATTCAATCAAAATTTAATGTTTTTCATCAGACCTCCCAGATATCAATTTGCCTTTCTATTCAACAAATTGTCTTTAGAAATCAAAAGTAGGTATTAATAGCTCATTCTTGTTTAAAAATAAATTATACATACACTTGTTGAGAAAGGCTTTTACAGTATCGATGAGTTTCTGTAAGTTTCTGTTATAGTAAATATTATACCTAAGTATTTTATTTTTAAATGTTTCTTTGCTAAATAATCCAAAGATTTGATAACACAGTAAATATGAGTAGATGCATACTTATGTAAAAATGTAAGTAAATCAAGTCAAAGATTTACTTTGAACTGACAAAAAGTCTGTTAGGTTTGAAAAAACTAAGCTATGTAATTGCATATTCCAAAGCGTTAGTCTATAAGGAAAAGAACGTGCGAGAAATTCCATGAATACTCTTAAAGTCACGTTAAGAATTACAATTATTTATTAAGTAGGTACTTACATATTATTTGCCCCTATTAGTGAGTACAATGTAACAGTTTCAACTGACGGTGTCTGGTCACGAGCATGATGCGAGCATCAGTCCAACTCAGCTCAACCGTTTCGAAGGCAATGATTTTTTTTTTTATTTAAAAAATCAACCAGTGACAACCCCCGCTCTTGGGCGGAGCGGGAGATAGTGTCAGACTCTTACTGACTAAAAAACCTAACCCGTTCCTTCAAGCCTTCATACCGGGGCTCGAGGCAAATGGTTTTCAAAGTTCAAAGAAAAGTAATAATTCGGTATTATGAGCTCCATCAAAATAAACACTAGGACGAAAATAACGAAAATGAATGAATAAGAATAATATAATATTAGGTCCTAATAGTTTAAAACAAATACTTTTTCTGACTTTATCGTTCGGTTTATTCGCTAACTCTACAAACCTTATAAGACACACAACAGATTTTGGTGCAGTTTTCACTTAGAAATAAAGAGAAACGTGGAAACGACAAAACCTGTGTGAATTCTTCCTCGTGTGAGAGCAAGGTGGTTGGCTAGTTCAATATAAATGATAGACTATTAGTTAAAATTTAGTAGTGTAGGGACCTATGATCGACGGAACACATAAAATATCGGCCAACAAGTCACTAGTCCATTGCACCAGATAGGCGTATCACGTTCATGTCACTTCATGCGTGTTGACACTGGGAACACAATTCTCTTATCTCTGTCAAAATATTTGCTTGGCATCATTCTACCAAGCTTGCTACCAAATGTTATTAACAAAAAGAAGTAGTCATCATAGTTTCTTTTTTAAATATTATACTTAATCATGTAGAGCGATAGGCGATCTTTGGCATAAAATCCCGGAAGAGCAGTACATTACTGGTGCTATTTTCGTAATTATCTCTTTGAAAACCAAAATTTTGCGAGACTCAAATACGACCTAATAAATACTACCTAATAGATATAAGATTTTCTTTGTTATGTTTTGTATGTACAATAAAGTATATAATAAATAAATAATAAATAAATTAATAATATTCAGCTACATCCGACATACACTGGAAGATAACCCCAATATATTTGAAGAAAGGCTAGGCACATGATGACGACGTTGCCCCCCAATTGCAGTTTGAATTTGTTATAATAGAAAGAACAAATTTAAGTACTATAATATAATAATAGATATTGGTATTGGTATAGGGGTCTAGGTACTATAAAATATAGCCTATAACACTTCCAAATAAAGCAGCTTTTTATCAGTGAAAAAAATTTAGCATTTGAACCAGTTCTTTCAGAGATTACTTTTTTTTTTGGTGGGAAAATCATCAATGACAAACCCCGCTCTTGGGCGAAGCGGAAGATAGTGTTAGACTCTTACTCACTAAAAACCCACACCGTTCCTTCAAGCCTTCATACCGGGTCTCGAGTTGTCTTTCGAAACTAACCCTGGCCCCGGTAGGCTGGCTTCGACCCAGCTGTCCGCAAGCCCGCGCCTGCGGTGGCCGAAAATCGGGATCGGAATCCCAGCGGCGGCGACAGCGCCGTTGCCTGATGCAGTCGGCCTCCTCCTTCGCTAGTAGGTATTACTGCTTCGCAGAAGTCGGCGAACGCTTGCCTCTCCTCCGCACTCCGGACTATGGCCTGAACCAAGGCCCGGCACGAGAGGTCTCCGCCGCCGTTCAGAGATAACCTGCTTCAAACGAAAAAAAAAAAACTTTATATCTAGGTATATAATATTAGTGTTGATATATTATATTGAAGATTTTCTACAAATATGCGCACTGACGATATTCAGTCACGTGTATCTTATAGCTTCCTATTTAACAAAAGAAAGGGTTGTAGGGATTGTGTAAGTTAACATTTTGTAGGGAAATGTAATATTTTTGTAATAATTATAATTTATAAGCACTAGAGTCTGAGTAAGTACATTCGCACCGCTGTTCATTCGCCTGTTTCGTTTATGGGCACCCATTGCTTATATTTTGTTACGAACGAGCCATTGTGCTCCGCCATTGTTCGCCAACCGGGCCAACTGTGAGTAACTGTGCTTATAACCTACACCACTTCATGGTTGGTGTTCTATTTAATATCTAATTTGATGTTATTGACTTAGAAGAAACTCTTCAAGTCGATAACATCAAATATGACTAAACAGTCTGCTCATCGATCATCTTATGTAAGACCTGCCCTAAAAAGGAACCTATAAATATCTACTCATAATCATCATTTTCCTGCCCTTGCTCCGTGTTACTTCCATTTTGTCCTATCACCCGTCGTGCTATCACTAACTTCCTTTTTTTCATATCACTCTTCACAATCTAAAACATAAAAATATCTACTCACTACTCTAAAATAACATCCTAAAAACAAAAATACTGTAAAATATAAAATCTCAACACCATATTTTTATTTTCAGGAGCATAATTATGTATTTCCTAAAACTACTAATCGCAAATTATTCCTCAAGTGCCTTGAATTGTCTGTTAGGTACTGAATTTTAAGTGGGTTATAGTCAAATCTTCTTTTCTGTGTGTAACATGATCTAATTTTGTTGGCCTTGTATATTGTTGCGTACGTGGGTAATCAAATGCCGATTTACTAACAGAGAACTTTTATTCACTACAAACAATAACAAAATAGTCTACTCAACAATAATCCGAATTGCAATTAACACTAGAGTACCGTTACACTATCGCTTAGGTCGTTAGGTAAAATCACTTCACACACTTAGGTAGTTCGCTCTTGATCGCAGTCGAAATCACAACTGACTTGCTTCCGTTCGGGGGCTCGTATTTATATGCGGAGCGAAGAAAATTCTAGATACCGACACCTCGAGATCAATCCAGAACGGGATACCTACGTCAGTGCGAAAGCCGTATCATCGAAGTTTGTTTCTTCGAAAACTTTTCAACGATATCTCTATACTGCGACGCCTTGTTAAGTCGACTTTTTGTTACTGCGATGGTTCGTTACATCGAAAAACTTTACTGCGAACGATTTTAAAACGAAAACATCATACTGCGAAGCCTTGTTCAATGGATGTCTTGTTACTACGATGATAATTATGTTACTTAGGAATACTTAACTTTTAATTTCGTTAAGATTTTCAACACCTAACGTTTGTTTTTAGAATATTTTACTTAAATATGTTTATATCTTTTTTTTATGGGAAAAATCATCCAATGACAACCCCTGGGCACGCCACAATCATGGCGGTAAGTCCCCTCTTTAAGGCGTGGAAAGGCCTCACGGCGTCCTTATCTTCCGTAAGACGCAGGTCCTCACCGGACATGGTCCGTTCGGGAGGTTCCTGCACTGGATTCGTGCGGAAGTGACGCCCGGGTGTCGCCACTGTCCGGAACGCTCGGAGGACACGGTGGAGCACACAGTCGAGGTGTGCCCTGCTTGGGCGGAGTATCGCCGTGCCCTCGTGGGGGTAATCGGCGGCGGAGACTTCTCGCGACGGGCCTTGGTTGAGGCCATGGTCCGGAGCGAGGAGGAGTGGCAGACTTCTGCAAAGCAGTAATGCTCGCTAAGGAGGAGGCCGACCGCATCAGGCAACGGCGCTCTCGCCGCCGTCGGGATTCCGATCCCGATTTCCAGCCACCGTAAGCACGGGCATGCGGACAGTGAGCAATGGGTAGCTCGCTGTCTGGCCGTCCGGTGGCTGTCCGGACCAAGCCCAAGTCGTCGACGGTGCGCACTGTTCCCGCGCGCCTCAAGGAGTTGTCAGCAACAGCAGGGGCCCAGCCGGGTCGAAACCTACTGGGGCCAGGATTATCCGAAAGGGCGCTCGAGCCCCGGTATGAAGGCTTGAAGGAATGGGATGGGTTTTTTAGTCAGTAATAGTCTGACACTATCTCCCACTCCGCCCAAGAGCGGGGGTTGTCATTGGATAATTTTTCCTTTTCCCATCAAAAAAAAAGTTATAAACATATCAAGTAAAATATTCTAAAAACAAACGTTAGGTGTTGAAAATCGTAACGAAATTAAAAGTTAAGTATTCCTAAGTAACATAATTATCATCGTAGTAACAAGACATCCATTGAACAAGGCTTCGCAGTATGATGTTTTCGTTTTAAAATCGTTCGCAGTAAAGTTTTTCGATGTAACGAACCATCGCAGTAACAAAAAGTCGACTTAACAAGGCGTCGCAGTATAGAGATATCGTTGAAAAGTTTTCGAAGAAACAAACTTCGACGATACGGCATTCGCACTGACGTAGGTATCCCATCCAGAACAATAGCGTCACTTCGCGGAGCCATAAATCATTTTTATTGCACGATGTACTAAGAGTAGCTTTCATGCGACTCTATTGTTAATAACGGAGAGTAGCATTTCCCTTATCAGTAGATACAAACCTAACTACTAGTGGTACCTACTTTGTGGATGTTTCGAGATTTTTCTAAGCCTGGTTTCGTACAACCATTCTAGATCTTTCGAACAGCAATGCGTTTTAATTGTTGCGTGCTACTCATTATTTTCTTGGAGATTGGCGTGTTCACGTTTAATGGCATAACAATATCATCGCTACTACAGCATCGTTGCTGGCAGCGAAGAGATTGCTCTGACTGCATTCCAGTCAGATAAATAATAATACATAAAACTCTTATGGTATCGTTAAGCACGCTTCTTACTACAAAACTGGAGAAATGTAATATAATTATGTAATAATTTCATATGTGGCTAGATAATAATAGTTTAAGTGTTGTGAGTTAAGTGTGTATACAATTATGTGTATAAGTTATATCCATTGTGTTGATTTTTTATTGCCATAGACCTTGCGTATCAGGAGCCTATTGTCATCGACTATTCAGTCTCTCAACGATACATTACGATGATTTTCTATCAAAACAATTGTAAAAAATCTGATGTTATGTCACTAGTTCATCGCTTTAGACTCGTCTCTGACAACAATCATTCGGCGCCCAATCAAAATGCAGTAATCCACTTCCTCATACCTCGGCTAGTTGGCGAGAAATATGTTACATTAGCCGTCATGAGGCTGAACAGGCGATGACTATACGTCACACTGTTATTTTTCTGATAACACAACGTGTTTCAACGGTTATTTTACATACGTGTGAACGCTCGTAAATCAATCGCGTTTTCTTAATAATACCAATTGATTAAGACGATTGCAATTAATTGAATTATATTTCCATTTTTTACAGGAACTAATAGGAGCACCCTTCTTCCATGAAGCAAGGACAAAGGCAGACAAGCATACATGAGGGAGGCTGGGTGACAAGGGACTATCCGACCTAGGACTACGTGACATCTCGTGTGGAAACACATACCTATTAGTTTGTCATAAATAGGTATCGTTGAAAGCTGCCAAAATGCAGTTCGTACGTTCCTTTTTCAAGCGGATAACCGATGATCTCAAACAGAAGAAATTAATTCCACTAAAGATATTATTTTTCGTTCATGCTTCGAGTAAGTATCAAAATACTTTGCTTTCTAATATAAATTTTTACTCACTTCGTAAACATTGCACCTACTTTGTCCTGTTTATACTTCGTTCAAGATGGTTATTGAGGTGAGTGAGGTTATTGAGCACTTAAACACCTTCTTTGGCTTTGATTCAGCATAGATATATATTCAGCTATCTACATCTATCTATATAGAAAAAAAATGTCTATCTTGGCATAAATCTTATTAAATGTTTAACCTGCTTAGACCCTGTATAATGCATAGACCTTGTCTAAATCAACAAACAGTCGATTGCTGTCCGGAACTTAATTCGATACATGATTCGTAATGAAATACACGTAGAAGGCTGCTGGGGAACCTATGTACGGGTGATATTAAATTCATTCACGAAATTCGATAGGGTGTCTTGTAAGAATATTATTGTCAACAGCCTCTACGGCTGTTACGTGCCAATAGTTATCAAGCATGACAGACATAACACGTGTATTATCTTTATTAATTCTTCTCTTTAGCGTGTCGAAGGCATAATAAATAGATTTTTGAATATTAGATATGCTTTGTCCAAGTTTCAGCTATGTCGACACCAATAGGTTTTCACGTCCGTCGTCGTCGTTTAAGTCGGTGCCCTAAGTGGGATAACCCACCCCCTTTGATAAGCTATTTTAATCATAATTTTGCTACTATTCAAGATGAAAATTCTTTGTGCCAACATTTCGATAAATCTTGCTATCCTAGGGTGAAGGTAGATTGATAAAAGAAAATTACGTCAGTGACAAAAGTTAACTTGGCTAATTCCGTGAGTCTTATAAACTGCTTGTAAAATGATCCATAATATTGCGTCCAACATTACAAGTAACGTTAAATTTCGACATTGTCTCTAGGAATCCGTTTAGTCCAGTGGTAATAACAGCGATTTGACATGCAAGTGAAGCTAGTTCGAATCTCATTTTAAACGTTAAACTTTTTGTTTTCCATCTTTTGTGTTTTAGTTATCTCTTTTTACTTTTATTTAACGACAAAAGTCGAGAAATGGACAGTTTGTATAGAAATGAAACAAAATATTGCAAGTAGATAAAATGTTTGTTATTTCACTATATTTAATATATATATATATATATAGATAAGTAAGTTTTACACAAAGAAATACAAATTAAACATATTTTAATTAAAAATAATATATACACTAAATGCCTAGCTAAATATGTCGTCATAAAACTCCTCCGCATCGCTGTCGTATATATATATTTATATTATATAAACAAACACATTTATAAACACTCCTATATGGATATAATAATGGTAAAAATAACTACTTATTACGCAATTTTGATTCTTACGCGCTTAAACTTAAAGTTTATTATTTTTATTTTAAAATGTATTGACTACCGATAGCTTACGTTGGTAGCCCTAAATAAGGCAATATGGCTGAGTGATCTGTATAAAGACTTTGACGCAGTTAGGCACGAGTTCAATTCTGATACCCTGTATATTGTTTTGCTTTCCATTTAGAACTTTTTTATTATTTTAAGTAACAATCAACAAACTAAACATTCTTCAAACATATTTGGAATAATTTCGCCTGACTTTTAATAAGCGGGTAGTCAATATAATTATGCGTATTCATCATGAAACTGGTATTCAAATGTTACTTAGATTAAGTGTAGAGGAATAAAAAATGAACCATTCTAATAAAGCAAAAACCAGTCGACGCTCAATAGTAGTGACGTCGCGTCGTGCAAATAGTTTTTACGTTGCTTTACTAAATTGCGTAAAACGTCTTTATTTAGAATATTTTATATACATAGTTCTAAAATATAAAATAATCTATTCACATGAGGAGAATGTTGGTTTTCGGAGAGATTGATAGGAGGCGTTTTAATATAGCAAATCAATTAAATCAAATCAAAAATATTTTATTTCACATAGGCCTATGTATATGGGCACTTATAAAACGTCAGAAGCTAGTGCACGGTTCCAAGTTGGTCGTTTCCTATGGAGAAGAACCGGCAAGAAACTCCATGGTTACTCTTTTAAAAAAAAGTGGTTGATTTAACAATATTGATAGATATTATGTAAGAACAGTGTAGACCAGTCAAATATTGTACACAAAAGCACAATAAAAATTTTCTCAGTATAAAACAAACAAGTCGTAATAGGAAGTAGTCTAAGAGTTCGTGGAGTATACAGTGTTCTCACATTCACATTACAAAATAAGGCTATATAAAAAAAAATCAGGAATAATATAATAATTACAACTATGTATCAATAAAATGTTAACAATATAAATTACTTACAAAGTGACAGTTCAAAAAAATATATATATATTGCAAAAGCAATGTGTCAGAGAAAAAAAATGTATATATAATTATTAAAACAAAGGTGGAGCAGTTAATAGACAAAATATTGATGATTTACCAGGCGGCCACATGTGCAGAGGTAGTCATTGCCAAAAAAGCGTGTCGCCGTAGGTAAGTGTCTTTTTTTCCATTTTATTTACACTTCTTTTTTAAACTTACACATTTTATGCTGTGACGCAATCAAACATATTTTAATTATACTTACACTTAAAGTAACTTCTGTTTCGTTTCTTTGTTTCAGAGAAATACAGTCAGATTGTGGTTTAAAACTATAACAAACGATACAAGTCAGGATGTAAAATTGAAATAACTGCTGGTTCAGTTCATCCGTCAAGTCCATTTTGCCCAAGAATATCTGGATTTCTAACTGGGAAAAAAAAACATGTTATTATACTGCCTTAAACTCGTAGAAATGACGGGTATAACTCCGGATTACTTGTGTTGAATGTCTTTTGTGGAACCTTGTAGAAATTGGTGGCCGATTTCGTAATAAATATTACGTGACGTAATGTCACAGTGCGTGTAAGCAACAATAGATAATTATTTACTTCTTGTAAGCAGCCACAACAAGGACGGAGCCAGCTTTGGCGCCGCCTTTTTTGGTGGATATAATCATCCAAATGACATCTTCCGCCCTTGGGCGGAGCGGGAGATAGTGTTTGACTCTTACTGACTAAAAAACCCACTCCTTCCTGACTTAAAAACCCTTTCCTTCTTGCCTTTCGTACCGGGGCCGAGCTTCCCTTTTGGATAATCCTGGTCCCGGTAGGCATCCACCCGGCTGGGCCCCTGCTGTTGCTGACAACTCTTAGAGCGTGCGTCTGGACAGTTACCGGACGGTGGGACAGCGAGATACCCATTGTTCGCAGTGCGTAAGCCCGCGCCTACGGTGGCCGGAAATCAGGATCAGAATTCCCACTGCGAGCACCGTTGCCTGATGCGGTCGACCTCCTCCTTTGCTAACATTACTGCATCGCAGAAGGAGGCGACCGCCTACTTACCAGTCCTCCTCGCTCCGGACCAAAGCCTGTACCAAGGCCCAGCGCGAGAGATCGCCGCCGCCAATCGCCGCCAAAAACGAGGGCACGGCAATGCTATGCCCAAGCGGGGCACACCTCCACTGTGTGCTCCATCGTGTCCTTCAGGTGTTTTGCACAGTGGGAACACCCGGGCATCACTTCCGCACGAATTTGGTACAGGAACCTCCCGAACTTACCGTGTCCGGTGAGAACCTGCGTCATGCGGAAGGTGAGGACATCACGAGGTCCTTTCAGCCACGCCTCAAAGAGGGGACTTACCGCCATAATTGTGGCGTGCCCAGCACTGGGTTGCGATAGTCGCTGACGCCATTTCACCATGATATCCCGCGGGAGCTCTGTCTGCCATGCCGTGACCAGTTGCGGCAGCGGACTTTCGCCCCGGCGCAACGCCGATCTCCACGTGCAAATCCAGATCCTCCAGTTGCCTCCAGATCCCATGGTGGCAGGCCAGCAAGAAGGCTCGCCGCTTCGTGGGAAATCGTACGGTATCCCCGCACCATCTGTATTGCCATGACCCTCTGGCATGCGTTCAGCTGGGCCTTCGGTTGCTACGCAGCTACGGCGCCCATACTGGCGCCCCATAAAGGGCCATGGACCGAACGTTTCCAGGTAAAAAGTAGGTACCTACAAAAAATCTATATTGTGCCAAAAATAATATAAAAACATGTTTAACAATTTTAATTAGTGGACCATCTACGTCCTGGACCTAGCCCAGGGGGGGGGTCATGACCCCCATGACACCCCCCCCTGGATCCGCCCTTGAGCCACAATACCTTCTTGTCAGTGCTTATGTGTAGTGTATTGGGTAAATAAATCATAGTAATCTTAATTTGTTAGGAAGTGTTTATATAATAAATTAACTGATCCTTGTTTCTTTCTTAATTAAATTTAAAATTCTATATAAAACCTGTAAAGTAGTTAAAACGTCAAATTATTTATAACAAATATGACAGTTAATTTAGTGATGCTATTGTTATAAAATAGAAATATTATATATTTCTAATCATGTAACATGTTGATTCACTGCATTGAACTCTTCTTTAAAAATAAAAGTAGTATTTCATTAGCACTATTGACATAAATAAACTGTTTTTTTTTCGTTCTCAAAACTGTATTACAAATAATTCTACCATATCAAAAGCAGTTTAATATTTTAACTTCTTTTATATGTTTTACCTTTATATATAGTTATTTAAATTATGTTTATAAGATGAATATTTTTTTTAAAAGTACATTTAAATATTACTTATATTGAATAAATCGTTACCTATCCTAACCGTTTCTGTTTTTATTCATGTTGCTTTAATGTTTTAATAGTTAATTTAAATTTATTAATTTAACTTAACTCTTTGAATGTCGTAATTAGAAACACAATAGAAAGACAATTACCTTATGTCGGACAGTGTAACTTAAGACATTCATTTCATTTAATTATAATTTGATTTAAAAAATCACAATCCAATTTTATAAATACAAAACTACTAAAAGAAGCATCACGGTTTTGAACTTACGACCATGTCGATGTAAGTCTACTGTTATGACCATTAGACTAAATCGACTTACGATGAAATGTTAAAATTTACAAGTGCTTTACGAGACGAAACCGTATTCAAGAGTTAACCTTAACGTTATGTCACACGTAACAGTATTCTATAATATTTGACTACCTACCTACCTCTCGTTATATTCGTTTAAATTATTATGCTCCGAATTGATTATCATGTATCTTATTCTAATTGCAGAAGGTTCAAATTCGCCTAACAAAATATTACCTTCTGCTGTCACGTGGGTCAGGTCTCTTGTACCTTCATGTGTACGTACATGCGGTTCTTGATTTAATCGCATTAGGGTTCGTATCTTTTGCGGAGCAAAGAAAATCTTAAATTATATAAGTAATAACGTGTACCTACTTTTCCACATTGTGCACATTTTTGCCTTCATAGAAGTATATTGTACATATCGTGGTTTAAATAAAGTGATGGGAAAGTCAATTAGATTACTGACAAAAACCTTTGACATTAAGATGTTGAATTAAGTTGTTTGTTCGAATAGCAAAAGACTTGCCTCTATGTCACACAAATCAATTCAGACTGGCCTGTTGGTCTAGAGGTCAGTGGCCCTGACTGTTATGCCGGAAGTCGTGAGTTCGATTCCTACCCAAGACAAACGTTTGTGCGATAAGCATGATCTTTGATTTAGCTGTTCTAGCAGCCCTTCTTCCTATTTCGACGAGCCGAAATACCTAATGAAAGTACAAGTTTGATTATGTGAATGTGAATTAAATCATATGTATATGGGGCAGATGCCTTCCACAGAAGCCTACTATTCATTCTTGAGTTTCACGCTTCATCAATATCTTTTGTGTTCTCCAGATAAATCTCTAAATCTATATCTTATCTCTAAGTTTCATTGCTTACATATTCCAAACCACTCATTGGATTTTGCCGGTTTTCACCAATAGAAAGATCGATAAACGAAGAAAATTTGTGTCTATAAAATTTGCAATCGTGGCTAACCGGGGTTGTTTCTAATAAGTGGATATGTTGCAGCACTGTTCGTGTTGTATCCGTACCTGACGATCCACATGCGCGAGCTGGGCATCAACGTGGAGGAGACGGCCATCATGTCTGCGGTGACGCCGGTCGTGTCCATCGTCATGCCGCCGCTGGCAGGCATGTTGGCTGACAAGATCGGCAACTTCAGAGTAAGTATGAGCTATCGATAAATTGTGGGTATTCCACCTAAACCCATACTCACACGGTCATACCAGGGGTGTCACGGACATAAACAGATACGGATTTGGAAATAATATTACACCGGTTCTGGATACGGTTACGGACATGATTATTTTTCGGATTATTCGCTAGGTCCAGATATTTTCGGTGACAGATATAAGAATTTTAAAATTATATTAGTAAAATACAAATAGTAAGATTTGAATTTTATTTCTAGACTAGATTGTCATTTTTTGTTTGGCTGGGCAAATGAAACGAAAACCTGACGTTACTTCATTTAGACTTCACTTTTATCTGAAAGTAAAACTAAACTTGTATCGGTTACGATTATGGACATTTTTTATTTTGGATATCCGATAGTTTCGTTTACATACGTACCTAACTATACGGATGGCTTTCACGCCATCATGCGTTAGAAAGCGTTTTCCTTACTGCAACGTTTGCGCAACAGTCGTAACAGCATCCTGAAAATGATTGCTGATAGGCCGGATTGCCCCATCCAGAGACACTGGGTGGAATTAGCTATAGCTTACTAACAATGCTAATATAGTATATATAAGCACTTTCTGTTACACTAACAATTTATGGACTATTGGGTCTGAAATAAATAAATTTTAATTTTATTTTTTTAATAAATTGCTCCATAACATCCCTGGTATATATCTAAACCAGGCAGGCCCTTACGGCAGCATTTGCACAAATCGTTTTGGAAATACTTTCATTTCTTCACTATCTTAAAAGCCAATATTGAAGTCGACGACGATTTCATCACTTACCATCAGACGGAGTCGATATATAAATAATTATCAATTGCTGCATGTATGAGAGATCATCACTGGCCGGGTCGATCGATAAGGTTGATTTTTTTGTTGTGTTCATGATTAGTCAGGACAAGGTTTGTGCGTTTTTTTTTTCACCGGATATTATTTTGCAACCGTGCAAAGCTGTCCATTTTACCTACATTTGTGTAATAATGCTAAGAAGTCCTAGTACATATGTATAGTAATTAATCACAAGAGTCTTTTCTTAGCCGATGCCGTACAATATAGACGAATGCAGATGGAGATAAGTCCTGTCTCTCTAGACAGAAAACAAAATAGGACTTATCTAGACTTCGATATTTTATGACATAGAGACCTCTATGTCATAAAATATCGGAGTCTAGTCTATCACAGATCATCCTACTCTTATCATATCACATTAACATGACTCGGCTGTCATCAGTCATTGTGCAGCGTGGCTGATGATTATAGCAATATCCGCGGTACAGGGAAGGTACACATTAACCAGTCAACAAGCACCGCCTCTGACGTGGGGATGATAACTATAACTATATTAACATTGAGATGACATTTCAATGTTGTTTTATGGACAGAGTCAACAGTTTTGTTTCGTTAAAGTACCTACATTACATTGGCTATTGTAGTTCACATTATTGTTAGTGAGACCTATTGAGCTTAGTAGACACCGACTGTTAGTAGTACGGTTAAAGTAATAATTTATTTGGGATAGCAAAGGTAGGATAGATAGGTTTTGCTGCGTTGCTTTCTCTGTCTCTCTGGGCCCATTATCTAATAAAGTAAAACAAGGGAAGTGCTTGAAACAGACTGTTTTAATTACCACAGACAACATAGTACATCGTAGTACAAAGTAAAGTTCAAGTGGCTAGTATCTATGCTATACGAGTATATTTCAATGCACACTTATATTATAACAATAACTCATGTACCAAATACAATAAAGCACAAATCAGTAAAGCCAACACGATACCTACACACAAATCCTATAATGTTGGGCAAAGCTTTTTGTTAAAATAGCAGTTAAATCTAGATGTTTTCATCTAGATTTAACTGCTATTTAAAAAAACATTTAATTTTTTTGCCAAATTGCAAGTAGGCAATTGTGTAAACTACCCACTGGAAAGGACAGTAGTATTTACCCATTCATATCGTTGGCAATAAATTTACTGGTCAACTCATATCCTAAATTAAGTTGTCACTTTTATCCGGTCAGCAATTTTGGGTAATTTAGTCACAAGTGTTCCTATTTGGAGGGCCTAATCCGTTTCAATATTTATTATGACCAATCTGTTGTGTGAACGGTTCCGCTGCTATATAATCAAGTTAATCCGGAGCGTCCGCGTCGAGCTCGCGAATGAAACCAATTCTGCCAACAATAACCTTTACCTTGCATTGTGGACGATCGTCTGTGGACGTACGTCGCACATATAGGGTGTCCCGCTTGCGTCAGTGTATCGGCTCTTCGCTCAGCAGACACCAAGTTGGCATATCATAGTATTGCCTGTATCGGCGAGGATCGTTACGTCAATTAGGCTTCCTACGACTGCAGCGGCGTCTAAGAACTAACCTAACGGAAAATTCGGTGTATTCGATCTCTCAACCTTCACGATAGTTTCATGATACCCTTCGTATATTCATTCATTTATCATAAAATTGGTATAAAAGGTATTGGTGTAGTAATCGAAATTAAACTACTTATTAACGATAGTAGTAATTTATCCTAAGGGAACATCCTCCTGGGACAAAAATAATCCTATGTGCTATTCCATGACATGGTCTGCCTGTGTGCTAAATTTAATCTTCAGTAGCTTCAGCGTGAAAAAGTAACAAACATACACATTCACAAACTTTCGCCTTTAAAATATTAGTTAGACTATATAGAAGAATTTTTTAACTAAGTCAATAATTTTATATGCCATGACACGTAATGGTTTACTTACAATGATTCGATTGAATGGGACAACACAAATGGAAGTGTGCGTTTAGTTAGCAACGAAATGGTTTCCTGACCAAAATCGTATACGGTGTTATTATCCTACATCGTCACTGTATAATTATTAATCATGTCATTAATTTTCTGCGACACGCATACCTTTGTCAGCCTCGTAAAGCATTCTCTTAATCGTGGGAAATTAATAGTATATAGCGTTGCTATGTAATCGCACATACAATGACAACTGGGTGCGTGCCTGTGTTCCGCTTGCGAGCGTGCCCTCGAACGTCTTTATTCTCGGATGACATTTGAATTGCGGACTACAATTGCATCTAAAATCGACAATTTGCCGTAGTTCTGCTGATCATGACTAATAAGTACCGCATCCTGTTTATCAGCCAGAATAGCCACTGATTGTCATTTGCGTTTTTAGATGACCCGCGTTTATTAACAATGGCTTACTGTTGTGAAATTATAGTGCAGTCTGTGTCAATGTTTCTGTCGATGACAGATCTATCATAATCTAGCATATTTATAACTAATTATTCTTTCCAGACATAACATTATTAGAATCATAGCTAATAAAGATACTGGGTTTGTTTTAAATGGTGATCCTCGATTCCCATTTCGCATATTATTTTCATACAATAAAGATATATTATTTCTTAAAAATAGACTACCTAAGTTCATTTAAGTGACATTTCAATGATTGAATTATGATTGTAACTTAATTTTCTAAGTGTGTCCCTTATACACCGCATTATTACAATTGCATGTCGTTTATTTACCTTGATATCTACAACCTTTCACTGTCTATGTAGTTATTTGATAGTTTCCTATCTCAAAACTGGTCACAGGGTTTAACAGCAATAAAAAAAATAAATAAAGCAGGCCTTTGATTAATTCATAAAACCCCAAGCGAACGTCGGCGTTTGCGCACCTATTGTCTTTCTATTGTGTCAGTAATTTCCACGATTGAAAGGTTAAGTGGTCGTTGCGGAGGCTGGTGTATCATTGCTAATAAATGGTAGACATGTGTAGAAAGGGGTCTCGTTATTCCTTTTCATATCAAATCTTTCGAATTTACGCAGTGTATTTGGAGCCTTCTGACACTGACATGGTCTACGACGGTTAACAAGCAGACCTGGGTGGCAAACATAACGCTATGTGGCAAATATACAAATCCTCCTCCTCCTTAGTCGTTCACTCCACTCTTGACAGAGTGGTCGCGGTTGATGATATTGCATAGAAATAACAGGTCATTAAAAGAAAAATCAAAAATGTTGGCCGACGGGTCTATGTATGATGTGAACTTGTGAAACTATATTTACGGTTTCTTAAAACACACGAGAAATCAATAAAATTTTTGTTAGAATTGAATTAAATTTGAATGGGTCCTATAAAATGTGTCTATATCATTATGAAAGGCTCAGTAACTAATTGGGTGGTTTCGTTTATATACAAGTAGATACGTAACATGTAAAGATGAACAAACACTACAAAAACAACTAGAACAAATATAAATTATAATATAAGAAGGTTTTGTGAAAATAATATGAATTAACGATAATACGCTACAATATATAGCAATGTTTAAGTCTATGTATGTAAATACGTTAATGATGCCAACATGCAGGTACATCACTAGCTTAGTGCATGTGTTACAAAAACTTGCTAATTCGCAGTCTTCGATAAATAATACTTAACAGTTAATGTACTGAACAAAACAATAGTTCTCAGATACAGGTACTTACCTAATTAGAGTTTTGTGATGGAATGGATGAAGTCAAATGATTAATTAAACATAAAAGATGACTAGTGTAGCTCACGACTCATGAATAATAAGGTAATTAGAGATGATTCGATTGTCATTTCATGTTACAGGTACAATTGACTTGATTGTGTAGTAAGACATGGAACGTGAATTTATTGAATGCTCTCCATGGACCAAGCACTTTGTATGGTACACCAAAATAGATTTGGCTGAAATAGCTTAATCTTTTTTATTTTATGTGGTTAGTTATTTTTATCTGGGTACGATTTTTTAATGAATTTGGAATAGTGAAATTTATCTTGTGTCGCTCAACCTAAATAAACATACGTAAAAATAGATACACCAACTTTAATTTTACCTACATTTGTTTGTTTTGTAGCTTTTATTGGCGCTGTCGTCGGCCCTGGGCGGTGCCTCAGCGCTGCTGCTTCTTGCAGTGCCAGTAGGCCGCATCACCGTCACCTTCCCCCCCGCTGTGGAGCTCCTCGCCACCTGCGAGGACTCCGCCATGCGGATAGGGCTCATGAAGGATTACCCGTGCTTACCACTTCACCCCTATTCATACGACATTAACCTCACGTAAGTTAATTTCCAATAAATATTTTTTTATACATCTTGGACCTTCCCATTTTAAAACCACTTTTTTTTTTCAGAGTTCTTTCATGTGGTTTCATCTGTGATTTACCAGAAGATCTATCGACTGATGAAACAAATGCGTTAATCCACACAAACTCATACGATATACACTTGCAGTCGACTATTGACTCGCAGCGACTTGTGTATCGCCATACAGTGATGGCGCAGCTAGCTCAAGCAATGGTTCCGAAAAAAGACCAGAGCACATCGCGTATCTTGACAAACGACCCTTTTTTTAATACGACAATATCTGTATCCGGCGACACAATATTCTTCCCAGCGCCAAAGTTATATCAAATAGAATGCAGTCGCGACGCGATCAATGAAACTTGCTTGTTTGGAAAAGATGATATTTTCAATCAAACAGAGGATCTTCTTGATGAAGCCATATTGCGCATGAGGATATCTCACGACGTACAGACCGCACCTCTTAACATAAGAAACTATTGGGTCAAAGCTGTCTCTACACAACACAATTTTACAAAAGATGAAGACTATGATGGCATCGACAGTGTTACGTGCAATGACAATTTTGTGAGTAAATCTTTCTGCTTGTAAACCTCGTCCTATATTTATTTTATTCTGTAACTAGTATGTAAGTGTAGTATTCTATGGAATAATAATGTTAACAACATAGGTATGCTAAAATCTAGCATCTTCGTGACGATAGATTGGAGCATTCAGATTAAATTGCTTCTTCGACATTTAATTAAGTACTGCAGTACTAACTTACCGGGATTAATAATAACGACTTATGCCTCATGATAATATCACGGCACTGCCATGATTATAAGAACTCACAGTCACACTACGTACGAGTATAGTAGAGAATGTTAACCAATAGCTGCCAATTGTTTATCAGGGTCAAGACGGTGGAGTTCGAGTGCAGGCAGGGTCGCGAAAATTATCCGGATGTCGCGCGGCGTGCGCAGCGTCCACGCCGCGCAAGAGTCTCTGCGACAACACGCAACAGCAAATTGAACTGGACCCAGCGTTCACCTTCTGGGCCTATCTTGCCGTAAGTTACTATAACCTCTAAACTAACATTGCTAATCTAAGAATAGTTTCCCAAAATGTAACCAAAATGGAGGATGAAGTAATAAACGCTAATGATACTGAAGGTGGATGGATCATGATTATCTAATTCGTGTACGCATACCTAGTAGGTATATGACATACGTAACGTATGAAATTCATAGTGAGCACGTGGACTGCTACGGCTAACGTAAACTCATGCAGATTGAGCGGATCCGCTGATGGAAAGATTGCCATCTAATCGTCGCTAACAGGGTAATGGCGAACTTGATACGGTGAGTGGCGACCCGACCCATTGCTCGCGTTCCCATTCCGTCTGCCAGGCTATCGGCGGCGCCCGACGTCATCGCCACTGCTCACTCCAAGTTTTTACCTCCGTTTTCTATGAACGTAAAAGAAAAATGCAATAACATCGCTTTTGCTGATTAATGGCCTCTAGTCGAGTATAGAAATCTAGTCGGACTTGAAAACAAGTGGGACTTGAATAAGTGGCGTATGTAATAGATAGGCAATATGACATGGCCGACGCAATGCTAACCGTTAAAAGTTTAAGTATGATAACATCCGAGATTCCGTGAACGCTTACACCGAAAAGACACCCAAGAGAGTATTCTTCTTTTGGGTTCATTTTTGCGTTGGTGTCGTGGTTGCATGTGTGACTTCTTCGGCGTTTTTGGCACGATGCTGCTCTCCGCCGCAGAAAGTGCAGGCGGCGAACGGCGGCGTGGAGGCCTACCCCTTTGTGCAGAGAAAAGGCCAATGCGATGTGGGGTTCCGGACTCCATTCCTATGTTTAAAGTAACTATCAGGAATTTCTCTGTGGTAGTCCGAAGTTTGAAAGTCGCCCTCGGAAGGCACGCGGACCAGCGCCTGATCTCTCACCGGTTGTGTCGGGACTATGCGACTGAGGGAACATAGGCCACTTGTGTTTTCATATGCACTAGGTACATTTGCACTGTTATATCTCGGTTGAGAATGGCTACCGTGACCGAAATACTATCTACATAAATATTGTAGGTCCTTATAATTAAAAAAAAAACAATTAAATCAATTGGCGCATCGGGAAGTATTTAATTATAAATATTATTTATTATGCACAATAGTTCCTTTTACAACTTATTTTAAGCAACTCAGCAGTAAGGAAAATTTTGAAAATTATGACACTAAAGTTGTTAAATTGGGGATGAGAGTTACTATTGACGTTCGTCAGTCAGAACATGGAAGTTGGTTACTGTTTAGGTACATATTGAATAGAAGAATATATTGAAGTTCTTTGGAACGTCATTCGAAATTGTGAACGGCAAATGTCAACAGGGCACAAGGCTTATATCTTTTAAGACCTTCAAAATATCGTTATTAATTTATATATATTTTATTATTTATTTAGCATGTCCTAATTGGTTGCTGTTTGCGCTAATCTATAGGCACCTAAGCTAAGCTGATGATTTATGTTCAGCATTGAAAATTTACCGAGTACGTGATCACGGCGCGGTCCTGAATTAAGTATTAGAAGTGAGGTTTGTTTTAAACCCAACTTTTATTACAAAGTTAAATAGATTTTCAGGTTGAGAAAAAGCAATTGTAGTTCCTTATTTAGATATCTCGTTTTTTTTAAATAGTAGCTCAATTTAATTCCCATTGCTGGGCAAAAGCCATCCCTTACTTCTTTCAAACACCTTTGTTTTGCGTGGTCAGTGGCGGAATTTGACCCGCAAAACACGCAGATTGCCTCATCTAATCCGAGTCAGTTAAAAATATTATGCATTAAACAACCACAACAACCAACGATTTCTGGTTTTGTTTCTTCGTTATTTCACACTGATTTCCGAAATTAAACTTACCTATTTTGCTATTTTTAGTTGGTACCATTTTCATTAGAAACATTTAGTTAGGTACTTGTATAGTCATAGTTTCTTATGTATCTTAACTGACATATCTCTATATGTGAAGTTCCGTTGATAATTTGTGGTCTTCTTGATAATTTCTACTTCATTAAGTGATATTTTCAAACTTGAGTTCTTATTGTAAATACCAAAATCACCATGTATAATTGTACCTACTCACCAATGATATTTGAGGAGTTCTCTTAATTCTTCGTAGATCCCAAAACTAATTTTTAATATAAACGGGACCAATCTGAAAGTATATCCTATCAAATGAAAAACTTATTTTCTAAATCGGTTTTATACTTTATATCATATAGGTATATTAAATATTTAAACTTAAAAACTACCAAATCTAGTCACAAACATTTTTCCAAATCGCAAGGAAGTAATTTTTTATGACGTAACAACAAATTTACAATTTTCTGATATTTTCCTATACTTTTGCTATGAGACCTTACTTCATGTCAAACTTTAGGATTCTAAGTTATCGGGAAGTAGGTACCCTTTAGGATTTGATTTCTTAACGAGTGTATACGCCTAAACGAAGCGTAAATGGCGTTATCTTTAGATAGCGTTGATTTAAAAGTTTGACCTTTTTAAATTCTGCTTTGGATAACAGCACTAGAAGCTTTATATCTCTACGCGTTCTTAAGTAAATGGGTCTTTATTTGATGGACAGACGGACAACAAAATGATTCTATACTGTCTGAGATGACAGAACCCAAAAAAAGCCGAATTAAGAATCTTCTCTTTATTGAAGTCGATTAAAAATAAATAAAGGTTAAAGATACAGTAAGGATATTAAATAAAATAGCTTAAAAAAGGCCTTGAACTTCAATCAACAACAACAACACAATCTCCGAAGATAATAGTTACAACCGTAGCATTGAAAGATAACAATGAAATTTATTTAAATTTACTTTTGCCAGCGGTTTCACCGGCGGTTTTTTTTTCCTTTTTTCACCCGTCATCATTTTAGGGTGAATTTTGGAAAATCCTCTCTGAGCCCTCGTCTACGTCGTAAAAGAAAACCTTTAGCAATTTCACCCTCCATCACTTTTAGCTGTGCGTTGATATGTTTCTCAGTCAGTTTGTCAATTTATCTAGGTGACAACAGAGACATAGCGAGTGGTCGAATGGTTAGACTTAAAAACTTAACACTTATCCCGCTGCCGCACCAACAACCGCAACCGGTGATTAAGCAGGTCCGCGCATGCTTGTTGGAGTATTCGTCTTAGCATGTCGATGGGAAAAATAGTTTTTTTTTTCAAGTTCAATTCCTGCCCATTATTCGGCCACGGCAATGCTGTCCGCCAGTCGGTTAATGTTTGTAGAATACTATTGAAACTGGTTCTAGTCTTCTTTGTAACGACAGTCATCTTCTTTATTATAGCGTGAAAATTATCCACACGCGCTATAGAGAACATTAGTCTACTGCAATATCTAGGCAGCTCCAACACCACTATGAAAACACTTTGTTAGATTAGAGCGTCTAGAGCCACAAGAACATACAGTTAATCCGAATCAACCGATCAGACCGCTCAATGAGAATTGATTGGCAAAACGCTTTGAATGAAGTAATTTTGACTTCATAACTCAACGAGCAAATCTGTGAGCCAAGATGTTGCATCTTACTTTTAGTGCCCTGCATTTCAATTTAATGTCTACCTGATCTTTGAGGCCTCCGAAATATATAGCAGAGCTTATAAAATACTTAAATTGGGTAACTCTATTAAATGGCCTATTTAGCTGTCTGCCTGCCTGCCTAATCTTTTTCCAAATGTGTTGGGTCAGCTTCTAATTGAACCGGATGAGCGATGAGCTCACTATCTGACCTCCACAACTCAGTAACTGGGTAGTACGAAATCCCTTGGCTTGATAGGTGTTAGATTTTCTGGCTTCTGACTATCCGCAATGACTGTCAATGATGTAGAAATCACAGTCAGGTCGGTTTAGCGTAATTTCCGAGACATGAAGAATCTTAGAATGTTAAGATAATCACCCATCCATAAACGGCGGTACTTCGGATTGGACATGTTCGCTAGACACTAATATTCAAATCAATCTTCGCATTTCTATTACTCCATTAATAAAAATCTTAAAATATATACAAAAACTACCTTGGAATGTATACGGATAGTGACAGATTGGCTAAAAACTCTAGACTATGAAGATACTAAGAATATGATAGTCCATAATATTATTAAGTAGTGATGATTTTATTTTATGTATGCGCTTATATGTATTTACATTTATAAATAATAACTCACCAAAACAAATAAATAAATACAGAATATCTAAATGTAAAACAAAATAGAACATTAATACATAAATATATATCGATATATATTTTTTCATACACATGTACACTCGTATACAGAAACACAGTCACAGTGACGCACATACAGACAAACACATCCACAAACACACCATCTCAAACTCCATAAATCATGCTTTCACACACAAGTGCGCACATTGCATGCACGCTCATGTAGATTTAGTTCACTGTTATATTGATTTAATCATATAGATGTCGTATAAGTAAATTATTAAGATACAAAAGTGTAATTAAGTTAAGGGAGAGCGGCCACTACTGGCACAGGTGTTTTAACACTTAAAAGGAGAGGTCCACTTCAGTATTGTTAAACCAAATTTGTTACTGAATAAAGCATTTTTCATTTTCATTTTTTCATTTTCATATCGGCAAGTATTGCTTAACTTCGGACATCGACCTGCGACTATTATAGCTTAGACACAATTTTGGTTAAACATATTAAAATAAATTAGTGCTAACCTTAACTAAACGGCGTGATCACCTTAATATATGAATATTTGTAATTAAAATGAGGATTAAGCAATATTTTGGATAAGTTTACGAGAATCTTTCGGCTTGGACATCTTCCAATGGATAATTTTGTGAATTAACATTGATTATCTGTTATGCATTTCCGAGCTTAGGTTTATTCAACCTCAGTTAATCATTGTTTCACAATGGCATCGACAAGACTTGCGGCCTTGTCCTCAATGTGCGAGAGCTTAGGTAGTTAGTTACCCACAGCACGTACATATGTGCTTATGTACTGTGTCCTACATGCTTGGTATTGTTCTAATGTCAGTATAGAGGGTCAAAGGTAGCATGAATCTTTTGCATCTGACCGCATTATTGTTATCGAAGAAAGTGATGTAAAATGTTAGCGGTTATACAAAGTAGTTAAAGCCATCTTCGCTTCCGGCTCTTGTAGTTATGTAAAAAATTGCCAGACTGTCATTATTCACTTTTCTATTCAATTTACTATCGTCACCTAGGTGTTTAACAGTCAGAAGCGGAAAAAGATACCTATAAGTAGAGGTAACATCCGCGTTGGAAAGGTACAGGAGGAGGAGATTGAGGAGGTTAGTTTCATGAACTTTGAAGTTTAGATAATTATCTACAGATAACTTCAAGCAAACATAAATTTATTGTGTCTTTGTTAACTTCCATGTCAATGGGTAGATAAGATCATAGCAGTAACACAAATTTGTAGACTTTAGCAAATAGCGTAAGCTTCACAAATAACGGGATTTAGTACGATTGCTTACGATTTTATTAGTTATTAGTTTAAAACACCAAATCAAATCAAAGCATTTATTTCAAATAAACCATTTACAGTCACTTTTGAATAGTCAAATGTCGGTCAGTCCAAGAAAAGTGAAGCTAAATTGCACGTTCCAAAGAGTAGGTCTCTATGGAGAAGAACGTGCAAGAAACTCTATGGACACTCTTTTAAATCATATTATGTGTTACATATAATGCTTGGTTACATATTACTTGTTGCTTCTATCATGTGAGCACAATGTCGCTAATGAAATAAAAATGTAAAATAATTAAAAGATAGAAACTGAATTAGGCCACTGGCAGCTAAGAGATGACCAGTCCCATCTGACGGCACCCGTTCACGAGCATGACGCGTGCATCAGCCCCACTCAGCTCAACCATTTTGAAGGGAACTGAACGACCTAATAACACGTGCCACCAACAGCGAGACATTTGAGTGAGCATGACAAACTCTCAACTGCCATGCTCGTAATGTCAAAAACAAAAACTTGTAACCTAATAAAAATGCTCCATGGTGCTTCACATTCACAAACTTGAAAAAAGTGCTTCTACATTATACAATGCAATTGTGTCTTTCAAATTAAAAAATGATAACAATAATTGTTTCCAACTAATCAACTAATTAGTACGCCCTAGTGGTAGTGGAGCTGGACCAGCATTGAGCCAAGCATTTTTATCTTGAATATAATCCTCCAACTTATAATATGCTTGCCTGCATAGTGTGAACTCGATGTCAGCAGCCCGTCCCCATAGTAAGATACCGTACGACATGACACTATAAAAATAACTAAAATAGACTAGTCTAGCGGTATCAACATCCGTAAATTGGCGGATTTTTCTAACAGCATATGCAGCTGAGCTAAGCCGCCCTGCACCTAATTACAACAATAACTTTTGTTTAATTTTCATTGGAGATAATATCAGGTTCAAAATAATTACTAGATAGATAGATATACCTACTCCACTTGAAACATGCATCATCATCTTAGGCGTGTGTATTTTCTTATATTATTGTATAGGTAATTATATTAACTTTAGAACAAAATTACCTGTATCAAAGATATTTGTAACTCAGCTGCCTTATTGTCGTTATACGGACCATTCAGATGCAAAAATCTAACGCAAGCAATAAATTAAAGCCGTCTTCAAGATAAATCAAAGTCCATAATAATTCTTTTGTATGCTAACGCCTTTGTTTATGTTGACATGTTTTTCTTGGGTTAATCTTTTGTTTTAGATTGTAAAGAATAAAGTATATTTTTTTGCTCTTAGCGTAAGCTTTAATTAAATCTTCAGTCATGCAAAATGTTCTGTGTTCAATGAAACAAACCTTTCCTTTTTGGGGTAGAATTTTCTTACATAACTTTCACAGTTAGTTTGAGTGGGTTTTCAGACTGAGAGAGCCGGGAATCACCCTACGACTTTTGTCGCCCGGGGCATATCTGACTTGGGCTGGTACATGAGGATTAGGATTTCTCATGTTTCTGCCACCTCCTTCGCTCGTATTAGGTAATGTTTCGCAGAAGGATGTCACTGCTTGCCATTCCCTTTTGTTCTGTACCACGGCCTGAACCAGAGCCGGATGCTAGAGGTCACGCCGCTGATTCCTCCACGACAGACTTCTACTGTATGCTCCACTGTGTCTTCTGGGTGATCCGTGCAATGGTAACACTCGAGCGTTTTTTCCCACCGAATTCAAAACAGAAAACTCCTGAAGAAGACATGTCCGTCCGGACAGCAACACACCTGAAAGACGTGTTTAGTTTTTAATTTATTTTTAGATTTTTATTTATTTATTAAAGCTTTATGCACAAAGGCGTACTTAATGCCTCAAGTATTTTTTGCCAGTCGATATCTGGTTACTTTTACAAAATTTTGTCCATTTGACAATTTTTTCCGAAGTTAGAGTTATCTATACTTTTATCTAAGATAATCAGAGAACCATAGTACTTAAGAATATGCTTTTAAGGACCTAGTGAGCGCCATTGACGCTGCAATAGGCATGGCCAACTAAAATAGATTTTATCCCTAGGTGCGAGTGTTCATCGGCATCATAGGAGGGACAGCGTTCGCGATGTTCGAGGGGGCCGTGATAGCCATCGTGAGGGAGCAGAAGGCAGACTACGGGCTGCAGAGGGTGTACGGCAGCATCGGAGGCATGATCTCCTCGCCGCTCTCCGGCCTGCTCATAGACTACGCCAGTCGAGGGAAGGGGTACACCGACTTCAGGTAATAATTATCAGCTTTAAAAAAACACCAACTGATTTTTGGGTTCTGTATCCGAGTCAAACTTTGAAATTGGCGTCAGTGACTGAAAAGTTGAAAGCAAATTGTTTGTCTTGGTCATCTGAAAGGAAGGATGAAAGCTATGCTGTCAAAAGAGTTATGAATATACATGTGGATAGGTGGAGAGGGAGGCCAAAGAAAAGATGGACGGATTGTGTGTGTGATGGAGTAATAGGTATAAAAGAAAACGGAGTCAGCGATAGCGTGACTACTGACAGAATGCAATGAAAAAAAAAAAACGTATTGCGTCGATTCCAAGCAATAAGGGAAAAGAGCAGGAAGGAAGATGGTGATCCGAGTCCGACACGAAATCTAGGTGAGTTCAAGTAAAAAAAATAATTGACAAGTTATTAATTAAAGACACTATTTTATTCAAAATAGGAATAGTTATTAGCAAAATGTCCGTGACGTACATATGGAGAAACAGGTACACAAGTGATCCTGTAAAGGGTTCTTTTTTATCATTCGTACTTGCGGAACTCTTTTATTATTTTTTTATTTTGTAGGAAATCATATAACTCCTCTCCCTCTGGGCGGAGTAATTGGTAATGTTAGACTTTTACTAAACTACCTGTGTTCCTTCCGCAGACTTAAGGAACCCTAAAGTTATGTTTTACATAACCTCTATATATTAAAAGCTTATCGTGCGCTAGGTCAAGGTAGAGAATGTTCCTGCCTACTTTAATTAAAACTTTCACATTATTACTTAAATTAGGTGTTATGCAATAAGGTTTTAATGAACTGGCCGCCACGCTGCGAAATGTGCACTTACACATGTTGTGTAAATGAGGAAATAATGATTAGGTATAGGATTATTCAGAATTAGCTTACAGTTGCGACGCGCGGCATAAGGTTTTTGAGTTTTAGCGAGATTAACGAACTGCAAATGATTTTAATATGTATATATTATTATTATCCATGAATAGATGAGACAGCCACTAATTCATACAGTTTTAGGATTCCGTACCCAAAGAGTCTAAACGGGATCTTATTGCTAAGACTTCGCTGTTCGTCTGTTTGTCATCAGGCTGTATCTCATGTACCGTGATATCTAAACAATTAGTTAGACAGTAGAAACTTTCACAGATCATGTAGGTTTTTCTGTTACCTTTTAGTTTACTGTTAAGTTCTGTCAGTAGGTAAACCCGCGTCAAAATAGAAAATTGATTAAAAAATAGAAATAAATTCTACACTCAACCAATGGGGAAAACGACTTGTTATTTATTCACTATTACATATTATTATATTTTGTTCAGCAAATTAGTCATACATACTATGGTTAAGAAAGAGCCATTTTATTTATACGTAAAATGAATGGCTAATGTCAGCGATTGTTTGTCTGCGCCTACACCACATCAAATCTCTGTTGGATTGTTTGATTGCAAAATGTTGACGGGGTCATCGGGTAGGCCAGCGATCAGACAGGCCATGACATCGGCACGTGATGATGCCAAGCAACTAAATAACCGATAGAATAACATTCGCAATATGTTCAATGCAATTATTAGTAAAAAGTATACAGGGTTATTTATAAAACACTAACAACCTTGCAAGACGGTATTACAACATGATAAACAACAACTTTTGTTCTATCAATTTTTACAAAACATAATTCACTTTCCAAAAACAAACCTTTAAGGTTTCGTTGTTCTATCTAACACATTTCAACTCTGTATTTTGCTGTACCTACCTACGTCTTTAAGACGCGACGCCAACGCATCAAGAACCCCCGCCGTCCGATCACCGCTCTCCTCCGCTATTGTACTATCGCTTGCTTCGCATAGACTTTGTAATTAGATATTACGTTCAATAGAAATAATTTTATATGAAAATCTGATGAACTAAAATAATGATAAATGTTTTAAAGTCATAGAACAAAAGTTGTTGTTTATGATGTTTATTTTTTATTTGAGATAAACTAGTGCTTGACTGCGATCCCACCTGATGGTAAGTAGCGATGCAATCTTTGATGGTGAGGCGCACTAGTTTACTAAGAGCCTATTCACTCTAGCCTTGAAGACACCCAAATTATAATCGGACGGGAAGACCGCAGCAAGCAAACTGTTCCAGTCCCTCGACGTACGCGGTATAAACGACGAGGCGACACGCTTAGTCCGGACCGTAGAGGTTTCAACAACGTAAGGGTGAATATTCGCCGCACGTCGGGTTGTCCGATGTTAGAATTGCGATGGCGGAATCAAGTCATGCAATTCCTGCGCACACTCTCCAAAATGCATCCTGTAAAACACCACATAGTAATTTAGTCCTGAGAGGATGCCAATGGTTTACAAATAACCCTGTATATTGCACCAATATCTACATTTAAGAGGCCGGCAACGGATGAATTTCCATACAAACGTAATACCACGCTCATTTGCAGTTGAAACATATTTCCAACATATTATAATGATATTCGGTTATAGACAATATTTATCTAGGTTCCTACGTCTTTCTTAAAAAAAAAAAAAAAACAAAAAGAAATTTAAGCGAATTGTATTACGCACTTTCTTAAAGCGTAAATGGTAAAACATGCCATTTGGCTTTTCCTATATTAAAAATAACAATATTTCTAATATTCTCGACGTAGGAACCTAGATAATTATTGTCTTTAACCGAATATCATTATAATATGTTGGAAATATGCTCAAACTGCAAATGAGCGTGGTATTACGTTTGTACGGAAATTCATCCATCGCCGGCCCCTTAATGACCAGTATGACGACAATATGACAAAATGCATACATACAAATCCGTGATATTTTGAATATTATCTACCCTACCATATTTTTTATTGAATATTTGTAACCCATCCCAGCTTTGCACGGGTGTTAGTTATAATTTTTTGAAGTTTTCGACATTTTTATGTTATAAAAACACACACACACACACAACTTCCTCATTAATCACTCTGTCTATTGATAAATGCCTCAAGAAAATTCGTTTAGCACTTTTGTTTGTGTTTAAAGTGAGTAGAGAGACAGACAGAGGCGGTGGGAGTCTTAGTTCTATTATAAGTAATGATAAGGAAGGATGTAAGGAAACAATATTTAACGCTAACCGTTTCTAGATAGACTTTCATAGAATGTGGTATCATGGTAGGTATGTATGGTATTTTATAATAAAAAACATACTCGTATCTCTAGACATCTTGCACGTGAATCAATATATAGGCAACTGTTATTCGCTGTCAAACGTTTGCCAAGACATTAGATACGTATGGTCTGTTTTACCATTTAGCCGTTAATATACATAATTAACAGCCTGATAGCCAGTAATTCGTGTATAAAATACAATTTATTGTGGTAAGATTTTATGAGGTAACTAAATATATTATTTTTTTTGGCACAAATAATGGTATGTATTTGCAAAACTCAGTAGTACAAAAAAAAAAAACTAGTGCGTAGTGTGTGTGTGTTGGTATCTCTCATTTAGGAATGCAGCTTTTGTTCTAGTGATACAATTCTAGATTTTTAGAGAAGACTAAAGCAGTACCTAATCACCGCGCTTTCTGAAGCTGGCTGGCGATTTCAGTCTTATTTTAATTAATAGCTTCTGTTATCAGTCTCACCCGCGTGAAATTAGTTTCCTCCTGGATCCAATCTTTTACACCCCTTTTATACTCTTAGGGAGCCAATCCTTTCTTATTCTTTATATACATCATCAAATAAAACTGTGCTAAATTTTATCGTTCTAGGTCGAAGGGTTTGGGCTGAGCGTTAATGAGTCAGCGAGTGAACCAGGACTTTGCCTTTTATATTCATACTCTTCTTAGACGTTAGTGATATCTATATAGATAAACTTTGCATGACAGGTGAGATCTTAGTCACTGGGTCATTATCCAAGATAGAGATTGAAGTTTATTTTTATTGAGGTTTGAACAAAGCGTCAGGTAGGTCTGCGTGCTTATCGATTCATCTTCTACATTACAGTTGCATTTGTCGCGATTAGTCGGTGAGGGGAGAATACATTTTCATTCTTATGAGCTTGGAAGTTGCAGCAGACAAAGCCGGAGAGTTTTATTTCTAACTACCGCGTCGATAGCAAAACTAGTTTTTTCAGGTTAAAATCCTTGCCTGGCCCAGTGTTCTGCTATGGCTATGACGCTCGCTGACGCTGTCTTTTAGTCCCCACATGAACAGGTAACAGTTAGTACGTGAAAAGTTTTCCAGGTTGGTCCTTGTCCAGGTGGGAGGCTCTCTGACAGCGCGTCAAAATCATCAGAAGGTGTAAGCTTCTTCTTGGAATTGGAACTACCTCATCATCAGCTTTGTGATCGTAATCGTGACTGCGAATCGTGTGTAAAGTGGTTTTGGGACTTTCCATAAGGAATTTCTCAGAATCAGCCCAGAGTTAGGATGTTGGTGTTACACTTCAGTACCTAAAAACTCTTGGTCTTGGGCCGGATCTCTTTTCGATTCTGTCACATTACTGTCCCATCCGTCTTTGTAAATAAATAAACAGAGAGGATATCTGGGGCCTTACCATGACATATTAAAATGTCGTTAAGAGCTCGTAGTAAAGCCTGTATGCTTGTTTTGTAAACCTAATTAATACCTGCTGCGTATATTGTTAAGATGATGAGATTAGCCACGGTATCTAAAATTTTTGGGATGGTTATTTTTAGGGTTCCGTACCTGAAAAGGAAAAAACGGGACCCTTATAGGATCACTTTGTTGTCTGTCTGTCTGTCTGTCAAGACCCTTTATCTCGAGAACTCGTGGAGGTATCGAGTTGAAATTAAAACCATTTACTCAGGTCTGCTGTGAAAAAATCAAGCTTATAAGTTAACAAATAAAAAAGAAACATCCGTTTATGTCGCAAAAAAACGTGTATTTTGATACTCTCAAAGATTAAAGGGTAAATTTATAGGGTTCTTTCCGTTGACCCAGAATCCTGAAATTTTGCAAAAAGCAAGGTCTTATAGCACAAGTATAAAAAATCTGAAAACAGTAAATTTGTAGTTACATAGGTACTTACGTCACAAAAAAAAAAATTTTTTTTGCAATTTGGAAAAATCTTCAAGACTTCATTCGGGAATTGTAGTTTGCACGGAACCCTCCATGGACGAGTCCGACACGCCCTTGCCCAGTTTTTTTATTTGAAATTGTATTTCTAAAATAATATTTAAAGACGCGACGAGACCTTGTCGTATCCTAATTAATACTCCATTATCCATATATACATAGTGATTGTTGTGGTTAAGACTGAAGCGCGTCTCTGTTAAAATCTATCGAGTAGTCGTGAGGCTAGTTTGGTGGTAATGGATATGCAGTCCGTGGTCGCGGTTATTATTGTAATTACAGACAAACATACAAAGTTGTTTCGTAACATTATCGAGGAATACGCGGTTTCTAGCCGGGCTGTTCGATGTATTAAATAATTTACATCAATCATGTTGCTACGTCATTATAGATAAAGTTTTCTTCTGTATCTATATCCATGTTACGCAGATTTTCCATGTATAATAATGTTATCGTGCTTCATACTAGGGGGAAGGATTAATTCCACTCTGGCAAAGCCGCGTGTGGCATGTAGTATCTTCCTAAACGTATAAGACAGTTTCATGAAATATTATAGATAGGCATCAGTAGGTATTTGAACTCTTCGTTTCAATTTCATAATATGTCGAATATTAGAGAAGTAGTTTTCACCAGCGGGTTTGCTCTCTTTTTTTTGTCGAATATTATTCCACGAGAACATTCTACCGGGATTAAATGTATCCGATATACTAATCCAAATGTTCAATGGCTAAAAATGGCTAATGCAAATGTTTCTAACGTTTTATAAGCGCTCATGAAAATATTTTTTCTCATTTAGATTTTGACTGAAGTCAGACAAATACTCGTATACTGTAAATATGTTTAATTTTTCAGGCCAGCGTTTTATCTGTACGCAGTTCTGAAGGTGGCCTCCGGAGCGCTCATGTTGAGCATTGACCTAGAGTTCAAGCAGCCGGCGCAGAACCTGCTAGAAGATGTCATCACCGTGTTCAGGAATGTTGAAATTGTTGCGCTTTTCATCGCTTGCTTCATTATGGGTAAGATATCATGTAACAATTACCGTAGAAATTAAACAGTTTTATAGAAAATTAGCTTTTGCCCGCGGCTTCGCCTGCATACTTAAAATATAACCTATGTCACTCAGGAATATAGCAGCTTTCTATGGGTGAAAACAATTTTGCAATCGGATTTACTTTTAGAAATTACCACCTACAAACAAAAAAAAAACAAATTTTACCTCCTTAAAATATTAGTGTAGATATATTACAGAAAGTTTTTATTATAATCATACCTAGTTGTTTCTAGATCTGATTAAGAATATTCTTATACTGAGAAGATGCTACACTATAGTAGAGAGCTATGCGTAAATTATTACTTTTAACCCCTGAAAAGCATAGTACCTGTCTAATTTTAGACACAAGTAAACAGAATAGACGAGAAAAGGTCTCTCTAGTTCAGCACCAAGATGATGCTGAAGAAGTAAACATTTTTTTTAATATATTTTCGTATAACTATCGGTATGGTGACATCATAGAGCACGACTTTTCATGCTTCCTTAATCGAATATTTACAGTCCATATTTAATCAGCTTGTTTTCTTTTCCAATTGCGATTGCGTCATATTTCAATGTGTATGTCCTAAAATATGTGACTGTTTTGAGAGCTATGAAGTATTTAAAATCTATAGTCTAATATTCAAGGCTAAATGTTTTGTCTTCTCCTCAGGAACTGCTTGGGGCTATATCGAGAGCTTCTTATTCTGGCTGCTGCAAGACCTGGGCGCGTCACGGTCTCTCATGGGCATCACTATAACAGTGGGAGGCATCGCTGGCCTGCCGCTCCTCGTGCTCTCAGGCCCCATAATCAGAAGGCTAGGACACGCGAACGTGCTTTTCATCGGATTCATATTCTATGCTATTAGATTACTCGGTGAGTTCAACAATTTGATGTAAGCGCCTGAGTTCCGTCAGGGGGTAATACGATTACTAGTTAAAAGGGGTTTCGTATTTAAGTTAATTTTCGTTACCTGTGTAGTAGATATTGCTGTTAGCTAGATATTTATGAGTCCGTGTATTTTTCTCAATATACCAGTAACATTGGTTGCATTCACGATACTTTCATTAATTCGGTATAGATTAATTAATTTATTCAGTCCCCATAGGTATATATAGTGAATAACGAAAAGGTTCGCTTATTATTTTTCGAGCTTATTTTCGATATTTACAAACTACTTTATGATGAACTTCTGATTTATGTTCTTGGATAAATACCCTATAGAAAACGCTCAGTATTTTATAATCCATGCGGACCCCGGCGTTCGCACGAGAGATCTTTTGATATCAGTAAGTGTATTAATTTCCTTAGTTAATCCTGATTAAGATCAGTTTGAACCCGTGGTTAGAGCCACTAGATTAACCGACTCGTTCAGTGACTTTGTAAGCTGCGAGTCCACTTTCACCGTTTAGATTCCTTTCCCATTTGCTGATTTCCCTTTTGTTTCTGTAAGCTTTCCTTATGAGGCTTGCCTATAGGTACTCGTAATATGCATTATTTCATGAAATTTTAAGGCTTTTGTAAAATTTAGATCCAAGTTAATTTTCGGGCTTTTGCTTTCAACACTAAAAGTAAAGTTAACGCATATTAGTGTCACTGATATCTTCCGTATAGTAAAATTGCATTCGGGACCACTCTTAGTTAATCAAATCTGACCATGAATTGCTAGAACCATAAGATGTGCGCCCAAAACGAATGTAATAATATTTTTATAAATGTATTATATTAATTCTCCTTTTACATAATTTTATAAACCCTTCTCCTCTTTTTCCCTCTTTCTTCTCTCTGTCTTTGCTCTTTTCGATTTTAAGTGTTCTTGTGTACTTAAATAAATAAATAACAAACCTTGTGTTCAGGTTACTCGTTGATCTACAACCCATGGTTGTGCCTGGTGTTCGAGGCGCTGGAGTCGGTGACGTCATCCCTGTCGTTCACCGCCGCTGTAACCTATGCTGCTCGCCTCTCATCTACCACCACTGACACCTCCGTGCAAGGACTACTAGGAGGAATTTACTATGGAGTTGGTACGTCATTCTCTATCTAACTTTATACTATAACTTTATACTATGATTATTTTCCTACACAGTTAGAAATATTTCAATATCATCATTTTTATCAGCATCATCTTCAGTCTACAACAGTTCATTGGTGAACATAGGCATCGCAATCGCACGCCTTTAATCACGAAATCGCTCAGCGAAAATCGTTGCGCCTGACGATTTTTTTGTTTTCGTGTCGCGGTCTCTGCGGTTATTGGGCGGCTCATTGCTAATTCAGCTTGAGCATGCCTTTTTCTTTTTACAAGTGGGAAATATTCAAGTAACTTCTCCTATGGTCTCGTCAGGGCTGGCGTCTTAAATAATCTGGCTAAAATATATCGAGTCATGTCTAGGATATAATATGTCAGGATATTATTATGTTAATGTTATAGTGATTACGAATGCAAACAATAGCACTCCTATATCCTGTAGTTGACCTTCATTACGCTTTCTTACCACTAAAACACCAACAGAAATCATTAACAAAGTGGCGTTAATAGTGATTCTATAAAATTATCAATATTTGTTTTACAGGCAAAGGTGCTGGGAGTCTTATCGGTGGTTACCTGATGAAGTTCTTCGGTACCAGACCAACCTACCAGATATTCTCCGGTGCGACATTCATCACTGGCTGCATTTATTATTTATTCAATACATTTTATTTACGTAAGAGGGCAGTGGTCTATGAAGACGACTTCTGTAAGAAGAAGCAAACGCCTGCGGACGTTGAGGGCAATGAAACTAATAAAGACGGGGACAGATCTGTTCCAGCGATAGATGTCGCTAGTAAAACTGAAGCTAAACTAGAGGACTCAGTCGCGGATAAAGTCAAAGAGCCTGATTCTAACCGCACAAAGTTAGTACCCGACAATGCAGATGGCGGGAGTGACTCCGGAGTTGATAACCCGGCTTACAACGAGACCGAAGCTGCCGAAGCTAAGAAGGAAGAAAAGAAAGTCCCTAAGGTGTGATATGCATTATATACAAATTAGTAAAAACATAATGTAGCAATATTTTTAAGTCGCGATGCGGCTTGTGTAGGTAATGAATAATTATAATAATTGTTTTATGTCGAATTTAGTAGTATAGCTGTTTTACTTGTTCTGAAATTATTCATAATATATTTTTTACTTTAAAGTTTAAAGGATCTATTAAAATTAATATAATGGCTTTTAATATGATCTTAGATAAATGAAATTTTTATTAATAGCTTGACTGATGTTGAATCTGATCCTACTGAAAATAATTTTTACCTAAGGATATTGTAAAATAATTAATATTAAGTTTAAAGTTATTATGACCGTACCTAAGTTATTTGTAATGTTGTTTTTATCCATGTCATAGTTATAATATTAGGTACAACTTCTAGACGCACAATTTGATTGTGTTCCATTGATTTAAGTAACAGAGCAGTGTGTAATACAAAATGATGAATAAATTAAGTATAATAGATAAATAATATTTATTAATAAAATATTGTTCTTTGAACTTTTGATTGTTTAATTCCTATAAATTCAAAATTGGTATCTTCCTTATTTATGAGATCGATATGCAACAAACTCCCATGCTTCCATTCACAATAATTTGATAATATTAGTATTCATTAGTCGTACTGTCATATTATTTCGTTATATTTGCCATGTTTTAGGTTTATATAATGTTTATACTCTGATCTCTCTCTAAGACTCGATTTCAATGATGAAAAGTCGTCGAAGCTAAGCTCGTCTTTGTATTTATATGAATGGTTTAATCACTGTGGTGTACAATCAGAGGATTAAGATTGCGACTTGCTGACGCTGTGAGTTAAAACGAACAATAAAAATTTAGTTTAAAAACAAAAAAAAACACGCGTTCATAGCATATCAAACTAAAAAGTGTAAAATAATTTTCAATATAGGTAGAAAATAATAATAATGAACGAAAACTATTAATACTCGTAACATTGTGAAAAAAGCGTGGAGTGCTCGATTTACGAAAAATATGGTACAAAGCGCCCCACGTTTTTTTCCCAATGATATTAATTTATTTTTCGTTCATTATTATTATTTTCTACCTATATTGACCTATGAAAGCGTGTTTTTTTAAACTATATTTTTATTTTTCAATAAAAAAAACGGATTATTGTATTGTCATCAGTCTTTGATGGGTGTGCAAAGTTTAAAGAAAATCTGCTCGCCCAAAGTAGGTCAAAATCGAGCTCAAAGGCGTTGGTTACAAACATACAGATGAAGTTATATTAACTTCACCTGTATGTTAATAATAAAATCAAGGTCTCTATTAATACCACTAATAACAATCAGAAGCATTAGCTTTAATTTTACAAAAAAAAAAAATTAAACCTTCTCCTTATATTTCAAATTTATTTATGGTGAATGAACTTTTTCTTCAAGTGATATAAAAATTCACTCGCCTTACAAAAATTTGTAAGTTACATAATGAAATTATATGTTCAATAAGTATAACATCGCATATTTACGAATCATTAATTAAATTTACAGCTTTTTTCTCAAATATTCACAGACAATAAACTGGACAAATGCTAGCAATAAAAAAAAAAACCGAACTCCAAACACTTGTGAGCTATTCGAGTTTAGATTTTATGGTTTTCTTTTCATTTAATTTACCAAGTAGAGAGATCTTTACGATGGATCCTATTGGTCAATGCCATTTCGTTCACATTGCCATTAGAATTTTAGCTGATTCGTTTCTCAATTTTTAATGTCAGTTAAGCAAGTTTTCATTAAATTAAAGTATTTGAATTAGTAGAGAGTATTGTGTTGTTGCTTGAAGATCATTTACACAACATTATTTTTAGTATATAATATGCGAATCCTGAATATAGTTTGTTCAGAGTCAGTAACTGAATCGATTCCAAAAATTTTTTTATTCCAATTAAGGAAAAAATTTAACATGTGTAATATATTATATTTAATCTTTTTTTTTCTGATACTAAGTACAAAACAGGCAGGTCAAAGTGGGCTTTACGTGCTAGCGCACAGCTGGTTGCGGAAGCAAAACAACCCTTCAGTCGGGTGGCCTGGTGACCATGTATTTACCTCGCCACCCAGGTGCCATAACGGGCTTATAACTTAGTGATTTTTCATAACACAGTTTTGAAATTTTGTTTATAGATTCTTTACATAAAAATACTAGGTTGTATATAACAGGTGGCGGTTCAGGTTTCGCAAATACTAAAAGTAAGGTTGTATATAAAAAAAAAACGGTGGGTCCAATATACTACCTTGTGGGATGCCATATTTTTCATGTCTTGGTTTTGACAAATATATGGTTTCTTATTAAGTTTTATATAGTAAACACAGTTAAATTTTTTTATCCCTCAAAAATCAAGAGCAAAAGAAACAAAACATAAACATGCTAAAAAGCTATTACTGCAATATCCCTGTAAACATTAACTGAAACACTAAAAGACCTTCTTTAGAAATTAAAAAATGTGTCCAGCATTAGACGACATATTTAAGTCAATTCAGCCTCATAAAACACCAATAGCTTTGAAATCGGCAATAAGAGGCGAACTAGATTCCGTTTTGCTGACGAAATTTCGTCCATTTTGGTCCCCGCAGAATAAGAATTACAAACTGTGGTCAACGACTGGGTCCAACTTTTAAGGTCTAGTAGACTTTCAGAAAATCGGTCTAAAACCAAAGTAGTCATCACATCAGTAGGGCAGGATGTACCATCAAAGACCGCCTGACCACCGCTAAGTTAAATAAGGAACACTTCAAAGGATTTGGTTTTACACCGCGACGCAGGCTACAAGCGAAAAATTGTTTAAGTGGTCAGGCAAAAATGACCGCGATGGTACATTAAATCGATGTACAACTATTTGGGTCAGTTGATACTCGCAGATTTCTGAAACAGGTAGAGAAGGGTAGTAAGTAATATAATCAGTTGCTATATCAAAAACGCCTGGAGACGCTGCTGGCCCATGAAGATGCAAATGAAGTGATCTGACGATCTAATTACGAGTACATAAATATTTGTATACCTATGGAATTCAGAACTAGTTACTACAACGAGATTTAAGAAATTTCACCTGGTGTTTTGCCATTAACTATGGGGCACAGCCGCCGACATAGCTCCCACTCCGTAGCGCCTACTCTCAGAATGCTGTCCTGCTAAGCAGTCTGGGTATAATAAGAAAAAAATCGAATACGGTACACCACGCAGTGCTTGAAAACAGGCATGTTAGACTTGTGAAAATAGGTGCCAGGCGCCGTAGATTCTTAAAAAAAGGAGTCGCGCTGTCGAAATCGGTCCAAAAAGAGGTGATGAAATATTTAAACCCTACAGGGCAGATACCAGATGGGCGGAAGAACAATCTGAAGGCCGTGGGGAGGCGCTGCGCTGACCTTTAAATCATTCCTCCGGATAATTTTGAAGAATCTTTCACCCAGTTCTTCATTCATGCCACTGAGATTTTCAGAAACATCTGAAAGGCTGTGAAGGATAAGTGTACTGTGATGCTTCAAGTCGGTGGAAGTAAGACAATATCTATTTAATGCGCTCAAAGTTATTGCCCTTAGTGTTACTCAATAAAATAAAACCGACCAAATGTGAGTTGGAGTTGCGAACGATAGGTTCTGTACCGTCCGTAGCAAAAAACGGCAAAAAAAACCGTTTGTTGTATGGGAGCCCCCTTAAATACTTATTTTATTCAGTTTTTTAGTATCTGTTGTTATAGCGGCAATCATCGGTAAAAATTTCAACTGTCATAGTTCATGAGAGACAGACGGACAGACAAGCGAACGGACAAATAGCAAAGTCTAAGGCAAGTGCAAAATAGATTTGTCTATGCGAAACAAGTCTGTCTAAGACTGTTGCCTCAAGTGTGCGCAAGCCCTTAGTAATAGGGTACCGTTTAATCTTTTGGGTACGGAACCTGAAAAATAAGTTACCTAAACAATCAAATCCCATGGGATCTTCTCAATTTATGACATTGAACTACATAATTCATGTTTTAATCTACAACAATTTGAACCGTGAGTTTTCTGAATTCACTTACTTATTATGAAATATCATGAGTTCAGCGTCTTTGACTAAGTAGGTCAATATTCAGAGGATTTTGAAAAACATATATTCTCCACCTCCACCGAGATAACAAAAAATAATCTATTTTACTCGTTAACTTTCTCGTTAGCTCGGAGGTATGATGGACATATTATAAACATAAAAAAGGAGAAACTGACTGACTGACATACCAATGCACAGCTGAAAGTACAGAGCCTAAGAGCGTGAAATTTTACACAAAAATTCCTATTATGACGTAGGCGAGCATTAAGGGCCAAATGCCCGAAAACTGCCATAAAACAGTGATTTTCTGAGGCCTACTCCTCCGTAACGGCTAGGTCAATTGGTTTGAAAAAAAATATATGTTATTATAGATTCATGAACAATAATATCAACATTTGATTTTTTTCGTACAATTAATACTTTTGTCAAAAAAAAAAAAAAATATTTAGCGATTTCGCAACTTTTCGCAACATTTCCCTACTCCTTCGAAACGGCTTGGACCTTTAGAAACATTTTTACACATAAAAATTGGTGGTTAAATATCCTTCAAAGTGAACATTGCATATGTAAATCAATCAATATCTCGCAGAGAAAATGGATTTAACCTTTCAATCGTGGAAATTACAGACACAATATAAAGACAATAGGTGCGCGAACCGGCGTTCGCTTGGGTTCAATGAATTAAAGCGCTTTCCGAGCGCTGTTGGCCGCAAATAAATGCACAGATTTGCGTACTGCCGCCTAGGCGAGTGCGAGAGTTGCGTTCACATAATTTCGGTCAGATCGTTCAAGGAGTTCAATACGCCTTAAGAGAGGATATTCAATTTACCCTCTATGAGGATGAAACGCCGGTGGTCCAAATTTTGTATAGAGAAACTTATGTTCACACGGGTGAAGCCGCTGACGGAAGCTAGTTTATTATATAATACCAATATCAAACCAAACGCTTACGATAGCGACACAGTACAGACTTGAAACTACTTCCTTGAAGCTAATTTTGTAGAAAAGCATAATTGCTATATCATACAAAATATGCTAAAAGTGAAATATAGGTTGTACAAAGTGTTTTCTTCTATTAGCTAAACATAATAGTGATATAACTATACGAGATGATAAGCTTGAGAACAATGCAGATATCTAGTATTAACCTTGATGATCGAATGGAATGTAGACAACTTTCTACTTAGGGTGGTCTAAATATTTTGTACAAATATGTGACACTTTCTACAAAGACTTGCTCGGGAACGATATTGGTTATCGCGCTAATAGTGTAAATTGTAACTTGGGTTTGGGTCATCTGTATCGTGCCTCTAGCGTTCTACATATTAGAGTACCGCTAAAAATTATCGCAGTTTTACACCCAGCGCATCTGTCCATGGCATGTGTATTTGAAAATATTTAGTCATAGCCATCAATTTCTAGTCAGTTGTCGTGTGGAGCACTCGCGAAAATTGTTTTAATAAATGTGCTTCACAATCGTCTAAAATGTATCGAATAGTTCTGCTCGTCTTTTTGTTAAATTGTTTCCATATTCATCACGTTCACACCGCGAACCTTCCTGGACCATTAGTGTACGTTGTAACACCGTCTCCGCGACCACCGCAAACCGATATGGGGAGATCAGCGCCGTTCTACTATCATAAGTGGATGAGCAGGATGGACATTCCCCGCAACGCCACATCGGTCACTACGACATCAGAGAGGACAAAAACTCCAGATTTGATATTCGCAGAATTTGAGTCAAACAGCAACAACATGAAATCAATTCGAAAAATCCTGGAAAAAGAAAGAATCCATACGAGTAGTACTTCGACTACGACTACTACGTCGAGACCTATTTATGTTCCTGACGATGAAACGAATGATGAATCAAACTATAGTTTACCAGTGCCGACGACAGAGAAGCCAGTGAAAACTGATATGACTGACTATTTTGCTTTGTATAATAACCTGTACAACTCCGGGCCTGTGTACGTGCCTTCAGCTCCATCCTCTAATGCTCCGCCACCATCAACCACCACGCTTTCAACGACGGTTACGACACAAGCGCCCATGAACGACGTGGCAAATATTTGGCATATTATTGACAGTGAAAAACATGATCAATTTTCTGGTACATGGCAAGAAGAGCCTGTTAGTTCCGAGCAAACTACTAATGATGTCCTAAACAAAGATAGCTTTCAAAGTGATGACGTTCGATTAAATGAAGATAAGACTGAAGAAGATGCAGGAATTGACGACAACTTTGCCTTACCAGGGTGAGTGTGACCTTATCATGTTTGAATCATTACGAATTTAAAAGTGGTTTTAATATATCTACAGACTTAAATATATTACAGTGAGTGATTTATTTTTCATATTAGGTATTATTATTGTTCACAGATTTGGTACTAATCCCGGTAATGGAGCTGAAAATGAATCCCGAGCAATACGCACAGAACCTAATATCCGTTTTCCTTACATAGATCTAAAACCGTTCCAAATGAAAAAATCCCAATTTAACTCTTTTTCTGACGGTAAAAAAGGCAACAACATGTTTAACTTGGACAGCTTCACTGACATTAAAAATCCTGTTAGAGGAGAAGTTCAAGATCCCGCAATTTCCATGCGTCAACCTATAGATCGCTATAATCCTGCCCAACCTTACTTACCTCAACCACCAACCTACGGTGGAAAATCAAAACAATCTGTTGGACCTCCTCAACCTGCTTTACCGCCCTCTGGTCCTCCTCCACGGCCCTTGAATGCCGTCGCCAACCTAGTTCCTCCCCCACCTCCACCCGCTCCTAAGCTTACAGGGGATGATTTTCCAACACCAAGCTCCTATGAGTCCTTTCCGCCGTACGCTCCTTCTGCCCCAGCACCGCGCCCTGTTTCCTCTTACCAACCACCTATGGACTCTGGACCAGGGTCGCCTCCTAGTGGCAGCGATGACGATGGACCCCCATCGGATATAGGTTATAGATATAAACAACCTTCTGCCCCTGCTCCCCCATCACTACCTTTCGCCCCCACAATTGCTCCACCCAGTAAGCCATTTATGGGGTATTCTTATAACAAGCCACCAATGGCACAAGACGATGATGACAGTCCGCTTATGATGGATATAGGAAACAAACCTGATTTCCAAGGCTATCACTACAATAAACCAGCCCCACCACCTCCACCACCACAGGAGCAACCCCCAAGTTACGGTCACCATGATGAACCACCACCTTCCTATCAGCCTGACTCTGATTACCCCGATCTCATCTTTGATAAACCACACGGGCACATGGGGGACGTGAAAGGTGGAGATGATACAAAGGGAAATGACATGGGAATGGTGCCACCGCCCCCTCCGGCTGACGACATGAAGCCTGACGCGCACGGAGCTCCAATGGACGATCACGGATTTCCTAACGATTTCCCCGGAGATTTCAAGTTCCACCACGACTTTGATGAACACGACCACTATCATTATCATCACCCAACAACGACGACGACTACTACTGAAATGCCACGTGTCAACAGATACAGTTATTATTACTTAGGGAAAAAGCTTTATTATTTGCCACTGTACTTTAGTGTATATTTCATCGTTTACGTAGGAGCTCTTATTATCAAAGCTGTACTAAGACATAAAATTACGTATCCCAACAGCTGGAGACCAAATACCACCACAGCAGGATTCTTCTCAAAGAGGTCCATCGAATCGCATCTTTCTAATGAGAATCTTCACGAGATCACAGGGAGGGTTACGAGAGCCATTGCTACAGCGGCAGAAAAATATGTTAGTGAGAAGAGTAAACAACAATAAGAATTTGATAAAGATGGATTTTGTATACGTAGCCTCGTGGTTAGTAGTGTGTATAAATTTTATGAAACAAATACGTTAAAGTTAGTTTAAGTTCGTTGTGAACTGGACACGTTTAATCGTTATCCAATATTACATTTAAATGGAGTTCATTGTCACAACAATTATGTTAACAAATAATTAAAGCAAAAAAATTATTAATAAATGAATGCATTTTTATTTAATCCCTGTTGTGAAATAGCTGCAGAAATAATTTAAGATTTACATAGTATTGGTCTAACCTTTTTGTACTTTTAACAAACTCCAGTTCGAGATTCTTATGTTAGGTAAATAATAATATTTTTGTTTCGAGCTAACTGCTATCAAAGGTCTTGTTCTAAAATTTTAAACGAAGGCTCTATAAAATGTTATGAGACCGACTGAAAGTGGAAGAACTACTAGTTAAGTAGTAAGTTGTTAGAAAAATTATCTAGGTATTGACTAAATTTATTCATAAACTGTAACGATTAATTGAATGAAAAATGCTAAACAAAACCATAATCCATACAATTGGATCTTTTATAAGAATTTGTAATATGATTAAATCTTAATTTTAACAGTGCTTCGTAGTATAGTAACAACCCAAAATATTTACCATGAGTTTATTGTAACTATCTTGTTACGAGATTAAATAAGCCTTGTGGAACCATTACATTAGGTTTAAATAAGTTTCTGTCACCATCAAAAACAACTTCCAAATCTCTTGCTGCCTCCAATTCACACGATAACAGGCCGGCAATAAGGCTCGCCACTTTGCGGGGGACCGTTCAGTATCCCCACACCATCTCGATGGCCATAACCGTCTGGGATACTTTCTCTGCGTGATTTGAACGTATGGAACAGCCCGAAATCATCATCTGCCGGGCAGTTGCCTACCAGAAATAACACCCGTCTATCTGCTCTAAAGATCCTCCCTTTTCAACGGAGGTACCTATTTGGGACTTTATTCTCTGTTTCGCATACCTCCAAAAGTGTCATGATTTTAGGGTGAGTTGCAACATTTAACTATAACGATAACCAAACCTTAACCAGCCGTGAAACGGTCGCCTATTGGTCAATTCGACGAATTGACAACTGTTAACAGCTTTGTTATCGTTATAGTTAAATGGTGCAACTTACCCTTAGACCAGATATTTAATCTTAGGTTTAGTAACATAAGTTGGTAGTAACTGAGCAGCAGAAGGAATATAGGAACATATTTTATATCATATCGAATAGTACCGAGTTTTATTATAATTAGGTTTAAATATAAAAAAAAACGAATGTTGTGGAGTACAGCAGATGAGCAGACTGAGAAGTCTCTACCGGACCACAGGTACGCCTGATTCTTAGATACATTTAAGAGGCTGCTAAGAAAGAGTTTGGAAGGAAATAATTAAGATAAATTATCAATAACGTTAGGCAGCTACACTAAATTGAAATATCATCGCTAACCCATTTTTCTATAATTTAGACAATAGTAACTAAATATCTTCTAATATGTAACAGATATATACATAAGAAATATAAAATAAAATGTCTCAGCGACATGAAATGGGTACCTTTTGACGTTAGAGTACACACACCGCAAGCATAGCGTAGGATGCCCCTAGATTATTGAAGGTGAAGGAACGGGTGCTGTCTCCAGCAGTAATAAGCTATTGTTTTAATTGGTTTGTTGTACTGAGTCACTGTCCATTACTAGTGTATTTTTATGTCATGTAACTACGTGAAATATGTATAATCAGTAACCTTAGACCCAATTTTCAAAGTAAATAAGATTAGATACCAGAGAAGAAAAATATATTTTATTACGATTGCAATCATCATCATGTTCACGTCGACGGCACCGGGTATGACAGGGTGTGTTATCGCTAAGATAAATGATAATGATAACTACCAGGTAGCTTAAGTATTACTGTTAACATTTTTGCAAACAAATAATCTATTTCATAAACAAAATAGCGTCTTAGTCATTTAGTTGGAATTTTCCACATATAGTTTTTGAGCTTTTTCGTTGATTTTATAAAATAGATCCCAGAAAGCCATCCTAGATGCGTAATTTCTCTTCTCAACCTTGAGTTCTGTGTCGATATGCAGGCAGTTCTGCGCTCCTTTAGTTACAGCCGGCCACTGTATGGGCAGCAGGCTACTTGTTTGTGGAGTGGGGTTTCTGAAAAGGTCCAGAGAATATGAGCTAAGTAAAGAAGCTATTAGTTAGGGAAGTATTGCATTTAGTTAGGAGAATTATATTTTTTTAGAAATCCATTATTTTTGCGCTAGTTACTGTCCCACTGAAGGACAGAGGCCTCTTCTCGTATAGACATGGTGCTTAATTATGTCCGTCCAAAGAAACCTTTCCATATGATATTTTTAAATTCAAATGTCAGTGTATGTAATACAATATAAATAAATGTTCCAATAACTATAGTATGTATATTTTGAACTTACCCGAATTTGACAAAATTTGCCCATAGTGTAGTAAAACGGTCGATAATGAGCTGATCTGCAGGCGTAGGATTTTCCATATAAGAGATATCAAACAAATATCCTATTTCATCAGCATGCGTTGCACCTGGAGCTGTAAAATTCAGTCTAGCTTTGACAAAATTTCGGTCGCCATCATAATCAAATACATAGTGATATATATTTTTGGCTCCATTGTCAAGATATTTGCGAATAGTTCGTTGTGCTGGATAGTTGAAAGAAAAATCTGAACTGAATTCTATAATTCCTTGTTTTACTTCTTTACTAATTTTCTCATCCCCAATATAGAAATGCCTCACAACTTCTTCCATTTCAGCCAGATCTTCATCGAAGTTGAAATTATTGGCCAAGGTGTCATAAAACAAGTTAAGAGTCGAAAATCCTTCGGATGACATTGTTTCGTATGTTGCTAGGGATTCATGACTGTTGTATCCAACAATGATAGCCACGTTTCTAAGCTTAGGCTTTATGTTAAGTGGATGGTCATAAATAAACTTTTCAACTTGGTTAAAATCTTTTTCTATACAAGGAAAGAACTGTAATCCGAGTTCTGTAGTCGATGCAATTATTAAATTTGTATCGACCGTAGCAAGGAACGTTAAAGCTTCTTCTAAATCTGTGGTAGCAAAACCTAGATATTCTGACAACTTGAGAGGTGCTGATGTATCTGGATCTTGTACCGCAAAGGGAGCTAGCGCATTGCCGCTTTGCGTTATAACTTTATCGAAAAGCTTTTCTTGTCCGTATAATAATTGGAAGTCGACTGACGCTCCGCCAGCACTTTCGCCAAAAATTGTAATTTTATCAGAATCACCGCCAAACGCTTCTATGTTATCTTTAATCCATTTCAGGCCTAACTGTTGATCTTTCAGACCCTGATTTCCAGGAACGTTAGGGGTGTCGAGACACATGAATCCATAAGGACCTAATCGGTAATTTAAGGTAACCAAAATTATATCTTGCTTAACCAAATAGCGCGGTCCATATAGATATCTGCCTGAGAATCCAATTGAAAATCCACCACCATAAATCCAGACTAAAACGGGCAGTCTATTTCTTGAGTTAGCTGAATTTGGCACGTAAATGTTTACATGGAGACAATCCAATGTCCCTACTATAGTGTTGTTAAATTCTTCCACTTGGGGACATATTGCTGAATCATCGTAAGCTTCAAAAACTTCTTCAAAGCTGGGGTAAGGTGTAGAAGGCTAAAAAAAAAAACAAAGTTTTTTAAAGTTATTTTACAATAAATTTCGAATAAAATCTCATGTTAGTAACTTACCCCAAAAGGATTATTTTTGTCCACAGTTGCGTATGGTATACCCATGAACATAGAATAGTCGCCATCAGGACCTTTCAAACCGCGAATTAAGCCTATTTTGGAGTCTACTAATGGGTCAATCCTCGATAATGCACTGCCATTGTGAATTAAACAAAATAACACTAATAAAACGACTTTGAATTTGCCTTCCCCCATGATGTCCGCGGTTCACCTGTGAGTGTTAGAGTAACAGTGACACTACTTTATTAAAGCAAGTGATCATAAGATAAGGGGCCTTGTATTATGTCAAGAGTGCCATGGAGATGTTAACATGGATCGATAGATTACATTGAATTTTGATAAAGAATTGCGAAACTGCAAGGTAGGTAAGTATTAGTGTAGATCTGTTGAGTAACATTTGTAATATTTAATAGGCGGAAAAAGTTTACTTAGACTTCTAGTGTACGTAATGGGCACTATGAGAGTGAAACAATACTCTTACAATACTGCCTCTATTACAATAGGATACAAATTAAATTTATACAATCAAATAGTTTTATTTCAGTCATACTATTATCCCTAAATTAAAATATCATAAGGTTACAATTTATTTTATTGTTTCAATTAAAATAAAATTACAAAATAGTAATTGTAACCCATTAATGTGATATACACTAAAATATTTTATATAGGCAAAGGATATATATGATTAGAATATGATTACACTGATGACATACTCGTTAAATGACCGCGCATTGATACGTAACAGTTAGAATTTCGCGTACTGATCCGTTTATAATTAAACACTAACGGACGGTTTAAACCATATCCTTGTTGTTCTTTCTGCAGCACCTCTCGTCAGCTCTCCATTTGCAAATAGAATATCTTAGTTTGTACCTTCTGATCTCGTTTTTAAGCCACTGGTGGTGTATTTTTTGTGTATTTTGAAAACACCATATAAACACGATAATGACACTACTTTTTTTAAGGTGTGTAATTATCTAATGACTTCTTCCGCTCAAGGGCAAAAGGGAAGGGCGGGTCTGACTTCCAGATTCAGAGCATTTTATTTCAAACCAGCTATTTACGTGTATGTTATTCAAGTTTCCTTTTGCGTTCTTCTAACACCACAGATAATTTTTTTAGAAGTCGACTTATGTTCCAAACAGGCCTCGTCTCTGGTGCCCACTGTAGGAGCCCTCCTACAGTTTTGCTGACATCTCTTTGAGGCGCGCGTGGATCACTACGTGGCGTCGACGACTCGGGCTCGATTCAGACGGCGAGCTACCTATTGCTTGTCGTCCGCAAGACCGTAATCAGCGATTCTACTACGCGCAAGATGATGTTGGTCGTTGCCTGATGTCGGCTATGCTCTTCCTTGTTGTTAGATAGTTAATCTTAATAGTACCCATTGTGAAGGGAAGTCGTAAAATATTTATCGCGGCGATTTCTGGCGGAAGATTGATCTCAATGCGCAATTATGACACCACTTGTGCCGTTTTCGTTTAAAGAATGTAGGTAAACACTTATTTTACTGTCGAAGTCGCCATGTAGGTACGGAAGGCAGATTATGAGAGTAAATGATTCAAAGAATACGTAGCTATTATTATAATTGGACACATGCATAATATATACAAAATTATTTTTAGTATAAGCAAAATCTGAATATAGTTTATTTCATTTCAGAATCAGTCACTGAATCAATTCCAATCATATTACACTATGTTATTTTTTTTTCAAAATTGTTTTAAAAAATGTCACAAGTTGGACACCACCGACACTAAGTACAACACAGGTCACGGCAGATCATAGCGGGCATTAGGTACCAGCGAACAGCTGAGTGCGGAAGCAAAACCACCCCTTATTCATCCGAATGGCTCAGTGTCACCGGGTGACCATGTATTTTTGCGGACAATCATGTAACATTACAAGCTTATAACTTTGTGATTTTTCATGATACAGTTTTGACATTTTGTTTATGGATTCTTTATATAAAAATACTAGACACGTGTTTCGGGTTTCACATATTATTTATACTACAATTATTGTTGTATAATATGATGTCTACTACTAGCTAGCTTACAATAGCTTTTTACTCTTTCCAATATGTTGCTTTTTCTGATCAATTTTTAATATCAATTTTTGTTAATGCCTCTAAGTAACCAAGCAAGCGTTTTACAGGCCTTCATCGCCGTTGACGCAGTGAGGCCCTTCTTCTGACACCCACTGTGCAACAACTCTGGCTCATTCGTTGCAATTATTTTACATAATTATATTTTTACACCATCTGCTCGATAATGTCGTTTTATACGTCATACAAACCTCACTTAAAGCATGTCATTATATACCTAGGGAGATAATGCAGTATGGCCGATCCCTAGGGAATAATGAGATTTGAATTTGGAGCATCAAGAATCGTCAACATTGTGAATTAAAATATAGGCGCATCGAACAAGTTGACTCGAAATTCAAACCAAAGAGTATGTAATCACTATGATTTAAACTGGCCACTTACAAAAAAAAAGAAAATAGTCTGTCTAATAAGTCAACCGACTTGAGAATTTTGTATAATATTTAATCAAATATTCGGTAATTTTTATAAGTTTCTTCTGTTAGTAAACAATGATCTCTATCTCTTAATCAACCTTGATTATTGAACTCGTGTTGACTACATCAGATTTCATTAAATCCTAATAATTACCCAAGTCGTTTAACTTATTAGACAGACTCTACTGACGACACGGGAGCAGTATAGAAAATTGAAACTATAGAATCTTGGAGTAGTGAATTTTGTTTGTTTGATGAACTTGTAAATATAATACTTATATTTCTCTAATTTATGATTTTGTCGACCAAATTGTCTTTTAATTATCTCACAGATGGTGTAAAAAGTAGAGTATGCAACACGGGGATAAAGCTGTCTTTGTCTTGGGCGGCTTAAATTCCTCACTTCACTCAGGTTTCTTTATTAACTCCCTCGCAATGCTCGGGAGTTAATTTTATAAATCCCTCACTGTCGTTCGGGATTAAATCAGCAACCTTCGTTTCGTTCGGAATTCAACATGCCGCCCGCGACTTAAAGACACTGCTTTATCCCCTAGTCACATAAACTACTATTTCGTTCTCATTATACACAGCTAATACGCTACGATCTATCGCTCTTTAGTGAATCTTGAGTTCGAACTTTCGAGACTCGGTCAGGTAACAAGTTTGAACACCGTACGTTAGAATGGGCACAATATACACATTTATTACGCGTACAGCTAAGAGTAGAATTTCTTGCCGTGGTCTGTCTTCCGGATAACTACAACCTGGGTTTCAATAAACAATTTTCATAAACAGCAAAGTTATAGCGTTTGTTTATCCCATAATGTCACTCAATTTATGTAAATACTGTTCTACAGGCTATTGATTAAGAACGAATGAATGGCGTTCAAAATGAAAAAAACGTTGCGCGTTGTATTTTCTATTAGCAATCATTATGAATGATTGGTTCAATTATGAATTAACCAATTACGACTAACTTTCGTGGGCGATTTTGGGATTTAGTTTTTTTTTGCTTTTGACTACACAAATATGATCAGTGACGGGTACGAATAGAACCCCTATTTTTTGTACTAATATAAAAATAATGGTATATTACTTATGTCTCTTGCCAATACACTTTAATTTTCAACGTAAATAAGACAAGAAACCAAGGATGAAAAAAGGTTTATTTTACGATTGCAATCATCATCTCGTTTACATCGATGGCACAGGGCATGATGTTATCTCCAAAATAATTGATAAGGGTAACGGTTAGCCTAAGTATTACCGTTAACCGTTTTACCAATCAAATGTTCTGTTTCACAAACAAATACAGCGTCTTAATGATTTAGTTGGAACTTTCCAAGTACAGTTTTTGAAATTTTTCATTGATTTTATAAAATAGATCCCAGAAAGCCATCCTGGATTTGTAAATTCTCTTCTCAACTTTGAGTTCTGTGTCGATATACAGATAGTTCAGCGCTCCTTCGGCAACAGCAGGCCACTGTATGGGCAGCAGCTCACTTGTTTGCGGAGTAGGGTTCCTGGAAATGATCAGAGAACATGAGCTTAGTCAAGGAGCTGTTAGGCGATATTGCACTTAGTATTAGATACATAGATATATAAAACCTTTATTGGGTCCAACATAATACAGTAGCACTACTAAATCACAAAAACGGATTTACGAATACTACAATAAAAAAAAATATTTCAGCGCGGTCCAGTCCCACTGTACAGGGCACAGGCCTCCTCTGTTACAGACAAGGCACTTAATGAAGCCTAAGTCTGTGTGTGATCCCAAGGTTAGTCAATGCAATAAATGTACCAAAGTTTTGGTATATTATGTACCCACCCGAATTTGACAAAGTTAGCCCATAGTGTAGTGAAACGGTCAATGATAAATTGATCCTCAGGCGTTGGTTTTTCCATATATGAGATATCAAACAAATATCCTATTTCGTCTGCATGCGTCGCACCTGCAGCCTTAATATTCAGTCTGTTTTTGACAAAATTTCTATCGCCATCATAAGCAAACACGTAGAGATATATATTTCTGGCTCCATTATCAAAATATTTTTGAACAGTTCGTACTGCGGGATAGTTGAAGAAGAAATCGGAATGAAATCTTATGATTCCTTGTTTCACATCTTCACTTATTTTCTGATCTCCGATATAGTAATGTTTTACAAATTTTTCCATTTCAACTAGTTCTTCGTTTCCAAAGTTAAAATTTCTGGCTAAACTGTCATAAAATAAGTTTAATTTAGAAAAATTTTCGGATGACATGTTTTCATAGTTTGCGAGGGCTTCATCGCTATTGTATCCAACAATGATAGGAATGTTTCTGAGATTCGGCTTCATGTTAAGTGGGTGATCATAAATAAATTTATCAATGATGTTTGGATCTGTCTCCACGCATGGACGAAAATCTAATCCAAGTTCTGATGTCGATGCGATCACTAAATTTGTGTTAACCGTGGCCAGAAATTCTAACGCGGCTCCTGTGTCTGCTGTCCTAAAACCGAGGTGTGCGGCTAACTTTAGAGGTGCTGATGTATCAGGTTCAACTACTGCCCTGGGTAGTAGTGCAGTACCACTTTGCATTATTACTTTATCGAAAAGTTTTTCTTGGTTGAATCGTAAATGTAAGTCTACCGATGCTCCACCAGCACTTTCACCAAAAATAGTAATTTTATCAGAATCACCGCCAAACGCTTCTATATTGTCTTTAATCCATTTGAGGGCTAATAGTTGATCTTTAAGACCTTGATTTCCAGGTATTTTAGGAAAGTCGAGACACATGAATCCGTAAGGACCTAATCGGTAATTTAATGTTACTAAAATTATATCTTTTTCGACAAAATAGCGTGGTCCATATAGGAACCTGCCTGAGAATCCAATTGAAAAGCCACCACCATAAATCCAAACCAAGACTGGCAGTCTGTTTCTCGAGTTAGCTGAGTTTGGCGCGTAAACTGTTTAAATGAAGACAGTCCAATGTCCCTACTACGGTTTTGTTAAATTCTTCCACTTGGGGACATATTGCTGAATCATCGTAAGCTTCGAAAATTTCATCGAAACCGGAATGTGGCGACGAAGGCTAAAAAAAGGAACGTTATTAAAGAAAATACAGAAAATGTTGATTTCAATATCAACCTAGGCTAAAAGTAACTTACCCCAAAAGGATTACTTTCGTCCACAGTTGCGTATGGTATACCCATGAACATAGAATAGTCGCCATCAGGTGCTCTTAGGCCACGAATTAAGCCAACTTTGGAGTCCACTAAGGGGTCAATCCTTGATAATGCACTGCCATTCTGAACTAGATAGACTAATAATGGTAAAATTACTTTGAATTTGTTATCCCACATGATGTCTCGATTCACTCGCGAGATGAAGTGTCACGGTGGCACTCCTAACAATTGAGCGACATCATTAGATAAGGGGCCTTGTATTTTCAAGTGTGCAATAGAGATAGAGATGATGCTGACAACACGTATCGATAAAGTACATAGAATTTTGATAAATAATTGCGAAACCACAAGGCTAAACAGAAATCTGTATTTTCTACACTATACGTGTAGAAAATACGGATTTGTGTTATTTTGCTTATGTTTCCAGTTTTTGGCCAGCTGCATAACGCTAACTTGCCACAGCCATGTTTATGCTACAGTTACTTAATTATTGACCTTTCTTAAAATCTATCTGGGGTGATAAAGGCAGGATTATGGTTGAATTACTTTTGAGTGGGATCTTCTTAAATTCACAAATGTCAAGCAATATAAAAAAAGATAACACATATAAACATAATAGTACATTATGATATAAGTGTGTTATGTTACTGATTACCGTCGAGGCGGTATTTAGACCTGAGCCGTGGCGAGGGTCTTAAGAGAGCCGAGAACGGTAATCATTAATTACTCACGTGTATCATACGACGTTTTTCAATACACTTGTGAAGAAACAACTGTAAAACTTGTAAACTTTGTAGCGGTAAAAATCTGTTTTCATATGCGCGGCCATTTTTTTTATTTACCTTTCAATACACTCACTGAAATGAATAAACGGGGCTTGACCGGCGACTCGTGGGGGACGACATGCACCCATCCTGATACGATAATGTATTATAATTATGACTAGGGAGAGGTTGAAGAATAAGGTTTTAACTACATTATAGCACTAGTGCGTAATAGTAATCAAAATGTCACAGTTTGGTAAGAAGGCCATTATGTAAACACTGTAAACTGTAATGTAATCACTTTCTGAGCAAATGTACTGAAAATAACTTTTTCATTACTCATACTCTGAAAGTAGATCTGAAGTTGCCTGAGGAGCGGGCTGAAAGTGATACTTTTCATCCCTAGGGAATTTTACTTTACAACTGACAGCTGTCAAATTATAAAAAAAAAAAACTAGTTCTATCTTCACATTTCTATTGAACCATGTTCCAATTTTCCATACAGCCAGTCAAACCACAGCACGATATAAAATTGAAATAACTTAAAGACAAGTATTAATTAAATAATGTTATTGATTTATTTGTTCAACTATTTCTTTAAAATACTTTATTTTTAAAAGTTTACAATTAATTTCAAATTTTTCATTAATGAGGCTGAATAGCTGGCCGGCCGCAGAAAAAAAAAACAAAACAAAATGGCGGGAAAATGGCAATCAGTCAGTCGTTGGTTTTTTCGAGTTTTGTTTACGTTTTCGTACAACAGAGATTTGTATTAACACGTTATGTTTATCAGAGTAAAATAGTGATTTAACGCCTAATTTCATAAGAGAAGAGGCTAAAGCAGTAGTGGAATACATTTTACCGCCTAAGTCTAAAGAAAGATACCTACTTAAAATCATAGGTACGACGACTCAGGTTTTACAAACTTTTTATTTTATTTTTAGTTTCCTCGTATTCGTAATGAAAAGCACAGTATTTACCTCGGGGTGAATGTATCTCATATCTCACCTAGTGTAACAATGTACTATTCAATACACTTGCTCAGAAAGTGACTGCACTGAGGTTTATAAATTCACTTATTACTAAACTGTGACATTTTGATTACCATTACGCATTAGTGCTATAATGTAGTTAAAACCTTTTTGTTCAACCTCTTTGTTGACAAAACAAATTTTGAGCACGAAAAAATTTCACATAAGCGTCCAATGGTAGAAGTCTTAGTTACTTTTTTTTTCTCTTTTCTTAGTTACTTAATTCATGCAATTTTGACCATTTTAACTTGTACAAACGATTTACTTAATAAAAAAAAAAATATTAAATAAATCGTACATTTAAATAATTTTTTTTTTGTGGTCTATGGTCGCCATTTCAGGATGCGCGCGGTTTTTAGCTTGATTTATTCGAAAGAAATTCAGTGGCTGTATTAATTAAATTAAATTAAATACTACAAAATCATTAGAAAATAATATATGCGTATTCCATTGTCATTGACATTATAGTAAAAATTTTTCACGCAAAAAACATAAACGTAAGACTAGGTAGTATGATCAAAATATCTTAGCCTTCCTCTAGGTATAAATAAAAAAAAATACCTATGCGTGTGCATATGAAAACAGATATTTACCCGCCACAAGGGCGTTTCCAGCTTTGGCGCCAAGGTGATAAATCATCCAAATGACATCCCCCGCCCTTGGGCGGAGCGAAAGATAGTGTCAGACTATTACTGACAAAAAACCCACCCTGTTCTTTCTTACCTTTCGTCCCGGGCCCGACCTTCCCTTTCGGATAACTCTGGCCCCAGTAGGCTTCGTCCCGGCTGGGCCCCCTGCTGTTGCTGACAACTCCTTGAAGCGCGCGGGAACAGAGCGCGGGCTCGGTCCGGACAGTTACCGGATGGTCGGACAGCGAGCTACCCATATTGCTCGCAGTCCGCAAGCCCGCGCCTGTGGTGGCCGGAAATCGGGATCGGAATCCCGGCGGCGGCTGGGACCCTGTGAGCGCTGTTGTCTGATGCGTTCGGCCTCCTCCTTTGCTAGCATTACTGCATCGCAGAAGGAGGTGACAGCCTGCCTCCTCCTCGCTCCCGACCATGGTCTGTACCAAGGCCCAGCGCGGAAGACCGCCGCCGCCGATCGCCCCCACGAGGGCAATGCGATGCTCGACCTCCACTGTGAGCACGGATCTGGTGCAGGAACCTTCAGAATTTACCATGTCCGGTGAGAACCTGCGTCATGTGGAAGGCGAGGATGCCGTGAGGTCTTTCCAGCCACGCCTCAAAGAGGGGACTTTCCGCCATAATTGTGGCTTGCCCAGTACTGGGTTGCGATAGTCGCTGACCCCATTTCACCATGAGCTCCCGCCGGAGCTCTGTCTGCCATGCCGCGACCTGTTGCGACAGCAGACTTTCGCCCTGTCGTTGCATCTCCACGCGCAAATCGTGCATAATCCTTGCACACTCAAGGACTATTGCCTCCAGATCCCATGGTGGCAGGCCAGCAAGGAAGCTCGCCGCTTCTTGGGAAACCGTACGGTATCCCCGTATCATCTGTATTGCCATGACCCTCTGGCATGCGTTCAGCTGAGCCTTTGGTTGCTGACGCAGCGATGGCGTCCACACTGGTGCTCCATAAAGGGCCATGGACGTCTGGACCCCCAAGATTGGACAGGAGCCGCTTGAGAGCAACTCCTTCACATAGTCGTGGTCGAGTCACACGAAGTTATTATTTAATTTTTATAATAATAAATACAGGTAAAAAGTAGGTGCATAAAATATAAAAACATTATGTTTAACAATTTTAATTAGTGGTCCACCTACGTCCTGGACCTAGCCCAGGGGGGGTCACGAGTTCACGACCCTCATGACCCCCCTCCCGCCCCTGGATCCGCCCTTGTCCCGCCATGTCACAAAAAAAATTACTAGTTTTACTGTTATTTTCTTCACACGAGTATTGAAAAATGTATGATACACGTGAGGAATTAATGATTACCGTTCTAGGCTCTCTTAAGACCTTCGCCACGGCTCGGGTCTAAATACCGCCTCGACTGCAATCACTAACATTACACACATCATAATGTACTGTTATGTATATTAGTTAGAATATCGGTATCAAAAATCTAAACACGTAATGTTTTTATTTTAAAAAAATTCCAAAATATTCTTTATAATTGTTAGGTATTGCGGCACATATGTTTTGATCGGTGTCATCTACGTATCCAACTTGAGTTTTTTTTATTCAATCAAATAAATTAGAACCCAAAAAGACATACGAGCTTTGAAGTTCCGTTTTTTAAGTTCGAGTTTCGTGTCAATAATTAAAACACAAATCTTTTGTAACGATTGGTCATTTCACAGGTAGAAGTTCAGTTGTTTCTGGTGTAGGGTCTCTGGGAGAATTGAAATAAATACCTATTAAAATTTGCTACTTTATGAATTGAGATTCTTTTTATTTGCACAGTTTCTATAATAAAAACCAGTCCAATTAATAGACATATACATATACCCAAGTTTAATAAAATTTGCCCCTGACGATCAATGATAAGTTCATCTTCAGAAGTTAAGTGTTTGTCCATGTAAGAAATATCAAATAAATAGCCAAGTTCGCCTGCGTGTGAAGCTCCTTTATCAGTAACATTAAGTCTACCTTTTAAAGAGTTTATCTTTCCGCTGTATACCTATGTTTTTTATTCCGCTATTATGATATTTTTTGTATTGTTCGCACCACATGGTAGTTAAAATAAATGTCTGAATTTAATTTGATGATTCCTTGTTTTACTTCTCTACTTAGTTTTTTACATATTCTTCCATATCATTTAGTTTTTCAACATCAAAGTTGAAATATTCTTCAATATTATCATAAAACGAACTCAAGTTCGTAAAATCTTGGGGTGTCAAGTTTTCGAAGGCGGCGAGAGCCTCGTCACTATTGCACCCTAAGAGGATGGGCACATTTCCAAGACTCGACTTTTGAATGTTCACAACATAGTCGTAAATAACTTTTCAACATTTTCAAAGTCTTTTTTCGAAATTTAAGTTCAAGTTCCGATGTCGCCTCAGATAATAAATTCGTGTTGATTGTAGACAGAAATTTTAAGTCTACGTGTGTATTTGTAGCCGTAAAACCAAGTTGCTTGGATAGCTTCAGAGGTGCGGATGTGTTAGGGTTTGGGAATTCCCAACCATTTCAAAGTCTCGGGACACGAGACCGCCTACAATAAAAAAAAGAAAGAGTTTTGAGATTGCATGTTTGTATTATTATTTTTTATGAGAATATTAATCGTGATAATTTCTGATGAAATGTATAAAAAAATAAACTGAGCAATTATGAGTCGGATTCGCGCACTGAAGGTTCCATACAAACTTACCTAAGTAAATATGTAGTTGAATTCCCGAATAGATTCGAAGATTTTTTTCAAATAGCAAAATTTTTTGTTTTTGTTACTTAACAACAAATTTACTGTTTTCAGATTTATCCTATACCTGTTCTATAAGACTTTGCTTTATGCAAAATTTCAGAATTCTGGATCAACAGTAAGTACCCTATAAATTTTGATTCCTTTGAGAGTGTGGAAAAATACGTTTAATCCCGTTTTCCCTATAGTGAATCGGAACCCTAAAAAGCAATTTATGTTTTGTAAAAATCAACATTTATTAAACCCAAAATTTATATCCTTATAACTACAACGTAAGTTTCATTCTTGATAACTGCTTTGTTTATTTCTTATAATCACTCACAGATTCACTTTTAAGCAGTTAAATCTTATACTTTACTAGCTGTCCGCGTGTACTTCGGTTATCGCACTCTAAACGTGTTTTCCCGTAGGAATAAGGTATTTTTTCGGGATAAAAGTAGCCTATGTTCTTTTCCGTGTCAAAAGCTATATGCATGCCAAATTACATCCAAATCCGTTCAGCCGTTTTTGCGTGATTAAGTAACATACATCCAAATATCCAAACATCCACACTTTCACATTTATAATATTAGTTAGGATAAAATGAACTTAGTTAAAAATCATACTAATTCTTAATAACTTTGCTATTATTGGTAATTCAACTAGTTCAAAATCACAACATTGTTAATTCTCTAAATTATAGAATTTTTTTTCAGAATTAAATGTCGCTAGGCTTCTTCTTGTTTGAAATTTCAACAATCTTGTCTCGTCTCGAGTCTCGACACAAAAGTGCCGGGACTCGAGACAACAAAAGTTACGTATATTCCCGGGAATTCGATATATATAGACACGAGACGTCCTGGGACCCAAACCATAGGATGTGTCTGGTTGTAACGTAGCCCAGGGATGTAGTGCAGTGCAGTTTTGTATTATAACTTAAGGAAACAATTCATTGCTGTAAATCAAATGGAAGTCTGCTGCAGAAGCACCGGAACTACCACAAATTTTTACTTTATTTGAATCACCTCCAAAGCTTCTATATTGTTTTTTATCGACTTCAATGCTAATTGCTGATCTTTTAAACCTTGATTCCAAGGCACCTCAGGTGAATTTAGACACAAAACCGCCTAAACGATAATTAAAGGTTACCAAAAATTTATCGTGTTTGACTAAATAGCAGGGTCTATTCAAGTATCTTCCCGAGAATCCAACCATAAAAAAACCATCATAAATATAGACTAAACAGATTTCTAGAGTTGGCTTAACCAGGAACCATAAATATTAACGTAGAGGCAGTTTATTGTTCCTACTGTAGCGTTGTTAAACTCTTCCACTTGGGGACATATTGCTGAATCGTAAGCTTCAAAGACTTCAATAAATCTGGGATGGGGAGCAGACAGCTAGAAAAGAAAAAAGGTTTACTAATTGTATTCAGTAACACTACTATATAATCATAAAGGTGGATAATAATATAGATACGGGCATTTTTCAAGGAAAATTATCAGTTATCAGCCACAGTAGTTAAAACTTACGTTTTTACTAGGGATACATTTCTCTATGATCATTTAAAAAAAAATTCGCTTGAACTTTATTACACATACAATTTTGACCGTGCCATCATGCCTCTATATATTAATATTATTAACTAATTTTGTTAAAAAATTGCACAAGATTGAAACCGACGAACAACGACAAGTAAGACAGAAGACTCGAAGAAATCAGAAATCAGAAACGTTTATTTCAAATAGACCAGTTACAGGCACTTTTGAATTGTTAAAATGTCGGTCAGTCAAACAAGTGAAGCTAAATTGCACGTTCCAAAGAGTAGGTCTCTATGGAGAAGAACGTGCAAGAAACTCCATGGACACTCTTTTAAATCATATTGAGTTACATTAATCATCGTTACAAATTTCTTTTTTGCTTCTATTATGTGAACACAATGAAGATAAGCAATAAAAATTAAATAATAATGGTAACAATAAAAATAGAAATTGAATAAGTCACTGGCAGCTATAGAAGAGATGACCAGTCTTAACTGACGGCGCCCATTCACGAGCATAACGCATGCATCAGCCCCACTCAGCTGAACCATTTTGAAGGGAGCCAAATGACATTTTAGTGAGCATGACAATCTCTTAACTGCCATGCTCGTAGTGTCAAACAAGTTTTAACCAAATAAAAATGCTCCATGGTAATTCATATTCACAAAATTCGAAAAAATTGCTTCTACATTATACAATGCTATTATTTCCAAATGTAACAGGTAATAAATCATAAGTTCTATTGAAATAAACAAAAAAAAATTTAAAAAATAATCCTAAAATAACAATCGGAAAAGGCCAGCAGCATCTCTTCCAACATATATAATTAAAATTTAAAGAAAAATAAGAAATACGACTAATTAGTGGCTAAAAATGACTGTGATTGTGGAGCAGCACCGGCATTTAGCCAAGCATTTTTATCGAGTAGATAATCTTCCAATTTATAATATGCTTGCCTACATAGCGTGCGTTTTATGCATGTTTTAAATTTTGCCTCGTTTAATTGGAGAATTTCAAGTGGAATTTTATTATAAAATTTTTCACAGTACCCCATGAAAGAACTAGATACTTTAGCCAATCTGAATCGAGGTTGATCTAACTTGTCTTTATTTCTAGTATTAAAATTGTGCCTGTCACTTATATTGGTAAAAAGATAAATATTTTTCCTGACATCCAAATAATCCAAATCCAAATATCCAAATCCAATCCAAATCCAAATCCAAATCCAAATCCAAATCCAAATATCCAAATTTCCAAATCCAAATATCCAAATCCAAATTCCAAATTCCAAATATTCCAAATCCAAATCCAAATATCCAAACTAATCAAACTAATAATATATTAATTATAATATATAATATATATAATTATAATATAATATATAATATTAAATTATATATTATATATTATATTATTATTTATTATTATTATTATATTATAAATGCGAAAGTAACTCTGTCTGTCTGTCTTTGCTTCACGCCTAAACTACTGAACCGATTTGTGTGAAATTTGGTACAGACATAGTTTGGAACTTGAGAAAGGACATAGGATAGTTTTTATTTCAAAAAGTAAAATAAAAAATTAAATAATAAATAAAATTTATTCCGGACATACATCGCCATCTATTGGTCAAGAGTCGGCATCAATTCGCCGCCGCTGCCGGAAGTCACTATTCCACGCGAATGAAGTCGCGGGCAAAAGCTAGTACATAATATTATCATAAATGTATTGACAAGGAACCGTCATGATGTTTATATCTTTAAATAGTTCCCTAAGACAATCGCGTCTGCGAAGATTGTATAAGGCTCTGATAGCTCTTTTCTGCAGAATAAAAATAGACTCTATGTCTGCAGCCCGTCCCCATAGCAGAATACCGTAAGACATGATACTGTGAAAATAACTAAAATAGACCAGTCTCGCGGTGTGTGTATCAGTAAATTGACGGATTTTTCTGACAGCATATGCTGCTGAGCTAAGCCGTCCTGCCAGAGATGTTAAATGAGGACCCCATTGTAGCCTCGAGTCGAGCGTAATTGCCAGGAAAACCGTGTTTTCGACGAATTTAAGTTTCTCCCTGTTCAATACTATTTCCAAATCATTACTTTTAACATTTGGTAACGCAAATCTTATGCACTTTGTTTTTTTCCCATTATTTGACATTTATTGACAGTAAACCAGTTTTGGACCTGCTGCAGAATGTTGTTTACGTCATCAAGATGTGTGGAGCGTCTATTGATCTTAAATATTAACCTTTTGAATGTCTTATGTTACACAGTTCGACATAAGCAATTGTCTTTCTATTGTGTCTCTAATTACGGCATTCAAAGAGTTAAGGAAGTATCGTCAGCAAACAATACTATATGTGGTTGTTTTTTCAATAAATGCGGTAGATCATTAATATAAACCAGAAAGAGGAAAGGACCCAATATAGAGCCTTGTGATACACCCATTTTGACTTTTAAGCCCTGTGAATTGACACCGTTTATTTGAACTTGCTGTTGCCTGTCATTTAAATAAGATTTCACTAAGCTTAGTGCAAGTTTACCTAATCTGTAATGTTCTAGCATTAAAAGTAAGGTTTCATGATTGACACAATCAAAAGCCTTTGAGAGGTCACAGAAAATTCCAATAGCATCCTGGCTTCCTCCCATGCTGCAAATATGTGTTTTAATAAGGTGACACCAGCGTCAGTCTTAAAACGTCCTTTGGTGAAATCATACTGCTGTTCGTGTAAGATCTTATTGATGTTAAAATGAATAAGCATTTGATTGAGCATAACTTTTTCAAAGACCTTACTGAAAACCGGCAACACGGATACAGGCCTATAATTATTGATGTCATTATGGTCGCCGGATTTAAATAGAGGTATAACTTTACTGAATTTCATCAAATCTGGAAAGATTCCTTGGTCCACACACAAATTAAAAAATAACGCCAAGTATGGTGCCACGGTCTCGGTTAATTTTATTTTTATTTGCCGGAAAGCCTTTATGGCTGTCATAGGGTTTAATATGTTTGAATTGAAATTCAACCGGACACCCTGGCACGTTTTCTTTCAATAATATAATTGAGGCCTCCAGCGAAGAATTTAAAGCTTCCGTTGTCTTAAGAGGTATGTTGGTGAAAAAATTCACAAACTCTTGGGCTACTTCTATGTTAGAATTTATGGGACCATTTGCAGTCTCCAATAAAAAAACCGAGTTTCGTTCCTTATTTCTACCAGTTTCAGTATTAATAACTTTCCAAACGGTCTTTATTTTATTGTCAGCCAATTTGATTTTTTTTGCTATATATAGAAAAGCTAAATGTATAATAATTATTGACAATATTGTTATTTTATTAGGATTTTGTAGTATGTTGCATGACTTTTTTTTCCTTTTTTCCCCTTCAAACTATTGGCGAAATTGTTTATTTTTTTATTTTTTTCAACACAATGTTACATTGTTATGAAATAAATGACTTATGACTTAATCCTATGGCGTGGCGCAAACCCTTTGAATTTTTCGTTTCGAGTGCAAGCAAAAATAAACGCGGTTATAAAGCGGTGGCTTTGATAGTACATACACTTATCGATAGCTTACCGCAAAAGGATTGCTTTCATTGAGAGTGGCGTAAGGTGTAACCAAGTACATTGAGTAATCGCCGTCAGCAGCTTTTTTTTTTCTTTTCGATGGGAAAAATCATCTTATGACAGCCCCCGCTCTTGGGCGGAGCGGGAGATAGTGTCAGACTCTTACTGACTAAAAAACCCATCCCGTTCCTTCAAGCCTTCATACCGGAGCTCGAGCGCCCTTTCGGATAACCCTGGCCCCAGTAGGCTTCGACCCGGCTGGGCCCCTGCTGTTGCTGACAACTCCTTGAGGCGCGCGGGAACAGCGCGCCTCAAGGAGTTGTCAGCAACAGCCGGACCAGCAACAGCCAGACGACTTGGGCTTGGTCCGGACTGTTACCGGACGGCCGGACAGCGAGCTACCCATTGCTCACTGTCCGCAAGCCCGCACCTACGGTGGCTGGAAATCGGGATCGGAATCCCGGCGGCGGCGGCGAGAGCGCCGTTGCCTGATGCGGTCGGCCTCCTCCTTAGCGAGCATTACTGATTCGCAGAAGTCGGCGACCGCCTGCCACTCCTCCTCGCTCCGGACCATGGCCTCGACCAAGGCCCGGCGCGAGAGGTCTCCGCCGCCGATCACCCCCACGAGGGCACGGCGATGCTCCGTCCAAGCAGGGCACACCGCGATTGTGTGCTCCACCGTGTCCTCCGGGCGTTCCGCACAGTGGCGACACCCGGGCGTCACTTCTGCTTTGATTCGGAACAGGAACCTCCCGAACTTGCCATTACCGGTGAGGACCTGTGTCATGCGGCAGGTAAGGACGCCGTGAGGTCTTTCCAGCCACGCCTCAAAGAGGGGACTTATCGCCATAATTGTGGCGTGCCCATGACGGAGTTGCGATAGTCGCTGACGCCATTCCACCATGAGATCCCGCCGAAGCTCTGTCCGCCATGCCACGACCTGTTGCGGCAGAGGACTTTCACCCCGGCGATGCATCTCCACGCGCATGCGCCGTCAGCAGCTCTCAATCAACGAATGAAACCAACTTTGGAATCGACCAAAGGATCCAGGCCTGACAAATGATAAATGATATTTAATTTGTAAATAGGTTTAAAAAACACTTTTACACGTCAATTTTTTTCGTCAATTTATGCTAGATGAAGCCGGTGTTTCCTATCTGACTACCCTGAGAAGAAACACCGAAACAAACTCAGGGGTCAAAGTCTCTTTTAAAGTCTATACAGTAAATATGTAATGGTCAAATCACATGAGAACCATGCAGATTTGTCTGAGATGGTCTTTTGAAGAAAGAACCATACAGATTTGAGTGGACCTGTCCAATCAGTGTAAGCATTTATCAGTATTCGAAAAGCTCAACTTAGGACTACTAAGGAGCTTCACGACTTGAAGAACAATACCAAAGAAAGGACATTTGGGTAGGCCGCAAAAAATACTCAAATTGCCAGACATACGTTAAAATTACTACTACAATCCATTGGCATGATGGACCACAAGAAACAAGCAAGGTAAAGTTATGTTAGTTTCCAGTCTCACATAATAAGCCCTCAAAAACTTGTTTAAACTATTTCGGGGCAGAGGTTGACATTCTAAGTCTGAACCTGTGTATAAGTAACAATGGTAATTTCGTTATACAGTAGAAGAAAATGTTAGATGCGACGCCCAAGATGTATAGTTTTTTTCTTGGTTATACATTATTCTGAACAAAATGCTTCTCTTTAAAAAGCGCTGAATGTTAAAATATTTGTTTCTGAATTTGAAAAAATATTCATTTTGAACAAGAAAGTCCGCTAGATTAGTCTGCTTTGGCAGCCATTGTCTCAGTTTTTGTTGAAATCCTTACCTAGTCATTTCAAGAATTTAGTGAGGTGTTTACTTCCTTGCTCTTTCCGAATTAGACAACTTTATCTGAACTATCCACATCTCTACGATAACTGGCCAGGATCCAATATTGCTCTGCAAAGAAGTTAGCGTCTTTTTGTGTACGTTGTACATAGCTGTAAATATATAAAATTGATAAAAACCAGCAGAACCGACAAACGCTGTTCTGCTGCCATGAAAGATCACACGAAACAAAAAAAATAGGGGGGCGGGAGTACGAGGGTAAAAAATAGCTTACGATGTATTCTCAGAATAAGTATACACAAAAAAAAAATTAAGCCGTTTCGAAGGAGATCGATAAAAACACACGAGATTTATATAATAAATTACTAGCGGCCCGTCCCGGCTTCGACTATTCACAATAGTTTTTGAGTTTATTCATTACAAACATACACACAAAAATACAAAATTTGCCTCTTTATAATAATAGTGTAGATATACTTATTTTAGCGAATTTTTGCTTACTAAACATTCAGTATGTTGGTATCTGAAAAACTAAGCAAATGAACTGGGCGGCTTTAAACCAACTACTTAACATATTGTTCCAGTAAAATTCCAAAGTGCAGCCTCCACTTTACATTTGGCTACTAAACCTAGGTGTAGCCGCATTGCGGGTTTCAGCCGTGTCATGATGAAATATGGTATTTACAGTAAGTGCAATATCTTATCTTACAGAATTTTTATACAACAAGTATTTTATTGTTAAAATACATGATGCAGTTTATCTGAAATATAGATTATGAGAGATGAGAGCATAAGATAAGTAGATCGCGAAATATTTTTGATATTAACATGGTCATAAGCTGTTCGCAGTACGGTCAACCGCTTGATCATGGTATCAATTTGACATTACCAACGCATTTATGCAGTAGAGTATAGTTCAAGTGTTATCAATACCATGCGGTTGACGGTACATATCTATGAATTTTTTAGACAGAGAGAGTAGGTACTAAGTAACAATAAATTATTACGGTTAGGATGCTAGTGATAACTGGGTGCCTCCTTCATGACCCTGTAACCACTTGGCTTGTATTAATAGGAGACGAGACCATGTCTGCGCGTTACGTGGAATGTTACTAAGTAGTTTATAACATAACGTTATGATATTGAGGGTATGGGGACCATTCACTAAATTTTCCTTACCTCATTACCACCAATTTTTTAGATTTACTTGTACACTATATTTAGTTATAAGATCACTATAAGCACTAAGTCTCCTTAAGAGAAAACAATTTTCTTCAATTAATCTTTGTTTAAATCTGGCTCCAATTTATTTTAAGTCGCTAATGTAAAAGATTTATTATAAATGTGGTTCGAAACATCTGTACATATATTTAATTACTTATGTATTAATTGACAACCTGAAGAAATATAGTAAACTTTTATTCTATCGATAAAATAATTAAGACTAATTTTACTGGCAATTCTTTACGTCCTTCTTTTAAATCTTTTAAACGTAATTTTTCTTTTCCCTAATATTAACGGTAAAAATCAATAGATGATAAGAGAAAACCGTAATACATGTTAATTACCAGATAAAGTTGATAGGAAACCGATCCAGTAGCTCGTCTCAAGCTTTCACTAGTGTGTCAACTGTACAAATTAAATTGACACGCCACTTATGAGCACCACGCTCGGTCTGTTTACAGTATTCATATATTTCAGGTGCTCCCTTTGTGTTAACTGGGGCGCGCCATTACAAATCTGTCAGTAGCTTGCACACTGGCGAACCATGAACAAGCATTAAAAAAAGTTCGAAAAGTATTCGTAATTTGAAAAGTGAAACAAAAGGACATCACAGACTTTTTTGTTTTTTTTTTTTAAGTTTTTTTTTTATTGTTTGGCTCTGGCCATGGTGTCGAAGGGGGTGTTGTTGTCATGTCATGGGGTGATTTGGTTGGGGGCCGTAGCTCTGGCGCTGTGGGCGGGCGGCGCACGCGCAGCCTTGCGGTACGACACTGCTACGCCGTACAGTCCTCCCTATAGCAAATACAAGTACATTCCTATACAGTGAGTAATTTTATATTGATATTCTTTTTAAATATACATAAATATATTATCTGGTGGTTGGTTTATAAAAATCTTCATTGAATTTTCAAATAGTGTTGCTAATGAAAGTGCTACGAAATAACAGTCTGGACTTTTTGATGATGAAATAACTTAGTAATTAATTTCGTTCTTGATCCAATCTATTTTAATCAATTTACGAATATGTATTTTTTGCGAATATAGTTATTGCTGTGTAATTGTTAATTTTAATAACCACAAAAGTGACATTGTATAGCAAACTTTACTACTTCTATTTTCTGTAATATATGAAGTAATCAATGAGTATTACATTCTATAGAGTAGAAAGAATCTAAGAGAGAGTATTTGAAAGAGTCCTAGTTCCGTTCTAGTAGAGATTCCTTCAGTGTGTTTTAAATGTGTAACTTTTTGGAATGTATCTAAGGACTAAATGTAAACTCCTTAGTGTTGGCGAGATTCCGGAAGCCTCTCTGTCATCTCCGGCGGAGGAGGAGTCCTCCAGCAGGATGCCAATCTCGGAGTTCATCCTGACGGCTCTGAGGACAGCACTAGATGTCGTCAGGAACGTCAACAAGCAACGCGCCATCGCAGCTGCCACTCCTAATAACACCACTGCTGTCACGGTATGTATAGAAACCAAATTTTTTAAGGATCTGTACCCAAAGAGAAAAAACAGGACCCTATTGATATCACTCCGCTGTCCGTCTGTCAGTCACCAGGCTGTATCTCATGAACCATGGATAGCTACAATTTTGTTTTTGACAGATCTATGACTGCTATAAAAACAATACTAAATAAAAACAGAATAAAATTAAATATAAGTGGGGTTCCCATATAACAAACGTGTTTTTTTTATGCTACGGATGTTACGGAACTCTTTGTGTACGAATCCGAGTCGCACTTGGCCGATTTTTTATCAATTTTCATACTTCAGCGAAAATATGTCAGCAGTTTGTTACAGGATAACCCCCAGGGTCGTCACGTCGAACGGTCTCAAGCTTCAGTTAAGTGACTCAATAAAATTTGTTGTTCGTAAAAAGTATTCTCAGGACGTAGTGATCCAGTTACAAAACATCTTTTACTTTAGAAAATATTGGCTACTTGTTATCATGGGAAATGCACGTTTCTTAAGGAAATATGACGGAATTGAAGTAGCGAGAAAATGCTAGTGTAGTAGTAATGCTAGTAGTAGTAGTAAAACTATTTTAACTTAGCTTAAGAAAATAGGAATGGGCAAGTAATAAATGGAGCACGTACAATATTACGTAGCAAAACTGAAAACTGATGCCAAAACTTACTCAAGTTTTTAAGTTATGTTTTTACTTGTCCTATCTGAATTTCATATTGTGGGTGATGTACTAAATTATATGAGAATAAGAGAGAGAGAAAGAGAGATAGAGCAGATGCTTATATTTTCCGGTTTTTCTTATAGGAATTATTGTATTGCTCATTCAGCAAGATCCGCTCCGTAATACTATTTGAATACGTTAGAAGTTATAGTTTAATAGTCAACTTTGAATATAACATAACATAACATAATCAGCCTTATAATATTCTTATTCAGAAGTGAGAGACTCTCCTAGAAAAAAGACTTTTTTTCTAGGAGAGATTATGGGCCAATTAATCACGCAGGCTCGGTGTATGGCCTCGGTGTAACTTTGAGTTCGAAGTAATAAACTTACTGTACAATTAGCATCGTTTTTCTGACAGACTAACTTCTTGATATTTCAAAAATGCCTGTTATTGGTTTATTTGAAATATAATGCTTTGAATCTTGAACCTTATACTAAATATACCGACACTCAAATCCGATACCTCATCATTAACTAAAAAAGTTATATAAATAACAGAGCATACCAACCAAGAAATAATAAAAAAAACAAATCATTCCTTCGAACATCGTTATTAACACGTGCTCTCACTCAATTAAGATATTCATAAAATTAACCAAATCGACCGTGAAGACAGCGATCTTCTGAAATAGTCTGAACATTGTAGCCAATGTCCGGAAACACATGAAACAAGGTCAAAGTACGGTACCCACTGGACTGGGTCACCCACTTTGGGTGACCCAGTCCATGGCGCTAACTGGATGGGTTAGACACAAGTTATTTAGACAACCAGCCGGCAACCATGCCGCGCTTGACATGCGCGTGTAAATCGAACTATAACGCCTACTTAGCTTATTTCATATAATTCTATCTTCATTCAGGTGGTACCTATTCTCAATTTGGGGTTGATATGATTAACACTTGTAATGGAAACTTTTATTTTTCACGAACTGCTGCCGGCGTAGAATTAGTAACATAGCATAGCTTAGCATAATCAGCCTTATAATTTTTGGCACTCAGGCCTCTTTTTCAGGAGGTGAAAACTTCAATAGCAGTAATCGTAGTAAAAACTTTTTTTTTTGTTGGAATGGTTTGGTAGAAAAGATTGGAATTGATGGTTCAAGTAAACCTTTCCGCTCTGGATGGAGCGAGAGGAAGCGAGTGTCAGACTTTTACTGACTAAAACTCAGCCCCATGTTTCTTCAGTTGTTCTTTTCTGGCCAGGCCTCTTCCCTATCTGGCGCCTTCAATCATATCGACATCACTTTTAGGCGCCCTTCAGTTTAATACCCTACAGAATCATTATTTCTATATTACATATTACCTAATATATATTGATATGAAGAAGTTTATATTAGTATAGAGGGATAATCTAGGGATATCTTCGGAATCTTGTTTGCTCGTACGCATGTTAGGTCTATTCACTTCAGAGTAAAGGACTTACTTTGAAACTAAAATAGCAACTTGTGACAAGATACGCACAGTTTGCTCTGACAAACAGAGTTGAATAAGTCGGAAACGTAGCTTGTAACTTGCTTGGGACTTGGTTTTATGTAAAACTGATTAGATAAATTAATGTGCGAGTTGAGTGTACGCGAGAATTACATGAATTGATTCCGCCATCATCTTTTTATCATCTGACAACTCAGCGTATTTATTTTTTGGTTGGTAAATCATCTAAATGACATCTCCCGCCCTTGGGTGGACCGAGAGGGCGTGTCAGACTTTTACTGACTAAAACCCACTCCTGTCCTTTCTTTGGCATTGTCCAGGGCCCCGGGGGTCTCTTTCGCATCACCCAGTAGGCTTCAACCCTTTTTTTTATGGTGGGAAAAAATCATCCAATGACAACCCCCGCTCTTGGGTGGAGCGGGAGATAGTGTCAGACTCTTACTGACTAAAAGACCCACCCCATTCCTTCTAGCCTTCATACCGGGGCTCGAGCTCCCTTTCGGATAACCCTGGCCCCAGTAGGCTTCGACTCGGCTGGGTCCCTGCTGATGCTGACAACTCCAAGAGGCGCGCGGGAACAGTGCGCGCCGTCGACGACTTTGGCTTGGTACGGACAATTACCGGACGGCCGGACAGCGAGCTACCCATTGCTCACTGTCCGCAAGCCCGCGCCTACGGTGGCCGGAAATCGGGATCAGATCAGAATGCGTTCGGCCTCCTCCTTTGCGAGCATTACTGCTTCGCAGAAATCGGCGACCGCCTGCCTCTCCTCCTCGCTCCGGATCATGGCCTCAATCAAGGCCCGGTGCGAGAGGTCTCCGCCGCCGATCGCCCCCACGAGGGCACGGCGATGCTCCGCCCAAGTAGGGCACACCTCGACTGTGTGCTCCACCGTGTCCTCCAGGCATTCCGCACAGCGGCGACACCCGGGCGTCACTTCCGCACGAATCCGGTGCAGGAAGCTTGCGAACGAACCATGTCCAGTGAGTACCTGCATCATACGGAAGCCGTGAGGTCTTTCCGGCCACGCCTCAAAGAGGGGACTTACCGCCATAATTGTGGCGTGCCCAAGGCTTCAACCCTGCTGGGCTCCTACTGTGACTCCACGTATGTCGAGTGTGCACCTTTACATGTAAGTCGTTATACCGCGTACATCAAAGGACTAGTTAGCTGGAATAATTTACCTGTTCCTGTCTTTCTGTCCGATTGTAATTTAGATGTCATTAAGTCCGCCTCTGTGCTTTTATGTGCATGAAGTATAAATAAATAAATAAATGTCTTCAAGGCTAGAATGAATATTAGATTCTTAATAAAATAGTGCGCTTCACCATCAACGATTACATCACTGCTTACCATTAGGTGGAATCGCAGTCAAGCACTAGTTAGATTATTAAAAAAAAAATGTTTTTTTCAATTTTATAAAAACTTCATTCAATTACTTTTTCGTTCAGTTGAAGGGGATGCATCTCGACACATATTTTCACTGTTTCTCATACAACCGCTCTTACGCGATTATGACGTTATTTACACATTTTTCATTAGAAAATTTTGGAAACACGGCTAGATATTACTACAAAAAATCAATTCTTGCTTGGGCTTCTATTGAAATCAATTTATGAATTTAAAAATAATCCAGTAAAGATCTCTGAATATCCACTATTTTGCATGAACTTTAACATTTCATAATATACTCAAAATTTTAGAAACCAAAACAGTATAATAATAGAAGCCTTTCAAATTTTATCAAGACTTAAAATGACGACAATTTTTTTTTAAAAGATTAAAAAGATCACGTATTTCCTGGAACAAGTTTTGTAAAATATTCAAGTAAATCATGAAATTACAGAGTTTTCAATCGTTATCTCTCTTTTTTCGCGTTGCATTTTCGTCAAACATTGCATTGAATTGCATTAGATGAAGTAAAAAGCTTCTAAACCTTGCTTAACCTTTCAATCGTGGAAATTACAGACACAATAGAAAGACAATAGGTGCGCGAACGCACTCACTCGCTTGGGGTTTTTAATGAATTAATGTTGACGATAGACGAGTCGAAAATAAGCCTCTGAAGTAAATTAATACTGTTTCTGTGTTTTTATTGTGTGTTTTAATTTACTTTGAAATTAAAATTATCAACTATAAGTAGGATGTTTATTTTGAAATTGGCAGTTAACCTATTTTGGTATCCAGGGAAACCACTTGCGAATTGAAAATTTTCTGTGGAAATTTTCAAATCAGTTCTTTGATATTTTCCGATGTTTGTGGCCACATATTTCTAGTGCCTACTACTGTTTACTGTTGGTTTTTTATCAAGGACATTACTGACACCCCGTGTCTCAGAATGCACGTAAATCGTTAGTCCCGGTTGTCGTTCGTAGATCTTTTATAGTCGTTACAGGTAGTCAGACCCCAGAAAGTTAAACCATTAGTCTATCCAAAGAGTGTTGCTCAGTAACTGGGTTGTGGGGGTCAGATAGGCTAGGTCTAATAGTCGCAGTAAAACACAGGTATTTAGACAGAAAGCTAACTCCAATTTAATTGGGAAAAGGCTAGGGAGATGATGACTACTGTTTGCTGTAGCTACAAATAAATGATCGATATACCTAATTAATTGCTTTTACTTCAATTTTTAGGGTTCCGTATCTCATAAGACAAAACGAAACCCTTATAGGATCACTTTGTTGTTGGTCTGCTTGTCTGTCAGTCTGTCAAGACCCTTTTTCTCAGAAATGCGTGGAGGCATCAAATTGAAATTAAGACTTTTTATTCGGGTCTGCAGGTCCCTAAAGCTGTGAAAAAATGAAACTATTAAGTAAACGGACAAAAGATACCGCCGTTTATGACGCAAAAAACGTATATTTTGACACTTTGAAAGTGTCAAAATATACGAAACTTTGAAATCCGAATTCATAGGGTACTTCCCGTTGACCCAGAATCTTGAAATTTGGCATTATGCCAAATTTCAAGATTCTGGGTCAACGGGAAGTCGGAAACGGCATTCGGAATAATCTTCAAGACTCCATTCGGGAAATAAACTATTTAAGTTCGTAAATTTATACGGAACCCTCAGTTAGCGAGTGCGCCTCGCACTTGCCCAACTTGTTTATACCATAAAACTCTCTACTTACTATAATTGGTGGCATTTCCAGACGAAACCATTGCAACGACGAAACAGAACGAAGCCGAAGAACGAGACGGTTGGCAGCGGCCGTGGGTTCGAAGACTACTATGACGAGGATCACCACCACCACTACGAGGAGACCACCACCACGGCCAAGCCCATGAAGCAGAAGGCCAGGTACACCGACCCCTGGGCCGGCTACTACGACTGGATCATTAACGAGGGATCATTCAAGTTCTGGAGTGTGTTCCAAGTAAGTATTTTACCACACACTTTTTTTGGACAGGTTCCGTCAAAATAGGACAGGAAAACTTATAAATTAAAAAAAAAACTCTGTTAGATGTAGAATACACAAGTTGGTTTATTTGCAGACATAACAAAATCAAAATGCAGTTTTCAAATTAATCTATGAATAATTAATCAAAGACTTTATATTCCCTATGGACTTAATACTTTTAGACAGCATTTTTCGTATGTAAAGCTTCAAAAGACAGTCCGCCAAAACCTCCACCCGTCACCGTTTCCTAGGTAGATTTAATCGGGAAGTACAAGTGTCGCAAAACACCGTCGTTAGTATGCTTGTTCCTAACAATACTATAAGTGTTTTTTTTTTTTTTATAAAATTATTCCTTATTACGCCATGCTTCATTAATCTATCTTATCTAGCCCCACAGTAGGAATAACTCCTGTATCGTAGGTACGTTCATAAACATGTAAACTGACATACACAAGACATCCAGACCCGGAACACCTATCTGTATGCCATTATATTTTTGTTTCGTGCGAGAATCAAACCCGATACACGCAGTGCAGCAGCCAATCGCTCGACTACTGTGCCAATCGTGACATCTTTTTTTCGAAACTTCATGTACAGTAGTGGTACATAGGAGGATTTAACGCAACAAGGGATTCTCTACCAGTCAGCCTTTAGTTTGTGGTAGGTCTTTTATCCGCGCTGTTGTAGATATACTACTATTCATCATTATCATTTGAGCCGTAAGACGTCCACTGTTGGACATAGGCCTCCCCAATATTTCTATTGCGGTGATTAATTAAAAAGTAGTTACGATAAAATATTTAAGTACAGCTACTAAGTGTCTACATCTTGTTCATGACACAGACATCATCATGTCTTGAATGCGCAAAAATAGAGTTGACCTCAAACGCAACGTAGCGCATCGTACCGCGAAAATATTGTTGTTTATAATCATGTTACAAAAAATGGTATTACGAGTACGTTGTCATTTGGCGATCAGCCGGTAGTTAGACGACATAACATTGACACAGTTACGAGTGGAGCATGTGATGACCGTCGCGCGTCGCCTCACGGCGCTGAAGCCGGCGAGACCTTGCTAATGTCGTTACTGACTACCATTTCCTAGATCGAGGTTTCGACAACGAGTATGTATTCAGATAAAACATAGGGCTCGTTTACAGTCAGTTATTTCTCAAAAATAATATAATTTGACTGCTGCGCTGCGTGTTGCGGGTTCGATTCATATTCGGACAAAAATTTGTATAGCCTACAGATAGTTGTTCCGGCTGGATGTCTTGATCTTGTTTGTGAGTTTCCATGTTTTTGAACTCACCCAGGAGAACGCATACAGGAGTAATTTCTAGTGTGTGGCAACGTTTGAAGAAAAATTTGATAAAATATATAATTTTTAGCTTTAATAAACAAATATGAAAGATTTTTTTAAATATCTTCATCAACAACAAAGTTATAAAACTGCTTATAATAAAGACACCGCCACAGAAAACGGCGTTTTGACGAGAGAGACAGATTTATATATTTATTTAAAATTGTTATATCTTGTTTTCTTTTCTACCAATTTTGGCATAGTTTTCTGTTCATATTCTATTTTTGTCTGTTTATTGATAAACTGGTTGAATCAAATATTTTTTCATGCATATTCCCTATTAAAGTATTGTCTATATCTACTAAATAGGAGCAATTATTGACAACGCGTCGGCTGCTCGTCGAAACGTGATATTATTTTCACGGCCGCAGCTTAAGTGCTTCTTCTTTTAAATGTTTCCTGATTTTTTCTAACTTTAACGATAACGTATACGTAAGTGGTAAAGGGAAGATCTGACTGAAAACTTCCTCTATTACAATTTGTAGGTAATGATTAAAAATAACGTCTTAAATAGTCTTTGTGTAATCAAAGGAGTATAAAATAAAATTCATTAGTTAATTAATACAATATTTGTACGCAAACTTAATTGCTTTTTTTTGTGCGTAGAACTATTATTTAAAACGCAGGTGTAAAACTAAGATATTCACGTAACAATTGAGAAGTATTTTGTAGACTCGACGTAACGTTTCAAAATGGTGGTCACGATCTCCCGGCGCCGTCGCTCGGCTCTCGGGGTGGAGGTAGTGGAGGGAGGATGTGAGCAGTTCCGGCGCGTGCGGGTCGCGGTAATGACCCCCCGCTCATTGTGCCTGATTCACATTCGGATCCAACCTTTACCTCACCACATACAAGCTGATCTTTGTAAACAGATATATTTATTAGTCGCTGATGGATGTTTCTATACGTGTCGTTCAGCAAAATGTTGTGGCTTTGAGAGGTAAATAAAAGGTTGACCGATGAGTTATTTGAACTTTGGATAGAAGCTAAAAATAATTAAAATATTTAACTATTTAATCATAATAAATACAACACGGATTATGTAAGGTAGTTCTAAGAACGGATGAATAATATCTAAATACAAGCCAGCTCATAAAGAAGGGTTTCAATCTAAACTAATTAATATTATAAAACTATAGAGTTTGTATGTTTGTTTGAACACGTTAATCTCAGAAATTACTGGTTCGAATTGAAAAAAAAAATCTGTTGCCTACCCAACTTATCAAGGAAGACTATATAACATCATGCTACGACCCACAGCAGACCAGTAACCGAAGCGCAATGGAAACCGTAGGGGACAACTAGTTTTTTTTCAAGTAGGTACCTACTGAGTACTCTTGGTTCAATACATATCTGAATTACGTAATTTGCTGTATTTTCATAATAGTAATATTATAAAGTTAAAGCAAATAACGTAACGTAGGTAGTAATAGATACTGCCAGCGGCTTTGTCTGCGCCATACTAGAAAATTGACCCCAAGGAACATACTTTACGTCTACCTGTGTGTCAAATTTTCTTCAACAGAACAGGAGTTCTGCTGTTGAGCATGATGAATTAACAAATATACAAACAAACATACAAACTTTCGCTTTTTTAATACTTCAAATATTTACTGTAACTAACAACACGAGTTATATTCGATTAGTTAACGAGAGCACCTTGACTTTCAATGCACAAGATTAACTTTGTTGGAAAATTTAAGGTTTCACAAAAGTTCATCTTCCAAATTAACCAGGAGTGGTCAACTTCATTCGACTGTTTAATAACTAGACTCAGTGAAATCTAACTATTCTTTCTTTCTTAAAAAAAAACACTAATAGGAATTACTCCTGTGTTACAATCACAAACAATATTAAAATATAAAAAAATGCTGAAAATCTCGAAATATTTGATCAAAAAAAGCGGAGCGAACTCATTTTGAGCATCGGCCCTCGATTACGTTCGATTTTCTTTTGACAAACAACAAGTTTCGAGGTGACAAAGTAGATAATAGAATGTAATAGAGCCGATAATAGCTATCTTCCGCTTCGTATCACAGTCCTCTTGGCCTAAAGATACATTACTACTAACCAAGATCGAGTAGTTTTACAGCCGAGATAGATTGCCACCCTACCTGGTTTGCCACCCCCTGTGACGAACGATTTTATTTTTTAGTCTCTGGGAACTGATGGCTACTAAAAACTCTATATTGCGATAAGACCGCCCATTGTACACTTCGTTTTTGCAAATGTTTATACTACTCGCATTATGAGGTGTACAATAAAGTATACAATATATTTAATTTATTTAAATATAGTATTCTATATTAAAATAACTATAATTATATTCTTGTTCTATATAAGAAAGATAAGAACACTTAACTAATTAAAACTAGATAAATACCTAATTAAAAGTAACTTACAAAATAAAAGCCATATAGAACTAAAAAAGCAATCTAAACTACGGCGTCAAAAAAACTCCTCCGCATCGCTCATCTTCATCGTCGATTCGTAATGTACGCAAAAGACTGGTGGCGTTGCCACGTTCAATGGCAATGCAATATATATTCTTTAAGCTCTGTTTCATTTTTAGACTTAGTTCTGCCGCTAACTTGCCATTTTTACATTCCAGTTGTTCACCGCTGCCCTCCTCCTTTACGCGTGTCTGTCAGCCATATACTATGCCAAGTTCAACCCGATCCTGCCTGACTACGACAGGGAGTACGACGACTATTTTCTAGAGCGTACTGTTGGCAGGAACGCCAGGAGTCTGGAGCAACACGAAATGCCTTCAGGACACAGTTGGATCAATCCCAGGACCTTCCAGTTCATACTAGATGCTATATCTAAACATTACGAAGAGGAATAGTATAGGAAATCTGTCACAACTTTTGTATAGTGATTGGTTTAATGCGGGGTAACGACGATTCAGTGGAAATCGAACTGGAACGAAATCCAAAAATAAAAGGAAATGAACATATTGAAAAACGAGAAGGAAAGAATTTGAATGTGACTTAGAGGCATCCTAAAAGTTCCAAAAATATTAAAAGCAATTATTATTTGTAGTTTCTGGATTGCCATAATGTAAACTAAAATAATGTCTTTGTTACCCTGTATTAAAAAAGCATTGTAATTTGACTGAAAAAAATGCTCAAATAAGGTCTTTAAAGACAACTTAAATAAATTATTTAATGAATTCAGAAAGAGGTAGCCCTGATTTGACTAAAACTTAATAAAAACGTAAGTTCTTTTTGAGTCGGGTCTTAAGTTCTGTTAATATTTTACTATTATATATTAAGATACGTTAAGCTCAAATTTAGTTCCTAGAAACTTTAAAATAAACTTGCAATGTTACAAATGCAGTTTTATTAGGAGTTATTCAACGTAGGTTAAGTTTTAAGGATGTTTTATAGGTAAAGTACGCACGGAAAGAGTAAAATTGTGTTTTATGGGGGTCTGGAGGAGCCAGCAGCCGCCAGCCGTGTTTATGGGTGTAACTACGGCACTGCGCGGGAATAAACGGTTGGTGGCGAGACCTCGGTGACTTAGGATCGACGTGCACTTGCCCGCGAAACATGCGTTAAGGGAATTCACTTTATAAACACAGTGTGAAATTGTAACGCGTGTTTACAGTTTATGAGAGGTCTTCAGAGGTTTATGTTGGTTCTTGTCAATGATAGTATTGTGCTAAGTACATTATTAGTCATTTTCTCACCAACGTTTGTTAAGATAACTTCAGTCAACTTATCATGTCATGCCATAGACAAGGAAAGTACCTAGCTAAAGTTTTTCTTTTCCAATAAACCTTCTGTACAGTGGAGAGTTTAGTAGCGAACGTTTTGCTTTATATTTCATTATTAAATACAGCGTTACAGCACACTAGAATAACTCCCGAATAGTGTGTCCGTTCACAAACATAAACTCACACAAGACACTTAAACCATAATAATATAAATATTTGTTTCCGTGCGGGAATCGAATCTGCGGCATATTATGCATTACAGCTAACCATCACTCAACCACTGCGCCAACCGTAACTACAAATTATGTACGAATTCTGTTAATTTCTTTAATATTATTACATTGTGGTCTGTATTAAGATAATTCTTAAAGTAACATGTTTTAATTGCATTGTATCTTAAAAAAATATCACGTTAAAGAAATACTGGTACATTATAAATTATAGGAGCAGATGACATTCTTTCAATCCTACCAATTATTGGTGTTTTTAAAGTCGTGATCTCAGTGTGCCTGTGTGCGTGGCGGCGGTGTGCGGGCAGCGCGAGCAGTGTTACGGGTTCGATGCCCGCCCGCGACCACTGGCTCCTAGGACAGGCACAGGATGTCGCTATTATATCGCCTTTACTACCACGACTTTCCTTGCTTATTGCTACTTAAAATATCTTGTTTTATTGCGTCAATCTTATGATGGTGGAATTGTTAGTGTCCGTGTTTGATACTGTGTCTATGCTTTTATGATTGTGAGGTATTATTCGAAAAAAAAAACAGAAAATAAAAATCGTATCGTATGTTTACAACGAGGAATCCCATAACTTGTTTGATGCACGCGAGTTGTGTTGATGTTATATAGACAATAAGGCTTTTAATATCACTCAAAGTATAACTCAAGTTGAGATGACTAAGCGCGGCACTCCGTAAAATAATTATACTACTTATTAAGCACTATGAGTTCACCATCGTTCAAGTATGCCTTCATTGTCTAACATATTATAACAAGGATTATGCATGTGTTTTTTTGTGTTACTGTGTACCGCGGCCTTGTCTGTTTATTGCTATGCTTTGATTTGTTGATAATAGTGCTCATTGTTATTGTTACAACAAACTGAAATTATTTTTAATTATTCGTTATTTATAACGATTATTATCGTGAAATAATTGCTGTGTTATTTAAATATTTAAGATTGTCAAATCTTGTGTGAGGTTTTGGTAAATGTTTTTTTATTTGAGTATAATTATTTGTTATACAGTAGCTTTGTATTAGGGAATCTCAAATATATTGTTATTTCTTTATATTCCGAAGGCAGTGGTGTTGACTGTTAGTAACTTGTTTTGAATGCGGCTGTTGAACAATATTGGTCAGTGGCCACAAGTGTTGGCACCGGAGTCACCGACTCACTCATCGATTTGCGGTTGGTTACGGCTATTATCTATGTAGAACGTTACAATTAGTTGCGAATCTATAAGAAACAGTTACTGTGATAACGTTACTGTGAATAGATAGCGATCTTTGGGCGATCGATTAAGTGTAGCAGTCGGCTCGCCACAACACAGTTTGGGAAATGTTTCTGCGGTTTGTTCGTTGGCCGCGTTCATATTTTGCGCTCGACGTGCGTGCTGGTGCGACCCGGTGGAGTTGTGTTGGTTGCTGATGGTTCGGGCAGGTGCGCGTGCGCCGTGCTCTCGTGCTTGGTCGGGTAGTCGCGCCAGTTCAACGTTCAAGTGCAGCGCGGGCGCACATCCCCACAGACCGCTCAGCCGCGCGCGCGCAGCTCTATGCTGCTCCACATCCGATTTTCGAACGAATCTCTTAACAAATACAGTCAATACACAGTTGTTCTAACTAACGAACATTATAAACTTTGTCCAAGTGTTCTCAGTGTTTGTTGACGTTACGTTACAAATTGTACGTGCTGTGCTCTTTTTGGGGTCGAATAAGAAGGTAAATATCTTTTTACAGTTACTCTCGATACAGTTAAGATAACAACGACAACTCTTAAGGATAATAATCCTGAGGAGTGCAGAACATGGCGTGGACATGCTCAGAATATTCAGGTCAAATACTTGTTTATTTTTATAACTTAAAAAGCTTGAGGAAATGAGTAAAAACCAATAAATGTTCTGTTATTTTTTATTTCTCGTAATTTACTATAATGCAAGCGGACGTAGAGGATTTCCTTACTACTGAGCACCTTACATTTAGTGTTAACATAACTACCTAATCCATACATGGAATTTTGGCAAAAAAAAAACAAACAAAAAATATCATTGAACGTCACATTTTAATTAACATAAACAAACAATAAATAAACCTAACACATACATTATTTGTCAGAAAAAACTAATGGTAAAATATGTCAACATCATCACATAATTTATTAAAAGAAAAAAATGTGCGAATGATAATTCGTAGCATCTCGTAGCGCATGCGCTGTTGCTTAAAAAGACATCAACGATGCAGATTCGTGCAGTTTCGTTGATTTTTATTTTGTTGTGTTGTCAAATAAATGCGTGTAATAAATTATTGTACGATATGAATGATTGGATTAATTCCAATTTAAAAGCTTTTGTATATTAGCTACTGTGTATTTCAGAATTGTGTTTTCGAATGTTAAGTTTATGGGAAGAAGCTTAGCTTGTCTGATGCAGAATTTATTTATTTTGCTTTTATTACCAAATGTAAAATATTCAATCAATAATCATTGTCAAAATATTCAAAATCTATGGGTTTAAAACGACACGTGACACAAAAATATTTTTCAGTTTTGTAATTGCTGATAACATGTGACAACGTTGTACTGAGACCTCTTCAACGTGCTGAGGGTGCTGAAACACAAAGAGCAAATGAAGGAACACGTGTGGGTTAGTCAGCAAAAAAAAATCTGACACTACCTCTCGTTCTACATAGTGCTAGAGGAGTTATTTATTGATTTGATTGATTCAAAAATACATAGAATAAATCTGTAGAAGTTTTTAGTTGTGCGCGCATCACGTAAAATGTACGCAATCGATGTTGATAACTTTTATATATTAAAATTGTGTTAACTTGGTATATTATTTATGTTTGTTTCATCGCAATCGGTTTCTTATATCGAAAAAAAAGATATACCACATTCATTGACTGTTATTCGGTACGAAGTTCCCTGGTCAACTTGTGAATTCTATAAATCTTTCTGCGACAAGACACAAATAAACAGTTAGTTAAGTGTCAATCGCCGGCAGTAATTGACGCAAATGTATCGTTAGTAAAATTGTTTTTACAGTTATTCAACAAACGCAGGCGGGAACCGGTTGCTGTTGATTAATTATGAGTGTTACACTTCGATATTAATTAGTATGCAACTATGTACATTAATAACTTTAGAATAATTTGCGATAAATTAATTGTTTTGATAATTTAAAGTGATGTTGTTTTGAATTATAGAAAAAACTAGAAAAAAAGTATTTAGTGTATAAAAATCTTCAGTCACAGTGTTTGTTACAGAATTCCTTTGAATTGGCTTAATCGTTTTTTTGTGTATATTTATTATTATTAACCCAACACCTAATGTTTTCTTTGATATTTTGGTAGACCAACATTTTATCGGGTCAGCTAGTATACCAGGAATAGATCATGAAAATTCGTCACTGTTACACTATCCTGGAGTACCGTAAACCTATGAATGATTTTCATGATGTTAGTAGAACGGGAGTTATACTACAGGAAAAAACTAGTTTGTTAACACAATTTAAGCCTTAAAAATGTTTATAGATGGACATGACGCACTTTAAACTGCCACGTTATTGTCAAAAACTTCTAAAAATTCTTCTATTATCTCCTCAAGCACACCGATGAGCAATTGTTTGGCCAGTTCACTACAATGAGCACACAATTAGATTCCCTCGCACTTCCAAAGGTTATTTAACGGGATTTTCGTTTGCTATTCAAGCAATACACGTCATTCATTTCGGATAACTCGGTTCAATACCTTCACGTACTGTTATAATAGAATCTAACAAGAATTTATTTATAATTTCGTGAGTAACTATAAAAATATGCTGTAATTTGTGCCATAGCTAATCAGAATCTTTTTCGTTTTACATAAACAGCAATTTTATTTTTATGTAAAAAATAAAGTTTCCATTCAAGTTTTTGCTTGAGAAAATATAATAAACTATCCGTGGGGGCTATGGGCTATAAAAAATAAAATGATAGGCTTTAGTGAGCTGCAAGAAGTTGAGCGATGATCCCCAGGTCGTCACTGATGGGGCTTATTTTTTAGATCGACATCTAGATTATGACCGTAGCGTCTTAGTTTTTTATATACGAGGAGCGGGGAGCCTGGGAGACAAAAACATGAAAGATGTATGTAAAAAATAGTAGCAAAATAATTAACTTTAATTACCTAACCTTATAGTTTCTTTTTTATAATACTGATATCGTAAACACATTCAACATTATTTATTTTATATATTAACTCAATAACACGAACTAAATAACTAAGTGATAAGTCGTATATAGCATTAAATACAGCATAATTAGACTATAATCCCACTGCTGGGACCACAAGCCTACCAGCTGTGAGAGGCAGTGGGATATATTCCTTGCGTACTCAGTGTGGGCCGGAAGAATAACTCTACTCGTATTAATTTTATTATTTTTACCCACTTGATATTTTTTTTTTATAAACTGTTAAACTAAATATTTTTTCTAATAATTTTATTATTTATTGGATGTATAATGGGTGGTCCTAATATAATCTCAAGCATCATTTACATGCAAACATATCAATCAATAAATGTCTTAGTTTTACAAGGAAAAAATGTAATTATAATACTCGCCTCCTCAGATAGGTAACTAAGAGTACTCGCGGTACATATATCATGCTGAATGAAGATAAATATTATTATATAAGTAAAGCAAGTTCAGAGGCTCGGCATCTGATTATTATTTAAATGAGAATGACTCAACTAACATTAATCCAATTTACATCTAGATAATTGCAGTAATATACAGTAATTTGCATTAAAATATGTTTTGTTTTAAGAAATAAAACAAAATTTTGTGTGAAATTTAAATATTTATGTAATTAAAGTTAAATAAATATTTAGTATAATAATTTAAGTATTTATTAAAATTTAAATTATGAGTGTTATTTGTTACTTAAATGTAACATTTCACAAACTCTTCTTTTCTTATTGAGGTTATTGTCTACATTTCTTTTAATCTCTTCTTTCGCAAGTCTGCTGGATGAAATTTCTTTTGAATTAAGCAGTACCTTTACCTATACTAAGTTTATAGTGATCTATCTTATTCCGATTTTTTTTTAACTTGCTACACTTGTCTATATGCTTTACCTTATGACAACATAGTTTTTGCCCTCGGCTTTGCCCTCGTACATAAAATATAGCTTCTGTCACTCAGGAATAAGGCAGCTTTCTTTTGGAAAAAAAATTGTAGCAAATGGCAAAAAAAACAAACTTTACCTCTTTATTATATTTGTGAAGATAGTGTAGATGTAAAATAGACCCCAGAAATGGTCTTTTGTAAAAACCACTTAATTTTTTTAAGGTGCGCACAAATGATGAATGACAAGGTTTCACTCTTGTACGTTCAAGGACCACCCTTTCCCAGTAAAAAAACAGAAAAATACTTATATACCAACCAAACGATCACAGTGATAAGCAAAAAGAAGCTTCTAATAGGCAGGTGTGATGACGGCGGTTATGTAGGTGTCACGCTCCACTCCGGAGTGACAGCGCTGTAGCGGTAAGTCACTGTTATGCGCACGCGTGTCAGCTCGCAAGCGTTGTGCAAAACTGCACAAGCGATCGTATGTAAAGTAGTTTGTTGTAGCTGGCAAATGTTCCCATGGTACCTGGTACATGAGAGCATTTTCAGAGATACTTTTTAATGTCTGCAATAGCCAGAGATAGGATATTTTAGATTCTGTATCGCAGACAGATTGTGTTCAATAAGTTTCTTAACACTTATGATGCTAACATTTATTTTGAATGTTATCTTGTAATTTTTGAGACAGTTATCGTGGTTCTGGAACGCAAAAAGCAACTAGAGGACGCAAGTAGGTTGTACTCAGTTTGCTGCACCCTCTCGTTCCACTCAGCGCGGAGACCGGGAGAAGTGTTGGATGATTTCCCACAAAAAAATGGACCAAGATAAAATTTTTGCCAAATAATTTCTTAATTATTATTATTATTTTTTTAATAATTTATTTCAAATTATTTTTTTTCGCCAACATCTAGAGGATATGTAAGAAAAAAGCAAAATGACAGGGATTTTCCTTAACATATCAGGTAACAACGCGTGTTAGAATTGTACCTCACAATATATTTGCGATTCAAAGCAGGGTGTGACTAATTATACTTAGTATAAGATCTTTACATACAGAAATTGGAATAGATATCAACTTTAAAGGCCAAAAATAAGGTTTGGAAACCGAGACATTTAGGTAAGTTAGTAAGAGGGTATCCATATTTACAAAGCACGAATTTCATGATTTTTGAAACCCCCTCGCCCTTGTCACAGCTGGTCAAATATGTGAAACGCTCCGTTTAATGTGGCATATAAAGAAAGATTGAATGAAAACAGTGGTTTCGTAACTCTACAATAATACAATTTAAACCTTTTTTTGACATAAAGTTAGAAATATTTTCAATATTCCTTTCTTTAATATTTAAGTTATCGAGTTTAAATGCTTAGACATAGATTTTGAAATGTAACATAACTAAACTTGTGACTTTTCTCACTCCTTGTCATTCAATGACATATTTCACCGATCCTTCCTCTCCCTGTGACATAATTTATAGATAGTCCCTAATGGACTCTCGAGGAGTTCCGAAAACACAGAGAAAACTAAATCATCATCAGTTAGTCCCGTTTTATTTGGGGTCAACGCAACACGTTTTTTTCTTCCATTCTGTCCTGTCACTCGTCACGCTATCACTAACTCCCTAAAAGAGAAAACTAAATCAGTATCTAAAAAGTAATCAATAACAGGTCGTTTTGAGTGCTTTTAATCTCAACATAAATAATATGTACTAAATCAAGTATTGATTCCATGATTTTCCTAAGAGCTTTTCAAGGAAGACGGCTTGCTTTTGTATAACTATTAAGTCAAAGGATTCTCACGTGTACTTGCAAATAAGCTCACGACCAAGTTAAGTAAACCAGTCATGATGGCTAGCAGTGCGTTATAGGAATAAGAAGATGAAGTAACGCACAAAGTTGCGTCTGCATTTAAAGGAACAATCAGAAGGCAACTAAAATGGTCTAAAGTGTTTTTTTAAATAATATTAAATAGTGCTTGACTATCCCACTTGATGGTAAGCAGTGGTGAGGCGTACTAGTTTATGAGGAGCCTATTCACTGCACGCTTAGTGACACCCAAATTATAATCGGATGGTAAGACCTTCGACTTGTTCTTCGTGTAATTTTACTGTCTTGTCCGATTTTGATAGCAAAAATTACATGCTTTAAAAAAAAGTCATCCGATGCCTTTTTTCACTCTAGGGTAGAGCTAGAAGGTGTATCAGACTTTTAAAGACTAAAACCCACAGTTGCCCTTTGCGTTCTAGGACCATGATGGAAACTCTTTCAAAAAATACCGGAAAAATATCAGACCTACTGGGCTGCTGAGGTTTAAATTTCGGAATAACTATTTAAAGTAGACCGATACTTCTCTTGCAGGGAATTGATGTTAGCTTTAAAATATTAAGTTTAAGTTTTATAACCAAATATGATTTGAATACAAATAGGCACTGAAGATTGTTTTTTAAGTAAGTCAGAAAAATATAGGTACCACATGGGCACATGTACGTAAAGTATGGCCTGTAGATATGGAGTCGTCTCTCGCATAAAATTAGCTGTAACCACTTGAACAACAAACTGTGCAAATACTCTATTGTTTATTTTATCGCACTAGTGCCTATTAGCTCCCAAGTCGTTGAGCTCATAGCTACGCAAGCGTTGGACTGTTACTTTGACTTGCATCACATCGTACCATTACTTTGTATAACATAATATTCCATATAACTGAGGGTTTTAATAAGAGTTCGACCGAAGATTCGGTTTCGGTCAAAAAGTGGAATAATCGGAACGATGCACCGTGGACCAAACCGGACGATGACGAGGTACCAAAACTAACGTTTTTAAACTGACGAATGTGATAGAGATTTAAACACTGACGGTCATTCAGACATGACCTGTGTGTAATCATTTTTGGTTGCCTAGTCATCGATTTATCCATTTCTTATGTATTTTTATGAAAGTTATAACTATTATACCTAGGTAATTAAATATGACTATATCGAAATATAATTTGAAATAATTTATTTCATGTCAGTAGCAGAAAGCTACGACGTCAATTCCGATTTCAGTTTAGGTTACAGTCTAATCTATAAAAGAGACTATTCGAAAATTCGGTTTCGGCCGAAAAACTTGTTTCGGACGTTCACTACTTTTAATTGTACAATTCATCTACTAGCGAGCTGCCTCGCTTACACAAACCTTCCTCGTTTCCCGCTCTTTCTATTAGTCAAAACCGCAAAATAATCCGTTGCGTGGTTTAGGAGGAGCTAGCGGTTAAATGGACCGACAGACGCGGAAAGCGACTTTGTTTTCTACACTTTATACCTATATTATAAAGGGGTAGAGCTTTTTTTTGTTTGTTAGAGGTAATCTCTGGAAGTACTGGTCCAATTGCTAAAAATTTTCCACCGATAGAAAGCTGCTTTATTCCTGAGTAATATATATTATGTACGCGGACAGAGCCGCGTGCAAAATTCTCGCTCTGCCTAGAGCGAAAGAATAAAGGTATATGACACACCGAAGAGTACTTCGGCATTTAGGGTACAGCAAGCCGCAATAATAACTAATAGACAAATTCAAAGAACCCGTAAACAAAATAACTTTCTGTCAGCAAAATAAATTGTTAAAAAGTTTAAACGCAAGCTTAGACAAACGACTTTTCTGTTAGCGCTCCTGGTTAACGCGAAGTAGAATAGGTACAGAATGTATGGCGATGACAGGTATTACTTACATGACTTCTCCGCAATTTGGCAGGAATGCTAAAAGAAAAGTCATCCTCTCGAGGTACATTTCCATACAATCGCTATTACGTGATTGTGACGTTATTACACATTTTTCTCTTGATATTTTGGAAACACCACTAGTTGATAATATTTACATATATTTCTATTGAAACCAATCATTTTGTGTAAGATTAATTCCAGTAAAGTCCTGCTATTTTACTTCAAGCTTGCCCCTCCATAGTGTACATATAAAAGAAAAAAATAATAATTGTAACTATAGAAACCTTGCACATTTAATAATGATTCTGAATAGTGTTTTTTTTTTCCAAATAATTTTAAGATTTAAAAATCATCACATATTTCCTGGAACAAGTTTTGGAAATATTACAGTGAATAACGGAATTACCGATTGTCAACAGAGCCTTCGGGTGTCATCTCTCTTTTTTCGCATTGCCTGGACCACCAAGTGAAAATCATGCTCACGGTGACGATAGACGGGTCGAAAAGGGCCCTCTTAACCTTAGTTATAGCATAATCAGCCTTTCAATGTCCCCACAGCTGGGACTCAGGCCTTCTCTTTAGAAGCGGGGAACAGACCGTAATCCACCACGTGGCCCAGTGCGTGTTGGTGAATGTCACATGTCTTCCAATTTTTGGTTCTAGGACATACCGGTAGGCTTACGATGTTTTTCTTCACCGTTTTGAGAGCAATGGTGAAGAAAAAAGTTAAACAAAGTAAAACACCTGGCTAGGTTTGAACCCGCGATCTACAACTCGTAGGTTGGGGCCATTACCACTCGGCCACAACTCCTCTTTTTTTTACACAGTTATTACTTTACATTTTGCTGGCTGTCTAATTCGAAAGCCTAATCTAACAAAAACGTAAACTTACCGATAGACAGACATTACATATATATTGACGTCACGTGGGTCGCGCAGGGCATTCGTTCTAGATCAGGGTACTGTTACAGCGGTGACGCGTCACGCATGTCTTGCGACAGCGTCGCTCGCGTGACAGGAGCGTGTCGCCGGCGACAGCTAGACACAACAGTGTTTATCAGTTAAAGATACGAGTACAAAGCATTGTAAGTTAAACTGTATGTGAAAGGCTATGTAACAAGGCGAAAACTTTTCAGTCATAGATATAATATAAGAAAGTTATGGAAACACTAGCTGATGCCACTGGCTTCGCTCGCGTTGTTTTTGTAAATGGACATTCTCCCGTGATATAAAGTATCCTATGTTCTATTCCAGGACATTGTCTACATGTGTACTCAGTTTCATCTATATCGGTTCAGCTGTTCGTGCATTCACACACATAAACTTTCGGCTTAATAATATAAGTAATAATATAAGGAAAACTTACGCAGCATTTTACTGTTACCAGGATAAAATTGTTACTTAACCTTCTCCTTTTGTTTTAGATTACTAGTGAAATCTCACACTACCTACATTTTCAATTTATTAAGACCACATCAGTTGTCATCATCAGCACGTTGAAGGATCCCCAGTCTTAAAAGACAACTCCAGAACTACAAATTCTAAACTGCGGAATTGTTCGAAAGAATTTGGCAATTGAAGTTGGGTTTTAGTCAGTAAAGGGTGACAGTCGGACCAAGACGATATTTATTTGATGATATCCAACGCATAACTATCAAAAATACTACATTCCTAATGAGACTGTAACCACCTTCATCATCATCATTTCAGTCGAATTAAGTCCACTGTTGGACTTAGGGCTCCCCAAATGTCGCCATAATGAACGGCTCTGTGCGTCTCTTGTCCATCAGATTCCCGCAACTCTTACCAGGTCCTCGGTCCATCTCGTAGGCGGCCTTCCAACGATTCATCTTCTGGTACAGCGTCGCCACTCCAGAACTTTTCGGCCCCAACGTCATCTGTTCTGCGAGCAGTGTGCCCTGCCCATTGCCACTTTAGTTTGGCGATTCTTCGTGCTCTATCGGCAACCTTAGATCTCCTCATTCCTGATTCGATATGGTGGAGACTGTAGTACATAAACGGAACTTCGACCAAGATTGCGTATTCTATTAGTCATTGTATTGAATTAAAAAAAAAAAAAAACTATTCAAAACAACACTAAATAGGTACAAAATTAATAAATCAGCTTCTTCAACAAGTTTTTGTGCAAAAATACGAAGCAATAACTCCTATAAAAGTAATAAGCGTGGTTTGAAAACTGCTATAAATCTCAGAATAAATGTTTAGCCAGTCAACCAGACTGTGTTACCGTTACAACATCAATCGTTTTCAGATATCTATTGACCGTGTCGTTGAGCTCTTCACTACTCGCACTACATGTTTTGGAGAGGACCCACGTTTGCACCGGTTTGACTGTTTCGTTATAATATTTGTATAAGGAGCCTGAAAGTGTCACCGATGAGTGTTGTGCCTCAAGTGTGAAAATTCGTTATATTTTTTTTTTAGGTGGGATCATCCAATAACTTCTAATTCTCTAGGGTAGAGCGAGAGGCTTACTGACTAAAGTCATACCTCTGTTCTTCAGTTGCCCTTTGCGTTCGGGTATCGGCCCTACTAGGCCTCTACGGTTTGCAGACATATCTTTTAGTAGTACAATGAGTAAAGTTCACAATTAAGAATATGATGTTTTGAGTACCCCCTGGCTATCAGAAACAACATTATAAATATGTACAAGAACGTCTAATATTAAAGAAACAAGCATATCTGAGGAGAGCTGCGACATTGTTCAGATTACTTGTTGCTCTGAAACGTAAAGAGCAAATGGAAGAACACAGGTGGGTTTTAGTCAGTAAAAACTCTGACACTCTCACATCGCTTCTCCTAGACTGGGAGAATTTAGTTGATGATTTTCCGCCTAAAAAAAGTATACGAGGCGGCGATACTTGCTAACACTGGTACTTCCCTCGCTAGTTCAAGCTAAATTCCTGTTTATTTCTTAAATTTAGAAATAAAGTTTGATCTATCTCTATATGAATTGGTAAAAGAAATTATTCAAGGCGGGCCTCCCCTCTAATACCCCTGCGCGCGCTCCTGATATGGATACGGAAGACACGTGTAACGACTTTTACATGAATTGAGATAAGGATAAGAATGATGATTCGTATATTTTAGATATTTCATTGGGCTAATGGTTGCAAGTACCTAGGTACTGCCTCAATGGTTGCAAACGCTACAAGGACCAAGAGAGTTTGATTTTCGGGTCGAGCAAAGTTATATCGGATTTTATTCATCTGGATTTTCTCCGTAGCTCTTAGCCAAAGGATGGCAATCGCCTTCCCGATTAGAAGGGACTTCTAAACAAAACGAGCCAAATGTTGGTGTATTCTATTTTATAGCACACCTCAACCTGAGTGTCGTGATCATGACCTACCATGTGAATGTGATGTTCAAAAACTATAGATAGAGACCTCCAAAAAATACATAATATTCGTTAGTAAATACGATTTACAAAAGTCGTTGCAATAAAAGAACTTGCTTATGCTTTGAAAAAGAGACATTAAAAATAATCATCTTCAGAAGGTTAACAAACAAAAATTGTCAAGAAGCAAACTAACTATAACAAGAAATTAAAAAAATAAAAACCAATTTTCTAACTCGTAGGAACGAGCGTAATAGCACCGATTGTAAATAATACCTGTATATTCCTGCCATCGACTATCAGCCAAAACGACAACAAAACTTGAACCTGTATCAATAAAAATGCCATAACCTACATACTTAAGAACGAGGCTTGGTTTATATATAGCTATAAACCAACAGTCATTAAGGTTTAATGAAATATAACGGAGCTAAAACATACCTATAGAATACTACCTTTTGCCAGCGGTTTCACCAGCGTCGAAGTAGATTTGTCCATACACCACAGTTTCATACCTATAAGGGGTATAAATTTAGGAGATTCCTTTCTTAGCGCATGCCTACGTCATAATAACTATCTGCGTGCCAAATTTCAGCGCAACGCGTTCAGTAGCTTCAGCTGTGTGTTGATAGATCAGAGGATCGCGTTAAGGCTTATAGTCCCTTGAACCATCTGGCCGAAATTAAATGGCTACAACACTCGTACACGTCTAGGCGACAGGACGACTATCTGTGCATTTGTTTTCGGCCTGCTGCGCCCGGACAGAGCCCCGCTGTTTTTTAAATCTATTTTCTTTGCGAAATATTGATTGATTTACACATGCTAACTATGTTCACTTTGGAGAATATTTAATTTTTTATGTGTAAAAACGTTTCTAAAGATCCAAGCCGTTTCGAAGGAGTACCTACGGAAAAGTTGCGAATGTGAATTGTTGGATGTAATATTTTTTTTAGACAAAAGTAATTAATCGCACGAAAAAATCAATCTATAATAAACATAATTTTTTTTTTCAAACCAGGCCGTTACCGAAGAGTAGGCTCCAGAAAGTCACTGTTTTAAGGAACTTTTCGGGCGCTTGGGCCTTAAGAGTTCGTGGTAGGGGCCACCGATCCATTTGACGAACTAAATTGAACTGTTAAAGAGATGGATCTATAAAGGGTGTATAGCTCTTTCTTGCTCGCACATCTGACAATTTAACACGTTATGCTAAGGTCCCTGTCAGTCAGTAACGGTTGTCTCTTATATATCGACCCCACGACCCCCTTTCGAAATAAAGTAAGCGACAGTTTGCATGTTTTGCTATACTATACTGATTTATTAGGATTGTTTCTGTTTATTTATTGTTATAATTATTTTATACTTTTTAATAACACAGCTGGACAATACATGGTTAAGAACTTCTCTACACTTATATATGTATCTCAGCGAAGCTTACCGAGGACGTTGACTCGATACATTTGCAAAATAGGTACTGAAAAATAATATAAAATAAAAAACTTTTAGAATATGTTAGATACATTCTGATTCTAATAGTGAAAATAAATCAAAGTGACTAAACGTACACTTTCTAAACTAGACACTGATCTAAAGCACAAAACGTGCCAAGCCAAACAAAACTAACAGACTTAGAATTGTGTACAAGAAAATATAGAATATCTATACTTTATTGTACACATAATTACCTGGCGAACCCGAAACAGCAACTAAATACCAGTATCTTACATGGAGGGACTGCCTATCTGACCTCCACAACCCAGTTAGTGGGTGACACTACGTTACCCCTTGGTAAAACTACTGTCTGTTTTCCTAGTTTCTGAGTATCCGTAATTACTATCATAGGTCTACAAATGACAGCCAGACTAAAGGCTTAACGTGCTTTCCGAGGTACGTGGGTTCTCGGTATGTTAAAATGGTCACCCATCCACAGGCCGACCTCGGAAAGCGTTACTTTACTTTGGAAGTCATACTGTAATGCTGTTGTTATATTAGCCAAGAGCTCTGTACACACATTGAAATAATCCATTTAGTCAATGATTATGCATGTTTTAGTAGCTCCAAAATGCTACCTTCCCTGTTCCAGTTGTCAGGGTACTAAGTGATTGCTCCAAGGACAGCCAGGAGAATCCGTCATTGTCACTGAGGCCATTAATTCACCTGTCAGGTATGCTAACTGTCGCCATGTCCCTTTGAGGACCGTCATCATCAGCTGATAGTTAAATTTGGGAAATGATGACAATTTAAGATCCTTTCTCTAAGTTTGACGGGCTTGACTCAATCGCCATTTCAAGTAAAAAAAAACAGTCAAGTGTGAATCGCGCGCACCGAGGGTGGATTCCGTACAAACTTAACTATGCAAATAATTGGATTCCCAAATCGAGCCTCGAAGATTTTTCCAACCATCGATTAATGTCAATAAGTCTTAACTGTCAATTTGATAACACGAAATAGAGTCAAAGTGGACGACATAACTTGAAATATAGCGGTAAAAAACTTACGAAGATCGATATTTTAAAACGTGTAAAACAGCATGCTTCCTATTTAAATCGCTACTGCAAAACATTCATGAAATCATCTTGGTCAAGTTCAGTCTATAATTTTACTTTTTTTTTTACATTACATCATTTATTATATAAGTAAGTAGACGGCTTGACGAGATAAATATAAATGAACGACGGCATGCTTAGCGCGGAGGTTGAGCGATTGGCTTCTACACTTTGTGTCGCGTGTTCGATTCCCGCAGTGAATAGATATTTGTATAGCTATCAAATAGTTGTCCCGAGTAAAAACTCTCTGCGTATTTCTGAATGAACCTGTTAACTTCATTTCGTTTAAAACACATTTCATGAAAAACAAGGACAAAGTCTGTCTAATAAGTCAACCGACTTGGGATTTTTGCATAATATTAAATCATTTAAAAAATACTTATATTCGGTACTTTTCATAAGGTTCTTCTGTTAGTAAACAATGATCTCTATCTCTTAATCGACCTTGATTATTGAACCCGTGTTGACTACATCAGATTTCATTAAATCTTAATAATTACCCAAGTCGTTTAACTTATTAGAATAGAATAGAATTTTTATTAGACAGACTCTATCTATAGATATGCTAAGGAGGGTAAAGAATATCATTGGGAGGGAGTCCCGACTATTTCTTGTGTAGGTATTTATGCGAGTCTCAATATTTGTGAACGCACCCGCAATACAGGAGCAATGATTAATATGAGGTAACAGGTTTTTTCAACAAAAAAAAATAATAATGATCACTTCTAATAAAACCGCATCATGTTTTTCCTACAAAAATTTTTTTGTCAGATTGTTTACACACTAGATTGATGAGTAGTTAGTATTAATTGTTTCGCTCGTGCCCAGCCATTAGATAACATAACGCATCTGCATGGTATAGGCAAGTTAATAGTGGTGACGTCACGAGGCCAGCGCGACTCACGGATGCTCCCGGTGAGGACGACTGGTGCTCGTCACGACTCGAGCTCTGCCAATCATCAGCACCAGGAAACGATACCAGCTTCTGATTACTATAATAGGTGTGAGATACCGAATTAAACTTAAGATTTCGTAGAATTTATGAAGGTAATGTAGGAAAACGTTGTTTGGCAAATGATAAATGTGATTTTATCACGAATCTGGTAATAAGTATAATAAGGACTAGCTTTTGCCCGCGCTTCGCACGCGTACATAAAATGTAGCCTGTGTTACTCAAGAATAAATTAGCTTTCTATTGGTGAAGCATTTTTAGCAATCAGTTCAGTACTTTTAGAGGTTAGCTTCAACAATCCAAAAACAAACTTTACCTAATTTTAATATGTAGATAGAAGTCGGTATGCAGGATGATGATTCCATCCAAAGTGATTTTTTTTTTCACACAGCTAGTACACAGTAACAATTGGTCATTTTCAATGGAGAAGGATCGGAAAGAAAATCCAAGGTTACTGTTTAAAAAACAATGATTTTTTTTTAACAATATTTCCATGTCACGATATTAACAGGACGCATAGGATCGATCATTGTGGTGACACTTAGGAGAGGCCTATGTCCAACAGTAGACGTCTATCGGCTGAAATGATAATGATGATATTAATAGTTATGAGAGGATGGTTTAGATTGATTACTGATTAAGTAAGTACGTATAAATGGGCTGGGAGAATATTCAAAAGAGTTATGAAGGTCTGGAACGCACTGAGCAACTGAATGAATCCGAGTAATTTTTGGTCAGCAAAAGTCTCGCTCCAGGCAAAGAGGAAAAATATTTTGATGATTTCGCACGTATCCTTGATCGTTTCACTCTTGCCAAAGTGGCCGTGGTTATCACGAAGGTAGTTCTCCAGTAGCCGTCAGGGTACACCACACCACTTCTCGCCACTTTTGCCTACTGGCAGTAATCCGGGCGCACTCGTTCAACAACCGTTTTGATTTGGCCAGTCCATCGCATCGGTGATCTGCCACGCGGCCTGGTGCCGTCCACCTTTCCTTGTATAACAAAGCTTTCGATGCAGTCACTTCCATGTCGACAAATACGCATATAAATTTACATGGAGCTATAAAAAACCCCTTATATTCACGTAATCTACACTATCTACACTAATACTATAACGAAGTAAAGTTTGTTTTTTTGGTTTGTAGGAGGAAATCTCTGAAAGTACTGGACCGAATGGTAAAATTTTTTCAACGATAGAAAGTTGCTTTATTCCAGAGTGGCATAGGCTATATATAAAGTACGCAGGCGAAACTGTGTGTGAAAGCTAGTATTTTACAATTACATATTTTACATTAAAGCACTCCAGACGTTGTATCATTGATTAAAGGAAATCACTAGTAAAGAATTACAATAAGTCTCCAAAGCCAAAGTAGTTAATCAGTACGTAATTCAAATTCAAAACACACATGTAGATGTTAATTCAGAGTTTTTCAATGGGTTGAACAAACTATCGCGCACGTTCATAGCCACAAAAAGAGCCATTAGGTATTGTAAAATAGAAAAGAAATCTGGAAAAAATACAGCAATCATCATTATTTTCATTACGAAATTGTGTAGCATTTTGTAAGTCTACGTTTTTAGGGGTCCGTACCCAAAGGCTAAAACGGGACCCTGTTACTAAGACTCCGCTCTCCTCGTTCATGAGTTACACTCTGTCACCAGGCTATAACTCATGAACAATGATAGTCAGACAGTTGAAATTTTCACAAATGATGTATCTTTTGCCTTTAATAGCGACCAATACAAAAATAAAAGAATAAAACAAATATTTAAGGGGGCTCCCTTACAACATACATGTTTTTTTTTTTTGTTGTTTATATAGATAGGTACCTAATGTCACAAAAATGTAAAACACGTTCGCAAGAAGTTGGCAGAATCATCACAGCAGTGATTTGTTATATTCATTTTTCATAGTAATTTTGATTATTTGTATGTATTTATATAAGTATTTATTTATATAATTATGTTGATTTTAATATTCCTTTTGTTTGTTTGCCTTGAAGTTGCACCTATCATGTTATGTTTTTGCACCACCCTAATTACTGAACTGGTAGATAATGCCTAAGGCATTAAGTCCGCCTTTGTTCAGTTTTTTGTGCAAAAAGTATTAATAAATAAATAAATAATGTGGTACGGAACCCTTATTGCGCGTGTCCGACTCGAACTTGGCCGATTTTTTTGACTAATTTTTCGGGCTTCAGATGATTACTTTTGAATGTTGGTATCCATTCCAGAAACAAAACGTTTAAAACTAAAAGTTTCTTCGAATTTGGGACCAGCTCAGGCAATTAGTTACTTTGTAAGATACCTTTCCTAACGAGGTAAATGTCGTTGTTATCGTTTTGTCATATTGATAAGGATTAAAATACTTTGATATTTCTAATAATATAGAAATGTTGATATGAGAAATTAGAAATAATTTTTGTTCTGTAATAATCGGTTCAACTAACACAATTGTCATACCACAAATCTATATCCATACTATTATTATAAAAGTGATATTATCTTTGTCTATCTATCTGTTTCGCATACACGGTTAAGCTACTGAACCGATTTGAATGAAATTTGGTAAGGAGGAAGCTTGAAATCTAAGGATAGACATAGGGCTACTTTTATCCGTCTTTGACTTCTACTTCGCGACCACAATAATTAACATTCACACGGATGAAGCCACTGGTAGAATTTAGTATTTTATAAAACAAAATAAAATACATTTTATTGTACACCAAAATAGTAACTAGTCTTATGATACTAAATCTATAGGTACAATGGCCGTCTTATCTTAAAACTACCAGACAATTTAAGGACGGAATGTAAGAACTTAAACAAAAAAGGGATACTCTGCGGTGCTTTGATATAGCAAATTAATTACGTGTAAAAATTAACAGCAACAACTGTATACCTTTAGACTTTACATAGATATAAAAATGATACTATATAGAGCAGCTATCTATGTTTATATAGAAAGAAACTGACTGACTAACATATCAACGTACAACCAAAACTGCTAGGACTAGAATCATGAAATTCTGCACAAGGATTCCTTTATGACTAAAGTGATCAATAAAAAAAGTATTTTACAAAATTTAGCTCATATGGTGATAAAACGGGATTCCAAAGTTCGTATGTTAAAACCTACTTTCACTGACAGAAGGTAGTTATACATAAAGGATAATATATAAAACTTATGAATCATTTATTTGGGTCGATCGTTAAAGAATTGAAGACCGCACTTAAACGAGAGGGTTATAACACTAATATCTACGTTTAACATATCAATGTCCACCTTATACGACCTTATTTTGTTCTTAATTATAGATTTATAACAACAATAGATGCTCCACCGCCTCTATAATTTAGCTGCGAGTATAAACACTAAACCTGTATGCATGACATGTAGCCCTAGTACCTCAGATCGTGTACTGTAGGCACAATTTACGAACGATTAATCTGCCTGCTCAACGGTGTTGTGATCCCAGCGTCCCAGCGCTCTTTGTTGTCACCGTGGCGAGGAGGATGGGCCTGTCTGCTTTTTGTCGCCTCCTAGTCTCCATGCTGGCCGGATAATTGCACTAACGAGTCATACATACGAAGTCATTCTTTGAAGTGGACTGACTAGTTTAATTATAGGGACACAATCAAGTTATGAAAGGAATTACTTCGCTTTTTTCATTATTATGTGGCAGACGTACGTCTGGAGTTTCTTCTCACAGTCAACCGACCTCATTAACCACTTTATAGTTATTATAGTACACACGGGAGATATTTGCTGCGGCAGTCGCGTGATATTGTGATGGGGATGGCTGTCGTACTTTTCCGCACTAGTGCGAAGTACACTATATTGCAAACCTCAAAGCGGTATATTAGTGTAAGAGCGGTTTTTGAGAAAATGTGTTGATAAATATTCATAGCTTATTAGTTCTTGCAAAATCCTAATCTAATACGGCAACCAAAATTTCCATACGCTACGGCGTAGCAGCGTAGACCGATTCGTAGCAAGAGATACTAATTACCAGATGGGATATTTTAAGTGTTTTTTTTTCTAATAACTTCAAACTTATTATTGTTATAAATTATACCATCTTTATGTACTATTACAGATATATTTATGTACTGCAGGACTGCTAACGAAAGCGTTTGGGAAGCATTTAAATCCTGTTTAATACTCAAATAGCAATTAAAAAAACACGAATTCCATTGATTGACTTTACCTGAAGCTTGAATACGTTCCAAGTAGTACTTGCTAATGTAAAACACAAGTGATTAGCTGTGTTGTATAATGCATCAGCACGAATGTCGTGTAATCCGACGTGGCGCGCCGGTACCGTTCTCGTCCGAATTCCACGCGATTCGCGTTACCTCACCCACATTTTATACAACTATTTAAATCGTCTTGACATATATTATAAAAGAAAGCAGTACAATCAGCAAAATTATAATTCTCAGAACATATATGAGGATTAGGAACCAGTATCAAAACTGTTGGAATGCAAAACCAGTTTCGATCGAATAAAATCCAGCTATGTTTGTTGACAGAGTTGTTTTTTATAAAAATCTACACTACACTACAATATAATATAATAATATTGTAATTAAGAGGTAAAGTTTGTTTTTATGTTTTTTTGTTTGTAGGAGGTAAACTCTGAAAGCAGTACTTTCTGTCTGATTGCTAAAATTTTTTTACCGATGGAAAGCTGCTTTAATCCTGAGTGACATAGGCTATATTTTATGTACTGCGTGCGTGCAAAAGCTAGGGATAAATACTTTACAAGTGACTCATTCATCCAAGAAAATTTACATTTTTTTTTGGAAATACCTAAATTTAACCGTTTGAACGCCTACAATGCTTACAAGTGATAAATGCAATCGACTACAACTACTGCGAACGCCAACGATGAGTTTAAGTAAACAATAGATGTGTTTTTTTTATTTTTTTTAGCATAAAAAAATTGACATCATTTTGTGCGGGACTAGTGCCTGATGTAGGTATGTACAACAACCTGTATTACAGGTCACCAGGGCCCTCCCGCGGCTAGTATGCTAGGAAAGAGCTTAGCATGTCGCAGCGAGCAAAAGTTGAAACTAAGTTTAAAAAAATACTGGGCACGTGCGAGGCGGACTCGCGCACTGAGGGTTCCGTGCAAACTACAATTCCCGAATGGAGTCTCTCGATTCGAATTTTTTTCCGAATTGCTTATTTTTTTTGTGATGTATGTAACAACAAATTTACTGTTTTCAGATTTTTTCCTATACCTGTGCTATAAGACCTTACTTTGCGCTAAATTTCAGGCTTCTGAGTCAACGGGAGGTACCCTATGAATTTCGATCTTTAAGAGTATCAAAATATACGTTTTTTGCGAAATAAACGGTCGTTTTTTTTTATTCGTTAACTTAGAAGTTTGATTTTTTCACAGCTTGAAGGGATCTGAGTATATGGTTTTAATTTCAACTCTATACCTCCACCCGTTCTCGAGATAAAGGGTCTTGACAGATAGACAGACGGACGGACAACAAAGTGATCCTATAAGGGTTCCGTTTTTTCCTTTTGAGGAAAAAAAAAGCGAAAAAGGCGAAGTTAATTAACTAAATCATAAACAAATAATCTAAATTATACATAAAAAAGATAATTTATATTTTATATTAATTCCAGGATGTAAAAGTGTGAGTGCTTAGTTAATGTGTGATTAAATTGTCGCCTCCGTGTGTTATTTTATATAATTAAACACATTAAGCTTTATTTTTATAGCATTTTATGGTATAGTATCTATGTAGCAAATAAGTCTTGGCGAGCAGACTTCCCATGCGCTGCGCTTAGCGTTCTAAGGGTTTAAAAACAAAATCTGAATAATTGATAAGATAAAAGGAATTACCATCTAAATCCCTGTTCAAAAATAGCATCTAGTATTTCCTGTTCCGAGTGGCCGGGTCGGTCCACGCCCGAGCGGCGACGCGCGGTGAAGCGATGCCGGCGCGGGCGCACCAAGTCGGTGTCGACTGAATGGAAAGGTGACATTGACATTGGGCCGCGCCGAGGCCGTTCTGCACCTGGGATACATTGAACTTGCATTTTGTTTACCAACACCATGCGGCCGTAAACTGATGTTTATTTTATAATTTAAGCTTTTATTATTGCTTTGGGAATAATATTAGCAGTTATTGTTTTGTAGTTTTTAAGTAAAAGGGGCGTCTTTTGAAAAGCCGTTCGAGTTCTAAACCCAACATGTTCCCAACACCGGCCTCATCTAGTTATAATTGACGAAAAAAAAAAATTACGTGTAAAAGTGTTTCTTTAAAACCTACTTGCAAAATAAAGATCATTTATCATTTGTCTTATAATTTAAAAAAAAAAAACATATATTTATTACATTCAGTTTCACTACATTATTACGATGAACTCTTGCACATGATTTTACCTACATATTATACTATTTATAAATTTATTGCAAGTTTTTGAAATTGATGAAATGAGATTACATCTTCAATTTAAACATTTTTAAGTACGGAAATCGACCTTAAGGGATATTTTTTTATTAGTATGAATCGATCTACTATTTATATGGCTAAGATCGCTTCAGGCATATTTCATATCTAAAATCAATTCAACAGGAATACAATAGTATCCTAGAAAATCTAGCAAGTCCTTCAACAAAACGCCCGGATAGATAATTCAATGAACTATATAAACCAGTTCATAATTGCTTGGCGTTTGATTCGCACAAGAGCGTACTGATAAGCGGTTTCCCACGGTGGCCATGGCTATGAGTCAGCACTTGCAGGACAAGGCCTGGCGAGGAGCTTGAGCAATCCGTGCGTGTTAACGACGCTCTAGTGCGAGCGACGTGCTGCGGAAAACTAAGGGCATTGTAGTTAGTATGATTTAGTGTGAGATACATGTAACGCAATTTTGATGTAGAACAGTCAGTTGTATCGTTTTGATACTCATAAGTGGTTGCGTTTTGGTACTCATAGGCACATAAGGCTTACCTATAGTCACTTGAACATCTGGCCGGAATTAAATGGACACAATAATCGCACCCGCCTAAACGGCAGTACGAGTATCTCGCCCAAGCAGTGTTATGCACAATCTAGATATAATAAAGATTTTGACGGCACGGTTGGCGTATTGGTTCAACTATTAGCTGCTGCGTTGCGTATCGCGGGTTCAAGTCCCGCACTGGACAAATACCTATTTGTATGGTCTACAGATAAGAGGTCTGGGTCTGGGTGTCTTGTGTATGTGACTTTGAGTCTATTGTAAAAATAAAATCACTCGCAGTTTATCTTGAGACGTATCTCAAAAAAAACTCCTGAACGGAATTTCATGAAATTTTCACCAATAGACAAAATTACTCGTGAAGAAGACTTAGGTATAAAATATGCATATATTGAAAAGCAGATAATTTCAATGGTTTCCAACACCCGTGGGAAACTATGACGTGTTGCTAGTAATATAAAAACTATTAATGTCGTTACTGTCCTTAGAATATTGACGCAAATAATTGGAAACACCTGCTGGTGTCACAAACGGTGTCCACATAAAAAAAACATACAACAGTCATTGTTTTTTGTACATCAATCTTGATTAAGATAAGCCGAAGAACACACGTGAAGCCGATGACCAAGACTTCCTGATATAAATCAGCAATTAATTTTAACATCGCAACAAGTTTTTATTCAATGAGCTTACTGAATACAGCCATGAGTTATTATGATATAACGTTCAGGGAAAAACAATATTGTATAATATTCATTGATCCGTGGTGTCGATTGTGGAACAATTGAACAGTGCAACGGCTGGCCATGAGCTGAGGCCGAATACCACTCGTACCTACTCAATCAATGAGATAAAAACTTGAGCAAAAACAAATATTCGGCATCGCGTCGTTTACGCGTGAGAACTGTCACAAGTTTGTAAATTACTGGTCAATTTTTTGACAAGAATAATCTATTAGTTTAAAACTGGCTTTCAGGAAACGTGGAACAATAACAAATAAATATTAATATATTTTTTGGTAGAGGATTTGTCGGATCGAGACAGAATTGATAAAGGTCACAAATATTTATGAGGAAAACTTTCCTAAGAAGATAGCCTGTACAAGGTTCTTCTGAGGATAAAAATTTCTAATGCAAAGAAAGGTCGTTATGGTGACGTTGTTTGTATTCGCGGTATTCTTTCTAGCAGTTTTTACCATCACGAAAACAATTAAACCAAAGCAATCAAATATTTACGGTAAACTATTTTATATCTACAAAATCAAATTAGCAGATCATTAAGACCCGAATAAATAATTATGAATAAAAAATGCAAATGGCTATAAAATATGAATTTATTGAGCTTTTGAGTGCCACTTGTCGAGGTCGGGGAAGTTGGTTTTAATTGATGAACATCGTCGTTACGGTTTAACAGTTATGTCACGTCGTCGTCCCACCAGTTCCAGTAGCAGTATTTGACAGATTTAAATTCGTTTCCACAACAAACGTAGATGGAGCGAGCTCTCCAGTTCCGTGAAAGTTTATGTAAATATTGGACGGTGCAGAGCGAGGCTCTCGTAATTTATACGGCGGATGTTAGTAGTTTCAAAGCTGGTCCCGTTAATATATTTGAATAACTTCCAAATACATTAGTAACGTGGGACTCGTGAACCTGAACTATGGTCAGCAAATGAAACTTTGGTTTTTTCCTGCTTATCCATATTAATAATATAAATGTGAATGCGTAACTCTGTCGGTCTATTACCCTTTTACGGCCAAATTATTGAACCGATTTTGGTGAAATTTCGTACGGAATAACTTTGAATGAACCCCAAAGAATATCGGCTACTCTTTATTTGACTTCGACTTTGCATCCGCAATAAGTAACAATGATTCACAAGGACGAAATTGCTGGCAGAAGTATGTAACGTATGATATATGCTTCTGCCAGCGGTTTCTGCACTGCTACCACTACTACCAAAAGCATGTTATGATCGCTCCGAACATAATTTTTAAAATGCTAGAGAGGCTCAAGTCGATCATAATGCGCAGCGCGTCGTCATCCCATATTTTCGATGCAAAGCATGCGCCCGCGTCGCCTCGCGCCCATCCCGCCATTCACTTCACAAAGAAAGCTGTGCTCAGAACTATAATAAACGTGTCATAAAATACTGATATCAATAAATTCTTGTTACAGAGAAGCAAGCGATATGTGACGCCTAACGTCGGATCTGCAGCACCGGACGATCGATCGGGACCCGACTCGTGGGAGTGGTGACTAGTGTGGTGAACAAAATGCACACGATGGACACGATGGGCTACGGCCACAAGAAATACCGGCCGCCGCTGTCGCCCACCAGCTTCTACCAACATGACTATTACTCAAGACATACGACACTCCGCCCGCAGGTATGTGCCACCTATATTCTGCTAGTCTATACTGACCTGCTGCAAGGATGAAATTAAGGATTAGTCTCTACACTACTTAAAACCTTTCTGGAATTCTTGATATGATTTGTCATCAACGGCTTCAAAAGCCATCAAAAACTTTGAAAGGTCTTAGTAGTGACGAAAAATCTTTTTATAAATTTTAGTTGGGTTTAAAGACTAGGTATGTGCAGTTGGCTTTTTTTTTATTTTATCCGGCACTAATAATGACTCTTATATCGTGGGTGTGTTCACAAGAATGTAAACTTAAATATACGAGACGCCCACACCCGGAACTACAGTCTGTAGGCAACACAAAAATTGGTTCCGTGCGGGAATCGAACTCCCGTCCCGAATCGCAGCAGCCGATCAATCAAGACCCAACTACTGCACCAACCGTGCATAATATTCTAATAGAGACCAATCTCTACTTAAAGTACTATTATCTAATCAAATCAATCATAGCTTTGAACGTATAATTACATCATACAGAATCGTGGCCGAACATAAAATCCATTCATGTTTCTAATTCTCAAATCAATATTCTAAAACCAATTACTGGCTTCAAATTCTTCTGGCCCAAGTTTAATATGCCCCTTAAATGTGAGATGATCGGAAATTCGGAGCGTTGTCCAAGGCATAGGGCCTTGGATCCCGTTACCTTGTGGCCGGGCAACGGTACACGACAATGATATTAAGGTGGAATAAACCCGGCCAGCTATGGATTTTGATACGGCTACAAAAAACATAAAAAAATTCGGTCTTTGATTTGTTTTTTTAAGTTTGGATATCGGGAGAGTTCTTTTGGTATGTGTACTAAAAAGATTGGAAGATTATCTATTGTATATCAAAATAAGTACTGAATTTAATACCGAATTTTTGAGCTTTAGATGTACAAAAAAATGTGAAGCAAAACTTATGTGGTAATATATTTTACTCGGCTATTTTGAGAAGTAATTGTATACTTATATAATACTAGCTTCTGCCAGCGGCTTCACTCGCGTGAAATTTGGCTTTTTCATTCAATCTTTGGACCACCGTTTTACCCAGTTTAGTAAAACTCGTTCTTAGAGGATGTCTACAGCCCATATGGAACCTACTTGCCAAATTTTTTGTTTAATTTAATTCCTAAATATAAATCTTAGAAACTATAATTTCTAAGATTTCGTGATTGAATGAACAACAACATACATACCACACTCAGTAAGAGTGGAACAATAACCAAAAACACGGGTAAAACCGCGTGCTACAGCTAGGTCGTTATTGATATAAATAGGTAGGCAGTGTTTAGTTTTAAACCATTGTTTCCTCTGTGGCGGAAGGTCACAAAGATCAAAATAGGTACTAACGTGTAATTTATCTTAATTATAGTCGTACTTAAATGTAGTGCCATAATGACACACTACTCGTCAACTACCAACAGTGTGCTCACTCAAATTGTCATGTCACATCATGCTCTAATCTCATCCCTATGACCTCGACGACAAAGATCATAATGGCATGTATGATTTATTGTTATGGTAGAATTCATTAGTATCTGTCTCTTAGTGCGTAAAGACAAGAGCCAGCGGATCGTGTCATGTGTATAAAATGGTCGGAAGCTTGCCCACAAAATAGATAGGTGCAGAAGTCAATCTCATGTATGTACTTCACTTTTTATACCTACGCTAGGCGATCGCACACACGCCAGCGCGTTACACCGAATTGCATGAGCGACCGAGCGATTAAAACCGAGATATCGTGTCCGTGAGCAGTTTATATGTGTGCATTGCTCGAGCTTGCTTTGTATGTAGATTGTCTTCTGTACCTATCTATTTTGTGGCTTATCACTGAGGCAAATTGAAGAACAGATATTAAATTCAAGTTCAGTATTTTGTTGTGTGTACACTATAATTTAATTATTGAAGCACGACACTAATAAGACATTTAAAACAATTACGTAGGTTGTTGTCAATAGCATTATTGATTCGTTTTTCATTGCCTTATGTTCTACGGTAGGCCAATTAGTTAGTTTTTTTTTTTTTTTATATATATTTTATGAAGTACATATAGTATGTACCTATATTGCGCACCATGGGTCTAGAGTTGTTCTTACCACTGTTTGGGATGGATCGGGACGGACCTTCGGCAATACGACAACGGGCTCCATAAAAATTGTTATATGTATTTTTAGCTAATATTAGACTAATTTCTATGAATGCGCCTTATTGTAATAATGTTGCATTGTGTCTGTCTGTAGAAGTTTTAAAGGCACAAGTTTTTTGGACATCCTTCTTCATAAAGATCTACGCTTTGGTAATTTTTTTTCTGACTGACTGACTTCTTGACAATTCAAACGTGGTTTATTTGAAAAAATAAATGTATTCGTATAGTATTTAACGCTTCCACAAACAATACAATGCAACAGCAATTTATACAGACATATTCATCATCATCATTTCAGCCGAAAGAGGTCCACTGTTGGACATAGGCCTCCCGCAAGCATCGCCATAACAACCGATCCTACACGTCTCGCATCCATCAGTTTCCCGCGACCCACACCACGTCATCGGTCCACTTTGTAAGAGGCCGTCTTCTGGTGCGTGTTCGCCACTCCAAAACGTTTCGTCCCCAGGCAATGTGCCCTGCCCATTGCCACTTAAGTTTGGCGATTCTTCGAGCTATGACGTTAATCTTGGTTCCCCTGCGGATATCTTCATGATAGTACAGACATGTTAGATATAGAAAATAGTAGTTGCATCGTTGTGGCATGTCGTGTCATGCCACCTGCGGGAGCCTAAAGCTACAGTATTTAACGGTGCATCGATTTGACACGAGCTCTAAGCGATCGGCCGATAACAAGCTAATAATTGTTGCGTTATCGGAGGCTGCGCGCGCGCCGATCGCACGGTGTCGTTCACCGTCGATGCAACACCGTTAGCTTTAGATCTATTGATCTCGTACGTGTCAAATTTCTTGTAGGTTGGGACTTCCGGGTTTCAAGGTTTTTTTTTGGGATCCATTGGGATGAAACAGTACAGTTGCAAAAGTGAACGAACAATGATTGTTATTTTGTTGTGGATTCGAAATGTAAGTCTAATAGGTATTAATATTAATGTCTTCATTGGGTGTACGAAGTTTTACCCTGGGAGTAAACTTCTGGCCGGTAATATTAGTTTTATTTAAAAAAGACCACTAAAGGACTTTTTTTCTTGGGAATGGGAAAAATCATCCTATGACAACCCCCGCTCTTGGGCGGACCGGGAGATAGTGTCAGACTCTTAGTGACTAAAAAACCCATCCGGTTCCTTCAAGGCTTCATATCGGGGCTCGAGCGCCCTTTCGGATAACCCTGGCCCCAGTAGGCTTCGACCCGGCTGGGCCCCTGCTGTTGCTGACAACTTCTTGAGTTGAGCTTGGTCCGGACAGTTACCTGACGGCCGGACAGCGAGCTACCCATTGCTCACTGTCCGCAAGCCCGCGTCTACGGTGGCCGGAGATCGGGATCAGATCAGAATGCGTTCGGCCTCCTCCTTTGCGAGCATTACTGCTTCGCAGAAGTCGGTGACCGCCTGCCACTCCTCCTCGTTCTGGACCATGGCCTCAACCATGGCCCGGAGAGAGAGGTCTCCGCCGCCGATCGCCCCCACGAGGGCACGGCGATGATCCGCCCAAGCGGAGCACACCTCGACTGTGTGTTCCATTATTTCCGGGCATTCCGCACAGTGGCGACACCCGGGCGTCACTTCCGCACGAAACCGGTGCAGGAACCTCCCGAACGAACCATGTCCAGTGAGGACCTGCGTCATGCGGAAGGTAAGGACGCCGTGAGGTCCTTCCAGCCACGCCTCAAAGAGGGGACTAACCGCCATGATAGTGGCGTGCCCAGCACTGGGTTGCGATAGTCGTTGTCGCCATTTCACCATGAGATCCCGCCGGAGCTCTGTCCGCCATGCCGTGACCTGCCGCGGCAGCAGACTTTCACCCCGGCGTTGCATCATGCGACGTCTAAAGGTCTGATTAGTTGTTAATAATATTAATCTGTACCTACTCGTATATACAAAAGATAAAGTCCTGACTCACTGACTAGCTCATCAATGCACAGCTCAATCCCTTAGACCTATACCACCAAAATTTTGCACAGAGGTTACTTTTATAATGTACACAAAGAATAAGGAACTTTTTTCCAAAATTCACCCCCCAAAAGGATGAAATGGGGCTCCATCCAAGGTCTACGTCGGAATTGCATAACCATCATCAGACCATCAAACGAACGACGAAGCGCCATCGGTACATGGTGGACATCCTTATCCAGACGCACAAAACGTTTTGAGAACACACTCATTGTGCGTACAGCTAAGGCAATCCTTAAAGGAATTCCACTGAATTTCCTGCAGGAAAAACAGACTCCAGGTATTTCCTGATACCTACAAACTAGGCTAGTATTTAAGTCAAGATTGAATAGGTTTACTTCTAAGCAAGCGTGTTTCACCGTCGAACATAGCGTCGCTTACCTCTAAGTGAAGTAGTAGTGGTCAAGCGCGAGCCTATTCGTAATAAAAAAAGGAAGAGGTATCTGTAGTAATACACTTATTGTTTCCAGTAAATCAGATTGGGGAATACACGTGTCAATAAGGGTGACCCTCGTTAACTTAACTAAACCAATTTTAGCGGCCATTGCTTCCGGCCCTACAACTTGAACAAGCTCGCCAAATGAAGTGAATAATTCTATGTAGTCTTTCACTACGCAAAAAACCCTTATGCTTACTTACACGACTATCCAAATAAAGAGTGCTATGTTTTTGGCAATTTTAATTCTTTAAAAACCTTGAAGCATAGTAAGAAAAAGTTCGGAATTGTTGGTACGGTAATCTTTTGACCAATGATCAAAAGTATCCAATATCGATGTATTAGGCATTTAATTACTACTGTATGATTCCTGTGTTCTATGTTTTAATACAATGTGGATTGAATATTCAACGATCATTTTTATTCAAAGCATTGAGAGGAACGATCCAGAATAAAAAAAAATTCTATTGTGTAATAATCTATATCTTCTCCATATTTTCTATTCTATACATATAAATAAAATTGGAGTGTCTGTTTGTAATATTGAAATAACCGCTTTTTACTTCATGCATATGAATATATATACGGTAAACATACACCAAAATAACATTTTTTTTAATTTTTGTCTGTCTATCTGTCTGTTTGTCCGGGCTTATCTCTGAAATGGCTTGACCGATTTTGACGGGACTCTTATCGGCAGATAGCTGATGTAATAAGGAGTAACAAAAGTAACTTTTATTTTAGAAAAAAATCTTTTAATTTAGAAAAATTAAATAATCTATACATATAAGTAAAATTGGAGTGTCTGTTTGTTATATTGGAATAACCACTTTTTACTACATGCATATGAATATATATACGGTACATACACCAAAATAACATTTTTTTAAATTTTTGTCTTCCTGTCTGTTTGTTCCGGCTAATCTCTGAAATAGCTGGACCGATTTTGACTGGACTTTTTTTGGCAGGTAACTGATGTAATAAGGAATAACTAAGGCTACTTTTATTTTAGAAAGAATACATTTAAAATCCTGTAGTCCACCCGAACGAAGTCGCGGGCATAGCTAGTTACATAAGTAAAATTAAAGTATGCTAAATTTTTTCTCTGGTGGCTAATCTCAGAAACCGCTGGACCGATTTTGACGGGACTTTCACTGATAGATCTTAAAAGAAGTAACTAAAGTTTAGTTTTATTGCAGAAATAAATTAGGGTACTGCAAAAAAAAATAACATTGTGACCAAACCGCATTGTGGTATTTTACGAATCTCACGCGGTCACCAGCTAGTATTTATTAAAAAGGCATTAAATCTCGACCTACTACGCTTGAACTTACCCTACACTTTCCATTCGAGACAAATAGATAGCAGACGGTATCAATTTTTACTAACTTCAAAATCGATAAAAATCTATTCAAAAACCGCAGTCGATTCTAAATCGATTATGAGAGAAATAAGTAAAAAAACATAAACCATCTATCTCATGCTCTACTGAGCTACATTGTTAGGAAGCGTGGTGATGACTGCTACCACGGCAAAGCCACTAACGGTCCCACTAGATTACCAAACGTTAATGACATTCTTAGAGAAGTTAACGAGGCAATTTAGATCTGAGACGCATCCTGCACCTTAAACACTTACCATGAAGTGTTAAAATTTCAGGCGTGAGAGTGAGAAAGAGGGATCGAGCTATACACACTATATAGCTAATATATATATATTTAAATTCAACAACTATCATCACACAACAACACAATTAGACAGCTAATATACATATTACACCCAGACACAGAACAAATGATCCTGCTCATTCACGGATATCTTTGTGCTCATCACACAAACACTTCTTCTGGGTAGGAATCGAACCCACGATCTCCGGCATAGCAGTCAAGGTTACTGACCACTAAACCAACAGGCCAGCCAAAAAGCTCCAACAGCTCAGTTTGGATCGATATATGGATCGCCTTAAGGGGTCTTGGTAAGACTTCTCATATATATATATATCCGTTTCGAAATAAAGATAATTCACAAACAAACTTCCAAATTGTATTGTGTTAATTAAATCAATCCACCTTGATTAGTGTAAAAGGCATAAGTCAAAGACCGGGAAAATCCGCCATTCAAGTACTTATTGATGATGCTAAAAATATTTGCAGGCTTACGAATACAATCTTATTTTTGTTCATTTTTTTACCAAACAACATGATGATATTATATTTTTTTACATATTTCGTAATTAATCTTGAGATTCAATATTATATTAGAGTATTGGCTACTTATGTAATAAAAAATAAGTTTCCTTATTAGTTGTTAAACATAATTACGATTAGATAATAATGAAAAGTTTGGTGTTTATTGTGCTTACTTGCCGTGCGTGGTAAGGCCATCTTTAAATTATACTGATACATTATGACACCTATCGTTTACTTATGTCTACATTCTTTATAAAAATATTATAAACCTATCTTTACAAAGCTTAATAAATATTGAGTTTGAAACTTGATACAAAATAAAAAGACTGTCTAACAAATAAAGTGGAGAGGAACATTAGCGGCAGCTGGAGCGTGCTGAAGTAACGATAGTCTTGCAAGCCGAGACCATAACATTAATTAAGCACCAGAACTTCGTATTATCTTATTTTTCTTTACAGTTTGAAACTAGATAAAGCTCACTAACCGAATCGAACGCTATACCATGAATTATTAACATGTATGTTATGATGTAACTTGTAAGAGCTGTGCGCGCACGAGCGGAGCGGGCCGGCACGCGAGACCGCGCATCTTGCTGCTCTCGCTCAGAAAAACCCAGGAAACGAGCCTAGTGAGTCCGAAGCTTTTAGCCCATGTTGTTAATGAATAATGATGTGTGGGCTTCCGCGTGTTCGCTTAATTGCCTCTAACGCTTCGACGATGCCATATAGGAACCCTAATAACTATTTTATTTACTATTGTGTAGCCACGCGCTACCGCCACCGCTCGTCGTGCCCTCGCTGCGGCGCGGCACGCGCTACAAAGTGCAACTATTTTACTACAAATACGCAATCATTAATAAACCATAAGCTTTACTTAATAATGCATTTGCAATTTCTAGTTGCCCTAGTTGGTTTTGTGAAAACCTCTATGGATTTCAAATCACAAGCATTTGTCAAAAGTAAGAAGGTATTTAAATTGCTGAATTGAAAACAATCATAGATTAAGCATCGAGGGTTTAAATCAGTGTCTTAATGCAAGACATGTTGAATCCCGACTCTGACTGCAATGAAAGTTTTAAGAATTAATTCCTGAACTGAGCGAGGTAGTTTAGAGTTTAAAATAATTCGCGAGCAAGGCGAGAGAGTACTCATCGGGAGTCAAGCTAGCCTAAGCTATAATTGATTAATTGCAAGTAATACTTTTATCTACGAGGAGCATACTCTACTTTTTACACCTACTGCAAGGTACTCTGTACACACTATTAAGGAATGGTGGCTGACCACCGGAAGCAGCACTCAAGGCTTAGCCAAATTGATACAATCGTTAACACTAGTAGAAAACTTCAAATGTATGGGAATTGGGTCGAGATGATCCCAGTCAGAAAAAGGAATCAGAAGCGTTACCGACTATAGAAAAAGATTCGAAACGATACAGTCGTAACTTAGCTAGGCCTGTTGTTCTGCAATGCTAATAGGTGCAGTTTGCGCGGCCAAAGTTTTCTTATATGACTGTTTTACTGAGGTTCCATATTAAAATAGCGGGTTAAAATGATATGAAGTACAATACTTTTGCTCAATTATAGCCAACAGCAGTAGAGGTACGCTTCTGTCCCAGCGTGCAGTGCAGGTATAGATGGGCTATCCACCCAGCCGGGTTTATTCCCAAGTGGGAAAAAAACCGGGTGTTTTGGGGAAAATACCCGATAAACACCCAAATTTTTGGGTTTTTTTATTTTTAATCATAAATTATTCTTTTTTTCGACCTAGCTCAATGTAAGCTGTACAGTGGGCTACAATTCCAGCTACCATTTACCGTTTTTTTCTTTCACTTTCATCAAATGGTAATTCTTTGCGACTGAAAGAGGCGTCATAACCTGAACATGAAAAGAGGCAAAGCGAAACCTTATCGTCTATTTTGTGTAACATCGAAGGACTGGAACCTTCTGCCTGCTGCGGTCTTCCCATCCAATTATGATTTAGGTGTCTTCAAGGCTAGAGTGAATATGAATAGGTTCTTAATGAATTGTACGCCTCACTATCAACGATTGTATCACTGCTTACCATCAGGTGAGATCGCAGTCAAGCACTAATGTCAATTTTAAAAATTAAACTTTAATGTTAGGTTAACAGCAAACTATGTGTTACATATTCTAAGAAAACAGCATGCAAAATTCCATTAACAGTTATAAGGCAATTTTGCGTTTGTTCCTAGCGAGTTTTTCTGGCTTGCTAATGAGAAAAAGTGTAGGTGGCATCAGTGTTGGGCTAGCCCGCCTAGCCTGAGAAACAGCCGCATTGTCCGAATGTCGGCTGATCGTTGAACCGGAGGTCGGGTCAGCGCGAGTGTCGCGCAACGGTGCCTTCCCAAACAACAATATATTTGTATGTCAACCACATTTCAACATTAAATTCTCGCAGCAAGAATCTGCTACCCGGCATAGAAATCTAACAAAAAACAAGTTTACAAATGAACATTTTGTCATTAACGGTTTTGACGACTTTCTCCATTATTTGAATTGATCCTAATGAGATACGATTCTAAAAGCCGTTATAAATACGTACCTAGTTTAAACTCAAATAAGATGCATCGAACTCATAAGGGTATTTTTATTATCGTGCGGATTTCAACACGCATGGGGCGGGATTGCCCCGCAGTACAAAATTTCAAAATGCAACAAAACGCGTTCCACGTGCGTGTTCCACGCATTGTAATAAATACTTGTATGAAATGGACATTTGCGGGGGTCACGCTTGTGGGGCGATCCCGCATGCGTGATCAAAGCCGCACGATAACAAGGTTAGATTGATCTATTTCAACTGTGTTACAGAAAAAACGAGAAAATCAGCCTCAATTTGTCGATCAGTTAGATATATTAAGACAAATTGCTTTTTTCACAAAACATGTTATAATTTAGCAAAAAATCTTATTGTACAGTAATGTGTTCCATTGAAGGGCGCGCGTGCGTGTCGTTATGGCGCTAAGCATGCTAATGGCCGCTATCCAGTTATATCACAATAGCTTTTTGTTCTGATAACTTGAATTATGATGGTCTTAAGATTGTGATCTTTGTAATTATTTAATGATCCAGTAGTGTTAGGATAATGGAATGGCTGATTTAGAGTAAGTTACTGTTTAAACCGATAAAATCATGTTACTGAAAAAGCTTTAACTTTGTTACTTACTCAAATATCTTGCTAATGGTAGCGCATGTGCCGAATCATTCGATTGTCTTTAACATGGTTTGAGCTGAATGGTACTAGACTAGCGCATGAGTTGTGATAGTGAACGGGCACCGTCAGTGGGGACTGGTCATCACACAACTGCCACGGATTGGTTTTAATTTTTTGTTCTTTGATTTGTTTTATTTTTTACTCTTGACGCATATAATGCTCGGCTTTCTACATCTTCCTCATATATATAATCTATACATATAATAAAACAGTAACGAAAGAAAAACTCTACATTGAGAATTTTCAAGAGAAAATAAGTGTCTTTTGTTAGAAAAACGTCACTGATGACAAAAAGTGACTTTTTTGATTTTTTGTCTGTTTGTCTGTGTGGTAGATTGAATTGAAATTCAGCAAAAATGTTCTTTGTAAATCAAGGAAGGCTTTAGGCTACATATTATCACGCCGTATGTTATGGAAGGTAAGCAATATTGATTTTAAAAGGTTTTTGTTCGTAATTGAATACACAAAATGGAATGTTATTTAGTTAATAAAAATTTAACTCAGGGAACATAATAATCCCACTATTTTTGTAATGGAGCGGGGCAGTAATTATCGCTAAGGAGCCAAGTAGTCAATTATGTCATTTATATATAAACGTCTATTTTGAGCTAAAGTCGTCGAAGACCGTAACACAGTGGTTTCATTCCTAGACTTGCATGTAACACGAAGGGTGTTCGAATCCTATCTATGGCTTTTTTCGAAGGAAGTATTATTTTATTTTTATCGCTGTAAATAAGTTTTTTTGCATATTTTTGCACGTTTACATTTTTTTTTTTATGTTTACCTCGACCACTGCAGAAGACCTTAGGAGACATTAGGATTCGTAGTGCGATCCCTGGGTACTGTATGGGCGGATTTGTAGACGGTGAACAATTATTAGTTTGCTGTCCAATAAGGACCGGCCTGAGTGGACTTAGTGTTATGTTCCACGCGCGCCTCAAAGAGATTTCAACAAAAGTAACGAGGCCCGTTAAGGCCAAAAGATTTTATTTTATTGGTTGAATGTCACAACTTAAACTCTACCAGTGAATATCGCAACTTCAAAGGCTGCGTTTGACCATCAGTATGCGACGGTTATGAAAAAATATATTTTAAAGTTAAAGACTCTTGGTGGAGTAATAAAGAAAAACATTCGCTTGGTGTATGGAGACGTCAGTCAAATACCGTATCAAAAAAAAATTCTGACTAAATGAGCGGATAATTTAAAAACCCAAAAATGATCAATGATGGTTGCGAATTGTCATGTGATGATGTGACTCATGACGCCTGGGTTGTCTCCAAGTGACGATTGGAGGATTTACTCTCCCTCGCAGTTTCAGCCACCTTGCTCACCGTTGTAGGTGACTGCTTTCCATTCCCTCTGGCCCCGAATCATAACCTGAACCAGAGCCAGATGTGAGAGGTCGTCGTCGCCGATCGCCTCCTCGAGGGTTCTGATTCTAAACTGATGACAATACGACGGTGCTCCGCCCTTGCAGGGCAGACATCCACCGTAAGGTTCACCGTATCCTCCGGGTGATCCGCACAATGTTGACAACCGGGCGTCACTTCCGCACGAATGGCGTGCCCATTACAGCCTACTTTAAATAGTACTTATTTACTGGTGCTTGGAATAGTGTGTTAATATGCTTTTATTGAAAAACAAATCATTTTAAAATCTTACTTTGTTTTACCGTAATATAAAGTGACAACCTGCGACCAACGGGAAAAGGTGTTAGTTTATACACCTTTTCCCGTGGATTACTCCACTACTGTTTAGATCGCTAAAGCTACTACATAAGACCCTTACATATTCGTTTTGCTTCGTTTATGTTCACAAGATAATTAGCGTTTCAACTTATAACTGTCTTATGTGATAGAGAAATAAATGAATTAGTTGCTTTCGGTATGAATCACAAGCACAGAATTATTATTTACTGTTTTGTTTTACGAACCTAACGCTGACGAAGTCACGGGCAACAGCTATTAAATATATATATATATGTCGTGGCAGACCGTTTAATCATTAACGTTGATGATATGTCAATCCTCGTTTGGTCATTTCATTGATGTAGGATTTCTATGATAATAAAAGGTCTAAATAAAATAGGCGAGGACTGACAATTTGACATAATCATCTAACTTTACCGTTCAAACGATCTGGCCAGTTTTAGTAGGTCATATCATGAAGTTATCAATTTCTAAGATCTGGCCACGTTTTGTATAATTTCAACATTAATCATTTTGTAATTAGAAAGAGTGTCCGTGTAGTTTATGGCATGTTCTTCTCCATAGAGATCTACGTTTTGAATCAAGCAAATAGCTTCATATTTTTGTTAACTGAGCAACCTTGACAGTTCAAAAGTGCCTGTAAATGGTTTAATTGAAATAAATGTCTTGAGTTTTCAGTTTATAATGTGCTTTTCAACAAATTAAGGTAAAGCTGAGTATGCTGGTAATAAGTAGGTAGATTTCTCTGACAGCGTCATTAAAAGGTTTTACAACCTAAGAAACAGAAGCTCAAAATATGAGTTGTAACTATATTGACGTGTTTCAGTTCATATTTATGAATTTCTGATTTATTTGGTTAACCTACTTTTTGTTTTAATTGATATAAACTAGTGCTTGACTGCGATCGCACCTGATGGTAAGCAGTGATGCAATCGTTGATGGTAAGGCGCACTAGTTTATTAAGAGCCTATTCATTCTAGCCTTGAAGACACCCAAATTCTAATCGGACGGAAAGACCGCAGCAGACAAATTGTTCCAGTCCTTCGATGTACGCGGTATAAACGACGAGGCGAAATGTACTTCATACAAGATTGAAGCTACTTAATACGCCCATGCATCGGGGGTACGCGATCCTATGATAACGTTGAGACCTCGTTACGACGAAAGTGGCGACTCTCAGCGGATGCAATACAGAATGAATTGTGATGCGTCCAGTCACGCACATTCACTGCATTTTAACCTTAATTTAATGTATAAATAAGATAGATCGCTGCACGTCGTCCATAAGCGTTGAATATTGCAGTTAATTTCATCACTTGATGGAATTTTATAACACAATAATAAAATTCTACGAGATCGTGGCAATCGGTTTGAGATACTTACTTCAAATGGAATGCAGAATGTATCCAAGTATACCAACTAATAATAAAATAAATCTTCTATCCAAAACTGACAATCAGACCTAGAAAAAGTATTTTTTTGGTTTTATTAGATTAACCGAAGAACATTAATTTGTCTGCAAATTTCATCTATGCATGAGAGAACCCTCGTTAATCAGACATTCTGTGAATAATTCTAAGATACGAAGCTTGATTAAGTTCTACTTAGTGAATTCAGTGGAAATAATGCTTTTCTTGTCTTGATTAGTTAAATGCTGCGTCTTAACCTAATAGAGCAATTAATTTTTTAATTGGTTTTTCATCCGTGTAAATGTTGTGCGGAATGCAATCGGATTGGTGACCGCGAGTAAACCTTTTTGCTGTCAAAAATAATTACCTAATGGCGACCCGCAATACAAAGTTTTGTAGTCGAATAACAGCGGATGTATGCATTACAGATTTAATTTTATCATTTTTATTGCCTTCCAGTAAGAAGGTAAGTGCACATTGTATTGAATATCTTATTGGTGGCCAGGTAAAGACATTATGCGATGCGCGCATTTAAAAAAAAAAAACAAAATAAAAGTTTCGTATAAAAATACCTACAAGGTTTAAAAAAGGAACGACTAGGTTCGCGCGCACTATCGGAACATCTCGGCAGCGTGCACCCGCAGCGGATCCAGCACTTATGCCGCCATCTTCTTTTTACGTGATCACTAAACTTTAGTCGCGTAATTGTATACGAAGACGTGACTACTTTTATGTAATTTTTATTGGCAGCCTGTCGTAAAGTATCGATGCAACAAGTTATTTTAGATATCAGCGACTGCTTTGCTGATATGTAAAATCTGTTTAAAAAAATAATTAAAGTAATGTTTTTGAAAAAAAACTTAATAATTACTTATTCAGTTTTATCAAATCAAATCACTTTTATAATTTATATTTTTCTTTATCGATAGCGAACCATGTCTTGTGACTACCTTCTTGTTTTATATCTTACTGCGTCTGTCTGTCTGTTAGCCATAAACTGAAAAACGACATGCGGTTTTCGCCACTAAAATGACTCATGAGAAAGGGCATGCAAATTATGGTAGAAAAAATCCGAGAATATCAAAGTTTCCACTAAATTATTTTGATTAAAGTCTTGTTTGAATAGAAAAGCCATCTTGGCAACTTGTTAATAAACAATACAAGAAACGCGAGCAAAACAAGTGTGTGTCGGGCGCGCGTGTTGGTATTTTGTTCTCGTTATGCCGTGTTACGTGTAGACTGTAGTGAAGAGGTTCGCCTTGCACTTGGCCGCGCCGGCGCCCGCGCAGCTCTTCAGTGCAACACCCGCCAACTCAAGCTGCCTCGAATCGGGTCACCAGATAAAATGCCGACGCGCACAGTTTTATAACTAGTTGCTATTCACAGTCGATTCCATAACAATTTATTTGAAACGTCTGAATTATTGGACAAAAAATACCGTAGCTAAACGGAATTCACTGTTAGTCGATAACCTGGCGGATGTTCCGACGAAAGATATTTATGAATTAATGTTATCCGATCGGAATAATGTGTTGAATTAGCGTGACCTCAATTGACACCGCAGTGTTAACGATTTGTGTTAAAGATTGATTGCTATTTTCATTTGATTATAAGTAAATATTATTATTAGTTAATATCTTTTTTACTGAAGCCGAATGGTTTTTTTTTGTAGGTATTTTTTCTACTAGTATATACAGTGTCTACATTTTTTTCCATTATCGGGGGGGGAGGTCGTGGCAGACCAAGATGGAGATGGCGGGATGACTTGGATGTCTTCCTTGGGAATTGGAAAGAAGTGGCTCAAAACCGGGAATATTGGAAGGAGTGGAGGGAAGCTTCTGCCCAGCAGTGGGACAGTAGTGGCTAGATATAATAATAATTCTTTCCCTGGTATAATGGAAGACCTCTCTTTACAAATAAGCAGTATCTTTCTACCTATTTTACTGTTTCCTTTTTCTTCTTTTTATTTTATGTGTAACTACATTCGTTGTTAAATAAATGTCTACATAAGTCGTAAGTTTTGTAATAGACACTCCACCAAGACCTCTTTAGCTTTTGCTGGAAAAGCCATAAACTATCCTAATAGGTTTTTCATTGCGCTCAGAGCCACTAATCCGATGTGCGATAATGTGAAGCAATTCGTCTTTTTATCTATAGAAACTCGTTAAGAATCTATATTTAGCGGCAGTGTTACCTGCCAACCAGTTGCGCATCCAGACAAGTTTACAGCAACCCTCCGTGTGCCATTCCAAGGTTCCATTAAAATCATACTGGAAGCTCGCACAAGGTGCATCTGCTATTCATTATCATTATTCAGCCACATATGTACCGTATTCGCATCAATTCTATCGCTCGTTTATTTATATTTTAGTGATATCTGTGAATGAGATGGCGAAGTGCATTCACTCATCTTCCCACACAAGGCAACTGCTTGTTGCGGCGTTGGTTTATGTTATTCATCATAACTATCTTTAAATCCATTAATAGTGATCATGAAACTATTATTTTCCTCTATCCTAAAGGAGCCCGTTGTTAACTCTCATCTAGAAATATCATCAATCATGTGTTCGCAGCTCAACTAGTTTAACGCTTGGTGAACTTCGCAAGTTCGCAGAGTATAACGCACGCGTAGTCAGTGGTGTGCTATACAAAACGATTATTATAAATAGCAGTGAGGCAGAAAGTGGTCGTCAGCGGGGGCTAGTGGGTCAGTGGGTCCAGTTGTCCACCTTTCTCCTTCAAGAACAAAAACTAACTATATATATTTCCAGCTGATTTCGTGATAATGATTCATTCATCACAGAAACACTAAAAGAAAGTTTTGCTGTCGTAATACATTGTATGCTGTTTTTTTTTTTTTTACGGCGGCAAAAGTGAGGAAGTAATAAAGCCTGCGACAGACATACACCAGATTATTGCCGTCGTTTGTAGAAATGTCTTGGTAGATACCTAATTACTTTTGTGAGTTCTGTACGACGAGCTCGCTACTGAACTAACTTGAAATTTACTTGTATTGTATGAAGAAAATTAATTTATTTTTGAAAGTTAACTCCGCCTGAGTCAATAAGAGTAATACCACCCACAAACTATTTTAATGCCCGTTTTATTAAAAAAATATTTTCATGAAAAGTTAGAGCTAACAGAATGGATTTATTTTTCAAGAATATTCAGGCACGTGCACCAAAAATAAGCAGATATGGAAAACCTCAGCCTTCTTATCGTTTTTGAGCGGAATTTATTATATGTATATCAAAATACGATACGTGATTTTAGAAACTAAACTTGACCTAGTATGGACGTATCTAAACTAAATGTAAGTTAAACGAATAATGGCCGGACCGCGGGGCACCGGCCTAGCACGCGGAGTCTACGCGCAATGTCGCATTATAATCAAAGTATATCGGTAAGTAGGTACCTATCTGAAAAAAAACAGACATTATTATAGTTTATAACGGCTGAACCCTAAAAGAATTTTGTGTTTAAAAGTCATCATCATCCATCATTTCAGTCGAAAGACGTCCACATAGCCATAGTGGGTATAGACCTCTCCCAAGCGATGCCACAACGACCGGAAAGCGCAACGTTTAGTTAAGATACTAAATATTTTTTACATTATATTGTGATAAAAAACAAAGACATAAAGTGTAGTCAAATCAAAGTTTTATTACTGAACGGAATAGATATAAGTAGATACATTTCTGGATGTTAACCTATGCATGCGCAACACACTGCGTTGATGCGAAAAATTTAAATAACTACAAAAACGTTTTCATATATTAAAAATAATGAGTAAGGAGGAGTACGAATAATCAGTAATGTCACTGATAGGTGGATATTGTGTTAAATATTCTAATAAAATAATCTTAAAGATGATTGTTAATGTTTGATGAACCGATGATTAAGGAAGACTTCACCAGAACTCACAGCTCAACTATCGAAAGGGGCAAAAACATAATTGCACCGTTCTAGCGAAACAGCAATTCATCAGGCGATGGATACCTAACTATACCTATAGATGTTCTCGGTAACTGACCTCCCAAATTAAAAGAAGACACATTCCAGAACACACTGCAGCAAATAAAGAATAACATTCAGAACAAGCATTGTCTACAGACGTACGTCTTGACAAACGGAGCTTCGACTCATTTTTACGACGCATAATAACAGAAAAAATACTTTACTGCAATTCTTAAGACTTTAAATTCAGACGCAGATGTTTTATGTAGCAAGAAACTTTTAATGTGATTTACTAACTTTCCTTTATATAATGTTTATCGATCAATCGTTTGCAAACTGAAAAAATGATACACCAATCTTTTCGTCTTTGATTAATCTGATTGGGATTTAATTAGTTACCGTAAAAAGGTTTACCTTTACAGTAACTAGCAACGCTACCCAATTATATTTATAAACAGACCATTTATTTTGAATTTAATTCAGTCCAGCTTTGACTTAACGCAAACAAAACATAAACTTAGTTAACGATTTCTAGAGTATCCGTAACGGCTTCAGACGAATGATATTCAATGGATATTATTGTCAGTCAGATCCGGGTAGGCGGATAATCTTCACAAGTAACGTAAGGGCTCAGAAAATTGTATTAGCAATAAATATATAGGTACCTACCAAAGCGACGGTTGGCACTGCAAGGCTTTTGACCTGAGCGAGTTCAACGATCGCTGCGACGTGGCTAGACCGGCCTGGGATCATGCTAATTACGTGTTATTTCGAGTATTTACTTAAGAAAATTGAACGAATCCTTTATTTTACACGTGTATGCTCTCTTAGCTCCTTAAGGACCATTAGGGTCGCCGGCGGTGTCAAGAATATCGGAGTCACATCTGGGTCAAATAAATAACTTAGTGAACCTGCAGCTTACCCGTATCTTTCCTCATTCAAGGATCGTTTACGTACTCGCGGGTGTTATTACAGACCTGCTCCTTACTATATGATGCGGGAATCAAACATGACACTATTAGATCTTAAGCTAGTGTTAAGTAAAGTAAATAGGCTTAATAAGCCTTATTTCTACATCTTGTTAACGTTTCAAATGTTTGTTAGTACTTTTAACTTTTTAATGAAGTGTTAGTAAAATTAGTTTTGCTCCTCAATGTGGAAACCGTATGGGTAAAGGCCTTCTCTTTCTTCTTCCAGACATCTCTCTCTCTCTAGCGAGGGTCATCCACTTTTCCCTGCTTTTTTAACAATGCATCGTTTTAATGATCTGCCGACATTTCTTTTTCCTGGTGACCCTTTCCAACGTGTCACTACCTATTCAAATTGTGATTTAAAAATTTTCTACGTTGTCATTTATAGATATATTTATAAGCATAAAACATAGCAATTACCATTAGTGTTGCTTTGTGACCAGTAAATCAGTTTTCACTATCAGATCTGTAATTCCAGACAACTATTACAAACATTAAAATTAACTAACTCATGTACAATATTAGTATAGATTGAGCCACCGCTGCAGTAAAATTGTTTACCAACAGTTAATTCTAACAACTAAAAGAGTCATTCGACGTTTGTCTCAAAGCATTGCATTACTGGTCATCTCAGGAACCTGCATATTATAAATACCAAGTTAGCCCTGATTAAAATCCTCGGGTTAGGTTAATTACAAATAGGTAGCTTATTCAGTAATGCAGGCATGCACACCGGCCGGTTTACCAAGTAGTTATTTATTCATCGGAAAGTAGGTTCCACGACTCTATTAACGTTTTTAATTGCTTAAATCTTCGGAATACAGTTAACTAAGTCCAATATTTGATACGCCAAGACGTTATTTTCCACTAAATCGTAAAAAATATCTACTGGGATACTTAAAGAAAAGTTTACATTATTATAACCATTTATTAAGCGCTAGTTACATTTGCAATAAAGTACCAATGTACTTTATTGTATTTACTTACAAATGTAACTCAATATAAGGTCAATGACCTTTCCCTAATATTTCTTGGTACCTACTAACACTACAATTTTTTGTTTTAATGTATATGGACAAGTGCTTGACTGTAATCCTACCTGATGGTAAGTAGTGATGCAGTCATTGATGATGAATCACACCAGTTTATTAAGAGCCTATTGGACTCTAGCCTTGAAGACACTTAAATTATAATCGGACGAAAACACCACAGTAGGCCAATTATTTCAGTCCTTAGATGCACGCGATAAAAACGACAGTTACGTTATCGTAATAATCCTTTGGTAAACACCATTTACGTTTGCAATAAAGTAAATTAACCTTTTCCTAATATCACTATACAATAAATTAAGATTTTTTTTTCCTCACTAGAAAATGTTAAGCATCATTAAATGGTAGATCTCGATTTAAAACAGCTTTAGATTTTCTGTTTTCACATTTTGTCCGTGTCGGGGTGCTCAAACATCGCGTCAATTCTTTCCCTGCTTTTGTCTTTTACGCACATTGATTTAAAAAAACGTTAAAAAGTTTTTTTAACCGACACATTACATTATACATTTATCAACCGACTTACCTATAAAATAAATTTTATAGGTAAGTCGGTTGATAAATGTAGATCAAAATCTAATTATTTCACACATTGACGCTGGACCAGTAGGTAGGTACTCAAAGTCAAAGTCAAAAGTTATTTATTTCACTTAAGCCTACATGGGCACTTATAAAACTCAGTCTCTAGAGACTGAGTTTTATAAGTAGGGGTAATCCTAGGATTACCTACGTAAATTATGTAATGGACTAATAAAATTCATAATTATTAATATTTCATACATTACCTGAAGGCGTCCAGGTATTATATACCTTGCTTAGGTATTATATAGAATACCTAAATTATACAGATTGCAGGTAATATATATATATATATATATATATATTGTATATGGATAGATGACGTATAACATTATCTACGTAACAAAATAATATAGGTAGTAGAATTACACTGAAGATGTAGGCACCTAATGTAATTATTAACCACCATAATTAATTAAATTAATAACCACTAACAATGAAGAAAATTATTCAGAGACGATGTTTTTCTCACGAAATAATATTCTATAATTATAAAATCAAGCACCTCCAAATGAATTTGTGTCATGATAAACGGTTAATTACGGGTAAATTAATGAAATTTTATTACAACACAGGCGTCGATTCTATAAGGATTTATAGGTACACAAGTTACCATAACACTTTAGTATGACGCTGGAAGGGATCCAATTTGGCTTAGTCATTATAAGCAAGTCATCCTGGAACGCGAGAATTTTAATACACCCATTTATCACTTCGTAATGAGCCACTAAACATGATGGATGACTACACTAATCACGGCGCGTTTCAGATCTCCACTGAAACATTTGTTAAAAATTCTCGTAATAAATGATATTCTGTCAATGAACCTCGTGACTCCTCTTCACATTTTTTATTAAGTTTTTTCCATCTTTTACATAATAACCACAAAATTGTAAATTATCAAGGCTCTGGTTAAGGAAGCTGCGCTCTGTGATCACGCTGCATATTTATTCAAATATTCATGTTCGTGATTTACAAAGTAAAGTTGGGAATTTATACGTAATTATGTTTGTTTATTTCGCATGTATAATTTATCATTGCTGAGTATAATTCACCAGAAGCTGAACATAGTTAATGCCGGAAAACTCAGAGTTAATTCGTTTGAAACGAGCAGCCACCAAATATGTATTTTAAATAATATAATTATATTTACAAAAATCGTAAAGTTTAATTCGGTTTTTGGGGTTAGTTCTTGAGTGGCAACCGCGTTCCGGAAGACGCAGCAGTGGAAAGCCTTACGCCAGATGGAGCGATGATCTGGTGAGGGTCGTGGGAATTCGTTCAACAGTGAAATCTTTTGGCAGAAGTGATGATAATCATGAAACAGTTTCTTATAAATGAACAATCATTTTAGCATGTATAAATGAAATGGAAAGTATTTAAATTGGTTCGTGGAAACCAAGCGATGCCCAAATATGAGATTTCCTTATTCAAAGTAATCGTTTAGGACGCGGTCAGTGTGTCACGGTGCTGACGACACCGCCGACCGAGTTTGTCTCATGTAGCCCACACGGCCACGGGACATTAATCAGCCTAGAACTGGTACCCATTAATTTTAAACATTCAAATCGCTTAACTGTGGATGCGATCTTGTATGTGTAACCTGTAATTTTGCTATGGTCAATCAATTTATCAAGACATGATCTGTCACAATTTTTTTAAATAAAATTAAAAATCTTTTATCAGTTGATACGTTGTACTCCAAGTCGATATTGTAGATACCTATCGACTTGAAAATTTATTTTCTCTACTCTCGGAATGTCAACTATTTTTTAATCGTAATACCGATTCAAAACGTTATTTCAAATATCTATCCTCGGAACATAAGGTATTCACACTCGAAAATCTAAAATCATAATCAAAATGTTATTTCTAATTTAACCATTTTTTCCCATGAATGTGACATCCATTTTGATATTCGAGCATCTTTTTAAACGCGCCCGTGGGAGGGCCCGTGGGTGACTGACCGAGTCCTTGACCCACACAGGCACACGGTCTACGTCCATTCAGACCACATCCCAATCTCACCAGAGAAAGTTTTACATTAATAACTATCTTTAAAAATAAACACCAGAACACGACTGAAGTGATTTATAAGGCATTTCCTAGAATAATTTTATGAATCATAATTTTAAGACGGACGTTCATAGAGGCTTTGTAATTAACTCAAGTTATACGAGCTATGTTTACGATCATTCGCATGCTGTAAATAATTTATACATGCTCTCAAAGACCAGCTTTTCTTGTAGTATTTGATGGCAGAACCGTGCTTATTTTTGTGTGTTAAATTTTATGTTTTGGTACCAAATTAACAAATATATAAATGCATATAAGATCGGTATGTTTCTGCAGATGTAACAACTCAAAATTATAACAGATAAAATAGTTGGATAAGTATAGATATTCCCTCCATTATGAATTTAGCACTCATTTTCATTCACATTATCTCACACACCTATCGGTCAGCAAAAAGATTACTTATAGAAGGTAGTTAATTTTTCTTTTGATTTAAAAATATTCATTTTAATAAATCAGAACAAAGTTACCAAAACAGACCAATAAAAGCAAACTAATCTTGCAGGCTTCACACCGTTGCTTACATACTAGAGCACTATGAAGTTATGATTTAATAACAAAGTGCGTAAGTAAACGTAAGTTTTTGTGGTCATGTGCCAGACACAATGTAAGCATGATGCACTTTACACATGACATAATTACTAATTAATGCCCCTGCAGACAGGTGCGATGCGACAATGCGACAACAGTGCGAAAACACGTTTTCAAATAAATTCAGCCACGGATAATGTAACCGTGAAACCTCCTAAGCGTAAATCAATTAGTCTAATAAAAAGGTCTTCAAATAAAAATAAAAAAAAAACATTTAATTGACGTATTATATTTCTATTTGACTAAATGTCCCCCGTAGCTTCGCCCGCTTCTTTAATTATTGTTTCGCTCATATAGCGTTAGTCTGCCTCCAAAAATGGGTTATTAAATATTAACAACAAAAAAAACAATTCGAACCTAGAACTCTTAAGATTGATGCATTCAACCAAATAAATACACTCTTCAACTTTACCTATAACAATAAGTATAGATTTGATTCAATTGTCGCGTCATATCTGTCTGTGGCAGCCTTCACTTGTTGACTTTTTCTTAGCTATTAGTTCCGCACCTCTCATTCTGATTCACTTTGCAACGGTAAAGTTCTTTCAACAATCATTTGCGCTCCGATATGCGTAATTGTAGGGGTCTTGATTGATCATTATTAAAGTTGTTTTATTAAGGTCTTAATAAACAGCAGTGGGGCAATTAAAAGCTTATGCTATGAGCTTATTCCATCAATCAATGATTGAGCCTTTTATCCTGAACTTTAAAATTGTGGTTTAATATAAGCATTGTGATGTTTTATAAAGAGCTTAGTTTGTGTATTAGTTTTGTTATTCGTTAATATTTCTTAGTATTGTTCCTCATTAGTTTTATTATTCTTTAGTATTTCTCAAAGAAAAGGGAAAACTCTATTTCCACACTAACCACCAATTTGTGGTATTTATTTTAATTTAATACGAAATTAGAATGCCAGCTATCGTGTATGATAAGTAATTAAAATTATTTATAGAGAATTACGAGATAATTACCTATAAGCTACGCTTTTTCGTTCGCCGATGGAGATAGCAAGCCTTTTAATAATTTCTCGACACCGATTGTTGACCCAAGGGGTGTGGACAGATTTTCAATTAGAGTTACATCCTTATTTTACTGATCCGAGTTTAATTTATGGCGTTTTAGGATAAGCTATAGAAAAATATAGTATAATCTATCTTCTTTAAACCTACATATAATAATGCATAATGATATAAGTGTGTAATGTTAGTGATTACCGTCGAGGCGGTATTTAGACCCGAGCCAAGGTGATGGTCTTAAGAGAGCCGATAACGGTAATCACTAATTACCCTCGTGTATCATACGACGTTTTTCAATACACTTGTGAAGAAAATAACTGTAAAATTAGTAAACTTTTGTGGCGGTAAAAATCTGTTTTCATATTCGCGCCCATATTTTTTTTTTTACCTTTCAATACACTTACTGAAATGAATAAACGGGGGTTGACCGGCGACTCGTGGGGGACGACCTACGCCCAGTCTGATACGGTAATGTATTAAAATTATGGCTGGGGAGCGTTTGAACAATAAGGTTTTAACTGCATTATAGAACTAGTGCGTAATGGTAATCAAAATGTCATATTTTAATAACAAGGACCATTATTTACCTAAGTGCAGTGCAATAGGAGTCACTTTCTGAACAAGTGTATTGAAAAATACTTATTTCCGTTGTTCACGCCATAATTTTAGAATGACTTTGCGAATTTCATTCCCCATTTTAATGTTTTCTAATACTCTATAGACGGTTCTAACGAAAAGAAAAATTTTGGATACCGTATAGAAATTTTCATAATTAAAAAAAATTTAAAACTACCACTATTTAACTTTCGCGGTTTTGACAGTTCATATCTAAGACAGAAAAACGTTAATCGAATCAGGTAGTATCCAATAATAACTTGTTTCAAAATCGAAGAAGGTAGAAATTATGGCTACAGGTTACCTACTGTATTAATCTTTAAAGCTCATTTGCCTATGCCTAGATTAACATCGATTGAAATACAATACACTGTACCTACACAAACACAAAAGAAAATAAAACTATTGTATCCGTATCAAGAACACAGTAATTGAACATTCATCGTAGTAACGTTATCCACGTTAGCCAGAGGTTCGCACTATATTTTGAATATCATTTGAATTAATGATAGAGGGTAAAAAACATCTGAGATGTCTGTACAAAAGAAACATGGCACAATTGCCTTAATAGAATACTTAAGAGGTTAATTTACTTGCAAACTAGCGTGTGCCAGCGGCTCCGCCCGCGTGAAAACAGATAATGAATGCCTATGTCACTCAGCAACAAAGTATTTTTTTTTTCTCCTTTCTAGAGGTGACCAGTAGTTTTTAAGTTAAACCAACAAAAATACAAATCTTTCCTCTTTATAATTTTAGCATAGAAGTACAGAGAAGAGCCTGCCTGCCCATACTACTACTTGAGCAAGCAAAGCATTGAAAAATCAACATTCTAAAAAAGAGCAAATACATACCTAAATCGATATTTGCTCTTTTTCTTGGTTCCAATAAGGCAGGTACTTGAAAGGCTTTTGCACTGCAGTCAAGTGCTATCTTGACCGGTGTTGAAGTTTTGCTCATCAGGCCAGAGTATTTTTTTCTATTATGCACTAGTTTTTGCCCGCAGCTTCGCCTACGTACATGAATGTCACTTAGGATTAAATCAGCTTTCTATTGGTGTAAAAAATTTAACAATCGGACCAGTACCATTCAGGGATTATAGGAGGTAATTAAAACAAAAAATAAAAAAATAAAAAAATACCTCTTTATTATATTAGTGTAGATTGGCTCGCGTTTGTCCACTATCTCACCCGATGGTAAGCGAAAATGTGGTTCACAATGGGGCGCGCTTGCCTAGAAGTAACCTCACTCAACCACTACCTAACTACAATATTCGAAACACATCAAAACCTTGCCGGCGATGAGTACAATGAGGCTCTTACTATTTGTGTTATCTGATCTACATACTTTAGCAAGACAACTACTAAACAAGTAAAACTATTATTAAGTATGAAAACATGAAAAAAAAAAAACAAAAATCATTGTACTTTATAAGTCATAATCATTACCCATCACGATGCATCGGTAAACGCTACGAAACGAATGTGATAACGTGGTCCACTATGTTTTGTGGTAGCATCAGCGCTGCGCAGGCGCATACGACGCTCGGCTCGGCGTACCCAGTCGGCGTGACGCAGGCAGTCCCGTTAGCCGACACACTACGCGCCGCTCAGCTGCGTTCCTATCCTGCTTTCTATTAGAAATCCTTGCGGCCATGATTAACTTGTTGTCTTTTATTTTTGTTGGTATCCTACATGCTCTTGCGTTTGTGTGGAGGTGGAGAATATTAAAGGTTTGCTGGGAATAAAATTCGTTGTTAAGTTAATCTCACTTTTGTACATGAATTGTAAAATCATTGTGTATTATGGTATGCTTTGTGTACAATAAAGTATTAAACTTGTGTAATCAAGTTCACAAGTTTATCTGAACTTCTATGTAAGTACGAGATATTCCATACAATGAAAATACTAGAGCTTTTCTCATAAAAGCGCTCGTAATTTCATTATGAATTATGTAAATGCTTACATTTTCCGGCGGTTCCGCGAATAAGTGAGCGAGGCCTATCCCACAAGGATAGCCTTTTACGGATTGTAAGTAATTCAATTGAAAGAATTTTCGTAATCCGATCAGCACTTCTAGAGCTCACAAACTAAACAAACAATATTCTTCACTCATTTACATTTCAGTCGAAAAAAGTCCACTAGTGGTCGTGGTAGTAGTGTTTGTACTGTGCGTCTCTCATCCATCAGATTTACGCGAATTTTCATTGCTACATCCTCTTTCGATACACGGGCGTCACTCCAAAACCTTTCACTCCCATCGACCATATATTTTGCTAACAACTGCCCGTTTAGCCATTCTTTTTGCTATTTTGTTAACCTTGGTTTTCCTGCGGATATCTTTATCTATAATATGTATGTATTTAGAAATATATAAGTATGCTTATCAGTTGTCTAGTCCCATAACACAAGCTCTGCTTAGCTTGGGACTAGACAGCATTGTGTGACTGTTGTGGAATATTATTATTATATTATTATTATTTATCTTCATTCCTGATTCAATCACGTAAGGAATCTCCGAATATAGCTCTCTCCATTACGTGACTTTATGCATTCTCATCAGACCCAGGCATTAATTTTAAATCTTTATAACTTCAGTTAAAAATACTTGTAGCTCTTTACCAAAAATAAATTAACTTCATTCAATCCAATATAAATTCAAATTGTTTAAAAAAAAACTGATTTCCCTCGAGACTTAGTTTGCAAGTAACTGACGCTTTTCTACTTATGATACAAGTTCTGATTTATTTTGCATTAGCAGATTGCTTCATTGATGATAATACAATAGTAGCGTCTGTCTAACCAGAATCTCGGCAGGATATTGATTTTCCGTCAGACCCGTGCGGTGCCTACTTACCTACGAAGTGCGTACAGTCACGGTCAATAACAAGAAAGAAATTATTCTCCCAATCACCCCTAACTAACTATACCTATGTAAATATGTTCTTTATGTAATATTTACCCTCCATCTCCACACAGATTTTGCCAACATTATCAAAAGTACAGTAAATATTTGAATCATAAAAACTTATTGATGACGACTTTTTTTACCAAGCTGAGCTAGAAGGATTGTGAGTTAGGTATACTTGTACTTAATTTGTTGTATAGTTTTTTAAATCCACAATGTACATAAAAAAGTAAAATATTAACTAAAATACGTATTTATAGTAAACCTAACTACGTACGACAGTTTAATACATAAACACAAAATGCACTCAGGTGTTGGAGTGCTTACTCCTCCACATCGCTGTCATTCGAAAATATACCCAGAAGTATGGCAGCATTGCCACGTCGAATGACAATGCTAATCCTGTGGACGAAGGACAAGCCTATGGTCACGCAGTGTCGACTAGTCGATGTAATTTTTTTTGAAACGCGCACACGGGCTTCATGACCCAAGCATCCTATATAAACGATTATGTAGTTAATCTTGTGTAGTGTATTTTACTTATTTTCAGTTTGGAATTACCGCAAACTTTGAAGTTTATCATCACAGTAGGTACTAAGTTTGTTCAGGTTCGGCCTTCGAACAACCAATATAAACTTGTCCGATGTTTACAGGTCACTCCTGAATATGAAATATTTGAAATATTGGATTACTTCAGGCATAATCAAATCTACAGGCGTGCTGAAAATATTTACGAATATGAAAAAACTTCAGTAGAAACTAAAGTTTTTACATCAAAATTCCAATATCCAAGTTTTCTTCTAGATTTATGGCTTTCTGCTAAAAATCAAGCAAGCAAGCCACGTTCACTTCACTTCAATTCTCAATGGGCCCGTAAAATTCCAACAAGTATGAGTCATACAAGAAAAGCTCTACTTACCGCTAGACGACATTCTTTTACATGATTATACGCAACTAGTCGGATGGTACAAAATCGATCAAGGTGATGACAAACACAAGATTTATAAGTTGTGTCTTGATGTCCATAAAAGTGGAGTAAAGCGATGTGGCCGCGCGCGGACGGCGGCGGCGGAATGCCGCGAGTGCTGGAATCAACTCGTCATTACGCCAATCGAGTGCTATGGTAGCCGAAGAGTTGCGATCTGCGATGGTTCGCTCTGCATTCCTTACATTATGGCCGTGTTCCGTCATCATTACACCTATAGACGTAAAGAATGTGTGCACTTATATTATAACACCTGACAATATGACAAAACCAAACTTATTGTTTTGTTTACCGAAGAGATAACCATTGATCTTCTAGGTTTGATCTATTTATTAAAATAGCCGGAAACTCAGCGGTAAACTCTAGAACTATTCACAAGAACTACCTAAGTGAGTCTAAGTTAGACTTGTTCGCCATATCATTGCTTAGTTAGCCGCTGCTCAGCTTCGTAGTAATCTACAGTTACAGTGGCCGTAAACGAACAATAAGATTGCTGGTACAAAAGTTAACGTTCCAAACTATATAAATTACAACAGCTAAACTACGCACTTCCTCTTATCCTAGTAAATTTTTCTAATGAAAGATATGATCGGTAAGTAAATGTGATAGACTTTGCTGTCTATCTATATTATAGCTTTATATCACTTTCAGATACAATTTGGAGATTTGTAACTGAAAATATTGTATTGGAGCCAAAATGCGGTAGGCTATGAAGAAAGTAGTGATTTTCAATTCGCATCGCACTTTGTACAAAAGCTTTTCAAGATAGCACGAAGCGAAATTGCTGTCTACAACAAAACTAATGACACTTTCATTATTTGACAATACTTGGCCGGCGGGCGCCAGCATTTCTAAGAAGCCACTCATTTCGCACAGCATCGGTGTCTAATGAGCGCAGCTTTCAAAACCATGGACAGCCAATAAGGACACAATAGAAACATCACAACGAGATGCGAAAGAAACAAAGTCATTTGAGATAGGGAATATCTTTTGAGTGTAGGCTAATGTTGACAGTCTCAAGAGAAGAATAGCTATGAAACATCTTAAGCGGGTACTTGTTAGAACACATTTAAATATTTCGTCGAGGCATTCGCGCAGGGTATTCGCTACACATCACAGCTTCACTTCAACCTTGATACAGTTCAAAGCCCGTCAGTTATGTTCATGATTTTTTTCGTAAGTTATTAGTAGCGTTTATATGATCGCATGTCAAGGTTTTTTGTCAGTTTTAGCAGTCCTACCTTGCCTCTAAGAGAGCCATGCTAATTGCTTGCTGCGAGGCGGTTGAGACAAACAGGCCAGTAGTGATTCATTTTCTTCCCTTATACACGTTGGCGGTCGTGATTTGTTTTTGTACAGCTACTATTAATATCTAATCACAACGTTCATCATTCCCGCCTCTAGCTATGTACGTTTATTCCTCAGTCAAACGGAAAAAATCTTAGATTTACCAAATACGGATTAAGAATGGAAGAAATAAAATATTCAAGAATTTTGTTTATTCAAGTGAGACAAGAGGATGTCTGAGTCTGTCTTTTTACGAGATCTTCGGTTTCTATGCGTCACCTACTGTACGGAGCATGTTTTACTATTCATGAAAAAAGGAACTCAAAGACCTATTAAGCTTATTACGCTACAAGTTTGCCAACACGAAGGTTTTTAAGCAAAAAATCTTCCTGTATCAAATACAATAAGCAGTTACAAATAATAAGGGTTATTACGTGTAATCTGCAGACGAAGGTTGACAGTGACTTCGTGTCAGGACTCTTCAAGCTTGAAGTCATTGAAATAAGGAAAATTAGATAAATTAAAAATATCAACTAGGACAATCTGATGTGACGAGTCGAGCCAGCAATTAAAGTTTTATTATTGTGACTATGTGTCGTGACTTCTGCCTCTTTGCGTTAGGATTCTTCCGACGTTTCGTCTCGCTGTAACATATTTATACACATGTTCACAATTTACATCAAGGTATAGAAATATAATACGTATAAGTTAAAATATCTAGCAGAACTGTATTTTATATTTTCATATAAAGAATTAAAGACGTATTTCCTCGTTCCTTTACAATAATTATCAAATTACTCATTAAGTAAGCCATTCATAATACTACTGTTCACCATAACTGGTAGTTAATTATGAGCAGCTATTATTAGCTATTCGACGATTATGTCAGTGCAGCAAGTAATACCTACTACTTGAAACTGAACACGAAAACTTCGAGATAGCCGTGACGGGCAATTTGTTCCCGCGTTTATGCTATTATTGCTCACCCATGACCTACAGCGCGTGCAGGGGAGCCTTGCACACCAATTATTATAAGCCAACATAACAAACATATTAATTGACGAAAAATGGCTGTGAGTAAACGGATGTTCGTGTTTGTCACGCTTTTCCGACGTACCCAGGCAAGTAACATATTATTAAATATTACTAACGCTGCCGTGTTATTTAAGATATGTAAATATGAATGTTTTTTTTTTTGTAACTAAACAAATATCTGCTCCAGCTTCACATGGGTGTAATAAATTTTTGAAATTCTCGATTTTTCTTTACTAAAATAAGCATTATACCTACATCTAAACCCATGTATCACTCTGTCTATTACTGAAAAACGCATTTAATTTCGTTTAGTAAGTTTCAAGTTTATCACGAACAGACAGACAGATACGGTGTGGGACTTTGTTTTATAATTTGTAGAGATACAGATAAATTCAATTTGTTACATTTTTCATAATAAACAAACCAACATCAAACACAAAATACAGCAACCGTATCAAAAACTCAGGGATTTTATCGATTTTGTGTCAAAAGATGGAAGGAATGGTTTTGCCATCGTGGAAGACCGAGCTCGAAAATGGAATTATAATCTGATAAGACAAATCTTAATTTAAAATGAGTTTGTTTATTGAAGCTTGAACTAGGATAGGTTAAGTATCTATTGTGATCTTGTATAGAGAATGCTAGAATGAACGGAGCAAGCTTTACTTACTATTCGAATATCCTATCCTAGTTATTAATATCTTATAATAAGATAATTTAAGGTTTTGGATATCAATCACGTTACTTTGTACACATGTGGAGGCCCCTGCAGCCCGAGGGCTCCGACATCGTTGATACGGCCGTAGCTACGCCTCCGAGCTGCTCGAAGCCTAAAAAATGTTGAACAATCAATCCAAATTACGACAACAACACGATATGAAATAGACTTTATGAGAATTAAGAGACTCTGCCTACATTACCCCAGAGTTATATTTCCATACTTCTCTGTACAAAGGGATCAGCGGTCAATTGACAACAAATACAGTCCAATTAGCGTGCGCAGGAGCAACTATGTAGAACTGGGATGAGGCCGAGCGGCAAGGTCGCCCACTACCACACGATACCTGTTATGTACAAGGGTACACTGTTATGCGCATCTTCACAAACGTTAATTATTATTCGTTCTTAAGTTACAAGTAATAAGTCTGTGCAGGCGACGACAATGCAAATGCAATGCATGTTATTATCAATATATTTTGATGCATCGCTATATTATATTACACTAGCGGCCCGTCCCGGCTTCGCACGGGCAATAAATCTAGCCTATGTTACTCAGGGTGAATGTAGCATTCCAATGGTGAAAGAATTTATGAAACTGGCACAGAGGTTTTTGAGTTTATTCATTACAAACATACAAAAATACAAATTTTCCCTCTTTATAATATTAGTGTAGACTACAAAACTGTTTTGCGTTCGTACGGCACAACCTCAGGTTCTGCTGAAAACCAGCGTCAGGCACTAGTTGTCTGGCATTTAAACTGAACTGGACCTATTTTGGCGCAGCCGTGAGGTATTTTTTTCTCCTCTTTTGTTGGTTTTCGTGTTTACATAACTATTGTTTATGTGCCTTACAATGTGACCAATAAATTAATTTTCTTTCTGTGTTTCAATGCCACAATTTCATTAATTATTATTCATGGCACTTCTAATGACCAAAGTTTTATTTTCCTAGTACTTACCAGAATTGATGTTTTCAAATGGGCAACGTGGTGAAATGGTGCCAAGTATTGATTTGATTTTCATGTCATGGTTAAATTTTCTGAATTTTTTCCTGTAAACTGAGTCAGGGTGAAGTGGTTTTTAAGCGAAATGTTTTATCTCTAGGGACGACGCAAAGAGGGAAATGTGATACTTTTAACGTCCCCACATAAAATATGAGAGTGTGTTGGTTGTATCTTTTATCAAAGTTTAAATTGGATTATTTACGATGTAGCAATATCCTCAGAATATAAGCTTGAGTGCACTGTATGAGTAGGAAAATAGTTGTGGCAAGTACGATCGATATTATCTTAACATGCCGTGCATGTCGTCTATTGGATATCTACATTTATGTTTGTAGTTAGGAGATGCAAATTAAGCCTCTGAGGACAAACCAATAATCTCAGTATCACTTTAGTGTCGTGATTGTGGTCTACCTAACCTTACTAAACGGTAGACTAAATCAGTATGAGTGATGGGCGAGTTCACAAAGCCAATTGATGAATTAAATCATTATGCAACATGACATAATGATAACCCCAAGGATATGTCCAATTATATTTTTGGGAGTTGTAAGGGTTATTTTTGAAGGGGTCCGTGGCAGCACGGATAGATTGGAAGTGAAACTACTCTTGGCGAGATCATACATGGTCTAGTCATCCATATCCTAACCGTTGATCCTAGCTGTGTTTTTTAAATCTTTGATAGATAAATATGCTGGTATTTGTATACCTATCATAAAATATATATTAGCCACAGACTTATATTAGCAGCTCAAAATTTATAGTATGTAACAATAGGTAGCCTTATCGCTAAAGGCGATTTTTGAAGAAGGAGTAAATGTACTGGTAGTTCATAATGCCGCCTTACGGATGGAGAGCAATAAGTAGCTCATAGACTGGTCATCCTGTAAGAACCAAAAGTCGACGGCGCGTTATGTTCCATGCCCGTCTCAATTAGATGTCCGCAAAATGGACGTGCCAGCTAGGAATGCGAAAATGTTGGAAAGAGTTACCGTGGTCCTTAAACGCAATCCACCTGATGGTAATGGCAGTGCAGCACACTTACGCAGAAGTAGCCTAACTCTTGGCTTAAAACCACTAGGTTACAGCTATCAGGAAACATACGAATTTGGCTAAGAATTAATACTACGCACAATGAATGTGTTCCCAAAATATTTAATGCGTATGGGTGTATATTTACCATATTCGGCGTTGCATTGCCATACGACTGGTGGTCCGATGATGGAAGTAGGCAAGTTAGGATTGAAGGAGACTATCACTGTAAGCGGGTGTAGATTGTCTTCTAATATTCTCCCCATGATCCCACCTGATGATAAGCAGTGATGCAATCGTTGCATGCGTTTATTAAGAGCCTATTCACTCTTGCAAATTGTTCCAGTCCCTCGATGTACGCGGTATAAACGACGAGGCGAAACGCTTGGTCCGGACCGTAAAGGTTTCAACAACATAAGGGTGGATACTCGCCGTTCGTCGGCTTGTCCGATGGTAGAAGTGGGATGGTGGAATCAAGTCATGAAATTCCTGCGCACACTCTCCAAAGTGCACCCTGTAAAACAACGAAAAGCTGGCTACCCTTCGACTGTGCTCAAGACTTTGTAGATTTGACTCAACAAGATCTGGATCGCCAATTAGTCTCTTAGCACGCCTTTCCACAGAGTCCAAAGCAGCCAGGTGGCATTTTGCAGCACCAGCCCATATGTGGCTGCAGGCTGCAGTACTCCATACACGAACGGACCTGTGCTTTGTATAGCATTAGAAGCTGTCCCGGTGTGAAGTACCGCCAGACCTTTGCAAGAACGCCTAGTTTCCTAGCAGCTACCTTGGCTTTGGACTCAATGAACCGCCCAAAGTTAAGGTCTGAGGGAATTTCCACCCCCAAGAGCTGAAGGCGGTCGGTGTACTCCAGGGATAAATTCTGAAAAGTAGTAGCCAAGGTGGATGGACTCCTTTTGGTGGTGAACAGACACGCTATTGTGTTTTGGAGCCGTTGAATCCCACCAGATTTGCTTCACCCCTCTTGGAGACTGCCTGAAGTGAGATATTTGTACGCTCTGCCATAGCCTCTCTTTCGGACCGGATTAGCTACTTACTAGCCCGAGCACTAGGCAGGTATCTCTCTACAACTGCATACCCATAGATACCGGGCATCAGCAGATCGTTGATATGCAGTAGGAATAGGGTTGCAGAGAGAACCCTGAGGAACTCCGGAATTAGTCGTCATGGGTTCTGATGAGCATCCATCGACAACAACTCGTAGAGACCGTTCACTCAGGAAGTCTTTTATCCGTACAAATTATTGTTTTTATTATTATTATTATAGTAGGTATATAGAATCAAGGGCCAGAGGGGATTCATTAATTTATAATTGATGTTGTTTATGTCTTATACGTAAATGGATCGATAGATACCTGCCTAACTATACTGTAAGGTATACATATAAAATTGCCCAATTTAAAACGGTTTTTTCCCTATCATCTCGGTAGCAATTATTAATATTATTGCTAATATATATCCCGCGTAATAAAACTTTGATAAAATTTATTTGATCAAAGGAAGCTATTTATTACTCTATAGTCACATACATAAGGTTTCTTTCCCAATCCACCTCAAACTCTCCCAAAAAGTATGGACACGTGTCTCTGACGTAGGCGCTTAGTTCTATATTTAGATGTTCCACTAAAGGGCCCTGATTCTCAGTTGACGTTTTTATCCACGAACCTTAGTATGTAAAGAGGCGGTTGTACTCACTGAGAATTTTGTATGGACTCCACCCTATGGGTCTATGTCCATTTCGCGGCCCTGTAACAGCTGTTTTATTTTCATAAAAAAAAACAATGTCTATTCAAGATTTTTGTTTTTGTGAGACCCTTGTAAAAAACAAGCTTTATTATTTTTTGTAACTCTCAAATATTTCCGTGACGTAATCTCGTAGACAAATTTTTAATTAGTAACTAGATACAAATACTTAAAGGGCAATTGGAAAAGGTCTTGTTATTATTTAAGTAAAGTCACAATAAATAATACTCATAAACCGCAAAGTTATTTGCGTTTGTTTAGGTACATCCCAAATGTCACCTATCATGTCGAAATATTGTACATAGGCTTATGAAATAATAAATGTCGATCAAAATTGATAAACACTGCACGTATTATTTTCTAATAGAAATTGTTATGAATAATTGATTTAATTAACCAATTATGAAAAAATTTCGTGGATAATTTTGAGATTACGTTTTTTTTTTGCTTTTGACTACACAAATATGATCAGTAATAGGCACGGATAGAGGCCCAGTTTTTTGCAAGTACTTATTTTAAAAAATGTGGTGTATTAGAATCCAGCATTTACAATATACTGAATATATCTTTTCATCCCGTTTCAATGGCCGGTCTAGTGTGAGCAATATCTACCCTATTGCTGCAAGTAGATACTCGTATCTGCATTCGGCGGTGTTGAGACCGATCAATAAAAAATCGAGTGAAGAGCAACGCAGACTAAAAGTTTTAGGCACGGACCACAGCGATGGATTTGACTCGTATAATTTACGGCTTAAATGCTTAACGAACACATCATGATATTACATCATATTCTGATAAAATAAATACTGATTTTGAATATAGGGTACCTACAGAAATTTTCAGAACGACCCAAGTTAGGTAATTCTACCAATTTGAAATCATAGATATATTTTACTGTTGTAAAAAATTTTTTGTGTACTTAACATTATTTACGAGTATAATTGAAATCACAATATTTCTTCAAGCATACCATACTTTGTTTAATTAAAATAAATAAGTAATAAATATGTGCCAACCTTAGGGTTGACGACTTATAGCTCATTTCAATGTAGGTAAATAAAGAGTACGGAATTATAAAAAAGAGTATAATTCTTTTTGCAGCACCTAACACTTTTTCATTGTTGTTAAAGAGTTGTTTGACTCTAAACATTCCAAACTCTAATTTTACATACATAGTATCAGAAGCTTGTTTTATTTCTTGTTTTTATTACGACTGGCCTGTTGGTCTAGTGGTTAGTGGCCCTGGCTGCTATGCCGGAGGTCGTGGGTTCGATCCCCACCCAGGACAAATGTTTATATGATGAGCATGATCATTTATTCTTTATCTGGGTGTAATTTATCTATAATATGTATGTATATAGAAATATATAAGTATGTTTATCAGTTGTCTAGTACCTATAACACAAGCTCTGCTTAGCTTGGGACTAGACGGCGTTGTGTGATAGTTGTGGAATATTATTATTATTATTTAATTTTAGTGAGAGAGAAACAAGGCTTGTTGCATCCCGCCACTTCACATTCATGAAAATAGCTTGACTTTATTTGGTTAAGATAATAATGATAAATAATACGATAATTATGAAAAATAAAAAGAGGAATATTTTAGCATCCTCCATTAGTGTTACAGATTATGATATAGAGTACAATAATCTATTTTAGAGTACGGTTGGCAACCCTAACCTACTTAGCGGACTATTGGTTGCAATTATCGGTCGGTGGCATGTTCTAAATGAATCCGCCGGTGCATCATTGTCATTACTTGATTAGCGCCGCATTAGGAGATTGAGACCACGGTCGGCATGCCACCGCCACCGTGGCCATTGTGGCACGCATTCTGTACACAATGGCCTGCACTTATTTGCATTCGTTAAAATTTATAGCTTGATGTAAGTATAGCTAGCGATAACGTCCACTATTTTTCATCTTAAGTTATTTAGATGATTATTGATTATATTGCCCAGGTGAGTATTTATTACCCAGGCATATTTCTTATCTAACTTATCTCATGATAACTATGGGTATATAAGCACCCTAAACACATGAAAAATATACAAAGTATCAGAATTCTGTATTTAAGAAACCAAAATCATTAGAGGACGGATCAACTTTAACTTCAACTTTTAATTAATGGCCTTTGTGCAAGAGACACCAAAATTTTGCCAATAACACGTGCAGACTGTTAGGTACAACGGGCTGTTGTCCGCAACTCCACGTCTAAAGCGCGTATTTTGCGTACTTGTTCAGACTGTTAATAAACCATCAAACGTTGGAGAGTATTTAGCGTGAATTAATAGTAAAAAATTATTTCTTTCTTTTTAATGAATTAATTAAAGTAGAAAATAAAAGAATTTCTTTGCAGATACAGACTGATAAGTGACAAGTCCTATGACACACATACATGACAGAGAGAAAATAAAAATATATAAAAAGGTTATAAAAGTTACAACTTAAATTTATTAATTTCAATGAATTTGCATAGTTTAAATATAAAACGTGTAAACACAAAAGGTAGAAGACATTTGACCCATTTGAGGTTGGGCGCGGAATATGAGGAGGAATGATTTCATGAAAAGAAAAAATGAAAAAAATTAGGACAGGATAAAAATAAATGGTCCACGTTTCCTTCATCCAAACCGCATTCACAAAGAGAGTTATTCTTAATCCTAAGTTTGGCCAAGAAATGAGGAGAGCAAATTAAACTATACCCTCATATAAGGTGTATCAGTATATTAACCATTAGCGACAGTATTGATTTCCACATTTTAAAAGCTTTACCGTTTAGATAGTAATCTACTGTTTCGATATCTTCTCTCAGTGGTCCCATGGTGTAATGGTTAGCACTCTGGACTCTGAATCCAGCGATCCGAGTTCAAATCTCGGTGGGACCTAAATTTTTGTATAGATTCTGTCTCTAAATTTTACTTAGGATTTTCTTTTTCAGCCTAAAATTTAAATGAAAATCCAATTTTAAGTAAAAATATTTAGTAAATTTTCAATTGGTCCCGACAACTGTTTATTGATGCAAATAAATACAATAGGTTAATATTAGGTACATAATATACAAGTATCTAGTCGAAGAAAAATATCACCAAAAAAACTAATAATGATGACAACGAACTGATTCTTTATCGAGCGCGCCATACCGCAAAAAGCGTCCAACGAAATTGCTTTCCACTTAAAATAACTAACTGTAAATTAATCAATGTACTTAAAAGTATATTTAATTACTCACGGAGGGACGTAATAATGCTGTTTGGTGAGGTTCAAGGCTCTCATTAATGTACCTTCGGGCTTTGTTAAGACGGGACATAATTTACAATATGGCCGATGTCAGCTCTCCGCTAAATTAAGTAACATAAGTACAATTACGCTCCGCGGTCTAGTTAGCTAGACTACATGAAATTAAATATATAAATTCAGTAAGTATTCAAAGTCCTCTTGTGAGCTAAGAGTGCAGTTCAGGGTAGATTTCAACACAAAATGTTTTGTTTTCCGTTTAGTTTTTTAAAGTCAAATAATGTTGTTATATTTTAAGCATAATCAGTGCTACAGTGCTCTAACGCTCAACTGAACAATCATCTAGATAATTAGTTACACTATACAGAGCCACCCTATCAAATATTGTTTGGACCGTGGTTTGGACCCACCCTATCAAACGTCGGACAGGCCAAGAAAAATGTCATGTAACATAATATGTTACATGACATTTTTTCAGTTTTCGTGGAAAAGTATTCTTTATTACATATTATGTAATAAAGAATACTTTTCCACGAAAACTTTAATCATTCTTGGGTTTTTAAATATGTCAGACGTTTTATAATCACAGTCGCTTCCCCGGTATAATTATCCGGTTCAAAAACGGGTGGTCAACATTTTTGGTGCTTACATTGTAATACTTAACCCACCTCTTAAAAATTATGAAGGAGTTACCATAGTCAGAAAATAATTGCTAAAGACCTTTTTGAACGTACTGATACCATCCAAACTAATATTATAAATGCGAAAGTAACTCTGTCTGTCTGTCTGTCTGTCTGTCTTTGCTTCACGCCTAAACTACTGAACTGATTTGTGTGAAATTTGGTACAGACATAGTTTGGAACTTGAGAAAGGACATAGGATAATTTTTATTACAAAAAATAAAATAAAAAATAAAATTTATTCCGGACATATAGCGCCATCTATTGGTCAAGAGTCGGCATCAATTCAGTACTGAAAATTCATCGGAAAAATGTAAATAAATAGTAAAAAGGTATGATTCAAACGCAGAGCTCATTATGTTGATTTTTGAAGAGTTCCCTAGAATATCTTCCACATTTCATTTTTGAAGAGATCCCGCGAGATCGGGAACTATATGGGTAAAACCAAAAATCTGCCGGAAGTCACTATTCCACGCGAACGAAGTCGCGGGCAAAAACTAGTACTTGAATATGTGAAAGTCACGTAGAGTTTTCGGTACCATCCGCCTAAAGGGATTAGATATTTCAGGAACTGAGAGGTGCGGTCCCATGGTGTAATGGTTAGCACTTTGGACTTTGAATCCAACGATCCGAGTTCAAATCTCGGTGGGACCTTAGGGGTGCTTTTTGCCCTATTGCTAGACTTTTTAATATCAATGTAAAGGCATAAAAGAGGGAATTAAAACTTAATTCGAGTGTCCGGGCCACGAAATTTGTTTCGGGGCACACGAAAACAACATTCCCAAGCGTTTGGACGTGGTTTTGTGGAAGGATGATTAACGGCGCGAAAGGACAGGTGAGGCAAGAGGCGGGTGCAGATGGATGGCCCACCGCGGGCGGTTCCCATACGCGTCCACGTTCCCATCGTTCATCAGCACTGTAATGATCGCGAATATTCGCAACGTCAAAAATGACTTCCCTCTGAATTTTAGCGGACATCGTTTTTGATGATACCTTATTGGTATACAGTAATCAGTAATTAGATATGTACCTAAATATTGCGATAACTACCGTAGCTAGACACATTTTTAAATAACATTACCTAAGTTTTCGTGAAATGCTTTTAAAATCAGATGTAGGAACATCATCAAAACTAGCATTTGTTTTTTATGACACAACATACCTATACCCTGTACGAGTATAACGTACACAAGACTTTTAATAAAACAATTGATAATAAAACATTTTTTTTTTAACCACATAAGTAGAAGAACCTAAAAACTTTGACGGTCTGACAAGAAATGAGCTGTCAACGATAAAAAAAATTGGATCACGCCTTGGTGGAACAAAAACAGTTCGGGAGGTCGGATGGCCCCCGCCTATACTTAGAGCGATGATTAGCATAAGTGATAACTATGGTCAGTGTGATCACATTATGGAAATTGTTTCAAGGTAACAAAAAAAACCGGCCAAGAGCGTGTTGGGCCACGCTCAGTGTAGAGTTCCGTAGGTTCCCGTCCGTCACAATAAGTGTACCCACTTAGGAGTTTAAAAAAATGCTTGCATATACGATTATACTACAAACTTAGTCCGGAAATTATTTTGTAGAACCGTTTTGTCTTTTTGTTTAAAAACTGTTCTTTCCACCGAGTTCAAAATAATTTTCCTAGAAAGTCCTTTTAAAATTCTACTTTTCAGAATTTTTTCATATTTTCTAAACTTACGGTTCAAAAGTTAAAGGGGGGGGACATTGTTTTTTTACTTTTGGAGCGATTATTTCCGAAATTGGCATTATCAAAAAATAATTGTAGTAAACCCCTATTCATTTTTAAATACCTATCCAACAATATATCACACGTTAGGGTTGAAATTAAAAAAAAATCACTTCCCACTTTACATATAGGGGGGCTACCCTAATAAAACATTTTTTTCCAATTTTTATTTTACCACTTTGTCGGCGTGATTGATATACATATTGGTACCAAATTTCAGCTTTCTAGTGCTAACGGTCACAGAGATTAATTAAGCGAGGACGGACAGACATGGCGAAACTATAAGGGTTCCTAGTTGACTACGGAACCCTAAAAAAAGACTGGCAATGTTTTCTTCATAAGAACTTGTTACCGTACAGAGGGGGCGTGACGGGGGAACAAATTGGCATGGCCGGATCGATGAGACCGCTGAATATCACATGTATTGCTTTTACGACTTTTACGATACATACTTCAATATAATTGGGCGTAACTCGTTACTAAGTACGTTACCATACAACGTGGGATAAGGAAAAAACCATTTTATATTTCAATTGAAAGATTTTCTAATTCTGTTTTTTTATTTACGTTAGCGAAGTCAGACGTAACCATCAAATGAATCATAATTGCCTCTGGTAAAGAGATGGTGGGTATTTAATTACTTTGGCTTTTAATTACTTTATACAATAATTAAGTGATGTAAATAATGTGTTCGTTAAAATTTTTAAAAGGATTTCTTTATCGCTAAGTTCTGCGCCGCAAACTTTCATAGAGCTTTACAGTTTTTTTTTACGTGACACAAAAGGGTCACTTTGTGTACGATATGTTATGTACTACATATATTATGTACTAGTATTTGTTACGGGTTCTGCACGTACGAGTAATTTATTATCGTGCCCACAACTCACTACCTACCTATCCTAGTGTGCGAATGTGCTGAGAATTTAAAGCGTCTATATTTGACTAGTATTTATATATTTTGCAATTTCCTGAATAAATACTATAAAAAAAAACTTCCACGATTGGAAATAGAATTTGTATTAAATAACTAGCTGACCCGGCTATATTGTTCTGCCAAATTAGGTATGATAGAAATAATGGGATAGAAAAATACGACCTATTTTCAGACCTTCTTAATATACGCAAAAATTTCAATAAAATCGGTCAAGCCGTTTCGGAGGAGTTCGGTAGCAAATACTGTGTACACGAGATTTTTGTATAACATTCGTTTTTACTGATAGTAATCCAAAACTTGCACTTGTGTTCCAATAATTAAGTACCATTATAAGCCAAACCCTATAATAGTAAATGGTAGAGCAGACTCTACCAGGCTCTACTCTCTTTCTCTCTCAAAGGCAATCATGTTTGGAACCCAGTTGTGGAGGTCACATGCAATCTTTCCATGTGCATGGTAGAAGTCGGTTTTCAGTCCTAACAGTGCATCCGACTTCAAAATTATGTAGTTGAGTACCTAATGCTAATTACGGTTCGATTCCCAACGCTCAGGACATCTCGTGCAGTAGCTCGGGCGTGAGGTTGTCCTCTCCGACACGTTTCCCGCTACCTCGTTTCCTCCTTGACTGCTTTTGGAGACCAATTCTGAAGCACATTTTGTTGCAATGCATATACAAACTTAAATTTATTACATAGTTTATGATTTTTTTCGCGGTTATTTAGGCATGATTATAATGATAAATAAAATTATCTCTTTTAAGCTTTGCGGTTAGTCTTGTAAGGTATCAAATCTTTTGTAGATGACACAGTGGACAACCTTTTTCTCAGTCTGACGTCTCTTTACTTTATTATTTATAAATTTTTGTTGTTTTGTCCGCAGAGCGAGTACCGCTTCGCGGGCGGAGGGTACCCTCGCGCTGGCGTGGGCAGCGGCAGCACGCGCAGCGGCGGGCTGTGCTCGGCGGCGCTGGTGGGCGGCGCCCTGCTGGCGGCCGTGGCCGTGCTGGCCGTGGCAGCGCTCGCGTTTTACATGGGCGCCCTCAGGCCCGACAATGGTGAACGTAAGTAACATGGCCTTTTAATGTTTGCTACAAGGTTAATGAAAAGAAAGAAAACTTTAAGAAAACTCATGCCACCAATAGCGTGACTTTTGTATGAGTTGAAGCAGTAACTTTAGTAAAATTAGGTACGTTGAAGTTAATTTAGTCAAAGTACTAATTAGTCCTGATATGGGACTAATTAGTACTTTCTGGTTCCTGGACCTATTTTACGTGGAAAATCATCAAAAGCTCCTCTTGACCTGGGTGAAGCCGCAAAGGGCCTCAGACTTTTACCGGATACAACTTAAAACCCGCCAATGTCCCTTCAGTTGCTTTATGCGAGCGCCGCAGTAAGTCTTTCGAACAATCCCACAGCTCCCCCAGTTGTTCCTGGACCTGACGTCTCATTACTCCTTCCTTGTACCACCATCTGTCACAGATCCTTATCGTTAACCACTTCTGACCACAATTACTAGTAAACAGAAATTTTACTAAGATTAAACTTATCTACGTATAGGTATATTACGAAGTCAAATACTGTCCTGCCTGCCAGTATGCATAATGCGTAAGTCTGCTTGTTTGTTACGATTCCACCCCTAGGCCACTGAACTGATTATGATATGAGAACTGTCTAAGAAATGGTAAAGGACTTCAGTCAGATACTTTTTGTCAACATACCAAGCCGGTGAAGTTGCGGACAGAAGCTGTCATTTTAAGGTGACGGCAATCGTTCCTTTCTTTCTTCTTTTCGAAACTCAGTTTCATAAAGTTCTCGCTTTTGGCTTAGTAGGGCAGAATAACCCGTATCGCTTTGGGACGTATTCCAATGCGAACGGTGATAAACAATTAATTTTCCTTTCTGACTGGTAGTTATCGACATGTCTACAAAAGCTCTGCGGCGAGGGTACATGGATAATAATAATTTTAAAGTTTCGTTCGCTTTGGCATCACAATCACAATCTGTTAAAAACACCTCTATTTTCCTACTTTTTGGCAGATTGTGAATGCAAACTTTCTTAAAAGCACGGAAGTTTCCCCATAAATCATGTGTGCCAATTTTATGTCCGCCAAATTTTATTTTCTATATCGTACCTGGGTACCTACACCTCAAGATGGCGTAAAAATTCCTCCAAGAATGTTCTTTTGTAAGTTTAAGATCTTATGTAACTATAGCATCTGCAGGGGCTTCCCTCACGTGAATGTAGAAAGTATACTGGAACCTAGCCAGTCACTCAATGATAAAGTAGCATTCTACTGATGAAAGTATTTTTAAAACAATTTTTGAGTTATTAGACCAGTGTCGATAATTTTTAAAACCAAAAAACATAATAGTAGGATGAAACCCATTCGAAAAGGAGGAGAATATTATAAAAATTAAAGGAAAAATAATTTACGGGCGATCTGAGTTCGGGAAGGGGGTGGGGGTGAGCTTTTAAGAGGAAAAAACGGTTTTTCTCGATTTCCGGCAAAACTAAAAGTCCTATGGAAAAAAGTCAAATGGCAAAGTTATAGGTAATAAAAAGATCTAAAATTTTTGCATTCACACTTTTTTCACATAACCTCAAAATTTATGTGAATTCAAAAAACCATGTTTTTGGTTTTTTATTTTTATCTCTTTCAAAAAAAAATATTTTATCACGAAATTTGGTGAAAACTTACCGTTTTATGTCCCAAATACGCTGTAATTTATTTGATTAGAAATATTTATTTTTTCACCTTATTTTGAATAAATATCGAAAAACCACCCTAATTTTCAATCGAAAATTCACCCGTCAAAATATCTTTATTTTTCAAAAAGTTTATATGGTGTCTGTTCGTTGAAATCTCTACTTTCCGATGGTGAAAAAATAATATATATGTTACCATAGTAAATCTTCTCAGCAAATGCAAAAAATCGAAAAAAAACTCGAATTCGAAATTTTTTTTCTATTATTATATACAATGTTGAGCTATTTATTAAAATTTACACTTTAATTACTCGAAATACGTAAAATTACATGTTACATAGATTTAAAAAAAATGCAAATCAAAATATACTACTATAATTAACAAACAAATAAGTTGATAAAATTAATATTTAATAAGACGTCTACAATATTTGGAGAAAGGAGTCGAATCTTCTTTAAGTTATATGCGTAGATGCCTATTTATAACTATTTTTAGATAACTTATATATACCTGAGTGACCTACGAAAAATTTTAGCCCATCAAAAGGTATTTCATAGAGAAGTGGGGAAGGGGCTAGGCGGGTCCGGGTCTTACTACATACATACCTAATATTTCGTAGCAGCTGTAACTACCGTTAGCCTAGCCAGTATTCGAAATACAGTACAGTATACAACATCGTTTATAAAAATACACGTGCACGTTGAGTTTCTTGAAGATAATTGTGACAAGTGTACTTAAAAAAAAACTAAAAAGATTAAAAAAAATAATAATCTCCATTATTTTGCATAAACAAACTTAGTTACTCCCTTAAAATATATAAGTATATAAAATACATATCGTAAATATATTTTTAATAACTAACTTTTGGCCTATTTTCATATATATTTTATACATTTCAAAAAAACGCATATAACTTAAAGAAGATTCGACTCCTTTCTCCAAATATTGTAGACGTCTTATTAAATATTAATTTTATCAACTTATTTGTTTGTTAATTATAGTATCTAGTATATTTTGATTTGCATTTTTTTTAATCTATGTAACATGTAATTTTACGTATTTCGAGTAATTAAAGTGTAAATTTTAATAAATAGCTCAACATTGTATATAATAATAGAAAAAAAAATTTCGAATTCGAGTTTTTTTCGATTTTTTGCATTTGCTGAGAAGATTTACTATGGTAACATATATATTTTTTTTCACCATCGGAAAGTAGAGATTTCAACGAACAGACACCATATAAACTTTTTGAAAAATAAAGATATTTTGACGGGTGAATTTTCGATTGAAAATTAGGGTGGTTTTTCGATATTTATTCAAAATAAGGTGAAAAAATAAATATTTCTAATCAAATAAATTACAGCGTATTTGGGACATAAAAAGGTAAGTTTTCACCAAATTTCGTGATAAAATATATTTTTTTGAAAGAGATAGAAATAAAAAACCAAAAACATGGTTTTTTGAATTTTTCACATACATTTTGAGGTTATGTGAAAAAAGTGTGAATGCAAAAGTTTTAGATCTTTTTATTACCTATAACTTTGCCATTTGACTTTTTTCCATAGGACTTTTAGTTTTGCCGGAAATCGAGAAAAACCGTTTTTTCCCCTTAAAAGCTCACCCCCACCCCCTTCCCGACCTCAGATCGCCCGTAAATTATTTTTCCTTTCATTTTTATAATATTCTCCTCCTTTTCTAATGGGTTTCATCCTACTATTATTTCTTTTCGATTTTTATTATTTTTGAAGGCTTCTACCCTGGTCTATATTCTTTACAAATAAAAATACAAAATAATACACATAAGATACAACATCTCTGATTTATAATAATAGATATTATAAAGATATACAATTTCGGAACTAGATATGATTACGGATATAGTTTATTGCTATATTCGTATCCATATCGGTTTCAGATACGGTTACGGATAATAAATAATTTCGGATTATCTGCTAGTTTCAGATAGTTTCGGTTGCCAATATAAAAAAATATAAGTTTAAAAGTAAAACACAAAAAGCAAGATTTTAAACACCTTTTATTTCTAAGGTAGATTATAAATTGTTTGGCCGAGTAAAATAATCAAAAACCTATCTTAACCTGTCGTTCAAGCTTCGTCTTTATTGGAAACGTTTAGTAGGTACGATTACGGATAGTTTTACTTATCGGATATCAGGTATATTCAGTTATAGTTACGGAGCTTCAAATCATCCCTGCCATTGTCAAGATTCATCAGCGTCTTCTGCAAAAGTTCATGAAATTATATCATAATAATTTATTATCAAAAAGAAGGTGAGATAAAACGAAAACATAAAAAAATGGGAAATCATTAAAAATCTCAATGTTAATAAAAATCCAGGTATGTCTGACATGATATGACATGTGATAAATCATTCCAAACATTATTTCAATGTGATGGAAAAGTTGATTTGGGCTTCGTATACATCATTCATGTACGTAGATCTATAGGTACGTACGAAAAGGTTTATTGAGAAAAATGATAAATTATGATGATATAATAAATAATGATATAATAATAAATTTTCAAGTCAATTTATTTTGTCAGTTTAAACTAGATAAGGCCGGTGTATAACTAACCACCCTGAATAAAAACTCAGATATAAACTCTGAGGTCAAAGTCTCTTTTCAAGTCCTCAATCCGTAGGTACTGGTTTTAGTTAATATTTGAAGTGGTCTTTTGAGAAAAGCACTACATAGATTTGAGTGGGCATGTCCAGACAGTGTAAGCATTTATCAGTTATTGTGTAATATAAACCTCAAGGAGCTTAACGATCCGATGGACAGTAACAAAGAAAGGACATATTTTATTATAGGTCGCAAAAGTATTATTAGCTGTTAGACATCACAAAAAATACTTATAATAACCCAAACAATCCTCACATTCTCAGCAATTATATTAATACTAGCGACCCGCCCCGGCTTCGCACGGGTGCAATGCTGATACTAAATACACTACAGAAAAACTGTGAACGTTGTATATAAAAACATAGCGGCCCGCTCCGGCTTCGCACGGGTATAAAATATATAGCCTATGTGATTAAAATCGATTCAGTAGTTTTGATTTATTCATTACTGCCCGTGGCCCGCACGCGTTTTTGGAGTAAAACAATCCCCCTTTCCCTATACCATGAAGAGGCACGCTTTTGCCGCATCGGGCGGCCGGCCGGTACCGCCGCAAACGCTACGTCCCGCAATTTTTAAATCTGTAATATCTTCGCAAATATTCACTTAAATCATACGGTGTAAAGGGCCATATAGATCTATATTAAATGAACAATGTATTCAAGGTATTTAATTGGTTAAGGATTAATGCTGTATTGGTTAAAATCGCTTCGAAAATTAGCCATTATTTGTCGTAAAAAGTAAATGACAAAAAAAAGTTATTGTGGGTTATCCATAAGAGATAGACATATACCATCACGGACTTCTCTGTAGACCTTTTCAATGTGTACAATACTTAGTACATTATTTTGATAAAACTCGTAGGGTTCAGCCTGCGTTTGCAATGTAAGCGGAAAAAATGTAATTATTTACGACATCACATTAGAAACCTCAAAAATAACAGTACTTCTCCACTATTTAATGGATGTTATTATACATATAAACATTCCTCTTGAATCGCTCTATCTATTAAAAAAAACCGCATCAAAATCCGTTGCGTAGTTTCAAAGATTTAAGCATACAAAGGGACATAGGGACAGAGAAAGCGACTTTGTTTTATACTATGTAGTGATTTACCTATATATTTGGACTGAATTTCGTAACTTGCATAAAATGCAACTCCATTTTGAGACCAGGTATTATCTGTCTCTTCCAAGCCGTTTGGAAGAAATCGCGGACTGCGAGAAGGTCACCCATTGTACGTTTTTTAGTTTAAGGTTTACATTTTTTAAATGATTAGTTTGGTATAAATTTTATGAAGGTATAATAAAAATAATAATCATTAAACTCATCAAAATACAGCTAAAAAATTTCAAAATGTATTTAGTTAGGTAGCTATACAGTCAGCAAAAATTAAAACGTATATTTAAAAGTAGGTAAAGCCTATTGAACAGGGTACAGTGTATACACACAATGTCTCCTGAGTATCATTTAAGCCGCTCAATCCCAAGCCCATTTGTCCTCGAGATAGTCTTTCACTGAGTATAAAACTTTCTGGTTAAATGAGTTGAATTTATTAATGCTTAGCTCTCGAGTGTGGCTAGGTAATTTACAATATAAAAACGTATATAATGGCGTTTACACGAACCGCCTATTTTCTTATATCTAATTTAAAAAACAACGATTTGTATTTGTTCCTAGTATTTACGCTATGGATATCATACTAGATACATAACGTGTACCTATATACATATGTATATTTTTAAATTTTATGCAGAAAAGACATAATTTTTTTAAATTTATTTTGGGGCTTAAGTAAATAAATTGCTCGGATAACCCTAGGTACTTTGTAAAACAAAACATTTTCTGTATATCGATGACATTTCCCTCCAAAAGAATGCATTACGACATCACGCTATGCAAATAATTAAGGTATTCTAAACGGATAGCTAGTTTCCAAATTGATTTTTTCTAACGGCGACGCATGAATAAGTTTTGAGACCGTTTATGTCAATTATTTAATGGTATTGTATTATTTAGTAATATTTAAATTTTGATAGTATAAAGTCAGGTGGACGTATCTGGCCAGTAACATGATATATGTTTTTAACCAATACGTTTCGATCTACTCATAAAGTTATAAAATATTCAACATTATCATCACTTACGCAAATCTACTTATGCATATATGCGCAAATAACACTATCTTTCTTTAGATAAGTACCTCAGGTAGTGGAGTGAAACAAGGAACAAGCTCACTCAACTGGAAATGAAAAATAGAAAAACTTACATGTAAATTGTGGGAGACGAGTGAGGGAAGTGGGTTACTATGTTCTTACGTTATTATTGTTTAATAGGGTATTTCCTGCTATCGCCGCTAGCCACTATTTGACCTTTATAAAAGAAAAGTGCGTGGGAAACCTGCCCATTTGTATCAACAATGTGTCCTTAAATTCTGGCTTACCTTTTTCAAGTTAATGTAACATAATAATATTAAACCTCGAAGCGCGAAGAACCACTAGGGAATTCCTTAAAGTACATACAATTATGGTTTTGGAGCAAGTTTCCCAACTCTCAACCTCTCTTAATCTATTTTGCAGCAATAATGTCGTTCGAGGGCACGTTCCGTGTGACGCGCGGGGACGTGTACGGCGGCGTGCCGGGCAGCCCGTCGTACCGAGAGCGCGCGCGCCGCTACAGCGCGGCGCTGCGGCAAGTGTTCGCTGCGCCCTCCCCGCTGCGCCAAGCCTTCACAGGCGCACTCGTCACTGGCTTCGGGGATCGAAGACTAGACGTACACTTTAGATTATACCTCGACAGGAGAAAAATACCCAGGTAATTCTTTTAAAAATTTGATTTCCACTGAAATTTCACTATTTACAAAATAGTCGGCATTATATCAAAATCCTTGCTTTCAGTTCTGTATCGAACATCGAAGAAACTCTTAAGAATATTTTAATTCAAGATTTAAATTCAAAACATCCAGCAATCGGACAGAGTATAAAAGTAGACACATCTAGTATTATAATAAAGAGAGATCTTGAACACACTTATCATTCAGAATCTTACGTGAAAGAAGCTATGAATGAGAGTATGGCAATGAATAATCCGAAAGGCTCACCCCCGCCAACTGGAATAGATAAAACTCTCCAAACAAGGATAGGTGTCGTACGTAAGACTACAGTAAAGCCTAATCAAAATAAAGATCCAGATGAACCTGATATTGACACAGAAAATATTCCAGTAGTACAGGGCTCGTTTCAAATCACAAAGACTGAAGCAGATATAACAGAAAACAAAAAATTAAGTTCTAGTCCAATACGTCATGAAGATAAAGGAAGTCACAAACCAACAGCTGTAAAAACCACAACAACGACTAAGGCACCTCCTGCTAGAACTACAACAAAGACCCCAACAACGAAGAGAGTTCCTACAAGCACACCAAAGACTCGACCGTTCACAATAACATCCACTCTAAATGTTAAGACAAGGACAGAATCGACCCCAAAAAAAGGTACAGAGAAGACTACAAGAGCTCCAGTTACTACCACCAGCGCCACCAATTCAACGACAGTTACTCCTTCAACTACAGCTCAAGCAAGTACAACAACTAGTAATGTCTCCCAAATTCTACTCGACCTACTAACAAACGAAAATCATTATAAAGATTTACCCAAAATCGACACATTGTTTACTGTCCCACATGTTATTGATAACGAACCGTGGCGACCAATAACACAACCCTATTATGAACGAACAAGCGAACCTTCCATAATTCCTGTAGAAATCACCAGTGACTTGAATGCTGAAGACAGAATGGGAGTAGCAGAGGTTGTAGACGATGTTTCAATATTGGAAAGTTTACTGACCCCAATACCACCAGTAAAACACAGAGACAGAACTACAATTAGACCCTTAGGGTTACACAACGTAGATCCAGATTTAGCAGCTGACGTTTATGTACCAAGTCCAGTATACACGAGTTTTACATTACCAACCTATGCACCGCCTTTAAAGAACATGGAAACTTTAGGGTCGAATTATCCAAAACCGCATCCGATTCCAGTAGATAAAATAAGTGGAGTTGTTGAAGTAGTAGACGATGTAGACTTTGCTGATGGAGATGACGGAAAACCAGTGGAACGTCCCCCCAAAGATAAACAAACTAGTGTTAGTATAAATGTTCTTCAAGCCGATAGTACTGACAACGACACGGAACAACTCTCGATTGAAGGTGCTTCAATATTAAAAAAACATAACACTACTACAAGTACAAGCACAACTACCACTACTACTACTACTACCACTACCAACAGCAGCCCTACCACTACTACTGATACAAGTTCTACCACAACTACAACAAGGGCCAGTACCTCAACAACCACTACCACTACCACAACAGAACCAGCAACTAGCACCGTCTCCACAACTTCAGAGTTAGAAGTAGTGAATGCAACATATAAAACAAATGAACATCACCAGAACGAAACAAATAAAGAAAATTCTACAAGGCGACCGAATAATAAAGTTTCTATTATTCCTAGCACGGGTGCTCCACATCTAACTTGGGAGTTAGTAAACACTTCAACCAACGAAAACGACACGTTTAGCAAAAATTCTCCGGAAAAATATTATAATGATACACTACAAGCAATTATAACGAAGAACGACGATGTTTTTCCGAATACAACTCCTAAGTTTCCCGGAAAGGTTTCAATATTCCGTAATTTAACGGATATTATTAAAAAATATACTCAACAAAATACGCCAACAAGATCTGAAGCCACTACAATTGATATGGAAGTTGAAGAAAGGCACAATCATAATAAAATGACTGGATCTGTTGAAGTAGTTCCCGATGATGAGTTAGAAATAACGACAGCCGGTGTGATTACGTTGTTACCTGCAAAGTCTAATCTAGGTATGAATCGTCCTCTAAGACCACGACCCAAAATAAAAATTCAAGAAGCTCAACCAATAAAAGAGAATTTGCGCAGTTTTTTTCGTAACGACCCCGAAACACAAAAAATAATTGATGATTTGAGTACCGAAAATTATTACCAAAGTCAAGAAATTAATCAAAGCGATACAGGAAGTGCAGAACTTATACCTGAAACAGAACAACACGATCAGTTAAGGCTGTCGACAGTTCCTGAAACCTTTCAAGTCAACGCACCTAGTAATTTTCCAACAAGCAGTAGATTTCCAAAATCAAGTGATGATTTAAATTTTTCAAACGGAAAAGACGAAGAACTTAAAAATATGGAAATATCAAAAACTACTAACGTTCCTGAAGGAACATACAGAGTATCATATCATGTGACTGGTAGTGTAAGTAGTAAGCGAGCAAATAAAACTCAGACTCTTCCTGCGTATGAGTTGGCTTTAGAGCCCGATGTTGTTTTAGAAATACCCATAAATCAAACGAATACTCTGACTATTGATAAGTTGAAACAACTTGCTAGTCTAGCTACAATATCAGATTCTAATAATAATACTTTATTTCGAGCACCTGGCAGTGTAATTTCAACAAAGGCAATACCATCTAGCTACACATTGAACCAAGCGGGGTTTAAAATTTTAACAAAAACGTACAATAAGAATCCTCCATCTAAACAAGACGGAAACAGTTTTGATATACCAGAAAAGTCGTACAATAAACCTCATGTAAATAAACCGAACAAGGAAAAGGAAAGCGTTAGTAACTTTATTAAGGAAATCATCAAAGAAGGTAATCTTCTACAATTTAAAATGAAAGCATGTTTAAAATTAGTAAATAGACGATATTTCTTAATAATGTGTCAATTTCAGAGGTGTGTGATAACGCTACGTCGTTCCGTTGTCCAAGCGGGCTGTGTCTCCCGTTGACGTCCCGCTGTAATCGCTTGCTTGACTGTCCGGATGGAGAGGATGAACGTTCATGCTCTTGCGCAGACTACCTGCGTGCAGATTTCTCACAATCCAAAATTTGCGATGGCGTCGTTGATTGCTGGGACTATTCTGATGAGAACAAGTGTGGTATGTAAAAATTACATCGCTCTTTTCCGACGTTGTTAACATAATTCGAAAAATATGATTTTACAGGAGCCCCATATTTTAATTGGAATATTCTCATAGTCATAGTCATTCGGGTGAAGGTTGTTATCTAAAAAATATGATGCCATTTGTAACTTTCGTTATCGATTTCATTTTTTACTTGTCATCCTTGTCGCAAATGAGCGATATTAAATTCTCCTGCTAGCTTTCCTCTGCAAAATCGAAGAACAAATTAAGAAGTCATGAGTTCAACTGGCTGGACTGGCATGGCTTTAGTAATTTAAAAAAGTTTCCATACTTTATGAAGAAAAAATATATACCTACTTACTGAATTATTTTCAGAGTGGTGTAAAGAAGGACAGTACGTATGCGCCAATGCCCGGCAGTGCCTAGATGTGGTTAAGGTGTGTGACGGTACGCCCGACTGTCCTCTCGGAGACGACGAGAAGAGCTGCGTGGCGCTCGCTGAGCAACTAGAGGATAACGAAGTTATCCCATATAACGAAGAAGGTACTATCACTTCCAAAAGTCGATAAGAATTCTTAAAACGTATTCGTTTGACGTTTAGTTTGACTAACGACCTTTTATTTTCAAGTTTCGCCAACAAATGATTGAAATCCACAATTTCATCAACTTAGCATAAGTCAAGATGGCCCAGTAGTATAGGCACACAGATTGAAGCGCAAATCAGTGTGCCGCAAGTTCAAATCCCACGCAATTATTGACTTTTTGTAAGTTCTTACCCGATTGGAAGTTATGTATTTGCATTACATATATTAAATTATTCTTTAACTTGTTCACACATTTCTTAGAGTTAGAAAGATAGATCACAAAAAAACTAAATAAAGAATTAGATTTCTGCGAGGTAGACATGAGTTTTAACTTGACCGAAATGAACTGTCTTTTGGTTGTAGTTGTTGGTTAGTGACGTGTGGTTGACAATATTGTAATATTCGCAAAATGCAGGCTAATATTAGTATTGAAGTGAGGGCGACTATCATTGGGCTGCATAAAAGTGGTCTTATAATAATAATAATAATAGTATAAGCCTTTATTACTGTTTTTAATTTTTTTTTTTACAATATTTTGTTTATTGCTGACGATCGGTTTTTAGAAACAGCTTGTCCTTCGACAAAGGCCTCCTCCAAAGATTTCCACCTATCTCTGTCTCTTGCGATTCTGATCCATTCTGAACCGGCAACTCTTTTGATGTCATCTTCCCAACGTTTTATTTGTCGACCTTTACTTCTTTTGCCATCCCTGGGGTACCACTTTGAAATTATTTTGGTCCATTTCTCATTTGTCTCTCTCAACATATGTCCTGTCCATCTCCACTTTAGTGTTTTACACACTTTTTTCGCATCTTTAAATTTGGTTTCATTTTTGATTTTAGTTAGTTTTATTTTATCTTTTCTTTTTACTCCAAGTACACTTCTCTCTATTCCATTTTGACATACAGTTATTTTATTATATAGTTTCTCGGTCAATGCCCATGTTTGACAGCCATATGTTAGACATGGGATGACAATAACACAACAGAAATAAAAAAAAAAAAAAAGTGGTCTTAATAAAACACAAATATCCGAAGAAACCGGACTGAATGTGAGTATAATAGCTATTAATGAATTGTAACATTATTACAAATTAATCTTCTAATTTTTAATTATATACGTATGCCATTTATGAGTCCATTCATCGTATCTTTATGAGGTTTAAAAGAGAAATACGTAAATCGTTGGGTTTATTGGATTGGTTATTGGATTAATAAATGCAGTTTTATTTTAAAATTATATTCAATAATTATGATTATTAACATTTTATATAATGAAAATGAAGTGAAGTAGGTATAGCTGCCTAATATATATATGTTTTTATTTTAGAAAAATACTGTAAATCTTTGGCTAAAAAGATATGAGGAAGAAGGTAGCCTTGCTAGTCGAAAGAAAAGTGAGAGACCGAAGCTTATTAGCGAGGCGCAGCGACGACATATGGTGGACGTATACGAAACGAATGGTTTCGCACCAACGAGACATTTTGCGGAATTATATGACACCTCGATGGATACTGTTCGCCGTGCACTTCAGGGTGAAGGCGTGCATCACAGAAAACCTGCTAAAAAGCCGTACTTGACAGAGAGGCACAAACAAGAACGATTACGTTTCGCACTAAATGTTTAATGTTAACTAAACTAAATGCTACTACTACTACTAATATCTGTGATTATTCGTTAACAAACACTGTATTATATTGTGTTTACTTTCGTTTAAAACAGCTATATCTTTTAACTTGTGCTATCGCCTCATCTTAAGAATGCAGTGAACTCGCTATCAATTTTTTTGACAATAATCATGAGTCTATTTCGTTTTTTATTCTTCTACCCGCACTGTTTTAACATAATACTATAGATCAATTTATTTTTCTCATCTAATTGACGATTATCTTGTGAGAACTAAAGTTCTTTTAACAGAAATTGAGGTTTAGTTTCAATCTTCTTTTCGTCAAGAAAATGAACAATTAAGCTATTACCTCAATACATTCATTGTGACGTTACACAAAAATAAAATGTTTACAAAGTCCAAATCATATATCACTTTTCAATAAATAACTGGATATAAACAATTACCTATATTTTATTGACGTGACAACGTCTTAAATTAGGTTGCGGCTGGGAGTCACTTATGAAAAAGTGTAACGCTCGGTAACGTTACGATGAGTCACCGAACGAGAGAGAGGCCCGCCGAATGCCTTGCGTCTCTCTCCCACTCAACTATGATCGGTCTGCCGCGCGCGCAGCACTAGAGAATTAGGCGCATTGAATACTATAATATATATAAGACTAGTAGTAGTAAATTCTTTAGATATAACAAAAGACGTTGTCACGTAAAATCTTCGCCCGTAAAACCGACTTTACAGGCAACCATTTTTTTATTAAAATTTGAATATCCGTTCATTGTTACGTTATTCATATTATGAATGGTCTAAGTGGGTATACTTCCAACAAACAATCTTACGCGTAACATAGATAACGGTTACAAGATAACTTTTTGTCTAGGTAACAATTCGACGTCACAATTCTCATAAATATTTAATTTGTAAATATAATGAATAAACATTTTTATTAAACACGTCTTTTTATTTCCACCTTATAACATCGAAAAGATGTAACAACTAAATAATTGCAAATTACGAATGTGATTCTTCTTGTGGTTAATAGATCACCTTCGTAATTTGCAACTATTTAGTGCAAAAAATGCAATAGTATTTTTCATAGAAATATAAAAAAAAAACAACTATATCAATATAGATTGGGAATTTTCAAAGTAAGAAATAACTGCAACGGACCGACCATGATTTGAACTCGGGTTACGTGATTTGCGAATCCAACACTTAGTTCACACGGCTACCAGCACATGACGTATTTGCGCGAATTTTATCAATGCTATGGTAAGAACAGAAAAATAATGTTTTTAAGCTCAGTGCGACGACAGTTCCTTAGAGTGTGTTATCTGTGGAATGTGGATACTCATACATGCGCACACATACGCACGGAAGTATCGCGCTCGCTCGGTTCGTAGCAATGTAATCTTTAGCGTTCCTATGGACTTTTGGGGCCTTACTGTAGGTACGGCTATCCAATTCTTGGCAGTTTGGATGATGTTTTTGTGGTTACCGACTATCTGGGGCGTTTCGTGTTAAAATGTCAAGCGTGCGAGTGAGAAAGAGCGTTGGAGCTATACCCTACCCTATTTAGAACCACCTCTTTAACATTTCAGTTTAGATTGTCAAATGGATAACGTGAGAGCTCATGGTCTCTCTATTCAAATTTTAACCGTCGTTAAACCCTGTCTGTCTGATTTATTTAATCAAAAGCTAATTTTTAATGGAAAATAATTCATCTTTTCTGTTCAAATTATCATCGTAAGTAGGTATCGAGTTGACAGAAAATCTTTTGTTAATAAGACTAACATTTTGTTCAAATAATTTCAGGTTACGTGATGGTACGCAAACGTGGTGTTTGGGGGCGACTGTGCGTGGAGAGTTTTGCCGACGTGGTGGAACAAGCTCAAAGCTCTCTGAAGCTACCCGACCTCGGCAGAGCTGTGTGCAGAGCCATGACCTTCCAGTAAAAATACTTATTTATTTCTTATCCGGACATAATGAATTTATGTAATTTCACATAATCTCCTCCCCAAGCGTCGCCACGACGTCCAGTTCTGTGTCTCGCATCGATCAGAAGCTATTGATGATGACAAAAAATTAAGTGATTTTGTAATTTTGAACAACCACTGGGTACCTATCTGTGAATGAATGTGTCTATACCTAATTGTTTTTTTTACACGGGCCATCCTTTGAATATTATGTAAACAAGCTGTTGTTTTGTAATGCATATGCATTAGTAATAAACAAAAACAATACGTCATATAAACGTAGCCAGGTCCTAATCGTTAAAATGTCATAGGAAGCACAGAATAAGTAATAGTACTAAGGAAGTGTGGGCCGGTTCGTCCCACGTTGGGCGCCAAAAATACCGACCTACGACTACGACCTACGACCTACTTTTGTAAATTCTGTAAACTATTTAACGCACTTTCATGTGATTGTGGTCTGACTAACTCAATTTACTTATGTATAAAACAACACTAGATTAATTTTGGAAATGATCTATGTAAGGGGTCTTAGATCACTATTACTATCAAGAGGAGTTGATAATGGTTCTCGTTGTGTTCAGTGACGCGGGCTGGGCGCGGGAAGCCCGCGAGGGTCGGCGGGCCAGCGCGGCGGGCTACTGGGAGGTGTGGCACAACGCGGCGGCGCGCGCGCGGGACACGAGCCTCACGTTCCGCCGCGCCGCCTGCGCCAAGAAGCGAGCACTCCGCGTCAGGTGTACCGGCCTCGACTGTGGGATACGACCGCACGCTGATGCACAACAACCCAGGTAAACACTCTCTAAATAATATCAAAAAGTTGGTGGGATTGGATTTGAATGATGAATTACTATTTATTTTCCAAATTACCACTTTTCTGAAAACTACGAAAGACTCTATACAGGCAGGGCGTGAGCCTACTAATTACCATTTCATCAAAAATACTGTTTACTATTCTATTCTAAATCGCAAAGAGTGTGTGGGAAGCAATGGGAAGCTGACTGTAGGTACATTTTTAAGAAATACCTAAATTAGTCTTAAAAGGACAGTACGTATAGGTAGGCAGGTAAGTACATTATTAAAAACAAAATGAGATGGACCTACTAGTCGCCGACTAGTTGGGGAACCAAACCGTCTGACCTAATTATAGTCGACTAGTTGGCAGACCAGTTGGCCATTAGAATGCCGACTAGTCGTCTAGTCGCCCAAGTCCATAGCCGGGCCATCTCTGCTAGGGACGATACTGACATGCACGTGCGCCGCGGCAGGGTGGTGGGCGGCGACGGCGCGGCGGCGGGCGCCTGGCCGTGGCAGGCCGCGCTCTACCGCGACGGGGACTTCCAGTGCGGCGGCACGCTGGTGCACCAGCAGTGGCTGCTCTCCGCCAGCCATTGTTTTTACCAGTGAGTATTAAAATCTTTAATTCCTATAATGTTCACTAATAATCAAAGGCCAAAAAGCCAGAAAGTTTCAACTTAGTGAGATTCATTTAGGTCTTGTCTTATCATAAAAACAAAAAAAAAAATCTAACACTTTATATCTTTTTGCATAACTGTAGATATTAACCAAAGCTTCATCCAAAATGTAACTTATACCATAAAAGGTGATCAGTTGTTGTATTTTTCTTTTCTATATGCTAAGCTTCCTAACAGGCACCTACTAGCCAAGTCCAGCAGCGATGACTAGGTACAGTTTGTTATCAGCTGTTAGCTGCTGTCAGTCATACAGAATATCAAAGTAGGTACACTAATTCATCATCATCATCAGGCCTCCTCTCTAGGAGAGGAAATGGGCCGTAATCCACCACGTGGCTCCAGTGCGGGTTGGTGAATGTCACATATCTTCGAATTTTTGGTTCTAGGACATGGCGGTTTCCTCGCGATGTTTTCCTTTACCGTTTTGAGACACCAGTGTTTTGAAAGTAATGCGCCAGGCAGGGTTTGAACCCGTGACCTACAACTCGTAAGTTGGAGCCATTACCACTCGGGCACCACTACTGAGTTACTAATCAGTATCACAATGTCCACAGAGCTACAGAAGCGCACTGGGTGGCGCGTCTGGGCGCGCTGCGGCGCGGCGCGTGGCCGCGCGGGCCGTGGGAGCGCGTGTCGCGCGTGCGGCAGGTGGTGCTGCATCCCCGGTACGCGCCGCGCGGCTTCCGCAACGACATCGCGCTGCTGCGGGTGGACCCCGTGCCGCTGCACGCGCGCCTGCGCCCCGCCTGCCTGCCGCCGCCGCGCGCGCAGCCCCCCGCAGGACACCACTGCACTGTGGTTGGCTGGGGGCAGCTGTACGAGCACGAACGTGTCTTCCGTGAGTATTAGTTTTATGTTCACTCATCTTTTTTTTTTATAGTGAGTAAATAATCTAATGACATCCCCCGCTCTTGGGCGGAGCGAGAGATAGTGTCAGACTCTTACTGACTAAAACCCCGCCCCATTCCTTCAAGCCTTCCTATACCGGGGCTCGAGCTATCTTTCGAAACTAACCCTGGCCCCAGTAGGCTTCGACCCGGCTGGGCCCCTGCTGTTGCTGACAACTCTTTGAGGCGAGTGGGAACAGTGCGCGCCGTCGATGACTTGGGCTCGGTCCGAATAGTTACCGGACGGTCGGACAGCGAGCTCACCGTCCGCTAGCCCGCGTCTACGGTGGCTGGAAATCGGGATCAGAATCCCGGCGGCGGCGAGAGCGCCGTTGCCTGATGCGGTCGGCCTCCTCCTTTGCTAGCATTACTGCTTCGTAGAAGTCGGCGACCGTCTGCCACTCCTCATCGCTCCGGGCTATGGCCTGAACCAAGACCCGGCGCGAGAGGTCTCCGCCGCCGATCGCCCCCACTTGTTCAGTTTTTATAAAGTATTGGTTGTTTTCAGCGGACACACTGCAAGAGGTGGAACTGCCAGTGATATCAACGTCAGAGTGCCGTCGCCGCACGCGCCTGCTGCCGCTGTACCGCGTCACGGACGACATGTTCTGCGCGGGCTACGAGCGCGGCGGCCGAGATGCTTGTCTCGGGGACTCCGGGGGACCGCTCATGTGCCAGGTAGCTTTTCAAAATAACGTAAATTACTTACTTTTATACCAATAAAATTGAACATAAAACTTAAACTATCAATGAATCCCATGTACTATAAATATACTTTATTTGGACATTATTCACTCATGTCCTTAATCGTGGCAAAATAAACGCACCGGTCGGAAGACTTGCTGAGATCAGCCTATGAGGAGACTGACCATAAGGACGAACGTTACGCTTTCATTATGGGTAGCATAAAACCTAAAAATCCGACAACCTCCATTACCAAGGCTGCAAGGGATATTCATATACCCGGTAAATGAGTTGTGGTTGTCAAATGGGCCGTCATGTTTAATATACTGACTGGACCCTGACTACAACATTAGGTAAAGGCAGATGAGAGCATTTACTTAAAAATTAAGTGTCTTGATTAACTTACAGGAATCCGACAAATGGTACGTCTACGGTGTAACCAGCAACGGTTACGGGTGCGCACGAGCAAACCGGCCCGGCGTGTACACCAAGGTGTCCAACTACATCGACTGGATCGACAGCGTGCTAGCCACGTACACGCCGCCGCACAACGACTCCAGCTCCTCAGAACAAGAGTCCAGTGAGGACTTCTACGCAGACCTCGAGGCGGCCGAGAACCGCCGCGCCACTCGCTTGGACACCTGCAAGGGATTCAGGTGTCCGCTCGGAGAGTGCCTGCCTGCCACCAGCGTCTGCAACGGCTTCCTCGAGTGCTCCGACGGCAGCGACGAGTGGCAGTGCAGTAGACTCTCACCAAATAACTCCAGCATAGACCCAGATTAACGGCATTTAACATGTTTAATTACTTATAAGCCAGTACTTAGAAAGTAGGGTAAATTTCGAAATTCGACTGATATTTTATAAGATATCTGTAAGTTATGAAATCTCTGTTACAACGAGAAAATATTTCAATAATTGCTATAATATTTAAAATTTCATTAATTTCACATATTGCGATTGCTACGCCATAATTATTACGTAATGTTGTTTGGGTTGGTTTGTAAATATAGGTGTAACGTTTGTGCCCAAATTGTTTTGTTTACCACTGCACGATTATTGCTAAATTGAATTTATTTATTGAAACATATGGACCGCCTTTTCCGTTCGAAAAGTATGTTTTTAAATGGACGATGTGAGCCATGTTACGAAGAACAAAATAAAAATATAACGATCAATGTTTCTTGTTTTATTTTTATTGAGAAGTATTGAAGAAACTGTGGTAGGCCGGGGTGGCCCAATAATAACGACCCCAGTGGTAGTGTCTCTGCCAGGTGCATTACTTTGTTTAAATCATTACATCACCACTGTTTTTAAAACGGTAAAAGAAAACATTCAAGTCAAAATTATTTATTTTAAATAGGTCTACACGGGCACTAATAAAACGTCAAAAGCTTCAAAGACGATTGTACGACTTGCGTGGCAGATTACGGTGCATTACCTCTTAGAGAAGTGGTCCGAGTCTCAGCGGAGGGAACATTACAAAATGTTACATTTTCAGATTATGTCCAGATAATTGATTTATAAAAGGATCTTTTGAATATACATTAAAATAAAAAAATCAATGATCTTAAAAATAATTTTAATCTCTCGACAAATAAATTAACAAAATGCAAACTTTCAATACAGTTTATTATTTTTTATTATTCTTCAAAATAAGGATGATATAATAAATAAAAGCAATTCTTGTTTAATTAACGATGTCGACATTTTTTAAATTATTTTAGTACAAAATTTCACATTTTAATAAAGAAATATTCATTTAAAAATAATAATTACAATCACAAAATAAAATAGCATGTCCTAGGATAAAATATAATCTGGGTGAGTTTTCCCATACGATAGACACCAGTATAAAATAATGCAATGATTGATCACAAGAAAATAATACAAGTAAGAAAATTAGACCTCGCGCGTGTTAAGCTTCGGGGTTTAATGATCGCACAGTTATGAACAGAGATAGCGAAAGTCGAGAATGCAAACCTTTTGAACTTCGGATACTCGAGACAGTCACACACCTTACAACTAACTTAACTAACTCCCGTACCGAGCGGTACTCCAAAGAATGTTACCATCTTCTCAAAGTCAAAATCTCAATGTTAGTGTAAGGAACATCTTTACATTACACACAAAGGCCAGTAAATACTTGAGTTATAGTTATTTCTACGTCGTACTAGATTTATAATATTTAAATACTACAATCGAGCGCAATGAGCAAGAAATGAAGACAGTTCTTAAATAAGATGATATACAAGACTAAATAGACGCACGTGGGACTCGAGAACGTTGTTCGTATGACTGAGGGTACATCGACAGTTGGAGCTAGTTGGTGGATGCTTCGAGGCGACCATGGTACGTGAACTAATGTTGAACTAGACCGTGCAAAGTATTTAAATAAAGCCTCGCCTCGCCTCGCCTAGCCTCGAATGGTACTGAAAGCTGGCTAGTGACGAGTATGTTCCCAAGTGTGTGCGAGTGTCTAGCCCGTGCTCTCGACGGGCGTGGTCGTGATGCCGGACTTCGCCTTGTTCAGCACTGTCTTGAACTGCTCGGGGACTGGGTGCTCCGCCTGCGCGATAAACAACCAAGTCAATAAAATAATAGGACAAGGTACAATTAAGTATTACACAGGGAAATCATTTTAATAATACTGAAAGAAAGGGAATTTAAGGAGAAAAGAAAAAATACAACTAAAAGTTAAGAAGCTGTTACGATAAAAGTTGTCCTAATGTTAAAGAGGTCAGAAGCAAAGTATTTAGCATACTTAGTTACTGTTTCACAAATACTCCTGACTGTCACGCAACAGTGACAATTTTCTGTGTAGATCGTATTTAAAGTTCACTTTAGAATGTATTAAGTGTAATTAGTTTAATTGAAAGTAAGCTTGGAAAACTCACGTAGTCGCCGTTGCCCTGGGGCACAAGCACGTTCATTTCGGAAGACTTAGAACTGACGATCTCGACTTCCAGCGATTCTGGCGACAGATAGATCTGACACCCGTCTGTTTTGTCGATCGACACCGTTGGCACTTTGCCCAGCACCTGAGAAACCACAATTTGAGAATACAGCACATCAATTCAAACTAAATAATCTAAAACAAACAAAAACCACAAGTTCATATTATAATTATGTCAATGTCAATACACTCGTCAATGAGCTGTCAGTCGATGAAATTCTTCAATTCAAGAAGTAAAGTTTTTTGAATGAAGAATTAAATGCAAATTCGTCCTGGTGGCATGTCATAACAAGAAATGTCAATGTCAAAATTTTAATTTTCAAAATTATTTTTTCGTATTTTGCATATTTAAATGCTAACATTTGCAATAAATAGACTTTTTTAAGGAATATTGTATTTTTAGATGCTGACTTTAATAATAGTACTGGGGGCGGTGATTGCGGCTCTTCATTTGAGAACTCTTATCATGAACGATGAGGAGCACCGAGCGCAACCGCAGGTGAATCAGCTGGAGCTGAACGGGGAGCATGCGTGGGGGGTCAGCAGCGCGTGGAACTACCTCATGAAACAGTACGGCGTGCCGCTCGCGCACTACTTTGTTAGCGTTACATATTCCGTCTATCTACGACTCTCACTCGTCAGTGTGGTATGTTACTTTAGTATGCAATAATAATACACTTGTTAATCTGTACGTCAATTACAATCACGGTAATTGTTTGTGCAGGCGATATTTCTTCTCAAGTATGTTCCGACGGGGCTTTACATGTACAAATTTATAAAAGACATGTACGTGACTTCTCGGGAGCGGATAAAAAAGAAACAAATGGAGATGGAAGACATTCAGCTCCAGGTTAAACGCAGCATTCTGCACCCTTTATTCGTGTTGTACGAGTATCGCCAGTGGTGTTTAAAAATTTATATTGTGGATAGATTCAGATAGTGAACACGAAGCTGTGCGTGAGGGACGCAGAGTTCTCGGAGCGCGCGGAGCAGGACCGGCGCAGCACTGAGCGGCTGCGGCGCGTGCGCGCGCGCGTGCGGGAGGTCATCGCCGCCGACGCCGGCCTGCGCCACGCGCTCGACAGCCCCTCGGGGCTGCGCCGCGCGCTCGACAGCGCCGCCGCCTGGGACGCCGAGCACGACTTGCACGTCGGCACCACTACACAGGAGGAAGGTCTTTCTTCACAAACGACTAGATACGATCCGTGTAGATTCCAATTCTATAACAGTCGATTCAGTTTCTAATGATTTGCGTATAGTATAAAATATGATTGGATTTCTTATGTCGTAGATATTTTTTTATTTCAGACCGCGCATTCATAGTGGAATTATTAAAGGAGTTGAAGTACGAGGACATGGCGATCCCCGAGAAACAGTCGGAGAAGATGGAGTATGCAGAGCACTCGCTAACCGACCCCAACACGCCAGAAAACAGCGTGTACTCCTCACTGAGCGACGTGGACGTGAAGCCGGACTGCCGCGTGAAGATCGTCAAAGTTACCAACGTTTATAAAGTTGCTTATCTTAAGCATTACATCAAACAGAAGAGACTAAGGAGAGCCAATAAACAAGCATTGTTGAAGAAAAAGGTATGGTATCCGCATACCAATACCAATTTTTTTTTGTTGCAAAAGTGATTTTAAATTACAGATTTATGTTTTTAATTTCCCAGATGGAGAGTATTAAAAAACAGTTAGAAGATTGGCAGAAAACGCTAAATATGGTGATAAACAGCAAGCTGACCATACTGAACATAGACCCGCACCCGATTGACGTAGCCTCGCAGGAAGCTATGGGGGACTATTCCAAACCGCACGAATCATCAGACTCCGACAGCGACTTCAGAAATAGTTGTACAGACATGCGTTATGATGAATACAGTTTGAGCTGGGCCCAAAATCCTTACAAGCCGTATGCATATAACTATGAGGTACGGAAATCACTAAGTAGTATACTATATTCCCTCAAGTTTAATGTAGCCAATCGAAACAAACAGCAAGTCAGTATAAAAATGATCAGTGTTAGATTTACACTGTGTGAGTTACAGTGTAATCCTCGCAAAATTGCGAAAAGGTAATAGAGTAATCAGCATGGTTTTTACGATCGATAATATCTTCCAATTTTGTGAACGTCTCGATAAGATAACGTTATTTTTCGTTCGGTTTTTGTTTAGGTTTACTTTTATCGACATAGTTAACCAGTTTTTTTATAGGATATCGCCGAGCCAAACAGCTTTGACACCCAAGACTTTGGCGATGTGAGGTATCCTGCTCAGCCGGCGTTGCCGTGCGAGCGAGGAAAGGCTTCGAACATGGTGTCGATCGTTGAGGAGACCAACAGTCAGATAGCCATTGAAGAGATAAAGAGTGAATACGGAGACGACTATGAGTGCCGCGACCTTGTCGTACTGTAATATTGTACTTTTGCAGCTTTATTATATTACATTTGAGTAAAAACCTGTTTCAATTTACACGTCACCTTTACAGAATTAGTATTAGGGTACATAAATTAATTAATCACTCCGGTAACACCTCTATCCCTCAAGGTCGAACCCCGATAACGGCGGGTACTCCGAATGTTGTAACATAATAGTTATCCCAGACTAAGTTATGTGTTTACGAAGGGAAAAATGACGAAACAGGGATCTAGTAGGTATAATTGCTTTCAGAATTCTGAGCGTTGATATTACAAGCTTTTATTTTAAGATGATTTCAAGTGACCATTATCTAATAAGTGAGAGTATATCCGCCGGGATTCCAATCCCGATTTCCGGCCACGGTAAGCGTGGGCTTGCGGACAGTGAGCAATGGGTAGCTCGCTGTCCGGCCGTCCGGTAACTGTCTGGACCAAGTCCAAGTCGTCGACGGCGCGCACTGTTCCCGCGCGCCTCAAGGAATTGTCAGCAACAACAGGGGCCCAGTCAGGTCGATAAGTATATAAAAATCTCGTGTCAGTGTTTGTTATCGAACACCTTCGTAACGGCTTGACCGATTTTTTATAACAATATTATTATTATTAAATGCGTGATAAATCATAGTTGGTAGCCGGGAAAACTTATTAACTTAGTTCAGTTGCAGCAGCTTGCACGTTCATAAAACTATATAAAAACATCACATCACAGTTTCCATCGTCTGCACCGCTCAGAAATCCTTCCTAAAAACCCTGTAAGAGCCGAATCCATATAGTATCTCTCTCACAAGCACACACTATACCTACACGTAATCTGTAAATAAAAGTGCGAAGTCCTGACTCATTCACTGACTAATCATCACCCAGCCCGTACCCTAAGGCCTACTGTCCATTCGATTTTTAAAAACTCCGGCCTATAAGGATAAAACAGGGGTCCATAATTTGTGTGGAGCAACCTACTTTCAAACGGGCTAAGCCGCTGGAAGAAGCTAGTATAGCATTAAGTACTTGTTCGCCCACTGCACGTACCAATAAAATTGGGTAACACGGTTCGTTAAAATTGGATACTCTTTTTATTTACAAGCTTTTATTTAGTTTCACATGTCCCGAAGTTTTTCTGTCATCAAATCTTGCATATTAAATTTAACCCACTTCCCGGTTACCGATTGTGCTAAAATTTTGCATGCATGTGTAAATCAGATGACAATGCAAAATCATTATGACGTGGAGCTGATCTGATGATGCAACTGGAAGGTGGCTATAGGAACTTGGTAGTTAAACGACATAGGGTGATCGAATTTGAGCTATGAATGAATCGTCTTGACGAGCATTAATTATGTGGGTATACCTAGCTATAAAAGCTTGCTATTAAAAAATATTTATATTACAATCTTGTTTAAGATACAGACAGGTTTCCTATCTAGTTTAGTAAAGTCCTATGACCCACATTATATTTTGTTGCACTGGTTTTTCTCTTTCTTTCATTTAAGTAATTACTTAAGACTACTTTGTATGCCATGTACAAACTTTTTTTAACCGCTTGCGTCGGATTGGTCCGACGAGTGTTTTCGTGTCCTATTCGCCAAAGTCATGTATTTGCGACTGGGTACTCCATCTCGTTTAGCTTTTCGATCCCCATAATGTGACAGAAGACCTGACGAGATGGAGTATTCGGTCGTGGATGTGCGACCCTGGCGAAATAAACACAAGAATGTTTGTCGGATATATCCGTAGGCGGTTGAAAGGTAAAAAAATCTTTTAGATTTGTCTACTAGAGATAGGATTTAACATGGGGTCCCAAAACTGTCAAATTTTATATCTATAGTCTGTGCGATAAAAGAACCGTCGTGGCGTAAAGTGAAAACCATATTAAAGATTTTAAGTAGCAACACAACCCAGCCATCCGTCAAATGGCAAACGTCATATCAGGTTTGTTTATTGTGTTATTTTATTGTGATTTTTAATTGAAATCTTCAGAAATGTGATAAAAAATTTCACTGAGCTGTAGGGGAAATAATATTTAATATATTACAGTTTTGCCAAAGATAACAAATGGCAAATGACACCATTATTGATCAAAACAAAGTCACGAACTTGGGAAACATTGGTATGCTGTGTTTTTGGTACGTAACACTTTTATTTTAATATTTTTAGACTTCCTAGGTGAACTCCTGACCCTGTTATCTCCAAATATATATAAATTAAACGGAAATTCATTAAAACATGACGATATTTGTTTATTTTATTTTTGTCAATATTTTCGATGGCTAGTATAAAGAGTATTGATACTTTAAATTTATAATGCATTTCGACTAACTTAAAATATTTCTTTTCAGGCTTGAGTGAGGATACAGTAACTAAAATAAAAAAGGGCAAGTGCGAGTCGGACTCGCGCACTGAAGAGTCTGTACAAATTTACCGAAATCAATTCCCGAATTGAGTTACAAAAATTTTTCCGAATTGCAAACATTTTGTAGTGATCTGATCTACAAGTTTTCTGATTTTTCCCCGTACTTGTTCTATGAGACCTTGTTTTATGCCAATTTTCAGGTTTCTAGGTCAACGAGATTCACCCTATGAACTTTGATTCCCTTGAGTATCGAAATATATGTTTTTTGCGACATAAACAGCCGTATCTTTTTTTTTTCGTTAACTCAGAAGTTTGATTTTTTCACAACTTCAAAAGACCGCAGACTTGTGTGTATGGTTTTAATTTTAACTCGATACCTCCAAGCGTTCTCGAGTTAAAGGGTCTTAACAGATAAACAGACGGACAACTAAGTGATCCCAAGGTTCTTATATGCGAGATGGTCCCTTACAGGCTAAATAGATTTTTTACGAAGCAACATTACAAATTCTGAAGTGTACTTTATTTTCATAGTCATTAAGTTCATATTTTTCATTGATTAGCTATAGGGAAAAATGTACTAAGAAAGATAACGAGTAAGTGGTAGTGTGTCCCATTTTTACCTTTACATTTAACAAACATAAACTTGCTGCTAGCTACAATATTCCAGTCAGTGATAATAGACCAATCCCAGTCAAAGTGATAAAACCATTTTCGTTGGAACTGGGTAAGTGGTCGTTGGTGGAACCTACCTCGATAGGCAGTACAGCATTTCCTTCACGCTATTTTCCTTTACCGGTTCGTGTTTGCATTTAAATGTTCATCATCGTTGCAATCGAAAGATGTCCACTGTTCGACATAGGCTTCCCCCAGGTGTCGCCACAATGGCATTACGCAAAAACTTATAAACGGATGAATTTAATGATAAACGTTGCTATAATGTAGCTTATAACCTATATTTTTGCTAAGTTTCATCACGTGAGCAAGTTCAATAAATGGGCTACTAATATTATAAATGCGAAAGTTTGTGAAGGTAGATCTAGGTACTCGTATGTGATGTGTTGCGCAAAAACTACTAGACAAATGAACTTAATTCTAAACATTTCAATAATATAGCACATAAGCTATAACTTTGCAGTTTCATTAGGTGAGCAAATTCAGAATAGGATAATTTTTATTATAGAGTGAAGCCGCTGGAAGCTAGTCTAACATAGTTTAAAAATATCAAGATTTAACAGTCGCTCTATAATGACGTCACAATGTTGCTTACATAACGAAAACGATATTTATCTACAGCAGCGCCCTCAAATCCCACGACGGTTTACTTTCCGCACAGACTCTATCTGTTCTGTATTTTTGTTTATTTGGTGTACAATAAAGATTATAATAAATAATAATAATAAAAATGACGGCTCACGAGGTTGTTAACATGTGGGAAGTGGACTCAGCGGTCATTGTACCGATAATTGTGTCAGCCAATGGCTTAATAGCCAAGAGCCTCGACCAACACCTTAGGAGGCTCTCGTTAGGCGACTGGATCAAGGGCTTGATTCAGAAAGCAGTTCTTCTGGACACGGCTCGTATCGTTAGGAGGTTCCTTTCTTTGGAGCCCTAACCACCGGTAGCTTGGACCCTGTTCCCGATACCGGTGGGATACCGTTTTTTATATTTTTAAATGTTTTTGTTTATTGTTTTTAAGAAATATTAAAAAATATATATATAACATGTTAAAAAAATGAATAAATATAAATCCCTATATCCTTGGTCACGCCATCACGCGTGAACGGCTGGACCGATTTCGCTAATTCTTTTTTTGTTATGTTCGTTATTGTGAGGAAGTTCTTAGGGAAAAAAAAAATGAAAATTAGGGCAGGGTAGGTTAGAGTAGAGTAGGGTAGGGTAGAGTAGGGTAGAGTAGGGTAAAGTAGGGTAAAGTAGGGTAGAGTAGGGTAGAGTTGGGTAGAGTAGGGTAGAGTAGAGTAGGGTAGAGTAGGGTAAAGTAGGGTAGAGTAGGGTAGAGTAGGGTAGAGTAGGGTAGAGTTGGGTAGTGTAGGGAAGAATAGGGTAGAGTAGTGTAGAGTAGGGCAAAGCAGGGTAGTGTAGGGTAAAGTAGTGTATAGTAGGGTGGAGCAGGGAAGAGCGGGAGCGAAGCCGCGCGGGCAAAAGCTAGTCTCTAATAAGTAAATCTACTGACGTTATTGGGCTCGATCGTAAGCCGAAATCTATATTGCCATTGTTCCCGTTTCAATAAAAGTTTCATTACGTGCAGTCTTTGAGATCCGTTCTTTTGTAATGATGAAAACTGTAGCAATATCTAGTAAAGACGTTTTACTTCGCTAACATATTACTTGTGTTACATTAAAAAACTGGTTAAGTTCGAGTCGGACTTGCACACGAAAAGTTCCTTACTACAATAATAAAATCGAGCAAAAAATGCCTATAAAATAACTTTTCTTGTATGGGAACCTCTTTTATTTTTTATTGTAGTGGCAATAGAAATACACATTCCTTGAAATTCTTAACTCTCTACCTCTTACGGCTTATGAAATACAGCCCACTGACAGATGGTCTAAGAGAGACAGACAGACAGACGAACGGACGGAAAGCGGAGGCTGGCATAAAAGTCCTGTTAGCAGTATTCTGCTACGGAACCCTAAAAAGTTATGCATATTGTTACTACGTCGGGGACAAAAGCAATTACTCTCGTACACTTTATTTTGTATTTAATCTCACTTTTTTAATTTAAACATGTTGTTCTCGTTAAGCTTGTCTCTACAGTTTAGTGTTCATTTCTGTACAAGTTCATTAAAAAAGACAATAAAGGCAAAAAAAGGGATTTTAAAAAATACGATTCGATTTTCGCGAAGAAGAATGTTTTTTATTCTTCTCTTAAAAAAATACGTCTCTCTGGGTGGACTGAGAGAGAGTGTCAGATTTTTACTGACTTAAAGCTACTCTTTGAGTTCCAGAGTGTTTCAAACGATACCACTACAAGAACGGATATCTGCATTTAATATTTTTGACATTAGGAGACAATTAGACGCTCAATCTAAGGTTGTCTGGAAGATATCGCTTTCAGCGATAAGACCGCCATAATTGTACCCACATATTGAAGTTTTTGTATAAGCTGTATTACTTTTTGGTGTACAATAAAGTCTATTCTATTCTATTCTATTCTATTCTAAGTGACGCTGCAATGTACGCTGCCCAGTCTCCCGCAACATGCCCCCAATATCTTACGATGTAATCTCGTGACGGCACAGTCAAACGTTGCGCGTCATATTGGCTGACATTTTATCCCCTAGTGTATTGGGGATTTTAGGTCCAAACGTACACTTACTTGTTTTTAAATCTGCTCACTTTTTTTTTGTTATGATATTTAGTTTGTAAATTGGTTATTAATAATATGTAATTATTTTTTTTCAATTTAAACTAGATGAAGCCAGTGTTTCCTAGTTGACTGTATAACATAGTCAATCATCTATGCTACCGTCGCTCGCAACAGCTCAAGAACTCGAAGGTTTATGTAGTACAGTTTAATTTAAGTACTGTATTGTCTCAATTAAACAGGCTTTATGGCTCGATACGTACTCCACGTAGATTGTAATTAGTAATACTTTCCAAGGTAAATTAGTTTGAAAGGGTCACTGAACGTTGTGGTGGGGGTGATGTAGGTATACACAACTTTGCTAAATGTAACAAATTCGCCACGTCGTGAGAAAGTGATATCGATGTCTGCTCCTGTCGTAAATCTTGCCATACTTGGGTTACCTAGTCCCACTAATTTTTACGGTATATCCCCAAAGGTGTATATGGGAGAGGGGGAGGCAAAGTGGATCATGTCCAACTTGTTTCCAATTAGTTGGGAAAAGTCTAGGCAGAGCGAAACTTTCAGTGTAACTAGATTCATCTTAATATCAGAAATTTTCGACCCGAGTTTGTCGAAGACTACGGCTCACTAGGTGCAGGACCGACTCCTGCACCTAGTGAGCCGTAGTCTCTCGACGAGCAGCTGACCTAGATGCTGCTGAAAGACCCGGAGCGAGCCACATGCGCGGGTGCTAAGGCGATGTGAAAAATGAAATCACCGCTGAAATCCATACTGAAGTGACTACAGTGGGCGCTTCGCGTTACATGACGGGTCGTCCGACTAACGATCGTCTACTGTTTTCCCTAAAGGGGAAACACGTCAGCCTCTGCCTCGTCTAGTCACAATGTATTCATAACCCAGGACGTATCGCCTAGTCACGATTTCGGCCTTAGAGGCGCAAGGCGCGGCGAGCGGGGCGACGTCGGTAAACGCGCGCGTTTTCGCTGCGTGGCGTCTTTTGACGTTATCGCTCGCCGCCCCGCGCTTAGGTACCGCTCACAGCGGCAGACGCTAACGGGCTGTTATAACGTAACATATAAGGTTACATGAAAGGAATATTTCATAACTGCGGACGCAACACGCGCGCGAATTGAGCATGTACCTACTTACAGTTCGCGCGCAAGGCATCCAGACTATGGGTATTCCGTTACATTGCATGATACAATACAACAATGTGGACGGTAAATTCCTTCTTTGCGTGTCTTTGCATGTTACCTTACAGCAGCTTTAATTATTTATAGAAACAAATAAAACTGACCTGCATCTGCACAGACTGGCAGTTGACGAACTCGATGGAGGAGACGAGGTTGTCGAAGACCACAGCGCACTTGGTGCACGAGTCGAGCACGACTCCGTTGACTTTACCGCGCACCGTCAGGGCAGAGTCGCGGCAACGGAACATGTACACCACGTTGTTCATGTCCGCGTTCTCCACCACTAAATTTTGGTTGCCTTTTTGGTATTCCTGTGTGAGAAAAGTTGTATTAGATTTGTTTAAGTAATTAAAATAAGAGCCCGATTTATTAATTTTTAGAATAAAGTACATTGACCCTCCTACATTTAATGATATTCTTAATTTCAAAAACAGAAATAAAGAAATAAAGCTGCCTTGAATCAACATCTATCGTGATCCTTTACATTTTCTAGCAATAAACAGTTAATAGTTTATTTTTCAGGTACCCGAAAAATAAACTATTTACGCGATATTTGAAAAAGGTCAATGTATTAAAAATTTATCTGGCGCCTGGTATAGAAGGAATTTTCCTGCCCTTGTCACATGTTACTTGGTAGCGGTGGGACATATCTCCATCTTCCAGTTTCACCTGTCTACCGTCACGCTATCATTCACTCCCTTTTCTATAAAACCTCATAATAAAACCTAGTGATTGTGACCTAGCATAATCATAATCTGCCTCATAATGTTCCCACTGCTTAAACTCCGCCCTCCCCTCTGATAGGGGAAACTGGACGTAATTCAACCCTCAACCATCATACTTACGATTTATTATGGGGAAAAGACATTTTCACAACATTTTTGCAGTAACACATTTATTTTTGTTTATTATATTCTTTATCACATTCTACACACATAGAGCTTGCATCAATCTGTAAGAGTGTAAGGTTATTGGGAAGACCTTTTTCCCAGCAGTAGGACAAAATAGGATTATAAAAAAAAACTACTAACATTCATTACAAACCTGACATGGTTTGTAATGAATGTTAGTAGTGTTTAATAATATGTTTGTAAATATGTCCTTCGGAAAAAAGTTTAGATCATCAATTTCATCATAATGTGAATGAATCATGGTTTGATTCATCAAATTAACTTTGTTTCAACATTTTGTTTAGTATGCATTTTTTATGGAGCACATGCGGCTTACAAAAATATCTACTTTTTGCTACGATTTTCCCGCGTAGTTTTCAGATATTATACAATAAATGAATCTGACACTCTGACAGTTGTCACCCGCACCATCCTATAGCAATTGTATGTAGTGACTAAATGACTATCAAGATAAGGCGAGGGTAATTCACGCTAAATACTTTTCAACGTTTGATGGTTTATTAACAGTCCGCACGTGTTATTGGCAAAATTGTGGTGTCTCTTCCATAAAGGCCATTAATTAAGAGTTGAAGATAAGGCGATAAGGCGATAAGGCGATAAGGGGGTTAATTTGGCGATAATTAGGCTGGTATACATACGATGAGCCACTTCTTGCCGTCGCGCGCGAACACAGGCGGCTTGTCGAGCGGGCCGGCGCCGGGCTGCGGCAGCGCCTTGCTGGGCGGCGCGCGGGACGCCGGCTTGAAGGGCGCCGGGCCCGTGCGCAGCTGCGGGTTCTTGTGCGTCTGCATGTCCGGCGTCACCCTGCGCAGGGCTGCGCCAAGCGGACTCACTTTACTAAACCAAGTATACGTACGAGACCAAATGTGCCGCAACATGTGTCGCTAGATGTTGAGCGCAGCTGAGCGATGCCTGGCAAGATCTTTTCTGACGAGCGAACGATAGTGATAAAAGTTGACGCAGACTTGTCGCTTAGCAGCACATGTTGCAGGTCATTTGTTTTTAAGGCTTCTAAGATTTCTTAGCGGTCACTACTAGAGAAGGCTTTACAAAGCTTGGCATATAAACCAAACGCGTTATCTACTCACAGAAATTAAGGACCTGTGACAATTTGAATATGCATTATGTTATTGTACTGTTACGATGCGATCACGAATATTATGGGCTGGTAATAAAATACAATCATCATTAAATTTTATTAGACTAGATTCATGCATCATAAGCAGCAGCACGTACTGTTAGTGATGTTCTCGCCCTGATTGATCTCAGCGAACAGCGCGCTGCGGTCGTCCACGGACAGGTTGGCGAAGTCCACCTCGGGCAGCACGGGGGGCGGTGGCGGCATGCCACCGGGGGGCGGCGGAGGGGGAGCTCCCGCGCCCTTACCTGCACAACATATCAATTTTATTATTGACACTTTAAAAACTCTTAGAACACAACCGTTCGTAGTGGCAACGACTCGACTGTGAGAGACCTATTTCCAGCAGTGGGTGTTGTTCGGCTGGAACTATGATGAATTCTTCATTATTGTTCCTATTTCAATAGTAAGTACCTAGTAGCGGTAAAGTCTAAAGTTGGTTTAAATTTTTCTATCTATATATTTATTTATCTTAGGACCCTGGGGTCCTGGATCTTTGGATGGAGTACGAGGGGCCGACGCCTAACTCGCAGAGGCTACGAATACGGTACTATCTATATTATTATTATTATATCTAGCCTGTACCGTCCCAAAGCTGGGCAAAGACCCCCTCTTAATTCCATTGTTACAGGTTCTCCAATTATTATCAGTTTTATTCTTTCCAATTAATAAAGATGATAATATCTACGTCCTGCCGTTTTCTTCGAAATTTAGGCACTAATTTTGTGTTTTACGGGCCCATCGCTCAATCAGTATTTGCGGCAGACATGTCCAACCTGGCAGGATTAGGCTACTGGCTACCTATTTATTTATATTTATTTATCTGACTTGAATCTTCTTCTTTTTGAACAAATGAAAAAAATATAATGAATAACTCCACGAAACGAAAGAATTTATCACAAAATATACTTAGTAAACCACAAGCATAATTTTTTTGAGAATAAAGTAAACACCAGTGGGACTTTTGAATAAAGTAAACAGTCGAAGATTTTCTCGAAATTATAAAAAAAAATACCGTTCCTACGTACCAGTGTTCCATAAAGGGAAAGGACTATGAATATAACCCACGTTATAAACACCACGATTAACCTACAAGAATGGGTATCTCTATCGGTTTTACGAGATAAAAGAGAATCCAGTACGTATCGGAGTCCGTTTCCGTAACGGAACTCGATAAAAAAAAGTATTAATAAATCTGTGCTCCCGGTTTGTAGTTTCATATCAACTGGTCCTAGCAATAACCTGCGAGTTGACGCAATGATAAAATTGGAAATGGGATTTCTTGAAAATCGCAATAGAGTTGAAATTCTAGTGATATTTTTAGAAAATCTGGGGCAAAAGGATGGTTAATTTGTTATAAGATACGAGTAGGGCCCAGAACTGAACAAAAACAGAAGTTTAAATGGTCGCGAACGTTATTTTTATTTAATCAAATGCGCAGTGAAATTGCGATGGCCCTTTCAAAATTCAAAAACACATCAGGCTTTTTCTTCATAAATACAGCCGTATATAAACGGGTCGAAATAAAATACAAATCACAACGTATTTTGTCAAAGGTTTGTTGAATTTAATTTAGTCTTACGTTTAAGTAATTTCGGCGAAGCTGCGCCGGGTGTTGAACCGAGATGAAAGGGTGGATTAAAATGTCGCATCAAATTGTGCGAGCGCACCAAAAGGCTTTTGAGAGGTTCAAGAGAATTTATCCGGAATTCAAGTACGACGCTTATCTTCAGGCAGACTTTCCTTTACGGAACAACCAGGCCTTCACCCCAGATGGTGTCAAGGACATCTCTATCGAAAAGCATGTCACAATAGTAAAGGGCTAAATTTAAGATTGGGTAGTTTCATGAATAATGTAAGATTCAAAAGATTTCAGGCGCACCGCTTGCAAATCGGTTGAATAAACGTGTGCTCTGAAGCGCGCCATATAATATGTAAAAATATTCTACGTAAAAAAGTTTTCCATTTTATTTGTGGCCTTTCCCCTTTAAAATTTTGTTTTTACAACACTCTAAGCAGTACAAACTGATGGATACAAAATATTAATAATCTCTTTTAGTTTTAATTTTATAAGTAGATAATTTCTTACGGATTATACAATACCTGTAATATTTATTTAATAAGACCCCTAAGAGAATTTGAAGAACCGTATTTCATACCTCAGAATTCGGTTGGATTAAAATTGAAACCCTGTTATAAATGTTTTGAGATAAAACACAAACACGACCCTTTGTCTAATTTTAAAGAGTATTGCGAAGCTTTTGTTTTAATATTCTTTTATTCTAGAATTATTTAAACAAATATTTTTATGTGAAAGCCTTAATATGTACAAATAAAACAAATAGAATCCCGGTCCTAAAGACACGACGATTTTACGCATGAGATAATAGAATAACAAAACACATGACATGAAATTATAAATGGTTTTGCCTTTCCTAAAGTGTGCTCCGTCGTTGACCACATCACGGCTTACCATCAGGTGAGATGGTGGTCAAACGCGAGCCTATCGATAATAATAAAAAAAACCACATTATACTTGACTCTACTTATTACACACATGTACCTACAACAGTGGGAATCATAAATGTAGGCAAGTCACCACTGTAGTTGTAACATGCTTACATTGTTGATTCGGGACGAATTTCAAAAAGGCCTATCAAAACAGCAATAGTTTATTATCTACACTAATATTATAAAGAGGTTAAGTTTGTAATGATTACACTTAAAATCCGGGTACTCGACCGATTTTTTAAAATCACTAGTAAAATACTACTTTACCATTAACTGACAATATTTTCTACTAACACGCGGGCGTAACCACTGGCAGAAACTATCGGGAATAAAACGACAAGTCGCTAAGACTGCCAAGACTTGAGCGCGCTTCACATAATTAAAAAGAGAACCACTACATCACACCTTTCGACCAGAATTTAGTTGCTATCTCCGATCACTAATTATAATTTAGAAAAGTGCATTTTATCGAGCTGCAGGCGGTACTATCACTATAAGTGTAGTGTAGAGTAATCCAATAAGCTACGGTAGGTAAGCAAATAAAAGTCAAGCCAACATAGGTAAAATACAAACTTGCTTTATTAAAATCCTCTCGCGTAATTCATGTCAGCATGCAACCAACATTTCCGTAAGTAAATTAAAAAGTAGAACGCGACTACATTTTACGTAAACATTTTTCTCGTACATTTACATATTTTTTAAAAATACAAACATTTGAGATTGTGGCTGTTTCAATGAGATTCGGTTCAACGTTCATTCGAAATTCGTGTTGTTGCAGCGTTCAGGTGTGCGATAAAACGGGCGCGTTTCATAACGCTAGCTCAGAATGTGCGGTGACATTGGGCGGTTCAACCTCGTATTAAATAATTCACGAGGAGAGCCACACAGCCACACTCGTGTCAAGTTCAACCGGAGAGCAACGCCTGGCTTAATGAGGGTTTATTTATGTACGACTCTTTGGATAATAACTTTAAAATTGTTAAATTATGACACGAACAAGAGATTGAACAGAATGGGATTAACGTTAAAATGGAATTAGGGGTATTATTTATGCTCCTAATTTAACTAAATGTAAGCTTCAAATTGTTTTTTCCCTACTGAGAATTTATGTAAATGAGGCCATTGCTTTAGTTTCAGTTTTCGTTTGTTAGGCGTAGGCCTCAGGATTCAGGGCGCAAGTTATGAACGTTATGAAAGTTTACCGAAGGAAATACTTCTGGGATTATAATACATATTAAAAAACACAACAAACCTGTAGAATGAAGAACCGGCAAGAACGATGTTATTATTAAAAATAGCTCCTAACCATATCAAAATATCTTTTTGCTCAGTTTATACTGTGGGGAACAAAGTAGAGAAATATGGACGAAAATAAAAGGACGGTAAAATCGAAATTCTTGTGGAATATCAAACTTATTAATTATATCTCGGATATTGGACGAGAGAACAATCTATTCAAAATACGCTATGCTGATCACGTACAGATCGCCCACGGCATCAAATCGATTATTACTTTCATCTTTTGGACAGATTTTTTGACTAATGATACGTCCACATGGGACAGACTGAACAGACAGACGTACAGACTTGTGTACACATACCTAAAATACATCGATATTTGTCCCAATATAATGAGTCTGTACTAGGTCTGTACCGTGTGAACGCACCATAAGTATAAAGAAGGTGAACTCACCAGACCAGACGAGCCCCGTGGTGTGGTACTGCTTGACGTAAGCCTGCAGGTCGGACAGCAGCTGCACCCAGGCGCGGCACCACTCCACGTGCGTCTTGTTTTTCTCCTTCCACTCCTTCAGCACTCGGTTGGTGTAGAACTGGCCGGCGTCGTTCATCTCCTTGACGTACGGCCCAGGTGTGGGCGCTACGGCCACCCATCCAAGTGCCGGGATGCTCTCGGAAATAGCTGATAAGTGGTTGAAGAACGACGAAGCGCGGTTCTTCTCACGGAACTGCTGGATAGCAGATATCTGCTCGCTGGTAGGCGCGAGGAGCTGCATCTCTTCGGCCTGTGACGGCTTGCTCCTTGTTGTAGCCAGCTGAATATAACGCAGCTGCGCCCTAATGTACAAAATCAACCATTGAAGCAAACATTTCGAGTTCACGTCAACAGTTTTGAAATACCAAACGTACAACTACTCGAGACTCTTCAGATATAAGGACTCTTAGATAACGAGCATAGCATTGTAGGCCACAACGTAATACCTACGATATATTTATCAATAGCAGATTTGATTTTCTTACAGTAAATCCGCAGAACATTATGAGCATAATTGGCAAATAGGTACTACTTAAGTTATTGAATCCCACCAAAAACATACCTGTTAAAAAGGGGACCCTGTTCGTTTAACAGTAGATCAGGCTGTTGATGAATCAACATGATCGATTTTAAAGTGCATCTAAACTTGGCATTGGATTGGATTTCAACCCTTTTTTAGGCGTACAATTAGCCGATAGGAACTTGTCCCCTTTTTTAACAGGTATGTTTTTGGTAGTATTTCAATACTTTTTTTCAAGAAATCGTACCAATTTTTTTTCTTTTTGTGCCACGCACGCGTTCGTTGTTAACCTTAGATATTAGTTTTGTGTTCAGAGCAACTTTTTTGTAGGCATAAGCTACATATACAGTGTGCATTATGTATACATCACAATATTTTATACCCCCTCCCCTCATCGTATTCTCATTGTATCATTGGTTCATAAAAAATTGTATTAAAAATTCGATACTAGATTGAACCAACTCGCGCTTGAGCATTTCTTATTTATTTTTATTTTTTTTTGTTAATCTACATATAACATACGACCTGTGTGCCAAATTTCATAACGCTAGGACAATTGGAAGTGGCCTAAAAGTTTTGATTACCGGTCAGTGAGTGAGTCAGTCAGACCAAAATTTGCCATATTCACAGGGTCATATTTCAGGATCTACTGAAGCTATATCTATGAAATTTGGCATACTGCTTTAGTACTAGTATATGATTACGTACGTACAATTTTATTTCTGTACTTGCAATAGGCACTGACCTACAGGGGGGTCAAAAGTGGGTCGAAACGGTTCGTGTAAATAGTGCACGGCATGCGCGCGGCCTGTTGCTGGAACTTGGCCTGCACACTACCGTGCGCTTAGATTAAAGTATCGTGTCACTTTAATAGCGTTGACTCTAGTTCACCGAGCTTTATTAATTTAATGTGAATCTGTCGGTTTGTATTTAATTAAACAGCACAAACAAGTTTTAATGGAGAAATTAATGATTAAATGAGAATCGTTCCCTACGCTCTGTGCCTGAGCAAGATGTTCCTCACCCTAATTACGTAACAGAACCGCAATCGTTGCAATCACAACAGATCAGTTTGACATCTAAACAATGTTCTTTGAGTCGACTACAAGTCCCTTCGTTAACCCAAACCGACCAACAATTCTCACTGATTTAGCTAAACCCAAATTTCAACCAGCCTTATCACAAAGTTTGCTAGGAACCGTTACATGTATGTTTCAGACAAGAAATTATTCGGCCACGTAGTATCGTCAGCCTGTGGTTTTATTTATGTTGTGGCTAGATCTTACTCATAGAATTAATCACTTCATCATGTAGCCGATAATTTTATGAAATGGTGCTATTTGAGCAAAACGCACGATCATTATTTCATGATATAGTCAAACATGGCTGACCATATGGTAACACCATTCACACACGTTAGAAGTTAGTTTTTACAACAACATTACTTGTTTATATGTATGTATGTATTTACTATTTTATTTATTTGTCACTCTTCTGTTTGTCTATTTATTAAGTTGCACCTGCCATGTTATGTTTCTGCACCACCCTAAGGTCGACTGGTAGATCATTAGCTATGCCATAGGCATTCCTATGGCATTAAGTCCGGCTTTGTACAGTATTATGTCTATTAAGCTTTAATTAATAAATAAATATCGTCTACTGATCCTCAAAAGCTTCCTGTTTTCTACTGCAAAATATGCTTTTAATCCATCAAAATACTAAATGTGGACCTGAAATATGCTCTCTGGGTGCTTTTGTATTACATATTTGGTGTGCATTAAGTATTTTAATGAACAATAAGATTGATACACAGAATTCCTACATCAATTATATTATATGGCCACGTGGATTGACATATCATCAAACATCAACGTTTAAACGATCTGGCCAGTTTTAGTTAACCATTTCATATTTGGTGTGCATTAAGTATTTTAATGAACAATAAGATTGATACACAGAATTCCTACATCAATTATATTATATGGCCACGTGGATTGACATATCATCAAACATCAACGTTTAAACGATCTGGCCAGTTTTAGTTAACCATTTCATGAAGTGATCAATTCTAAGATCTGACCACGACATTTACACTAATGCGGTAATGTACACCAATGCAAAGTCTATAAAGTATGTAGTTTTATAACTTACTGGAAGGCGGCGTTGACCAGCTTGGCGTGTGACGCCACATCGCCGCCGATCTGCTGCGACAGCTGCAAGTACGCCTGCAGAGGGCCCTGCCAAGAAAGACAACTGGTTAATATATATATCGATGTTTATTTAGTCTATACAAACACATGGCTTGTATTATTTTTAGGGTTCCGTAGCCAAAAGGCAAAAAACGGAACCCGCCAGATTCGCCATGTCTGTCTGTCTGTCGGTCTGTCTGTCGGTCTGTCTGTCGGTCTGTCTGTCGGTCTGTCTGTCGGTCTGTCTGTCGGTCTGTCTGTCGGTCTGTCTGTCGGTCTGTCTATCGGTCTGTCTGTCGGTCTGTCTGTCTGTCTGTCCGTCCGTATGTCACAGCCACTTTTTTACTATAAGAGCTAAACTGTTGAAACTTTGTAAGTAGATGTATTCTGTAAACCGCATTAAGATTTTCACACAAAAATAAAAAAAGGTTTAAATTTTTGGGGTCCCCATACTTAGAACTGAAAATCAAAAATATTTTTTTCATCAAACCCATGCGTGTGGTGTATCTATGGATAGGTCTTCAAAAATGATACAGAGTTATAATATCATTTTTTTCTAAACTGAATAGTTTGCGCGAGAGACACTTCCAAAGTGGTAAAATGTGTGTCCCCCCCCCCCCCCTCTAACTTCTAAAATAAGAGAACGATAAAACTAAAAAAAAAATATATGATGTACATTACAATAAAAACTGCCAACGAAAATTGGTTTGAACGAAATCTAGTAAGTAGTTTTTTTTTTAATGCGTCATAAATCGAAAAAAATACACTATTATTAAAACATCGATCAAAGTTACAACACATTACAAGAACTTTTATATTATGTTACTTGCTGCTACGGACCCTTCATGGGCGAGTCCGACTCGCACTTGGCCGGTTTATTTATCTTTCAAAGTAGCTTTCCGTGTCTGTCAGGAGCAGAGAGCGACTTCACACTACGTCCGATTGGAACCCGTGAAAATACGGTCCGGAGCAGTTGTAGAACAATTTCTATGGTGGTTTACCTACTAAATCCTTCTTCATCCTATTTCAATCCGTCATCCGTGAATCTCAATGCCAGAAAAGATTTATTAACCGACCAAAGAAACCGCACTATTATTATTTTGTATGAACTTTCGAGCACTATGTCCGAACCGAATCCGATCTGCATTCGAGCAGGTTGCGGAGCAGCCTGGGTTCATGGCCAGGAAGCGCTCAGCGTGGCAAGCATCCAGTTTAGATCAATGCAGCAGCAATATTCCCAAAAACGGCCTCAGATTTGCTCGGATTTTGATCAAAGATCGGAACTACTGCTTTAGCAATATGAATTCAGACAGTCAATTTAGCCTTGAATCCGTTATCACGCATCAGCGATCGGAAGTAGTGCGAGCGGAACAGAAACGATTGGCGGCGTGGTGTGAACCTTGCCAACAACACCTGAAGTGATGACCACGACTACTCTGTCAAGAGTGATACCGACAAGGAAGAAGAGAACAGTGCTTGGGGCGTCAAAACCTCGGATTACTAATATGATGCGAGTATGTTTAGCCAATATGTATGAAAAGTTTATGGTTTACCTATTACCGAATTCGGTCTGAGATTTCTAGATAGGTACGTCTTTTCACGAGTTCGAATCGAACTTAGCGTGAAACTGCTTTCACTCCTCAGATTTTGAAGGGGTTTACATTAATGGAAAGAGCAATAAACAAGAAAGTTTATGTATATAATTTTCAGCCGTGAGAAACCAGTGCAAGTTACTAGTTCAGTTTAAAACACTGGAGTCTAGACGAGTCAGATCAAAACTCAAAATTATATAGCAAAAGTTCAATGTCAATTAGCCAGTACTGGCCGTAACTATAACCCCTAGGGCCTAACTCCACCACGTCTGGCAACTTGTTCGCATTCAATTAGTACAACTTAATATCGATACCTAGAGCCTGCTACAATAGACCGACAGGGTTACGAAAACTCATTGTATTCTGAATGATGCTAGCTTGCGGCGGAATAATTTCAGAACAGGCGGACCGTTAAATAAAAACCCACAAAAAAAACACTGAAATACGTTATTACTATTAGACTATTATACTGAATTTGAAAGACGCTATCATTACATCAAAGAAAAAAGTATTGTAGATCAACTTCCTTTGAACATTCGGTCCTTATTACGTAACCAATAAGCGAGCAGTCGACTTTTGTTATGAACATGGATATTAGTTTCCTTTCTCCTCTTTCAAAAATTCACATACTTAGCTCTAGATTCAAAGAAGAAAATATATTAGATATGGGTACGTGGCAGCAAAATGTTTTTATTTTGTCTTTTTTTTTCAATAATTTTCCCAATGCGACCTTTATTAAATAATTATTTTTGTATCTGGATGGGAATCATCTCATAACTTCTTCCATTCTAGGTCGAGCAGAAGAGAGTGTCAGACTTTTACTGACTAAAACCCAGCCGTGTTCCTGACCGCGGTAACTCTTTCAAAGAAACTCGCAGCCAACAACTTGGACATGAGAACTCACTTTGCACAACTTCACTTTCACAGAACACGTATCTACGAGCTTTTCTTATACAAACAAAGGATACTATTTCTTGACAACTCGACTCGAAAGGCAACTCATTTATTAAATTTATTATCATGCTCTAGTGCTTTTCTTAGTACTGGATGAGTACCTAGCACTGTATATCTCAGTGCCTTTAAACTCTAGAAAAACAAGATAATGCCTCCGTCCTGATTTAATTTGTAGTATTTTATTTTTTACTGCGTTGTTTACATTGCATCTATTTTTCAGATTACTTTCATGTTTTTACCGAGGAATTTAATTTTTCTCTACAGTTTTCAACGAATCTAACACTCCAATCATGAAAAGCTTTCAGACAAAAAGTGTAAAACCGTCGCGCGGTTTTAATTCAATCACGGACTGGAAAAACAATCGGGATTGTCAAACACTCCAACGACTGGTGTAACAGTTAGCAGCTAGAGTAAATAAAAGAGTGTTTGCTTGAGGGTGGCTAGTTGACGGGACGGGGAAATTGAGCGGTTACTCATATTTCCTGGGAGCGAACCTTTGAGCGGCGCGGTATTCACCCGACCGTTATTAATTGATAGCAGCACACATCCAAAACCTTACCCTAGCTGTCTAGCGAGCCGCCAGTGCCCGTCCCAAGAGGCTGAATGCTGAGTTTTATGTACGTCCCTTTGTTCGTTATTTACGTAAATTTTCCTAAGCTTTTTCTGTCTCGTATTCCGTTCTTATCGTTTAATCCTTTTTCTCGAAACCACTCTGCGAAGAATGAGTCACCGAAATCTTATAAGATAAACGTCATCATCACTGAAAAGGTCAGAGTTTAAAACATTTATTTGTTCTAGGTATACGGTTCAGAAGGCAATTTATTATAGTGATATTTTGCCACACTACCTTTAAAATTGTCCTCAAATTCAATAAAAATTGAATTTACGGCTGTTTATTTTAAAGATTTATCATAGTAGGTACTTTCTTTTCCATTTATAGTAAAGACGGTTTGGTAAAAAACCAAACGGAGTTCAGGAAACGGGTTTATCGTACAGTTCAATGTACTTATAAAGCCATGTATGGATTAACTTATAGCGCAGTCCTCTCCTCTCTTTGTGCCGTGTTTATACCGTACTTACTGTATTCTTAGTAATGAGTCTATGCAGTGCGGTTTTTGCTCGGTGAACCTAACGCGAATGAAATCATTAAGTCTGAATTGGAAATTAAAATGCACGGTCTGTGCACACTAAAGATCCAACGCTACGATGAATTTATTATACACAAAACATTAGTTTTTACATCGATATAATTGCCAGCAATTAGTGACATTATGAATTGGGTAACAGAGGGTTCAAAGATAGACTTTCATTCTTTTGACTCATGGTTTTAATTGTTTTTTAAATCTTCTGAATTCTGCTATCCGTTTCTACATTTTTTTTTAACTTTGCCCACACTAGATAATGATAATAAAAGATACGTAGTTACGTCCTGAGTCGTGGGTAAACTCACATACACAAAACACCCAGACCCGGAACTAATCTGTAAGTTATAAAAATACTTATAGCGTTCCGGGATTGGACCCGGAAAAGCAGTCAATCGCTGAACAATTACGCTAACCGTGGATCACATTACTTACGACGGCATTATTCTGTCCAAAAGCAAGAGAAGAACATACCTGTACTATATCTTGGTAACCGTTGACACTCATGTTGTCGGTTGGTTCAAAGACCGGTGCTTGGTGTAGCGAGGTGTCGGGGGCGGGCGACGGCGGTGCCGGGGAGCCCGGCGGTGTGGTGGTGTGCGTGCGCAGCAGCGGCAGGCGCTCCAACCGCGACGTGACGCGCTCTAACCGCTCGATCAAGCTCTCGAGCTCGGATGCGGGGCTCTGCGCAGCTGCTGCAGCGTCGGCTTCACTGCCTGCCGAGAGGAACCAAGAATTAATCATATTGCATTAGTGTATATGGGCAGAGCTAAAGCTTTGTCTTGTATCTGAAAAAGATAAACAATGACAATTTTTCTTCGCAAAACATTATACCCTATCAACAGTTAATGGATTTGTTTGCTATGGTACTCGCGTTAAGAACAGAGTGGTTAGAACATAAATATCGGAAGCAGTAACAATGTTTCTTGCGTATTGTCTAGCGTTTGCTACCAGAGGCCCTACCACGAGCTTAACGCGATCTATTTGTCGACCAAAACTGAAATTTTAAAGGGATGGAGTCAGACAAATAATAATGATATGTGAGCCGACGACTCAGTGCTAACGCCAGCAGTGTACTTTATATCAAAGTTATGTAGTCAAAAGGAAAGTACATCTCGGAAACAAAAAAAAAATATCACACTAGCCAGTAACGACACATCTAACTATGGTTTAGAACGGAATATTGCACCAGCTTTTCAAAAGTGTTTTAAAAATACTTGTTTGTGTCACAGTAGCATATAAATAGTAACACATTATTTATACGTGATTTTAAAATACCTAAACACTGTATCTTTCTTGTAAAATATAAACCGCTGTTTATAAGATCTTCGTCCGGATGACTGGGTTAATAATAGAATTTTAATTTCGTTATACTTCGACGGGTAAAAAGTGAAAAAAAGTTTTTTACAGAATTGTGATTTTGTAATAATCTCAGTAACTTAACCAATAAGGATAATACATTCCACAACAAAGAATTTTTTTAAAGATATCTTTTGGCTCCTCTTCCAGTTTCTGCTCTAGCCGAAGCCGAAACTGACGTGGTAACAGAAAAACTGATAAAAAATTAAGTTAACATTTCGATACAGTTATTCCTAGCAATACCTACGTATTTTGATATATTATGTATGTAGTTACTAAAAAATATAACTTTCATAAAATACTAAATAATCGAATAAATCAACGATAACATAAAAGTTATAACACACATAGAAGAGTCAGTAAGTTTTTAGCTCTTGTCAACCGTCGCTGCGTCGGCTCAATGCTGGTTTCGGTCAAGCCGACTATTTGGCCGATACTGACCGAAACCGTATCTACGGTCGGTTTCTATAAATATATTTTCTGTACTTTTTCAATTTATGAGTAAACTAGCTTTTGCCCGCGACTTCGTCCGCGTACATAAAATATATCCAAATGTCACACAGGAATAAAAAATTGCATTCGGACCAGTACTTCCAGAGATTACCTCCTACAGACCAAAAAACAAATTATACCTCTTTATTATATTAGTGTAAATTATGAAAAATCGTTTTATTTTCTATTAGAAAACTAATAGAAAATAAAGCCTGGCTGTTTCTACGTTTGAACAATACATAACGCATGTAGAAACCACGATGTTTTATTTTAGTTAATGAAACAGCTGCCAATGCGAATGTAGCTAATATATTTTTAAGTTCATAAAAACCAGAATACATAGCGTTTCATAAAGCAGAAGCGCTTCCTGAGGTTCAAATTAATTGCGCGAAACAATGGCTTCACCGAGATTTCCACACGAGAGTATACCGCACACCGCACCCTGGAGGCCGAATGACGGCAACTTTTTTATACGTGTTTTATTATGTGGAGGCAAAATCTTTTTGACTAGTTTATGAATATTTCAGTTCCTTTTCCAATACGAAGTTATATTGCTTTTACTTGTTGTTTTTATTTTGTTTAGAACCAAGCCCCTCTGAATACAAAGCACTCAGTCGACCTCCACGAATAACAAGCACATCATAAACTTAAAGGAATGGGCCTTCGTAATGGGAAATTTACACCGCCCGTGACCTATCCATTTAGGATATTCAAAGGCACTTATACTAATTGATGATTTTCCTTATTTTTCTAGTCTCTAATAATGTAACAACAGGTTTTGATGTTTATAATTTACTAAAATATTTTAGCAGAAATTTCTTTAGTACTTAAATAAAGCATTGAAGTAACATTACATTAAACTTTCCATCGAAAACGCAATTCTATTAAAGTTATACTTGAACGAATTTGAAGAAGTTTCAAGTGGGAATAAGTGGAAAATATTCTACATTTAAGTGCCTACCTTCAGGTACAACGTAAATCACCTAAGTACTTGAACACAGTTTGTCATCGCCATATCATAGAGACATGGCTGGGCGTCTGGGAGCCTCAGAGAGCTCTTCTGCTGGCCAAATTAAAATTAAACAAATGAACTACGGCGGCACCAAAATGGAGCGCCATTAAACATGTACGAACGAAGTAGTAACTTAACGTAAGGAGAGCTCTTGAGGTAGCAGGTGCTCGTAGTAATCATAAGGTAATTTCCAAAATAAAGCAGTGTTATCTGCATTTATCTATCTAAACATATTAATCTATCTATACATTTAAAAGGAGAAACTGCAACGCACGACCGAATGTTTTGGGACTAGGAGCGTGATATTTTGCACAAGGTTTTCAATTATAATTTATTCCATTTTTATACCAAAAACTAATACCACTGGTATTTGTTTCGCTCAATAAACACGTCCGAATATTTAAGGTATACCTAATCGGTAATCGGTAAAATTTATTGAAAAATAAACATTACAATCCGAAGAAAATAAAATGTACGTAAAAATACATAATAATAAATAATAAAATAGATAATAATAAAAAGTTTATTGTCACAAAGAAACATACATACATTAGTATATGCTATCTACGCTGCTGAAATAGAATAAATCTACGTTTGAGCTTTTTTTTTTTTTTTTTCGATGGGAAAAATCATGCATTGACATCCCCCGCCCTTGGGCGGAGCGGGAGATAGTGTCAGACTCTTACTGACTAAAAAACCCATCCCGTTCCTTCTAGCCTTCGTACCGGGGCTCGAGCGCCCTTTCGGATAACCCTGGCCCCAGTAGGCTTCGACCCGGCTGGGCCCCTGCTGTTGCTGACAACTCCTTGAGGCGCGCGGGAACAGTGCGCGCCGTCGACGACTTGGGCTTGGTCCGGACGGTTACCGGACGGCCGGACAGCGAGCTACCCATTGCTCACTGTCCGCAAGCCCGCGCCTACGGTGGCTGGAAATCGGGATCGGAATCCCGGCGGCGGCGGCGAGAGCGCCGTTGTCTGATGCGGTCGGCCACCTCCTTAGCGAGCATTACTGCTTCGCAGAAGTCGGCGACCGCCTGCCACTCTTCCTCGCTCCGGACCATGGCCTCGACCAGGGCCCGGCGCGAGAGGTCTCCGCCGCCGATCACCCCCACGAGGGCACGGCGATACTCCGCCCAAGCAGGGCACACCGCGATTGTGTGCTCCACCGTGTCCTCCGGGCGTTCCGCACAGTGGCGACACCCGGGCGTCACTTCCGCTTTAATTCGGAACAGGAACCTCCCGAACTTGCCATTTCCGGTGAGGACCTGTGTCATGCGGAAGGTAAGGACGCCGTGAGGTCTTTCCAGCCACGCCTCAAAGATCTACGTTTGAGCTGACAGTACCACATTCAACTTGATAGTGTTTGCTCGGAATGGATAATAAATATGATTTCACTCAAATACAAGTGGTATTAAATAGTTTTTGGTAGTAGAACGGAATAAATCCGTTTTATGACGTAGGCGAGTTTTTTCAAAATTCACCCCCTAAGGTTCTCCTCTTAGATCCGAAAGAGGGGTCCAAAGTTTGTACGGAGAAGCCTACTTTCCTGCGAGCAAAGCCGCTGGCAAAAGCTAGTCTTGCAATAAATACACAGGACTAAATAGGACAATAGAAAGAACAATACCTAGAGCAGTGTTGAAGGCCTCCTCAGTCATTTGCGATATTTCTCTAACATCCGCTGCATCTTCCCCTTCCTTATCGACGCGCGCTTCAAACAACTTGATGAGATGTTTCATATTTTTCCTTGTACTCTCGTCCATCGTGGCAAAGAATGTCGAACGATCACGGATGTTAATCACTAAATAATTGAATTTCTAATAATTCCACACCTTAATCACTTATGTTCTGGTTGAACGCTCACTGTCGACTGACTCACTAAGATATGATAAGTGATAAGATTTCTTTAAAGAACTCTAATCGTGTAAATAACACCTAGATAAACACCAATGCCTGATAACGTAGGATAGCCAGCATTCAACTTTTGCTTTCGACAAGTGTAGCATAATATTTGTTTTGCCAAGGGCTCGAGGCTACGAGGAGGAGCAAGGTTATATTTTGGAGTTATGCGGAACACATACTTCTGTTGAAAAGGGAAGATCCTTCAAACATACGTGTGTCGTGTCTGGTCCGGGCTACTGCACAACAGTCGATTTCGGACTGTTGTAAATATTCACGGAGAATGAATTCTGATAACGCGATGCATGAATTTGAATTTAAGGCCCAAGCGCCCAAAAAGTGCCACAAAACAGTGACTTTCTGAAGCCTACTCCTCGGTAACGGCCAGGTTAATAGGTTTAAAAAAAATATGTGTTTATTAAAGATTCCTCAACAACATTATAAACATTTGATTTTTTCGTGCTATTAGTGCTTTTGTCTAAAAAAAATATTTAGCAATTTCGCAACTTTTCTCTACTCCTTCGAAACGGTTTGGATCTTTAGAAATATTTTTACACATAAAAATTAATGGTTAAATATTCTTCAAAGGGAACATGCAAATGTAAATCAATCAATATTTCACAAAGAAAATGGATCAGGTCAGCCGCGCGCTTTCCGGGCGCTGTTGGCCGCAAATAAATGCACAGATTTGCGTACTGCCGCCTAGGCGGGTGCGAGAGGTAATTCCACATAATTTTGGCCAGATGGTTCAAGGAAATATAAGCCTTAAGTTTCTATGTCGTGAAATAGATATCGCTACAATATAGCTCATTTGCGTATATTTTTACTACTATTGTTTACCTGATTAATTTAGTAAAAATGAGTTGAACGCTAGTGCTTATCATATAGGTAACTGGATATGTGAATAATATGATTAGCGTATTTAGTGTATCTGGTTTTAGAGAAATCTTATTCAATTTTTGTAAACTAAATCCTACTTCACGAAGGATTGACATGACTGGTTAGGGTTCAACTTGATAACGTTAAAGTGGCCACCAGCGATGAAGAAATTTCAAAGCAGAGATCGACCCAAAAAAAATTAGTCCCTTAATTCTTCAATCCACAAAAAAATACGTTTACCTCGCCAATCCAAAGAAAGGTTAACAATTTGAATACCAATAGGTCCAATCAGCACATAGATTGTTCCCTTTAAAATTTGCATGAAAAAGAAACAGATTTCTCCCAGTCATATCAGAGTTCAATAAAGACACGACCATTTTTTCAACCATTTTTTTTGGGTATGACATCAAATCCAATCAAGCGTAATTTAATTTTAAGTATATTCCAAGTTGTCAAATCTAAAGCTTTTACCGACATCCCAAAAAAAAAAACTCGCGTAATTCTTAAAAAAAATATATACATGTGAGTACAAAAAGAATGTTAAGTACCTGCTAACATCAAACAAATTGGAATAAATTGATCGAACGATGATGGTGAGGCTGGAAAATTGTCTTTATATAAACTCAAACCTATTGGTCAGGTTAATGGTTGTGACGAAGAGCAAATCAATAATACTTGTATAAGACAAAAGTAAACAAAACCATAAAGTCGGTTTATTTGAAAACTAGCCCATAAATTGTTCAGTAACTAGACAGACATATTAACCGCTTCAAAACTAACAAGTTCTGAAGCAGGGCCATGTGATAAATAAAAGAATTTCATTAATATATTACTATATCTAGCCTACACTGTCCCACTGCTGAACAAAGGCCTCCCTCCATTCCTTCCATTGTTCCGGGTTTTGAGCCACTTCTTGCCAATTCCTAAGGAAGGCATCTAAGTCATCCCGCCATCTAATTCTTAACACTTTAGTTATGATGAATTTTGAAATTAACCCCAGTTAAAATGCTACACGAAATATTAATTTAACGTGATTAAAACCCTGCTGGGGCCAGGGTTAATTCGAAAGATAGCTCAAGTCCCGGTACGAAAAACAAACAATCAAAATCCATCTGAATCTAAAAAAAAAAAATGAAGATGATGAGTGAATCTGTGGCAAACGTGGATGTGCTCCTTGCCAAGTTTAGACATGCCCAATTGGTCGGTTAATACCCCACTAATTACGTCGAGAAACTTCTCACCAGGATGCTCCGCGACTCCATGAAACTGGAGGACCTTCCTCCTCATTAGGGTTTTTTTTTAATCATTGGATGATTTTTCGCACCATAAAAAAAAACGTTATTAAAACGTCCTATAACCTATTTAATAGAAACCGCCATCAGCAGATGGTGAATGAGAAGCGACGAAGCGAGCGTTGAATGCAAATGGATGTATAAAGTATTTCATAAGTAAAATTGGGTCAAGTTCCTTCAACTTGCGATTTGCCTAGTATGATAAGCTCCTCGGAAAAAGCAATGGAAATAAATACACATGTATAGCCGCATCTCTGTCGTACAACCCTTCAACTTTTAGCCGCCTACGTCGGATATATTCGACAAACACTCTCGCGTTAATTCCGCCATGGTCGCACACCCACGATCCATCTCGTCAGCTCTTCCGTCACTTATGGATTGAAAGGCTGAAAGAGATGGACCACCCAGTCACAAACATACGATCCTGGCGAATAGGACAACGAAAACACACGACTGACCAATCCGACACAAGCGGTTAAAGATCTAATTGCTGAAATGGTAAAGTCTCTTTTTATTTTGAAGTGAGAAATCATCAAGTAACTTCTCTCGCTCTAGCTCTCTAAAGCGAGACAGCGTCAGACGTTACCGTAAAGCCCACCCACGTCCTTCAGTTTACTTTGCGTTTCAGAGCCCTGGTAACTGCTTCGAATAACCCCACAGCCAGGCAGCGCCCCTGGCGAGCCTCGTCAATTCATTCAGTTGTCAGCTCTTTGAGGCGTGAGTGGAACACAACGCGCCGATGCTAAAGGCTGCCTGTCAGTCTTTTTAAAACCAATTTCTTGGCTTGAAAAGTATCTATTCATTTCTACTCAGACACTAAAATAACGCAGAGTTTTTCCTACAGACTCCGTATAGCTGTAAACTGCTTTTATTACACGAGGAAGTAGTATATAAACAGGAAGATATGTACAGAGCTTTGTGTGATCCATTAATGGGTCTTAGTTTGTGGACCCCTCAACTTACTTTGAAATTACGAACCCGCATCAAGAAAATGTACCTGTACCTATGAACATACCTACATATATGTATATAGTACACATGACATGTTGGCGAGTTTTAAATGTTCAGCATCAAAAGGAAATTAAATTTCAAAAGGCTATGTTACACATGTAACATGAGCTTGCGGATTATAAAAGCCTTTCATTTTTACATACGCTGTGCCCATATATATATATTTGTATAAAAACCGCAATATCTTTTTTCTTTAAGATTTAGCAAACGATTTACGACTTATATACCAAGTACTTACGAGCCTATGTATTTATAAACACGGCTAATGTAATGGTAGACGTACCGTAGAGATGGTAAGTAATGGTAGGCAAGGGTTCGTGAAAATCAATAATAAAGACCTTCATGAACCTCTCAGTACGTACCTACCTAATCGTACGTAAATTTTATCAGGTAGGTATCTATTATTACAGGAATACATAACCGGTTGAAAAAAAGACGATTTTCAAAAGTTTTTATCTCAAAAACTGCTATTGAAATGGGGATACGAAATATTGTATTTGATTGAATAACTTAAACTATTAGTTTTTTTATATAAAAAAGCCACGTCCAAAAAATGGTCTTCATAAAACACTATGGAATGTCTTAATAGGTATAGGCGCAAAATGTCCAAAGCTCACAACGTCAACTGAGTAGAATGTCCAAAACGCAAAATGTCAAAAAATCTAATAAGTAATACGAGTAGATACGTCTCTACTCATAAATATGTTGCCAACCATATAACTGATTTTCTAAATCTGTGAATATATTTTTACTAGCTTTTTCCAGCGGCTTCGTCAGCGTGAATGTCGGTTATTGCGGCCGCGAAGTCGCAGTCGTAGCCAGACAAAATATAGCTTAAGCTATCAAATTATTTTGTACAAAATTTTATTAAATTCGTTTAACTTACATCGGGTACCTTGAAAGTGTAAGAGACAGACACGAGTTACAATTGCCGAAACGGATCTTGAGCGCTCGGCGTCAGAGTGGGGATCGCTTTGCGCATTCCATACATTGGCGAGCCAATCGTCTTCGTTGTTAGATACATGTAGCAACGCAGGGAACAAATCAGGAGTGACGTCTATGACACGATGGCGCGGGGAGCCAATCACTGACACTCCCCGCCCCTGCGTCTCACTTCGCACCACTAAAGAGACCGAATATTTGACTTCTGCGCAACTTGAAGCCAGCGCTCAAGATCCGTACCGGTAATTGTACTATCACAATTATCTACACTAATATTATAAAGAGGTAAAGTTTGTTTTTTTTTGTTTGTAAGATCTTTCAAAGTACTGGTCCGATTGCTAAATTTTTTTGACAAATAGTAAGCTGCTTTATTCCTGAATGACATAGGCATTTTATGTGCGCAGGCGAAGCTGCGGGCAAAAGTTAGTTTATAATAGGTTTAAAGGAAATAATAGACAGATTTTCAACATTATGTTTTATAGATTTTCTACATTTACGAGTATTTTAAAGCTTTGGTAACAAGCAAAACATTAATTAAATAATCTACACTAAGATTCAATTAAGTACGCTAAACGAGATACAGTTAACATGAAGAACATTACGTTGATATGCACCAGAGCAAAACAATCAACGCGAAGAAATGTCTGAATAGATTTTACTAAGACGTCACAGTCGACCCATCCATCTTCACAAATAGCTTGTCGTCCGCAACAAATGCTCATTAACGTTAAATTAAAAAGAAATGGCGACGCTTGCCGAATTATATTTCGCATCGTTAGGCAAGAACGGTATTGTTCAAACACGAAAAATTATGCGAGTGATACTTTTATTGTAACACCTCTTAAGACTGCTCAGGGATGCTGCCTAATCGATTGACCCCATCTTACTTATCAGCGACCTTAAGTCCTTGTTTTAGAACGTTTAAAAATCGTAATTTTGCAATAAGTGAAAATAACTTAATAAATGAATAAATAAACTTTTAATTCGGCCTCCACGGTCTAAGTCCTGAACACCTGAAGGACCTCATCTGCTCAGGCGCCGGGGAAGCTGGTAAGTTGATCTTGAAGGAGCTTACGGCTCTGCTCTCAGGCAAGGTCAACGAGGCCATCATCGACACTCCGTACGGAACCAAGCCAATTTACGTGCTCTGCGCAAGAGAGATGCCATTACCATACCCATTGCCGTGGGCCATTGAGCTAGGTTTTGGCTCCAAAGGGGGCTGGCGAGGCTACCGTGCACGCCTTGTCGACCTAACTAAATTCTAAGTTAGGAGGGGTCATCCTGAAGGTTGACATAAAAAATGCATTCAATTCGGTTAATAAGAACACCTTGCTAGCAGAATCTAAAAAATAAGTACTTACCCCAAATTTTTAGTTTCCTTTGGCAATGTATTTTTTGGCATTGCCAAACACACACAACCTTCTAAGTTACTTTATCGGGACAACCTTTTGGAATCCGCTGTTGGCTGTCAACAAGGTGATCCCCTGGCCTCGGGCCAGTGATCTTCAGTTTAGCCATTCATATTATTATTCGACAGTTAAATTCCAATTTCAACGTTTGGTATCTCGATGACGGAACCGTAGGAGGCGATGCAGACAGTTTTGAATGATTTACATGTCCTAAAAAATCAACTCCACTCAATAGGCCTTGACCTCGACTTTTCTAAATGTGAGTTATTCTTATCTGACAGTACTGGCACACAACTGACTATTTCAAACACAATAGGACCAGAAAAAAAATTTTGAAAGAGACAATCTTTGTCTTCTTGGGTCTCCTATTTTCGAAGATTCCTTCCCAAATTTTTTTGAGAAAAAAAAAACAATTTAATGATATTTCGAAAAGATTGCTAGAAATTAACATGCCATCACTTTAAAATTCGTTTCTGTTGTTTCGGCCCTAAATTAACCTATTTCCTCCGCGCCTCTCATTTATGGAAACATCCCCATATTTTGGAAAAAATGGACCAAATCGGCATACCCTTATGTCAATTTTAAACGTGGCCATGGACGACCGAGCCTGTGCTCAAGCTACCCTTCCCATCTGTAGGGGAAGCCTCGGCGTCCGCAAAAAAAAAACAACCTTGTCGACAGTTATATTTTTGAGCCATTTGGGATTGAAACTCTTGGGCCGTGGGGTCTGAGTGCTCATAAGCTTCTTAAAGAACTGTTAAAACGCTTAGTTGACACTTCGCGTGAAGGGCTGGTTTTTACCTCGGTCACAGATTAAGCATTGCCATTCAATGTGGCAATGCCGCCAGCCTTTTGAGCACACTTCCAGTCGACAGCGATGCAGAGGAGTTTTATGACGCCATATTTTAGTAGGGAGTAGCCTTTAGTGAAGTTTATTATGTATATATTTTGTTGCTTTAAGTTGTAAATATGAATAAGTTGACTAATCGTCACATAAAAGTAAAATTTAAGTGTCTATCTGTTGATCTGTCTGTTTGTTCTGGCTAATCTCCAAAACCACTGGACCGATTTTGACGGCACTTTCACTGGGATGTAGCTAATATTATATTAACTCTTTGAATGTCGTAATTAGAAACACAATAGAAAGACAATTACCTTATGTCGGACAGTGTAACTTAAGACATTCGAAAGGTTAAGTAACTTAAAATACTTTTTGTTTTGCCGCGAGAACGGAACTTAATTCTCAGACGGGACCAGTATCAGTTAACTTGGATTTTGTTTTTATTGTGTGATGTGTTTGTTATTTCATAAGAACTAATAATTTGACCTAAAAAAGAGTGTAATGTCCTTATAGGTACTCTCCACGCAGACTAATTCGTGTTTAACAGCCAGTCGACAAACACTTACTGCATTTTTTTTTTATAAAACTGACATTTATTCGTTGCGCTTTAACAAAGTATTAAGTTTCACGTGAAAAGCTAACTTAAATGGACCTAATTGGGGTCACACCAGTATTCGTGTGCAGTAACTGTAAAAATGGCCGTGTTTACGGAAACGTTATACCCCTAAACCTACGCAGTACCTATGTATATAGGTGCGACATAAAATGTTCACAGTTCCGAGACTGCCAGACTGCCAGTTTAGCGACGAGGCTAATAAACATTGTCAGGGCAACACTAACTAGCCGTCACCTTATCTTCTTCTACATAAATTCCACGGTATTTTAGTCTGTTAAAATCTTAATTAAAAGTCCTTAGCTCCTAGTTTGTTTCTACGAAGCCTTTGATCAAACTCCGTTTAACTTATTTAACTCGATAAATTACAATAATACGAAATATAATTTCTAACAATTACTAAACCTCAAGCTTCAGTGATCACAACCGGTTTTCATTTTCACCCCTTTGACGACAAACAATAACATTATTAGCTTTTGTAAATTCATTTCAGTTTCAGTAGGTACATACGTAAATTTGTAAGCCGTAAAGCACATTTTCCACAAATAAATATCATAATCTTTTAAATTGAAAATCTCGTATTATTTCATAACTCCTTTGCTTAATGCATGCCGTGCCAGCCTTTAATTAAGGCTACACTATAACATTTAAGAATATGGGATATTTAGCATGTATAGTGGTGTTTGATTTGTTGATAATATGATTTAAAAGAGACATAATGATTTAAAAGAGTGTCCATGGAGTTTCTTGCACGTTCTTCTCCATAGATATCTACGCTTTGGAATTTGCAATTTAGCTTCCGTTTTCTTGGACTCACCGACATTTGACTATTCAAAAGTGCCTGCAAATGGTCTATTTGAAATAAATGAATTTGAATTTGATTGGCTTTAATTTTTATGTACAATATTTCTTTTGCATGTTTGTTTGTGACCTAACTCCTTCTAAACGGCTTGACTGTTTCGGATAAAACTTTCTGTTCATATTTGAGTGGGTCCTTGGATGGTTTGAAAACACAATTAACCTAAATAGGTGGCGCTGCAATCGAGTTAAATTTCCTTTTCTGACGATAAGCCAGTTTTCGGACAGGACGACGCGACGTTCTACCGGGACTGCTATTAAATAAGTAATGAAGACTGTGTTAAACCTTTTACAAATCATAAGAAATCACCTTTCACTGTATTGTTTTTCAGGAAACCGGGAAATTTTCTTCCTCCTATACACCCCTACTTTTTAATTAGTACACAAAAAATGGGGCTCTATCTGTACCCGTCACTGATCATATTTTTGTAGTCAAAAGTAGAAAAAACCGAAATCCTAAAATTGACCACGAAAAGGTAAATTCATCATAGAATCAATCAAACATAATAATTGCTAGTAGAAAATACTGCGGGCAGTGTTTTTTTCTTAATAATTGTCACTTATTCATTCATTAATCAATAGCCTGCACAATATTTTTATAAATTGAGTGACATTTTGGGACATAAACCAACGCTAATAATTTTGCTGTTTATGAATATTATTTATTGAGATATTACTTATAAAATAACAAGGGCTTTTCTAATAAGCCCTTTAAGTATGTGTACTAATTAAAAAAATGTGGTGTAGGTATATACGAGGTTTTCAACGCCACGCTACAATAAACAGTGTAGGTATCTATAGATTGCCAGAGCCGTGGGATTGTTCGAAAAAGTTACCGCGGCCCTGGAACGCAAAGGGCATCCAACTAAAGGAACACGGGTGGATTTTAGTTTATAAAAGTCGGACACTTCCCCCTCGCTCCAGCCCGAGCGGAGGAGTTATTGGATAATTTCTCACTTCAAAACAAAAGAGGCAAAACAAGATTATTTTAACAACCTTGTACAGTAGATGTATCATTCTTAATAATAGCTCTCCGTGATCCATAATTCTATCATTATATTTCATAATGCAATATTACCATAATAAATATGTACTTTCGGCATAACAGCACTCCTTTTTACTTTCGTACTAGTGCTTCTTGGCTGAGGTCACTTTGAATCTATTTATAAATCATCCTATACGCAACTGTTATTTACATACCTAATCAACTTGACAAAAGATTTGCTTATTATTTTTTTTAAAGAAATGGAAAAGATACGTTGCACGATATTTATTTTCATTGAAGATTAGTAGGTATTAACTGGCCTGTTGGTCTAGTGGTTAGTGGCCCGGACTGCTATGCCGAAGGTCGTGGGTTCTATTCCAGGATAAATGTTTGTGTGATGAGAATGATCATTTGTTCTGTGTCTGGGTGTAATTTATCTATAATATGTATGTATTTAGAAATATGTAAGTATATTTATCAGTTGTCTAGTACCCATAACACAAGCTCTGCTTAGCTTGAGACTAGACAACGTTGTGTGATAGTTGTGGAATATTATTATTATCTCTTTCTTTTACATTTTAACATATTCTATACATACATACATTTTTCAATATTTCTTAAAAAAATAATTTAAAAAAAAACATTTAAATATATAAAAAATAGTGTCCCACCGGTATCGGGAACAGGGATCTATATCTTACTAGCTGTGCCCGCGAACTTCGTACCGCCTAATTTTTTATTTTTTTTATTATGAAAAATAGATGTTGGCCGATTCTCAGACCTACTCAATATGCTCACAAAATTTCATGAGAATCGGTCAAGCCGTTTCGGAGGAGTATGGCAACGAAAACTGACACGAGAATTTTTTATATTAGATTATTATTAATTATAAGTAAAGGCTTTTCATTAGCACGAACAAGAGCAGCGGTTTCTTCTTTAACTCTACATAGCACTAGCTTCTACCAGCGGCTTCGCTCGCATAAAGATAGCAAAGGCATTGAGCCTTATCTTGTAAAAAAAATTAGTCTATTTCTAATCTCAGACCCACCAAATATACACAAAAAAAAAATCGGTCTAGCCGTTTCAGAAGAGTACGGTTAGAAACACTTATAATAGAAGATTATGAACTACAATTTGTCCTTGTTTATGGCCGAAGCATTTTATTGAATACTAGCGTCTGCCAGCGGCATCGCCCGCATGAAAATAGGTTTCCACATACATACTTTGGACTCCCGTTTCATCCCCCCTTAAGAGGGTGAATTTTACAAAATCGTCTCTTAGTGCTCGCCTACGTCATAATAGGAAACCTTGTGCAAAATTTCACGCTCCTAGACCCAGTAGTTTTGGCTGTGCGTTAAGGTTTATTGTCCCTTGAAACATCTGGCCAAAATAAGTGGACGCACCTCTCGCACCCGCTTAAGCGGCAGTACGCAAATCTGTGCATTTATTTGCGGTCAACAGCGCCCGGAAAGCGCGCGGCTGATTTTTAAATCCATTTTCTTTGCGAAATATTGATTGATTTACTAATACAATGTTCACTTTGAAGAATATTTAACCACCAATTTTTATGTGTCAAAATGTTTCTAAAGACCGAAATCGGTCAAGCCGTTTCGAAGGAGCAGGGAAAAGTTGCGAAATTGCTAAATATTTTTTTAGACAAAAGTAACTCGTAGCACGAAAAAATCAAATGTTGATAATTTTGTTCATGAATCTATAATAAACATATACTTTTTTCAAACCTATTAACCTGGACATTACCGAGGAGTAGGCTTCAGAAAGTCACTGTTTTATTATGGCACTTTTCGGGCACTTGGGCCTTAATATGTCTGTCAGTCAGTATCTCTTTTTTAACACAGATAATTCAATCGATCCTTCATAACTATAAGCAGAATGACAAACTTTAAACGAAGACTGACTCACCGAAAATTTAATGAGTTTTAAAGTTTATCTCTCACCGGCGACAGGCATCACTAGCGAGTAAGTTCGCAAAGTCCTCTATTTTTCAAGGTGTCATTAAAAGTTCTGCTGAGTTAAACTCGGTAAACATCTCAGTAAACAGAGAAATGCAGTTAAAATGAAGCTAACACATGAATTTTGTGTGAATTGTGTGGTAATTCGCGATTAAGAGGAAGTATTAGTCAGATTATTATAAGGATATATATTTCGCACGAATGCACGCGTGTAACGAGATGAGATCGAGACGACAAAATTACTTTGCTATATTTCTGACGCAACTCATGTAACGAACATTCAGTTAACGACTGGCCTGTTGGTCTAGTACCCTGTAGTGCAGTGTAGTAGGCCCTGACTGCTATACTCCCAGGTCGCGGGTTCAATTCCTATCCAAGACCAATGTTTGTGTGATGAGCGCGATCATTTGTTCTGTGTCTGAGTGTAATTTATCTATTATATGTATTTATTTAGAACTATATAAGTATGTTTATCAGTAGTCTAGTACTCATAACACAAGCTAGAGCTTGGGACTAAACGATGTTTTGTAATGGTTGTGGAATATTATTATTTAGTATTCCGAACTAATCAAAAACCTCACAGGCGCGGCAAGAAGCCGCAGACACAGTTAAATTCTGTTAGTACTACAAATACTGACGTCGCTCTTATCCACAATCTTGTTTTCAAATTAAGCTGTTTGGCTCCCAATGATTCCATATCCTAGGGAGAGAAAACGATTTTCGTACATCAGCAACACCTATTAGAGAAGGAAAGTGATCTACGTCGGGATTAGTTTTACGTCTAGGGACCTAATATTATAGCTCTACGGATGGATGAAGGACCAACCAAAACTAAGGACACACAATGTAGTCATATTTACATGAAAATTATTTTCGATATTAAATACGTTTTCCTTCCCGTAATGCCTTATAACTATTTATGTAAAACAAACAATTCAATAAACATATTATATTGTAATGCCTACTACATATGGAATCACAGAGACCCCACATGAGCTCTTAAGCGATCCATTTGACGACCTAAACTGAACTGTTAAAGGGATGGAGTTACGTCTCTAAGATGTATAGCTCCATCCCTATTTTTCGCTCGCACGCTTAACATTTTAACACGTCATGGAAAGACCCCAGAAGAAAATAAATATGTATAGGACGTTCTTTTTTTACCGCAAAGTTCAAGATAAAAAAAAAAATTATATAGACCTAAGACATGGCAATTATAAAACGTCAGAAGCTTGTCCACAGGTCCAACTGGTCGTTTCCTATGGAGACACTCTCTTGTGCCCTCGAAAAAGCCTCCCACAAGGTATAATTTTGCGGGAATCCGATGGATGCGAGGACCGGTCGTCGTGAAGACACTTGGTGGTGGCCTATGTCCAACAATGACGGCTAATGACGATTATTTACGCGACAGAGTGAACCAAATACGCCTCCGTCATAATTTTTTATACTACTCAATTGCCGGTAATGAGTGGCTAGAGATGAAAATGAATCCAGAGTACCTACTACACATGATTAAAATTATAATATCAACAATTTATTTACTCATGTTTGAATTAATGAATAAACACACATGTTTATATTATTATCTGTACACGCTCTATACATCAACAGACAGTTTGAAGACACGAAAGTTGTTAATTAAAAATGATCCACGTTTCTAATTAGCTTACTTACATTTATAATTTGTTTCTTCAGTCTTTCTTCTTAGACGAAGTTAAATGTTTAATTAATGAGAAATGAAGTTTAATAAATATTTACTTTGCCCGATAAGTTACTTAAATTGCTAAGATGTTTTAATCAAAAGGACTCTTGAATATCTGTCATTGTAAATTTATCAATCAATACCTTTTTTTGCACGGCACCAAATGATCACTATGCCACCGTCCCCCTTGGAATCAATCGGTGGACGGACAGTATCCCCTACCCGAGCGCCCACATCCCAAAATCTATCAATACCTACATAACAAATCACCTAAAGCATAGATCCATCTGTTATATCTGCGTTTATAGGATAATTTGCTTTACAGCAATTAGTTGGTATTCAAAGTCTAATTAACACGAAATTTCCATAGCTACGCTTGACTATTGAACTAAACGTGTGGTATTAATCATACGTTGTATGTGTACCTAGTGAAAATTTAATTAGTGATACGTAAATTTAATATGATGAAGTTCCGTGATGGATAACTAATAATAATAATATTAATATTCCACAACTTTCACATAACGCCATCTAGTCCCAAAATAAGCAGAGTTTTGTGTTATAAGTATTAGATAACTGATAAACATATTTTATATTTGTAAATACTTAAGTACATGATAAATTACACCTAACAGAACAAATAATCGTGCTCATCAAGCAAACATTTGTCTTGGGATGGGAATCGAACCCACGACCTCCAAACATAGCAGTTTTTGTAGTATATTTTTTAGAAAATAAAATAAAATTATTTTGTCTACCTCTGTCCTCTACATAGTCCCTATATAATAAAGTAGCTTCCCGCTTCTGCCTGGTTATCTGATATTTCCTCCTTCGGTGTTGCACCGAACCAAAGTAATATGGGATAAGGGCAAAAAGAAGAAGTAGAAAAACCATATAACGGAGTTGGATGCGGTTTTCACTAATAGAAACAGTAATCAACGAGAAAGGTTTTTGTGTATAATTTGCACCCATGCGAAGCCGGAACAGGTCACCAGTTCCTTATAAGTTATATCGCTAATTTAAAACACGACCAATACATACACACAACTCCACAACTCTACGTCCAAAACGCGAAGCCGAAAATCTAAAGTTATTGATTCAGAATCTCATTAGAGGGCATTTAGTACCATCTGGCGTGCAACATACACTTTTGGTTGGCCATGTGTCAATCATGTACCAGTACAATTCTTAGTTTGTATAGGACAGCTATCGTATGACCACTCAGAGCTCGCTTGTCCTACTTTACTTCTCACGAGTTGTCAGCTTTAAATATTATATCTCGGATATTAATCAACGTAATGCCCAATGTAGACAGTCTCAAAAGACATTGCTGAGGTATCTAAAGCGTTAAAATGTTTTAATTTATGGAAATTTCCCTTTTGATTAAGAGAATCTTAAATTAAAGAGGAGCTAAAATATTCTTTAGACATCGCTTGGCCAATTGTGTCAATGTAACCAAGTAATTTAGAATTATAAGTCCAATTAGGAAAGATCTAGAAAAGCCTGATTCTGTATGAAAATCTTTTATGACTAGATATTAAGGCATGACCACATACCACTAGTAAAATGAGTAAGACCTATCTACTTGAAAGTTATGGCACGCACTGCTTAACACTAGGGCTCAATTTGCACTTGACTGATGTTTCAGACTTTACTGGCACCTAGCTGACACGCCCACTGCCTTGGCAATGAGATATCTTAGTATGTATCACTGAACAAATATTAAATTCTTGACAGCAAATCAACTACACACAACGAGGAATATGTTCTCATCAAGATGTGACTGAAGATTTCAAAATAGTAAGTATAACATGCAAGCTGGCTCTGTCAATAAAATGATCTATAGGCACTTAGAAACGAAAGTTCTTCAACTGAAATATGAAAACGACCTTATAGAACACCGTCTGGTAGCCAAAGAAGCATTTGTAATGTGTAACCCTACTTTTCATCAAAAATATGTAGTTTACTTCCCATTTTTAAATGAGTCCCATATGAGACGGCGACTACATCAAACGTGGAGCGTTAAGAACTACTAGAGCATCACTCCTGAAACGTCTAGGAGGAGGTGGAACGTGGGCAACCTCTTAACTTGCTCTACATTCGTAACCACCACCTAACTAAATGACATACTCATATACATTTTTAATGAGCGCATTCCTCTCTTGGACGTTTTGGTGGAACATACTCGAATTTTATGACAGTTAAAGCTGTTACTTGCACGTATACTTAAGGGCCAAACGCCCGAAAAGTGCCATAAAACAGTGATATTCTGAGGCCTACTCCTCCGTTATGGCTAAGTCAATTGGTTTGAAAAAAATATATGCTTATTATAGATTAATGAACAATAATATCAACATTTGATTTTTTCGTGCAATTAATACTTTTGTCGAAAAAAAATATTTAGCAATTTCGCAACTTTTCCCTACTCCTTCGAAACGGCTTGGACCTTTAGAAACATTTTTACACATAAAAATTGGTGATTAAATATTCTTCAAAGTGAACATTGTACATGTAAATCAATCAATATCTCGCAGAGAAAATGGATTTAAAGCGCTTTCCGGGCGCTGCTGGCCGCAAGTAAATGCACAGATTTGCGTACTGCCGTCTAGGCGAGTGCGAGAGTTGCGTTCACATAATTTCGGCCAGATAGTTCAAGGGACTATACGCCTTAAGATCTTGATCAGCTTCATATTGGAATAAACAATATTTCAAGGGCAACTTAGCATGGAATGGAAAAACGAGCTGTTACGAACACTGATGTCATATTGCTCTCCAGCAATTTAGTCCGTTCTATATTTACGTTACGCTTGGGATAAGTGCCAGCTGGTCAAATCCGACCGTTTGATTCGGATTTGCAACACTGGGTGTACCTATTTACATTATCAACAACGCGACTAACAAACACTGTTTTCGAATTTGAGTTTACTTAAAACAAAATATACGACTGGGTACTTTTTTTTGAGCTGGGATATCATCAAATAGCTTTTTCTGTTCTGAGTGAGTGAGACAAAGAGGGCGTGTCAGACTTTTACTGACTAAAACCCCCTTGTACCTATTCCTTCAGTTGGTCTTTACATTCCAAGGCTACGGTAACTCTCGCACGTCCCCGCAGCACGACTGGGTACTTGAGTCTTACTTTGTCTTAATTTACATTTAAATTGCAAAGCTTCCTTCCAGCCTCCAATCTGAACAGGCGCCACATGCGACTGAATTCAGTAATTCTACACGAACAACGTTAATAAAGTTACGTTTCAAAAACTTTACGCATCGTCGTACAAATTACAAAACCCGGTTGAAAAGGGCTGCAGAGGTACGTTCGTTATCAAAAGCCCTGCTTTTACTAAAAAACAAAAACCTTTGACCGCGAATGGCGAGTTCCGTTCAGTAATTTACCTATTAAAAGTGAAATGGGTACACCGGTGTGGCCTTTTACATCTTGCTGAGGTAGACAGACATTTAGACTAGACATTTTGTTATTTATACTAAAGCCGTATACCTGACAGGTTTGCCTGCACAGTTATCAGTAGTTGTCAGTTAAGCTTGTATGGAAACCTGCACAGTTGTGCAACATACACGCTACGCGTTTACCTGTACAGGGAAAACTGTCAGGTATATAGCGGGCATTAGGTACCTATAACTCAGAGCTTCCGACACACATGTATTTAATAGATTACTCCGCTTGAAATGTTTAGTTCCATTCATAATGTAACGAATGTTGTGTTTAAATCCCTTTACATAGATCAAACTAATAGTACAAAGTCGAAAGTTTGTATGCATCTGTATGTTAGTAACTCTTTAACGTTCAACTGACTGATCGGATTTGGATAAAAATTGGCACACAGGTAGACCATATCCTGGGATTGGACTGACTGGACATTTTTATCTTAAAAGTTTATTCCCTTAGGATATTTTTCTAGTTTATGTGAAGATGTTGGCAAAAGCTACTTTAAAATAAATACTTATTTCTATAGCAACACAGTTATAGGATAAACAGCTCACATATCCAACGCTTTATCCTGTGCTCTGTATATACCGACCGCATTATGGAATTGAATAGCAGATACCTAAGCCCACTATGAATTTTCCACATGAGCAGAGCGTTGTATACCGAACAATGGCGACTGGAATCGATTGCCGGACCATGGAGAGACTTCCGGGCCAAAATCTGAACCGGCTTCTTTAGCAAACAAATGCTGCTCATTACAAGGACATTGTAAGCAAACAATATCGGTGGTGGTATTGGTGGGAGATTGTTTTTATCTGTCTTTATGGAGGCGCATCGATAACTTTATTGTTGTTATGCGATATCATATCATTACCAAAATGTAAAGCGCTATCCTACCTATATATTAGTATTGTTCATCATAAATAATATGTAGAGCAAATTATGATATTAAAAAACTGGCCAAGTGTGAGTCGGACTCACGCACGAAGGGTTCCGTAAATCCTTACCGTTCTTAGGAAAATTCGGTGAAAAAAATCGCGTTTGTTTTATAGGAGCTCCGATTAAAAATTTATTTTATTTGATTTTTAGTATTTGTTGTTATAGCTGCAATAGAAATACATAATTTGTGAAAATTTCAACTGTCTAGCTATCGCGCTTCTTGAGATACAGCCAGGTGACAGACAGACGGACAGACAGCAAAGTCTTAGTAATGGGTTTTTACTCTTTGGGTACGAAACCCTAAAAAGAGTTCCGCATCAATTGCTCTATGTCAAAAAACGTAAACATACTTACACTTCCATAGATAACTATAAAAATAGGTTGGTTGTTCACACACGTAATCCGCAAATATTTGCGAATATTATGAGAAAACCGCATAACCATTCCAGCTCTGCTTACCTTGAGACTAGTCGGCGTTGTGATAGTTGTGATATATATATATATTTTTTTAAGGTCTAATAGTAGAAAAGTTGGTTGCCTATGTCAACAATGGGTACTAACATGGTCACTCCAAAATGATTAAGTTCACTGACATAACTTGTATCGCCTGATGTCCGGCGACAGTCCCATACATTAATAATATTGATAAGCTCGCGCAATTTGCAGGAAAACACGCTATATTGTTGGAACGAACCGCTATATTAGCATTTTTATCATGTACGTACTTAGTTTGTATAATACCAGTGTTAAACTAAACGTGTTCGAACACCTTAACAGTTTCTTAATCTAATATTTTCATAGAGTTACTCACTCAATAGAACATAAATAACAACGGCTATTTAGAAAAATCGAAAAAAAAAACAAACATTTGTGTAGCTTACCAGTTTTTAGTGAAAACGATCCGTATAACAACCAATTGTAAGCACAGAAATAAACACTCTCAGAGCACTAAACCGTTGTTTTTCATGCACTGTTAGTAAAGGCACGATGCGTGTCAACATGCGCGTGCGTCGCCGTATACTGACGGGAGCTGGTGGGATCAACGCGGACGGATGTGTGACGATGATTCAGAAACTAAGCGGGTGTCCGCCAACCGTTCTCTAGAAACTTTACGACGATAGCCGAACTACATGCTCCTATGAGCGCGAGCGCTTCGACCGACACTGAACTGTCTGTGACTCATTAATTACGTGACGTAGCTACTGCTCATAAATGATGACAGCATACATTACGCGTACCAGAAATTGACAACGGCCGAACCAATCACTAGGCACATCAATACCGCGATCGATTCTCGTGTATTATTCAAATAATTGCAGACTGCGGAAGGTCGGCAGAAATAAATTCAATGGTGTTATTTATATATGCACGAACACACTACAGTTTATGACAGAAAAGTACATCTAGAATAATATTATAAAGACATAAAGAGGCAAAATCGTATTTGCTTTCTACAAACAAGCGATTTCCTTTGACCAAGACCTCGATAGAAATATTGATTCGTTTATGATTTTTTCCACTTATAGAAAACTACACTACTATGCTTATTGTCAGCAACAGCAGGGACCCAGCTCGGTCGAAGCCTACTGGGGCCAGGGTCTAGTTCCGATAGGGAGGCTCAGCCTCGGTATGAAAGGCAAGAAGGAACGGGGTGGGTTTTTAACCACCAAAAAAAAAAACTATTATGCTTTTTATTTTTAGTGAGAAATCATCAAATGACTCCTGCCGCTCTGGGCGGAGCGAGAGGGAGTGTCAGACTCACTGACTAAGACCCACCTATGTACCTTCAGTTACCCTCTGCTTTCCAGTGTCACGGTAACTCTCTGAAGTATCCCGCAGCTCTAGCAGTCATCGGCCTTAGTAGGTCCTGACCGTTTAATGACATCTCTTTTTGGTTAATCTATATCCTATGATGATGAATACTACAGTGTGTGGAACCGAAGGCCAAGGTCTCGAAGCCGCAGGAAAAGCTAGCTTTCTCAATAAACTTGACGTTTAAAGGCTTCATAGTGAATTGCTTTTTAATAGGCAACAGAAATGACATTTTCATTAAACAACAATTTACATTTAACACTAGGATAACCTGATGTTTTTTTATAGTTTGTAATAAGGGATTTTTTTTGCCTGGTCCTTTCAATAATGTTCTTAGTCTCAAGACAAGACTCACAATTAACCTTTAAACTTTACCTAAAGCTTTAGTGCGTACCAACAAAGATTTATAATTAAAATCTGCCTTAATTTTAAATCAAAGAATCTGTTGATTAAAGGTTTGATATCTGACGTCTTAATAATTCAATTAAACAAGATGCCTAAAAGTGATTTCTACACTACAAAGATTAAACAGTCAAAAAGGATGAATAGAAACGCTAAATAGGAACAAACATTTGAAGGTTATCACTTATTTTTAAAAAAAAAGAACACTTCTTGCCCTTGTCCAACTTTACTTGGGGTCGGCGCTACACTTTTTTTTTTCTTCCATTTTATGCTGTCAACTGTCACGTTATCATTGACCCTTTTCTTTCATATCACTCCTGACACAATTCATCCATCTTTTCTTTGGCCTCCCTGTCTCTTTACCCAGCATTTAAGTACTGTTATTTATTAATTACTTCTGCCCGCTGCTTTGCCCTCGTGAAAGTAGTTTTCTCTATTAGAGGAGGCGCCAAAGGGAGTTGAGTGTGCAAAATATGAGAACCACCTTCAGCGAAAAAAAAAAGATACGGCCGTTTATATTGCAAAAAAAAAAACTCGTATTTCGACACCCTCAAGGGAATCAAAATTCATAGGATATTTTCCGTTGGCCTAGAATCCTGAAATTTAGCATAAAGCAAGGTCTCATAGCACAAGTATAGGAAATATCACAAAAAAAAACTTTCTTTGCGAATCGGAAAAATCTTCGAAAATCAATTAGGGAATTGAACGGTTTTCATAGCTTCGCGTTAAAATTAAAATCATATCCTCAAATCTGCGGTCCCTTGAAGCTGTGAAAAAATCAAGCTTCTAAGTTAACGATAAAAAAAGATACGGCCGTTTATGTCGCAAAAAAGCGTGTATTTCGACACTCCCAAGGAAATCAAAATTTATAGGGTAGGTACTTCCCGTTGACTTAGAATTATGAATTTGGCATGAAGCAAGGTCTCATAGCACTAATATTGGTAAAAAAATCTGAAAACCGTAAGTTTGTCATTACGTCACAAAAAAAAATTCTTGTGATTCGGAAATATCTTCGTAACTCAATTCGGGAATTGAACTGTTTTCATGTGTAAAGAATGATGGTCAAAATGGGCGTAAGTCCAACAGAATAGAAATATATCTCAAATTAAAGCTTATACTCTATTTGATACTATGACAGCAAGTAGCAAAGTCACCGGAGAACAGAGACAGGGTCAATTGAAAAAAATACATTTTCCTTCCCCGCATTGTCGCGCTCGGTGTCGCAGTCGTTGTTTATTTGGTTATTTACCTGTGTTATGTTTTTTCGGTATCATAAATTTATTATAATCGGCCACCATGAGATCTGGAGGCAACAGTCTTTGCACACATGCACGATTTGCGCATGGCGATGCAACGCCGGAGCGAAACTCCGCTGCCACGAAAAGTCGCGGCATGGCGGACAGAGATTCCGACGGTATCTCATAATGGAATGACGACAGCGACTGTCGTAACCCAGAGCTGGGCAAGCCATGATTATGGCGGTAAGTTCCTTCTTTGAGGAGTGGCCGGAAAGACAACAAGGCGTCCTCATCTTTCGCATGACACAGGTTCTCACCGAACATGGTAAGTTCGGGAGGTTCCTGCACCGGATTTGTGCGGAAGAGTCGTCCGGGTGTCACCACTGTGTGGACAGCCCGCACGACACGGTAGAGGTGTGCCCCACTTGGGCAGAGCAACGCCGTGTTCTCGTGCAGGCGATCGGCGGCAACAATCTTTCGCGCCAGGCCAAAAAAAAAAGGTCATGGTTCGAAGCGAGGAAGAGTGGCATGCGATTGCTTTCTTCTGCGAAGCAGTAATGCTAGCATAGGAGGCGGCAGCTCACGTGAGGGAACGGCCTCCATGCCCCACAGCCATCGCAGGCGCGGGCTTGCGGACGGCGAGCAATGGTTAGCTTGCAGTCTACGAGCGATGAAGCAAAGGGTATATGCCAACCAAAGACAGGAATGAAACACCATTGATAACCAAACAGGCAAATGCAAAAATCGTTTAATAACCATTTGTCGATGGGAAGAAAAGGCTAAGACAAAATAAAGCAACGCTTCAAGCTTCTACATCAAACATATGTACATGAATCGCTCGCTGACTCACATGTTTGGTGATTATAAAATCGCTGCAAGTCTTTTAAATTCTTTCCATCCCGTTTATGGAGTTAATAGGCATGCAGTTGATATTTTGAATATAATTAACACGAATATTCTACTATATGAATATGTCGAAATGAAAAACCTAAACCGCCAAAAAAGAAACTGCATTCGATTGGATGGTAATCTCCCGTTCTTAGAAGATTTTCCACGACTCATTGACAATATCTTCCATATTGTCTTACAGGCTCTAGACACGGACGTCGCAGAGCACTTAAACAATGTTGTTTACAATATTGAAATCATCAAAAACGATGTGCATTCGCGGAGACCGGTCAGCACATAGTAGTATTCAACGTGTAGTTGCTTCGAGCACGGAATTAGTCGAGGCACGTCAGAGCACGCACATATTTTCATATATTTTGATTGACAGAAATTCAAAATTTTCATGCTAATTTAGTTTCGATAATATGGTATCTTGGTGGGGGCGATAAATGGCGCATCACTTATCGCCCCCGCGCGTCACTTGTTAGATTTTGTCTTAGACCGGGACAGCGTTTAGGAGTGTGGAATGAGTTGTGGAGTTTATTTTCATTAGATTTATTTTATACATTTGTTTATCATAAAAAACCGTTGAAATACTATTTTATTTTTATTTAATTATGTCCAAATAGCAAAAAAAAACTTAAATATTAAAAGTTTTGTATTATTTAATTTTGTTAAAACAGTTTTTTCCAGGTGGATATAAATAACACTAGTTATTTATATAATTTCGATTCTGGAACTGAGTGCTAATAACTGGCACTAGTTGCAGTTCTGTTGGTCTTACGCCCAAATTTCATAGAAATGTTCCCGTGATCCTTTTGTACGGAACCCCAGTGCGCGAGTCCGACGCACTTTTTTTTAGTTTACTTCCTATAGATATATCTAATCATAAGAAACCACTAGACATTGTTACTTAAACCATTAATAAAATGATTCTGAGCATTTATTCAGTCAATTTACTAGATGTTTCAGAGAGAGGGGGTGTTAAAAAAAAATGGACCAATATACCTCCTGGCAACATCCAGAATCATAACCTGCATGCTTTTCTGAGTCCTATTCACAGAAGGTGGTCCTCATATTTTGCATACTCAACTCCCTTTGGCGCCTGCTCTATGTGCTAACTTTGGATCCCTGTTTCATCCCTTTACGAGTTGAATTAAAAAAAAAATCCTTTCTTAGTTGCTCGCCTACGTTATAGAAGGAAGCCTTGTCCAAAATTTTACCCTTGTAGTCCCAGTAGTATCGGCTATACGTTGATATGTCCATCAGTCAATTTCTTCTTTCATATATACCATAGACTAAAGATAATAAAAGTCGATGCTTTATTTGAAAATATGTATGTACCAAAATGAAAACCTAATCAAAGTTTTGTTCCAATAGGTGTCCTATTCATCCGTTAAGTATCAGTAGACAGTGGTACACTATATAAGTGCTTAGTTATCCCTATTCATAATTATTAAAATAACAAAACTACTTTACAGCACTTTCTTCGTTTCAACAGTACAAAATAACGAGGGATATATTAAGGAATACAAGTGGTATTCGCCTGATAGATAATATACTTACATGGTAAGTCGAAATATGATCTACTTTTCGCATCGACAGTTTTTTCATGTGATCTTTACGAAAGTCTACTACTCTCTAGGGGCAAAATATTAGATAGATATGTCAAAATATGCCACGTAGGTTTGAGTAAGTGTATTATATTATTTCTCACATAATATGAAAGGTTAACTGCTAGAAATAGTTTCTCGAATAAACTAAAAGTTTAAATCAAGTCAACTAATTAATGAATGTGAAATTTTAAAACCCGACTATTGAAATACGAAGTAATTTAACATCGTCAAAGGCTATCTTATATTGATTCAAGTAAACTAATTTTAGACATTTCCACGAATGATAGACAGGTTTTCCAATACCATTGATCGGCTTATGAGAATTGCATGCATAGTCGTTATTTTTTCATTAAGGACAAATTCTATAGTGTATATTATGAAGAATAAAATTGTGAAGGTATATGAATGACCCTAACGATCAACTGATTCATACAAGCATTATTATTATTCGTGTATTTTTTATAGGAACAATTAAAAAAAATAACAATAACATTTTATTTTATTTTACATTGGTCTACATGTGCACTTTTGAAACGTCAGAAGTTAGTGCAGAGTTCCAATCGGTCATTTCCTATGGAGAAGAACCGGCAAGAAACTCCATGGTTATTCTTAAAAAAAAAAGGTTTTTACAATATTTCCACAACACATATTAGTAAATATGTGAGGACAGAGTACACAGTCAATATTGTCCCTAAACGCACAATAAAAGATATTTAGGTTACAACCGTCAATTATTTTATCTAATCTAGTTTTTCGCCGAAATCTAGCGCCACTCATCCTCGTCATCTTTTATGCTTCGTCACGTAAACTTCATTAATAAATTAATTACACTAAAGCCTTTTGTTTTTAATCACTACAACCTTGAATTAATTTATCAGTGGTGCATTTAAGGCTAAAAAAGAGGTTTTACTAATTTTGCAGAATTCATTACGCACCGCGTAATCCGTTAAGCCAATTCGTTCGGACGGAATCAGACTAAAATCAGTTTGTAAGAATTATTTTAGATAAAAGCTACATCTAAAGCATTTTGCGTCATTCATATTTAACAGGGGAACCAATTATTTGTATTATTAACGAGCAAATATGTGCCTGCATTAGTCTTTTCTGAGTTGTAAAATCATCAAATAGCTTCCCCGGCTTGGGGTTGAGCTGGAGCAAGAGGGCAAATCAGACCTTACGGACTAAACCCACCTGAATTCCTTCAGTTTCCCTTTGTGTTTCAAGGTCACGGTAACTCTTTCGAACAATGCTGCAGCCCTATTGTTACGTTTTATACCTATATAGTTAGGTCTAGACAAGGACTCATTACAGTAAATACTGAAATGAAGACAGAGAACTTGTAAGTAGCAGACACGTTACGCAGACCCCAAATAAATTGAGATGACGGAGAGAAAATTATGATGGTGACAAGAAAATACTAGGTATGGCGGAATACTGACACACCAAAAGATAGTAACTTACTGGTTCATCCGCTTTAAGGAAAATCTAAGGAAAAACGAAGATATGGATACGTTGGTTACATAACATCTAGGACCAACGTTTCATACCCAAGGGGTGCGAATCTCAATCCCAAGTCAAATCACATAGTGTAGCTCGCTCGAACGTTTAGTTACGTTAGCGAACCGAACGTCGCTCGGTTTGAATATTTTGATTTCACGACTTAGTAGCTTTACGAACACCAATAAGCTGTGTTTACAGATGCACTTTCTAAAAATCTCTAAAACTAACAACCGATCTATCTGAACTGATTGGTTAGTGTTAAAATTCATTTGACCGATGATAAAATCTAAATCTAAAACCATCCGAAGCGTATGATATACACTAATTTAGATTTTTGCTGAAAAAAATTAAGTAGACCATCTCAATTCTATATAACGTTTAGAATCGATAGTTAGGTTAATACCTCTATAATTTCCACTGTTGCCTGACTATGTTAGTAGGTATGTCGCTAATGGGGCAAATGAAGGTGAAGTGTCAATTGATAGCATTCACCCGCGTCGGCAGCGGTATTGATATCATAAAAGAGTTAACTCATCCATGGCTATCGCCAATAAATTGGTTCATACCATAATTGAATGACTTTGCACGCCTACCAATATCTTCAATATGGCTGCTCTTCAATAAAACAGAGAAAAACATTCCTTTTAGCTTTTAGCATGGTTTTATAAAAATAAAGTCATCTGCTGATGACAGCTCTTGTCAAAGCCTGCTGATATTAATATCGAAAACAGACGTATTTATTACAAAAATGCTATCTTAAAATATTTTGTTATTACGAGTAGGCTCACGTTTGATTACTATCTCAAGGTAAATGATAATGTTGGTCGACGATGGAGCACGGTTGCCTAGAACTATCCTATTCACTATTCACTCATGACTTACAACACATGCCTTTTAAGTTCTATCGTTTAAATATTTCCCGCTAATTCTGAATTTAGAATTGGTCAATTTTCAAATTATTTTGAATTTAGAATGGCAAAACAATTAAAATAATTAGGATTGATGCAACTATTTAGTCAAGTCGCGCACAAAAATTATAGCACGAACGTTTTCCTTAGAGAGATTCTCTCTAAAGAAAACGTTCGTGCTATAATTTTTTACAACTTTTGGAGAGGCCTAACTCGGATTCAATGTTTCGAGGAGTTAAGATCTGTATTTTATTATGAAGCTCCTTGTCTACGGACTGTCGAACGTTGGTATTTAGAATTCCAGCGTGAACATACTAGTCTTAGAGACAAATCTCGTGAAGGACGTCCAAAATCCGCCTTTACTGAAGAAAAAATCGTTGCTGTGAGACAACTGATTACTCGAAGATCGTCATGGCATCGGGAGATAGAGACGTCTATTTAATAGACATCTCAGGGACAACCATTCAAAAGATCTTGCATGAGAAGGTTGGTGTGAGAAAGGTAGTTTACCGATGGATTCCGTATTTGCTTTCCGATGATCATAAGGCGGCCCGCGTCGGATGGTGTAAGAAAACTTTCCTCTAAAGCGAGGAGAGTCAAATCATGTCTACGACATTATCAGTGACCCTGATTCCAAAGAGCAATCCACAACCTGGGTCTTCCGAAATGATGAGCCAAAGCCTACTAAAGTTGTTCGCTCTCGAAGCACTTCGAAGAAGATGGCGGCTACGTTCGTGGCAAAAACCGGTCACGTTGCAACAATTCCGCTTGAAGATCGTAGAAAGGTTAATGCAGAGTGATGTACCACAAGTTTTTATCCACAAGTCATCGCCAAAGTTCGAAAATCTAACCCAAAGCGATGCATCGTCCTACACCATGACAACGCAAGCTCACATACCGCTGGTAAAACAATTGATTATTTGAAGCAGGAAAACGTAGAAATGCTTGACCATCCCCCATACAGTCCTAATCTAAGCCCTAACGATTTCTTTAAATTTTCTAAAATTAAGAAAACTTCGTGGGCAAAGGTTCATGTCCAGCGAAGAAGCAGTCGACGCTTTCAAGTCGGCCATTTTGGACATACCGACTTTGGAGTGGAATTAGTGTTTTACTAACTGGTTCGAGCGAATGGAAAAATGTATAAAACTTCGAGGTGAATACTTTGAAAAACAATAAATAATACTTTAAGGTTCTAGTTGTGTTTTGTTCTTCAAACGACAAAATTTAAAAGGCCTCATAGTTTTAAGAAAACAGACCCATTTAGTTGTACACACAATAAATGTGTTCCCATGTTTTGTGCGTATGGGTGGGATGTCCCTCCCAGTGGTACAACGCCGTTTGTCTAGTGACCCGATGATGGAGCATATCATTGTATGATTTGTAAAAAAAGAGTTCAGAAATATTTTTGTCTGTTATTTCCCACTACTGCGTCTAATACGGTTGGCTAGGAACTTGACTGTTTTACCGTAACCCGAAATACCACAATGCTACAAAAATCGCTATCTAATATACTAGTTTATTAACATAACATATAATTAAACTAGTTGTTCTTGCCTGCATTTTGTCAGTGTGAATAAAAAAAAAATAACTTGTTTTATTCTTGCGCGGTGCCCTATTTTTTTTTTTTCAATTGTCATAAACAGTCCAGCAGCTTTGGAGAGGCCGGAACATGCACAGCATATTTGTTTTTGGTATAGGTAGCATATAAACATTTACATTTACAAAAAACATTACAGACAAACACTCTTATTTGATTTATTTGTATAGATAAAAATGTATCTATAGAAGATTAGACATACCACAAAACAAAGTCTCATTGCAATAAAATGACTATATTCAAATCACCAATATCTTGGCTATTGATTGTCAGAAGATGAAGTTTACAGGAAGTAAGATCAAGACACCTATTTGGGTAGCGGCCAAACGAATCGATTTTCGCTCATCATTTGGTCCAAATATCTTTCGTAAACAAAATGATACCTTACAATAATTTATGGAGTGTGTTAAAAACGTTTACGATAAATAATTCAATGTTATGTAAGGAGTAGGACTTTTATGTGGATGTAAAATTTTACAAATATATCTCAAAGAAAGTCTGTCTGCCCGTCTGTTTCTCCGTTCTCGTTTTCATTCATACAAAGTTGATACGATAAACGAAGAAGTTCGTGTATACGTATAATTTGCACCCGTATGACGCCAGGGCGGATCGCTAGTATTCTATAATTATGGATACTCTGCCAAGAGCGTAATTTTATCGGCGTACTTAAGTGTGCCGTGCTTATAACAGCAAAATTATTCTGAACTATGCATGTGAATGTTGTCGTAGGCGTGGACTTATTACTAACCTGCATCGGCGACTACAGGTCCGAGTGGGTCGAAGCGGACACGATGTTCAACAGCTGCACGTGCAGCACAAACAAGATCCGAAAAAAATCTATGCCGCCTCAACGCTAACTCGTCCCGACCCACCGGGGTGGCTGGAGGATCGAGAGGTCCTTCATTTTCACCAGACTTGGCAGCACTTTCCTCAAATACTTCATCATCTTCTGTATCTGACTCCTGTTTACTACTTGACCGATTCTCTGACATTCCATTGCTGCTGTTCGTTGTAGATTTTAATATTCCAGTGGATTTACGACGGCCTCCTGGACGAACGTCGACGTTTGTCCGTGCAAGCTCTTGCTCCAGTCGCGTTAATTCCTCTAGAGTAGCGGAATCGCGCCGACAATCTACAGAAAACCGCTTAAAATCCAAACGAGGCCTCTTGTAATCCACAGAATATCTCTTTCTCGTCAAATCTTTTTTGGGGAGCACGAGATCTAAAGTGTCTACCTCACCAGCTTCACTAATAGAGTCATTGCGTGCCTCTTCACTATTTTTCATTTCAATCGGCTCGTCACGGCTGACTGGTAAAGATATTTCTGGTTCTTCTTCGTGTACCAAGTCCACTTCTGGTTTTACAGACTCTTTGATTGTTAGTGAGAATTCGTCCTTTTCCTGTGTATCGTTATCGCCGGCAGCCGGCAACTTGTTCTCATTATCCGAATCAGAGTTTGAATTCATTTTTTCAGATTTAGATTTACTTTTACTAATTTTTTTTCCCGGTCGCGCACAACAACTTTTGAACATAATTATTATATAGACTTTTAAAGTATAAATATCTCATTTGCAAACGTAAAACCATAAACTATGAAGGCAATATAACAAATTCTATATCTTCTTTTATTATAATAACATTTTATGCATAAACCGTGTGATACAACAACTCGTAGTAGTATTATTAAGTCAAGATTTTCAATTTAAGGAAATCGCAGGCCATTCTAATGTTATGGCAGGGGTGGCGTACGGAGGGTCGGCGGCCGGCCGGGCGCGCGGCGGCGGACGACTGACGGCACTGACGCAGGGCGGATGCGCCGCCCGCCCGGCGCATCCTGCCACCCGCGCCCGCGAGCCACGCAGCTTTTGGGATTTTATAAGGACCTAAAGTGAGGCTTGTTTTTGGGTTCCCAAATCACAGGCTCCCGGTAAACGGATGAAATGGCATATAAACATACCTATTTAATTTTTTACAAAGTTTCTCGCAAAGGTTTACACTGGATTTATTCCAACTGTATATAATCTTCGAAGTAAAGGGGTTTTCGTTTCGTTTTTGTATTCGTAATTTTCAATCGGTCGATATACGCTTCAAAATCAAAAGTTTTGCGTTTATAAATAAAGCTTTGTTATAAAATAAGGTTTTTTGTGAAAATAACGTTGAGCTTCGGAGATCACAGATTTAACGCATAACATACCTTAAAGGACAAGACACAGGGAACAACATAAAACGCTATTTTCAAAGAAACAAGGAGAAACTAATGGTAATAGTTGAAATCTTGCTCGTCTTGAACTATTAAATTAATTACATGAATTTATGTTTGATCCCTTTCGTTATATACCAAAAAGACATTAAAACTATTAATAAAACCATTAATTCCGTTTGTGCTACCCCACTTCCAAGCATGCAAACCGCATCTGTTTAAGTAATTAATTTATTTAGTTTGGGTTGATTTATTGATTTGAGATAGAAGATAGTTGTTGATTGATAACGAAGTATAAATAATACAACTTGGCTATCTGAACAAGGTTCTCTAGATGCAGTTTTTGGTCTCTAACAATACCAGAAGATTCGATACCAGATCAAATTCATTCCTTAAAGAAAAAAACTGGGCAAGTGCGAGTCAGACTCGCGCACGCAGGGTTCCGTATCGTCCGTAGAAAAAACGGCAAAAAAAAAAATCGAGTTTGATATATGGGAGACCCCTTAAATATTTATATTTTTTTGTTTTTAGTATTTGTTGTATAGAGCCAACAGAAAGAGATAATTTGTGAAAATTTCAACTATCTAGCGCGATAACTGAGATACAGCCTGGTGACAGACAGACAGCGAAGATAGATAGATAGATAGATAGATATTCTTTACTGTACACCAAAAATAAAAATTACATGAATAACTTAAAATTAATAGGGTGTCAAACGGGCGGTCTTATCCTTTGGATGGATTTGACAGAGAAGGAGAAAAAGATACGCAGGTAGTCTTAGTAATAAGGTCCCGTTTTTACCCTTTGGCTACGGAACCCTAAAAATGAGTGCCAATATTCGTTAATAAAGCTCTGCTCATCCAATCACTGACATCTGAGATATATTTGTCTTGCTGCTAAGATAAAGATCTTAGCAGTATTTATACAGATGTAGCGGTAATAGCCTTTGGCACTGCACTACATTTAGACCCGGCTGTGGTTAACGACTTTCGCTTGGTTGCCGGTGGCCAAGCACCAGCAAACGCGCTTGCGTCGCATCACACAGACACACCACAAAAACCGTACACAACTGACGACAGAAATAAATATAATAATCAGAGCATGCATACAATGCAATTAAAAGGAATATTTTCCGGTTTCAGATTTACCGTAATGACGTACAAATTGGTTTGGTTTCACCTATGCCACGATGGTGAATTTTAAATATTTTTGACGAAAAGATAGAGCTATATGGGGTGTATAGTCCATTTCTTTTTCTCACCTGAGTGCGAGAAAGAGCTTGACATTTTAACACGTCATGATAAGGCCCCAGAAAAGAAGAGCGGCTTCTCAATCTCCTTAGAGACAGCGCACGAACCAGTTTATCTCCGTAACTTATTTGTTTCTCACATAGACTTGGCGACAAAAATAAAAAGCTTGTATGAAAGTGAGACAGACAGCGACAGAGATAAAGAGATTCTGGGTAACTAATTTACTCGTGGTGGTTGCCTTCGGGTCCGTTTCACAGAAGTCAGACTTTTTCTTACTAAAACCCACCTATGTTCCTTCAGTCGCCCTTCGCCCTTCTAAGGCCACGGTAACTTGCAAACGTTTTTGCAGCCCTAACATATACCTGCTAGCCCTACTGTCAGTTTAGCTGAGATCTTCTACAGGCGAGGCGCGCTTGGGCGGCCGGACGACGAACTATCCATTGCTCGTCATCCGCAAGCCGTGTCCGTGCCTACGATGACCGGAAATCGCATCTCGACTTCCGACGGGACGTCTGCTACGGCAGCGGCTGGGTTGTGAAAAAGTCTATGTCACGGTTCCAGCCACCTTCTTCGCTCGCATTACTGCTTCTCAGAAGGTGTCCGCTTCCTATTCCTTCTCGCTCCGGACCATGGACTAAAACAGGGTTGTACGCGTGAGGACGTCACCGCCAATCGCCTCCACGAGAACATGACGGTACGCCGTCAAAACGGGGCAGACTTCCACCGTATGCTCCACGGTGTCCTCCGAGCGATTCACACAGTAATGACACCCGGGTGCTTTTTCCGTCTTAATTCGGAACTGGAAACTCTCAAACATGACTCCGATTGGGCGTATGATATTTTATTTTGACTTCATTATCATTAAAAACATTGTTTTGAAAAACAATATGAGTCTGGCCTGCGTCAGCCAGGACCATATCCGCCATTCCGAGATTCGATGATGCAGGAGTTGATACTATAAGTATCCCTACATTATTAGCAGTTTGGCAAAATTATGCTACAGAGTTGCTAACTCAGTTAACCTTGCGTTCAGAAATATCTCGCGATATAGAGCTTCGAACATAAACTGTATTACAGTACAATATAGCAATTCCGAACTTTGTTTACGATTTTCTGCTGTTAGATGTAGTAATCGGTTAAGGCTAACTATAACGACATAGAATAGAAAACATTAATGCTAGAACTACATTAGACTGACGCACACGTGAACCACGCTTGATTTGTACGTAGAACAACGTGGCGTGGCGTGGGTCTAATATAGCTCTACAAGTTTAGTTGCCACAGAAAAAGTATGGAGACTGCACGTCCAAACCGGCGTACGTGGCACATGTGTGCGCAGTGTGGTTCTACCTTTATTCCATACAAATAACGTAGCTCTACATGATTAGTTAACACAGAAAATGTATGGAGACTGCACGTCCAGACGTACGTGGCACATGTGTGCGCAGTGTGGTTCTAAGAAAATGTATGGAGACTGCACGTCCAGACGTACGTGGCACATGTGTGCGCAGTGTGGTTCTAAGAAAATGTATGGAGACTGCACGTCCAGACGTACGTGGCACATGTGTGCGCAGTGTGGTTCTAAGAAAATGTATGGAGACTGCACGTCCAGACGTACGTGGCACATGTGTGCGCAGTGTGGTTCTACCTTTATTCCATACAAATAACGTAGCTCTACAAGTTTAGTTAACACAGAAAATGTATGGAGACTGCACGTCCAGACGTACGTGGCACATGTGTGCGCAGTGTGGTTCTCTATCCACTTCGCACATGTCGACAACCTCGCTAGCCAAGTCAAGACATTTAGTTTGTTTATCCATCTCAGCTTTCACGAGGTTCTCGTCATGAGGGACCGCTATATCAACAATCATTGTGCGACGCTCTAGTCAATCTATCACCACTATGTCAGGTTTATTGGCAACAATAGTCCTGTCAGTGATGATAGATTGATACCATATATTAATACAATGTGACGCTGCCAATCTCGAGAACTGGGTCGGGCACATACCTATAGTATGGTACTTCTAATTCCACAAGATTGTAATTAAGAGCAAGTTGCTGATGGATAATCCTGGCTACAAGGTTGTGTCTGTGCAAATAGTCTCCGTTAGCTAAATGAGAATACCCAGAAATAATAAGTCGGATTAATTCTCCAGGCCGGTGGCAAGCCCAGCAGATGTCAACTGTACCATCCTTCACAATATATTTCTGGTAGTTGTTCATCATCATAACTTCATCCATTATTGCAAAGACAAAACCTTTATAATTATTATTATTATTATATATTCTTTATTGTACACATATATACAAAAAAAAAATACAGGACAAACATTATTAAAAATAAGTGTGTACAATGGGCGGTCTTATCGCACAGGGCAATTTCTTACAGACAACCTTTTATCATCATATTTTTTAGATAGTTAAGGAGTTTTCCTAAGATTTTATCTTATTAAGGCCCAAGCGCCCAAAAATTGCCTTAAAACAGTGACTTTCTGAAGCCTACTCCACGGTAACGGCCAGGTTAATAGGTTTGAAAAAAAATATATGTTTATTATAGATTGATGAACAACATTATCAACATTTTATTTTTTCGTACTATTAATACTTTTGTCTGAAATAAATATTTAGCAATTTCGCAGCTTTTCGCAACTTTTTCCTACTCTTTCGAAACGGCTTGGATCTTTATGAACATTTTTACACATGAAAATTGATTGTTAAATATTCTTCAAAGTGAACATTGCATATGTAAATCAATCAATATTTCGCAAAGAAAATGGATTTAAAGGTCAGCCGTGCGCTTTTCAGGCGCTGTTGGCCGCAAATAAACGCACAGATTTGCGTACGAGGCGCCTAGGTGGGTGCGAGAGATGCGTCCACATAATTTTGGCCAGAGGGTTCAAGGGACTTTAAGCCTTAACAAGATAATAGTAAACTATTTGCCAAGTTATAATGGTGTTTATTTCTTGATAACTCGTAAACAAGTTCTGATAATTATAATCATGACTCACATAGATCAATAATATCAGATTATATTATGTAAATTGCTAATAAATCCATATATATATATATATATATATATATATATATATATATATATATATATATATCTGTATATATATATATATATTTAATTCTCTGATAATAATAGAATAAATTAAATATAATATATCATGAGCTTAATTTAAAACAAGGTTTTTTTTTTGACGTTTCATGATGTCAAAAAATATCATGGTATTATTTTTGCATTTGAACTGGGTCAATTCAAGCAACTTTTCAAAAATATTTCAATGCAGTTTTACTTACTTTTGAAAACATCAAATTATTCTGAGCAAAGATTGTTGGCATCATTATTTAGGTACTTCCCCTCCAGGGAACTCTTGAACTTTCCACCCTGTACTTATTTAGGTAATATTTCAGAGAAAATCTAAGGTCAGCCAGAATTAGGTACAGATGTTCAACCTCACAGTAAACAGATAAAGAACAAGTAAATAAAGGAGGATAGTTGTACTTACCCAATTCTTAAAAATAATATCTAACAACAATAACTTTCTATTCCAAATTCCTTTCAAAGATTACTTCAATTACTAAATGTAACTAAGTCACAAACAAAGTCAATCAATTATCATGAAAATAAGATAATTATTCCTTTATGTAAGACCATTTATTGTTATCATTGGATTAAATGTCAATGTAACCAAGGTATTGCCTAAAAAAATTATAGGCATAGTAGTTTCTTGGAAATTGATTATCTGCTAATCTGTTCCTTTTGTGTTTCATACACGATAGAATCGAATCTACAGCAGCACCAAAATAATCTGCAGATTGTAATCCCAATAACACCTATTTCATGATTTCAACCCATCTATAATTCTAAGTAAGAGTAATATACTTAGGCAAAGGTTTTTCACAATAATAATAATAGAAGGATCCCCTTAGTTAGTTGTTTGCAAAAAAATTAATTATTATAACGAGTGCTATACTCATAAATCACCTGGAGAAGCTTCTACAGTAGGCGTGTAACAAATTAATAAGGTACACATTACACAAAGCTATACAATTATCTATAATAAAACTGTTTATTTACTTACTATCGTTATCTTGTATAGATGACTCACAGCTGATATGATTATCTGAATTGTATTTCACTTACTGTTTACGTATAAAATAATATAAAATTCAGTCTTTTTAGGTTATTTGTCAGATAAATGAGATAAATGGCTACAACAAAATCGGCATAAAGCCGCTATCACACACGAACGTACTGTCAGTACCTATGTTACAAAATACTCTGTGGAACGACGTACCCCGTGTTCCGAATTGCGTCAAAAGCGATGATATCGCGTACCCGACCAACGCGCAACGTCACAAATAGTACTCAATAATCCATAAATTTTGTGACTATTAAATTTGGTCGGATTCGCGATAAAATCGCTTTTGACGTAATTCGGAACTAAGGGGTAGTTTATGCGTAACCCACAGATAATATAACTTTGACCTATAAGGTACAAAGTGTGAACCCGGCTTGATGAAAATTTTGAAATATTAACATAACAAAGATTTTATATCCTAGTAGTAGAGTAGTATTATATATCCTGTAGGATAGAGTGCGTCTACTGAAAGCGTAACCTGGAGTTTTTTTTTTAAATTTAATTTGCAACATTGTTTTGCCGAAAAAAATCACGTCAAAGTCTATGGTTGCAATTGTCAGTTTTGGAAACGGATATTTATTTTTCAAGAATTTTCTACTTTCATTAATTCATTAATAAGAATGATATAATTTTTTACTATTAATTCACGCTAAATACTCTCCAACGTTTGATGGTTTATTAACAGCCCGCACGTGTTATTGGCAAAATTGTGGTGTCTCTTCCACAAAGGCCATTAATTAAAAGTTGAAGTTGAAGTTATTTTTCAAGAATAATTGCTTAATTATGGGAAAAACAATAAACAGTAACGTGCAAAAACTGCTACACACTATGGTTAATAAGTTCAAACAAAAACAAGAAGAGAAAGAAGGTGTTTTCAATGAAAACCAACAATGTTTACATACGATTTTTGTATTTTTAAGTTAGTATGACGTTTTAATCTTGATCCTTGTCGACTAAAATTATTAGATAGTTATATTTAGGTTAAAATGATTTCTTTTTCTTATATTTTTAGATAATCTGACATATTGCGAATTTCATAATGGACAAAAACATCGAATAAAGAAGGCTTTTGGTGAATCGACTTAATCAAAACACATGCTAGTGAGTGGTAGAATGCGTTCAAAAGCAGTTGAGATGTAATGAAAGATTTGCTTCACTTTGTCTGATAGTGCATCAAAATCTTCAACTGAAGTTAAAATTGCGAAAGTGAAGGAAATAGTGACTGAAATCCTAGTTCAAATTTGAGAGCTGTTGAACTTTTTGTGTCTCACGAGTCGATCCGTATCATTTGAAACAATCATTGGAGTATAAAACATGTTCCCACTTGACTAATCCCAAAAGATCTGAATTTTCTCTATGCTAAAACGAATCGATTCCAACCCAACAATCTTGAAACACATTATTAATGTCGGCGAGACGTGATGAAGTTGAAATCATGTTGAACATTTTAATTGACTATCGCGGTGGTTGTGCACTTGGTATTCTTGCAAGAAGGCCAAATGGTAAATAAAGAATATTATTTGAATATTATATAGCGACATTTGAGAGATCAGATAAAATAAAATAATTTGGAATAATAACTAACATTTTGTGTGTTATTGACCTTTACCATACACCCACCAAATAATTAAGTCTACACACATGTTTTTGACTAGGATTAACTATAATACAATTGTCATAAATACAAAAAATACTCTAGTATCAAAACTATTTTCTCCTACTATTTCAATAATACCACATTCAAAATTTTTGGTTGTAACCTCCTTTTCTCAGGTCACGCTTTCATTAGACGGACTCTACTTATAAAATCTTTGTATATTTATACGTACTTGTTATAGAGATCTTAAGTTTATAATTATTTATAATTATTATAATTTTTTTTTAATCTTTGACTTTTAGAGGATGTATCGTATTTTGCTATTGTCTGTGCGAAAATTAAACAGTCGTGGGATTTGAGAGCGCTGCTGTTTATTAAATAATCGTTTAGGCGTGTGTAACTCTTTACTGAACTGATTCACTGTTTCGAAACATTTTAGTATTCCGACAGATGTTTCTTGTAGAGAGACATTTAATCATTCTTCTGGCGTTACAGTAACGCTTGCGCATTTGGATTATATCATATAGGGGCTTTGTTTATGTGCAGTAGTATGATGCATCAGCATTATCCATTAAATACTACAATACAATTCGGTTGTTTAATTGGCACTATTTATTCTTTCATGGATGAAGTTTGCATTCCTATCGTCGTGATAATCACTTGATTAAGATTTATGCACGTAGTAGAAATCCATTTTCAACAAACTTTGTTGACTTGCTAGGTACCACTCGGGTACACATATGTAGGGGAATTTTATTGTTATGGTAACCCGAAAAATTATTTGACAAATGCGTCTAATTTTGAAAAATGGTACCGTAGGCCCGATATTTTCCCATTTCTCTTTACAAACAAGTTTGAGTTTCAAGATAATATCCCTGCCAGCACTTTTAATCACTTTCGGTATAATGATAACGAAGATAATTTGGAAACGATAAAAAACACAGAACACAACTAGTGATGGGCAAAGCACCGGGTTTATTCCCGGTAAAACCCAATTAATTCCCGAAAACACCCATAAACACCCAAAAAAGTGGGTTTTTTATTTTATTTATGCAAATACTTAAGTAATATTAAAAACAAGTTTTTAATGTTATTTTTATATATTCTTATGATCTTGTGAATAATTTACGGAACCGTTAATTCTAGGGGACTGCAAGATGTTTATTAGGGGATAGAAAAATCAATAATTATAAAAAGTGGTATTGTTAAGTACCTATCTCTTTTTGTTGATGAATTTGTAGTGAGAACGCCGTGTACGCAGCACGCTCTAAGACTCAAACTTACACAAGAGGAAGAACTTCAGGGATTTTTTTATTATTGACAAGCTCGCGTTTGACCACTATCTCATCTGATGGTAAGTGATGATGTGGCCGACGATGGAGCACGCTTGCCTAGAAGTAACCTATTCACTCTTAGGTTGTAGCTATAAGGAAACAGACACCGGCAGGGAATGCCACTCCTTAGCTGTACGCATAATGAATGTGTTTCCATAACGCTTTGTACGAACGGGTGGGATACCCAACATGTACCGATGGCGCAACGCCGTACGTCTGGTGGTCCGATGATGGAACACAATACCCGCTCCCTGAAATGTAAACAATAGAAAACCGTCAGACCAGCAAATCGGCGTCGATGCTCAAGTATTTGGAGCTTTGATTCAACAAAAGCATCATCACCGCAAGCTTGCTTCTCAATCGATGCAGAGCATCACGCTGATACTTGGCAGACCCATCCCAAAGATGAGAGCAGTACTCCATACACGATTGAACTTGCGCTTGGTATTGGTTGAGCAGCTGTTCCGGCGTGAAGTACCGCCCCACCTTAGCTAAGATCCCCAGTTTTTTGGCTACCTGTTATGCTTTTACCTAGATGTAAGAGCCGAAATTGAGGGTAAGTAGACGATAACGTTACCCCAAGAAGCTCAAGGCTGTCGGTTATCGGCACGGTTACACCCCGGAATGATGGAGCCGGGTAGAATTAGCTCCGTTTGGCGGAAAAAAGACACGCCTGGGTTTTAGTAGCATTGAACTTGACCAGGTTGCCATAGCCCCAATCGGATACTGCCTCCGAGGATAAGTTCAAGCGCTCAACCATAGCTTCTCGGAAAGATTGAATTTATAATCCACTAGTGCGTGCATCGGACACGTAACTCTCAGCAAGTGCTATCGTCTACAAAGGTACCCAAAGGTACCGAGTTTAAGAAGGTCGTTTATGTGCAGCAAAAACAGTATTGCAGAGAGGATCAACCCTTGAGGGACCCCGGCATTAATATCCATTTGACCGGACGAGCAGCCGGTCGGCAGCGGATGAATCCCTCAAGAAGTCTGCGATCCAATCACACAGACCAGTGGGCAGACCGAAGGAAGGAAGCTTAGCAATAAGGCTATCATACCAGACCCTGTCGAAAGCCTTCGAGATATCAAGAGAGACGGCAAGTGCTTCCTCATGCTTCTCGATGGCCTCCTCCAGATGTGAATGGCATAGGCTAGAAGATCCCCAGTAAACCGCCAGTTAGATCCACAAATAACCTATTATACATATATTTAAGCACTTAAAAACTATTTTAATATTTCAAAATCGGTTAGTCAAAGTCAAAGCCATTTATTTGCATTAAATGCGGTACAGGAGATGGTAACTTAATATAATAGTGCAGACACATTTTGCCATGAGTTGGCATGCAAATATTAAACTACGTTATGTGATACTCATAGTAAGCAAAACTACAGTATTTGACACGAAATTTCCTTTTAAGAAAAATATTAAACCTAATGGTTCGCACTTAACAAATCAACACTGCTATAAATCTTGTTAGAATAAATATACGTTCTGAATAAGATTCACTAACTTGCAATTAAAATTAAATGTTAACGTAGTCGCTCGCAGCTTTTTATTAAGCTATTGCATAGCTTCTATCGCGGGCCTTGAGCGTGGCGACTGAATCCAGAAACTCTGTAACGAAAATAACCTAACATTCATTTGTTTTCTTATCGGTCACCACGCTCAAAAAGTGTAAATCTATGGTGTAACTTCAATTAAATCAAAGAAAAAAAAACAAAGGAAAAAAAAATACTGAATAAATAAAATAAATAAATAATTATAATTGCATAAGTTGTTAAGCTTGACCGCGGCAGTCCCCGAGTGCCACACGTCTTTATTTTTTCTACTTTATTAATGTAAATTCTTGAAAAATATTACGTCCTTATTTATAAAAGTTACGTACTTAGATCCTTTTAAAAATATATTTAATTAAGACATTTTTTGTAAATGTATTCTATTGGTTCACAATGAACTAGCGATTCAAACAAGCATATGAAAGAGACAACGCTATACAGATCTATATAGCGCGTATCTTTTCTGTTTAGCAGGGAATGGACTAAATCTTTAAAATCGTTCATTCTTTCCCAGCCCATAACATGAATACAATCATACTGAGTGATTAAGTTCATGGTACGAAATGAAGTAAAATTACTAGTACTAATATGGAAACAAAACTTTCCTGCAATAAGATTGTTTTATAAATCTTTATGGTTGGACCTGGGCTGTACTGCAGTCTCTCCAACGGTGGCAGATTGACTATCGGTACATCAAAGTGCTGATGTGTTTGTACAAAAAAGTCACCATGTCAGTCCGACACCAACTTCAAAAGCAGACATCGAAACTTGTCCTCTTGCAGCTTGGTGTGAGGCAGGGAGACGTCATTTCTCCGAAACTGTTCACGGCCGCTATGGAGGATGTCTTCAAGGTTAGGTTATCAGGATATTAGGCAAGTACATCACTCACCTTCGGTTTGTCGGCGACATAGTAGTCATGGCGGAGACTACGGTGGAGCTCAGTACCTACAATGTTCAATGACCTTAGTAGAGCTTCCGAAAGAGTGGGACTTAAAATGTACATTGTCAAAACCAAAGTCATGGTAAACATCCATGTAGCACCCACTCCCGTTTTCTTTAGCTTACTACTTAACTCGCCAAATCCGTTATTACATTAAACAAATTTAAGTCTTGGCTTAAACTGTAGATGCATATTGATTCCAAAACATCAAAGAAACAAATCTAGGCTTCAGGCTGGTAATGAGTAGGTAATGAGAAATTTCGTAAAAAAAATAAAATTTCATTATTTTGTCCGCCATGGGAATTGAACCCAGCAGACCAGAAGTTCAAGTTCAGCGGTCAGGCGATCTTCTATTATTTCGCCGTACGGGGTCGGTAAACCGCCATCTGCCTCAACAATAGCAAAGATGAAAGCTACGATCACCGCTTCGAAATCGGCCATATAATTTGAATTAAGCAGATTTTGAGGCTAGTGGAATGTCCAATATTTGACGGTTATCACACTGCCACGCACCACGCAGCGTGCGCGTGAATGCGTGTTTCTCCGCATGTAGGTGCGTGATCTGCATGAACGCGCGTGGATGCAGTTTCAGTGTGTTGGACTGTGTGTTTTCTATACAAACGAAGATACTTACAATCAACGTTAAAACACGCATTCACGTACTACGCTGTGGGGTGCGTGGCAGTGTGATATTAACTGCCTTAGCAAATACCATTTTCACACTAAAAATGATTTGGTCAGCGCCATCTAGCGAAAACAAGGCCACGCACGGGCCCATAGCTTTCTGGCGCTGCTGCTCGTCACGTTCACTTGAGTGTGTTCCCTAGATGTTTACGCTTTCCTTGAGGTTTCCAATCTAGGGGTTGCCTGGTATATGTTCAGGATCCCTTCGGAGCGTATGGCCGATCCAGTTTCATTTGCGGCGTCTGATCTACTGGTCGATCGAGGTTTCACCGCAGCGCTCCCACAGATCTACATTTGATATTTTCTCGGGCCACTAGATACTGAGAATACGGCGAAGACAGTGGCTGACAACGACCTGGAATTTATGCGAGATGTCTTTAGTGACCTTCCAAGTCTCACACCCTTTTGGCTTCACTCTTCTGGTCAGTTTTCGCGATTGCCACACAGGACGGAGCAGTGCGAAGGTGGCTCTTGCCTTGGCGATCCTCGAAGCGATGTCCTCTTCGGTCCCTCCAGTCTCTGACACAACACTACCAAGGTAAGTAAATTTGTGAGCCCTTTCCACAGCCTCTGTGCCGATCCGCATCTCATTTCCTGGGTCTTCCGGGTGTTGACTTTTAGTCCCGTCTTTTTTGCCTCTCGTCGTAGGTCGTCCAGCTTGGCTTGCATGTCAGCGCGTGTGTGGCTCAGCAGACAAGTCATCGGCGTAATCCAAATCTTCCAAGACGTTAGATAGTCCCCACTCTATGCTGCGGTGCTAGTTTTTTAACACATTTCTCATGATGCCATCCAGAACAACAAGAAAGAGGAGAGGTGAGAGAAGGCAACCCTGTCGCACTCCTGCATGCAGCGGCATGTCCTCCGAGACGAGGCCGTCGTGTCACTCTACAGGAGTAATTCCTGTAGATTGCCCTAATTCACAGGAATTACTCATGTTTACGCACGTCTTGAACTTGGTAGGCACGACAGATTTGATCCGCCCGTACCAAAGTCGAGCGTGACTCGGCATTCATTTAATACTCCAAACACTCGACCTTGCTACAGATGGACCAATTCCGTCATAAAGTTCGAGCGTGTTAACACTAATATGCTTCTTGATGGTATTTCACAAATGTTGGTACTTGGGTAGACAATGCTTATCATACATGGTAGTTGATGTTGTGTACGAACAGTGCGAAGGTTGAATTAACGAGTCGCATGTTGTTTTCAAGTGCCTATTGAATTTAAAAAAAAAAAACGAGTAATTATAAAATTATTTTATTTATTAACATTCAACTTCACCCATATTTAACTATGTAGATATAAGCAAATTTCTAAAAATACATAAAAATGTTTAAAAAAAACTGTGTTTACTTATTTAGCTATATTCAAAGGCACATAAAACACCGTGAACAGCCCAGTGTTTGTGCTAACCTACATAGAACTTATGTCCAAATTCAGTGTCCTGCACAAGGAGTTAAGTTATTTAATGTAGGTATGTACTTTATTTTGGGGTTACTACTGGTACCATACGCAAAAAAAATCTTAAAATGACATACAGTACAAAAAAGAACACTCTTACACTTAAAAACGTACGGAATTATGCGATGCAATTTCTAGTTTCTAATTTATATGTTAGGTACGCAAAATGTCCTCTAAACCGCGGACGGAGTGCAAGCAAACTACAATCTATATACTCATCAAGTTACGTTTATCATTAAAACCAAAACTGATCATATCAACATGATCGTATATTCTCTATAAAATAGGGAATTTCTCAATACTATTAAATTTCCCTTTTATTTTTCCAGATTTTCAAACGCAAAAGTTATCGTAAAAAAGGGTTACTTGGGAACAAACACGTTAACTAGTAGAAACATAGTAAACACAGGGACATAGTAACCAATAGGGGCAGGGGACTGTCCCTATTGGTTAATAAATATGGGCCAAAGTTACACACCAGGATCAAAGTAACCCGACTTTACAAGTGTTCTTATTTAATGTGTAATAGAATATTAACATTGTGTGGAAAAGAGGAAGTGAAACCTTGCCCAGACGCAGGACTACATAGGATAGATAGTAAATTGAAAATCTGCTGAAGACTGGAAATTGGATAAATTAAGATGAATATTTTATTAAATAATTTAGGTTTGTCTTTATCTATAAAAATATTTTTTTTGTAGATTTCATGAACAAAAAGAATGATTTTTATAAGCAAATTAGCTCATTTCATAATGACGGTAAGTGCTTAGTACATGGCGCTGTTACAACCTTTCGGCTGCTTACACAATCAAAAAAAAAACATTAGTGAAGGTTGAACCATAAAGCTAAAGTTCAATAAAATGCAGAGTCCTTTTCTAAAGTGGGCCACTGGTGCTCACTCGACAGTCGAAAGGTTAAATCCTTGTTCTAATATACCTTAAAAGAACTCTTTCGTCACCTAATCAGTGAGATGAATGTTATCTATCTAGAAACAAGCTTATTCGCCTAACTAACATATTTACGGTGGTTTAACAATATTGCAGTGTATATCGCGTATCTATTGACAATGCAACTAAAAATTCGGTAATATTGTACTTACCGTAAACCCATATTACTTTGGCCTTGGGTATAACTTTGGCCCAAGTTCATTAACCAATAGAAACACAGTGTCCCGTCTTCCTATTGGTTAATAAATTTTGGCCAAACTTATACCCCAGGGCCAAAGTAATACAACTTTACTGTATTAACATTGATTTTATAAATTTTGAGTTCTCAAAAATACCTTATAAAATAAAACCTGTGACACGAATGTTTGAGCTGTAATGAGGGGTAATCTAAAACATAGCTAACAATCAATATACCTTCAATATTCATCTATAAAAACATGTATTATATATACTCGTAGTGACTTGTCTGCTTATTATACCTAATATAAAACTTTGTAAACAGTTTAAGGGCCATGATATCTGTTGAATTCTAAAACAGTTTTGTCGAGAAATTAAAATTTATTTCATAGTATTTATATATCACAACAATAAATTTCCTTCACCAATAACAATCAAACTAATAACCTAATATCACGTCCCTCCAACCTACTAAAAGGTGAACTAAATGCACTATATTTTGTAATAAATACACAATTTGTACAAAATGTTACTGTATCTCTCATCAAAACTTAACTAAACCTTTAAGATCTACTGCATACAGTTTCCATATTATATTCAAAATAATATTTGCACTGTGAATGTAAAGAAGATTACTAGGTACTAAGACTAACTGTATTAAAATCAATGGAATCTTATGTACGAATTTTAAGCGGTTACAATACATAAAATGTACTTTATGTCTCTAATTTAATTTAATTGTCAACAATCCTTTGGTTCAAGCTTATTTCCAAAGTTAAGGAATGCAACATTATAAGAAAAAGGTTTTGAGTACAATTCTAAGCAAATAAATAGTATAATTTGTAACATTGAAATGATTAAAAACAATTTTCATTTGACTAGTATAGGCACAAACTTGGAATTAGAAACAATCATTTTTATGACTCTACTGTTATAATGATAAAAGTACAACATCATCATCAGCACAGTTTACCAAGACAAAATATTCCATATTTCTCATCATAATGTGAGGAATTATTGCACAAAGCTGTCGCAATTTTTATTCTTGCAAAGCAATCATTTTTATTTCATGGCATATGCCTGAACATTAATTTAAGCCCATTATTCTAATAAATATACATATTAAGTGTAGGAATCTGTTTTATGTTAAAAATACCAAGCTTGAATAGGTTTATTGTAATATTATTTTTATGTGATTTTGATTGATCCCAACATCTTAATAAAATATTAGTTAATTTCGGTATACACATTTTATATAGAAAAATATTAATAATTATATAAGGTTTAGGTCCCACATAATGCTACGAGTATAAAAATAACCCTAATTAATCAATAATTATTTGCATCTACTCCAGACTGAAGTATGGATCATTAGGTATGTGGACTCAGGAATAAAGATGGCATAATTCAAATGTCTTGTATATTTAAACAAAATATGTAATTTTCGCAACCTGCGTGCTATATGCTACTTAATATGATAGTAAAACACAACATTTAAGTTGTTGAATTTTCATAAATAAACTTAAAGCTACATGACATTTTTCGTTGTTTTCCTTACAAGGTTAACCAAGCTCTTTTGTTTGTTCTTTAGTATTCTTGAATACTAAGGTTCATTGCTTTCATGACAACTCTCCAATGGGTGCATTCTGGAGCCACAAGTCATGGATGAAGTTGTATAAATCATCACTGACTGCCACCTGTAAACAAATATTGATAGTGCTGAAGTGATGCTTACCAGAGATAAGGAAGTCCCTCCCACGCTTAAATATCTTACGCACGTGACGCAGAGCAGCGTCATGGATGCGATAGATATGGCCAACGAAATGCTTAGCCAACTGCAGCACTTCCATTTACGACAACATCTCTGACTAATGGTATTTTTGGCAACTTTACAAGATTGTGCAAAGTTTTTTATAAACCAAATAAACAGTAGATACCCAGTCTATATTTATTAAAATATTACAGAATTATAGAAACGCTAGCAATGTGTATAATGTAAAGATTATACACAAAAGAAAGATTGTACTGAATGTAGTTATTACTACATTAATAACTCTTCTCGCTATTTCCATTAATTACAAGTCTTACAAATAGTGCTTATAACGCAAGAAATATGGTTCAAAATAGTATGGTAAGTAATGTTGACTAGTAATTTAAATGATAAGCGCAAGGTACCTACTTAGTGAGTTTCTTACATACTTAAGTGTCTATTAAATGTACCTATTCATTTGAGTAATGAGTATATTGCGCTGTATTTATATCTACGTACCTTGTAGGGAGTGGGGTTCAGATTCCTCTTTATGTCTTGTCTGAGGGTCCTCAGCGAGGACTGCACCCGCTCTCGCACCTCATGCAACGGTTTCGGCATCGTGTAGATAATACCATCTTTCCAGTACACCTATAATGTATAAAAATAAACATGTTTAATAATTGAAGTAATTACCTTTTTTTATGACTCACTCTTAGTGAAACAAGATTCCTTTTGTTTCAGATGTTTACTGACGAAAACTCGCAGGTTGCCTTTGCGAGGGCCACGGCAACGCTTGCGAAATATTTTTAGATAACTGTATCAACTCTAACTGGTCAACCTTGTTAACGCGATAACGTCTCCTAAGCAGTGTCGTAAATACAGCCTTTTTTAGCACGGTGCGAGCGATTAAAACCCACAATGTTTCTTCAGTTGCCTTTACGAGGGCCACGGCAACGCTTTCGAATAATTTTTTGGATGCCTTCATCGGCCCTAGCTGTTCAACCTCGCTAACATCTCATAAGCAGGGCCACAATTAGCCTTGTATTTGCACGGTGCGAGTTTCTGTAATTGCGCCCCTAATAATTGCATAATACAAATAAAAATTTTGCGCCCCTTCAGGGAGCGCCTTGTGCTTGGGCACCGCTGGCATCACCCTTGTTACGGCACTATTCCGAAATAGATTTTACATTTAAAATTATCAGTGCTAATGCTAATCTTCTTGACATTCATATTTCAATGTCATAATATATCCTTTCTAAATAAATTCACATACTTACTATCTTTAAAAAATTGTCCATATCTTACAAAAAATATGTAACTGGTGTAGCCTGTAATTTTCTACGATCTCGAAAACACTACTAATGTTTTAAAGAAATGAAAATTAGTAGTATTTTTATGTCATTCAACAAAACCCGATCATGAGTCGTTATTCATAATTATATAGAATAACTTCGACATAAATATTGACTCATGTAATAATATGGAACAGAAGTCTTTGAGCAAATACAACATTTTACCCTTTTAACATATCATAATAAATTGTAGTTTCCTCACTAATACTAGAAAATGATATAAAATCACCTTGTATAGATGCTCCACTTTGCTGGGGATCACGTAGGCCCTCTTGGACTCTTGGAAGGGATGCCGACAGAGCACCTTCTGGCCGATCTCGGGCGCCGGCTCGGACGAGCGCTGCAGAAGGTCGATCAGAGCGTGCCCATCAGCACCAAATAGTCTGTAAGCCTGAAATAATCATGATAACAGTTTTGTGATATTTTACAATGTATTGGGCTCTTTTATCTTTAAATCCGATAAAACTCGATGATTTAAAACAAAGTTACCATTGCCAAATTTTTTATTGTGTAATAACCTGACTGGATCATAATTAGGTAATAGTGTAGTTAGCTAGTACTGATCCACGAGGAAATAAAGAATATTAAACCGAAACAATGGATACCTATGTACCGTGTCAGTACACAGACATTGTGAAGGTTGGATAAAACGCGGAAAAGTCGCACATATTGTGCGTGAAAAAAAAAACCCCAAGCTATATTGTATGTTATACTTTAAACATTCATAGATTAAGTCTATATATGTATACCTGAACAACACAAACTTTATGTAGCACTTGAATGATTTTTTTTTACCTGTCCTCTGGTTTTTTTAATGATATAAACTAATCCGGTCTGATGTAAACATCGTATTTACTTACACTTTACTTAATTTTTTAAGTTTCAAGTGTATTTATATCAAGTTTATTAGTAAAATGTACTACCTATTTAATAAATGTAATAATATAAAACTTACTTTTTTTTTTAATTGCGTGTCAGTGTGTACGAAATACCGCCGTCAAACTTTCTTGTATTGATCGATTGTCGTTAAAAAAGAAGAACGTTCCCGGTATTATTTTACTGTACCTGCATTATTATTAAGCTCCAGTAAACGAATAATTTTATTATGACATACTTTGCTTAGCACAATAAGAATATTTGTTTCGAGGCAAGGATTTATAAACCAATGCTATATTTATTGTATTTCTAACATCCATAATTGTCTAGTAAATCGATGGTAAATAGTGAAGTCGAAGAACAATCAATAAAGCTGACAAAGTATTTGTAATTCACAAGACCTTGTGCTGTTCGATGATACTGTATAACCTTATATACCTAGTTATTCATGTTCATGGCAATCGCATATTTTTCTCCTTGATAACACGCATCGGTTCAGGGCCGTACGATACACGATATTCCGTTTCTTATACATATTTATCTATCTTATCTCATCGTGATACAAATCATAGTTTTATCGATATTCATATTAGACTAGTCGCAAATATGCGCGCAAAGATTATGTAGGATATTGAGACGATTTGTGACTAGTAATCGATATACATATTATAGGTATGTGTTAAAGTACAACGAAGTCACTTGTTAGTTGCTAGCTTCAGCACTGAATCAGTACACAATCAATTAATCAAGATTAAATGAACGTTGTTTGCATTTGTAATTTGCAAACAAACTTAACAACAATAAGTTTGTTCTCATTATCACAGCAATAAACATCAAGCGAGAGTATTAATTTTTCATTTAGATAACACAACGACCTCGTTGACTGAAAATGTTCCATTACTCGTACTGTCAACGTACCTCTTTGTGACCGGGGATCGTCACTTTCCCCACATCTTGACTCAGTTTGATGCGAGGCTGACCATTTATCTCCGTTAATTTGTAAACGCATCCCAAAGCCGGTTGGCGTTGACATGTTACTGTAAAAAACGTAAACAAATAATCCAGAATGACATGACATCTAACCAATTTTATCAAACGGTCGTTTCCTTGTACAATATTATTCTTGAGTCATAGCAGTTATGTGCACAGCAAAAGTACACTAGCACAATGTAACACAATGAATAAATCGCGCATTTCCGGAAATTACTTTTATTGTTGATATTGTATGAAATAATGGACTCCGTAAGAAGATAGAGGCATGATAAAATGTTAACATTCTATGATTAAATTATTTACAAATACATACCTAGATGAGTCCCAATGCCGAAACAGTCGATTTTGTGTCCTTGTTCGTTTAGACTGAGTATAGTTTCCTCATTAATGTCATTAGACGCTACAATGGTTAGTTTAGAGAACCAGGGCAGTTTGAAAGCTTCAGCGATACTTTCGAACGTCTCCCGCGCTAGTACAGACAAATAAGCCAGATCGCCGCTGTCGATACGGATACCAACGGCTCTGTAGCCGCAGTCGTGCAGCGCTAGGGCCACGGCACAGAAGTTTAGCAGACCACTCCTGTTAAGAGACATTAGTTCAATACTACTAGTTAAAAAAAAATAGCATGACACAAGTACCTACTGTTATCAGTTACTTAACTATCTGTTACAGAGCATGCTGTCTTTGATAAATCTCTGCTACATAATAATATTTCTGGTACCTACGGTTACTGTATGTACTTCAACGTCTTGTGGATATGTTAAAAGTAATGCTGTATGAGGTCATTTGAGATGACGTAGGCGTACAATCAACTGGGTGTCTACTACAATCTGTTCACTACTCTCGTTGAAAACATAGATAAATACAAAAAAAGTATAAATAACATATCCAATAAGTTTCTTACTATATTTAAATAATGTGCACGATGGTAGCTATACATGCAATACCGGCTTGAATACTGTGAATGTGTGCATATCCCTATACAATGCAACTGTGCCCAATGACTAACACTGCCCCTAATCTTGCATATAGGGCACGACAATACGTCACACTGAAGCAAATTTAAAATTCTCGTAGGACGTGTTCTCATTTTATTTACATTCGGTCGTATATGAAGCGCCGTCCATATACGCTTCACTGAAAAAGCGAAACAAAACATAAAATAGTATCTACGGCCATGATCTTTAAGTATTCCCAGCGGATAATCCCGGCAGATAATGTGTTGTTAGAGTGTGCTTGCATATGTCATTCTTCCCAGTGTTATGAGTTTTTCATGCCCCCCTAACGATGAGTTATGTCAAATGAAGTTGCAATAACTGGGCTTAGCCAGTACACAGAACAAATCTAATAATAATGAACTCCACAGAACTTAAAATATAAATGAAAATGCAAAACAATATACAAGTTTATCAGACACCAAATGTCAATGAGTTGTCTATTTGCATCTTTACCTCAGTGTGCGTTCGACCGTGCTATATCCATATGTACTATGTATGGTCGGTGATTTGAGATCTCTAGTACCATTGGGTCCACAGTTGCTATTGTAGCCAGAATGCCCATTCATATTATGCTGCCTGTGTCGTGACGGTAAGCCTTGAAAATTATACCTCTTGACATCGTACGTATCCACTAGAGCCAAGAAACCCGACGGGAATGCTAGGGCATACGATATGAGGGCAGCTAGTTCACCGTCGCTCGCTTCCTCCGGGGAAATATCTATGACGGCCGACACTCGCTTGCGCCACTCTAGCGACATTTCGAGCAGGTTGCACGACTTCTGTGTCTCTGCGTGCCCTATCATGACCGAGTGCAGGTCTTCTAACGTGCTGAACGACGTCACAAACGAATGTGCATGAGTCCCTCGCACTGGTATATTAAACATCTTTCCAGCCAACACGTTGCTGGTACCATCGAATCCACCTAAAACAGAAATATTTATCGTAAGCAACCCATTAGTTCCATAAAGTTGAATCATAGGTGACATGCGTGGTAGGTAAAGTTTCCTATCGTGTTATATCTAGCTATACCATTACCGTAGTGTAACAAAAGTACAAGGTTCGAAAATACTGTGGTATCATCCGCCAATCCAAGTAGGTAGTAAAAGTCAATTTAAAACTTTGGTAGCAGTCTGTACATGAGTACCAGGCAGGTGATACATTCAAGGGCAAGGTTCGCGAAACTTGCCTGATTAAAGCTATTAACGAAAAGTATATGCGCTATTGGGGATTCTTATGAGTCAATGGCGCGGCAGGGTGTTTTATATTGCACAAGTTTGAATAGTGGCCGCGAGCTCGGTACCAGGCACCGGCCTCCTAGCCGCCTGCCTGAGCTGCGCAAACACGCTAACACAATCAATACCATAAAGACAAGTTAATTTGCGCCCCTACAGGCCAGTAAAATATTAAACATGCGAACACTAGCGATCCTTTTGTCAGCACAAAATTAATTTCCTGTAGCTCGCTGTCATAAAAGAATGAGAATTCTAACCAATGTAAGCGTATTTCGACGCTGACAATCCTCCGTCAGGGCCTTGAGCTCTTCGTAATCCAAATTCTAGTAAAGAAACATTTTTCCCAGCAAACATCCTGTATCGTGCAGCATTTGTTGCCATCAAACTGAAAAAATACAAATAAGTTCAAAACAATTTTGGATATCAAATCTCAGTCATTCATCATCATCATCATCTTCCTGCCCTAGTCCCGTTTTATTTGGGGTCGGCGCAACACATTTTTTTCTTCCATTCTGTCCTGTCACTCGTCACGCTATCACTCCCTTTTCTTTCATATCGCTTCTCACACAATCCATCCATCTTTTCTTTGGCCTCCCTCTCCCCCTCTATCCATCCACATGTAAAGTCATAACTTTTTTAGCAACATGCGTTTCGTCCCTCCTTTTCACATGACCATACCAAGACAAACGATTCCCTTTCAACTTTTCAGTCACTGGCGCCACTTTCAAACTTCACCTAATATATTTACACTCTCATCTCCGCTACGTGCAATCTTTTTTCATCCGTCTTTTTCACAGCCCAACATTCTAATCCATACAGTATGACAGGCCTTATCACTTGTAGATTTTACCCTTCAACTTGAGGGGCATCCGTGGGTCACAAGTGGTTCCCGTGACCTGTCGCCATTTCATCCATCCTGCTTTGATCCGACGTGTTACGCCCCGGTCCACCTCACCATCCTCTTGGACGAGCGAAATCTCAATCATTGAAGGTATCGATAATATTTTTCCTGGTGGATGTCAAATAGGACATGCCGGTTTCCTCACGATGTTTCCCTTAACCATTTTGAGAGCAGTCGTGATAAATTACAAAGAGTAAAGAGCCTGCCACGATTTGAACTCACGGCGAGCAACTCCTAAGTTAAGGTCGCTACCTCTGGGCTACCATTGCTATACAACGTTACTGCAGCATTGGGACCACGTGATGGATCACAGCCCATTCTCTCTTCCAGAGAAGGGGCCTGACACCCGTTAGTAGAAACTTTTTAAGGCTGATTATGTTATGTATGATTTTCTCTGATGATAACAAGATATGAGATTTCTTTGCCTTAGACATAATTATTAAGTTTTGGAAAATACCCATCAAATATATATTTCCAACCAATATGTATTAATTTGAACTTATAACTCTTTAAACCAGTGAGTCTTCTTTTAGTTTTCGTCATAAACAAAAATCTAAAACGTCATAAAACCTCAAGTTCTAGGTATCGTGCTTTGTATTATTTTTTATTATCTAGATTCATTAGAGTTTCGTCACAAGATTTTTCTGCCGATTTAACAATGGGAAAGTCCTTCATGGTAAGCCATTCTTAGTCGACACTAGTATTGTCTGTGCGATAAAAGAACCGTCGTGGCGTAAAGTGAAAACAACATTAAAGATTTTAAGTAGCAACACAACCCAGCCATCCGTCAAATGGCAAACGTCATATCAGGTTTGTTTATTGTGTTATTTTATTGTGATTTTTAATTGAAATCTTCAGAAATGTGATAAAAAATTTCACTGAGCTGTAAGGGAAATAATATTTAATATATTACAGTTTTGCCAAAGATAACAAATGGCAAATGACACCATAATTGATCAAAACAAAGTCACGAACTTGGGAAACATTGGTATGCTGTGTTTTTGGTACGTAACACTTTTATTTTAATGTTTTTAGACTTCCTGGGTGAACTCCTGTCCCTGTTATCCCCAAATATATATAAATTAAACGGAAGTTCATTAAAACATGACGATATTTGTTTATTTTATTTTTGTCAATATTTTCGATGGCTAGTATAAAGAGTATTGATACTTTAAATTTATAATGCATTTCGACTAACTTAAAATATTTCTTTTCAGGTTTCTAGGTCAACGAGATTCACCCTATGAACTTTGATTCCCTTGAGTATCGAAATATATGTTTTTTGCGACATAAACGGCCGTATCTTTTTTTTTTCGTTAACTCAGAAGTTTGATTTTTTCACAACTTCAAAAGATCGCAGACTTGTGTGTATGGTTTTAATTTTAACTCGATACCTCCAAGCGTTCTCGAGTTAAAGGGTCTTAACAGATAAACAGACGGACAACCAAGTGATCCCAAGGTTCTTATATGCGAGATGGTCCCTTACAGGCTAAATAGATTTTTTACGAAGCAACATTACAAATTGTGAAGTGTACTTTATTTTTATAGTCATTAAGTTCATATTTTTCATTGATTAGCTAAAGGCAAAAGTGTACTAAGAAAGATAACGAGTAAGTGGTAGTGTGTCCCATTTTTACCTTTATATTTAACAAACATAAACTTGCTGCTAGCTACAATATTCCAGTCAGTGATAATAGACCAATCCCAGTCAAAGTGATGGAACCATTTTCGTTGGAACTTGGTAAGTGGTCGTTGGTGGAACCTACCTCGATAGTCGATAGGCAGTACAGCATTTCCTTCACGCTATTTTCCTTTACCGGTTCGTGTTTGCATTTAAATGTTCATCATCGTTGCAATCGAAAGATGTCCACTGTTCGACATAGGCTTCCCCCAGGTGTCGCCACAACGGCATTACGCAAAAACTTATAAACGGATGAATTTATGATGATAAACGTTGCTATAATGTAGCTTATAACCTATATTTTTGCTAAGTTTCATCACGTGAGCAAGTTCAATAAATGGGCTACTAATATTATAAATGCGAAAGTTTGTGAAGCTAGATCTATGTACTCGTATGTATGGATGTGTCGCGCAAAAACTACTAGACAAATGAACTTAATTATAAACATTTCATTAATATAGCACATAAGCTATAACTTTGCAGTTTCATTAGGTGAGCAAATTCAGAATAGGATAATTTTTATTATAGAGTGAAGCCGCTGGAAGAAGCTAGTCTAACATAGTTTAAAAACATCAAGATTTAACAGTCGCTCTATAATGACGTCACAATGTTGCTTACATAACGAAAACGATATTTATCTACAGCAGCGCCCTCAAATCCCACGACGGTTTACTTTCCGCACAGACTCTAGTGTAGGTAGCTACACCAGTAAGAAGTTTTATTGATTGTTAAGTACAAAACTGGTGGGAATTTATTTTTTAAATATTTAATGACATAACACCCGCATCAGCAATTAGGTATTTGCCCGACTTTATATTTGTACAATGTTTTATAGTAAACAAAAAATAAAAAAATGATTATCAAATGGATCAGGAATGCTATATCACATATTCGTATAAAGAAGAGTAGGAGCGTGGTGGGAATATCCTGCTATCTCTTGTGTACACGCGTAACCTAATTTTTTTTAGGTGAGAGTATCATCCAATGACATATCTCGTCCTTGGACGGAACGAAAAGGCGTGTCAGACTTTTACTGACTAAAAACCCACTCCTGTTCCTTCTTTGCCTTCGTTCCAGGGCCTAACCTAATGGCGGTGTCGTCACATTTCAGTATGCCCTCCTTATTCTGTTACTGTGACAGTTTCCCCTTCCACCAAATTTGGAAGGTTAGTTGATTTTACTTTACATTTTACGGATTTTAAAAATTCTTTTTATTAGCAATTTTGGATAAAATGATAATACTACACTACCACTTGATAGATTATACTACACTACCAACTAATAATAAAAAATGAGTCAATTACCTACCTAATTGTACAAGATTATGCAATTTACCAAACAGGTACTTCTAGAAATAGAAATGGCATAATATCGCGTACTTATCGACGCAACGAAGGGTGTCATACACTTCTGTTGAAGTTAGAACTAATGAGAGATGGTTGGCAATTATGTGAGGCAGCCATGCTTGACCTGTCCTATCTGATAAGTGTGACATTATAAGTACGTAGTATCGTAGAGCAATATACTCATATCCAAATACACAAAAGCCTTGATAAGTATTATTTAACAGATTATGTAAAACTAGCGACCCGCCCCAGCTTCGTACGGGTGTTATTAATGTAGTTCGATCATCTGTCTGTCCATGCATCCGTCTGTTAGCGGAACAAGTTACACGTTAGTTAACACGTTACTTTGTCAATGTTTTCAGCTTATACGTGTAGAACAAGAGCCCGAATTAAAGTAGTCATAGTGTAACAAACTTATTGAAATTTACTTAAGGCCCTCTTTCGCGACTTCCTATCACAAATTTATATATTAGATTCTGTCTAATAAGTTAAACGACTTGGGTTATTATTAGGATATAATGAAATCTGATGTAGTCAACACGGGTTCAATAATCAAGGTTGATTGAGAGATAGAGATCATTGTTTACTAACAGAAAAACCTTATGAAAAGTATCGAATGTAAGTATTTTTTAAATGATTAAATATTATACAAAATTCCCAAGTCGGTTGACCTAGTAGACAGACTATAAGTTTTTAATTCTTTATCGTACACCATAAAAACTTATACGTAAAATAAGGGGATAACGAAGTTCATTTACACAGATGAGCTGAACTCAAAGTTGAGTTTTCTTCCAGCAAACCATTGAGTGTGATGGAGATAGCAATAGAGGGTAGGATCCAGTGTAAAATTTGAAAACAAAAATAGGAATTATGTAATACATAAACATACCTACTTACACTATGTCATTGCGAAAGAAAATGCGCTTTAATTTTCTTTTCGAAAACATCCAAAGAACGGCTGTCAATTAGGGAGTATGAGAGAAAGTTCGAGTCGCACTGCAGTAACAGAGAAGGAGCCAACATAACGGCTAGTAGTGTGAAATGGAATACAAAGAAGAAGAGAATTGGCAGTGCGAAAGGTATTAACTCTCGGGACGAAATACTCAAAACGTTCACGAAGGTATTGAGGAGAATCAGGATTGTGCAGGATAGTGTAGAGAAGAGGACATATCCTAACTCGGCCGAATTGGCAGCCGCTTCAATCTGGTCGGAAACTCTGACTCATTAGTATTTGCGGAGGCCAAAAATGAAGCGGATGCACAAGTTCTGTAGTCACTCGAGTTTGTTTAGGAGAACCTTCTTACCTTCGTAGTCGTGCGTGCTTGAACTTTAGTAGCTTTTTTTTTATGGTGGGAAAAAATCAATCAATGACATCCCCCGCTCTTGGGCGGAGCGGGAGATAGTGTCAGACTCTTCGGCTGAGTACTCGATACGTGTAAACACAGCGCCGAGTACTCGGCCGAGCAACATTTTACTGTCTCGCCCTTGTACTCAGTAGGTAGGTACGTGAGATCATTATTATTAATTATTATTCTTAGGAAATATTGTCAGTGTGAAAGATATCAGGCGTTAGCAAAAAGTGACATAAGAACCGTGTTGCCAGTGGTGATGACATATGACTCCAAAACGTGGTCGTTTACAATAGGCCTCATCGGAAGACTTAAAGTCTCTCAGAGGGCAACGGAAAGGGCTATGCTCGGAGTTTTCTTGCGTGATCGAATTAGGAATGAGGATATCCGCAGAAGAACCAAGGTTACCGAGATAGCACGAAGAATCGCCAAACTTAAGTGGCAATGGCCAGGGCACATTGCTCGCAGAACAGATGACGTTGGGGCCGAAAGGTTCTGGAAAGCCTCTTACAAGGTGGACCGATGACCTGGTAAGGGTTGCGGAAATCCGATGGATACGAGACGCACAGGACCGTTCATTGTGGCGACACTTGGGGGAGGCCTATGTCCAACAGTGGACGTCTTTCGGCTGAATTATGATGATGATGACAAAAGAACCACAAAAATCTTTACAGAAATAGATAAGTTATACTTACCTAACTCATACATTGTTTCCTTTATGAGTAAACATAATTAATTTAATTCAAAATAATCTAGTACAAAGTTTTGCAGCACGATATACATATTTATAAATAAAATAATTACGTCAGTATTGCAAATACATGATAACGAGTGACTTACCTTGCAAAGTTGACGAGAGTTAATAAAGTGGTTTCCAGCAACTGCGCTACAATTAAAGGTCCTTCAACTCTTAATAAGGGTACCCTGCAAGATATACAACGTCATAAAACAACGACGATATAAAATGTAGAGCAATGTTTTAATTCGCAAATATGCAAAAACTTCAAATATCTACTTATGTTTCTCCCTGAAACCGCTATGTATAAATGTTTGTTATAGGTACTTCAAAATTCGCAACAAGATTAGCCATAAGAACAAACCATTTTTACTATCCGTTCAACCGATTTTGATTTTTTATTGCGTAGGTGATATGACAATTGGCAGCTACAGTAAATATGTAGTATTGTAAACACTTATTATGTTATTAACCTTTTGAATGTCTTAAGTTACAGCAATTGTCTTTCTATTGTGTCTCTAATTACGGCATTCGATGAGTTAATAATAATAATTACATTTATTTCAGATCTGAATCCATATAAAATTGTTAGTAAAAACTTAAAAATTAATGTTAGTGTCTTTTACATAATAATAAATATTGAATGTCTGGAAATCGAACCCCACACTATCCACGGAGTATATAGTACATACTCGTAGATGTATGAAGTCCGATCCAGTGACGCAGCATTGGGCAATCCCACCTGCCGCACAAGACGCTCTGGATGCCGTGGGCGCTGGTACGCACTTGCTTCAGGATCGAGGCAGACCCCTTTCGGATGCCAACTTAACCAACCAACCACCACAAAAGACAGTTTAACCCCAATTACACTACGCGATACGTCGAACCATAGACAAAACGAGTCTGAATGACGCGTAGTGTAATAGATCCTTTACTTTACGTCTACGGAATAGAAGTCAGCAAAAAAGAATTTTTTAATGTCTAATCTTATTGTGAATAGAGTACAGGTTCCATCTTTTACAAAAGGGAAATATACGAATATAGCACAACTAGGGTTAGGGTTTAGCTAGTTTTTTTTTTTTTTCAGTATTTTAATATAATAATTTCTAGCGAGATGAAATACATCAATACTCAATAGTTCCGATTTTTTTAAGACTTATTCAGAAATAGTAAACATTTACGATCTAGCAGTGAGTGACGTCCATTCTGTGCACAATTTTACAATCTAATCAAATTTTGTGACACTATTAACTCAATTAAAAAATGAAAAATCTTCTGCCAGGTTTTATTGGCGTAATTGCAGATGTTGTTTCGTTTAGCATTTATTTTCTGTCTGAATGTGTTAGAGCTGAATAGCAGATAGTCTTTTGATATGTTATACTAGTTACAATTGTTACACAAAAGTTTTAACAGGTGAAAAGGTTCTATCAGCATAGTTATATTTAAAAGCTATCCAAGATGTTAGTCCTTGTTCATATACAAAAAGTTTATTGCCACAGGCTACATTTTGGGTAGGAACATAAATTAAAAAAATATATATTAAAGGCGAATTTTCAGAAATGATGTAAATGGAAATAAGTTTCTATCACCGGAAATCAAAAAATTATATGTATTCAAACTGAAGTGAATGTAAACTGAAACTTCCGAAAACTAGATGTCTTTCTTTTTATAGATAAATAGGGTAACAGTGGTGTTTGCCGATCTATGACGCCACTGTTATCTGTCAAATTGTTTTAAACAGATTCCGAACATTACGTTTTTTAGAACCAATATTGCTCTTATATTACCTAACTACCAACTACCTGAGCAATTAGTATTAAGCTAGACTTCTGAAACTACAAGCTTTTATGCAAAATAATGAACCTTTAAGCAATACCCTGACCCTTGTCAGTTTTATGGACACTCATGCAGGACTCAGTCCTCATATTATTGAATATCAAAAAGTGAATGTGTAAAAAATTTTTGTAGAGAAGCTAGAATTTTGACAGAATTTATACTTTTATAGTGTAATAGGCAGGGACTGTAACAGTTTTAATGGTGACTTCAAGTTGAGTTCTGTCTGAATATTTTGCAGTACTGATAGATTTTTTCTGTATAAAAATCCAAGTCTCTGTAGCCCGATTCACGTAATCAAAACCATAACGATATTGTAGTGACATAGTCGTTTAGACCATTATCGTATTCACATCCATCAATCGAGTTTGTATGACACCGATTTTTAAGTCATTTGGTCGAAGAGTCTGCTTAAAAAAAAACTGTATTTAATTATCCTGGTAGAATAATTATTAATATAACTGGAAATAAGTCATTGATAGATCGTTTACTTTCGAGCCAGTTGAGTTGTCGTTCTATCCAATCCCCAGTAAGGAACACGTGAATACCAATTTTGGATAGGGCTTTGATCAAACGACTATAAAACTTCAACAATATTTGGCTTGTTTGATTTTACGTGAATCAGGCTACAGGTCTTATAGCTTCATCATAGCTGGAAATAAAGTTACTTTTTCACATACCTTGGGAATACTACAGAACCTTCTTCAATAGCACTCACTCTAATGTCTTTGCAAGTTAAGTCTTTCAAATAAGCAAAGAATTCTGGTTCAATGTTTTCTGGTAGAGTCCGCTTCAAATATTCAATATCTGAAAAATAAAAGCTATTGAATATTTTCTGAAAAATATGTTTGTAATGTTTAAAAAATACTTAACCGACTAACTAAAAAAAAAAAAACCGGTCAAGTGCGAGTCGGACTCGCCCATGAAGGGTTCCGTAGCAGCAAGTAACATAATATAAAAGTTTAGTAGTTTAGTGTTTTTTTTTAGTAAGTCGGTTAGTTTTTTTTTTTTGTAAAAAGTTTTTTATTTCACACTTTTTAGTTGCAATACACTTACAGCCAGAGTACCTTTTTCACATAACAATTCCAATTAACTCAAACCCTGCTAGGATACATTGTTTTATTATAAAGTTCCCGTGTCTACCTTCCGGCTCCATCATTATTATCAGATCAGTTCGAAAGTACCTGATAACGAAATAGCATCTCATGACAAAAATACATACCGCTATCAGAATAATGAAAGTTTTCTAAAAACTTGAGACATTCTTCAAGACCAGCAAATATAGTGAACTCCCCTTGGAAAGGATTTGTACGGAAAAATAAATCAAATACAGCAACATCATTAACTTTTCCAGATTTCCAATAAGCATAGGCCATTGTTATTTGATACAGATCTGCAAAGAATATAAAATGGTAAATATCATTTATTGTAAGTTACCCTTAAATTTTAACTAACAGTCACATCAAGCATTAAAAATTAAATAAATTAATTACTAAATAATACATATTTAACACGAAATACATTTCTATAGAAAAAAGGCATTTTTTTATTAAAACAAAAATACCCAGGTGCCTGTTGTTTTATTTGATTGAATAGATATATATAATTGTCATATATATGTAATTATGATTATTTAATTTAAACATATTACGTTTCTATATTTTGTTCTATTATTTATTAATTTAGTTTTATGAACCTGTTTATTGTTCAAAAATTGCATTGTGGGTGTCATATAAATTATTATTAGTGACACTGATGAATCTAAAACCTTTAGATTATTTTCACGACATTCTGATTACTTAGTTCTACAGTACACTTGACATTTAAAATTCGCTCCAAAATAAATTACATATTTTACTTACCAGTCAACAGAGGTTGCACAATACCATTTTGTCGTGCCATCGTTCTCTTGATACTTAATTCTTCACCAGACATTTTCGTTGCGAGCAATGAAGTTAGTGCAGAAATGATTAGAAACGTGAGCTATATAAGGTATCTGTTGAACGACTAAAATAAGTAATTTCATCCTGATCTGGTGGTCGTAGTTATCAGCGCGCCAAACAAAATTTGACGGATAATCTACGCATGCGCATATGACTTCTATTGACTGTAAAGTTTAAAGGTCATTTCTGAAGGTCGACTAAACATATTAACGCAAAACAGAATATTTTTTTTTATTATTTATAACAGTGATGACAGCCAATTCAAAATAACTACAAAAATAAAAAAATAATTATTTGTAATTTCCACTCACAGAAACCAAATAATGGATCGCTGTTACTTTTTTATATTTTTTAAACATGAGCCTTTTTGCACGACGACGTCGACGTCATGGCAACAAGTCGGCCCGGAAAACTATATCAAATGATGGCAAAATCGAGCTGATTTCAGCAATATAAAAATAAAACTCGTAAACAAGTGTTTTTGTCTGTGCGATAAAAGAACCGTCATGGCGTAAAGTGAAAACAACATTAAAGATTTTAAGTAGCAACCCAACCCAGCCTTCAGTCAAATGCCAAATGTCATATCATGTTGACATCGGTTTAATTATTGTGTTATTTTATTGTGATTTTTATATGAAATCTTCAGAAATGTGAAAAAAAATTTCACTGAGCTGCAAGGGAAATAATATTTAATATCACACCATTATTGATTAAAACAAAGTCACGAACTTGGGAAACATTGGTATGCTGTTTTTTTGGTACGTAACACTTTTATTTTAATGTTTTAAGACTTCCGAGGTGAACTCCTTGTTATCCCTGTTATCTCCAAATATATATAAATTAAACGGAAATTCATTTAAAAATGACGATATTTGTTTATTTTGTTTTGGTGAATATTTTCGATGACTAGTATAAAAAGTATTGATACTTTAAATTTATAATGCATTTCGACTAACTTAGAATTTTTCTTTTCTGGCATAAGTAAGGATACAGTAACTAAAATAAACAAGGGCAAGTGCGAGTCGGACTCACGCACTGAGGATTCTGTACAAAATTGCCTATGAAATCAGTTCCCGAATTGAGTTTCGAAGATTTTTCCGAATTGCAATTTTTTTTTGTGGCGGATCTACAAATTTCCTTTTTTCAGATTTTTTCCTGTACTTGTTCTAAGAGACCTTGATTGATGCCAAATTTCAGGATTTTAGGCCAACAGGATTCACCCTATGAACTTTGATTCTTGAGTATCGAAATATACGTTTTTTTGCGACATAAACGGCCGTATATTTTTTTTCGTTAACTCAGAAGTCTGATTTTTTCACAACTTTAAAAAACTGCAGACCTTGAGTGCATGGTTTAATTTTAACTCGATACCTCCAAGTGTTCTCGAGTTAAAGGGTCTTAACAGATAAACAAACGAACAACCAAGTGATCCCAAGGATCTTATATACGAGATGGATCCTTACAGGCTAAATAGATTTTTAACGAAGCAATATTACAAATTCTGAAGTGTACTTTATTTTCATAATCATTAAGTTCATATTTTTCATTGATTAGCAAAAGGGAAAAATGTACTGAGGAAGACAACGAGAAAGTGATAGTGTGTCCCATTTTTACCTTTATATTTAACTAGGGTAAACATAAACTTGCTGTTAGCTACAATCAGTGATATAAGACCGATCCCAGTCAAAGTAATAGAACCATTTTCGTTGGAACTGGGTAAGTGGTCGTTAGTGGAACCTAGATAGGCAGTAGCAGTACAGCAGTTTCTTCACGCTATTTTTCTTTACTGGTTTGTGTTTGCATTTAAATGTTCATCATCATTACAATCGAAAGATGTCCACTGTTCGACATAGGCCTCCCCCAGTTGTCGCCACAATTAACGGTTTGTTACTCATTACGCAAAAACTCATAAACTGATGAATTTAATGATAAACGTCGCAATAATACACCTATATTTTTGCTAAGTTTCATCAAGTGAGCAAGTTCAATAAACAGGCTACTAATATTATAAATGCGAAAGTTTGTGAAGATGGATGGAGGTACTCGTATGTATGGATGTGTCACGCAAAAACTACTAGACAAATGAACTTAATCATAAACATTGCAATAATATAGCACATAAGCAGCACACTTTGCAGTTTCATGAGGTGAGCAAATTCAGGGATATTTTGACATGACAACTGCCTTCGACTGAGTTGTATGTACTACTCTGTCAAGAAAGTACCGGGAAAAGATCAATAATACACAAAATTTTTGTTATTCATCCAAATTTGTTTTATCACCTTCAAAGTTTACCCCTTCAGAAACGATACACTTACGCCAACGAATAATCCATCATAAAAAAAAAAAATTAAACTCTGTTTCCAAAATTGAGTTCAGTTCTCGCCGCGAATTCTCCTTTATGTCTTTTACTGATTGAAAACGGGTGTCACGAACCGGTAATTTGAGTTTTGGAAAAAGATAGAAGTCGGCTGGAGCTATATCTGGCGAATATGGTGTCCGCTAAATGGTATTTGTTGAGTGTTTGGTCAAAAATATTTTTATAATGATGGCCTTGTGCGAAGGCGCAATATCGTGGTGCAAAATCAAAGAATTTTCTTTTCACAAATCTGGCCTCTTTCGTCGAAATAGATGACGCATAACGCTCAAATAATATTCTTTAATTACCGTTTGACCTTCCGGTAAGAATTCTGAGTGCACAACACCGCGATTGTCAAAGAAAACAGTCAACATGACTTTGACTTTTGGTCGACTTTGGCGTGGTTTTTTCGGTTTTGGTTCAGTTAGTAGGCGCCACTCCGAAGCTTGTTGACTTGTTTGCATGTCAAACTTTTAAACCCACGTCTCGTCACCAGTAACAATGCGTTTCATGAATGTTGGGTCGGAATTGACTCGTTCTAGCATATCCGCAGCGACTCTCATGCGATTGAGTTTTTGGAGAAAATTCAGGTCTTTTGGGACTAGCCGAGCGGCAACATGTTTCATACCCAAATGATTCTTTAAAATGGTACGGATCGACTCGTGAGATACAGAAAGTTCGGCGGCTATCTCTCTCAAACTTGAATGAGGACTTTCAGTCACTATTTCCTTTACTTTTGCGACGTTAACTTCAGTTGCAGAGGTTGATGGCCGACCATAGCGAGGCAAATCTTCCATCACATCTCGACCGCTTTTGAATGCTTTGTACCATTCATAAGCACGTGTTTTTGATAAAGTCGTGCAATCATGTTCGCAAGTTACAAGTAGAATATTTGAAGCACGGAACAGTAAAAACTGTTTTTACTGTTCCGTGATTTGAAGCATGATGTGTATTTGGATAAATCGTTCATTATAGAAGTGATTCGGAAACTGAAAGTGACAGTGATAATGATGACATGGTAAAAGCGGCGTATGGCCTCTCAGCCAGGATAAAGTTGGGCGTGCAAGTTCATCAAAAGATCATAATTATTGTAAACCGGGATTCTAATAAATTATTGTAAACTTTTGTTTCTTTTTTACCCCTCACGTCGGTATGGGAGGCCCGTGCCCCAGCAGTGGGGACGTTTAAGTGTCTAAACACACTATGCCGAGGATACGCGACGGAAGTTCGGCATGATTACGCCTGCAATGCTATTTGAATTACTGGCGACACATTATGCCGAAATTACGTTGCGTTATAGCGTACAGCCGAACTTCAGTCGGGCGTAAGTTCAGCGGAAATTCGGCGGCAGCGTATTCTGTAGAACACACATTATACGCGACCGAAGTTCGGTTCGATTGCCGACGGAGATCGGGAGCGGGGAGCAGCGAGAGGCAGGCATGCCCCCGCCCGCGCCCGAAACACTGAATATACACACAAAATTGCGCAACTGAATTTCTGCCGCGTAAGTTCGGCACTTATGGTGGTCATATCAGCCGAATACGTTGGAACGTAAAATCAGCCGCGGAACTTCGGTCGCGTACGTTCGGCATAGTGTGTTTAGACACTAAGAGTTAATGATGATGATGTAACTTTTGTTTTATTCTATCTATTAACTAGGTCATGTCCTACAGGACACATCTTGAGTGTCTAGATATTTGAGTTTTGTATAAATAGAGAAGCTAGTACTAAACTATGGGCTTTTTGTATCAAGCTTGTAACTGCTGAATCCATCTAAAAGTAGGTACTTGTGCAAAATGCAGAATTTGTTTTTTTTTTTAAATAACGTATTTGCAAGTTACAGGTAGTCTGATCCTTTTCATAAGGTTCTTCCGTTAATAAACAATGATTTCTATCTCTTATTCAACCTTGATTATTGAGTAAGTCCCCTCTTTGAGGCGTGGCTGGAAAGGCGTCACGGCATCCTTACCTTCCGCATGACGCAGGTCCTCACCGGTCATGGTTCGTTCGGGAGTTTCCTGCACCGGATTCATGCGGAAGTGACGCCCGGGTGTCGCCACTGTGCGGAACGCCCGGAGGACACGGTGGACCACACAGTCGAGGTGTGCCCTGCTTGGGCGGAGCGGGCGATCGGCGGCCAAGACCTCTCGCGCCGGGCCTTGGTTAAGGCCATGGTCCGGAGCGAGGAGGAGTGGCTGGCAGTCGCCGAGTTCTGCGAAGCAGTAATGCTCGCAAAAGAGGAGGCCGAACGCATCAGGCAACGGCGTTATCACCACCGCCGCCGGGATTCTGATCCCGATTTCCGGCCTCCGTAGGCGCGGGCTTGCGGGCAGTGAGCAATGGGTAGCTCACTGTCCGGCCGTCCGGTAACTGTCCGGACCAAGCCCAAGTCGTCGATGGCGCGCACTGTTCCCGCGCGCCTCAAGGAGTTGTCAGCAACAGCAGGGACCCAGCCGGGTCGAAGCCTACTGGGGCAAGGGTTATCCGAAAGGGCGCTCGAGCCCCAGTATGAAGGCTAGAAGGAACGGGATGGGTCTTTTAGTCAGTAAGAGTCTGACACTATCTCCCGCTCCGCCCAAGAGCGGGGGATGTCAAGGCATGATTTTTTCCCAACATAAAAAAACCCTTGATTATTGATCCCGTGTTGACTACATCAGATTTCATTAAATCCTAATAATTACCCAAGTCGTTTAACTTATTAGACAGACTCTATTGGCCAACTTTGCAAAGCATTTAGTTTGTAAGTGGGGTACCTAGACTATATCAATTGAATGCCAGAGAAAAAGCTAATGTATGTATCTACCTACATTAATTTTCCTATTTTTGAAGACTATTTAGTACTTATATTTGCATTTGACTGGCCTGTTGGTCTAGTGGTTAGTGACCCTGACTGCTATGCCGGAGGTTGTGGGTTCGATTCCCACCCAGGACAAATGTTTATGTGATGAGCATAATCATTTGTTCTGTGTCTGGGTGTAATTTATCTATAATATGTATATATTTAGAAATATATAAGTATGTTTATCAGTTGTCTAGTACCCCCAACACAAGCTCTGCTTAGCTTGGGACTAGACGGCGTTGTGTGATAATTGTGGAATATTACACATTACATTACATTATTTTATTATTATAAAACAATGTTGGGTATTGTATAAAATAATAAAATAGTTTATATATTTACCTAGTTTCTTATCTGACATACCCAATCATGGGTAACTTTTATTTATTTGCAACACTAAAGCGACGGTGTCGCTACCACTCAGTTCAGGCTTGACATTGATAGACAGTTGAACTCCATTTGCGTTCAAAAATACGGGTAGAGCTAGAGCAAGATAAGTTGGCGCGTGGCCGAAATTGGAAACTAATCGTTTGACGTTTATGTCATGTTTCAGGATTCTCCTGACACATGACATAAGTGTCGTGTTCTGTGTTTTTTTATCGTTTCTAAAGTAAATAGTGGTCATTATTACACCAAAAGTGATAAAAAGTGCTAGCAGGGATATTATCTTCAAAGTCAAACGTGTTTGTGAAGAGAAATGAGAAAATATTGGGCCAGCGGTACCATTTTCCAAAATTAGACCTATTTGTCAAATAATTTTTTCGAGTCACTATCACTATTGAATTTCCCTGAATATGCGTACCCGAGCGGTACCTGGCAAGTCAACAAAGTTTGTTGAAAATGGAATGCTACTATGTGTATATCTTTGCCCTTTTGATACAGGCTCTAACACTCCATCTTTACCCTCTCCTTGCCAGCATTTACCTGATGTTTGCGATGAATGTATATAGGTTTCATCTAAATAAATTAGCGGCCAAGGCTGTGGAGATTTATATTTTTTTTTGTACAGCATGCAAGTATTTTGCTCTCCATGCTGATACTTCATGGCGCTCCATGAGCATTTTACGATTAGACTGCGACTTTTTGAAACGAAAACCCATTTTGTGGAGCAGCTTTCGTAGACTTTCTTTTTGTCCCGTGTGATTTATTTCTGTTTTTAAGACCTCTATGAGCTTCTTAACAGTCGGTAACTCGTTTTTATTAGAGTAATATTCATGCTTTCCTCCGGATAACTCCCATGTCAAAATCATCAACTGAAATCGTATGTAAACATTGTTGGTTTTCATTGAAAACACCTTCTTTCTCTTCTTGTTCTTGTTTGAACTTATTAACGATAGTGTGTAGCATTTTTCGCACGTTACTGTTTATTGTTTTTCCCATAATTAAGCAATTATTCTTGAAAAATAAATATCTGTTTACAAAACTGACAATTGCGACCATAGACTTTGACGTGATTTTTTTCGGCAAAACAATGTTGCCAATTTAATTTAAAAAAAAAACTCCAGGTTACGCTTTCAGTAGACGCACTTTACCAGTATTTATAACACAATTCAATCTGGATACGTCAAGTCGCATGAAGAAACACTGCTGGCAATTTGAATTTTGAATTTGAATTTTTGAATTTGAATCTTGAATTTAAAATGTAGCCAGTAATGAAAATAAAAAGAAGTATGTAGTATAATTTGTTAAAGTTAAACAAAAACAAAATCATTAAAACGCAAATAAGCTTTTTTTGCAAACCGTACTTTTCAACCAAAATTTGACAGATCGAGTTCGTTGACTTGTCTTCTATTCTCATTTGGAACGCATAGTAAATGGAATAATCGGAGCCTCCACCCGAGCTTCTTCTTCAAAAAATGCTTTGACCTTAAGAATGATGCTTCGCGCGTCACTTTTAGTCGCTTTCGGCCTATTAAACGCTGAAAATGTAGAAATACTGCAACAGAAAACACAGATCACCCGAATGTAAAGACCCTGACAATCGAATGACATTTCAACATGGCGGCCGTAGTTCCCATTTTCTCCATTTCACAGATAAGTTGGTAAGACAGTACTCCAACCTATAGTGCGTTTCACTTAAGAGGTTCCTTTGCCGTAATATTGGCAATACGGAAAAGTAATTTTGCTATATTTTTAGCAATGAAATTACTTAATATTACGGAGATACTGATATTTTGTTAACAATTGCCTTATAATAATATTTTTTCTATTTCTTTTGGAAACTGTAATAGTACATTGTTACACTAGGGGTGAAAGTAACTAGAAGAGAAGGAGTTGGCGGGCGAGCGAAGCGAGGTCGCTAATTCGAGGGATTAAATGGGTTACTTTCACCCCGAGGTAAACACTGTGCTTTTCATTACGAATACGAGGAAACTAAAAATAAAATAAAAAGTTTGTAAAACCTGAGTCGTCGTACCTATGATTTTAAGTAGGTTCTTCTGATTTAGGCGGTAAAAGGTATTCCACTATTGCTTTAGCCTCTTCCCTTATGAAATTAGGCGTTAAATTACCATTTTAATCTGATAAATATAACGTGTTAATACATAATCTTTGTTGTACGAAAACGTAAACAAAACTCGAAAAAACCAACGACTGATTGCCATTTTCCCGCCATTTTGTTTTGTTTTTTTCTGCGGCCGGCCAGCTATTCAGCCTCATTAATGAAAAATTTGAAATTAAATGTAATCTTTTAAAAATAAAGTATTTTAAAGAAATAGTTGAACAAATAAATCAATAACATTATTTAATTAATACTTGTCTTTAAGTTATTTCAATTTTTTATCGCGCTGTGATTAACTGGCTGTATGGAACATTGGAACGTGGTTCAATAGAAATGTGAAGATAGAACTAGTTTTTTTTTTTTTATAATTTGACAGCTGTCAGTTGTAAACTAAAACTCCCTAAGGATGAAAAGTATCACTTTCAGCCCGCTCCTCAGGCAACTTCAGACCTACTTTCAGAGTATGAGTAATGAAAAAACTATTTTTTAATAAATCATACAACGTCGGGTTCCATTTTGATTGTCCTGCAATTCTTTAAAATTGCGAAAACGCCACGCCACAGTATCGTATCTCTCCATCCAACAACTTCCTTTTATACTTGCTTTTTTTCTAAATAAAATTCCCTCATTTAGTCTCTATACAGTAGTGCGACTATCGTTAAAATCGATTTAGTTTCACATTTCGTGCAAAAATTTTGATAGAGTATGCAACTCTTTTCATTTTTTTCCCTTCTTTTTTCTGTAGACAGACAGAGTAGCCAACATTACGGCAGAGAAACCTCCCAAGTGAAACGCACTATATACTCTCCGTCGCGTCCTGCTCAAAGCAAAGTTAGAGTATAGTTATCGTATAGGTAGAGCGCTGGCTTCAAGTTGCGCAGAACTCAAATATTCGGTCTCTTTAGTGGTGCGACGTGAGGCGCGGGGGCAGGGAATGTCAGTGATTGGCTCGCCGCGCCATCGAGTCATAGACGTCACTCGTGATTCGTTCCCAGCGCTTGCTGCATGTATCTAATAATGACGACGATTGGCTCGCCAATGTATGGAATGCGCAAAGCGATCCCCACTCTGACGCCGACCGTTCAAGATCCGTGCCGATAACTATATAACGGTACCTACGTTCACATGGCGTCGAGTGTTTCGGTTTTTTACAGGTTTTGTGGCAACAGTATTTCAATGAATGAGTTCACACATCCATACAGTTTCAAGATACGGCCAAAAAAAACGAATGTTGCTGATGTTGACATCTGATTTTGCGACTGTAAACCGATCCGGCCGCCGGCCGTACTGCAAAATGTAAGATCCGGTGCAGTGGTATAGAGCCTGTCAAAAAAGTCAACCGACTTGGGAATTTGAGCGCATTCAATACATGCGTTTATACGATACACGCAGGGGTAGATTCGGTTACTTCTGTCGAGGCCGTCGGATACGGCAGTGCAAGATGTGCTTGTGCTGTGTGAATACAACATTCGGTTTTTCCAGATCCGATGAAAATAAGATTCGGCAAAACGTGGCTCCGTGTGAACGTACCGTTAATTGGGTTAACTCTAGAGTCGAGCTAAAAAAGAACGACTCAGCTAAGTTTGCCGAGAAGGTTGACTTTACATTTCTTGTAACTCAAAACAGTCTTGTGAAACTCCGAACAAATTACTTTTTTCCATGTAATTTGTAACCTTCTTAAGCCAACATTGAGAAAAACATCAATTTGACCAACATTACACTTATACACAAATTTTAATATGGCTGCCTCCTTAGTGTAATTCAGTTTGTGTTGACTATTCTGTTTGTTTTTTTCTTTTTCATTTAGATTTTGGAATTTAAATTATCAGAATAAGTTCTGTGATTGTACGTATAACGTAGAGTCGAGCACCTGTTCTTCCGTTTCATCAGTTTTATCGAGATATTGACTTTGTTAGTGTAAGTGACTCTTGCGAGATATTTGACTCTTCTATTTTTTGTAGTATACATATTCTAACAAGACGATGACTCTTATGTTGTGCTCAAGTTTGTGAATCATCATGGGTAAAGGCCACAAAAGATGTAAAGTGCGGTATCAAAGTAGCTTGGCATACTGAAAGTCTGAAACCATAAAACCACAGGTATATAGATTGATTTGTATAAAAGTGGTATTAAAAGAATCAGCTTCCGTAACGTTGTATGTTTAAACTTTTAAATATATAAACATGAAATAAAATCATGTAAAATAGTGTTATATTTTAAACCAGTTTTCAAAAAAATACGTCAGTTCTGGAATTTCGTATAAAAACACCAGTGCATTTTATCGATATCGGTTAAATGCGCTAGTAGTGTAAACTCTGATCATCGGTAAGTTTATTGTACGTTGCGCATCTCTATCTTATATATATGACAGTTCTTTTCTTCAAGTTTTCATGTTGGTAGCTTTGTTTTTTTTAAAGGACCTATTACACTGCGCTGAATATCGCGTGCGATATTCCGACTCGTACTATTTTCCATTCATAGAAAGACAGCCTAACCCTTATTAGAGTCTGTGCGGAAAGTAAACCATCGTGGGATTTGAGGGCGCTGCTGTAGATAAATATCGTTTTTGTTATGTAAGCAACATTGTGACGTCATTATAGTGCGACTGTAAATCTTGATATTTTGAAATTATGTTGGACTAGCTTCTTCCAGCGGCTTCACCCTATAATAAAAAATATCCCTGAATTTGCTCACCTAATGAAACTGCAAAGTGTGCTGCTTATGTGCTATATTATTGCAATGTTTATGATTAAGTTCATCTGTCTAGTAGTTTTTGCGTGACACATCCATACATACGAGTACCTCCATCTATCTTCACAAACTTTCGCAATTATAATATTAGTAGCCTGTTTATTGAACTTGCTCACGTGATGAAACTTAGCAAAAATATAGGTGTATTATTGCGACGTTTATCATTCAATTCATCCGTTTATGAGTTTTTGCGTAATGAGTAACAAACCGTTAATTGTGGCGACAACTGGGGGAGGCCTATGTCGAACAGTGGACATCTTTCGATTGTAATGATGATGAACATTTAAATGCAAACACAAACCAGTAAAGAAAAATAGCGTGAAGAAACTGCTGTACTGCTACTGCCTATCTAGGTAGGTTCCACTAACGACCACTTACCCAGTTCCAACGAAAATGGTTCTATTACTTTGACTGGGATCGGTCTTATATCACTGATTGTAGCTAACAGCAAGTTTATGTTTACCCTAGTTAAATATAAAGGTAAAAATGGGACACACTATCACTTTCTCGTTGTCTTCCTCAGTACATTTTTCCCTTTTGCTAATCAATGAAAAATATGAACTTAATGATTATGAAAATAAAGTACACTTCAGAATTTGTAATATCGCTTCGTTAAAAATCTATTTAGCCTGTAAGGATCCATCTCGTATATAAGATCCTTGGGATCACTTGGTTGTTCGTTTGTTTATCTGTTAAGACCCTTTAACTCGAGAACACTTGGAGGTATCGAGTTAAAATTAAACCATGCACTCAAGGTCTGCAGTTTTTTAAAGTTGTGAAAAAATCAGACTTCTGAGTTAACGAAAAAAAATATACGGCCGTTTATGTCGCAAAAAAACGTATATTTCGATACTCAAGGGAATCAAAGTTCATAGGGTGAATCCTGTTGACATAAAATCCTGAAATTTGGCATTAATCAAGGTCTCTTAGAACAAGTACAGGGAAAAATCTGAAAAAAGGAAATTTGTAGATCCGCCACAAAAAATAAAATTGCAATTCGGAAAAATCTTCGAAACTCAATTCGGGAACTGATATAATAGGCAATTTTGTACAGAATCCTCAGTGCGCGAGTCCGACTCGCACTTGCCCTTTTTTATTTTTGTTACTGTTTCCTTACTCAAGCCTGAAAAGAAATATTCTAAGTTAGTCGAAACGTATTATAACTTTAAAGTATCAATACTCTTTATACTAGGCATCGAAAATATTGACCAAAACAAAATAAACAAATATCGTCATGTTTAAATGTATTTCCGTTTAATTTATATATATTTGGCGATAACAGGGACAGGAGTTTGCCTAGGAAGTCTAAAAACATTAAAATAACAATCCGTCAAATGCCAAATGTCATATCATGTTGACATCGGTTTATTTATTGTGTTATTTTATTGTGATTTTTATATGAAATCTTCAGAAATGTGATAAAAATTTTCACTGAGCTGCAAGGGAAATAATATTTAATATATTACAGTTTTGCCAAACATAACAAATGGCAAATCACACCATTATTGATCAAAACAAAATCACGAACTTGGGAATCATTGGTATGCTGTTTTTTTGGTACGTAACATTTTTATTTTAATGTTTTTAGACTTCCTAGGTGAACTCCTATCCCTGTTATTTCCAAATATATATAAATTAAACGGAAATTCATTTAAACATGACGATATTTGTTTATTTTGTTTTGGTCAATATATTCGATGGCTAGTATATAGAGTATTGATACTTTAAATTTATAATGCATTTCGACTAACTTAGAATTTTTCTTTTCAGGCATAAGTAAGGATACAGTAACTAAAATAAAAAATGGCAAGTGCGAGTCGGACTCACGCACTGAGGATTCTGTACAAATTTACCTATGAAATCAATTCCCGAATTGAGTTACGAAGATTTTTTCGAATCGCATTTTTTTTTTGTGGCGGATCCACAAATTTACCATTTTCAGATTTTTCCCTGTACTTATTCTATAAGACCTTGATTTATGCCAAATTTCAGGATGTCTTTTTTTCTAGGTCAACGTCACCCCTTTGAACTTTGATTCCCTTGAGTATCAAAATATATGTTTTTTTGCGACATAAACGGCCGCATAATTTTTTTTCGTTATTCAGAAGTCTGATTTTTTCACAACTTCAAAAGACCGCAGATTTGAGTGTATGGTTTTAATTTTAACTCAATACCTCCAAGCGTTCTCGAGTTAAAGGGTCTTAACAGATAAACAGACGGACAACCAAGTGATCCCAAGGATCTTATATACGAGATGGTCCCATACAGGTTAAATAGATTTTTTACGAAGCAACATTACAAATTCTGAAGTGTACTTTGTTTTCATAGTCATTATGTTCATATTTTTCATTGATTAGCAAAAGGGAAAAATGTGCCGAGGAAGACAACGAGAAAGTGGTAGTGTGTCCCATTTTTATCTTTAAATTTAACTAGGGTAAACATAAACTTGCTGCTAGCTACAATATTCCAGTCAGTGATAATAGACCGATCCCAGTCAAAGTGATAAAACCATTTTCGTTGGAACTGGGTAAGTGGTCGTTGGTGGAACCTATCTAGATAAGCAGTACAGCAGTTTCTTCACGCTATTTTCCTTTACCGGTTCGTGTTTGCATTTAAATGTTCACCATCATTACAATCAAAAGAAATCCACTGTTCGACATTGGCCTCCCCCAGGTGTCGCTACAATTAACGTCATTACGCAAAAACTTATAAACGGATGAATTTAATGATAAACGTTGCAATAATATAGCTTATAACCTATATTTTTGCTAAGTTTCATCACGTGAGCAAGTTCAATAAAAAGGCTACTAATATTATAAATGCGAAAGTTTGTGAAGATGGATGGAGGTACTGGTATGTATGGATGTGTCGCGCAAAAATTACTAGACAGATGAACTTAATCATTAACATTGCAATAATATAGCACATAAGCTATAACTTTGCAGTTTCATTAGGTGAGCAAATGCAGCCCATAGGATAATTTTTGAAGTGAAAACTTCTTTAGCGGCGTTGAGCACTTTTTCTGTAATGGGTATAAAATCTTAAACTCGCGTCAGGACACGTGACCTGATCGAAAAAGCGTAAGACGGATGGAGAGTAGACAGCTATCCCCTCTCTACGGCGCGGCGAAAATGTATGCCTGGGCCTACTGTTTCAAATATATAGATATATATAAATATATATATATATTTCAACGTTAATAATCAAGTTTTCACTTCTGCCGGCACTCCCGGAGTGCAACCCGTCTTTTTTTATTATAGGGTGAAGCCGCTGGAAGAAGCTAGTCTAACATAGTTTCAAAATATCAAGAATAAACAGTCGCAGTATAATGACGTCACAATGTTGCTAACATAACAAAATAGTACAATGTTACACTAGGGGTGAAAGTAACTCATTTCGTCCCGAGAAGGAGTTGGCGGGCGAGCGAAGCGAGGTCGCTAATTCGAGGGGTTAAATGGGTTACTTTCACCCCGAGGTAAACACTGTGCTTTTCATTACGAATACGAGGAAACTAAAAATAAAATAAAAAGTTTGTAAAACCTGAGTCGTCGTACCTATGATTTTAAGTAGGTATCTTTCTTCTGATTTAGGCGGTAAAAGTTATTCCACTACTGCTTTAGCCTCTTTTCTTATGAAATTAGGCGTTAAATCACTATTTTAATCTGATAAACATAACGTGTTAATACAAATCTCGTTGTACGGAAATGTAAACAAAACTCGAAAAAACCAACGACTAATTGCCACTTTCCCGCCATTTTGTATTTTTTTTCTGCGGCCGGCCGGCTATTCAGCCTCATTAATGAAAAGTGAAAAATTAATTGTAATCTTTTAAAAATAAAGTATTTTAAAGAAATAGTTGAACAAATAAATCACATAAAATATAACATTATTTAATTAATACTTGTCTTTAAGTTATTTCAATTTTATATCACGCTGTGATTGACTGGCTGTATGGAAAATTGGAACATGGTTCAATAGAAATGTGAAGATTGAACTAGTTTTTTTTTAATAATTTGACAGCTGTCAGTTGTAAAGTAAAACTCCCTAGGGATGAAAAGTATCACTTTCAGCCCGCTCCTCAGGCAACTTCAGACCTACTTTCAGAGTATGAGTAATGAAAACGATATTTATCTACAGCAGCGCCCTCAAATCCCACGATGGTTTACTTTCCGCACAGACTACGCGATACGTCGAACCATAGACTGTCTGTCTATGAATGAAAAATAGTACGATCGCACGCGATATTCAGCGCAGTGAAATAGGTCCTGGCTTAAGTGGTTCACTAAAGAAAATTAACAATTTCTCTCGAATTAAGTTCCGCCTTTTGTTAACCTACCTACTGTACATGCTCTGGGACTCAAAACAGGCATTACACTGATGATGCGGAGATGGTATGGTTTAAGATCTTAGCCTTCCCTATCGGGGCGGAAAAAAAATCTAATTTAAAATCATGTAAAGGTTTGTCAGCTTTTGTTTCAAATTTTATTTAAATTAATTAATTATAGCTTTTCTAGAAATGTAGCATTGTTTCTTTTCTGTTAGATAACTGTTAATTCTCTAGTTAAAAGGGTATAAATTATAGAATTGACTATGAATAAAAAGGTATAGGTAGTATATTGCTAAGAGTCTAATATATTATTTTAATTTTGTATGAGCAGACTATTTTTGGCATGGAATCCTTCTTCATCGCCTTCTTTCTCCTTCCATGCTGGTGTGTAGTCGGCAGCAAGTCCTAGAGGGCGATTCTTGCTAGGGTGTTTGTTGTCGTGATGTATTAGCAAACCTCTTATGGTCACGAATTCTTCTGAGCAATATGAACATCTGAACGGTTTTTCTCCCGTATGTTGATACATGTGGTACTAAAAATAATTAAATTAGGAATTAGAATTTTTGTTCTGCTTAACTCAAGACAAGCATATCAATGAAACACTAAATAGGTCTATTTCCTCTCAAGTGCATTATGATATTAGTATTCTACACTTATTTTGATTATGACTTGTCAAATAATTGGAGCAGTCTTCATTAAATTATACAATTTCACATGTATAAATTTTTCAAGAAGTAATTACTACTACTTGGACATATTTTATGGAATACTGCTCTACTTACTGCAATAAGCACTGTAACTGTTTTTTCTAGGATATTTATTTTCTGAATACTTACATTGAAATTTTCCTTCTTCACAAAACTATGATCACATAATTGGCATTTATATTTGATAACACCATTAATTGTTGCAAGATTGTTATATGCAGGCCCATTGTCAGATCTTGGTTTAGGTGCAATGGGTCGAAGCACTGGAGGACTAGCGGGGGCAATAGTTCTCCTAATACTGCGCTCTTGTTTTTTCCCAGGGTGCATTCGGCTTCTATGTGAGTAACAGTTTCCAGAACTTGCAAAGCACTTATCACAGAATGGACATTTGTAAGGTTTTGCCCCTGTGTGTTGGTTCATGTGGAACTGAAACAATAATGTACAATCAACAATATAGGTACTCATTGATGAAAGTAAAAAAAAAACTTTTTTTTTTAATATTTTCATGCACTGGTTGATACGCTTTATCAAATGTTTGCTTAATTATATTGTAATCTCATAAAAAAATTGAATATTGTTATTTACTACAAAACGGTCACAGTTTAGGTGTTACTTACTTTTAAGTCCTGGTTTCTTTTGAAAGTCTTCATACAGACCTCACAAATATAAGGTCTATCACTACTATGAGTGACACTATGTGTCTTCAAACCGCCCCAACTGTTGTATGAGCGACAACATACCTTGCAAGTATATGCCTTACTTGATGGTAAATGCACTGACATGTGGGCAACATATGTTTTTTCAGATCTGAACCTGCAAACATGCAATTGCAAACTTATGAATCTCTGCCAAGTGATATAAATTGACTTGGCAGAGATTCTTAAGTTTGCAATTGCCGAATCTGTCATTTAAAAAGATTATTAACTCACATTCTTCCACATAATTGGCATACACCATTTGTTCGATGGTTCTTTAGATGAGATATGAAATCATATTTATAAAAAAAGGCTTCTGAACATGTGTGGCAATTATAGTTTTTGTCGTCCTTATTGTCAGGGATGTGAATCCAGGTATGATTTTTCAATGCTAAATCTGTACAAAAGCTGCGCTCACATGAATTACACTGAAAAGGTTTCACCATTTTTTCATCTTCACTACTGTCTGGTGTTTTAGTGGTATCTTCTTCTTTCTCTTCATCTTCAGAATCAGAGTGTGGGTCCCCCTTTTTGATTAATTTTATTGTCACATTTTCTGTATCCAGCCCATGTAAATAAGTAACATCATTCATAGAAGAGCTATGCTCATAATTGGGAGAGAGAGTAGCTTCGGAATTTTGAAGCACTATCATGGGGTCCACACTCACTTCCATTTCAGTATATTTATCATTATCGTCTTCTGGCTCAGGCTTTTCTTCACTTTTCACTAAAGATATCACACACTTGTTTGGAATAATTTGATCCATCATAAAACTACGCTGGAGTAGTACATCCTGAGCTTTTCGTGCTGTATCTATAAAATCACACACTGATTGTAACTTTGTACAGCATTGTATACAAATGTTTTTGGGCAACTTGTCATCTTCGTCCACCTGTAAATTTTAATGCACTGTTATTATAGATATACATTCTATTTAATGTACCTATTGAATTAATGGTGAGATTGAGACAATACCTTACCTCAATTAATAAATATTTGTTGAGCTTGTTTTGTAGAAGCATTGCTTCGGCTTCTTGACTAAATATCATTATGGTAACATCTTGCTCCTCGGCGCAAAGGCGACAACATCGATCAAAACTATCTTCGAATTTCGATGTTTGCGTCATGACTAAACAATTACGAGCATATCTGTTATGGGCTGTTACTGTTTTTATACCCTAAAAACTGATGCACTGTAATGATTTTTCCCGACGGGCGGTGGTAACTGTCTAGCGAATGCTATGCCAGCGCATGCGCGTTGGAAGATAGCGATACCCAGCGATACCGATGCTCAGCATTTTATACTTTAATGCTCTTAATGCTATTGATATTTTTCCAAAAAGGTACTACTACTGAGTGCAAGTGCCGTGTACTGCGCAGGCTCGACTTTCAGTACATATGTTACAAAGTACTCTGTGGGCTCGACGAAAGAGTACCTATGTAATCACTACGTTCTATGCTCGACTGCTCCGGCTATGTGCGGTTACGAGATTTATGTAGGTACTTAGATATAATTCTATCAAACAAGGCACATAATTTCGTGAAGAAAACTGAATTACCTACGGTAACCAGTCTATTCAGTTGAAAGTGGGCGGCTTAATTATTCTACTTTGGTACACTGTAGTAGGTATTCGAAGTAGGTATAGCCTTTTTTTGTTTTCGAGGGGTGTGGTGTGGATTTTTTAACTCACTAAAACTATCCCGGTCTTCACCGAATCTAAAAGAGTTCTGTGCAAAAATGGGGCCCCAGTAGCCCCTCTGTGCAACGCCTGTTTAAGAATTTTCAAGTTCATATCCCTGAAGAAACTAAACAAAAGTCTCCACTGCCACCGTCTTAATCACTCAACGAGCGATGACCGGAACGGGCACTCAGAGTGAGGACTCTTGTCCTCACTCTGAGTGCCCGTTCCAAAGTATCGCGTGCATAGAATCATGCAAGTTGGGTTTCGGCGTGTTAGGTATCATGGCGGGCTGCCTCCCTGATATCTTTGTCTTCGTGTAGGATCGGCCATCTCACGATCTTGCTTAGTGGTGTTCTTTCAGTTCTTACGGACCATCACAGTTTTACTGAAGGAGGCAACTTCCCTCCAGTTTCCTGCGATCGCCAGCATAGCCCTACTGCTGGCAGCGACAGACCTCGCTTGATCTTGGTGACCAGGACTCATCGCTCATACTGGACATATGCAGCGTGTGCTGTGTAAAATCCAGGTCGCCTTTGCAATGGTAGCAATTTGCCATGGCCTCACACGCAATCTTATTCAGGTATTCCGTGCCCAGTTAGCATGTGAGTCTGAAATAGATGCGTTTCCCTTTTTAACCGACTTCGAAAAGGAGGAGGTTCTATGTTCGGCTAAATGTATGTTTTTATTTCGTTTTTTTTTTTGTATTTTCACCGATATCTTGGTCACAATTGACCGATTTTGAAAATTATTTTTATTATTAAAAGGTTATGCTTCCAAGCTGGTCCCATAGAAATTTTGTTACGATCTGATAATGAACTTCGAAGATATGAAACAGAACTCCTCATAGAATTGTCGTAACAAGTAAAATTGCTTTGTATAAACGTGTAGGAGATGACTGACTGAAAGAAAAGGGAGAAATGTATCGAACTAATCTGGTGATGAAGCGGGAATGTAAAAAAGAAACATAAATTCAGCCGAACATAGAACCTCCTCCTTTTCGAAGTCGGAATCTAAGGGTCAACTCACACCGAAAGAGCGGCGAAGGGCAGCGCAGTTTCAGTGTCATATGAATTTTAACTTTATTTTCATTTCTATAATACTTATTATCGCATGAGAAACACGGACGTAGGGTGGGTGCCATCGCTGCGTCAGCAACCGAAAGCACAGCTGAACTCATGCCAGAGGGTCATAGCAATATGAATAGTGCGGGGATACCGTATGGTTTCCTACGAAGCGGCGATCCTCCTTGCTGGCCTGCCACTATGGGATCTGGAGGCAAAAGCCTTTGCACACTTGCACGATTTGCGCGTGGAGATGCACCGATCACCGGGGCGAAAGGGCGAGACAGAGCTCCGGCGTGATCTCATGGTGAAATGGCGTCAGCGACTATCGCAACTCTCAGTGCACGCCACCATTATGGCGGTAAGTCCCCTCTTTGAGGCATTGCTGGAAAGACCTCATGGCGTCCTCACCTTTTGCATGACGCAGGTTCTCACCGGACATGGTAAGTTCGGGAGGTTCCTGCACTGGATTCGTGCGGAAATGACGCCCTGGTGTCGCCACTGTGCAGAACACCCGGAGGACAAGGTGGAGCACACAGTAGAGGTGTGCCCCGCTTAGGCAGAGCATTGTGGTGCCCTCGTGCGGGCGATCGGCGGCGGCGATCTCTCGCGCGATAATACGATATTTTTTTTTTAAATCTGTGGTAATACAACAGATTCTTTTTTTATTATTTTTTGTTGAAAGATTATACTCCTGAGTAAGTTCTATTGAAATATTGTTATGATCTAATAAAATGATGAATTACGAAGACATGGAACGTAACTCTTCGACTCAGGGCTTGAAATACTGTTAAAAATATGGTATCGTTACCACCTTTCGGTGCAGGTATCGTTATCTATTAAATAACGTTACCATATTTAACGTTAAATCTGGCACATTTTAACGTTAAACATGGGTAACGTTAAACGACTACGGTATCGTTAATTTGATCGTTATGTGTTAGTTTTGTTACCGCCGCTCTCGTCCTATCGCAAAAGTTAACATTAGACACTATCAGAAATTGTCATTCTAGTGTAGCGTTGTTTGTTATTTTCAAATGCGTACTTTTTTTTAAATTAATATAAACTAGATGACGCTATCTGATATGGTGAGGCGCACTAGTTTATGAGGCTTATGTCCAACAGTGGGCATCAGTCATTATAACGCCTAAATGGTGAAACTTGGGGGAAGCTTATGTCCAACAGTGGGCATCAATTATTATAGCGCCTAAATAGCAACACTTGGGGAGGCTTATGCCCAACAGTGGGCATAGGTCATTATAGCGAGAGGAGGCCTATGTCCAACAGTGGGCATCAATCATTATAGCGCCTAGGTGGTGACACTTGGGGGAGGCTTATGTCCAACAGTGGACACAAGTCATTATAGCGAAGGGAGATTTATGTCCAACAGTGGACATCAGTTATTATGACGCCTAAATGGCGATGCTTGGGGGAGGCTTATGTCCAACAGTGGGCATCGATCATTATAGCGCCTAAATAGCGACACTTGGGGAGTCTTATGCCCAACAGTGGGCATAGGTCATTATAGTAAGGGGAGGCCTATGTCCAACAATGGGCATCAATTATTATAACGCCTAGGTGGTGACACTTAGGGGAGGCTTATGCCCAACAGTGGGCATAGGTCATTATCGCGAGGAGGCATACTTCTAACAGTGGGCATCAATTATTATAAAGCCTAGATGGTGACACTTGGGGAGTCTTATGCCCAACAGTGGGCATAGGTCATTATAGTAAGGGGAGGCCTATGTCCAACAATGGGCATCAATTATTATAACGCCTAGGTGGTGACACTTAGGGGACGCTTATGCCCAACAGTGGGCATAGGTCATTATAGTAAGGGGAGGCCTATGTCCAACAATGGGCATCAATTATTATAACGCCTAGGTGGTGACACTTAGGGGAGGCTTATGCCCAACAGTGGGCATAGGTCATTATCGAGAGGAGGCGTACTTCCAACAGTAGGCATCAATTATTATAACGCCTAAGTGGTGACACTAGGGAGAGGCTTAAGCCCAACAGTGGGCATAGGTCACTATCGCGAGAGGAGGTCTATGTCCAACAGTGGGCATCAATTATTATGACGCCTACGTGGTGAAACTTGAGGGTGGCTTATGCCCAACAGTGGGCATCAATTATTATAACGCCTACGTGGTGACACTAGGGAGATGCTTATGCCCAATAGTGGGCATAGGTCATTATAGTAAGGGTAGGCCTATGTCCAACAATGGGCATCAATTATTATAACGCCTAGGTGGTGACACTAGGGAGAGGCTTAAGCCCAACAGTGGGCATAGGTCACTATCGTGAGAGGAGGTCTATGTCCAACAGTGGGCATCAATTATTATGACGCCTACGTGGTGAAACTTGGGGGTGGCTTATGCCCAACAGTGGGCATCAATTATTATAACGCCTACGTGGTGACACTAGGGAGATGCTTAAGCCCAACAGTGGGCATAGGTCACTATCGCGAGAGGAGGCCTATGTCCAACAGTAGGCAACAATTATTATGACGCCTACGTGGTGAAACTTGGGGGAGGCTTTTCCCAACAGTGGGCATAGGTCATTATCGCCTGAGGAGACCTATGTCCAACAGTGGGCATCAATTATTATAACGCCTACATGGTGACACTTGGGGAGTCTAATGCCCAACAGTGGGCATAGGTCATTATAGCGGGGGGGAGGCCTATGTCCAACAATGGGCATCAATTATTATAACGCCTACATGGTGACACTTGGGGGAGGCTTAAGCCCAACAGTGGGCATAGGTCATTATCGCGAGAGGAGGCCTATGTCCAACAGTTGGCATCAATTATTATAACGCCCAGGTAGTGACACTAAGGGGAAGCTTATGGCCCACAGTGGGCATAGGTCACTATAGCGAGGGGACACTTATGTCCAACAGTGGGCATCAATCATTATAGCGCCTAACACAAAAACTAAATCAGCTGTAGTAGATAATCTAAATTAAATTAATAATATTTTGCGAGTGGGTTCTGTAAGCGCGTCTGACTGCCATGAGAGTTGAGAAGACGACAAACGAAATGGCAACAGCGCGTCAGAGGAGCGCGCGCCGCTGCCACCAACCGCCGTGTCGCGCCGGCGCCCGGCCTTGGAGAAAACGTCAACGTCGTATAAAATAACCAAAATATACCGTTTACTTGTTACCGCTACTTTCACAATAACATTAAAAATACCGTTAATTTGTAACGCAATTTTTTACGGTTTTATAATGTTATGCTACTAAGTAACGCTACCAAATCATACCGATGCCCAAGTATCTCTATGGAAATACCGTTACTTGACGTAATTTTTAATGTGAATTGGTAACGTTTTCAAGCCCTGCTCTTCGTATGATTATAGAAAAACGGTAGCAGGGCTTGAAAACGTTACCAATTCACATTAAAAATAACGTTAAGTATCGGTATTTCCATAGAGATACTTGCATAACATTATAAGAACGTTAAAAATTGCGTCAAAAATTAACGGTATTTTAATGTTATTGAGAAAATAGCGGTAACAAGTAACCGGTATATTTTGGTTATTTTATGCGACGTTGCCGTTTTCTCCAAGGCCGGTCGCCGGTGCGGCACGGCGTATGGTGGCGGCGGCGCGCGCCCCTCTGACGCGCTGTTGCCATTTCGTTTGTCGTCTTCTCAACTCTCATGGCAGTCAGACACGCTTACAGAACCCGCTCGCGAATTATTACTTCAATTTAGATTATTTATTACAGCTGATTTAGTTTTTGTGTTTTGAGTAACGATTACGAAAGTTCAACATGGGGCGTAAGAAAAGAAGGATTGTTCGTCAACACGCTTAACCTTTTGAATGTCTTATGTTACCTACACAGTTCGACATAAGCAATTGTCTTTCTATTTTGTCTCTAATAACGGCATTCGATGAGTTAAGCGATTCGCGCGAGTCCGAACGAGCTGGCACCTTCCGATTTCACCTACTTTTTCTGTAGTCATCTCGCTCAAACGTATAGTCAAATAAAAACAGGTTTAAAACAATCACTATAAATAACTAGCTATTGCCCGTGGCTTTGTTCACGCAGGCTATTTACTTAGATTTCTGGATATTACTTAAAGGTGAGGAATGAGGCGAGTAGGAAGCGGCCAATGGTGCACGGTACCCAAGTTACTTTAAAAACATTTTACGTTACTTTTGACTTTCTCATGTCACCTGCACCTGTATGGTCTTCACTGGCCATAATAAGATCGGGAGGGTCATTCATTTCAGCCGATACACGTCCACTGTTGGACATAGGCCTCCCCCTCGCTATAATGACCTACTCCCACTATTGGGCATAAGACTCCCCAAGCGTCGCCATTTAGGCGCTTTAATGATCGATGCCCACTGTTGGACATAAGTGTCCCCTCTTTATAGTGACCTATGCCCACTGTTGGCCATAAGCTTCCCCTAAGTGTCACCACCTGAGCGTTAAAATAATTGATGCCCACTGTTGGACATAGGCCTCCCCAAGTGTCACCACCTAGGCGCTATAATGATTGATGCCCACTGTTGGACATAGGCCTCCTCTCGCTATAATGACCTATGGCCACTGTTGGGCATAAGCCTCCCCAAGAGTCGCCATTTAGGCACTACAATGATTGATGCCCACTGTTGGACATTAGCATCCCCCAAATGTCGCCATTCAAGTGCTACACTGTAATCGTAGATATTGTAAATTTAATTATTTTTCTTACAGTCTGTTAAATCTATTTCACTAGAATGGCAATTTCTGATAATGACTATAAAATGTTAACTGTTGCGATTGGACGAGAGCGACGGTAACAAAACTAACTCATAACGATAAAATTAACGATAGCGTAGTCGTTTAACATTACACATGTTTAACGTTAAAATGTGCCAGATTTAACGTTAAATATGGTAACGTTATTTATTAGATAACGATATCTGCATCGTAAGGCGATAACGATACCATATTTTTAACGATATTTCAAGCCCTGCTGTGTAGGTAACAAGTAAAATTTCTTTGTGGACGGTATTTTAGTTTGGCTGAGGGATACTACACAACTAAAGAGTGAAAAATAAAAAACCTTTTAAAAAAATCGTATAATATAGTCTAACCTATAAATATTTGTTTAAAACTTTATTATAAACTAGCTGTGCCCCGCGGTTTCACCCGCGTTTTTCTCGTTTCCGTGGAAATACCGATATAAAATATTGCCTATAATTGCCTCCCTCAATAAATGGACTATTTAATATTTAAACAGTTTTCATATCAGATCAGTATTTCCCAAAATTACCGCGTTCATAAATGTATTTATTTCTCTTCAAAGATCTTAGACTTACAATCATCAACAAATATATTTCGAAAAAGATTGTTACAGGATTTTATGTTGATAAAAAACTCCATGGCCCATAACACATTAATAGGTACCAACTCTTAACATCTTACACACGTGATAACTTTTAAACTAAATATCCGATTGAGATGAAACAAAAAGTATTTTACTTCTACATAAATACTCTTGGTAACATAATGCTTAATTTCGATAAAGATTAATATTACGATACATATTTAACGTAGTTTTTTTTTCTTCAGACGATTTAATAATTATTTTGAACACAAAATCGGTTATTGTGATTAAACCATAATAGCTAGATATATGTTCTCGCGGACTTTTTTGTAGGTCTTAATGGGATCTACAAACCCGTAGTACATCATTTTGTTCTATTGTCAATAGTTTTTGCAGCGCACGCAATAATAGGTTTTCGATTTTACACCTTGTGTTACAAAATAGCAATTTTATTACGGATCCCTAATTTTGAAAAAAATAAAACATAGCCTATAGCCTTCCTCGATAAATGGACTACCCAACACTGAAAGAATCATTCAAATCGGATCAGTAGTTCCAGAGATTAGCGCGTTCAAACAAACAAACAAACAAACAAACAAACAAACTCTGCAGCTTTATAATATTATTAGTATTAGTATTAGTATAGATAAGTTCAAAATTACTAATAAAAAAAAAACACAATAAAAAACCGGCCATGAGCGTGTCGGACCACGCTCAGTGTAGGGTTCCGTAGTTTCCCGTCCGTCACAATAAGTGAACCCACTTATGAGTTTAAAAAAATGCTTCCAAATTATCGTATATCGATTATAAAATCTTTTACACCATTCGCGCCCAAAGTCTAGTGATTATCTGAAGACTATAGTTAAAATGTGAAATAAACACAATTTTATTTTAATATCTTTCAGATTACAGTAAAACAGTTATTTGCATATTATAGCACATACATTCAGCAATAATATACAAAAAATCAAATAGGTAAATAAAGTTTTTTTTTTTTAATTAGAGCCAAATTAGTGTCGCAAGGTGTCATACTCTGCAGCAGAGCCACCACTTTAAAAGTCGATCAATTATATCTTAAAATGATGTACGTCAAACGTACATAATGTACGCATACAGTCATTACTGTACGTGCAATAGGTAATGATAAAATAGAGATTGATTGTGGCTCCGCTACAGAGCATACTCTCTAGCAGAGCCACACAAAACTTAAACTCAGGAAAGACAAACGCTGCTGAGTTTTGATAAAATCTGTTGTACGAACAGTGTTTATTGCGTACGTGTTGAAAAATACCATTATTATATAGCGGTTTTATTTATTTCACTTTTTTAAGTTTTCATAGAAAGCACCTGATTATTTACACAAAATGAAAGCGCCGAACGAAGTCATTTGCGATGAGTCGGCTGCAATTATAGGAGCTGTTGTGAATGCGTTCACAAGATTAACCACAACTAGGGAATATTTATCACACTGCTTTAATGTTTTGTGCCAAGGAGAACGTAGTCAAATTACTTGCCTTTTAAGATTGGATATGTTACACTTCTTAAAGTCCTTGTATCGCCTACAATATTTCAAGTTCGTTGATGTACGTGTCAAGTCTTTTTATATTAGCAATCAGTTAGGACTGAAAAGTTGTACGAATTTTGAGATGGCAAAAACTATAATTGAAAATTTAATTGTCCTTGGGCTGCAGAAATATTATAAATATTTAAAAGACGGTAGCAAAAGCAAATGCGATAAAGCTCGAGAATTACTAAAATCTCTTGGACTTGCTTCGGTGAAGGTTCTATTAACATTGATCAGATTGATGAAGATATTCAAATATAATAATAATAATATTTTATTCTTTTATTACTTGGATTGATGCAATCGTTGTTGCTGAAACTGTTCACTCTGATGTAAGTGAAAAAACGGACTTCGAAAACATATATTCGAATGTTATGTATCTCTACATTCCAAACTCCTCTGACTAATCAGCTGTAGCTACTAGCAGTAATGTAGAAAGCTGCTTCAAAAATATTTAAACTTATTATTGTACAGTAGAAGCGGACTAAAGTGAGTTGATTATTTTGTAATGAAACTTACACCGTTTTTAACGGGATGATTGAAATCAGCTAATTGTGCCAATTTCCTAAAAAGTAAATGTAAAAATTTTGACGAAACTTAAAACAGCGTGAATGAAGACACTAATTCAAGAAATAGTGACTTTTCTTGAGAATCGGTCGTTAAAAGTAACCCTAAGCTGAAACAAAATTGGGGCAATAAAACAGAAAACAGAAAAAGTAAAACCCAGATTAAACGAAATAGAAATTCTACCTAATACATTTGCACATCAGGTATAAAAAAAAAACCGGCCAAGAGCGTGTCGGGCCACGCTCAGTGTAGAGTTCCGTAGTTTCCCGTCCGTCACAATAAGTGTTCCTACTTATCAGTTTAAAAAAAGGCTATTTGTTACGTTGACATACTAAGTACGGAACTCTAATAAATAATAAAGCCATTAATTTCTTGCTTTTTTTTTACAAAGTTTAAATACTTTGTGAAAGTATCTATCTATATATTAATATTTTCGTAGTTCAAATTATAGTAAGTACTTTAAAAGTTAGGTTTGTTAATTTTAAATTGTAAATAGATTTACTCGGCAAGAACCCCGGTTTGGGTAAAGGCCTCCTCCAAAGATGCCCATACGTCTCTATCTAGTGCTAAGTCAGTCCAGTTTGGGCCGGCTGTCCGTCTGAGATCATCTTCCTATGTGGTTAGTGGTCTACCTCGGATTCTCTTGCCCGTTGGGCCCTTCCACAATGTCACCTTAACGGTCCATCTTTGATCAGTGTATCTCACGACATGGCCAGCCCATTTCCATTTTAGTTTTAGTGCATGCGTTAGAGCGTCAGTTGCTTTGGTGGTTTTTCTTATCTTAGTATGTCTTACTTTATCTATCTTCCTTATGTTGAGCATGCTTCTCTCTAGCCCTCTTTGACAGGTTCTGATTTTATTTGTGGCTTTAGAGGTGAACTTCCTCGTCTGGCACCCATACGTCAGACATGGTAAGAGACTCGAGTTCATGACTTTTGTTTTGATGTCTATCGGCATATTACTTTTGAATATTTCTTTTAGTTTCCAATGTTTATTCCATGTAAATTGTACCCTTCTTTCTATTTCCAGTATGTCGCTGTTTTTGTCAAAACTTATCGATTTTGAGTAGACGTGTTTGTCAAAATGTTCTAGTGGCTCTCCATTGATTATTATGGGTCTTTTCCAGCTGTCGTTGGTCATAACCTTGGTTTTTGTTAGATTCATCTCTAGTCCCACCTTAGCACTGGCTTCGTGTAGAGACTCTATCATGCGTTGCATCTGGCCGGCCGACTCTGACAGAAGGACAAGGTCGTCGGCGAACCTAAGATGACTTAGATAATTACCTTTTATATAGAGTCCCAATCGTCCCAAACCAACTTACTAATTATGTTGTACTCTAATAAATACGGAACCCTAAAAACGGGCCCACAAAGGACGGTGATAACTAAAACAGTATGCTAGTAGAAATTTCAGCGATTGTGCACTCGTAAAATTACGAATATATTTAGGAAGCAACGATTTTTGACCACGGTAGGTCATGAAAGCACGGAAAATCTTAACATCGACTGGGTTACTAATTAATACATAGGAACCAGAAGAAGTTTTCGGTGGTAATTTTGGATTGCGAGAACCGATTTTAATAATTCTTTTTTTTTATTGAAAGAAGATACGATCAGGATAATAAAATATGTAAACAAAGTTGAAAAAAAAGGCTTGCATATACGATTATACTACAAACTTAGTCCAGAAATGATTTTGTACAAGCTTTTTGTCTTTTTTGTACAAAAACTGTTCTTTCCATCAAGTTCAAAATGATTTTCCTAGAAAGTCCTTATAAAGTTCTACTTTTCATATTTTCTAAACTTATGGTTCAAATGTTCCCTCCCTAACTTTTGAACCGCACGAGGGGACACACATTGTTTTTTACTTTTGGAGCGATTATTTCCGAAATTATTGACATTATCAAAAAAATGATTTTAGTAAACCCCTATTCATTTTTAAATACCTATATAACAATATATCATACGTTAGGGTTGAAATTTAAAAAAAAAATCACTTCTCACTTTACACATTGTCGGCGTGATAGATATACTTAATTGGTATCAAATTTTAGTTTTCTAGTGCTAACGGTCACAGAGATTAAGCGACTAACTACATATTAAAAGAAAGAAAAAAAAAAATGTTATTCTATTTTATTTATATTTTGCTGACATAATTTACTGTAGGTTTATTAAAATGTCAAAAAATAATAATAAACAAAACCATGGAAAATAGGTTGAAAATATAATACTCGTAGGTAGGTAAGTACGAGTATAATAGGTGCATGTGCAATTGTGCATGTTGGAAAAGTAAACAAATCTAGTAATATTACCTGTGTAAAAAATAAAATGCTCCTCTATCATAATATCTATGATTGAGCGCGTAATCGCAAATATAGCACCAGCTGCAAAACATTTTGTGTAAATAATCAGGTGCTTTCTATGAAAACGAAAAGAAGTGAAATAAATAAAACCGCTATATAATAATGGTATTTTTCAACACGTACGCAATAAACACTGTTCGTACAACAGATTTTATCAAAACTCAGCAGCGTTTGTCTTTCCTGAGTTTAAGTTTTGTGTGGCTAGAGAGTATGCTCTGTAGCGGAGCCACAATCAATCTCTATTTTATCATTACCTATTGCACGTACAGTAATGACTGTATGCGTACATTATGTACGTTTGACGTACATCATTTTAAGATATAATTGATCGACTTTTAAAGTGGTGGCTCTGCTGCAGAGTATGACACTGTCGCAAGGTGTAGTTTTTCAAAAAAAATATAAAGATCAGTTTTATTCTGAGACCTATGGTAAAAAGTGGTTTTAAATTGTGGTATGTGATAGCGGAATATATGGTGTATCGACCCCTTAACGTTGGACCACTATTGACGCAACAACCTGTATATCGCATACTTATTATTTTCATGAATAATTAAACGTATCAACTTCGTTTAAGTAGCGTACAGCTAGGGTGAACAGTTTATTTTTTTTTTATACGGCCTTCTTTTTGTTTTGCCATTTTTCGTTGGTCAGACTCTAATTCCCTCCCATCTTTCGTTGGCCAGAGTGTAACTAGCACAGATTGTAAACCTCACAGGCCAGTGGTAAACCTCCTTTAAGATACTCTTTGGCGTAGACAATCCGAATCAACGTGATTATACTTTCAAATATAAATGCCATTAGTGAAGAGTTGAAGTTGAAGTGATACTTTCAAATTATATATCTACAAATATATAATAGAAGAGTATAATAAAATAGTACGATAAAATCAAACTACGTACAAATAAATTGATATAATTTGTAAAAAATATTCGATTTTATCAGAACGTTAGTTCTGAGTCGGCTGAGTAGGTAAGTTGCTGTTTGATGACTGATTTTTAATACTTATTCTTCCAATACAATACACGCACTATTGAATGGCTTATGACGCTTACAACTTTTTATTAGTTTTTGTAATATTAACTGCGGGAGGTAAAGTTTCGACAATCTTATATATAAAATTCTCGTGTCACAGTTTTCGTTGCCATACTCCTCCGAAACGGCTTGACCGATTCTCATGAAATTTTGTGAGCACATTGAGTAGGTCTGAGAATCGGCCAACATCTATTTTTCATAATAAAAAAAAAAAATTAGGCGGTACGAAGTTCGCGGGCACAGCTAGTTGTAAATATAAATCTGTTTGATAAATTTTGTCCACTACACATAATTTTCAAGTATTTCATTTGGTAGCTTTTTAGCCCAATAGATCAATAACGCACTGGCAGGCTTGCTTAGCGCATAAAGTCAAGCCAGTAGTTTTTAACCGACTTCGAAAAGGAGGAGGTTCTATGTTCGGCTGAATGAACGTTTTTTTTATGTATGTTTACCGATATCTCGGTCAATTGTGGACCGATTTTTTAAATTATTTTTTTGACTGAAAGCGTATGGTTCCCAGTTAGTCCTATAGAAATATTGTTGTGATCTGATCATGAACTTCGAAGATATGGCACAGAACTCCTCATAGGAACACAGCAGAATTGTCGTAACGAGTAAAATTGCTTTGTTTATACGTGTAGACGATGACTGACTGAAAGAAAAGGGGGAGGTATCGAACTGATCTGATCTTAGAGCATTAAACCAGATCTGATGATGAAGTGGGTAGGTAAATTAACATAATCTTACCGTGTTTGGGATTATTAGAATTGTTAAGAGATGCACTCTGGCTGTAAGGTATATATGTTTGGCTGACAGGTACTTTTTAGTGGTGGTACCATAATTAATTCATTAAACCCCAAGCGAACGCCGGCGTTCGCGCACCTATTGTCTTTCAATTGTGTCTGTCATTATCACAATTGAAAGGCTAAAAAATAAAAACCTTTTTACAAAAAAAAAATTAAACCGACTTCAATATATGTGTTAATTTACGAAAAACACCGACTTCCGAAATTAAAGTTATTTTGTACTTTTCAGTGTTTTTTAAACATTGAAGTCGGTTTAATTTTTTTTTGCAACAAGTTTTTATATCATTAGCGATGTAGAACCAAACAAGCTGCCTCGCCTTTTATTAAATTGTCAAACTCTTATTGACTAAAAAACTCACCCTGTCCCTTCTTGCCTTTCATACCGGAGCCAAACTAGCCTCCCTTTCGGTACTAGACCCTGGCCCCAGTAGGCTTCGACCCAGCTGGGCCTCTACTGTTGCTGACAACTCCTTGAGGCACGCGGGAACAGTGCGCGCCGTCGACGACTTGGCGTCGGTACGGGCAGTTACCGTACGGTCGGGGAGCAAGCTACCTATTGCTTGCTGTCCGCAAGCTCACGCTTACGGTGGCCAGAAATCGGGATCGGAATCCCGGTGGCGGCTCGGGCGTGAGTGCCGTTGCCTGATGCGGTTGGCCTCTTCCTAAGTTGCTAACAAACTCTTCCTTTGTTAGCATTACTGCTTCGTAGAAGGAGGCGATCGTCTGCCACTCCTCCTCGCTCCGGACCATGACCTGTACCTAAGCCTGGAGTTAGAGATCGCCGCATTTTGACGGAAGGTAGAAATGTTATCATATTTCTTCCTTCCGTTCTCAGCTTAAATGGCTGAAAACATGCTTCTTCTTATTTCTTCTCACTGTACTGGCTTTATGTCCAATTCTTATGCTGTTTCCACCATAAAACTCTGCCTCCCCTTGACATCAAAAAAGCTGAAAGTAAATTATCCTTCATACGTACAAATCGGAACTTGAAGTCCTCTCAACTTTAGTTCGGTCTTCGTCAGATTTGTTATTAAGTTCTCTTAATGATTTGATATTTTTTATAGTATTTAACCATTTGTTGTTTTAGTATATGTATTTTATTATTATAAATAATTAATTTTTATTATTTTCCGTTTGAAGTATCTGTTATATTTTGTTTTTTGTGCAAACCTACCACAGTGTTGTCTTTTTTAACCCAAAGGTAGACTGGGAGAGAATGCCTTGTTGCATTAAGTTTAGATACATAAATGCTCCAATATTTTTAACTTTTAATGCGTCAGCTGACGGTCTTTCCACCGCAGAAATTATCAAAAGCACGAAAATAACAATCGGCTGCGTGGGTAACGGCTACCCACGCAGCTGATTGTTATTTTCGTACTTTTTATAATTTAGACAATCACTTCGTTAAATTTCATCCGGCGTACTAGGCATAACTTAATTTTGGGCACGCCACAATCATGGCGGTAAGTCCCCTCTTTGAAGCGTGGTTGGAAAAACCTCACGGCGTCCATACCTTCCGCATGACGTAGGTCCTCACCGGACATGGCACGTTCGGGTGGTACCTGTTCCGGATTCGAGCTGAAGAAACGCCAGGCTGACGCCATTGTGCGGAACGCCCGGAGGACACGGTGGAGCACAGAGTCGAGGTGTGCCCTGCCTGGCCGGAGCATCGCCGTGCCCTCGTGGGAGCGATCGGCGGTGGAGACCTCTCGCGCCGGGCTTTGGTTGAGGCCATGGTCCGGAGCGAGGAGGAGTGGCAGGCGGTCGACTTCTGCGAAGCAGTAATGCTCGCCAAGGAGGAGGCCGACCGCATCAGGCAAAGGCGTTTTCGCCGCCGCCGCCGCCGGGATTCTGATCCCGAATTCCGGCCACCGTAGGCGCGGGCTTGCGGACAGTGAGCAATGGGTAACTCGCTGTCCGGCCGTCCTGTAACTGTCCGAACCAAGCCCAAGTCGTCGACGGCGCGCACTGTTCCCACGCGTTTCAAGGAGTTGTCACCAACAGCAGGGACCCAGCTGGGTCGAAGCCTACTGGGGCCAGGGTTAGTTTCAAAAGACAGCTCGAGCCCCGGTATGAAGGCTAGAAGGAACGGGGTGGGTCTTTTAGTCAGTAAGAGTCTGACACTATCTCCCGCTCCGCCCAATAGCAGGGGTTGTCATTGGATGTTTTTTTCCCACCATAAAAAAGGTATAACTTAATTTTACATATTTTTTATAACTTCACGCAAGCGGCTGACGCATAACCCACCCTCCACCATGCAGTTGACGATTTTATTTTATCTCAGTATGATGTAAAATATTTAAAAAAAAAGTTTCAGGCGGCGACTTCATTTTTTTTTCACCACTTTCGTAACCTGTCAATCCTACACCCACCGTAGGTGCGTCAGCTGACTCTTGGTTCACTTATCAGTCATTCGAGATTTATTGAACAAGGTGGTAACCGACCGGCGTAAAACACTACCTACGAGTAAAATGCAACGCTACCGCCCGGACTTATCTTACTTATCTTACATAGGTTTATATAACCTAATGTACTGAACCTATAGAATCATATAATATGGTTTTTTAGACATATAATAATTTAGCCTTGTAGTCGCATTGGCCTCATACAAATTATAAAATTGATGGGGCTATTATAAAATCGATTCCCTCATAACGTTTATTTGAATGCAGCTTAAAAGCTAATGCTAAAAGGCGAGTTATATAACTTCTATAAATAAATAAAGTATTTTCTGTACCTCTATGTAACAGGTACAAGAACTTTATTCTTACATGTACCTATGCTTGACTTTGCTTTTACATAAGTTCTTCGTCAGAGATATGACATTTAAAAATTGGTAACTACAATAGTGACTCAATATGAACAGAGATGAAGGAAAATGTTGTGGTTCCCGTAGAAATATTTTCACAAGATTTTGATAATGACCGACCTGATTATAATAGTGATAATGAATTATCCGATGAACATAAAATAAAGAGAGACATGGAAAAGGGTAGGTTACACCGAGTGGTTTAAACTGAGCCGAACGCGTAACAAATGCGCGTTTTTTCTATAAAATCTTTATGGACGCAAATTCGGCGGATTCCCGAAGTTATTATTAAGCTAGAGAAGAAGCAGGCCCCATGTAACTTATCGATTTGATCACTAATTAGTGGTAGAGGGTAGCTGTGTGGTCGAGTATTGCTATTGAGTTCTCTGTATTCAACACACATACGATCGCTACCGTCCTTCTTTTTAACCGACTTCGAAACGGAGGAGGTTCTATGTTCGGCTGAATGTATGTTTTATTTTTATATTTTTTTACTTTTTAGGGTTCCGTAGCCAAATGGCAAAAAACGGAACACTTATAGATTCGTCATGTCTGTCTGTCTGTCTGTCCGTCCGTATGTCACAGCCACTTTTTTCCGAAACTATAAGAGCTATACTGTTGAAACTTTGTAAGTAGATGTATTCTGTGAACCGCATTAAGATTTTTACACAAAAATAGAAAAAAAGCAATAAATTTTAAAATTATATACATAGAACTGAATCTCAAATTTTTTTTTTTCTTCAATACCGTGCGTGTGGAGTATATATGGATAGGTCTTCAAAAATCATACTGAGGTTCCTAATATCATTTTTTTCTAAACTGAATAGTTTGCGCGAGAGACACTTCCAAAGTGGTAAAATGCGTGTCCCCCCCCTCTAACTTCTAAAATAAGAGAATGATAAAACTAAAAAAAATATATGATGTACATTACTATAAAAACTACCAACGAAAATTGGTTTGAACGAAATCTAGTAAGTAGTTTTTTTTTTTTAATGCGTCATAAATCGAAAAAAATACACTATTATTGAAACATCGATCAAAGTTACAACACATTACAAGAACTTTTATATTATGTTACTTGCTGCTACGGAACCCTTCATGAGCGAGTCCGACTCGCACTTGGCCGGTTTATTTATCTTTCAAAGTAGCTTTCCGTGTCTGTCAGGAGCAGAGAGCGACTTCATACTACGTCCCACACTACGTCCCTAAATAAATAAAGAATAAAAAAAAAAAAAAACTTTAATATTATGTTACTTGCTGCTACGGAACTCTTCATGGGCGAGTCCGACTCGCACTTGGCCGGTTTTTTTTTTATGTATGTTCACCGATATCTCGGCCAATTGTGGACCGATTTAGAAAATTATTTTTTAATTGAGAGGTTATGCTTCCAAGTTGGTCCCATAGAAATATTGTTATGATTATGATCTGATCATGAACTTCGAAGATATGGAACAGAACTCCTCATAGAATCACAGCAGAACTGTGGTTACAAGTAAAGTTGATTTGTTTATACATGTAGTCGATGACTGATTGTCAGAAAAGGAGGGGGGGATGTATCGAACTGATATGATTATGAAGCCAGAAGGAAAAAAAATAAATTAATGTAATCTAACCATGTTTGGGATTATTAGAATCGTTAAAAACCGGCCAAGAGCGTGTCGGGCCATGCTCAGTGTAGGGTTCCGTAGTTTCCCGCCCGTCACAATAAGCGTACACACTTATGAGTTTAAAAAAATGCTTATAAATAATCGTATATCGATTTTACTACAAACTTAGTCCAGAAATTATTTTGTAGAACCCTTTTGTCTTTTTTGTACAAAAACTGTTCTTTCCATCAAGTTCAAAATAATTTCCTAGAAAGTTCTTATAAAGTTCTACTTTTCAGATTTTTTTCATATTTTCTAAACTTATGGTTCAAAAGTTAGAGGGGGGGGACACATTGTTTTTTACTTCTGGAACGATTATTTCCGAAATTATTGACATTGTCAAAAAATGATTTTAGTAAACCCCTATTCATTTTTAAATACCTATCCAACGATATATCACACGTTAGGGTTGAAATTAAAAAAAAATCACTTCTCACTTTATATATAGGGGGGCTACCCTAATAAAACATTTTTTTCCAATTTTTATGTTACCACTTTGTCGGCGTGATTGATATACATATTGGTACCAAATTTCAGCTTTCTAGTGCTAACGGTCACAGAGATTAAGCGAGGACGGACAGACAGACAGACAGACAGACGGACAGACAGACATGGCGAAACTATAAGGGTTCCTAGTTGACTACGGAACCCTAAAAACACTGAAAAGTATAAAACAACTTTAATTTCGGAAGTCAGTGTTAAATAACGAAGAGACCAAAGTATTATAGAAACACCAACTTCCGAAATTAAAGTTATTTTATACTTTTCAGTGTTTTTTAACGTTGAAGTCGGTTTAATTTTTTTTATTATTTATAATATAGGACTGGCGAAAGGTGAAGAACTTTCTCGAATTATGTTGGCATCTATTAATTCTTGAACTTTCTCATTAACTATTCCCAATTACGTAGAGGATAACCTGTAAGGTCGCTTAGGTACAGTTATATTTGGATCTATGAGATCGATTTTTAGTCCACCGGTCTTTATACGCGTAGTGGGAAGATTTGGTATAAAAAACGTATTTAACCAAAAATTCTTTTTCTTCGCAGAGCTAAGGTTAGTACCTAATTTTATTTTTTGAAAAAGTTAAGGCATCGTTATTATTCACAACAGAATAGATATTTCTTGTTCTAAAATATCGCGACCTAATAATATGTTTTCATTGTGACACTCATCGGGTAAGACTTATTAATATCGACAATACAGTTTTGTACCGTGGTTGGACAATTTATTTGGAGTGAGCAATTACCTAACGTTATTAGAACCGACCGAATTTTGTCATCGCACTATGACAGGATAGATATGGCAAAACCGGTCAGGAACCTTTTCAATAAGCTGCCATAATCGCATACCTGCATCAGCTGGAGTTTCTTTATTATCAACTTAGTATTTGATAATTAAATCAAAATGATCCTATATTATCATGGGTTTTGAAAATTTAGAAACCAGCGTTTCCTGAATAGCATCCCATGAAATATAATCTGGCTTGATTATAATTATTATTTTAGTAAGACACATGGCGGCGCGGCCCTTCAGCTTCTTGCTTTCTATTACGATTCCACTTAACGCAAACCTGCAGTTGCTGACGTCAGATTCAGGTGCATCGGGATCGAAAGGAACTACAGTATGTTTCACTTAAGAAGTTCCTTCGCCGTAATGTTGGCAATACGGAAAAACAGTGTTGCTATATTTTAAGCAACGAAATTACTTAAAATTAGGCAGATTAACTGATGTTCGTTACTTTTAACTATTGTTTTATAAGTTTGTTTTTTTTTTTAAACTGTAAAAACTATTTGTGAATAAAATATAGGAAACTGGTGTCCGTTTGGATTGAGGAGCCACTTCATGATTTTAAAAGGAAACTCACCCCTTATTTAGTACGAATGAAAATAATTTTGAAGGTCAAACCCCGAAATTTGTAGTAAAACATATCCAAAGTTATATCAATTTTAAAGTGGCTCCTCAACCAAACGTCTGAACTGAGGAGCCAGCTGGAACACGGTAAGAATTCAATAAATATTTTTGAATTTTTTTTTATCATTTAGTAGTAATTGTGTATAGTACCTACCTACTAAAAATTTGAGTCTAATACTGTTGATATTCAAGAACATACAATACTTTTAATGTGGCTCCTCAATCTATACACAAGAGCGTGAATTTACATGAAAGTAATTGGTCAATTTATAATTCCACTGCAAAAAACATTTAGTAGTAAGTATATTTGAATTTGTAGCATACAGAGAAAGTAGTAAAACTGATTAAATTTAGTAAATAAATGCATTTTATTTGGCTCCTCAGTCCTGACGTTTTTCATAATAAATAATTGATTGTATGTGCCATAGATCACAATGAAATCAAAAACCAAAAACATTAACATTTAGTATAAATGTCTACTAAATACATATGTACAAATCAAAATTGTATATATTCGGCATTTGATAAAAAAAATACTTCTCAATATTAATTTAGAATTTGCTATTAAGGGTGACCATGTTGTGATTGTACCAGGGACAAACGGTCAAACTAGGTAAGTCCATTTTTGTTAAATTAGGGAAGTCATGCCATCTTCTTTTCCAAAAACCCGCAGTATCACGAAATAAAATTCTTTGACCAGTGTGTGTAGCCAGTTATGACTCACTCACAATTAATCGTTGCGTTTTACTATAGGCCTCATAAGAAAACTAAAGTCGCCCAAAGGCCAATGAAGAAGGCTGTGCTTGCAGGTTCTCAGCAGCAAATCGAGTTAAGAATAAAGTCGGAACTTAAGGGGAGGTCCAACAGTGGATCTCTTTCGGCTGAAATAAAATGAAAAAAATAAATGATTTAAATGAAATCACGATAAGTATTTTTGAAATTTAATTTTCAACAACTCGACACAGTAGGTAGGTACAGAGATTCTTCATATGTAAACGTAAGGTTACTAAATAAATATTATTGAGGGTAGATAATAAGTATCGACATAAATTTGCAGTTTTGTGCTTCTACAAGCCGTGAAACAAAGATTGTCTTAGTAAATAATGTATTCATGGTCACCCTTTAAAACCATTTCATAGGAAATGAGAATGGGCAAAAATGTATGAAACCTGGGACCACCCTCCAATAGTAATGAGATATATATCGTTGGATAGGTCTTTTCAATTGGAACAACAATTGTTATGACAACTTTGTTGTAACAACTGTCCATTCAGAGTTATAGGACTTATATATAATAATATACTTACTACTAAATGATAACGAAATTGAAAAATTATTTAAGTTTATGAACCAAAAACTATTAACAACCACACACAAATTTTAAAAATAATTTTTATTTTTGTAGGTTATAACAAACCTGAAAAACCAGAAACATCGTGTTATGATTATATTTAATGGTAGTTTTTTAGTTATGATACACTTATACCTTATACCTACCTATTTCTCATGACAATTCCAATGAACTTTCTTGAAAATAATACGTTAGTATGAAGTTCCGTTGGCCATTCCTGGTCTTCTTCACCAGTTCCACTTCATCAAATGTTACTTTTTGACGAGTAAATAAATACGTGAGTTCTAGATGCAAATACCAAAATCACCATAAGGTTGACTGTAATATTTGAGGAGTTCCCTAGATTCCTCTTGGATTTTGGATTCCATCGTCAACTGGATTTAAAAAAATATATGACCAATCTGAAAGTATGTCCCTCTAGGAGAAAAAAAAATTGCAAATTGAACCGTCTATAAAAAAAAAAACAAATATTGAAAAACGACCGAATTAAAAAACCTCCTCCTTTTTTTGAAGTCAGTAAATAAAAATTAATTGTAATTAAACCATTTTTAGCCATTAAACTGGCAATTTTTATATGTTTGCAAGTAAGGATCATGATAATAGTTGGTTATTGTTTTATTACTTATTATTACTGATAATTAGAGATACATCTCGTTTCTGCCGGAGCTGGTTTTTTTTTTTCTATGGAGCAGAACATTCTCCTTTGGGTAGGGTAGGCAACTATTTTTTCCCTTCTTTATTCTGTAGACAGACAGGGCAGCCAACATTACGGCGAAGGTCTTCTTAAGTAAAACGCACACTATTCTTCACCAGTTCCACTTCATCAAATGTTACTTTTTGACGAGTAAATAAATACGTGAGTTCTAGATGCAAATACCAAAATCACCACAAGGTTGACTGTAATATTTGAGGAGTTCCCTAGATTCCTCTTGGATTTTGGATTCCATCGTCAACTGGATTTAAAAAAATATATGACCAATCTGAAAGTATGTCCCTCTAGGAGAAAAAAAAATTGCAAATTGAACCGTCTATAAAAAAAAAAACAAATATTGAAAAACGACCGAACTAAAAAACCTCCTCCTTTTTTTGAAGTCAGTAAATAAAAATTAATTGTAATTAAACCATTTTTAGCCATTAAACTGGCAATTTTTATATGTTTGCAAGTAAGGATCATGATAATAGTTGGTTATTGTTTTATTACTTATTATTACTGATAATTAGAGATACATCTCGTTTCTGCCGGAGCTGGTTTTTTTTTTTCTATGGAGCAGAGCATTCTCCTTTGGGTAGGGTAGGCAACTATTTTTTCCCTTCTTTATTCTGTAGACAGACAGGGCAGCCAACATTACGGCGAAGGTCTTCTTAAGTAAAACGCACTGTAGAGCGCGAGTACGATAACTTGGCGCGTAGCTGGGGGCGTGCTTAAGGATATTGTTACGTACGTGGGTAATCAAATGCCGATTTACTAACAGACAACTTTAATCACCACAAACAATAACAAATTAGTCGAGTCAACAATAATCCGAATCGCAATTAACACGTTACACTATCGCTTAGGTCGTTAAGTAAAATAACTTCAAGTACTAGGGTAGTTCGCTCTTGATCGCAGTCGAAATCATAACTGACTCGCTTCCGGCCGGGGGCTCGTATTTATATGCGGAGCCAAGAAAATTCTATATACCGACGTCCCGCGATCGATCCAGAATTCCAGAACCATTGAATCGCTTCTTGAAGTCATAAATCATTTTTATTGCTCATGGTAATAAGAGTCACTTTCATGCGAATTTCGACTCTATTGTTAACGTCGGAGAGCAACATTTCCCTTATCTGTACATAAATACCTAACTACTACTTGAAGGTACTTTGTGGATGTTTCGAGATTTTTCTAAGCCTGGCTACGCACAACCATTCTAGATCTTTCGAACAGCAATGCGTTTTAATTATTAAGTGCTACTCGTTATTTTCTCGGAGATATGGCGTGTTCACGTTTAATGGCGTAACAATATAGACTATAAAAGTCCCCATAACCGTGCAACAAAGTACATTGATCTTTTCCTAATATTTCTGCGTAGATTCACGATAAACAAACAATGTACTGCTTTTCATTACTATGTCATCAAGGGCGGATCCAGCTTTGGCTCCAGGGGGCGGGGGGGGTCACATAGTCGTGTTTTTTTTTGGTGGGTAAAATCATCCAAATGACATCCCCCGCTCTTGGGCGGAGCGGGAGATAGTGTCAGACTCTTACTGACTAAAAAACCCACCCCGTTCCTTCTTGCCTTTCGTACCGGGGCCGAGCTTTCCTTTCGGATAACCCTGGCCCTAGTAGGCTTTTCTACCCTGGTGTTGCTGACAGCTCCTTGAGACGTGCGGGGACAGAGCGCGCCATCGAGGACTTGGGCTCGGTCCAGACAGTTACCTGGATGGTCAAACAGCGAGTCCGCAAGCCCGCGCCTACGTTGGCCGGAAATCGGGATCGGAATCCAAAATTATTTTTACGTAATATTTGTATATATTTCTTTATATGTCTTAGATATTATTTGTTTATATGTCTTAGACCAAGATAGCGGCTAGTTGCCGAGCCGGTACAGCGATGTGTCTCGATTTATGCGTCATCAAATCAACCGTCGCATCGCGCGATGCACTATGTTTCCCGCGATATATTTTGATAAAATATTGTGGGTATAGTGAGAAAATTGGTTTTGTAACTACCATGGCACATTTTATAAAATATTTAGTTACGTACCTTAATAACAATATTATCACATAAATACACTAGTATCAATATTTATTTTAAGTATGGGTTATATTTATATAGATTATATTTATTTGTTTAAGTATACTTTATTTACCATCATCCGTGCGTCACTGCGGGGTGCCAGCTGAAAATCAGCGTTGGGTGTTTGACGCCCAGCAATAGCTGAGTTGGTGACCCTTTCGGTTCAGGCACAGTCACTGCAACTGTATTGTATGTCTGTACTTTTTTTTATTATTATTATTTTTATGTTGTTGTGTATTGTGTTGCTTGCGCCGAATAAATGCTTTTCTATTTCTTCTATTCTATTCTATTCTATTCTATTCTATTCTATTCTATTCTATTCTATTCTATTCTATTCTATTAATCCCAGCGGTTGGGACGCTGTCAGCGCTGTTGCCTGATGCGGTCGGCCTCTTCCTATGCTAGCATTACTGCATCGCAGGAGGAGGCGACAAGGCCCGGCGCGAGAGATCGCCGCCTCTGATCGCCCTCACGAGGGCACGGCTATGTTCTGCCCAGTGGCGTTCCGCACAGTGGTGACACCCGAGTGTCATTTCCGTACGAATCTGGTGCAAAAACCTCCCGATCTTACCATGTCCGATGAGAACCTTTTATTATTTATTTTTTTTTCGATGGGAAAAATCATCCTATGACAACCCCCGCTCTTGGGCGGAGCGGGAGATAGTGTCAGACTCTTACTGACTAAAAAACCCATCCCGTTCCTTCAAGCCTTCATACCGGGGTTCGAGCGCCCTTTCGGATAACCCTGGCCCCATTAGGCTTCGACCCGGCTGGGCCCCTGCTGTTGCTGACAACTCCATGAGGCGCGCGGGAACAGCGCGCGCCGTCGACGACTTGGGCTTGGTCCGGACAGTTACCGGACGGCCGGACAGCGAGCTACCCATTGCTCACTGTCCGCAAGTCCGCGCCTACGGTGGCTGGAAATCGGGATCGGAATCCCTGCGGCGGCGAGTGCGCCGTTGCCTGATGCGGTCGACCTCCTCCTTAGCGAGCATTACTGATTCGAAGAAGTCGGCGACCGCCTGCCACTCCTCCTCGCTCCGGACCATGGCCTCAACCAAGGCCCAGCGTGAGAGGTCTCCACCGCCGATCAACCCTTACGAGGGCACGGCGATGCTCCGCCCAAGCAGGGCACACCGCGACTGTGTGCTCCACTGTTTCCTCCGGGCGTTCTGCACAGTGGCGACACCCGGGCGTCACTTCCGCTTTAATTCGGAACAGGAACCTCCCGAACTTGCCATTTCCGGTGAGGACCTGTGTCATGCGGAAGGTAAGGACGCCCATGAGGTCTTTCCAGCTACGCCTCAAAGAGGGGAGTTATCGCCATAATTTTATTGTGGCGTGCCCAGCACTGGGTTGCGATAGTCGCTGACGCCATTTCACCATGAGATCCCCTGCACCATACGTATTACCATGACCCTCTTGGCATGCGTTCAGCTAGGCCTTTGGTTGCTGACGCAGTGACGGCGCCCACACTGGCGCCCCCGGCAAGAGGCGTCTGGACACCCCAAAGTTAGGCAGGAGCCGCTTCCCATAGTCTTGGTCAAGTCACGAAATTATTATTTAATTTTTATAATAATAAATACAGGTAATAAGTAAGTACATAAAATGTATATTGTGCCAAAAAAAAAATTGTTTAACAATTTTATTTAGTGGTTCACCTACGTCCTGGACCTAGCCCAGGGGGGGGTCATGACCCCTGGATCCGCCCTTGTATGTCATGCAAAGGATCACGATACATGTCGATTCAAGAAAGCTTTACGGGTGCCACGAAGTGGTAATTTGAGTTTAGGAAAAAGGTAGAAGTCGGCTGGAGCCATGTCTGGCGAATATGGTGACAGCTCGATGGTATTTGTTGAGTGTTTGGTCAAAAATTCGTTCACAATGATGGCCTTGTGCGAAGATGCATTATAGTGGTGCAAAATCCAAGATCACAAATCTGGCCTTTTTGTCGAATTTGCTCTCTTAAATTTTACAACACACGGACGGGCGTCACTTCCGTACGAATTCGGTGCAGAAATCTCCCGAAATTACCATGTCCGATGAGAACCTGCGTCATGCGGAAGGTGAGGACTCCGGTCTTTCCAGACACACCTCAAAGAGGGGACTTGCCGCCATAATTGTGGCGTGCCTAGCACTGGGTTGCGATAGTCGCTGACGCCTTTTCACCATGAGATCCCGCCGGAGCTCTGTCCGCCATGCCGGTACTTGTTGCGGTAGCGGACTTTCGGAGCCGCTTGAGAGCAGCCCCAGTCCGGTTTAGTTTGGGAGCCAGACGTCGAAAATGCTCCACAAAGTTCCACCAGCTGTCGAGGACGAGTCCCAGGTACTTTATCGTCGACCCGACGCCGATATGAACTCCTCCTACCGTTAGTTGAGAACCCGTTGGTGGCGCGTTCCGAGGGTCGTGAAAACACATAGCCTCGGACTTGTGCAGCGCCACCTCGAGTCCCAACTGCTGGATTCTATTTTTTAGTTACCTTACGATGTCAGAATTATTGATTACCTATTAAATAATCAGGTACTTACTACTTACTTGATGTCACAATTTATGAAATGCATTTATTTTATTTGGTTGACCCCTGTGTTTTATTCCCAACTCTAAGGAAACATAACAGACTACTGTGAGATTGACCAATCAAGGACAACACTCGGACAGTTGAAAATTTAACGCGCGGTAGATTGTGATTTAACAGTTTCACTTCGATAGGTTATAATCTACCAAAAATAATGCTTTTAATTAAGCAGTATGTTACGGATTAAATCTTTCGACATTTTACAATCTCGCGATGTAGATTATCATCTAACGGTATTCACAATTTTACGATGATTTACAAGAACTTTTATTCATAAGACAAATGTAAATTCCTTACTAGCCAAAATGGTCATTATTTTATTTTATTTTTTTTTGAAGTATTGCACCAATCTGATATTAGCACTTTTTGGTGGTAATACTAGATGTGAGCTATATCGTAAAGTAAAAATTAAAAAAAAAAATTATAGTTCTCACTTACCTAAATAAAATGTACAAAAAAAAAAATATTTTCTAACAAACCGTTTTAGTTTTATTAGTGTATATAAAAGTTTTGGAACAAAAAAATTGAAAAATACCTACTCTAGTAGGGCTTTCAAATACCGGACTTTTTCAATACCGGTATCAATACCGGTATTAAAATTTTTAATACCGTGATCACGTGATCACGGTATTGAACTCAAGGTTTTTTTTTTAAACTAGTGCTTGACTGAAACCCTGTCAAACCCTGTTAAAGTTCCTATGAACTTTAATTAGGAAATTAATAAAACCATTTAATTCATTAAACCCCAAGCGTTCGCGCACCTATTGTCTTTCTATTGTGTCTGTAATTTTCACGAATGAAAGGTTAAATATTTTTGTTTTCGAATCAGTGTTTATTCTCTCTTAACCGTTCTAATAAGGTTCTAGTAAGCCATACTGATTGTTTACCGGTAATTAGCAAATAAGGTAGATTAAAATCATAGATCTGCGTAAGGTTTAGGCTTACTTGACGTTGTAACTTTTTTAAGACATTTCTAATAAGGTTAAAACGCAGTTCTAAGGTTCAAATAAGCATGGCCCTGTCGTACCTATAGTTTACTGGCTGATACATTCGATGCGTACCTATACTGCCCTTAGAGGTCAGCAAGCGTCAAGACTCGTGTCTTTCTTATTATTATATTAATATCTTACATTTAATTGTTGTACCAAACTACCAATTAAATGTATAATTTTGAATCGTTTCTTCGAACACGAAAGTAGTTATACGATAAGTACTAATTAGACAAAATTAATAATATTTGAAGTTAAAAAAAAATGCCACATCCAAACCGCTCAAATATTCTATTTTTACTTTTTAATAATATCTAACGGATAACGTGATCCGTTAAAGTAAAAAGTGATATTAAACAAAGTGGAAAATGATACAATTTTAGATGCTTCAATTTGTTGTGAATTCGTAATTCGACATTAGTTTTTACAAAAAAAAAATACGATCGCGTGATTCGTTGAGAATTGAGTCAAAACCCATAAAATACAAGTATTAATATTATGTACCATGTTGCTCGTCAAGATTACAAACTTATCAAAAATACACAATGAGCAAGTTCACATGCACATGTTACCCGCGCACCTTTGCGATACTGACTAACAAAACAATAACGTCGTATAGGGCCTATTACACTACGCGTTATTCAGACCATTTTAGTCTATGGTTCGACGTATCGCGAAGAGTTGGCGCTTAATACAAGTGTGAGAATAATATTACATCGTTATTTATATTATATAATACAACTTCTTACTACTTATTACAACAAAACACAATAATATATATTAAAGATTGTAATACCGTAATCACGGTATTGGCTCGTCAATACCGTGATTGAAAAAAGACCAAAATATATCCGTGATCACGGTATTACGGGATCCCGTAATACCGGTATTGAAAGCCCTATACTCTAGTGTCTATTTCGCCAATTCTAATATTCTATTCACGCGTCAATAGTAATAATACATGTCACTGATAGGTATAATACCATAATTTATTTTGGAAATACCTCTTGGGGGCCGCTGAACCTGCCTTATCCTGCTGTACCCGCCTTATCCTGCTATACCCTTTCAACTGTTTTAGTTGTTATAGTAGTACTTACGTTAAAAGGTCCGGGAATCAAGAGTACCTACGCTCATACTGTCACAAACAGAAGTTTTGAAAAATTCAGGTCAACTTACGTTTAAATCAAACCAAGAAGTATAGGTATTTACAAAAACAGAACTTTTGTAACCTGCTAGTTAATTATTTTTTTTTAGATTTAATCAATATGTCCTACAATACGTTTTGAAAGATTTATTTTGATCATGTTTTTCAACACTATCTGCAAGGCCGCGCCTACGATGTCTGGAAATCGCCCTGCACATCCTGACGCCCGAGGAGTGCTTTTATGGATATATAGTTTGTAACTAGAAACTAATATTTTAATTTGGTATTTTCAGAAAATGGGGATTTGTTATTCGATATTGTGGTTTTTGATCCTCCTTTTTGTCTCATTTTACGTTGCTGGTTTTGCTGGATGGTTCTATATGATTATTCTACCCTTCACTGTGTGTATAGACGCTCTTACGGTGAGTTTTTAATGTCTTATTATATTTTAGGTAACAGAAATAAAACAAAATGATTTTCATTTTCGTTGTTGGTCGTATAGAAGCATAAAAATTTGACATGACTTTCAGTACCTATCTGCAATGGCCTCTTTTAGGTTTTGCGATATTTCTGTTACACCTTGTATACTTAAAAAAATATCAGGGGCCCAAGTCTGCTATTTTTTGATTCGTCATTCCAACACGACCCCACTGTCATTTTGCTAAAAGTTCCTAATCTGCTAAATCATAATGATCGATCATTGATCGGCCAATGGTCTCGTAATAGAGTTGTAGACAATAACGAGCTTATTAAAAGCAATGACTGCAGTCTGCACAATGACGTTCTAATGGTAGGTCACTGATCAAAGGATGTGCGTGTGAACTGAGGGACCACACTGGATTTTAGGAAAAAAATACTACAGGATTTAGTAGTAGGTGCTCTAAAAACAATTGTAGGGCAAATCTGGGAATTTGTTGTTAAAAATACTAAAAACTACAGCCCTTAAAGTGCGGTCTCTCAGTCCTCACAGACCGTCAGCCAGATCTCGTAAAGCATCAGAAAAAAATAACTATTGTAACTACAGACATTTAGTAGGGAATTTGTAGAGATATACTTACTGAATTTCAGACCACAAAGCTCCAAAGATAAAAATATACTTATAACGACTAAACTGTGGTCCCTCAGAAAAAAAAATTACTTAGTCAATATTACCGAAACTAAAAAATAAAATCTTTCTTTTTCTGCATAGCGTTTTAGTAGGAATCTTAAACCTTTTGTAAAAAATAAATATTGACCTAATTCAAGGATAGCGATTATTAAATCGGGTCCCTCAATCCTCACATCTACTGCCATTGAACACGTTCTAGCTGCTAGACGAGAGATATAACCGAAAGTCTAGTGTACCTATCTTTTGGTAGTAAATTACTACTAAATAATAAGCATCTAAAATTGTGTCTTTGTTACCTCTTAACTGACATAAGAAAGACTTACTTGTAGACAGTACTCATTCGATAAAGCAATAGATGAAATAAAAACAAGGATGTACAGTTAATTTAACATTATATTACGTGGTGTATGTGTATTACATACAAAAATAGATTACAACAAAACGTCTTAACCAAAAATTTTACCGACTACTAAAAATGAAAAATAACGGGAGTCGATGTTCTTAATTTCGTTTCTTAGTTTCATTCACCGACTTCCAAAATTAAAGTAATTTGCATTTTTAATCGACTTAAAAAAAGGAGGAAGTTGTCAATTCGTTTTTTTTTTATATTTGTTACCTCAGAACTCCGTCGGTTTTCGACCGATTTGCTATTTTTCCCCCCTTAAATGACATGCTTCCAGATTGGTCCCACTTTTTTTCAAAATCCAGTTCTAATGAAGAGATCTATGAGGATTCGGGAACCCTTCAAATATTATAGGCAACCATGTAGTTATTTTGGTATTTCCATTGAGGACTTAAGCATTTACAGCCAAAAAGTGACATTTGATGAAGTGGAACTGATGAAGAAGACCAGAAATGACCAACGGAACTTCATACTCACACAGATATTATAATGAACATAGTTAAGCGACTATGACAATACAACTAAATGAATAGTTCTGAATAGTTATGTTGAAAATGGTACCATCGATGTGATCTGGTGATGATGATGGAGCCGAAAGACAGGCACCGGAATTCCATAATTAATTGTCATGAAATGTACTTTGGCTATAAGGTATTGATCTGATGATGGAACCGGAAGGTGGACACTGGAACTTCATAATAAAACAATGTATCCGAGCAGGGTTTGGGTTAAATGGAATTGTCATGAGAAAAAAAATTCTCAAGGTACAAGCGTTAATTTTGAAAGTCGGTGTTAAATAAGAAACAATACCGGAAAACACCGACTTTAGAAATTAAAGTTATTTTGATCGTTTTAGTGTTTACTTTTGGGTTAGTCGGTTATTTCTTTTTATAAAGAGTTTTTTGTTTAGTTTGTTTTTGAAGTCTAGTCTAGTATTGTTTTTTTTTTTTTGTAAAGTAGTACATTATGATACAAGTAGAGAAAGTTTATCATTGTGTCCGAGGTGAAATTTTGTTGGGTATATAATTGTTATGGAGCTGAGTGCTGTAATAATAAATTCCCACATGTATCAAACGACGTTTTTCAATACACTTAAGAAGAACTAAATATATGGGGGTTGCCCGGTGACTCGTGGGGGTCGCTTAACACCGAGGCTATGTTAAATTCTACAAATAGTGACAATGACAAATTCGTGTACTTTTCTGCTCTAGTATGGAAAAGTAAAACAGCAGCATTAGTCGAAATGAAAACAAGGTTGTACGGTTAGTTTACGGTAAGTTCAAGAGGCACCTGATTCTTGCAGACAAACGCCTAAAAAACGCCGCAAAACGCCTGGGTGGCAATACTGCCACCCATGTGTGGACCACTCGAAGGATGACGTCAAGATGGCGGCAAATGATTAGTTCCGTTTTCAGCCGCGCGCCAATTTAACTCGCTCGCTATCTACTGCCGCTTTTGGCGCCGTACAACGTAAGCCCAGGCTCGTGGACGACGAGCAATGGGTAGCTCTCCATCACCTCATCCGGTGTAGGTGCGTAGTGTACGTGAGCTTCACAGAATGTCCGTAGAACTAAAAAGGCCCAGTACGGCCGATGCAGGAACGGTTGATAAAGTTATTGTGCATTTTTAGTTGTCGGTATATTTTTTGTAAAAAAGTTTTGTTGTAATTTATTATTGTATGCAATGTGTATATAACACCCTGTAATATAACATTGAATTAACTTTACATCCTTGTTTTTATTTCGTCTAATCATTTATGGAATGAGTACTGTCTACATTGTGTGGTTACACTACTCGATCTTTTTTCATAGGATTTAAAAAATGTATTATCTCAGCTAAGAGGTAAGAAAGACACAATTTTAGATGCTTATTATTTAGTAGTAATTTACTACTAAAAGATAGGTACACTAGACTCCGTTATATCTCTCGTCTAGCAGCTAGAACGTGTTCAATGGCAGTAGATGTGAGGATTGAGGGACCCGATTTAATAATCGCTATCCTTGAATTAGGTCAATATTTCTTTTTTACAAAAGGTTTTAAGATTCCTACAAAACCCTATGTAGTAAAAGAAAGATTTTATTTTTTAGTTTCGGTAATTTTGACTTAGTCATTTTTCTTTCTGAGGGACCACAGTTTAGTCGTTATATATATAATATATTTCATTACTCATACTCTGAAAGTAGGTCTGAAGTTGCCTGAGGAGCGGGCTGAAAGTGATACTTTTCATCCCTAGGGAGTTTTACTTTACAACTGACAGCTGTCAAATTATTAAAAAAAAACTAGTTCTATCTTCACATTTCTATTGAACCATGTTCCAATTTTCCATGCAACCAGTCAATCACAGCGCGATATAAAATTAAAATAACTTAAAGACAAGTATTAATTAAAGAATGTTATATTTTAAGTGATTTATTTGTTTATGAATTTTTCATTAATGAGGCTGAATAGCTAAACGGCCGCAGAAAAAAAAAAACAAAATGGCGGGAAAGTGGCAATCAGTCGTTGTTTTTTCGAGTTTCGTTTACATTTCATGCAATGCATGCACATGCACATTTGCACATTGCACATTTCAACATGTTATGTTTATCAGATTAAAATTGTGATTTAACGCCTAATTTCATAAGAGAAGAGGCTAAAGCAGTAATGGAATACCTTTTACCGCCTAAATCAGAAGAAAAATACCTACTTAACATCATACGTACGACGACTCAGGTTTTATAAACTTTTTATTTTATTTTTAGTTTCCTCGTATTCGTAATGAAAAGCACAGTGTTTACCTCGGGGTGAAAGTAACCCATTTAACCCCTCGAATTAGCGACCTCGCTGCGCTCGCCCACCAACTCCTCGGGACGAAATGAGTTACTTTCACCCCTAGTGAAACAATGTACTATAGCTTTGGGGCTTTGTGGTCTAAAATTCAGTAAGTATATCTCTACAAATTCCCTACTTCCCTAAATGTCTGTAGTCAAAATAGTTATGTTTTTCTGATACTTTTCGAGATCTGGCTGATAGTCTGTGAGGACTGAGGGACCTTTTTAGCATGTTGGACTACAAATTCCCAGATTCGTCTTACAATTGTTTTAAGAGTAGGTACCTACTACTAAATACTGTAGTTTTTTTTTTCCAGTGTGGTTTCTCAGTTCACACGCACATATCAAAGGAACTGTACAAATTATTGCAGATTACAGCACACGTAAGGCATTCATATTTTGTCATGGGAAATAATAATGGTCCGAAAAACAATTTAATCTCCAGCGATTTGTGGCCAACTATTATTCTAATTAAATAGCGTCTAATTAAAACCCAAAACATAAACGAAAAAAATTATCCAATTTAACAACAAATAAGAGCATGTTCAAATTACATTTTCTCCTGAAAAAAAAAATGGATCTTCGAATAACAAAACTAAACTTCCGAATAGAATACTTAACCTCCGACTAAATTACTAAGTTACCGACCACAGAGGTTTGGTCAAAATAATCATATTTTTACAACTTGCATGAACTGTTTTAATTTCTATTGTTTTATTCTAAATTTGATAACCAATTATCAAATTTATTTTTTAGCTCTCAATAATGATGAAAATACCGCAACTGTTCGGCCCGCGCTATGAGGTTCCGATCTACTACGTAACTACATTTTCATAATAAACTGAGTTTTGTTTTATTTTTATCTTTGTTCTCGCTGACATTATAAAAGTTAGGAAAGTCGAATACTAATACAGTATATAATATTCTAGGAAACCAAAGTCTACTTAGTTTTCGATTAAGGCATGAATAGGGGTACGTATCAAAATACCGAAAGTTCAATATACCTATGGCTGAAATACCAATGTGCAAAACACCGAAATTCAAAACTACCGAAAGGTTTAAATGCCGATAGTCGTTATAACAAAACACAAAATACCGATGTTCAAATGTTCGAAATCCCGAATAGACGAAACAACTTGAACGTAGCGGTTGGTAACAGTTCTAACGTTACCTAACCTATTTCACCCAGTTCAAAGAGCAATCAAAATACAATCTACCTGTGATTAGACTATTAGACAATGGTAAACACATTTTTACGAGAGATTGTGGCTGAAATAGGTTAGGTTAGGTTAGAATTGTGACCAAAAGCGCGCGAGCCGAGTGAGCGAAGCGAGCGGCGCCGCGGCAGCGGCCGGCGAGTGCTACTTCTCAAAATAAAACAAATCGGGACCTTACGGCACCCCGACACGGACGAGTCGGGATTTTGAACTTCGGGATTTTAAACATTCGAACAAATGAACTTTCGGGATTTTAAACTTTCGACCATTTGGAGTTTCAATTTTCGGGATTTCGTCCATCGGTAATTTAAAATTCGGGTTTTTATACGTACCCATGAATACGACTGAAATAGGTACCGATATCGAAGCATACCCGTGGTAAGTAAAATTCATCATATATGATGCAATTAAATGTTATTGTTACAAGTACCTACATTATTATATTTTTTATAAGTTTCTGTATAGCCACTCAGAATAATATTTTCAGTATAATGTGACAGTTAAAAAAACAATCTATGAAATATGAAAGGTAATTTATGAATTAATAGTAGGCAAGTAAAGATAAAAATTACAAAGCAAAGTTTTCAGTAGAACGTAATTTATGCTGGTAGAAAAGCATTAAGTAAGGACAATTCTTCTTTTTCTGTCGGAGCTTTTATTACTACCCTTTTGTCATTATGTACGAGAATACCATTCTATGCCATTTCTTTCAATGGAGTGTCAGTGGTTGACCTTCGGAAAGTCATAATGATGCCATTATATTAGTAGATTACCAAAACTTCTCAAAATCAACAATTATGAAATCAATGATAGACCATTTTGACACTATTGTAAAGGCAGGTTTGAGGCCCTGAACAAATGTACGTCTACGAGCTATTAAGTGATGCGGTACGTAGGGCTTGCCGGTTAGCATATTATAATCTTAATGAAGTGAAAGCGAGACCCGTCGAGCTCCTCAAGGAGGGGGTTGTATGGTAAGCTACGAGAACGATAATTTTGTATTTAAAATATAATATAAAAATCGGGCAATTGCGAGTCGGACTCGTGCACTGAGGGTTCCGTGCAAACTACAATTTCCGAATGGAGTCTCGAAGACTTTTCCGGACTGCAATTTTTTTTTTTGTGACGTCTAATACAACAAAACTGTTTTTAGATTTTTTCTTATACCTGTACTATAAGACCTTGCTTTGTGTCAAATTTCAGGATTCTGGATCAACGGAAAGTACCTTATGAATTTCGATCTTTGAGAGTATCAAAATATACGTTTTTTTTTGCGACATAAACGGCCGCATCTTTTGTTTTCGTTAACTTAGAAGTTTGATTTTTTTACAGCTTGAAGGGACCGCCGACCTGAGTAATGGTTTTAATTTCAACTTGATACCTCCACGCGTTCACGAGATACAGGGTCTTGACAGACAGACAGACAGACTGACGGACAACAAAGTGTTCCGATTTTTCCTTTTGTGATACGGAACCCTAAAAAACTGGCGAAAATTTGGTAATAGTGGAGAAATCAAAGATACGTTGGTAATACATAACAATGGTGTATTTTTTTGCACGTATGAACTCAAATTACAAAGGGGCTGGATAGACAAACAAGCATCAAAGTCAAAGCTATTTATTTGCATTAAATGCGGTACAGGAGATGGTAACTTAATATAATAGTGCAGACACATTTTGCCATGAGTTGGCATGCAAATATTAAAGTATGTTATGTGATGCTCATAGTAAGCAAAACTACAATATTTGTCAAAAAATTTCCTTTTAAGAAATATATTAAACCTAATGAACTCGGGTTCACCTGAGCCAACCTCATTTTATATCATAGATTACGAGCGTGATAGAACTGAGGGTCCCGCACGGCTATTAATTGTAATTTCTATCAAAATAGTTGAGGTACATTGGATTTTGTCAGAAAATTCGTGACGTAGGTACAATTACCGGAACGGAACTTGAGCGCTCGGCGTCAGAGTGGGGATCACTTTGCGCATTCCATACATTGCGAGCAAATCGTCTTCGTTGTTAGATACATGCAGCGACGCAGGGAACGAATCAAGAGTGTCTTCTATGACACGATGGTGCAGCGAGCCTATCACTGACACTCCCCGCCTCCGTGTCTCACTTCGCACCACTAAAGAGACCGAATATTTGACTTAAAAAGAAGAAATACTTATTTGGCGACATCACCAGGATGACACAACTTAAATATAACAAGAAAAAGAAATTGAAGAACAATATAATTGTGTGTGCCTCACGGCTGCGCCAAAAAGTTTATTTCAGCAATGTTGCCAGATAGAAAAATACTGTCTGACACTGGTCTTCCAATGAATCTTCAGTGACAAGTGACGGAGCAAACATTAATGTTAAATAAATATAGGCATATTTAATAAATATATAAAAAAAAATACTACTGACGAAATAATTAACTATGTATACAAGTTCAAATAAAAATATAGGAATAGAAAGTATTATCCCAAAGAAAAAACATTTTTTTGTTAGTTAACGACATCTATGGCGCCATATAAGAACTACGAAGAAAGTACGAAATCCTGCATCGCGCAATCAAAGTTCTCCGCGCGATTAGAACATATACGACAGCCCGAAATCATCTATCGGGCAGTCGCCCACCAGACTATAACACCTGTCTGGTCAGAGGATCCTCCCTTTTCAACGGAGGTATGTGGGTCTTTACTCTCTGTTCCCATACCTCCAAACTGGTGACCCTCGACTATGAACGTCAGCGCAGCCTTCGTGCACTATTTCGTGACGTCATCATCACTTCCTGAAGCTTTCGAGCAGCGAGCCATACAGCCAGCATCCACGGCTATGAAGGGTATCCTGACCACCATTATGACTACCTGGTCATCCCCCTCAGCCTCAACAGCGACCTTGGCTATGGACACCGCATTATCGGCCAGCACTAGAAGAGCAATGAAGAACTTCACCTGGTCGACGCCAGCAGTCAAGCCCTACGTCGCACAAGCACCGCTCCGACTCATTGGAGCCAGCAGCACTACTCCGGACTCAATGGAGCCTGCAGCTTCATCCCGACTCACTGGGACAGCACCACCCCGACTCACTGGGGCATCATCCCGACTCACTGGGACATCATCACCCCGACTCACTGGGGCATTATCCCGACTCACTGGGATAGCAACACACCGACTCACTAGGGCATCACCGCAGACAGTTATAACTTTCGTCTCGATTTCATTCTGAGAATAGAATGTTCGTTTAGAAAGAGAGTGATATGACTCCTAGGGGGAACTGTATAACAGAATCGAGCACATGAATTTTGGACTCTCTTTATCAGTCTATCGGTCCGAGCCAGCAAACGCGGGCCGTAAACCGTATCAGCGTAATTTAATTTAGAAAGAATAAGGGTTGCGACTAGCTGCAACTAGCGATTTTTACTGTTCAGACAAGAAAGGTCTAATTTTATATAGCAGTTTCAGGCGATAGAAACAATTCTTTACTGAATCGCCAATGTGCTTCTCAAATCTAAGGCTATCGCAATCCGAGATTTCGGGCCTCATTGACTCTTTCAGTAGGCTCACCCATAAACGATAAACTAAGACATACGGGTACTTTCTTCAACTGCTGTTTAAACTGCTGCTACTAAGCTACTGGCGAAATGCATCCCTACAATCGAATGGTCATCTAACAGCTCAGACTTGTCGCCGATCGAAACCCTATGGTGGAAAATGAAAAAAGTTCTCCGTAAAAATCCATCAAGATCGAAGAGCGACTTAAAGGCTAAACTCTTGGCTGTCTGGGAGTCAATTACGCCTGAGGAGTGTGCAGCGTTGCAACCATGCCTCTTCGCATTTAAGCTGTCATTGAGAGCAAAGGCGACGCAACTAAGTGGTAGACGCACGCGGCGTCAGTGACAAGGGTAGACGAATACTTTTGTGTTATGTTTTTTAGATATTTTTTTAATTTTTTTATGTTATGTAAAGTCATGAAAGAGTTTCAGTTATGTTAAAATTAACTTTAAATTGTTCCTCAAATTGTGGTTTACTTTTTATTAAACATTCTTAATTATTTTACCAATATTTACTTTCTATACCTATTTTACGCTTTGCAATACTTTTAATTCTAGACGAACTATTTTGCATCAGGGCTCGTAATAGCCCTGCTGGACCAATATTTGCATGTAGGAACTACTTGAGTTGATGACTTTTTGATTTCAGGGTATAGAAGAATTTTTGGAAGGGGTAGTTAATTTCCCAAGATACTGTGCTGAAGCCATGATTGACGGAAGAGGATTTTAATTTGGATTATGAAATGAACGCTATTCCAGCTATAATTATTACAGTTTAACTAATAATGGTGGTGATTCTCTATGGAATAGCCTACCGACGTCTAAACTTGTTTTATTGTAAGTATAAGCTGTTCCCATTTCAAAATAAACTTAATTAAAGAATGTTTTTTCATTACTAGCTTCTGCCAGCGGTTGCACCCGCGTGAAAGTAGGATATATACAGGGTTATTGGTAAAACACTAGCAACCTCTCAAGACTATGTTATTAACTAGAAAAATAAAAAAGAATTTTAGTTACTTTTAATAAAAACTTTGTACTTCTTCGTAGTATGATCTTTTCGTTTTAAAATTTAGATTTTTAGTAGTCGTATTGTCGTACGATCACTCCGTTTTTGCACCTGGCAGCCCTGATTTGTCGTTGATTTATCTCATAAGCGCCGTAGAGTGCGAGCAAGATAAATTGGCGCGTAGCTGGTGGCGTGCTAATGTTGCCAGCCTAACAAATCTATTTTCCTTAATTTGATTAAAAACGCTCTATCGTAACAGGTAAAAACTAAAACTAAATAAAAATCCAAAGTTTAGAATTTATTTATTTAGTTTTTATCTTTAGTAATAAAAAAGAATCGTGAGTACTTTGTAAATATGTATTTTATTGAATATCTTAATAAATTAATTAGCACTTTTAGCACCAGAATTCCACGCTAATCTTTATCAGAAGAGTCGGATAAGTCCATTGTTAATTTGTCCATTTTGAGATCTCTCAAATGTCATTAACCTCAGTTTAAAAAAATATTTTCTTAGAGATATTGTTACGCCATTAAACGTGAACACGCCATATCTCCAAGAAAATAACGAGTAACACGTAATAATTAAAACACATTGCTGTTCGAAAGATCTAGAATGGTGGTACGTAGCCAGGCTTAGAAAAATCTCGAAACATCCACAAAGTACATAACTACTAGTAAGTAGGTATGTATCTACCGATAAGGGAAATTGTACTCTCCGCCATTAACAACGTTCACCAGAACGACTGGAGAAGACCATGGGCTCGTAGAAGGCTCGATTATTCCGCTATCAGCCATGCCCTTTACCATTTCTGCTACCTCAGTTTCTTTAGCCCAGGGTATACGGTGCGGTCTCTGTTTAATTGGTCTAGCGTCACCTGTATCTATCTCATGCTTGACGAGACCTGCTCTTCCGCATACTTTTCCCGTTGCAAAGATATCACGAAACCGTAGCAGAAATTCCCTGGCTTGCTGTAGTTCCGAAATCGATAAATTGCTCTTAGAATTTTCTAGAAGTTGCAGGATGTGATCAGTTTCGACTTTGGTCCTGACTTGCTTTGCTGGAGATGTATTGATTTGACGGAGATACTGAACTTCTTCACATCTCCCAACAACACTGTTTTTCTTCAGTTGGACGTCTTCTTTCCCAAGGTTCACAATCCTTACTTTGGATTTCCCTTTTGTCATAACTAATGTCCTATGTGATGAGCTCCGGGTGCCGCTCAAGTAGCACAAAACTGCTTTATAAGATATCACAAGAGGTAACATCGGTAACTTTAGCACTTATGAAAAATTATTACAGTACACTCGACCTGAAATTGCTGAAAAGTGAGCTTTCACCTGAATAAGAACGTTATTATACGGAGACCACACTAAAACGCTTGCAGCATTAATATAGGTAACAAGTTCAGTATTATACAGCTTTAAGCAATTTAACGGATTTTTGTTGACTTTAACTAAGTTATTTTCTGAATTGAAGACCACAAGTGAACCCTTAGGTCATTTGCATTTTAATAAAGAACACATGAGCTACTATAATGTAATCAGTAAGTTATTCTGTGGCTCAAATAACAAAGATATAATGCCTTTTGCTGCACACAGTGGAATTTGCGTAATGTTATTCAGAATAAAAAAACAAAATACAAAGCCCACATGATCATTATGAGTGAACATTATACGATGCTAAGTTAAAGCAAACTTTTCTATATTAGCTCACATGTTACCCATAATCTCCGTGAGAGCTGAAGACTTGTACTATCGTTGACAATAACCTATTATTGCCGTTAAATAAGACCTTGAAGACTTCTTTATTCAGCGCTTCGTAGGTATAAGTATACTAATTAATAATAATAATAATTTTTTTTTTTTTTTTTTTAATTTTTTTTTAAGAAATGTTTAAAAATGTAAAATAATATGTTTAAATGAAAAATAAAGGTGATAATAATAATAATATAATTCCGGGCCCTTCATGGGCCCGATGTAGACCAACTAGCGTCCGTAGCCTGGCTGCGCGTCGGTGACCTCTTTGGGGAAACCGAAGGTTTTGTATGTGCAATTATGGACGAAGTTATCATGACGAATAACTACCGGAGATTTATTGTGAAGGACGGCACGGTTGACATATGTCGGGCATGTCACCGACCGGGCGAATCAATCCGCCACATTATCTCTGGTTGTTCTCGTCTAGCTAACGGAGAATACTTGCATAGACACAACCTTGTAGCCAGGATTATCCATCAGCAACTTGCTCTGAAGTACTCTCTTGTGGAATCGGAGGTGCCATACTACAGGTATGTGCCCGACCCAGTTCTCGATAGTGGCGATATCACGTTGTACTGGGATCGGTCCATCATCACTGACAGGACTATTGTAGCCAATAAGCCTGATATAGTGGTGGTGGACCGAAGCGAGAGGCGTGCAATGATTGTTGACATATCCGTTCCGCATGACGAGAACCTCGCGAAAGCCGAGAAAGATAAACAAATCAAGTATATTGACTTGGCTCGCGAGGTTGTCGACATGTGGGAATTGGATTCAGCGATTATTGTACCGATAGTCGTTTCAGCCAATGGCTTAATTGCCAAGAGCCTCGACCAACACCTTAGGAGGCTCTCGTTAGGCGGTTGGATCAAGGGCTTGATTCAGAAAGCGGTACTTCTGGACACGGCCCGTATAGTCAGGAGGTTCCTTTCTCTGGAGCCCTGACCGCCGGTAGCTTGGACCCTATTCCCGATACCGGTGGGACACTATTTTTTATATTTTTAAATGTTTTTTTTTAAATATTTTTTTTTATTTAAGGAATATTTAAAAATGTAATTAATATGTTAAAATAGATAATAAAGGAATAATAATAATATGTTTATTCAGAATAACATTTGGTAAAATGGTTACATAGAATCTTAAGAGTAATTACAAAGGTAAATGCTATGTTATGTGCCTGTACTAGGATAAACCTGTATCACAGGCGGTGGAAGCTCTTACATTATAGTTTTTTAGGACAATACTATTGATAACAATATTTAAAAAGTCTATAAGTGTAATTGTGTCGATTAAGATATTAAAAGCCTGAGATTTTAAGAAGTTTTACCTAATTATGTCTACTTTGGTCGAGAAAATTTTGATACTTACTAGGTACATGATTAACATTATGATGACGCTCAATCCGCGAATCCCTAAAATTCCTGCAGAGTCTATCGGTTCGCTGATGATCACCTACAGTTATTTGCATACATGTTACCAACTATCAAGCTTTACATGAATCTGTAGCTGACTTGGTGTTGTGATTCCTGACCCGACCACGACATGAAACGGAGATTTTACTATGGCACAAAATAGTTATTTTAATTGTGTTTTATTGTGCCTCTTATCCCAGGAATTTGTGCCTTGTACTTTTTGAGTAATAAGAGTACGATTGTGGTCGGACTGGGGATAACGGTTTCTGACCCGACCACAACCAGATCTAATAAAATAACAATAGTGGGAAGTTACTGATGATGCCAAAAATATGTGCCAAATTGTGCCTATTGTGCCATAGTAAAATATCGGTTCCATGTCGTGGTCGGGTCAGGAATCACAACACGCTGACTTGTGTAACGCAACAACCACTCGTAACAGCTCGTTACTAATTCATGTACCACGAGTGGACACTTAAACAGCTCATGCCGTTTGATTGTGGTTAACACGGTACACATTGCGTGTCTGCCATTTTTTAGATTCTAACCTATGTATACAATATAATAACAATTTGTTTTTATTTAGTCAACGAAAATAGCAACAGAATTTGAATAGAAAATGTAATGATTTTATACGTAAACAACTTAATGTCAAAATACAAAGGAAAATTAAATAAAAAGACTTAATTTTTTTATAATAATATCGTCAACCTATTTTATACTATAATTTTCAAGTAAACAGTGATCTTTTGAGAGCGCGTGAAAATTTTCTTCTATAATTATATAGTATTTGACAGTAAACTCTCTTTCCCATTCGAATTTCATGGACATGGAGGAAAAACAAAGTTTAATAGCCTATATTTCCCACAAACACTTTACAAAATGGTTCACACAAAACATATCAAAATAATAAGTAGCAGGGTGAAAATTATTCACAATTTTGCCACTTGTGAATTGTCAGCTCCATAAAAGAGTAATTTCCTGGAGTGTATTTTTTTTTACAACCCCCGCTCTTGGGCGGAGCGGGAGATAGTGTTTAGCCTTCATACCGGGGCTCGAGCACCCTTTCGGATAACCCTGGCCCCAGTAGGCTTCGACCCGGTTGGCCCCCGCTGTTGCTGACAACTCCTTGAGGCGCGCGGGAACAGCGCGCGCCGTCGACGACTTGGGCTTGATCCGGACGGTTACCGGACGGCCGGACAGCGAGCTACCCATTGTTCACTGTCCGCATGTCCGTGCCTACGGTGGCTGGAAACCGGGATAGGAATCCCGGCGGCGGCGGCGAGAGCGCCGTTGCCTGATGCGGTCAGCCTCCTTCTTAGCGAGCATTACTGCTTCGCAGAAGTCGGCGGCCGCCTGCCACTCCTCCTCGCTTCGGACCATGGCCTCGACCAGGGCCCGGCGCGAGAGGTCTCCGCCCCCGATCACCCCCACGAGGGCACGACGATGCTCCGCCCAAGCATGGCACACCGCGATTGTGTGCTCCTCCAGGCGTTCCGCACAGTGGCGACACCCGGGCGTCACTTCCGCTTTAATTCGGAACAGGAACCTCCCGAACTTGCAATTTCCGGTGGCCTGTGTCATGCGGGAGGTAAGGACGCCGTGAGGTCTTTCCAGCCACGCCTCAAAGAGGGGACTTATCGCCATAATTGTGGCGTGCCCATGACATGTGGGGTTGCGATAATCGCTGACGCTAGTGTATTTTGTGCTGAAAAATAGGTATTAAGTACTCTGTTATTCAGCCCTTGTGGTGTATAAAAAATAACATATACCCTGATAATCAGTCATTATTCAGCTCTTGGGGCGATTGTTACCTTTAACTCTTTGAATGTCGTAATTAGAAACACAATAGAAAGACAATTACCTTATGTCGGACAGTGTAACTTAAGACATTCGAAAGGTTTGCTCAAATAACGCTGATATAGTGCAACCAGCTACCTTATTCAGCTAACAGCTGATTAATTTGTGCCCAAATCAGATTTATATCAGCTGAGTAGGCGCCTCTAACGCTCTTATTCAGCAGGTTTATTCAGCTGAAAATTCCATTGTGAACAGTGATTCAGCTACTATTCAGCTTCTGTGCGGCGGCGAGAGCGCCGTTGCCTGATGCGGTCAGCCTCCTTCTTAGCGAGCATTACTGCTTCGCAGAAGTCGGCGGCCGCCTGCCACTCCTCCTCGCTTCGGACCATGGCCTCGACCAGGGCCCGGCGCGAGAGGTCTCCGCCGCCGATCACCCCCACGAGGGCACGACGATGCTCCGCCCAAGCAGGGCACACCGCGATTGTGTGCTCCACCGTGTCCTCCGGGCGTTCCGCACAGTGGCGACACCCGGGCGTCACTTCCGCTTTAATTCGGAACAGGAACCTCCCGAACTTGCAATTTCCGGTGAGGACCTGTGTCATGCGGGAGGTAAGGACGCCGTGAGGTCTTTCCAGCCACGCCTCAAAGAGGGAACTTATCACCATAATTGTGGCGTACCCATGACGGGGTTGCGATAATCGCTGACGCTAGTGTATTTTGTGCTGAAAAATAGGTATTAAGTACTCTGTTATTCAGCCCTTGTGGTGTATAAAAGATAACATATACCCTGATAATCAGTCACTATTCAGCTCTTGGGGCGATTGTTACCTTTAATAATGCTCAAATAACGCTGATATAGTGCAACCAGCTACCTTATTCAGCTAACAGCTGATTAATTTGTGCCCAAATCAGAGTTATATCAGCTGAGTAGGCGCCTCTAACGCTCTTATTCAGCAGGTTTATTCAGCTGAAAACTGAACTGACAAGTACATCATCTAGTGAACTGTCTGTTCACTAGATGATGTACTTGGTAAATTAGGTCGGATGCGTTCGGAAATATTATTCATTTATACAGTAGGAATAGTCGCAATCATCGATATAATGCAACGAAGACAGACGGTCCAAGAAGGCTCATTTCTATCAGGAAGCTGAGGCCGAGAGACGTATATATGGAATTGTAGTTCGGGATTCCAACTACTGAAGCGTCGACATTGCTCAATCGGTAACGATTAAACACGCGCACCGAGCTTGTGCCAACGTTCGTACGCGCAAAGCAACGAGCTTAATTTTAGTAAGCTCGTTAGTTTAGTTCATTTGTCGCTTTCTCAATTTCGTACCGCTCATGTTGTTAAAACTGTATCTCATTATCAGTCGCTGTTGTTTTTTTATTCGCTCGATTCATATTTTTCCATACTTATAGATTCTTTTTTGTTTTTATTATTGCATGTACATAGGTACGTACCTTATGCCAAGTTTATTACTTTAATATAAGAACTTCCTGGGAATTTCTGATATGCTTATGGTACTACAAAATAATATGTGCCTTCTGAAGCAGTGGTATCGACTTTCATTAATTTGTACGAATTACGTCTAATAAAATAAAATATTTAGTCCGTTAACCATTCAATCGTGATAATTACAGACACAATTGAAAGACAATAGGTGTGCGAACGCCGGCGTTCGCTTGGGATTTAATGAATTAATAATAAAAGACAAAAGGCAGCGTATTTCCGGTCAACCCCAAGTGACGAAAACCCACGCTACGCCAATGGTGTGTGCTAGGTATAGTTAAAATTTTCAGCAATAGATGGCGTTATCACAAAATCAGCAAATCTTCTCGAACTTTTCTTCTTCTTCCTGCCCTTGTTCCATTTTATTTGGGGTCGGTGCAACACGTTTTTTTCTTCCATTCTGTCCTGTTGTTCATACAATAGCAAATGTTCTAAAACTATTTATGAAAAATTGTTGAATTCTAATTACTGTGTAAATACCAAGAATATTTACGAAAATAATAATAATAAGTCGATAGTCGTGACGGCCAATGACTTAATAGCCAAGTGAGAGTCTCGAGCAACATCTGCGGAGGCTCTCGTTAGGCAGTTGGATCAAGGGCTTGATCCAGAAGGCAGTACTCCTAGACACGGCGCGTATTGTCCGGAGGTTCCTCTCTCAGGAGCCCAGACCGCCGGCAGCTTGGACCCTGTTCCCGATGCCGGTGGGCTACTATTTTTTTATATTTTTAAATGTTTTTTTTTAATGCTATTTTTTGAAGAAATATTTAAAAATATATAAATGAATGGAATAAAAATAATAATCTTTATTCAGGTCAAAGTACCCATTTTCACAAATATAACATTAACAATTAAAATTTAAATTAAAATTAACAATATCGAAATATACAATTGAAGCCTAATCAAATACATTAAATTAAAATAAAACTAATTGAAACCACTTTAAATTAAAATCAATATAAATTAAAATACAATACGAATTAAAATCAAATTAAATAAATTAAAAACAAGATAAATTTAAATTAAAAACAAATTAAATAAATTTAAATTACAATCAGTCAAAATAAAATCATCTCTCTCTCTAAATTTTTTAAAATTAAAATTAATACTTTCTCTCCGGCATTGGTACCGGAACATGTCTAGCCGAACAATGCCGGATGAAAGGACAATCCAGTCTAGTTGCAATCATCGCCAGTACGGTGTTAGAGCTAGCCCGCACTCTGTTCACTAGGGATGTTGCGCGCTTGCGCATAGTTGCGTGAAAGCAGTCAGTGCATGCCTCCGCAAACATACCCGAGGCACTGCAGTAACGGGGTAGCCCTATCACCGCCCTGAACGCGTTATTACATTATAGCTTCTAGCCGAATAGTCAGCCCACAGATTACACGTGTAGAGTGATGTACAGTACGCCCTAAATAGCGTAACCTTCACCTCATTAGAGCATCGTGCAAATCTGCGAGCTATCATATTCGCCCTCACTGATAATGCCCTCCGATCCCGTTCCATGTCAGCATGATCTCTGAGGTCGCCAGTCAGAACATACCCTAGATACTTAAAGTGCTCAACCCTTTCCAGAGGAACACCATTCAGTCTAACCAGAGGCACATTCCCAGGGCATCTCGCACTGGCAGTCTCAAAGATCATCTATTGGCTCTTTTTTACATTGTATACCAAACCGTGACCACAAGCATATTCCTCGCAAATCTGCATCAGCTTCCTCAGTCCGCAGACTGACGCACTCAACAGCACCATGTCGTCCGCATAACTCAGATTATTGACGCACACACCACCTACGTGGCAGCCGACATGCTGACTTGCTGAGCGCGACAATCAGCCCGTTCAGATATAAATTAAACAGGGTAGGAAAAGTTAAGCCACCCTGCCCGACTCCAAATTTAGGTCCTGTCATTTTATCATAATAAGATTTGGAAATATATCAATATATATGTCCGTAGTATATATTTAATGTCTTTGTATAAAATACATTGTGATACCTATCCGTTTTTAAGTTTTTCTATAATGTCTTTAAGTTTTCAAGATATTGTTACTAACAAAATATGGACTTCGTCCAAAATATTTTTTTCTTAAAAGGTATTATTTTTTTCTTTTATTCATTAATATTACATGTAATTTAATTTTTGAAATATTTCAATGTAAAATTTTTGATTTTCAGTTCTATGTATGGGGACCCCCAAAATTTATTGCTTTTTTTCTATTTTTGTGTAAAAATATTAATGCGGTTAACAGAATACATCTACTTACAAAGTCTCAATAGTATAGCTCTTATAGTTTCGGAAAAAAGTGGCTGTGACATACGGACGGACAGACAGACAGACAGACAGACAGACAGACAGACAGACAGACAGACAGACAGACAGACAGACAGACAGACAGACAGACATGACGAATCTATAAGGGTTCCGTTTTTTGCCATTTGGCTACGGAACCCTAAAAAATAGTAGTTTATGTGACTAGGGGATAAAGCAGTGTCTGGCGTGTTGAATTCCGAACGAAACGAAGGTTGCTGATATTAATCCCGAACGATAGTGAGGGATTTATAAAATTAACTCCCGAGCATCGCGAGGGAGTTAATAAAGAAACCTGAGTGAAGTGAGGAATTTAAGCCGCCCAAGACAAAGACAGCTTTATCCCCGTGTTGCATACTCTACTTTTTACATCATCTGTGAGATAATTAAAAGACAATTTGGTCGACCAAATCATATACTAGAGAAATATAAGTATTAGAGTCTGTCTAATAAGTTAAACGACTTGGGTAATTATCAGGATTTAATTAAATCTGATGTAGTCAACACGGGTTCAATAATCAAGGTTAACTAAGAGATAGAGATCATTTTTTACTAACAGAAGAACCTTATGAAAAGTATCGAATATAAGTATTTTTAAATGATAAAATATTATACAAAATTGCCAAGTCAGTAGACTTATTAGACAGACTTTTTACAAGTATTTACAAGTTCATCAAACAAACAAAATTCACTACTCCAAGATTCTATAGTTTCAATTTTCTATAACGCTCCCGTCAGTACGCACGTTTTATTCTATTTTCTTTTTTTTGTTAGTGGCCAGTTTGAATCATAGTGATTACATACTCTTTGGTTTGAATTTCAAGTCAACTTGTTCGATGCACGTACATTTTAATTCACAATGTTGACGATTTTTAATGTTCCAAATTCAAATCTCATTATTCCCTAGGGATCGGCCATACTGCATTATCTCCCTAGGGATAGAATGACTTGCTTTAAGTGAGGTTTGTATGACGTATAAAACGACATTATCGAGCCGGTGGTGTAAAAAAACTATTTCTATCTTCACATTTCTATTGAACCATGTTCCAATTTTCCATACAGCCAGTCAATTACAGCGCGATATAAAATTGAAATAACTTCAAGATAAGTATTAATTAAATAATATTATATTTTAAATGATTTAAGTATTTGGTCAACTATTTCTTTAGAATACTTTATTTGTAAAAGATTACCATTAATTTCTAGGTGTATAGTGCGCAATATCGACCTTGATTATCGAACTCACACATACGCGCGAGGCCTGCACTCACTGACTTTCTGTACCGAGCGCGCTACCGCTCAAAGATAATGGAGGGACGCAGAGAGGCGTGCTTTTTCGTTGGTATTTTGCCTACGACTCTAGAAGTTCTTAGATGCCCGGCTAATTTTTAGTTTAAATCTACATAGTCTGTTCAAAAGAAAAGGTGAATTTTGTTTTTTTTTTGACAAGTATTTATTTATTCAACAATATCCATTTTGTCCCCTTCAAAGTAATCCCTTTCAGATAATTATAATGCACTTATGCCAGCGCTTTTTCCAATCCTCGAAGCACTTCTGAAATGCGCTTTCCGGTATGGCCATGAGTTCATTCTTCGATTCTGACTTTATCTCATCAATTGTGGCAAAACACTTTTCCTTCATTGGTCTCTTCAGGTTTGGGAATAGGAAAAAGTCGCAGGGAGTTAAATCTGGTGAACATGGTGGTTGAGGCATGACTACGGTGTTGTTTTTGGCCAAAAAATCACGAACAAGCATTGATGTGTGTGCGTTGCTTTTGCTCAAAATTTTATTTCAGGACAAAATTCGCTGCCACACGTTTCATGCCCAAAACATTCGAGAAAATTGTATGGCATGAACTGATTGATATGCCAACATTCTCTGCAACTTCCCTAATAGTAATTCGCCGATTATCTAAAATAATTTTTTTCACTGGTTCGATGTTTTCTTCGCTTGTTCACGTGGTTGTAACTCCAGGAGGTTCATCGTCATCAACATCTCCTCGACCTTCTGTAAAGCGCTTGTACCACCTATAAACGCTTTTTTGAGCCAATTGCCACAGTCAACATTTCCAGTGCCTTAGAGCACTTTATTCCATTTTTAACGCAGAATTTAATACATATTCATTTTTTTCAAAAGTCATAAATCGAAGAACACCCAAATACGTAACTCATCTTTTCAGTTGTCAACAACAAACTACTAATTCAAATTGACCGATAATGCCAACATATGATAAACATGTGTGTACCAATATAACAAAAAAAAAAAAAACGAAAATCGAATGTACACAGCCCGCGGAAATTCAAAATTTACCTTTTCTTTTGAACAGACCTCGTAGATACTTATTATGTTTCGTGTAAGTCTTAACTTTATCATTTGTATGTAGGTAGGTGTAGAAAAAGAAACAAGACAACAACAACAACTATATGCCTTTTTTGGATTATTTCATAACATAATGTGTAGGTTACAAAAGTAATTTCAAAATATTTCTGATAAATATTAGATATATCTGATTCTTCTATAACTATAACGGCGTAAAAATTGGACTTTTTACGAGTATATTGTTGTTTGTAACGAATAAGCTCAAAAACAAATAGACCGATTTAAAAAATTGAAATAGTTGAATATGGACATAATAGGCTAGTTGCCGTAAAAAAATGTAATTAGTCCGTCTTTTAGATTATTCAAAAATAAGGGATACGTATTTTTTTATTTGTAAATAAAACCAAAAATGACAAAGATATAGCCCATAAAAGTAACGTGTAACGTCACGCGTAACGTCACGTATTATTATTATTATTATATTATTATTAATGAGGCTGAACAGCAGGCCGGCCGCAGAAAAAAAAACAAAATGGTGGGAAAGTGGCAATCAGTCGTTGGTTTTTTCGAGTTTTGTTTACATTTCCGTACAACAGAGATTTGTATTAACACGTTATGTTTATCAGATTAAAATATTGATTTAACGCCTAATTTCATAAGAGAAGAGGCTAAAGCAGTAGTGGAATACCTTTTACTGCCTAAATCAGAAGAAAGATACTTAAAATCATAGTTACGACGACTCAGGTTTTACAAACTTTTTATTTTATTTTTGACCGACTTCTAAAAAAGGAGGAGGTTCTCAATTCGGATGTTTGTATTTTTTTTTATGTTTAACCGACTTCTAAAAAGGAGGAGGTTCTCGATTCGGATGTTTGTATTTTATTTTTTATTTTTTATGTATGTTCGCGCCTAACTTCTTCGCTTACCAGCCGATTTGAAAAATTCTTTTTTTGTTGGAAAGGGTATACTTCAAGTTGGGATTTGATGATGGAATCTTGGCGAAATTGAGGGAAGTCCTCAAATATTATAGGCAACCATATACTTCTTTTGGTATTATCATTAGACTTAAGCATTTACAGTCAAAAAATGACATTTGAATGATGATGATGGAGCCGGAAGATAGGCACTGGAACTCCATAAATAATCATTGTAACCTAGCCGTGTTTGGGCTTATTAGAATTGTCATGAGATGCACTTTGGCTATAAGGTACTATCGAACTGATCTGATGATGAAGCCGGAAGGTAGACACGGGAACTTCATAATAAAACAATGTATCCTAGCAGGATTTGAGTTACTTGGAATTGTCATGAGTAAAAGGTACTCTGGCTGTAAGTGTATTGCAACTAAATAGTGTGAAAAAAAAACCGTAATAGTGTTTTTTTTTAGTGAAGCCGGTTTTATTTTTTTTGTAAAAAGTTTTTTAGTTTCCTCGTATTCGTAATGAAAAGCACAGTGTTTACCTCGGGGTGAAAGCAACCCATTTAACCCCTCGAATTAGCGACCTCACTGCGCTCTGCCGCCAACTCCTTCTCGGGACGAAATGAGTTACTTTCACCTCTAGTGTAACAATGTACTATTAAAAATCAGCTTGGAGAATTTGCGTAAAGTAAGCAATGTTACCTGATACCTGAAAATTGGCCGTTTCAGGCTAGCAGGTAGGCATGTGTTCTTAGTACATACTAACAGTACTCATTCGTTCACATTTCTTTCGTCAGAAAATACGATACGTCTAGTGGCCCTGGGATCTTACTCTATAAGTGTATTGACCGACTGCCTCGCATATACTGGTATTTTGAAAATGTTGATTTATTTCTAGTCTTTATAGAAAAGAAAATACCGGCCAAGTGCGAGTCGGACTCGCCTATGAAGGGTTCCGTAGCAGCAAGTAACATAATATAAAAGTTCTTGTAGTTCGTTGTAACTTTGATCGATGTTTTAATAAGTGTATTTTCTTAGATTTATGACGTGTGAAAAAACTGCTTACTAGATTTCGTTCAAACCAATTTTCGTTGGCAGTTTGTATGGTACTGTACATCATATATTTTTTTTTAGTTTTATCATTCTCTTATTTTAGAAGTTAGAGGGTGGGACACATTTTACCACTTTGGAAGTGGCTCTCGCGCAAACTATTCAGTTTACAAAATAATGATATTTATAACCTCAATATCATTTTTGAAGACCTATATACGTGTGGGGTATTCACACGTATGGGTTTCATGAAAAATTTTTTTTTAATGTAAGTTCGCGCATAACTTCGTCACTTGCCAACCGATTTGAAAAATTCTTTTTTTGTTGGAAAGGGTATACTTCCTAAATGGTCCCATAGTCACCAAGTCGGGATCTGATGATGGAATCTTGGCGAAATCGAGGGAAATCCTCAAATATTATAGGCAACCATATAGTTGTTTTGATATTTTCATCAAAGACTTAATTTTATAGTCAAAACATGACATTTGATGAATTGGAACTGGTGGAGAAGACCAGAAATGGCTAACGGAAGTTCATACTCACACAGATCTCTCAATGAACATAGTTACAAATAAATGAATAGTTCTGAATATGTTCGTTGAAAATGGTATCATCGATGTGACCTGATAATGATGATGGAGCCGGAAGATAGGCACCGAAACTCCGTAATTAATCAATGTATCCTAGCCGTGTTTGGGCTTATTAGAAATGTCATGAGATGCACTTTGGGCTATCAGGTACTATCGAACTGATCTGATGATGATATGGAGCCGGAAGGTAGACAAGGGAACTTCATAATAAAACAATGTATCGTAGCAGGGTTTGAGTTAATTGGAATTGTCACGAGAAAAAAGTACTCTGGCTGTAAGTGTATTGCAACTAAAAAGTGTGAAATATAAAACCTTTTTACAAAAAAAAATATATCTAAGTAAGATACTAAAAAAACACTAAAACCATCAAAATAACTTTAATTTCGGAAGTCGGTTTTAAATAACGAAGAGGCAAAACTATTATAGAAACACCGGAAATAATCGCTCCAAAAGTAAAAAATAATGTGTGTTCCCTCTAACGTTTGAACCATAAGTTTAAAAAATATGAAAAAAATCTGAAAATTAGAACTTTATAAGGACTTTCTAGGAAAATCATTTTGACGGAAATATCGGTAACAGTTTTTTACAAAAAAACAAAAAGGTTCTACAAAATAATTTCTGGACTACAGTCTGTCAAGAAAGTCATGAAAAAGAAGGGAGGGCGATACCATCATTAACATGGTATCCCAATAAATTTCGACTAAAAGATATTGATACTTTTATTTATAAAATAATAATTACCGATTTACGGTCCCATTATTGCCGTGTACATTATTTTATCGATCTATCTGACACTCGTCTATCTATTTAATACATGCTTGCAAACGAGTTTTTACTTTCATTGGTAATTGTTGTTGTTCGCTACTACCACATAGTACTTTTATTAATTTATAGGTGGCACCCTATAAATAAAAGTACTATGTGGTAGTGGCGAGCAACATTCCTGTTAAAACTAATTTTCATTCAAGTGATGTTTAATTTTAACTGATACCTAATAGTTCTCATTTATTTATTTATTAAAACTTCATCCAACACAAAATTACAAAGGCGGACTTAATGACTTAGGCATTCTCTAACAGTCTGTATTTTGTTATATAAACATTGCGACGAAACCCGACTTCTTTATTTGCTTATTAGGATAATTGTATGTTTATCCTACGCACCTAAATGCAAGAGTTTATCAAAACCAACATTCCTCTGGATATCTGGTTTAATATTCATAAGTATGTCTTGTTTGATAAATCCTTGTTTTCGTCCTTTCAGCTACTAACATTTATGTTACCACAAAGTGCAAATCACGATGTTTCGCTTCTTTGCACTGCCGTCAGCATGGCGCTGAGTATCGATAGGTATGAGCTCATTGGAAAAATAAAAAGTTTATTAAATAATTCTTTATTACTCCGAATCCAAATAATCAGAGTTGAGGTATTAGACTCCCGAAATATTGCCTGAAACGTCTTCCAAATAAAACTGGCTAAGATCTTACTCGTAGTTTGTTTCGTAGGTAGCCCTTTGCTGTGTTTTCCAAGCGTTAAAAAATTATATCCATTCAATCCTTTGTCCACAAAGCGCCGAACTGTACTTTCGGAAATAAAGATATGTTAAATATACAAATACATTTATCATATCTAAATAAAAAAACACCAAACTATCAAAACCGTTAAGTGGTAGTATAATAAATTGTAGGTAAATTTCATAACCTTAGCAAGACATAAACAATGTTAAAGATAGATAAATTGTACTTAAAAACAGAAGATTGACAAAAAATTATATTTCCGTTAGTGTGTTAAACTTTAGAATATATTTACGTACCGGTTAACTTTGCTGTTCGACCATAAACATCGTTTTTGCTCGTCCCAGCACTCCCACCTTGAATTTCGGCCATACACTCTTGAAAAACTTTAAATATAATTGGTCTCGCAGCGCTCTTATAAACATTTTGATTCATTTTTGGTATCTTAACGCATAGACGGTTAAAAAAACTCGAAATGGCACCGAAATATTGTAAAACATCATCCACACAGATACGACGTGACAGTTCAGGTACTCAGCTTAACAATTATTCAGTGTTGCCAGTATTAGCAAAAACAGTAGTTCCCAAAACATTCTTTTCATGACTTTCATGACAGACTGTAAGTTTGTAGTATAATCGTATATGCAAGTATTTTTTTAAACTCATAAGTGGGTTACTTATTGTGACGGACGGGATACTACGGAACCCTACACTGAGCGTGGCCCGACACGCTCTTGGCCGGTTTTTGATATTTTGAAGAAATAAAACTAATTTTAGAGGCAGAATAAATAATAGACAAATAATAACGAAAATATTTATTAGCAAAATTCAATTTCCTGTAAAAATTATTTGATTAATTTGTGTCGGTTGGTTGAGCCTATTTTCTACGGTTGCAAAATGCTTTTAATGAATATCTTGGCTTGGGGTTTCTTCATGAAACCCCAAGCCAAGATATTCGTTTTAAGATATTAAGATATATATAGAAAGAGCTTAAGTACTTTAAGTAAACAACAACTACCTACCATACTAGTTGTCACACGGAGGGAAAGTACTACTTTAAATAAATTGTTGTAGACTAGCTATGCCCTAATGCTTCTAATTACTGCCCTGTCTTTGTGACATAATATTTTTGTTTTACGAAGTTATGCACAGGACGAACGCCAACAATACACTGATTCAAGCCACGCCCACCGTGATGACGTCAGGAGTTCAGGACCTAGTTGAAAGTCACAGTGCACAGTTGTGCACAGTGCGGTCTCCTCTTTGTACTTGCTCCGTGTACCCTACCTTACAAAATTGTTTCCTATATAATGAGATATATTTTTATATTGCTTTTATCTTCAAATGTATATTTTACTTTGTGCTTTACAAAATATACCTAGGTACGATAAACTTTATGGTCACCCTATAAAATGTTCTCGCATCTAGAAGAACGGACGATACGTTATAATTTAGTAAAAAATAGTAAGAAATTTTGACCTACTTTGCGTTAATCTATGACGTTTAATCTAGTCAATAAAGCCGAAAATCTTGGGCCCTCAGTTCAGACGTTTCAGTAAAATTCAACTCTCATTTACATTTAAATAATTAACTTTTGGTTCATTATTTCTTTTTTACTAATTCATAAAGGTATCTAATTAGAACATAATAAAGTCGTACCTACGTATGTATTTTGTCAGATAAATTTAGTTTTTGCAGATTCTTTATAAATGACATTACTGAATTGAGGGCCCAAGGTAAACCGCAATAAATCTGTAATGTGATATTCTACAGATTTGAGAATTTCTTAAAATATTTTAGAAATTCTTAACTAAATTCCTAAATAATAATTATTTACCCAGACATCTTACTTTCCGCGATTTAGACTTTGCCTCTTTATGCAAGCGTCTGGATTGAGGGCCCACGTTATTTAACCTTTCAATCGTGGAAATTACGATTGAAAGGTTAATGAATAAATCATAACTTTTATTTTACGTTTAAAAAATTTATGGTCCATTGATTTAAGTTTTACTAATTTTTAACTAAATTCCCTGTAAATCTTGATTCGTTTCATAAGGATTTAAAAAATGGGCCCTCAATCTAGATGCACACCACATTAAAGCTTAAGGGTACGGCTTTACAGTAGTTTAAGTTTTATGATCAGAGATAGAGCGAAAGACGCCTAATAATTTTAAATAGCAATGATTGACATCAACACAACAATGATGAGTAACAGTAAGTTATTATGAGGACGCCTTTAATTCTATGAAAATGTACGAAACACTATCAGTGATACATATTCATAGAGGCTAGTGAAGAATGAGTCAAAAATCAAAATACCAAGTAAAACGTATTTACATTGTGAACATGGTAATACATAGTCACTTTCAAAAATCGACATTAACAAGCCGCAATATCGAAGAAAAGCTCGTCGTTTAGCAGATATTTTTCGGATATTCAGGTGAATTAGGAAAAAATATACAATTGGACATGTAATAAAACACTCAAAACAGTCATTTGCTTAAAAATATATTTATTTCTTAATATTTTAACACATCACATTTTTGCATCATCACTACAATAATTACTCAGACAAGACACATTGAATGTTTTCATCATCTTTTAAATCTCGAAAAGAAGAACTAGATAGCTTCGAAGATATGTTATCAAGGAATGAGGCTGATGACCCCTGAGTTTGTTTCGGTGTTTCTTCTCAGGGTACTCAGCTAGGAAACACCGGCCTCATCTAGCATTATTTGACGAAAAAAAAAATTGACGTGTAAAAGTGTTTTTATAAAACCTACTTGCAAAATAAAGATCATTTATCATTTATGATGTCGTTATATTTGCTTGATTTGCAACTAGGGGAATTGAAGGTAGTTTAGGCAATCCAGATTCATTTTCCTGTAGTTAGTTAGTTTTCAACCTGTTTATGTATATCAGCCAATGGATTTTGTAGTTATAGTGTTAAAGTTCTTACAATATCATATTCGATTGGAGGCCACATATCAGTTCAGGCACATTGACTTCGCGAGCGTCAGAATCTAAATCGTAAACATACCAATCCAATAAGCACAATAGAATATAAATATTAAAAGCGTAAAGGAAAGTCCGATAAAGGATAGCATGGAGCCAAGTTTAAAAATCAAATACAGTTACGAAAACACAAAACATATGATGTAAGAACGACGCAACGCAAGACTGACACATACAGTTTGTTATGACAGTTTAGTGTAAAGCGCAGAAACGTCAAAATAATTTTAGGACGTTTGGGTGTACGCTCTTGAAAATTTTGCCGATTCATAATGTGTACCGTGAGTACAGGTCGCGCGGTGAATCAAGATCGCTCGGTGCAAGTAGTGGGGGCAATCGGCGCATGTGTACAATTGCGCACAGAAATGCTTAGTATGTTAGGATTTTATTTTTAATTTCGTATGTTTGAACCTTAGTAACATCACTTATAATAAACACTAGTTTTTGATTGTAATTTATCTTGTAAGTAGGTAAATTCAAAAAATTAGAATTTTTAAAATAAAACATAAAATTAAAAAAAAAAAATAATTTCGTTAGTTTCTTTCTTTAACGTAATAATTCACGTCGTAAACCATTTTTCTGGCTAGCCGTTTTAAAATTTTATTTTTAACCATTTTTTTTTACGACTACGTATTACTATTACGATAACACAAGCTGTACGCAACAGTACCCAAGTACAACAGTATCCAATGAGAGGCGAAAACGCAACGCGGGAATTGAAGAGCGACTCTATCTACCAATGACGTGTCGCCGACGGCGCACACCCGCCCGTACGTCGCCAAATAGACCGTAGAATTGAATACTGCGCATACCCCTTCCACTTTTGCCGAGCGATCTTGATTCATCGCGCGACCTGTACCATCAAAACGCGAGGCGGTGGCTCGAAAAGTGGTGTCCAGTTAACTTTTTAACTTCTGCACTACAATTGTGGTACATATTTACAAGTATTTTATATTTTTAATCTGACCTTCAGGCGTGTTACTACAGATAAGAACACTGTCTTATGCGTGTACTCAAACGTAAATGCAATTTGCATCGATTTATCGTCATCCTCCTTGATTGCTATGAAACAAAACGACTCAAAAACAATTAACATACTTATTTTTTTGGATTCTTTCTCGCCACTCCTAGAGAAATGTGATTGTTGCGACTTATTTTTATTTATTTTAGAAGCAATTTTCATATAATAAATAATTAATGTACCATATAATTTTTGTTTTGGGCAGGATTCAGCCATGGCTTTTACATCTGTGTCATTTTCGTTTATTTTCTATGGTATAATTTTCGTAAAATATAATGAAATCGACCACTGTTGATTTACCTTTGTTCTGTATTTGTGAACTTTTTACGGCATTGCTGTCAACAAATTAAGAAGTAGACTGTGTTAAGCTTACAAAAACCTAGTCAAGTGCAAGTCGGACTCGTGCATCGAGGGTTCCTGAGAAACTTACCTATGAAAATAGTTCGATTCCCGAATCGAGTTTGGAAGATTTTTTCGAATTGCAAAAAAATTGTGATAAAAATACAAAGAATATGACAAAATTGTTAATGAATTTACTAGGCATCTACATACGTATTTCACTAAGCTCGACTGACAAAATAATTTATTAAGTTTTATCAAATCAAACTAATGCCAGTTAAAATTATCTATGATAAAAATCATCATAATTGGAAACTGTATTTTCTACATTATTTATTATTATAAATAAACATGGCTTTTTTTATTTTTGTTTTTGTTGCTTTTACCTCAGAAGTTTTGGCTAAGCTAAACTGTTAATAATGGTACAAATATAAATCTAAAAAAAATTCTTAACTATCAAAGTTGCGAATGTGATTTATTAGAGTTATTTTCCTTTAATACTACTTTATTGTTTAATCTGCAATATTCTGTATAATATTCATATTCATATATTTCATAAAATAGAAACTAAAAAGAAAGCGGTTAATAAAGCGGCCCATTTAAAAAATTAGAAACAAGAGGTTTTTTGCTCTCCTATAAAATTTTCAATAACGCACTTTCGCAACTTTACCATACAGGTGACGATATAATATACCTACTCGTACCTACAAATTCAAAAAAAATGTAATAAAAATAAATCTTAATTCTTATTCTCTTCCCTAATCCACCCTACTATATGCTACTCTACCCAACCCTACCTTACTCTACTATACTCTACTATACTCTATTCTACTCTACTATACTTTACCCTACTCTACCCTACACTACCCCACTCTACCCTACACTACCCTAATTTTATTTTTTTTTTCCCATAAGAACCTAAACCTAACAATAACGAACACAAAAAAAAAAGAATTAGCGAAATCGGTCCAGCCGTTCACGCGTGACGGCGTGACCAAGTAAATAAGGATTCATTTTTACATATAAAGATAAAGATTTTAGACGTATTTGTGCGCTCCCATCACAATTCAATGGTTATTAGTGCCTAGCCAGTGTTGCCAACAGTTTATCCAGCTTTCCACCAGATTCTACTTCCTAAACCACAAGTAAAAAGCAATGCTAGTCACAAAATTTCCCATTAAATTTCTTTTTTAGTGATTTTTTTCTTTTTTGTTATAAATATAAGACAACTGACTTATACCTAGTATTTTATAAATAAATAAAAAAAAAACAATTAAAATATTATATTCACATTACTGAAAATAAATACATAAGAGAAACTAAACAGACAGTAGGTAACCTACATAAAATAATCACAATACTAATTAATCGAAGTGAAATAAAAATTTAAGATAAGTCAAACAAACTCGACACGAAATCATATAAAACAATTATTATGATTGATTATAATTGTAAAAACATTTGAGAAACGAGAGGTTACCTACTCAAGTTAATCAGTAACATAGCGTGAAAATAAAGAATAAAATTAATTCTATAAACCACTAGAAAAAAAAACTGATAGCTATTAAAGACAAGATTTCTCCACCAATGGGAGGATCGAAACCACCAGTTTTAGTGCAAAATTCATTAAGTTGACATCACAGTGCCTAGCACAGTATTTTATGGTAAGCCAAGGAGATAGTGGGTGAGCGGGGTAAGGGGCATCATTCTCGAAGCGAAGACCGGTCCGTGCACCATACATACTATGCGCAGCGCGGGTGGTGCGGCGGGTGCGCGTGGGCAGGGAGACTTGGCGGTGCGGGCGGGGCGCGCGTCAGTCGCGTAGCGAACGCTGTATTGCAAGAACGTCGGGTGGCGTCGCGCCAGCCCGTCGCGTGCTAGTGTTGTGTCACAGCGGTGGGCCAGGTCGGTTTCGAGACTTCTTCGTTCCGACGTAAACCATGGCTCTCAACTCGGACGCTGAACAGAAATCGAACCTGGTCCTCCGCGTGGACCAGGATTCCGACTCGGTTCTACAGTCATTGTTCGACACAGTGCTTAAGCCGGACTCGAAACGACCGCTACAGGTGCCTCTCCGAATGCGACAGCTTCCAAAGTCGTTCTTTAACCCGCCGTCAACCGGTTCCAAGTCGCCATCTGTGTCTCACTCGCGAGAAAACTCGGCTGACTCGGCGTTCGGATCGTCGTCCGCGACTGGCGCCTCACCGGTGTCGCACTCTCGAGCACATTCGTCACCCGCAAGCTTGCAACAAACTTATGCTGCTGGACAACAAAACCAACAACCGCCGCTACATCATCAACACACAAAACAGAGATCCTACGACGTCGGAACACATCTCCAAGACGATCTTGGTCCACTTCCGCCCGGTTGGGAACAAGCTCGTACGCCAGAGGGACAAATATACTATCTAAAGTAAGTTTTATTACAATATTATAATAATTTTCATTGTATTCTTAGATCATAAATATTTTTATCGTTCATTCGTTGGTAAACATACTAACGAAAAGTTAAATATTGATATGAAAAGAAATCTTAGTTGTTGAACGTTTAATTGAACTGCAAAAACTGAAACGGAAATAATATTGACAAAAATTACTAACTTTTAAAATAATAAATATAATATACCTTCTAGTGCTTCTAGTGACTCAGAAAATATGACTATTCGGTTTGTCAATCGTGCTATAGTAAAATGGACTACTTATAAATAATAATTAACCGAGGAGTGTGTGTTGTTGGTTTCATTCATTTTGACAATATACACAATAAGGAGTAGAATGTCACATAATCGAATTTAAGTAACAGTGAGCCTTTGGAACTGCAGATTCTATGTCCATTGAATCACCGGCAGTAACCACTTATCATCTGACAATATTGGTTATTTGCAAGCTAAACTGTTACTATACAACGTATTTACTTCAGTGAAACTGAAACCTTCGACATAAAGAGGCTATTCGATTTGTACGGATTCAGTTCATATGGACGATGATGGGAAAGCACTGGGTAATAATAGTACCTGTCCATAAATCTAAGATGCGAGGAAATTTATGTTTACATGTTTTTGTCACGCTCCCGTTCATCCATTGTAATCCCCATCTTGGTCATCCGTTCATTTTCTCCGGCCTCCACTTCTGATTCAGCACGTTTTTGGCTTTGTCTATAGATTTGCAACCCCTAATTTGGATTTTCCTTCAAACTTGAAATAACTAAGAAACTAGGTGGTTTATAACGTGAACTCTTCTTAATGACAACACATTGTCGTCATACGCTATCTTATCGCGATATACCTGCCGTCAGTACCTACATGATAAAAAAATGATAAGACCAAGCTAATGATTATAATGTACACCTCCGTATTATTTATATAGGTAGGAATATAAATAATCTCTGAATCATTATTCCTATTAAACTTTATCAACTAATTTACCGTTTTTGTAGATCCGTTTATTAGAAATTACCACGATGGTGTTTTTTCAAGAACTGGCTTTTTTGTTGTTGATCTAATTCTCAGGAATCTCAGGTTATTTTATAAAGGTGTCATTGCTTGTTTGTTAGTTTAATCATTAATGGTTAATTAATCATGTTATATGGAAGAGTTTATTGTTGTCGTGTGTCTTCAAAATCGGTATGGCTGTGGCAAAACTTTTAACTGTCTAGTTTTTAAAGAATCAAATTTGGCAAATGGGCATTGCAATGATTCATTTCATGGAAAGAGCTAACATTAAAACAGGCTATAACCCAAGATAAACATAGTAGGTTCGTGTTTTTAATCTACGAAAAGGAAAAGCAAACTGGTGACGCAATATACCTTAGAAGCCTGGCCAGATACAAACGAGAGCATTATAATTCGAGTCTATGAGATTTCGTGAATTAAATAACTAAACCCATAATAAAAAGTGACCATATGTGAGAAAGCAGCAATGCCAGAGAAAGAAAATGGAAGAGATCCCGAAAATATATATAATTTTTTTTAGGTTTTGATTTCTGTCAAAACTGCCGATCGTCAACCTTAAGACGTAGATAAGATAAGCAAGTACTAAATTGAAAGATGGTCTGAAGTATTCAGAAAAACTCTTTCAAGAAGTTCACGGTCCGACGTAGTACCAATTCCATACCTTTATCTGGCGCTAAGCAGCGCTGCTTTGCTGTAGGTGTTTGTGTATCTTTCATGAAGACATTTAATAAGTTAGCATGACATTGATTAATTTACCTGTGCTAATAAAAATATATGTCAAATAAAGGGATATTTCCACTGCATAACGTATGATTGCTGACTTGAGGAAAACGTTAAATGATGACGTTGATTATAGTGACATAAAGTTTGCTAAGTTTGATATAAAAAGAATGAAGTCCCAGTAGGGAGACCCTCAAATTCTAAGGTCACGACCTTGTATCACATGGACCAGTTCGTCCATTCGGAAATCAAATCCAGATAGATAGTTGGCTCACGACTATAGATTGGTTAAAAGTTATGACCACAGAGAAGAAAAAAACTACGGGAATTGATATTCTTGATTAGTAGACATAGTTTCTTTGCTTGGTTTTAAACATTAGATCCTTAAATGGTCTGAAATATCGTAAATAAGTCTTCCCATTTCGCACGGGTTACCAATGTTCGTTTCTAACTTATAATTGGGTCGACTATCGCACATGCTCCAGTCGCCAATATGATGAAGCCTTGCTTCACGTTTGAAGTCGGTTGAGTGATTCGAAATAATTATATCGATAATCGGTAATAGCTAGTCGGTCGGTAGTCTGGCGCCGTTGCCATTATTGTCACGTTATGTTTTCAGTTGCGCAAACGGCGCGCAATAATTCATACGCTAAAATCTGTTGGTGATTCTGAAAATCATGACATATAAGTGTTAAGGTACATACAGAGTAGACAGGTCCAACAGTGCTGTTGAACAAGAGCCATGTTCAGATTTGGACTGGAAATACCTACCTAATCCCATCCATCACTTATTTAATCTTCAAAGATTCGATACAAAATGTGATGTCCATTCGCCTAAATACTTCATGTTTGGGTGCTTTTTTCTTAGTATAATAAAATGCTGTGTCCAAATACGAGTAGATATAGGTAATACGTGTCGGCATAGTCAGTATAGTCTATTTAATTCAATTCATTAAACCCCAAGCGAACGCCGGCGTTCACGCACCTATTGTCTTTCAATTGTGTCTGTAATTATCACAATTGAAAGGTTAAACCCCAAGCGAACGCCGGCGTTCGCACACCTATTGTCTTTCTATTGTGTCTGTAATTATCACGATTGAAATGTATAAATTAGCTTTATATCTTGGACTTACTTTCTTTGTATAGACTATCGGAGAATAATTATCTATAATTATTTTATAAAAAATATGAACATTCCACATCTGTAGTTGATAACAAGTAACTACCTACAGGAGTTTCTAAGTCGACGTTGCTGGCGTATAATTTTTACTCATTACCGAGTCATTATGGACTCTTTTAAAATATACCTATATATCTTCAGTTTTAAATATTCTCACTATGAAGTCTATGTCACTGTTTAGTCAGTAACTCTTTGGTTTCTACGGTGCTATTTAGCGTTAGTAACTTCGCGATGTGTGGAAGTTAGCCAACGCGACATCAAAGCTTTTGCCACCTCATAAATATACACTACCTGTTGTACTACACGCTTTAGAATTAAGTAAATATAATTGTATTTTCTACTTTGAGAAAATAACACTTTAAAATATCATAGACCAGACTTAAAAACGGATGTTATTCTCAAAATTACTTAAATTTTGAAAATAACGCACATTGGTTTTACAATATTTGTTCTTAAAGGAAACAAAAACGTATTGATACTTCTATTACTGTTATAAATATAGACAATATTATCTTACACTGTTGCTAGGAAAATAAATACTTCATAAGATTTATATCTATTCCGTTTAACTCGGTTCGTTAGAGCGCGTTAGGACTGCCAACGCGGAAGGCCTGCATGTTACATCTACAACGACGCACTTCATAAGCTCCCTTAAAATATTGATATTTCGAATATCAAAGGTATTAATTTAGACGGGCGTGCGCTTGGCTCTGCTCTCGCCGCCGCCGCTGCAGGAGCATACCGCGATGGACCATTGCAAGCGGTGCGTCTCTTCCGTGTCGGTAAATAGACGTGCGCGTCGTTTCTTAATTGCGAGCTGGGGCCGATGCTTTATAAGCTCCATAACGTCCGTCGACGTGCGTCTCGACTGCGAAATGTTTGCTTTAATTATTATTGGAATGGAGGGTAATTCTCTGTGGTTTTGTTCGGCTAGACTTGGCGATGTTCCGAAATAGGTAGCGATGCAAATTGCCTTGGCTAACGCCCAACGCGGCGCTATCAAGCCCAGTAGCTTCACCGCGTCACACCTTCCTCATGACTCTTGACCTGAACATCTTACCTGGTTAGGTCACGCCACTAACACCCTTTTCTACTTTTATTCAAGATTTCTGCTGATCTTTTCACTCTAGAATCTGGATGTGATTGTGGATTACTGTAAGACCCAAAGTAGTAGGTACCTACTTACAATACGTACACATTTTTGATTGTGGTAGGTACTTAAATAATAAAAAATATAATATGATTTTGATATTAATCTCATGTAGGTAAGTAAGACTTAGAAACTTGTTGTATTTCCGTTTCTCACCTTTATTTTGTAGAGGTTTTGGATTCCATAGCTGGATAGTGGAATGATAGTCTTGCACCTGTTGTTTCGGTTTCAATCTTGAATTATAATACATTATATATATTATAAAGTTCCTGTAATTTCTTATTGGTACTCGTATATACACAACGCCAACGGGTAAAATGACCGCTCTTCGACCAATATTTCCTTTTAAATGTCGTCCTTTGAATGCCTAATAAGAGAAACTTCTTGCGCTGAATACTAAGAATGAAATAGTAGTAACGAAAAAATACATCCAAAGTTCATTCAACTGTTTTTGTAACCTGTGTTCTTGTCATCGGATTCTTTAAATAAACATGAAAAACATTAACTAAAAATAATTATATTTAAGTACGTAATTGAAAGCAAAGTTCAACCAATTAAGAAGTTAAAACCAGTTAACTTGTACCGAAATGAAATAAATAGGTTAGAATAGTTTTAAAGTATTTTTGAAAAGATTTCCTGATTAGCCACTGCCACTGCAGTTCATGCCCAGTGGGCAAAGTGCTACCAGGGTTATGAAGTGCTGACGAGTCGTATATTGACTGGCCTGTTGGTCTAGTGGTTAGTGACCCTGACTGCTATGCTGGAGGTCGTGGGTTCGATTCCATTCCCAGGACAAATGTTTGTGTGATAAGCATAATCATTTGTTCTGTGTCTGGGTGTAATTTATCTATAATATGCTATGTATTTAGAAATATATAAATAGGTATGTTTATCAGTTGTCTAGTACTCGTAACACAAGCTCTGCTTAGCCTGGGACTAGACGGCGTTGTGTGAAAGTTGGAACATTATTATTTCTTTCTACCTCCATAGTGCCTTTTTTTTTATGGTGGGAAAAATCATGCATTGACATCCCCCGCTCTTGGGCGGAGCGGAAGATAGTGTCAGACTCTTACTGACTAAAAGACCCACCCCGTTCCTTCTAGCCTTCATACCGGAACTCGAGCGCCCTTTCGGATAACCCTGGCCCCAGTAGGCTTCGATCCGGCTGGGTCCCTACTGTTGCTGACAACTCCTTGAGGCGCGCGGGAACAGTGCGCGCCGTCGACGACTTGGGCTTGGTCCGGACAGTTACCGGACGGCCGGACAGCGAGCTACCCATTGCTCACTGTCCGCAAGCCCGCGCCTACGGTGGCCGGAAATCGGGATCAGAATCCCAGCGGCGGCGGCGGCGGCGATAACGCCGTTGCCTGATGCGTTCGGCCTCCTCCTTTGCGAGCATTACTGCTTCGCAGAAGACGGCGACCGCCTGCCACTCCTCCTCGCTCCGGACCATGGCCTCAACCAAGGCCCGGCGCGAGAGGTCTCCGCCGCCGATCGCCCCCACGAGGGCACGGCGATGCTCCGCCCAAGCAGGGCACACCTCGACTGTGTGCTCCACCGTGTCCTCCGAGCATTCCGCACAGTGGCGACACCCGGGCATCACTTCCGCACGAATCCGGTGCAGGAAACTCCTGAACGAACCATGTCCGGTAAGGACCTGCGTCATGCGAAAGGTAAGGACGCCGTGAGGTCTTTCCAGCCAAGCCTTAAAGAGGGGACTTACCGCCATGATTGTGGCGTGCCCAGCACTGGGTTGCGATAGTCGTTGTCGCCATTTCACCATGAGATCCCGCCGGAGCTCTATCCGCCATGCCGCGACCTGTCGCGGCAGCGGACTTTCACCCCGGCGTTGCATCTCCACGCGCATATCGTGCATGTGTGCAAGGACTGTTGCCTCCAGATCCCACGGTGGTAGGCCAGCCAGAAGGCTCGCCGCTTCGCGGGAGACCGTGCAGTATCCCCGCACCATCCTTATCGCCATGACCCTCTGGCAGGCGTTCAGTATGGCCGCCGGTTGCTTTTTCAGCGACGGCGCCCACACCGGCGCCCCGTAGAGGGCCATGGACCGAACGATTCCCGCGTAGAGCCTGGACCCCCAAGGTTGGGCAGGAGCCGCTTGAGCGCAGCCCCAGCCCGGTTGAGTTTGGGAGCCAGACGTCGGAAATGCTCCACGAAATTCCACCGGCTGTCGAGGACGAGTCCCAGGTACTTCATCGTCGACCCGACACCGATGTGAACTCCTCCTACCGTTAGTTGGGAACTTAATGGCGGCGCGTTCCGAGGGCGGCGACCGTGAAAACACATCGCCTCGGATTTGTGAAGCGCCTCCTCAAGTCCCAACTCCTGGATCCTATCAACGACCATCGCAACCCCGTGTGTCGCTAGAGCGACCGCCGCCTGGACCTCCATAGTGCCTGTCTCTGGTCTTCTTTACTGTGTTTTGGGAAGCACGTAAATCTTATTAAACGTCTCTTTAAACCTGCAGCAGGTATTAGAGATATTGATATATATTTATACACTAGCTTTTGCCCGCGGCTTCGTCCGTGTATCTACATAAAATATAGCCTGTCACTCAGAAATAAAGCAGTTTCCTGTCGGTGAAAAAATTTTAGCAATCGGACCAATACCTACTTTCACAGATTACCTTTACCATTTCAAACAAAAAAAAAAAACAAATTTTAGGTACCTCTTTATTATATTAGTGTAGATTTAAACTTCGTGTACAGTAGTGGTACATCTACGGACTTAATGACTTGACTGGCATGTGGGTCTAGTGGTTAGTGGCGCGGACTGCTACGCCAGAGGTCGTGAGCTCGATTCACACCCAGGACAAATGTTTGTGCGATGAGCACGATCATTTGTTCTGTGTCTGGGTGTAATTTATCTATAAATATGTATGCATTTAGAAATGTATAAGTATGTTTATCAGTTGTCTAGTACTCATAACACAAGCTCTGCTTAGCTTGAGACTAGACGGCGTTGTGATAGTTGTGGAATATTATTATTATATTATATTATTAATGCAACAAGGTATTCTCTACCAGTCAAGTTAAAAAATCAATAATTAAAGGTGATATTTACCCCATTCAGGGTGTAAAGCAACTTAGGCAAACATAAACATATTAAAATTCTCCTGATTATGTGATAAGTAGGCAAACACAATTTTTAAATTATGTATTTGTTATTATTGATTAATCCAAAAAAAAAAAAAATGTTTTTAAAAGTAGATATGTCTGATCACCTGAGATACAAAACCAACATTAATGATGTAAACAGAAGAGAACATTAATGAGATAGATACCTATTGCAGGCATATTCGCGCAACGTTGATATATCATTATTGATGTATGTATTATTAACCTATACATAAACATGGCGAAAGGAATAACCTTTTAGACGTCTTTGGCAAGGCCGTTGTTGTCTGCGTAAACAAGCCTAGCGGGTTCGGCGCTCGATAATTAAATTATTTGAGACTTGTACGTATATTTTTTTTTTACAATATTTAAATAAATATATCTTTCTTATTTTTGTGTTAACTGCATTGAACATTCAAAATTCTTGCCGTCTATGATGTTATCTACACTTACGTCGTCATATTTTTTTTTTTTAATAAGTACCTAACTACCTAGTTACGAAACGTCTGAATAGTCATTAATTAATAACATGTATAATAATGAGTCACGCCACAGATAATGTTCGAAATGTTTACCTGCTGTGCAGTGCAGTAAAATTAACTAACTAGGTAATTAGATAAAGCTTCACGAATCACGATCGTTTCCGAGAAGAGCATGGTGGAGTAGTCACATGCGCAACAAGTGGACTTATCGCACTGGTGTATTCACAGCGATAACATTAAAATACAGCTCACTATCGCCTTCTAAGAAGTCGCCCGTTGCGTCGTCGCGTCGCGGTCGCCGGCGGTCTGCGCCCGCGCACCGTGCGACGCGACAGGTAGCTCTAACGGCACTCGCCTGAGAATACAATTTTCGTTTTAGAACAAAGTATATTATGCCGTTAATATACTTTCTCTTGTTATTAAAACTAGCATTGATTAACATGTGAAATCTTTTCTTATGGAACTTATTTAACAGATGGTTAGTATTTGCGAACTAACGTTAGGTAATATATATGTACTAATTTAATTAGGAAATCATGCATCATATGATTCAGTTTTATAACTAAACCTCTCTAAAGGTCTTGTTTATCACTAGCATGCTGACTATTTGATTAAAATATAATAATATATCTACGTAAAAAACTAAATCAATTGTTAGATTAAGGTTAGGTTCGGTTATAATAGTAGGGTTTATTTGGAAATTAAATAATAATACTTACTCATTCTATATTATGTAATGCTGTTAACAGTTCATTAAGATTTAGATATGATGTCATCTTTTTGTGTGACATTTTCATTGAAACCAAAACTAACGAATTTATCAAACTAATGATCTTATCTCTTACAAGACGTGTTACATTTACCGATGCCTATGTGACAATGTTACTTCCATGTGTGTACGTCGGTAGCGTTAAGTATCGTGCTGCAGAATGCTTTTTTAGCAATATGAACCCTAAGGTTGCGTCACAGAGCTGGTTATTCCTTGCAGCATAATAGCAGCAAGGTACTCAGTTTCCACGCTCTGATTATTGGATGTTGGCTCTAGACAGCGTCTTTATCGGCACCGATCAGAAACTGAGCTCAACGGGAGTGTTTTGAGAAATCGATCCAGCGCTAGTGCTAAATTCTGGTAACACGGCATCTAATTAAACTTATGCGCAGTATACGGAAATTGGCGTATCATTAATTAGGTATTTAGGTAGGTACCAGTATAGTTAGGTACTTCTTTTGTCATAATTCATGACTTTCCAGTTTAGTAGAAAACACCACGTGAACATAATAGAAGCGAGACAATTTCTTTAAAGTGGCTATGAGTATTGTTAAGTTCTGATAGCTCTACTGATTCACATAAATCTTTTTGATGGTTTTTCTTGGAATATTTTCTATGTTAAATAGTTTACCTTAAGCATTCCCGATTCTGGATAAGTGGTAGTTCACAAAGTCATAATTCTTCAAAGGGTGACGTCATTGTAACTTTAACCTCAACACTTGAATATTCAAATTCTAAAGTGTTTCTCTACAAGTGCATCTAATTTAGAGTAGTACCTAACATATATGTAACACCTGTGGGTTACATATATGTTAGGTACACGATACAGGTTAGCCGTCGACCGCCGTAATTCCTTCAAGGGCACATCTTTGTTCGTGTTGCGTTGCATTATCAAGCCTTGTAGACACAGTTGGCTCTCATCGTTTTGTGTCATCGGTATTAATGTGCTTCCAATAATACTTGCCATGGTCAACAAAGCTGCTTGTTGCGATAAATAAGACAGAGTATTCATGAGACCACACCGAGTGGGCCACCGGACTATGTTATGTGGAAAGTCTGTGTTGATCTATCAATGCATTTTTGCTTTCCAAGCTGATAGGCAGGTATTAACATTACATGATGTTTAATTAAGTATTTGCACATGTAAAATTTCAAATTGTCGTAACCTAATGCATATTAGGTAATGGTTTTTACTATAGAAAACAGATGATTAACTAGAGCGTTTCGAGGGATTAGTTAGTCAGGTAGCTGTCTACGCTAGATATTTATTGTATCTTATTCTGTGTTTTATCTTACCACCTGAATTTTGTGCTCTTGTACTGTGTAGCAGTAGTTTCACAATTAATTTGTACCCAGTATTTAACTGGTTAAGAACCAATTTTGTTTATCTTTTTAACATGTTACTTGGGGTGGTCGGTCGGGCCAAAATTGGAAATTAGCTTTTTGCTTGGCACTTGGCAGCCATATTTTTTTTAAAATACGCTTTATTTTTATCCAACTGTAATTATTTATCTACCTAGTATGGCTATAACTTCTATTACAATTAAAAATTAATCCAATTTCTCAAAAACTAATGTATTCTTAGAATAATTTTATTTTTTATACATGTGATTGAGCCACTCTTAGCCTTAACACACACAGCGTTTAAGCTAAATGATAAATGATCTTTATTTTGCAAATAGGTTTTATAACACGTCAATTTTTTCGTCAATCTAAACTAGTTGAGGCCGGTGTTTCCTAGCTGACTACCCTGAGAAGAAACACCTAAATAAACTCAGGGGTCAAAGTCTCTTTTAAAGTCCATACAGCAAACATCTAATGATCAAATCATATGAGAACCATGCACATTGAGCCTGTGATGGTGTTTTAAAGAAAGAACCACACAGTTCTGAGTGGACCTGTCCAGTCAGTGCAAGCATTTGACAGTATGCGTGTAGCTCAACTCAGGACTACTAAGGAGCTCAACTACCTTGACGAACAATACCAAAGAAAGGACAATTGGGTAGGCCGCATCAAATACTTAACAACTGATATAGATCATGTGAAAATAAAAGAAAAGGAAAGAGTAATAGTACACATAGTTCCCACATTCACAATAATAAAATTTACGAAAATGTAAATATTGCAAATTGTAGGAAAAAAAGTATACAAATAATTAGTATAAATATAATTATCAGTCAAATAGTAAGTAGTAGTAAAATAAACATGTCATAATTGTAATATATATATATATATATATATATAAATGGTGTAAGGGACAGCCCTCCACAAACTTTAAGGGCTTGCTCAGTAGAAGAAAATGAACCCACAATAAATTTTTTTTTCAGGAAACGAAAACAAAATTCAGCCTCTCCATACAAACTGTCCAATCAAGTTTATAATTTTGTATGGTGAGGCGGATTTTTTTTTTTCGTTTCCTGGAAAAATATTTTCTAGTAAGTTGTTCAGTTTTGTCTACTAAGCAAGCCCTTAAAGTTTGTGGAGGGCTGTCCCTTACACCTTGTATATATATATGTATATACAATATCATAATTGTAAAATAACAATGAAATCGTCAATTAAAAAAAATATAATAATGAAAAAGGTAAGTGGTTAGATAAAGATAAAGATCATTTTATTTTGCAAATATGGGTAACAGTAAAGATGACAGAAATATATAGACTAGACATATTAAATCTAACATACCACCACTAAATACAATTTTAAAATAATACACAATGCAGTCTAAACAAGTAAACAAAGAAAATATTTAAAGTAACTTAAAATATTTTACTAAGTACTTATTTATTTATTAATTTTTTTAAACTAATTATACTTAAAAAAAATCTTGCTCATTCAGGTACTCACTTAAATTATAATATACTTTTACCACTAAAAAGCTTTCTTTCTTAAATAATGAGCATGGAAGCTTTTTCCAACTCTTAGTCAGCTTATTATATATGACACTTTTGCACGTTTGTGCTGTCTTAGCTAGCTGCTGCCATATCAGATTATTATCACGTCTGTTGCGGGGAAATACATCGTCTATGCGTTTAAAACCTAGGATTTGTCTTCACAAACACAGCTACTTGGATATACAAACAAGGCAATGTTAATATCTTGTGATTTTGAAAATATGGTTTACAACTATCTGTAGATTTTAGCTTAAACATCGCTGGGATATATCTTTTTTGTGCCTTGAAGGCGATTTCTCTTTCGGTAGGGTTTCCCCAAAATATGATCCCATAACTTTAATGTTATGTAATGTGACTCTACTATTCTATAATAGGCAGTAAGAAGTGCATCTGTGTTGACTATGGTTGATAATGCGTGTAAAGCATATGCAGACTTACTAATTTTCTTACATAAAACATCAATGTGGGATTTCCAATTTAATTTTTGATCTATTTGTCGACCCAAAAATTTTGTACTTTCAACTTCTTCTATGGTATTTTCTTCTTAACTTCATTGGTGCAACTTAAGACTTATTGAGCTTTAATCACTCTGTTCACCATCATTAGCCAACGTTTTGTAGTCTAGTTCGTCAAATATAGTTACAGAAATTAAGTACAATAATGGTTTGACTTGCAAAACTGCACATTGTGTTTTAAAAAAATCTAAAGACCTGTAATGAAAAGTAGAATAATAATATTTAACTTTCCTGGATGGCATTACGTAAATTATTTAGATTAATAATTTAGATTAACTAAATAATTTACTTTGTAATAAAATAAAATAAAAACTTCTATATAATATGCCTATTTAACTCCTTTATGTTGTAACTATGATACCTACTCTTAACAAATATTAGTTCATCACATCTTCTGAGCTGTTATATTGTGAGAGAGCGGAGAGTATCGCCATGCTTAATTGTAAGATCAAAAGGGGTCAAGTGTGTACATTGACAAGCGCCTTAGGGCCAACGTCATGCCCAAGAAGGCCCGACCAGTAACGTCAGCGTTTCATTACAAAGAATTCGCTAATAGCGTTTTAATTCATGTGTAAATATGATAAGATGACACTGCTTATTATTTGCTGTGAAAAATCTACGTGACTTCTCATTTGACTATGTTGGGTTGTTGTTTCTTTTGATTACAATTGGAAAGTACCTACGTGTCTGTCGGAATCACCGATATCTATGGTCGGAATTATCTGTTGATCCTACCTATACTTAGAATGTTCTAATAATTATAATTGTAAGTTTCCCTAAAGTGTACTTGTCCTAGTCACTTCTTCATTTTAGCGTGTCGATGATATTTGTAGATTTTCAAAAAGAAATCTCTTGCGCAGCCCAGTATTCAGCCACGAAAATGCTGTCAATGCAGTCATTAGATTCTTCCGTGAGCAAGGAACTTGGCATGTGTCGTAAGGTAAGTAGGTAGGCCTTGATCAGTGCAGAGAAAACACACGGGTATATACTGACGATCAGAATTACTTAGAACCCCTGATAAAACCTGTAGAGCTTGTCTTCCAGTCATGTTGAAAAAGCAAAATCAATTTATTCGATAAAATTATATGAAATCGGTACCTAGTTTAGAATTTGGTTGTTCTGATTTTTTGTCATAGGTAGGTAATTATTAATACGTAATTAGGCGCATGATATAGTGAATACCTATTTTATATTTTTTATTCGAATGCGTGTTATATTTTTTATTCGAATTAGGCTGCATCGAACACTCGTTATATTATTTTGTTTAATCTAAGTATCAGCCTATACCATAATAGGAAAATCATTTATACAAGTAACTAGGTTTAACACTCCATTTTTCTTACACTAACATTATTAATTATTACACAACTACATATATGACATGATACAAACCAGGTAATTTTTATAGCCTACTGATTCATTCATTTAATTCATACAATTTGAGTAGTAACATTTTCCTTATAGTCTAAACTGAGTGATTCCCAAGAATTGTAAAAGCATTAGATATGACATACATGGAAGTTACGTGTAAAAGCGGGTTTAAAGATCAATTCTAATTCTTTGGCTACCATAATAACTACCATATTTTGCACATTACCATACCCTACAATGAACTTCCTTCCCTTTCCTCAGATCATTTGTTTAAACTGATTTCAGTTTTTTTTTTATAGTCACCAGCTGAAGAACTATCTATAGATACTATTAATATTTTATATTTTATTATATTATTATATATTATATAATATTATAAAGCGGAAGAGTTTGTTTGTTTGTTTGAACGCGCTAATCTCAGGAACTACTGGTCCGATTTGAAAATTTCTTTCACTGTTAGATAGCCCATTTAATGAGGAAGGTTATAGGCTATATAACATCACGCTACGACTAATAGGAGCGGAGCAGTAACCAATGATGCGGGTGAAACCGCAGGGTACAGCTAGTCTAAAAATATGTGCAATTTTGCTAGGATAATTCAAAACGTGATACGTTGTCTTTTGTGCTTATTCTACCTATATGCAAGAGCCTTTCTTTACTCTCTTCATGAAGCACTCTACGTGTCTCAAGCCACAACATATTCGGTCGACTTGTTGACGGCACGTTTGGGATCTAGGACTAGAGATGATTTAATATTTATGATAGGAGTCAATGTCTTCATTTCCCATTGTAGCAGGTTTGTTGTGCTCCTGGTATTACTCATACGATATCGCAGCGCGGTACGGGTACGACTGTGTTACTGGCTGTTTGCTACCGTATGCGCCTTTATTGAATACTGATAAGTTTACTCATACCACACCGTGAGTTATTGTTTTCATATGGCAATACTTTAACCAAGGCCCAATTAGTTATACGTGTATATTGGACAGATTTGGTTATGCGCGTAACGTTTCCCGGGCGATAGCAATGTTTATGAGGTAGGTATTTAGGTAATTCAGATTAGAATTTAATTTTATGATTTTGCTACACCCGACTGAGTACGTCGACACCGCCCATATACTAAATGTTGTAACCATTTATTGCAGTATTCTTTAAAATATTCGGTACTTGGCACCAGTGCGTCAACAAATCTGGTTATGTTGTAATTATAAAGCACAGCATAGTAAACATCATGTATCACCTGCTAATGCCGGAAAATAATAGGTTAGCAGCGGCATAAGGACTACTCCGACTGCAGCGCTCACATATATGTTGGGACTCCCTCGCTCCACCTGTTTATGAAACAATGGCGACAGTATACCAAGAGACGGCAAAGACGGCAAGAGAGCACTTCGCAATCTAGTAAGGAAATGCACCAGAGACCACTTCCATCCATGGTTTCTTCATGAAACAGGCTCTACGACTGATTAAACTTCAGTTGCCTAAAATCGGTAACATTGCAAATGACGACAGGTCCTTCAATGAGCACATATCTGTCGCAGGACGTACAGATGGACAAATCTGCAGATCTTGCACGGAGGAGGACATGACAGCACACAGATAGTTCATCTGCGTGCATTGATCGCTGGCATTATTCTTCGGTAAGCCAGGTACTCTCCGCGATATAGTTAGAATACCAGGGCGCTGCCGGTTTTCTGGCTGCTGGAATGGCATAAGAACTTGTCTCCCATCCATCATCACATCTGTATAAAAAAAGTGCTCTGTGGAAGTGAAGTGACCCCAAACCGATTTACAATACATTACCTACAAATGTGTATGTGATATTTCCAGTACCTGTCCTTTAATTTTGTTCACAGTAAAAGCAAGTAATGGCATATTTTCTCATTTGTATTGTCCTTATGCTTAATCCTAAGACCTTTTAAACATCCGCTCCTGAACATGAGCCACATTTTAGCCATTGGTAGGTACAATGAGCGGTGATGAGGGATATTACTGTTGTTATCGTACCTCACTCGGCAGATGATTGGCCATCACGTATATTGTTATCAGCAGACACTGTTGACTTCCACTCGTCTTCTTAAGATAATCATTGGGTCTCTTTTAACGAAAGCCACGTAACCTATTCTTATTTAAAACCACGTGATCATTTTCCGAATTATTTACGGTAAAATTTGTGTATGGTAGAACACCACCTACCATCATGCTGCACTTATCTCTTTGATGATAAGTAACAGTTATAGAACTTGTCTAAATAAAAAAATCCTTTCCAAGATCGTACGAGTAATATTGTAACGGTTGCGCAATGTCATCCATGGGAGTTCTCATTTTATTTCTTATATCTTTTGTGATATCTTATATCGGATGTTGTTTGAAGTGGTATACGGCTTAACCTTTTACCACTCTTACAGTAATCAGTCATAATATCAAATACCAATCAGTAAACAAGTTTCGTCAACGCCGCCAGTTCATTGGTGTTATCCCCCTTCGTGTCCTAACATAAGAAAGGTTCGCGATCAACTGAGGATTAGTGAACTGACTAGATGAAAGTGAGCCACAAAGTATTAGGCATAGAGTACAATTTCCCAAACCAGGAAATACTGCCTTTCTTTCGTCCAAAATAAGGAAAAGAACTTTCGGTACGGTAAAGCAGGCGTATGCCAAAACGCACTTTATGTTAAAATTTCAGTACTTGGATGGTATTATAGGTGCGTGTTGTGCAGAGCTAAGTGAGCGTTGACGCCGGCGGCGCGGCGCGCGGCGGCGGCGGCGCCTCGTACCGTCGTGTTTACGTCTAATTTAGGCGCGAGCGCCGCGACGTCGCCCCCGCGCCTCCCTCGCTGTCCATTGAACACGCCGGTACGCGCGCGGTTATTTCGGCATGTCGAACGCGGCACTGCGTCGCCACGGAATATCCTCACACTGCTACTTTCTTGTGGTGTCGATGTAGGTTACGGAATAATATTGATTTATCTGCTTTTAAGGTTCGACAACCTTTGTCTCATCGAGATATATAAGGTGAGTTGGGGAAGATCATTGGGGTAAGAACGTATAAATCAATATACCACTTATTTAGCTTTATTTTTAATGCCAGCCACATTGCTGGGCAAGGTGGAACATAATGACGCGGCATACAATATGACTAGCATTAAAAATAAAGCTAAATAAGTGGTATAATTACGTTCTTACGCCAATGCCGATCTTACCCCAACGCACTATAACATTTTAGAATTCAACATGATGCTTTCCTCCCTTTCGCTACAGTACTCACAGTAGAGAACATTGTTTTAAGTAAGACAAAAAATCGCCTTTATCTGATTTGATAAAACTTCTAAAACTTAACCTCAGGAACGAAATAGGCTTAGGAACCAGTTGCAAGACTAGCTGCAGGAAGCCATAAGCCTTCGCAATATTAATTGGATAGGTGTGGTTCAGATAGGTACACATAAATTGTAGTATTCTTATTTTAATTTGTAAACAATTTGTGGCTTCAAACGGTGAAGGAAAACACTGTGGGGAAACCCACACACTCATATTAACTCAGAAAGTTGTTGTTCCAATGTCCTAAAAACAGTAAGTACATGTAGAGTCATCTGAAACGAGGTGCAAAAATGATGGTGAATAAGTCAGGGTTGATAGATGAGTAGGCATTGAACTACCTACCTATAGAGAAAACTAAGACTGAGACGTAGAAAATGAACTGAATGATATCAGGGTTTAGCTTTCTGGAGCAGTCCCATATTAATACTTACCTGAGCATTAAAAATATCAAATGTGTAGGCACAAAGACTTCGAAAGTCTTATTTCAAATTTAATTTGTCTAAAGTGGCTGGATCGCCGTTTTTCATCTCGAAGAGTTAACGAGCCCATGTCCTGTGATGTTACCGCGACTAACCTTGGAGGCTGCGGTGCGATCCGACTTCTCGGAATCGCTTCGAGCCCTCCCCGACACCCCTCACCCCTCGTAATCGCCTTTCCTGTCAGGACACGCTTAGTTGTTTATGGTACCTGATAGGGCAGCCCGTCACAATATCGATAACTGTCGAAAGGTGTAATAATATTTATGTTTTCAGATTTTTTACGAGAAAAAGTATCTGTCATATTTTTACAGGTACATGTCAAATCAAATCAAATCAAAGCATTTACATATTTCAAATAGACCATTTACAGGCACTTTAGAATAGTCAAATGTCGGTCAGTCCAAGAAAAGTGAAGCTAAATTTGTAAAATGTAATTACAATTTCTTTGTGATATTTAGTATACCTGTATCTACTTTTGATATGGATTTGTTTGGTAATAGTGAATTTGGCTTTCAGTAAGAAGTTACACAAGGATTTATTTTGAAATTCGACTTTCTTTGTAGACTGGCATTTCTGACACAGAGGTTTTATACACTTAATGTTCCCAGTAGTAAATAGTTACTTGATCTATTTGATGAATAATATCTAAGTACTTTTCCTAGGAAAATCAATAAATATTATGTAATGTTTTCGAAAAGTTATCGATAGTTTTGCATCGTCACTAGCCACTGTCAGTTCAACTTCGGCTCTTTTTATTTTCTTTTTGTACACCTGAGTTGTTAGTAACAAAGGCATTGATTTTTTCTCGACTCGACTCCGCCCTGGCCTTTGAGTGCCTCGCCGCATTTCTTGGTACCGCCGCCGATCATTCAGTAATCTTCGATAGCCTGTCGATAGCGCTCTCTGCGGTGGACCAGGCTGCTCTACATTGAAACAGGCCATATATTAAAAAAAAAACCGTACTTTAGAGGCTGTTGATCTACACGTGGGTAATATGAAATTAGCCGAAGTAAAAATTTATAGGTAATTTAATTTAATTCGTACTTACGTATAAAATATGGATAACGTGCGTATTTTCAATTTATGTGCTAATAAATATATAATACATGTGTTACGGTATACCAAAACGTTATGAAAGATTAAAAAAAAAAATAATTATCAACGTGGAAGTAATAAAGCTTTAAAGTTGATAATAAGAAAAAGTCCATCACGCCTATACAGCCGCCATGGGATAGTTATGTCGTTTTTGCGATAATGTCAGGAACATTTGTTAAAAATGGTTGTATCTCGTTTGCTTTCCGATTAATTTTGGTTTTTATTTTGTTCACACATTTATTGTTATACAGATTTTCATATTTATTGATAAGCTGGTTAGATAACAAACATTTTTTCATGAGTATTTTCAATTGAATGCCTGTGATAGTAAGATTAACCTTTCTATCTCAAACACATGAAATGTTTTTAACACAAAATTGAATATGGTACCTAACTAATAACCACATCTCTAGAAAGGTGATAACATACGTAAAATACTATGGTAGAGCAGCTTTCACTTGTACCTATAAGCAGATAGATGATAGACAGATGTTGCTATCTCTCCCTGCCTATATGACCCTATAAGTTACCTACAGCCTATTCGTAACCTAGAAATTAATTATTAAAGGTTTAGTAAAGTGCTAGATGATTATATTACCTGCTTAAGTAGGTATACCAATTGTAAATACGCTATCTCTTGTACGTCTCTAACTAACCCAATGGCAGTAACGTCACATTTCAATCAGTGCATCCTTTTTCTATCACTTGACAGTTTCTCCCTTCACCAGTTTTGAAAGGTTTCTAACTTATCTAAATACTTCATTTTAAATCGATGTTTGATGATAAAATTACTTTCAAATAGATAATAAAAAAAATGTACCAACTATCCATTTCCCGAAAGTAGAGCGCTGGTAGAAAGCAAAATAAATGTCCTACCTAAGTTCATACCGCGGCGCCTCAGGGGTTCATTCATTCGCACTGTTAACTAATAATGCTATTTCATATAACGACCTTGATTTGTCAAACAATCGAATCTGGGACGAATGTTATGTAAATCAGTACTTAGTGTACAGTGACATTTTACATCTCGGGGGCGAGGTGTCTGCGTTCCCTTCTCTCCTTTGGCATTTCGCAACACAAGCATGCGCTTTGTTGCGAATGTTCAGTTGCCTTTTAACATTCAATCTGTTTCACCATTTACCTACTTAGTTTTTGAACTATCGATAAGTTTTATACTAATATACGAATATTTATCCTCCTGCGAATTTGATTGCTACTCTGTATTTAAAGTACCTACCTTGGTGTTTTAAAACTTGTAAAGCAATATCAAAACTGGTCATGTAAATCTAATCGAACAACTTTACGAAAATTATCATCGGGTCCACTAGATGTTTTAAGGTTTGACATTTATAAGTAATAACTCTGTTGATAATTTTAGGATAAAGATTTGCCTATTTAAATTAAATAAAAAAATAAAAGTTGAAGTCTCAAAACGATTGTATAAACAATATAAACGAATCAAAGTCGTCTACCTGCTGGTTGGCTTGATCCTGTGGCATCAATGACGTAGCTGTAGCGCAGGAGGGTTCAAGGACCGCTAAGTCATTTAGTAGCCAGGTACAAGCTACTTGCCCCGAGGCGGGCGGCCGCCGCACGATACACACGCTCAGCTCTGGTTGCGTGTGGGAAATGGTCTTTAGTCCTGCTTGTCGCCAATGAACGGTCTAAAGCGAAGTGTGACCGGGATAAATTTGCAAATTGTTATGTTACGGTTTAACCTTAAATATTTAAATCTGTTTTGCAAATTATGCGTCTGAAATATAGCAAAAACTAAATTACCTGTTTCCGTTAGCAATAAAAAGTATCAAAAGGTTTCTTCCTAAAATTATTAAGTAAAACAGATTTCTTAAGATGAAATGCCATGGAGGCAACAACAACGATTAGGTACTAGAAGTGCAACACCTTTGGAATGTCGGTCGTTGTTAATGATAATAACTTTATAGTAAGGCATGGCAATGTGCTATCGACAGCAAAAAATGCAGTAATACGAATCACATCTCGGGCCGATTGATGAGGTAATGCGACGATGGTATGATGGACGGGAACGATGAGTCGTGCGTGAGTGAGGCGCTGCACTGGTAGGAGGGAGAGAACGGGATGCAGATACAAACATGGTCGGGTCCAAAGTCCGCGACCGCCGCGCGGAGCAGGACAGTAGCCTCGAAGCTGGAGCGATGCGAACTAGCCTGGGCCGTGTCCCGTCAATTATAGTTATCTTGAATTCAACTAGGTATTTCATAAGACCTAACAAAAGAAAGGCTTAATTAAGAAACATTTTTTCTAAGATACTGTAGTAATTATACAACCTATCAACAAAGACACCAAATTAGTGTACACCATTGGTTCCTTCTAAACACCACGTTTTTATAAGTTTACCAAAAACACACCAGTGGTGTGAAATTAGGTACTGTAAAAGGGGTGTCCTGTCCACCGTGTTAACTGTTTAGTTCCTGCCAACATCCAGTTCCGGTTCAGCAGCAGCGAGCGAATGTCGAACGCGACCATTAGAGCTTCCTGTGCGTCCACCAGTGAATGGGCGTACTATCCGCGGCCTGGCTCGTTCGCCATATGAATGGGTAGTGCGTACTGCACAATGAATTATTCGTGCCAGACTGGCTTCCGTTGGCGCCGGACACATGCTCCGTGTTCTGCCTTTTTCGCTGATTAACGTCTAATTATAGGGTACAGCTCTCCACCACATGACTCCTAGTGACTCAGGCCGACTTAATAACTGCACAATGCCGTTCGGGACTTATTAGTAGCTGTGCTGAGTTTAGGAGCGTTGTGGATTTAGATCAGTGGGTGTAAGTTCATGACTGCTCTCTTGATTATACTCATTATACTACATATGACTGATATGCAAGTGTGGGAGTACTGTCACTGATTGTGTCATGTTGGTTACGATACAATATCGTCTATGATATTTATGTTTCACTTTCAATGTATTTATCAATGACGCCTTGCCCTACTACTTTATTTTAATGTATTTCAGCGCATTGCTTCTATATATTTCATGTTTATAAGATAGATATGGGAATAAAATACTGTTTTAGCCAATCATAAAACTAGTTTAGTGTTGAGAAGGCAGGCTTTTTAGGTCTTCAACTTTGAAATGGGTCACATTATGGGAAGCCGGCTTTCCGGTTTTAATATAAAATAACCCTTATTAACAACTAGGTATTCATATTTAATAGCTGTTTTACTTGACTCAAAATGTAACATGAATGGAAAAGTCACTGGCTTCGAAGATACAAGCACTTAATCTAGGTCAGGAGTCAGTGTTTCACTTATTTTATTTGTTAACCAGTGTAATAACTATAAAATTTTTAAATTTAGGTATTTATTTATTGCTTTTAAACCCTAATAGATATGGATATTATTTCACTTACTAAAGAAGGTAGGTAGGTATCCACTTTTTACTAACAGTTGATTGTTTAAAATCTGCTAAAAACCCAGTAGAAATTCTAAAGATAATCTTTCTTTTTGAGCTATTCTGGACCGGCATTAGACGTGATTGACGTAGTTAGCTACACAGATTCCCTTTACACGTTTCTAAAAGTGACTTTTATGAGCAATTTTGCAAAATATTTTATGACGTTTAGAAATAACTTCATTACAGCTCCTATTTTCTCTTCGTAGGCTGATAACGCTTCGAAGTGGTTTGTTACCTATGTGTGCATTTACTAATTAATTTATATATATATTTTTTGATCTTATGTTCCATCCTAGAAGCGTTATAAAATCTACTGCACTAACTACTCATAAGCGAACTGAAACTTGGCTGTGCAATTTTTCCTCTATAGGTAGATATTTAAATCTATCTGTGGGCAGTATTTTGGTTTTAATAAGAGTGCAATCTAAGACATTTTCATAATTAAGTAGGTCTAAGATCCTTTTTTTACGTCTTGCTCTGGGTAGAGCGATAGTAAGTTTTAGTCTACCTTAAACCAACCTGTGTTCCATCCGGTTACAGTCCCACAGCCCTGACATGTCTAGACTACGCATAACTTTGTACCTAAATGCTATAATAGGTTTTATCAGCATATATACTTGTCTTAAATTTCTGGGAATGGTTTGAAAATTTAAAGGAGTCAGAAATAAAGCATTGTTGTCGACCCGGATGCTGCCTCAATAGCGGCCCCTTCGTAACTGACTAACTTGAGTCAGGCCAGGTCACGACGCTGCTATCCTTGTTCCACGCACGAATATAACACAGTTCCTCTATATCACAAGTTATGGTACAAATTAAAACATAAAAAACAGACGTTTGATTCATCAGTGACTAACTTTACTTCAATTTGACCTCCTGACTGAGATAAGTTTGGGATCGCATCGTTGCCGAAAAAACATCTTCATAATTTTTGTGCGTGGGCACACTATAAAGGAACGACAAATCATTTTTGTGTTCAGTATATTCTCAGATAATGTCCGAATGGCGAATGTTGTATTATCTCTTTACTTTCTAAAGCTAGATGAAAAAACACGTTGTTAACCTCTGGCAGCGAGAGGCAGGCCACCGCGCCGCAAGGCCGACTGGTCCGGTTGCCGCCGCGCCCAGCCTGCGCCCGCGCCGCTACCGCCGCGCAGCCGTGCGTGAGTGCGTACGCACCAACACATGTCTATTTGTACATAACGCCTTAGCACATTTATTATGCGATTATCATAATAAATCATGATTGATAGCCCATTTCGACGTCACGATCAGTTAGACTGGATTTTTGGGTTCAGCGGCAAAACAAAACAAAAAACACATACCTACCTACCAAAGATATTGGCGTTGCCAAATAATAAAGGTTAAAAAACAATATAATGACTAATCGTCGTACTTTCCTGTGCTATTGCTGATCTTGATAACAAGGGTAGCGGAGGAAACGGATTCCTTTATCTATCTTTAAGTACCTACCTACCTACATACCTTAGTAATCAATAGGAAGCTGCTGTCAACGTTTTTTTGGTAGTTTTAGTACCTGCCTGTCTACTGTTAGTGTGTAGGTACCTAATTTTCTCCTTTATATCCATGGCGCTACAGTGGTTCAAGTTTTGATGGTCCCAAACTTCACATTCTATTTTTCTACGAATACATTTTACTGTTTCTTTCTAAAATCCAGATATTCTACATTCTGCAGGACATGTTCTACCGGTTCTACATTCTGCATTTTAGAGAAGTGGTTTCAGATGCCAAAAATCCTATATACCGGTTACAGTGGCAATGCCACTGTGATGGTGTCATTGGCGCCTTTAAAATATCCTAGCCTTGCCAATCGGTATGTTTGACTAATTAATTCTTAAAACAAACCTTCCCAGAAATGAGATTGGTGTCATCAAAAATAAAAGTTCAAAGAAAGTTGTAACGAGATTGCGATAATTCATTAGATCGCCTAAGGAAAATACGTTAAATACGTTTTGGCTGGAACAGTAGATCCCATAATAAAATCATCGGCCGGAAGTCGATGCGTCACTAGTGCGTTTTCGTCCACTTCTCTTAGTGTGAGTATCATGTGCGCTCTACAGTGTAGGTAGTAGGTACGCCTGTACGGCGCAGACACTATGATATTATCGCTGATTGTCAAGTGTATACGAAAAGACAACAGACTTTGCAGGAATATGTAATAAACAGTCGTAGATTCGACTAAAAAATAAAGTAAATCTAAATGAACTGTTATGTAGTCGTGGTTCATTTGTGTGATGTAGTGGTTACACGTTGCTCTAACGCTTGTATAGTGTTACTGATTATTCGTGTGTGCGTTTATTTACGTACGCGAGCGCCGACTCGTCCGAGATTCAAATTTAGAATGCCGTCTCCGCCATGTTGTTCTCAGTGAAAAACCTACGATCCATCGTTTGGAAGCCGTGGATCTGTCGCAAGATAATGTGGCAAACAAATCCTTTCTGGTATTTCCATATTATAGTCTAATTTCCCGAAATAGCATCTCGATTGATATGAAAAGCTCTTGAAATGATTTCAATATCTATAAAAACATTTTTCAACGATGACAAAAATTTATCTAATACATTATGTTTGGTACCTATAGCTGTCTAGAGTTCTGTTATCTTGTGGCCGTCTGAAAATTCAGTTAACGTAAATAAATGTTCTTGGTTAGTAAAACGTAAGTGTGTTCATGTGAATGAATGAGTCACGCTCAGAATTGGTTCGGTTCAGTTATCCACCAGATTGCTGCGAAGTAACCGCTTAGATCTCTTCAATATACTTTATGTATGTGCCTTTGTCCTGTTTTGTCAAAGTCACTATACATTGCAATTAAATATCGACTTTTGTTCTTGTAAACTTATGATTGATAATCTTCCAGTTAAATATCAATGATAAGTCTTCGGTATATACTATCCCCATAAACTTTAGACGCCTTGTGGTTTTATCAAAACTAACAGCGAATCAACGTCAATGAGGTAGCAAGTTGTGCTGTATGGTTTGTTTATGCACTGTAGTATCTTATGTGTAGATATATATTGTTGGCAAAATTTGTCGTTTCATTATTTTGTAGCACTTAGCAACAATAACGACCAAACAATAATTAGTTGTAGTGAACCTAACTGGTTTCGTGTTTGTTTCAAAACGCACGTGCCTGGTGACAACAACAATATTCACAATTAATGTCGCTGTTTTATTTACACAGATACTGATCGCTGACACTAGAACAATGTTTGCCAACTGTCGCTTTGTTGACGAAACGACACACTTCGGGTAACGGTACCGCACATACGTCCCAACTGTTTATGCTAACATCTATTGCATTACCACTACAAAGAAACAATTTGCATGTCAATATTGTGTCGATATTCCACGATTTCCACATGAGGTGCTGATTGTTGCACTTCGGCCGTTTTCTCAATTTGTAAGAAAAGGATAGCTCTCGTTTATTTATTTATTCAAATCATAGTCCACACTCTCTTGAGTCTCGTTGAAGTTATTGTGATAGAGTAGCTTGTAATTCCATTCACTTGATACCTAAATAGTTTTGTGTTATGTTAGGTAGGAAAGTAATATTTATATTTGTCATTGCGTTGTTTCAGAACTAATTTAACTTGCGCTGAGTTGACATTGCTTCCGGGTTACGCAGAATATAAAATATTAAATGCTCTCGAGTCTACTCTATCGGTATATATCCCACTTCTTTATTTTCCAAATCTATAATGATACCTCATTTGGTTTTTGATCTTAACATTTGTAACATTGAAAGACTTGTTAAAATCTGTTAAGCAGGTTTTAAGTGAGCTTGTAAACAGAAGCAAAACTTTGAACGAAAATGTTAATATAATAGTATTGAAACTGTTCTTACTTGCTTGTACTTAGTTCAGATTGAAGAGATAGTGGCAGAAGGAAGGCTATCCACTCAAATGCGTACTGAAGTCTGTTACCAAATCATAAAGCAACTTTAAGTACTATCTTTGTTATAAAAATGCAAAGCATTGATTACTTCGCTTATTTAACAAGTAAAACTATAAATTGAGCTTAGGTGATAGGTACTTGCAAGCGAAATAAAATCTCCACATTTTAAAATGATTTGTCTATTTAGAAGACAATAGGTGGTACGTTCTTCGAGTGTCATTTATGTACATTAAGTAGATGATTAGCGTATTCCGTGACCTTCGGTTTATTTATTTACGTAGGTACACTTATGTCTAATTATTGTTTCATAAGATAACGATAACACTTTACTCGCAGTTGCTGACAGATTAAAGGAAAAAGAGTATTTAGAATTTATCTAGAGCGTCGCTCTACATTATATATTGTAACCGCACATGAACTTGATTATGTAATCAATCCAGGAATAAATGAAGCTGATTCATTTTGAGGTTACCTAGTCGGTTTGTGCCTCGTGTTGTTGTGTATCGGGGCGTCTATTGTGTGGTGTTGTGTGCAAGTGGAGAAGTGGGAAAATTGCGCACCAGACGAGGATGTACGTCCGATATGACGCGCATCCGGCGCTCCAGAGCGGCGGCGTCTTGCACTCGCCGCGCAGATGCTGCTTGTGGAGATTCAAGATTCACTGTTTGGATCGTAACATCGCATCGTCTAGATTTAAGTGGTCTCAATTGTAACTGATGCGGGCTATAATTACGATTGTGACGTCACCTCGCGATTTAATTGTAATATCGACGTTTTGTAGGTGCCGAATAATAGAAATCATTAGGTATTATAATTTATATAGTGTGGTAGAGTATTTATTCTGCAAAGTTATGATATCTTTACTAGGTAAACTAAGTACCATCTATAGGTTCTGTAATGCAACTTACTACAGTTCTATGATTTAGCATTTGTTATGCTAAATCATAGAACTCTCAATGAAAGGACTAGGTAGGTACGCTTCTTAAGTTTTACAAAAGATATTGAGTACCTACCTACTTATACGTTTTGTAAAACTGCCAAATCAAACCCGCCTTTCTCATTGTAATAAAGCACTGCACCCACCTGCTTAACTGGATATGACAAGAAAAAAACACTAAGTAGGTACCCACTCAAAACTCTGCCTGACCCTTCAGAAAAACAAGTATTATATTATATATATGATATGGCTGCTTCATTTCTTTAAAGATTTGTTGATTGCGCATTTTGAGTCCATTACACCTACTTGATGACAAAGAGTAAAAACATTTCACTAATGTATTATCACGCCGTAGTCCCTGTTATATATCAGAATTTAAACATAGATACTATAATGTATTGGCATCTGAATGAGATTTCGCGAGCTGCTACTCAACCATCATAGTTATTTTAATGTTTATGTTACGTCCACGGATGCGATGCCAACTTTATTTTCCGTTTAATTGAAACACGAGGCATTTCACCGTATTCGTCATATTGTGTCCGCGAATATGTTTACGATACACTGATAGGTACTTTGTTTGCGTTGCGAGGTTCGTGTAGTTTCGAGTAGCTGAAACAGATTTTGCTTTTCTTTACTGTAAGTCCCTCGTTTGTACCTGTCCGCGCTTCTTATTAGTCACCTATAATGTCAGAATGGAATGTCTTCCAAAATATAAAAAAAAAAAATATTGCTTTACTTCTCATAAGCCTACATGGGCAATTACCTACCTATTCACTTATGAAACGTGGCCCCAGGACTGGTTATAATGATGCTTAAGATTTGGGATCTTATTAGATTTTGTTATCTTAGATTCGGCTATGTTAGATTTGGCTACCTTAGATTTGACTATCTTAGATTTGGCTATCTTAACCCCGGTTGTGATTGCAATCAGTACCTACCTAACGTTAAAAACCTGTTAGTTACCCACCTAGTTATGGTCAGGTTAAAGTAGGCTGCTTTGGCTTGATATTAGCATCTCGATAACATTCGATTAGGACAGTAGGCCGACAGGCATCAGCTGCGCAGACACCAACACCGGGTGCGTTGTGCAACACTGGAAGGCCTTCGCACGAGAGAAATGGCGGCTGTTTCTTAACGCTCCTTGTCATATGGCGATTGTTCGCTAGCAACTAAGTATTACCTACCTATGCATTTCGATTCTGATTTTGCGAGACTATGCGTAGCGTACATGACTAGTGTTGCCAGATTCAATTGGAGTAAAATCGGGACAAATGGTAAAACAAATCGGGATTTAGGGTTTGAAATCGGGACAAATAAAAAAACTTTTTTTTGAGGTGTAAAGTCATTCAATGACTTTTCTCGGTCTAGGGTGGGACTATGTTCTTCAGTTGCCCCTTGCGTTCCAGGGCTAGTCACTCTTTCAATCGTTCTCGCGCAGCCCTATCAGGCATTGGTCTTACTGGGCCCCTTCAGTTTTGCTGATATATCTTAGAGAAACGCATACAACACGACCCGTCGTCGACTCGAGCCTGGTCCTTAACGGACGAACGAACGTCGAGGTTCTCATTGCTCGTCGTCCGCAAGCTTGAGCCTGCTATGGCTTTTTTTTTCGATGGGAAAAATCATCTTATGACAACCCCCGCTCTTGGGCGGAGCGGGAGATAGTGTCAGACTCTTACTGACTAAAAAACCCATCCCGTTCCTTCAAGCCTTCATACCGGGGCTCGAGCGCCCTTTCGGATAACCCTGGCCCCAGTAGGCTTCGACCCGGCTGGGTCCCTGCTGTTGCTGACAACGTGGGAACAGCGCGCGCCGTCGACGACTTTGACTTGGTCTGGACGGTTACCGGACGGCCGGACAGCGAGCTACCCATTGCTCGCTGTCCGCAAGCCCGCGCCTACGGTGGCTGGAAATCGGGATCGGAATCCCGGCGGCGGCGGCGAGAGCAGCGTTGCCTGATGCGGTCGGCCTCCTCCTTTGCGAGCATTACTGCTTCGCAGAAGTCGGCAAGCCTGCTATGGCTAGAAATCGCTCTACGACTCCCGACGTAGACCTACTAATAATTATGTGGATTAAGTGAAGCAGAAGACGTGATGACATGGTCGCGCGTGAAGGACAAAGGCGACGCGGCTCTAAGCGAGAGAGAGACAAGCCAGTGATGTGTCTGTGTCATTTTGAACGCACTTAACATGTGTGACAATGACGCGAACGCGACTGATATTTATGTTACTTTATATAGTATGTAATTATAATGGGTTTTAATTAACTTATTGATTTATCGGGACATTTAGCGTCCCGATCAGGTGCAAATCGGGACGCGTCCCCAGACCCCTCAAAATCGGGACATCCCGCCTAAATCGGGACACCTGGCAACACTATACATGACTGTCATGTCGGCTGCTTGCGTTGCGTTATAAAAACAAATTAGGTAGGTAGATACTAGCATTTGCTTCGAAGGAGTCACGTCAGTTCATAATATTATGTACTTAATTTGAATTTAAGTAACTTTATTAGGTTTGATAATTTAGTATCTATTTAATTAATCCCACGATTTAAATGGACTTTACTTCCTATCCGTATTTTCATCTTTAACGACAGCTAGATGATGATTAAAATGGCTTATCAAGAGTGTGGTTCATACAATTCTGAGTTGAGTCTGTAACTACAATTTCCTACTTACCCATTAATTAGATGCTCAAAATTTACACAAAATCCGTAAGTTCCTTATGATCGCTGGGCCTGGGTACAGGCCATGGTCCAGAGCGAGGAGGAGTGGCAGGCGGACGTCTCCTTCTGCGAAGCGCTAGTGCATAACCATAGATATAATGTGCATAACGCTAGCAAAGGAATCGGCAGCACGCGCGAAGCAATGGCCGTCGCGCCCCAGCCGCCGGGTTTCCAATTCCGATTTCTGGCCACCGTAGGCGTGGACAGGCGGACAACGAGCAATGGGTAGCTCGCCGTCCGACCGTCCGATAACCGCCCGGACCAAGCCCAAGTCGCTGACGGCACATAGTGTTTTACGTGCGCCTCAAGGAGTTGTCAGCAACCGTAGGGACTAGGGACCCAGTCGGCTCGAAGCCTACTGAGGCCATGGGTGATACTAAAGAGATCTACGGCTCCCTGGAACAATGACAAAGAAGGAACAGCAGCGGGTTTTTAGTCATTAAAAGTTTGAAACGTCCTCTCGCTCCACCCAAGGTCGGATGACATTTAGATGATTTTCCCACATAAAAAAAAAGGTACCTTTTGATAAAACCAATTGTGGTCTCACAATAATGTAATGGTATTTTTTTGCTGCGCTAGATAAAAAATGCAGAAAGAAGGTATTGGCTACCTGGCTCTGGGATAAAGCGGGTGATAACATTGTAGCTGTGACATAACGACTCAGCACAGGTTATACTTTCTCTTCACTGATTCATAATTTTATCTGCGCGGAGGATATCTACAGTCGAAACGTAAAACACTTTCTCATTTCAGTTTTACTTTTTTTTACATTACATATGAAATCTGCACTTCGCGTGTATGTTATAACATTTATTAAAGTATTCTTATAAGTTATAGTTAAGAAATTTTCGAAACTTTTAGGTGTGTTTAGATTCTTAAGATCTATGCAAACGGTTTCCAATTCACTGTAAAGATGACTAAAGCTAACCAGGTATCCATCCGTGTTGCCAAATTCAGTCATCTGCGTTCTGAGAACGATCGATTACGTGTTTGCTTTTGCAGATTGTGGGCAAAATAATGTGAATGTATACAAACAAACACGGTGGCGAGTCGCATGTTAGATATAACAGTTTGGTCGGTGTTATGCAACTTGAGCCATCCTCCCCCCGCCCCTGTGCCCCCTCCCCTCTCCTGCCGTGATGCGCGAGCGCAGGCTTTACTGTAATTACACACTTGCCCGTACTCCCCGTCGCCCGCCCGCCCCGTTGTTCACCTGAAGTGGCGTGATGTGCCTACATCACATACATATTTCGCCCATATTGCAAACCACATCTTTTTAATTAAACTCACATGCTGTAGGCAAGCAAACAATAATCTATTTTTGTTAACCTTTGTTCTGTTGTGGTTTTCATAATTAGGTAAAGGTTACGTTGATTAGAATTAGAAACCTGTCACCTCCACCAGATGTCGGGACTGTAGCGAAGGCTCCAGGCTTTTGGGATTTGGTGTGTCTGAAGAGAAAGTCCAAACACAATATTTCAATAATTAATATTTTCGCCACATCCGTTATCTACATGGTGTACCAAAAACCGACTCACTCAATTATTATCCTATCAAATTTAAGTCCTAATCTAAAGCATAACCTTTTAAGAGTATCATCATATTGTTCCGACCAGCTTGCATGTATCAAGATTCGATTTTTATGCGATCTCCTTCGAGATCATAGTACCGTCACCATCAGTTCTGTGGCGGTAAACGTAAATTCTCTTTGTTGATATCTATTCGAGATAATCTTGAACCTACATTTTCTAAAATAATCAAGAAGATCGATGGACCGGTTTTTATAACTATATAATTTACTGGATAATTACCTAATTGGGTATTCAGCGCGTATGGAGAGTACATTATGAGACGTGTCTTCGAGAATTGGGAGGGAGGCATTACAGTTGGCGGCGTAAAAATTACCAATCTGCGCTACGCTGATGACACCACTCTTCTTGCGGCAAACGAGTCAGAAATGGTTGCACTCCTGGACCGAATGAAGCGGATTAGCGGGGAGATGGGGTTTTCCGTGAACAGGTCTAAAACCAAAGTTATGGTGGTGGATAGGTTTGGGAAATTGGAGCTCACTGGCGCTTTGGACCTAAAAATAGTGGACAACTTTATTTACCTGTGCTCCAATGTCAGCAACGATGGCTCGTGCGAGAAAGAAGTCCGTAGAAGAATTGGCATGGCTAAAAGCGCCATGTCTCAGCTACACAAAATCTGGAGGGACCGCAACATCTCCGTAAAGACTAAAACCAAACTGGTGCGGACTGTCTTCTCGATCTTCTCTGATGGCGCTGAGACTTGGACGCAGAAGGCAGCAGATCGCAAACGCATTGACGCCTTTGAGATGTGGTGCTGGAGAATCATGCTTCGTATCAATTGGACAGCATTTCGGAACAACGTATCCATTCTGCGTGAACTAAAAATCTCCTTGCAGTAGTCAACCGAGTGTCTTTGAAAAATTTTGCAATACTTTGGTCACATTGTAAGGAAAGACGATGGAAACCTCGAAAGCCTAATCGTGACTGGTAAAGTAAATGGAAAAAGGCGCAGCCCAATACTTTGGTCTGACCAGATCCGCACCGCTCTTGACTCCACAGTATACAAGGCCTTTCACACCGCTAGAGACAGGAATAAATGGAAAAACACCATAAAAAGTAAAGTGATGACAGGGAGGTTACGACCCTCAGCATTGAGGAATACGACGCAAGGAGGAGGACCTAATTGGGTATTTTCCGGTGTTTATTTTTATACAAAACCGCAAATGACACTAAAAGTACGTTTTTTTTTGCCTAAAACCTAATTTTGTTCTTAAATAAAGCAGCAATTAGCATATCAGATATTGGTATGAGGAAGAATGGAGCGTGGTGGAAATATCTCTCTATTTCTTCGTAACCTAATTCCGGTGACGTCACATTTTATGATGTGCATCCTTATTCTGTTACTTAACAGTTTTCCCTTCCATCTGATTTGAAAGGTTTCTAACATAATTAATATTGAACGGATTCGAAAAATTCTTTCAATTTGCGAATTTGGATAAAGTTGCATTTTGCCACTTTTTGGTTCAAATAAATTTAAAAAAATTGAATTGACTGGAAGAAAAAAAAAAAAAAAAACCAATAAAAATCATGCTTTACCAAGCGAACCTTTAGCGCAGTTAAAGTAGATATAGGTACTCATATAATTTATTTATCTACTTAAAATTATCTTTGATTTGACGTGAATGTTGACCTATTATGAGAGCAGTGGTGGCTGAGTGGTAATTGTTGTAGTAGTAGGTCGCGGGTTCAAATCCAGCCAGGCGCATTACTTTGTGTAATTTATTTCATCACCACTGCTCTCAAAACGGTGAAGGAAAACATCGTGAGGAAATCGGCTTGTCTTAGAACCAAACATTCGAAGACATGTGACATTCACCAACCCGCACTGGGCCCGCGTGGTGGATTACGGCCCATCCGTCCTAGAGAGAAGCCCTGAGTCTCAGCTGTGGGAACATTAAAAGGCTGATTATGCTTCTGCTATATCATAACCCTATTATATGCCCTATTATAACCAGGGACCGTAGAGCAATCAACTTATCAGATTCTGTAGCTACGTTTAAATCCAAGATTTTATAGCTTCACATAGACTAGTGCGATATTACTATGCGACAAATATTTTTATAGAAATTGTCAACAACAACATTTTTGTGTTTAGGTAGGTCTCTAAGTACCGCATTGTGGTATCGTGCTGGTCTAAGTGAGTTTAAAATCCTTGATTTACAACCCTGTAACACCTGTTGAATCATTAGGTTTTATCGTAAGTAACACTTCAACTTGCAATTTCTTTCAACCTCCTTATAAAATGATAATATCTTTCCATTTATATCTCGACCACAGTATTCATACACGAGCCGATCGCAAACAATGGCTTCATATACCTACCTATATCTAATTAACTAAGCATAGGAACTCATATTATATTACCCATTGAAGTTAAATAAACCATGACTTACGTAATCGCTTGTCATGTAAACTGTGACAACAATTATTGCAGTCGTACCATATACAACCCACTCCATCATATACATAAGTGTACCATTTATTTACCACATCATAATGTTCTTGTAGTATTGATAAAGGACCACTGCGCAGAAGTCAACGATAGCTATTTTTATTTGTAATATATTATTATAGCTAAGTAACCAATATTCTCCTACTGCTGGGAAATCAGAAATCAGTAACGTTTATTTCAAATAGGTAGACCAATTACAGGCACTTTTGAATATTGTCAAAATGTCGGTCAGTCAGACAAGTGAAGCTAAATTGCACGATCCAAAGCGTAGATCTCTATGGTGAAGAACGTGCAAGAAACTCCATGGACACTCTTTTAAATCCATTATGGGCAAAGGCTTCCCTCCATTTTTTCCGATGATTACGATTCATCGCTTCTCTTTCCAATTCTTAATTATCCAAGTCCCCCCCCCCTTTCCTTCGTAGTCTGTAGCGGCATCACGTCACTGTTTTTCTAGTTTACTGGTCTACATAAGATTTTATAATTTCTGCAGTATATATAAATATGTATACTACTACCTATCTTAAGCAGAGAGAGCTAAAACGTTAAAAAAGAAGTACAAAGGAATTGAAAACCTCCTTTTTTTGAAGTCCGTTAAACAAATTACTCTCCTGAAACCCAGACAATTAAATACAAGTAAACAAGTGCAAGTAGTACTAATATTTAGTACCTTTAGTGTATTTAAATGTGTTGGTACGATCGAGTACATTGCACGTTTGCACCTATCCCGGTTCGCATTCGTCTACCTGATGTTGCTCCTAAAGGTTACACATAGTCTGGAGGTAATGAGGAATTAAATGCAGATGATAAGTAGCAAGGCAGGTGCGCCGAGCCGCGTAGGTACCTACAGGTGCTCGGCGTGACATCGCTAACAGCTGATAGCGCGCTCAAGTTCATTACCGTGCCGAGCAAATCGATTTGTCGTGGTAATGCCTTCATCCGCTTTCAAATGCACTAACTTTTTATAATAGCTGAATAAGATTTTATGTTTTAAAACTCAATGGATCTTGTTTAATTTATTATCAGGACCTATAAACTTCAAATCAACTTCCTTCGACGGTTTTAAGACGTAAGACCAAGTTCGGTTTAGCAGAGTATCTCGTTCGTGGAAGAAATTATACGAGTACCGACAAACCTACATTTACAATATTTTCACAGCCAACAATAACTGAGTTTGCTGTGTTGTCCATCATAATGATAACAATATTATATTTTTTTTGCTGCCTTGATGTAATACAACCGTCAAAATACGATCGCGGGCGCAAACTACGAATGTGATAGTTCCTACTTTCAGTGTAAAGAAAGTAAAAGAATCATTCATCATGGTGGTGGTTATTCACTGGGTCGCACTCGCGCTCAGTGTCCGGTTTTGTCTACAAATTGGTCACATCGACCGCTAAGTGGGAAGATTTGGCTCACACGATGCCGATGTTGCTAACGGGTTTATAATGAATGCTTTACTATTCACAAGTAATGTCTGTGTTCGGAAAAATCGTTTGTATTATAGTGTTTCATGTAATGTATTTTTTTAAGTTCCCCCCAGACGATTTTTTTTTTCTCCTCTACTGTACTTATTACATAATTACTGCCCCGTTAGCCGTTGTCGCTCGTGCTCGCAGAAGGCAAGCGCGAATACAGAGTGTGAGAATCTGGGTTCGATTCCCAAGTCAGGGAAAGTGTTTTTGGACTGCACCTTTGATTAATTTTTGTCGCGTACCTACTGACATATTGCCGTTCCAACGGGCTGAGATGATGGTGTAGAAAGATTACCTACATCTGTGTTTGCGCTGATTGCTATCTATTGAGATTTTCTGTCGAAATTCGATGATGATGATTAAGGTTTTAATGGAGTTCTGTTTGTTTTCAGTCACATAACGAAGACGACGACATGGGACGACCCTCGCAAGACGCTCGCGGCGCAGTCGGTGGCCGGCAGCGTGCAGCATCAGAGCACGGACGCGCTGCTCACGCAGGCTGCCTCGCCGCAGAACATACCCAACACACCCGTACCAGGTTCATAGCTATTGATCTTGATAAATTAGATCTACTAACAAAAGTAGTAAAATCTTAGAACTTTTCCATGTAAATATAAAGGTAAAGGTAAGGAGTTAGAATTGATTGTTAAGGTATTGTAGAATGAAAATAAGAAAACTAAGATTCTGAATAATAGAACACCACTTATTGGCATCGTTGTCAAATGAGTTTTTGAGAAAGATAATATTATAACAAAAACACTTTTGTCCGATAATAGTCTGTACTTTGTGATGGACAGCCGTCTGCAGGACCCTTGATCATACAGAGAAGGCGCGAGCAGCTTTAGTCAATACGTTTGCCAAGACGAGTTGACGATTTTAGATTTATTAAGTCTAAATTCAGGGTATTTTTCTTCATGGATTTTTCGCTGACACCGATAGGACTGAGGAGATAAGGTAGGATGCAAAATTACATCGTTAAAATATGGTTTCATTTTAAACAAAAGAAAATAAAACTAATTTCTTGTAGGCGCGAGTAAACATCAAAATACTCATAGATAATCATATCTTTGCGTATTTTGATGCAACTTCTACCTATAAATTGCCAAATTGTCTTCTAAAACGAACTGACTACAATGGATAGATTAGTGCGCAAAATAAAAATTAGTATCACATATATATAATACATCTTTTATATTCTATTTCTACGGGTGCGGGTGAAGTAGTTTATTACAATAATTACAGTAAATTAAAAAAAAAACCCTACGCTAATTACAACTAACTAAAATCAAACTAAAATATGGTAATGTGCCCAAAAGGCTTGCAGAATTGCCACGCTCTATGGCAATGCTTATCCTCTGTCCGAAGTCAAGCCAGCCCTTGGATCACGCGAGGTGTCAACTAGACGTTTCGATAGATCTATAAACAACTTGTGAGCACTCGGACCCCACGATCCAAGAATTTCAACCCCAAACGGTTCGAAAATATATAGTTTTCAAGAAATAAGTTACTGCAAAACTGGAAACTACCTATGGAAAATATATCTCAAACCAATATCAATTTCTTCGCACATTTATTCACAAATGTACACTCATTTAAACTATTTATATTTCCAATCGTTCGTTCAGTTTGTTTTTCCCGTTTTTTTCTTTAAAACTACAACGGCTTTTTATTTATTTCGGGCACATTTACTCACTTATGATTCATCGAACTCAATTCATTACTGAAGTCACTTTCCTGCTCGAGTAACGTACACTCAAAACACCGCCTACTGGCATCGATGGTACATTGGAACCTGAGAAAGATACAGTTAATATAAAAATAAATAACTACCTTACTATTGAACACTGTAATCTGTTTAAAAGATATGATATGATAACAGCAATCTAGTAAATGCAAAGTAATTTTTTCTTTCAATCATTTTGAAAAAGTTGGTTTCAAATTGTTTTTCTTTTATCTAATAATAACTAATAACTTTTATCTAAAATAACATAACGAAGCAAATTGTTTGACAATGCAGTTGGCGCAGTGGTTGAGTGATTAACTTCTGTATTGCGTGTTCCGGGTTCGATTCTCACGCGGAAAAAATGTTTGTATGGCCTGCAGTTGTTTCAGGTCTAATGATTTCTCGCGCTCTAGGGTGGAGCGAGATGGCATAACATTTTTTTTCTGACTAAATCAGACCTATGCTCCTTCAGGTGCCTTTTGCGTTTTAGGACCATGGGTTTCAGAAATTCCCTATAGCCCCATGGTATTCGGTTCTCTAGCCATCAATAGCAATAAACATAAATCGAAGTTTACCTTTCATTACCGTGGGAAAACATTATGTAACTTCCCCCTTCTGGGTAGAGCGGGAGTGTCAGACTTTCACTGACTAAAACACAGGGTTCTTTCAGTTGCCTTTTATTGCGAGGGCTATGGTAACTCATTCGAATAATCTGCAGCCTGGCAGGCGTCGCGTCGGCGCAGACTGGCTTCCTATAATTTTGCTGACATCTCATTAAGGCGCGCATCAACTCGGGTCCTTAGTGGACGGCCGGATGGCGAACTACCCAATCGAAGTTAACCTACGCTATTTATATATATTTATTTATCATAACTTTTATTTTAGACTCAGTCATTAAATGTATGAAATTAATACATTAATACCTAGTAGGTATTACAAGATTAGGAAGATCTTTTAGGTCGCAGTGACTACATCCCCTACACTATGGGTGATGCACAGCCCCTTATCTTCTAAATAATAATAATACAAGATTAGTGGCCACATTGCTCACAAAGCTAAATAATATGTAGGATTGTGACCTAATCGGGGATTTTTTTGGTATACCTATTGGAAAATATACTCGGAAAAGATATACCTTCCAGGTTTAGGTAGGTAAATATTGTGAAGACCATTAATATAATTAATTCCATTGATGAGGAAAAGTACAAGCAGTTTACTGTGAATCAAATATATTCCAGTCAACAGTTTAATAAATAAATACACTATATTCTTTAATAAGTAAATAAGCAGTCATCTCATTTATGCCTATACTTTTTCTCTGTCACTTTAATATAATCTATTTATATAAAAAATAATAGCAGTTTGTGAATCTCGCGAGTTTTAACTCGAGAACGGCTGGACCGATTTGGCTAATTTTCATCTTGAAATAATCATGATAATCCAGAGAAGGTTTAAACGGTGAGAAAATATGGAAAAATTCATGAAAAATTAAATCCAAATACAACGCCATATTTAATTAAAATATAATTTTAAAATGAATTATGTTGTTTCTGGTAATACCTATCAGTAAATGGCGTTATACTTTTATACTTCAGTTAAAATGTATTACAACATTCATTGATTTTATGGCGGTAAACTACTGGGGCTATAAGCGTGTGAAGCTTTGCACAACGTTTCTTTTATCACGTAGACGGGCACTAAAAGAGAATTTTCAAAATTCACCTCCTTAAGGGTCAAACGGGGGTTCAATGTATGTAAGAAGAATTTTTCTTTGACCCGGGTGAAATCGCTGGCAGATGCTAGTTTATATAAAATATATACTAGTTTATATAACAATATATAACTATTTATTATATGAAATATGTATGTGAGTCTATTTTTTATCTTTATTATATTTTTTAAGTATTTTTTACTTCCAATAAATAACACGATGTATGTAATATCTTTATATTCTTCATCACCCTAGATAGACTGGTAAAGCATGCTTAAGGCATTAAATTGGCCTTTGTGTCTTTGTGTATGAAGTTCAAATAAATACTTTTATCTCGTTAATTACGTAATAAGTGAGCACTACAAATACTTTAATTAAAATCCTCTTGTTAGTACTCATATCATGGCATATTACTCAATGACGTCCATGGTATTTCCATAACATAAAATATATTAACAAAATACTGATATGTTTGAGGATAATAGCAATTGTTTCAACCGAATGGCGTCAATCTGAAACTCGGTCCGTTTTTAATTAACTACGCACTTAACTAATCATTATCCCTGTTTTGTTTTTTAACTGGTTGAGAATAGAAAGGTGTGTAACATGTCCGAAATTAACAAATTTTATGGGATGTTCTGTTCATAATAAGTATGTGACCGTTATTTTGATCATATATCACACTAATATTGGCTATAGTTTGTGTGTATGTTTGTTTGTTGATAAAAATAGGTAAACTTTTAGGCCATGTACTGGAATGGCATATCGGATATTTTTTATTCCGGAAGTATGTTTCCTTGGAATAATTCCGCTTTTACGTGGGTGAAGCTGCCGTCCGAAGTCAGTTCAAGATGAAAATGGCAGGGGAGTTCAAGCTAGATTTTTAACTTTTCAAATCATCGTCTGTTTCATGAATATAGAAAAGTATCTGTTTGCTTTTTAATACCTAGCTGGCCTAGATTGTCCTACTGTAAGACAAAGGCCTCCCTCTCGCTTTTCTACGCAATTCTATTTTCTACTAGTAGGAATTAAGGTTCAAACTCGTTTTTCGATCTTCGCCTTGGTTGCTCGCTTCTAGTAATGTTTTTATTTTTGGATCATTTAATACTACAACTACCTTGGTTAGTAACTGTTTAGAATACGTTTATTTCATTGTCTTTAACTCTGGATTCAGTTTTCACGTGATCTAATTGGCCACAGTGGCATGTTTAAAATTATCATGGAACTAAAATAAAAACAAGTAAATAACCCGAATTCTAAAACTGATTTTATGACGGGAATTAACGCGTTGTTTCCGTCGGTCGATGCGAGACGAGCGTTGAAAGGTGTTCGGAAAATACATCGGTGTCGGGGCGCCGCGGCCCTGGCGCCCGCGCCGACTTGCGACACATCCGCCTTACTCTACTCCACACGCAGACTTCGACACCACAGCCGACCTAACTACGCACCTCTTTGTCTTATCGGAACTACAGATTTTGCCTATTTTCAATATTGACTTCTTTTGTACCGTCAACATGGCATGCCCACTTGCACTGCTAGTGCCTGCACGTGCTTACTACGACTTCAGTTTTAAAGTTATGATAGTTTTGTTAGTACGTGACCTATTCACGCATCTGATCACGTTCTGTGGAGCACCACGACCGCCTCCCCGCCGGCGCCATACTCTGCGGCAAGTGACACTGTTACATCTAACTTATCTTCGCCACTACAAACATCTATGTAGATCAGGTGACAATACAAATAATTGTGTTTCCACAGCGCGTTCCTCCTTAATCTTATGCGCGATAACATACCACGACATGTACGACTGAATATCTTTCGTATAACGCATTTCTTGTCACGAAAAGTTGTTTTGGCGTCATCTATCAAAATCTTGATGAGATTTATTAGCTTTGTCAACGGTAATCTAACGTTGTTGACCGCATTTATTCTGGGCTGTATAAACGTGATTTCTAGACAATAGAGTGTTTCAAGTAGCAATAATAATTATTCACCCTGTTTCGTAGTTTAATCTTATAGCGGGTAAAAGTAGTTGTCGACGGGCGCCGGTGGTGAAGTAGAGGCGGTATAACGTAATGCTAACGTAATACCGCGGTTAGTCGCCGAGCGCTCTGTGTCGACTGTTGAGTAATGATGATTGTAAATAATGTGTAATTACTGCACCGACCGCACAAAGGCAACATTGTTAATAAAGAAATTATCTAGATTGCAACTATGATAAAGTGCATTGTTTTTATGGGCGGTCATCAGAACTAATTTGGAGGTTGCACATATTATGTAAACGTTCAATACGTACCTATTCAATATACTTAACTATTGTTATACGGATTCAATATATATAACGTCTAAAATTTACGTTTACCTAATTAACTGTTCCCTTGAAATCCCTGGTATAAGAGTTTAGCTCTAAACTTGATGAATTATGTTCTGCGAGAACAGAGATACGGGCTACTGATGATGAGCCAGAAAATACTATTTTTGTGAAGAATTTAACTGTCCCAAAAAATCTAGGAAAAGAAAAGTGTAACACGTAATACTTATATGTAATCATACAATTAGAATGGAGCAACGTAAATAGCGATGATATTGGCGATCAATTAGCCGGCCGTGTATCTGCGAATTGTTTATGAATGATCGCTTGTTTGTTGCGCGGGCGCCGTACACAAAGCGTGAGTGCGGCGCGCTCGCGCAGGCGGCTCGCGCGCGCGTGCGTCGTGATTCACTCTCGGCAGCGAGTGCCAAGAGCTCGCGCTGGGCCGCTCGCACTAGTCTGGCGCCGTCGTTTCTTGGAACGAGCTCTCGCCGACCTTCCCGTTGTCCACCTGATTCTCAATCACGTGTGCGTACGTCTTAGTTCATAATGTGCTGGCTTGCAACTAGTCGCTGTTGAGAGAATCATTAGTTGTTTTCCTACAAATGACAAGTGTAACGTTTCAAAGGTACTGATTACGTACGTTTGATTGATTTCAGCAGCGAAGAGTACAAGTAGTAACACACCGACGGATCCACTAGGGCCCCTGCCGGAGGGTTGGGAGCAGGCCGCGACGGCGGAAGGAGAGATCTACTTTATAAATCATGCAGCTCGCACCACATCCTGGTTCGATCCAAGGATACGTAAGTATACAACATGCACAGTGAATGTCAGCTACGCATAATTATCTTGTAAGATTATACATGTCTGAGTAATAAGAGTGTATCACGAAGGCAGGTGCTGATCCGCAGAGTTAAGTACAGGAGGTGTTGTGTATGCTCATCAATGGCTCAGATCAGGCGGTTCAAGTAATAGAAAGTTCCTAGTTTCTGATATATGAATACCTATTTGTATAATACCACTTTAATAACATTAATTTCTATTTGAGAGAAGGGCATAATTTGTTATGGTGATTAATAAGGGTATTAAAGCCCAAAGACATTGCAATACCAAAGACCCACTCCTTATTTGTCTGGCTCTTGTGACCCCTAAGAAAAACTGGATTCGCTATAGGTGCTGATGGGGTTCGTGTTTGTGTTACAGCACAGCACTTACAGCGCACGCCAGCGGCTGGCGGGACGGGCCCGGACGGCGGCTGGGCCAACGCCTCTCTGCAGGCCTGCCAGCAGAAGCTGCGGCTGCAGTCGCTGCAGCTCGAGAGGGAGCGCCTCAAGCAGCGCCAGCAGGAGATCAGACTCCAGGTACTGACATGTTCAAATTGATATTATTATTTAATAAACGGGAAAAACTGTCTTTTGTTTGTTGCTGTAAGAATTAGGCACATGTGCAAACCATGACCCGGGTTAGGACAGCTACAACAAAGGGTAATTTAGATTGGTAATTTTTTTGGGATAATTTCTTAGATACTTTTTGATGGACGTTATCGCGGGTACGAGTTAATCTTTCGAATGTCTTAAGTTACACTGTCCGACATAAGGTAATTGTTCTTCTATTGTGTCTCTAATTACGACATTCAAAGAGTTAATAAGATATAACAGCCATATTAGCTGAAATTTAGACATTAGATACTTAGTCATTGAGCTCACGAATTGTTCGAAAGAATTACTGTGGAACGCAATGGGCAACTGAAGGATCACAGGTGGAAAACCCACCTGTGAGTAAAAGTCTGTTACTCTCTTTGGCTCTACCCAGAGCGCAGGAGTCGTTTAAAGATGTCTATGAAACTTAGGTAGTCACCAACCCACAAATAGGTATATGGCTCTAGAAGCCTTCGCTCAGATATCCAAATACAGATCGTATCGGTCAGATATCCCGACTCAACTTATATAATTCGTCACTTAAATATGCTGATTAGTGGTATTTGCAAATTCGCAGGTTAGTCTAGTATTTCATCAAGCATGATTATAGAGAGAACTTGTTCTGTCGTGATCGTTTTTGTGGGCTAGGTATATTATAATGCACTCATTTGCATACGACAGTTGATTCCGTTTCCTCAATATGATGTCTTCCGCGTTTATGCGGAACAGCTAGCAGATATGTCTGACCTTTGCAAAAATCATGTCTTATCGGTAATCTGGTTTTTTCTCTGTCTGGAGCTTGGGGTATTATCAGACTTTTACTGACTAAAATGCGCCCGAGTTCCTTCAGTTGCCCATTGTGTTCCAGGGTCGCGTTAATTCTTTTGATCTTGCAGTCTTAGTAGGCATCAGCCCTAGGCCCCAGAAGTGTTTCAATGATATTAGCCCAAACTGCCCGTAAATCGATATTTATGTAAGTACTTGTATGTTATGTATACGTGTTATACCCTAATGCGCTAACCACTAGCATTCAAAATAACGTCGACTATCTCTAGCGACTAATCGACGCTATTTCAACTAAATTGTATTGTTGAGACAGCATCTGACTATTTAATTCGTTCTGCAAGATTTCTTAATAATTTCCACAAATATTTAGTCAGTTTAGTAGTAATTAGCTTGCTATTCATGTATATTTTGAGCCTAGTAGATGGCCATATGTAAATTGTTGCTAATAAAATATTATTAATAAATACATAGTTACTTTAGTAGTAGATAGTAAGGAGAGGGCGGCTGGGGGTTAGGACAGTCCAACATGTGGGTTATATTATTCTTGACATTAATTTGCAAGTACCTATCAATCTGACCTGGATGAGAACCACGTATGCTTTCCTCGTGATATACAATTATACGTGCGTTATCAATATTATCACCGAGTAGTATCTTTTGAATCACTTACAATAACGTCATGCACATTATTAGATGCTCTAGTTTATTTATCCGGTTTATATCAGATTACATTTTACCTTGCTCGTCAAAATAACTGATCGATTGTACACCTGCGATATATTATACTTGTTTAGTTGCGAAAAAGCGTAGTACAGTCTTATAGATAATAAATATTATTTCACAATATCGGAATTCAAGTAAGTACAGAAACATTCACATTAGATCACATAGTACCTTAGATATATAAAATACTAAACGAATCGGTAAACGTTGTTCTGCCTTCTGAATTGCGTATCGAAAATATATGGTGCGGGGTAACAGGGTAAAAATTGCTTATTCTTAGATTTATTTAAAAAACAACGTATAAGTTAAAAAAAAAATTAATTAGGTATCTACATATATACTTTTTTGACACATCACTGCCAATAAAATGTGAACTCTCCTTTTAATGATGCCATTAATGAATCAAAATATTCATGATTGAATTTCTAAAAACTAGCGCTTGACTGCTATCCCATCTAATGGTAAGCAGTGATGCAACCGTTGATGGTGAGGCGCACTAGTTCATTACGAGCCTATTATATTGCAAACAGTGAATAACGTACGTTTTCTTCTCATTCCAGCAAGAGCTAATAATGGCGCGACAGTCGTCATCAATCGTGTCCTCCCTCGCAAGCAGTACGGGAGTGGCCAGCACCGAGCTGCCGTTGGACCCGTTCCTTTCGGGCCTGTCGGACCACCAGCGCCAGGAGTCGGCCGACAGCGGCCTGGGCATGGGCGTGGCGCACTCCTACTCCATGCCGCACACGCCTGAGGGCTTCCTGGCCGGCATGGACGACCGCATGGACTGCACCAGCGAGGCTGGCGCCATCGACTCCTCCGACATGACGCTCGCCGACAACCTCGACTCTACTGACGACCTGGTACCTTCTTTACAGGTATTTGAGCCTGTGTTTTTGCTTAAACTAACTATTAACAACACGGTACGCGCACTGGTTAAGGGATTGGCTGCTCCGCTGCGAGTCGCGGGTTCGATCCCCGCACGGAAGAAATATTTGTATAGCCTACAGTTAGGTATTCCGAGTATGGGTATTTTGTGTATGTGAGTTTACATGTTTGTGCAATGAACGCATCAACGATTAAAAACAAAACTAAAACTAACTAAACTATCTAACAAGAGGAATTGGGGAGGCCTTTACCTAGCAGAGGGGCGATATAAGCTGCAAAAAAACACCGTCTAATACGAGGATGCTCTAATAGTGAGAATTTCGAGTCGATCACAGAAATTCACCAGCCAAATCATTCATTACACAATTTTTTTATGTTTTATTCCGCCTCTATATGTTGACTTGCTGCATAATTATTTTGTGGTGCAATGCCACAATAAGTTTGAGCACACACAGTGCACCAAAATAAAATTGATTTTTAATTTATACTAACCCAAATGATTCACAAACATTAGAAAGGGATCACTTACAAACAATAGAAGCTTGATTGCTACGGCGTAGTCAGCGTAGTCGTGGAGCGCGAACCGCTACGCAGAAGTAAGCGTAGCTGGCGTAGTATCTAGATCGCCTACGGCGTAGTCGAAATGAGTCCCTATTGGCTACGGCGTAGTCAAGTCCCTGACAGACTACGCCTTAGTTCGCGTAGCCACTTAAACAATTTTTGTTATTTGGAAACTCAATGGTTAATAGCTGTTTTTAATGATTTTTCTATAGATGGAATTTCTTTTCATTTTAAATATGTTTCGATGAAAATAACATACGAGCTATATTTGACTGAAGTAATTGCCTACTCATAACACTAACAACATTTTACTGTATTTTTTTTTAAATTCACCATCCCTTAGTGCCTATTAACAACTATTTTTAACCGATCTTAAAAAAGAGTAGATTATTTAGTTAGAACTAAGATTTTTATTGACGGTTACTATAACGTGTGATATATACGTTTCAGTTGAACGAGTTCACAAACGACATACTTCTGGACGACGTGCAATCGCTCATAAACTCGACGCCGAGCAAGCCCGACAACGTGCTGACGTGGCTGTAAGCGAGGCCGCGCGGTGCGACTAGTGCGCACAGGCACACCATGCTTACAAACTTTCAAATTAGCTATATTATGTAACGTAGCGTACTTACCTATGACGTCGACCGCTATAACAGTGTCGGACAGCACGGTAACGATGGTGTACATTTCACTTGAAAATGACAATTATAGCATAACATGTGTAATGACTGATGTGGGATTTTGTGTGCTTATGATTTAGGATAGTTAGATACTTTCAGTACCAGTATGATGGCTTCCGTGAGAATAGGCAGACCGTTGAAGGCTAAAACATTTGTCCAAAAAAAAACGATTTATCAGTTCAAATGTATTTCAAAATTTATCCGCATCGGTTTACCTATTCCCAACTATCTGCTCGCTTTTATGCAGAATTGGTTTTAATCTGTCTCAGCATTTATTCGAATGAGATAGGAATACAAAATTGTGTGAGTTTATAAGTGTTCCTACTTCGTTGTGGTGGTACATGTGTGGAATCTTGTATGTCTGACTTTACAACACATACTCATCGCAATTATTGACTTGGACTCTTAATAAGTATTGTAAATTAGTGCCTTTTCATCAATAGTTAGCAATGAAACGCTAAAATAACGTAAGGAAATCGTAATGGTCTTCGTCTTTTGACGTGAGCTAGACAGTAATGGTGCTCAGATTCTAAATGTTTCAACCAGTTCAAGTAAGAGATGAGCTACGAAAACCAAGCCAAGTACGCGAATCAGTGGAGCAGGACTATCACGAATGGCTAGTCATGACGACTCGTGTGAGCTCGGGAGTGCTCGGGAGCGCTCGTGTACTCGAAGTGACACGCCGGCACTACGCGCGGTGGCTGCAAGCCTTCTTTCGTAGCAGAAAGTAGTTGCGTTGCAACGCATCATTCGTGAACTAGGTTTCCATAATCTTTTCAGAGAGACTATCGGAAATCGTATTCTATAAATCGACAAAACAAACAATATTTTATGATATATTTTAAAATTAAGATTGTGATAACATCTTGATGTAACAGTGCCTTATTGTGCCTTGATAAAAATTATTTATTGTTGTAATAATTTAGATAATGTTGAGATATTTTTACAATTTTTCTATTGTCGAATTATTGATGTAATAGTGATTTGACAGAAAATAAACTACTTATGTACTTGTAGAACGTTGTTTGTCAACTTACACCGTCCTTGTGAATTTTCGAGATTATGAATAGAGGTTAAGTTTTAATAGTTAATCATGAAGTAGGTAATAATGTTGGCAACTATTATGTTAACTTATTATAGTTGGGTTGCAAGTGAACAATATTCAAGTGTATGGGTGCAGCTAACTAATCTTAGGGAGTAATTGGAGCTCGAAATTTTGCCTCTAAGTGCCTTATTCAAAACAATGTTATCTTCTGATATTAAGGAGTTGTAAGTATAACATTGTTTACTGCCATCGAGCAGACTAATATTGGTGCCAACAAAGTATGAAATCTATTTTCAATAATTACTGTTATGTAATTAGTATTACTTCATTATATTTAGTAATCAACTCATCAAATCATCGTTCATATTATTATATCAACAATTCAAAATATTTCAAAATTTTGTAAGCCCACCTAGTCTTTAGATTTTTGTATGAGTGTATTGAATTCAGCTAGCTTGATTGAATAATATGATAATGGAATTAGGCCTTTAATATCAAATGCTACATTGAAAACTTTGCCATATTAGTAAAAGTACTATAATTCTTGTAAGACTTTAATGTAATCTTCAGGTATGACGCATAGCAAGCATAGCATCTGTGTAACTATTGTAATTAGACGTAACGGTGCTGGGTTGATGATACATTGAATTTGTATTCTGTAGATCCATTTGTTGTATACTTTATATTTGTATTTGTCGTGTATTAATTGTAAGAGTCCGTAAGTTTGGAAGCTTCTCATATTGTTCGGTTCATTGTTCTCCACTCGCCCCTCGGTCGGACGTGGCGCCCTGGCGACAAGGCGACAAGGCGACAGGGCGAGACGGCGACAAGGCGACAGTCGCCGCCGCCGTCGCCCGCGCCGCGCGACAAACATTCCAAGTTGTAACAGTACAGCCTCGCACTCGCACGAGCCCTGCCACTTGCTACAGAATAATATTCAGAACAATATCTCAAGTGTAAACTGTAATCAATTATTTCTTAAGTATAGCCTTTATGAAAAACATATCTTTTCAGTCTGAGAACAGATGCAAGTTTTCTATGTAGTGTATGTAACACGTGTATCAATGTTATAACAATGAAATTACGTGTCAAACTTATTAATTTACTATAATTTCATTGTAAATAATTCGATATTCTTATAATGAATTAAATAAATATTTGTTTTAATACTTAGTATATATTTCACTTCCCATCGTCTTAGAACAAAAACACGATGAATTATTACAATTCAGTTCTGGGTGTTGTTATCTGTTGAAAGAAAAGTAAAGTCTTAGTTTTAAATGTATTTATTTGTTAACAATAACAAGCAGCGCAGGCATGCGTCTTTTTAAATATAAATATATTATGTACAATATACTATGTAGATGTTACCATGCTGGAGCCACCACCTCTTCATTTGGTCACCTGTCAAAATGGAACTTAGTAAGGATTTGTACAAATGTTAGTAGACCGTATGTGCTATCGCTAACCGTCCTGGTAATAATTTTTCACCGTCACTTTAAAGTGCAAGATATAGACCCGAGCATAGTCACATGCTCACTAGATAACGCTCTACTCAATATTTCTTGCTCACTTTGTTTGGAAATGGTATTCGCTATAATCGAACATTCTATTTTATTGAACTTGTCAAATTATTACCGCTAAATGCATCTAATTCTGCCTGTTAGCGCTGTGCCAAACCACTATTAACAGGCATCATGAACAGAAAGAATTGATTATAAGAAATGTGAGTTCACTGCCATCATGCATGAACATGGCCAGCTTTCACCTTTTTTAGCTTTCAAAGTGATAGAATTAGTCGACCCGGAATTTCAAAAGTATCTAGGTATATCTTCAGAATTCAGATTCATCAATCTGTTGACAGAGAAGTAGATGATACAAGATTGAAAGATGGTTCAAGTGCAGGATATAACTCAACATGCTGTTTCTAAACGGAGTTCAGCCGAGTCATCATGCTTTTAAAACCTTAATCATAAAACGGTAAAGTGCATCAGGGAGACTTTTTATGTGAAAACTTCTTATATACAGCAAGGGCGAAAACGCACTGGCAGGTTGCTGAGCGCCTAGAGGTTGGCGATTCAACTATAAATGCCGCAACCAGTAGCACTGACACACTAGGACATGTAGTGCTGTCAGCTAAGAACATTTTAAAACGTTAATTTCACTTCGCTATTTATCACAGGCTCTACCGCGAGCTTTACGCGATCTATTTGACGACCTAAACTAACTTAAAAGTATGGAGCTAAATAAGGTCTATAGCTCCATCCCTCTTTATCGCTCGGACGCTTGACATTTTTACTCGTCATGGTAAGGTTGCAGGGGACTCAACAGTTTCTGGTCCAGGCGTTAAGCAAGCAGCTTTTCGGTGCATCTTTGGCCATAGTAAAGTAAAGAAGACAAGCAGTAAAAGTTATTATTTTAACAGACACTAGATACATTAATATTAATTTATTATACCCCAAGCGAACGCACCTATTGTCTTTCTATTGTGTCTGTGATTTCCACGATTGAAAGGTAATAACACAAACATATTCTAAACTGTTTTGGATTTATGGATGCAGGTTCAGTCGACCACACATTAGTGTTAAAATCTTGATCTTGAGATAACCTACAGACAACGAACTTACAGCTACCAGACGTCTAATAACAGACAACGCATGTCTGTCAACACACATGACTTATAGAGTTGATGTACCTAGGTCATCTTAACAGCCGATAGACGTCCACTGTTGGATATAGGCCTCCTCCAAGCGTCGCCACAACAAACGATCATACGCGTCCCGTATCTATCGGATTCCCTCAACCTTCACCAGGTCATCGGTCCACCTTGTAGGAGGCCTTCCAACGCTGCGTCTTCCGATACGCGGTCGCCACTCTAGAACCTTTCGGCCCCAACGGCCATCTGTTCTGCGAACAATGTAGGTCACCACAGAATAATTTCTAAATAGTCTCGAACAATCGGAACGCAGTACCTCGCTCCCACGTACCAATCAGAGCGTAGTTCCTCGCTCCCCGTACCTCAGCTTGTTGACAGAATTGCAATTGCGATTTTGGTGCGCTACTGCGCTAGTTCAAGCGAGGCGTCTGTGGCTGTAAGGTCGTTGCCTAGAGCGTAATTCAGAACAGGATACGACACCAGCTTATTAATACATTAAAATAAAAATAAATACATTCTCAAGCTGGTTCTGTTGCGTCTCGATTTAACTTACAATCTAATTGTTGACAGGATATAGTAGTGAATACTATTTAATTTGGCCTGGTTTAGTTTTGACTAAAGACAACGTTTTAAACTCTAGTTTAAGTTAATTCGGTTCGCAACTGATCGACTATGTATAGCAATCTATATAAATAGGTAATTTCAAAATTGTTGTGCAAATTCAATTCTACAAGCGAAATCATAACATGCTCTAGAACAGGTGCTACGCGATAAGGCCAGAATAACACAACGACCATTTTTGTCGCAAAAACGCATTGCCGCGTTGCACTTGTCTGTGTCAGGAAGATTTAAATTAAAACCCTGTGAAATAAATCGTATCGGGGACCGAATCTCTGCAGTAATATTAGCATGAGTTTGACACAACGTTCGCTAATTTAATTCGATTGGCCTTTCAGAAACTGTGTAAAAAAGTATCGTATTGTAAAGACAGGACGGATCGTGCGTTTTTCTGACTCCATAACTTGGCTTCACGAGTGACTGAAAGGGCCGAAGCAAATTCACCATACCATCAGCACTCCTCGAGAGCGATCGTGTGCCCGAGACACTAAAGGGTAGACCAGATGGTTGCAAACCAACGTCCCAACCAAGATGACCTTGCTAGTTTCAATCCATGTAGACAGCAGTTGTAGTCTATGACCTTCAACGCCCTTGGTTGGGAGGCGCGTTTTCCCAACTACCGAACGTAGGTATTGGTTTACATCCATGTAGCCGCGACACAAACCAAACAAATAAACCAAGGTGACCTCGGTTGGAGCTGGTTTGAAGCCTACTGGGGCCAGGGTTAGCTCCAAAAGGTAGCTCAGCCCCGGTATGAAAGGCAAGAAGGAACGGGGTGGGTTATTTAGTCAGTAAGAGTCTGACACTATCTCCCGCTCCACCCAAGGGCGGAGGAAGTCGTTTGGATGATTTTTACCCATTAAGAAAAAAAAAACCTAGGTTGGAACGCTCGTTTGCAACTGTCTGGTCACCCCTTAAGTCTATCTATCGTATATCTTGTCGAACGGGTAGAAGCAAACTTTCGAACAACCCTATCTTCAGGTTCAGACTACTGCCACGTTTAAGATCATCTAGTGATCTTAAACGTGGCAGTAGTTGTAGAAGTGAACAGTTGGTTCTTACAGCAGGGTCCTTGAAGCGTGCGTCCTGTGGCAGCTCGCGGTTGGCGATCAGCTGCTTGTAGTACTCCGCCGACAGCTTCGGGGTGCGCGGCCGCGCCGGGTCCGAGATGTTCACGTGGTAGAAACCGAAACGCTCACTGGAAAAACGAATAGACGCGCTCACTGCGTTATGAGGTTGATCAAGCCACATGAATAACTTAGCAGGTGCGGCAGTCAAAATCGCTTTCTTTCACTCAGTGTGGGGGACGGCTATGTTAACATTTCTATGGGTATAACAGAGACAAATGCAGCGGTGTATTTAGAAAAAAAAAAAAAATTGTAAGGCCGAAAATGTCCCATACTTACTGCAAAGAAGTTCAACTTTGCCTCTAAACGACCTCACGCACTGGTTGAAAGATCATGAGAAGTGACCTACAAAAGAGCAATAGTGGCAAAGTAGCGACGGCTCCCACTTGTGAAATTTTAAAGTGGATAGAAAAGATGCGGATGTCTTCTGGCTGTTCTTTCGAAATGGTTCGCTGCTGATTTCATTACTTACCGAATGTTCCTCAAGTTGGCGTCAATCTAATTCTTGATACCAAAAAATTTGATGTAATTACAGAAACTGTGTTTTTAGGTATAACTGTCGATTCCAAACTGCAGTGGGGTGCTCATATTAGAACTCTCTCAGGTAGATTAAGCTCAGCGGCATATGCAGTAAGAAAAATAAGGCAGTTGACAGATGTCGCCACAGTTAGGTTAGTTTACTATGCCTATTACCACAGTATTATGTCTTAAGGCATTTTACTGTGGGGATCTGCTGCTGATGTAGACTCGATTTTCGTATTGCAAAAGAGAGCAATCAGGGCTATTTATAAAATGGGTCCTCGCGAGTCCCTCAGAAATAAATTCAAAGAAATCGATATATTGACACTGCCTTCTCTTTATATCTTAGAAAGTATTTTGTACCTATGTCCGTAAAAACCTAGGACTTTTCAAAATTAGAAGCGATTTCCATAATATGTTAATGCTCGTAGTAAACACGAAATTATATTACCCAAATGGAGATTAGCCAAGACCAGTAAGTCATTTTTAGAAAATAGTATACGCTTTTATAACAAGCTACCAAAAGCGGTGACTGAACTTAGCGAAAGAAAGTTCAAAACCCATATTAAGCGTGTCTTAACCAAAAAAGCATATTACAAGGCTAAAGACTATGTCAAAGACACGCTTGTTTGGCAATGACTGCCTCTGCCCTTGTGGCGTCCTGGTAACTCATAATATTGTATCTATTAACTGCTCTATCTTTAATGTAACGTTTTTTTTTTTCTAACACATTGCTTTTTTTTACTACTGCGGTTATCATCGTTTCAATTTGATTTTTTTTCTGTATGTTTCTTGTTCCAAATAAAGAATTTTTATTATTATTTATTATTATTATTTTTGTATTTTTAATTTTAATATTTTTTATTTTTTTTTTATATTTTTTTTTAATATTTTTATATTTTTTTATATTATCTGACTCTAACCACATTAAATTCGTTAGTTTTTCTTTTTTGGTTGTTAACGTCTCATTTATTGACAGTTTTTTTTTTAAATAGCCTCTTTTTATAATGTAAATGGAAGAACACTGTAGACTCCACGAATTCTAAGATAACTTCATATTTTGACTCACTGTTTTTAAATGATTATTTTTATTGTGCTTTTGAGTACAATATAGACCAGTTTACACTGTTCTTAAATAATACCTATTATTAATACTGTAATATGGAAATATTGTAACTACAACCATTTTTTTAAAAGAGTAACCATGGAGTTTCTTGCCGGTTCTTCTTCATAGGAAATGACCAATTTCGAACCGTGCACTAGCTTCTGACGTTTTATAAGTGCCCATGTAGGCCTATGTGAAATATAAGACTTTTGACTTTGACTCTGAATCGTATCTACGACGTAGACTCCAATCCAGGTAGGCTTTTCACTTTGTGTAATATATTTCATCACCACTGCCATCAAAACGGTGAAGGAGTACTATTGCGAAATCTTCGGATTTGAACTGAAATTTAGTCACGTGTTTCGACACGTGTCTAATATATTTATGAAAAGAATCTATGTACAAACTTAGTGTCGGAGGTGTCCTGTAACCTTTTTAAAATATTTTTTGCAAAAAATATAACTTGGTGTAAAAAATATTGGAATCGATTCAGTTATTAATTCTAAACAGACTATATTCAGGTTTCGTATGCGGGTACTAAAATAATGTTGTATTATTATAATGATTGAATCTATGACTTACGAGAATCCAGCCCTCCATTCGAAGTTGTCCATGAGAGTCCAGGCGGTGTAGCCGAGGACTTTGACGCCGTCGTCATAGATCACGTTCAGGATCTCGCTCAGGTAAGCCTGCAATTTTCAAAATATAAGCATTACAAAAGCGTAACTACATGAAAGTCGTTCTTAAAAAGTGGCCAATTCGTTTTTCCTTTACCGGCTGCAGCCAGTGGCGTCGCCCTCGTAGGTAGGTAGCAAAATATTATCTCAAAACATAAGCCTTTATTACTCATTGAAGATGTAGCTTTCTAATGGTGAAAGAATTTTTTAAAGTCGGTTAAGTAGTTTTTGAGTTAATAGTAACATACAAACAAAAAAAACTATACATATTTTACCGAAAATTATTTCTAATTATTCGCTAGTTCCGGATAGTTTCGGTTACGGATATTAGAATTTTTAAATTATAAAAGTAAAGAGCTCCATAACATCCCTGACATAATTCCAGAATTATTCCTATCAAAATTCTATTTAAAGGTAATACCGTACTTACATTGAAATAACTGATGCGGCCATAGTCGAGCAAAGTACCGCGGTCCGAGAAACCATTCTCTGTGATGTAAATCGGTGGGTCGTTGTATGAGCTCTTGCACCAACGTAGCAGGTTCGCGAAGCCGGTGGGTACAACCTGATGGTATAAAATAAATATAAATTAAGTACACTATTGCTGTACCTATTCAGAAATCCGTGCAGGACATACTTTCAAGTTTTAGTTTTAGTAACAGCAATGAGTATAATATAAACAGCAGTTGAGAAATATTCAATCATAAATATCTTAAAGACATGACCGTGTGAGGCCAAAAGTAAAGCTAAAGTCAACTTCGCTGAATTCTAATTGGTCATTTAAGACATTAAATGTGAATCATCTACACTGCCTTCTGCCAAATTTTATATATATTTTAGGGTTTCAAAATGTCAGTCCGAAAAGGCGGATCCCTTGTAGAATCACTTTGTTGTCCGTCTGCCCGTCTGTGTGTCAATACCCATTTTGGGAATCAGGAACGCATAAAGGTATCGAGCTGAAATTAATTTCAAATATTCAGGTCTTCTATTACAAGCAGCTGTGAAAAACGTTTAAGTCAAGGCAATTTAAAGATAAGGCCGTATATACTTCGTTTACTCGTATACTTCGTTTATGATAGAAACCTAAAGGGTACTTCCCGTTTACTTAGGATCTTGAAATTTAGCATGAAGTAAGGCCGTAAAGCAAAAGTATAGGGGACTGAGAACTGTAAAGTAGTTACATCACAAAAAATAGTACAAGCGGGGAAAGTTTGTCATTGCAACCGAGGCGAAATTCACCCGAGCCGTGTAGGCGAGGGTGTCATGGAGCCGAGTGCTGCAGTTACAAATCTCCACGTGTATCAAACGACGTTTTTCAATACACTTTCAAAGAAATACTTACTTTCTCTGAAAATTACGACGCATATTTGTTCATTTTGTACTGAAGAATTTTCCAAAGTTGCCATACATTTTAGTTTTGATTTAGATGGCAGCAAGTTATCACGAGTATTTTTTAACTTAATCACAATATCTGACGACGTCGGCACCATCGAAAGAATTCTCTTCGAATCTTAAATTAAACATTTTTTTCCACAAAATTTAACACAAATAAAATAGTAGGTACATTATGTGACTAGAGAATAAAGCAATGTTTTTAAGTCGAGGGCGGGTCGATGTTGAATTCCGAACGAAACGAAGGTTGCTAAATCCCGAACGCAACGTGAGGGAGTTAATACAGAAACCTGAGTGAAGTGAGGTATTCAAGTCGCCCAAGACAAAGACAGCTTTATCACCGTGTTGGAGACTCTACTTTTTACACCTCCTATGAAGTCCTGTGAGTTAATTAAAAGAGAATTTACGACAACAAACTAAGAAATTTAAGTAACATTTATAATCTAATCTAATAATAAGCCAATCTTCTAAAAGTCTACGTTCAATAAATTCAGTAAGTCCTCTAATATTCTTTTTACACCACCTGCTCGATAATGTCGTTTTACTCGTCATACAAACCTCACTTAAAGCAAGTCCATTATATGCCTAGGGAGATAATGCAGTATGGCCGATCCCTAGGGAATAATGAGATTTGAATTTGGAGCATCAAGAATCGTCAACATTGTGAATTAAAATGTAGGCGCATCGTACAAGTTGACTCGAAATTCAAACCAAAGAGTTTGTAATCACTATGATTCAAACTGGGCACTAAAAAAAAAAGAAAATAGAATAAAACGTACGTACTGACCACACGGGAGTATTATAGAAAATTGAAACTGAAACTGAATTGACCTTTACCCAAAGGTAGGTAGCCGTCATACATATTGCACCAGAAGCAGAGGTCAGCTATCGACGGTCTCGAGAACGCTCGCCAAATCCTCCAAGACGACTCATGTTATGGGCCCGACAGTTTATAATCAACTGCCTGCCGCTATTTCTAGTGCCCCGACTATAGGCAGCTTCAAAGCTCGCTTGAAAAAATGGCTTATCGAGCAAGCTTTTTATTCTTTTGACGAATTTATGACTTAATATAACTTAACTTTGACGTAAATATTAATTCGGACTGAAATTTGTTGTGACTTTTAATTTTGTAATTTATTGTTAATTTTTATTTGTGATTTGATTTCTACTTATTGTATTTGTATTGTTTATTTTATTTGCTTGACATTTTATATTATTTGACATTTTTATGTAATCATTTGTTAACATGTAATTTAAAAATTCTGTATTGACTTGTAAGAATCCCTTACCAATAAATTACTATGACTACTATGACTTTGACTATGAAACTATAGAATCTTGGAGTAGTGAATTTTGTTTGTTTGATGAACTTGTAAATATAATACTTATATTTCTCTGATCGACCAAATTGTCTTTTAATTATCTCACAGATGGTGTAAAAAGTAGAGTATGCAACACGGGTATAAAGCTGTCTTTGTCTTGGGCGGCTTAAATTCCTCACTTCACTCAGGTTTCTTTATTAACTCCCTCGCAATGCTCGGGAGTTAATTTTATAAATCCCTCACTATCCTTCGGGATTAAAATCAGCAACCTTCGTTTCGTTCGGAATTCAACATGCCGCCCGCGACTTAAGGGCCAAGCGCCCGAAAAGTATTGTATTGTTCATGAATCTATAATAAACATATATTTTTTTCAAACCAATTAACCTAGCCGTTACGGAGGAGTAGGCCTCAGAAAATCACTGTTTTATGGCACTTTTCGGGCGCTTGGCCCTTAAAGCGCTTTCCGGGCGCTGCTGGCCGCAAATAAATGCACAGATTAGCGTACTGCCACTTAGGCGAGTGCGAGAGTTGCGTTCACATAACTTCGGCCAGATGGTTCATGGAACTATACGCCATAAAGACACTGCTTTATCCCCTAGTCACATAAACTACTATTATTTTTAATTTTCTTTATTATACCGCTCATTTATAGAAACCACATTTTATTCTTTTTTTTTTATTAATGGCCAGTTCGATTTTTTTACAAATTTATTTGATGCACGTTAATTTTAATTCAATGTCTTTGATTTTTGACGTTCCAAATTCAAATCTCATTATTCCCTAGGGATCGCCCATACTACATTATCTCCTTTAGGACAGAATGACTTGCTTTAAGTGAGGGTTGTGGTGTGGTGTGGTCAATATTGAGCAGGTGGTGTAAAAAATAATATTTCATTACTCATACTCTGAAAGTAAGTCTGAAGTTGCCTGAGGAGGAGGTTGAAAGTTATACTTTTCATCCCTAGGGAGTTTTACTTTCAACTGACAGCAGTAAAATTAAAAAAAAAAAACTAGTTCTATTTTCAAACCATGTTTCAATTTTCCATATAGCCAGTAAATCATAGGCTGACTAGCTGGCCGGCCACAGAAAATAAAAACAAAATGGCGGGAAAGTGGTAATCAGTCGTTGGTTTTTTCGAGTTTTGTTTACATTTCCGTACAGCGGAGATTTGTATTAACACGATAAGTTCATCAGATTAAAACAGTAATTTAATGCCTAATTTCTATAAGTGAAGAGGTTAAAGCAGTAGTGGAACCTTTTACCGCCTATAGACCAGTGTCGATAATTTTTAAAACCAAAAAAACTAATAGTAGGATGAAACCCATTAGAAAAGGAGGAGAATATTATAGAAACTAGCTGTGCCCCGCGGTTTCACCCGCGTTTTTCTAGTTTCCGTGGAAATACCGAGATAAAATATTGCCTATAATTGCCGCCCATAACTCATTAATAGATACCAACTCTTAACATCTTACACACGTGATAACTTTTAAACGAAATATCCGATTGAGATGAAACAAAAAGTATTTTAATTCTACATAAATACTCTTGATAATATAATGCTTAATTTCGATAAAGATTAATATTACGATACATATTTAACGTAGTTTTTTTTTCTTCAGACGATTTAACAATTATTTTGAACACAAAATCGGTTATTGTGATTAAACCATGATAGCTAGATATATGTTCTCGCGGACTTTTTTGTAGGTCTTAATGGGATCTACAAACCCGTAGTACATCATTTTGTTCTATTGTCAATAGTTTTTGCAGCGCACGCAAAAATAGGTTTTCGATTTTACACCTTGTGTTACAAAATAGCAATTTTATCACGGATCCCTAATTTCGAAACATAAAAAACATAGCCTATAGCCTTTCTCGATAAATGGACTACCCAACACTGAAAGAATCATTCAAATCGGACCAGTAGTTCCAGAGATTAGCGCGTTCAAACAAACAAACAAACAAACAAACAAACAAACAAACTCTTCAGCTTTATAATATTAGTATAGATTAAAGGAAAAATAATTTACGGGCGATCTGAGGTCGGGAAGGGGGTGGGGGTGACTTTTTAAGGGGAAAAAACGGTTAATCTCGATTTCCGGCAAAACTAACATATATATTTTTTTTCACCATCGGAAAGTAGAGATTTCAACGAACAGACACCATATAAACTTTTTGAAAAAAAAAAAGATATTTTGACGGGTGAATTTTCGATTGAAAATTAGGGTGATTTTTCGATATTTATTCAAAATAAGGTGAAAAAATAAATATTTCTAATCAAATAAATTACAGCGTATTTGGGACATAAAAAGATATGTTTTCACCAAATTTCGTGATAAAATATTTTTTTTTGAAAGAGATAAAAATAAAAAACCAAAAACATGGTTTTTTGAATTTTTCACATAAATTTTGAGGTTCTGTGAAAAAAGTGTTAATGCAAAAGTTTTAGATCTTTTTATTACCTACAACTTTGCCATTGGACTTTTTTCCATAGGACTTTTAGTTTTGCCGGAAATCGAGAAAAACCGTTTTTTCCCCTTAAAAAGTCACCCCCACCCCCTTCCCGACCTCAGATCGCCCGTAAATTATTTTTCTTTTCATTTTTATAATATTCTCCTCCTTTTCTAATGGGTTTCATCCTACTATTATTTATTTTGAGTTTTTATTATTTTTGAAGGCTTCTACCCTGGTCTACTAAATCAGAAGAAAGATACCTACATAGAATCATAGGTACGACGACTCAGGTTTTACAAACTTTTTATTTTATTTTTACTTTCCTTTTATTCGTAATGAAAAGCACGGTGTTTACCTCGGGGTGAAAGTACCTAACTTATTTTGTCCGAGAATAAGTTGGCGGCCGAGCGTAGCGAGGTCGCTAATTCTAGGGGCTTAACAGTAGGTACATTGTCGCCTAGGGTAACAATGTACCTACTATTTTTGCGATTCGGAAAAACTTCGCAGATTCGATTCGGGAATTGAACTAGTAAATTCTGCGTGAATAAAAATCTTCGTACGCAAGTTCAACTCGCACTTGCCCGGTTTCTTCTATTCAATATCTAATTAACTCGAAAAATTAAACCTTTCATTTTCTTTACCCTGAGCCATTCCGAAGCAGATTCGCCGCCAACTTCCATGGTAGTAACTGCGCCGATATCCTTCAACCATGAGGGTGACTTAGCGAGGGGATCGCGTCCAGCTCCGGTGATCAAATGAGTGGTGTAGTGGTTGATGCCCAGGAAGTCTGAAGTACCCTTGATCCTCTGGGTCCAGTACTCGTCGAACTGCTCTAGACGAGACTTTTTCAGACCTTCGGCAGCGCTCTGGCGGGCTACATTCTCCACCATCACCGCTGGGTATCCACCTTCAGCAGTGAAAATTGGGTGCGCGAACCAACCGAACTAGAAAAAAAAAGATTAAGTTGCTGACTTGTCTCAATAGGGAAGTAAGCTAAACAAAACATGATTCTGACTCCTTACCTTGAATTGGTTGGCAACTTCAGCAAGTGCAACCTGCTCTTCATTCGAAGGGTCGCTAGGTTCGTACCAGATAGAATTGATGGAGATCATGATCCTTCCGTTTTGAATGGGACGGTATTTCTCGTTATACAAATGGTAGGATTCAGCATGGGACTTGAGCAGGTTGTCACTACAAAGGTAGTTACCGACTCCGTGGCTGTCGATAGCTGGTGCTTTCTTATCATCACCATAAGCATCTTCGCAGATTTCATAAGGCTCGTTGAACGTGATCCAAGATTTGATTTTGGTTCCGAACTCTCTGAAGCACACGTCTGAGTAGTCGCGGAAGTAATCAATCATCTTGGGGTTGGCCCAACCTCCGAGGTCTTGAAGGGTTTGGGGAAGATCCCAGTGGAACAGAGTGACCTGTAAAAATTATGTTTTTCTTTTAAAAAAATACTATTCTATAAACTATTTTTTCTATACACTTGCTCAGAAAGTGACCCTTATTGCACTGCATTTAGGTATATAAAGGCACTTGTTAACAAACTGTGACATTTTGATTACCATTACACACTAGTGCTATAATGTAGTTAAAACCTTTCTGAACAACCTCTTTGTTAGCAAAACTAATTTTGAGTACGAAAAAATTTCACAAAGTTATTGCGTTCCATGGTATAAATAGTGTCTTACTTATTTTATGCAATTTTGACCATTTTAATTTGTACAAACGATTTATTTAATAAATAAAAAAACATTTAGTAAATAAATCGTACATTCAAATAAAACTTGTTTTATATTGTGGTCTATGGCCGCCATTTTAAGATGCGCGCGGTTTTTGGCTTGATTTATTCGAGTGAAATTCAGTGACTGTATTAATTAATTTAAATTAAATACTACTAAATCATTATAAAATTATACATGCGTATTCCATTGTCACTATGAAAGACATTATAGTAAAACTTTTCGCGCAAAAAACATAAACGTAAGACTAGGTAGTATGATCAAAATACCTTAGTCTTCCCCTAGGGGTAAATAAAAAATTATGCGCGCGCTGTTCTCATATAAACAGATTTTCTAAACTTTACATGCTCTTTGGCCATATCACAAAAAAATACTAGTATTACTGTTATTTTCTTCACAAGTTTATTGGAAAATGTCGTATGATACACGTGAGTTATTAATGATTACCGTTCTCGGCTCTCTTAAGACCCTCGCCGCGGCTCAGGTCTATATACCGCCTCGACTGTAATCATTAACATTACACACTTACATCATAATGTACTAATAATTCAAGTTTATTAGTCAGAATAATTAACCTTAGTACCTAGTAACTGGCCATTATAGTCCGAAATAAAAAATGTTATTTCTTTTTCTTAATGATATTAAGAAAAATTATGGCTTTTCAATTTTTTTTTCTAAAAATTATTGTATTTTTAAAATAAGGTTTTAATTGGATCGTTTTATTGTTCATTTTTCCAGCTTTTGTTAGTTTTTGGCGGGATTGTTTTGAGTCAAATTCAGTGTCTGTTTTAGATAATTATTTGCATGTTGATTCCTAGTGCATATTGTGGCGTAAGAAGAAGTTTGTATCCCTTGTGTCTGCGCAAATGGACAATAGAACAGGCGCGATCTCGGTAAAATGGAGCTGAGAATTTTATAGTAGTGTTGACTACCTCAACGAAATTGGCCATGAAGGTTGACGCGATACGTTTGCTGCGAAATGCTACAAAAACACTTAAACAAATTCACTATTTATACGACAACATGGCTTAAAGGACTTAGGATCCAGGGGTAGGCATTTTTCCTTTTTATTGTGGACTACTGAATAATTAACTAGGTATAGGTACCGGCACGGATCTTGAGCGCTCAGCGTCAGAGTGGGGAACGGAACAATCGTCGTCGTTGTTAGATACATGCAGCAAGTGCAGGGAACGAATCACGAGTGACGTCTATGACACGATGGCGCAGCGAGCCAATCACTGAGTCCCCGCCCCTGCGGCTAATGTCATACCACTAAAGAGATACGATATTTTCATCATCATCATCATCATTTCAGCCGATACACGTCCACTGCTGGACATAGGCCTTCCCCAAGCGTCGCCACAACGAACGTTCCTGTGCGTCTCCCGCATCTCCGGTGATCATTCATCGGTTTCCCGCAACCTTCACCAGGTCATCGGTCCACCTTGTAGGAGGCCTTCCAACGCTGTGTCTTCCGGTACGCGGTCGCCACTCCAGAAACTTTCGGCCCCAACGGCCATCCCAATATTTCTCTTCTTCAATATTTAACTTGAAGCTAGCGCTCAAGATCCGTGCCGGTATCTTTATTACTAATACATATATACTACCTACGCTGAGTTATTACAAAACACTTACGAGAGGTTCAATATTTTTCTCAGCTAGAGCATTAAGGAGGTCGTTGTAGTAACGAATGCCGTCGGGGTTGATTTGGTCAATGCGGCCGGTGGGCAGGATGCGCGCCCAGGACAGCGAGAACCGGTAGAAGTCCACTCCGAGGTAGTCCAGCTCCTCCACGTCCTCCTGATAGCGGTAGTAGGACTCGCAGGCCACGTCGCCATTAGTGCCGTCGATGATCATCTCGGGGCGCGAGTGGGATAGACGATCCCACACATTTTCAGATTTTCCTGAAAATGTTAACTTTTGATCTAAGTTTTATACTATACACTTTTTAAGTTGTACAAAAAAAAAATAGGGTTGTATAATTTGTACCCGTTACTGATCATATTCTTGTATTCAAAAGTAGAAAAAACAGAAATCCTAAAATTGACCACGAAAATGTAAATTCATCATAGATTCAATTATACATAACAAATGCTAGTAGAAAATACTGCGGAAAGTGTTTTTCCATTTTAATCGTCATTTATTCATTCAATAAATTGAGAGACATTTTGGGGTAAAAACAAACGCTAATAACTTTGCTATTTATGAATATTATTTATTGAGATTTTACTTAAATAATAACAAGGGCTTTTCTAATAAGCCCTTTAAGTATTTGTACTAATTAAAAAATAGTGGTGTATAGGGTGACTGGTAATAAGTGATCGATAATAATTCACGTGATTGTACTCGTGATAACAGACAACTTTCCCAAAGAAACTTTTTTTTACACTCCTTATTTAACTTATATTATTTAACTGGAACATATCTACACTGATTACATACACCAATGGGTTTGCAAGTGGCGCGGGAGCACTATCACTATTGTGGGCAAGGTACATGATACAACGGCGTTACGCGGCTAACAGCTGAGTGGGTTTTGTTATTGTGATAAAACCATAGAGTATAAAAAAAAGTTTCTTTGGGAAAGTTGTTTGTAATCATGAGTACAAACACGTGTTTAAGTATCGGTCACTAATTACCAGTCACCCTATATAATTGACCCGGTAAATGTTCTAGTCAGGTCATAAATTCTGTCAGATGTTTAATATGAAATAATCGAGACAAGTTTATTCATTATGGAACCATTTATATACCAAAATGAACTTAACAAAACATAGATTCTTATGATAATAAAGTTTATTCAAAAATGACCTCCGCAATTTTGAATACAGGCCTTCAATCTGCGCGGCCAGTTGTCTATCGCAGCACGAACGAGGTCCGTCCATGTCAATATCGGCGGCTGCCTTAATTAAGGATGCCTTGAGTGACTCCAAATCAGGATGAGACTTTGAGTAGGCTTTTCCCTCCAAGGTTATATATCTTATAATCTAACGGACTCAAATCTGGACTGGACCCCTCCAGTCCAGATTTTATTCTGCAAATACGGTCTTCTCCATATTTAAAAAAATTAGTAAAATTCTAAAAAGTACACATTTTTATTTTCATGAACAATTCGAAATTCGAATTCAATAAACTTTTTTGTGGCCAGCATTCTAAAAAAAAAGTTTTTACTGTGTGACAATACTTATGACCTGACTAAATTAAAATTTATCAAAGAGAAAAATGGGGTCCGCGAGTAGGAGGGTTAAAAATAGTTAAACGATCTATTCTCAGGCCTATTAATAAAGCCATTTCGGAGGAGTTAGATAAAAAACACTGTTTATTAAACTATACGAGTACGTTAGTTTATTTATCATATAAGACTTAATGTAAAGTTTAAATAAGATTCAATCACGTTTAAAAACATCAAAATATATTTTTTTACACACGCGGGCACATTGCTCGCAGAACAGACGGTCTTTGAGGCCGAAAGGTTCTGGAGTGGCGACCGCATATCGGAAGACGCACGCAACTTTGGAAGGCCTCCTAAAAGGTGGACCGTCGACCTGGTGAAGGTTGCGGGAATCCGATGGATGCGAGACGCGAGACGAGATCGTTCATTGTCATTGTCACACTTGGGGGAGGCCTATATCTAACTGTGGACGTATATCGGCTGAAATTATGATGATGATATTTTTTTTAATGATACATTTTATCTATTAGCCTCTTCCACATAAATACATTGCCAATATTTGTATGGGAGTTTGACCAAGTGCTGCCCAGAATGCGCATATAGTGGATTTTGTTCCTCAGGCAAACATCAATCAGTAAACTGAAGCGCCCCAAAATCTGCCTCAGGAGTCAAGAGAAAAAAATGTTTTGTCGTGAATTATTTATTTACAAGAAAAAACTTAATGATTGTTTTCAGTATAACTTATTACTGACTTTGCCTCACATTACGAATTACTTCTGTATCATGGGTGTAATCATAAACATGTAAACTCATATATGTATGACAAGACACCCAGACCCGAAACAACTATCTGTAGGCCATACAAATATTTTTTCCGTGCGGGAAACAAACCCGTGATATTACCCGTGCAGCGCAGCAGTCAATCACTCAACCACTGCGCCAACTGTGCCGTACTTTTTATGTATCAATGATAGAATATATCATTTATCAAAAAGATATTACATTAATGAACATTACATAATTGTGACTCAATTACAACTCGATGCATGACAATAAAGTACAGTGGATCAGCGATATATTTGTACTAGTAATACTAATAGCAGCGACTGTTACAGTAATAGTGTATTTTATTTAAATTAATGTTTTATTTCACATAAGCGTATAAGAAAACTTATATTATAATTTGACGATTTTTATTATTATTTTTAACTTTATTTTATTTTAATTTATTGAATTTTAATTTATTGGATTTTTATTGATTAACTTTATTTTTATTGACATTGCGTAATTTATTGTTATTTAGGATTATAATTTTATTTTATATGGGTTCTTACCTGAAATAAATGAATTTTTTTTTTTTTTTTTTATAAACCTTCAGAAGTTAGTGCACGACTCTAACTATATGGTTTCTTATGAAGAAAAACCGGCAACAAACTCCATGATCACTCTTTAAAAAACAATTTATACTTATTACAATATTAATAGGTATGAGAGGACAATGTAGACTAGTCAACATTGTACACAAAAGCCGAAAAATACTAAAAAGAAGAAAAAACCTATCATTCAACCTGCAATAATAACTTCCCGAAAGTAGCTGAGGTATAAATAACGTAAAAAAGCCATTTTAAGAACACTGTTATTTTAATTCACTGTCAAAAACTATTTTCAAAACATATAATTCAATTAAAACAAAGATGTAGTAATTTACACAATAATGCAGTCAATGATCTACCAGGAAAGCAACATGTGCAGAAGCAGTCAATGTCAAACAAGTGTGTCTTCAACGTAGTCTTTAATCTTAATACTTTGTCTAGGCAAGAACATGCTTGATGTGACTTTTGAATTTTCCCTCACTGAGTTCTGTAACTGACAATGGCAGCTTAATATAAAAGCGTATGCTGCTTCTCTCAGATGGTCTTTATTTGGGTATTACAATTTCCAAAGTGTATTTATATTATAAAAATTGCTTTTATTTGCAAAGTCTTGAGTTTTTGCAAAAATACAAAATATGAAGTAAATACAGATTCAGTATATCTATATCTATTTTATATATAATCTGGATTGCGCTCTTTTGCGTTGTAAAAATTAATTTTACTCTAGTTGCAGAACAATCTGTCACAAACTATAATGTTGTGAAATATAGTATAGTAAACTGACCTAGCTGTGACTATAGGTACCTATCTGTCAATTCCCTTCTTTTTTTACTGCATATTATGCAGTTGAGCTTAATTTATCTTTGAGAGTTTTAATAAAAACACCCTATTGCTATGGCAATAATCGAAATAATAATCGAAAAATTTGTAAGTTTCTTAAAATACTATTTTTTGCCGCCAATGATAATATTAAGGCCAATTTAAGGAATATTCGGATACAGTAGGCTATGCACTATCCTTAAACGCTAACTCGAACGGTTTTGATACCAAAACATGATTTAAAGAGTAAAATTTATAAAAAATAAAAGTTGTTTTTTTTTGGTTTTTCTGGGACCAATACTTTTTTAATATATTTTTTTTTTGTGTAAACTAATTCTACGATTCCATTACAACTACTCTCATTCCTGGGCAGCACTTGGTCCAAACCCTGGCAGGTCAATAACCTTTTGACGTGATTTTTGGGTTCCGTACCCAAAGGATAGAAACCTGACCCTATTGCTAAGACTCGACTGTCCGTTTTTCTGTCATGAGGCTGTATCTTATAAACCTTGATAGCTAGTTGAAATTCTCATACATAATGTATTTCTGTTGCCGTTATAATAACAAATACTAAAAACAGCATAAAATAAATATATAATATATATTAAGTTTGAGTGGGGTATGTGATTTTTATAAAGTTTTAAGCTCGATATTAATAATAGTTATAATATACTGTCTAATGTTGTTTATATAATGGTACGGAACCTTTCATGCGCGTGTCTAACTCGCATTTGGCCGGTTACTTTTCTTGAACGGTCTCCTACAGTTTGATTTTAAAGGCTAATTAAAATAAAGCTGATACAAACAATTGTTGTTTTTCCAGTTGTTTGTCAATTTTCCGCATCTCGTATTTGTGACGATAATAGTTGATTGAGTATCTGTCGAGATAAATATCCTAACTCCACTTCAAGATAAGATTTGACATAACTATGACATGATGTTATCCATGTGATGTTTGGCCCATCCTCTTCTATGAATATTAGGATAGGTTTAAAAATCTTGATTTGTAGGTAGGTATTGCGAATGTTGCAATCTTTACTGACGATAAGTTGTATTATGTAAGTCTTTATGATACTTATTATATCTATGTACCAAGATATCTGATGATAAATAATTTATTATTATTATTGAAACTAGCGGCATACGCATAATGCTGCCTTATCTCATCAAGACAAAAAGTGATAACTCATTGATAGTGAGTTTTGAGAAAAAAATGATTTTAAAGAAACGATTTTTTTCCTTTTTCTGAGTGCTAAAAAGGTCACCCTTTCACCTCAAATAAAAGCTTCTGCTTCAGCGCGGTTTCACCCGGTTTTTATGTTGATAAAAATATTTAAAGTCCTTTTCAAAGTCCTATGTCCCATCACGTGACATTCTAGGTTTTAGGTTAAATTCATCGACTTATATTCTAGTGACATAGGTGTGTATCGATGGGTAAATTGCATTAAAGTCGGTTTAGCGGCTTATAACAAACAGAGCTGCTTTCGCATTTATGATATTATTAGGTAAGTATTTATTGCATTTTTTTATATGTTCTAATCTCCAACAAAGATTCGGGTTGTCTGCGTAGCCCTTGTGATGCGGAGTCTTTGCGAAGCCAAAGCGATTTAAAAAAAAATTAAGATACCTAGTTTAGTTTGTCTTGTAAGGGCAGTGTTACAATGCCCGGACCTTCTGTGCCATCAGCTGATGGTCAGATAATAATATCTATTTATACCTACGTAAACCTGGTGATATATGATATATAATCATATGTCACCTGGTTTTGACCGTGTGACCTGACCTATTTTAATTTTTTTTGATTACAGTATTTTTTATTTACATTCTTCAATCTCTTAGTCACCAGTGCAAGATAACAGTAGTTATGGACTCGCCTTGGTACCTAACAATATTATTAATAGAACGATACGTTCATAAAAAAATGATAATATGACTTGATGTTTTGGAAACAAAGATGCAATTGGTTGTATAATGCTTACCGCTGACGTTCCATGCCCCTTCGATCTGATGGGCAGCTGTAGCCACACCGAACGTAAACCCTTCAGGGAATTTTGTGTAGGCAGCGCTCCTGTAACGAACGAAATTATTAGTTTTAAATGTGAGATAAATTATGTTACAAGTAAACCCACAAAAAATAATTAAGAGAGAGAGAGCGGAGACTCTCGGCAACTAGCTATTTTCTCGCCAGATTTCCGGGGCTTATTTCACAGATCTCACTTGGTAAGATCAGTGAAGGATTATCGTAAACGAAGTAGTACCTATGTACCTACTTCCCGAGATGTCTCCTACAAATAAACAACCAATTTGACGTATGTACATGATGTGATCAGTACTTAGAATTCACTATTTCATGATGTGACCGACTATTTCATGATATGGTTGCCTTTTATGACATAACTGGCAAAAACTGACCAAATCGTTTAAACGTCAACATTAGAGATAATAATATTTTTAATTTTAAAAGATATCAATAATAAAATTTGGATGAAGGTAAGTTTTGTGATGTCACTGAACTTTTATCGTTCATCGCAATGATACATCCCAAAAATAAAGCAACGACCTTTACCGGTTATTTCATGATATTATCACTAATGTTTTACGATATCATGAAATAGTCGTGCGTTTAGATGCACATACCGTTAAAGGAGGAGAGTCCATTGATTTGGGTAGCTCATATAAAGATGTGGCCAACAGGCACCGATCTATATCACGAAATACGACCATTTCATGAAGTGGTTGACCACTTCAATATTAAATTCTAAGATTTAACCACGCATATTAGTTTAAATTTAAATAGTGACTGACTCATTAGTATTTAGTATGTCGGTAGGTGTGTATTGTAATGTGCGTTTGTTTTCGCCACATTTGTCAGGTCACCATGACCGGTCCATTGTCATGGGCACTTATGAGTGAATGACGAGAATGTCAAGTGAACCAGGTTATCCTTTACAAGGCCTTTATATTCGTAAAGAAAATAGAGTTAAAAAATGTTGTAGGACGTATTATGAACAGCGCTGCGCTTAAAAACGGGGTTCATAGACATGGGAAAAAAGGGTGCCAGGCTAAAATGGTAAGGGACGGGTCGCGTCTGCTGATATATATTGACTGCTGGGCAAGAATTTTCTCGAAGTGGGTGTCTGAGGATGTACGATACCGTCGAGACTAACCTGAAAAGAGTTGCCAAGATGACCTAGACACCTACTACAATGAATCGAAAAAAGAATACGTGGAAGAAGTTGGAGTAGGCCTTTGACCAGCAGTTGGAAAATATAGGCTAAATAAAAAAAATACTAACTGTGTAGGAATAGGTGCTATTGTTCAAGGAGCTAGTGTTGCGGCGATCCCAAGTAGCGTATTTTTTTTACGGTAGGAATCATTAAATACCTCTTGTATCAGAGAGTGGATCAAGATGGAGTGTTAGATTTTAACTGACCAATGCCTACATGTGTTCCTTCAGTTACCCATTGCGTTCTAGGATCGAAATAATCCTATTGGACATTCCCGGAGATGTAATAGGGTATAGAAGATGACAGTAAGTAGAAATTACCGTTTAAGTGACAGTGTTCATCAATACGTACCGTTTTTTTTTATGGTGGGAAAAAATCATCCATTGACAACCCCCGCTCTTGGGCGGAGCAGGAGATAGTGTCAGACTCTTACTGAAAAGATCCACCCCTTTCCTTCTAGCCTTCATACCGGGGCTCGAGCGCCCTTTCGGATAACCCTGGCCCCAGTAGGCTTCGACCCGGCTGGGTACCTGCTGTTGCTGACAACTCCTTGAGGCGCGCGGGAACAGTGCGCGCCGTCGACGACTTCGGCTTGGTCCGGACAGTTACCGGACGACCGGACAGCGAGCTACCCATTGCTCACTGTCCGCAAGCCCGCGCCTACGGTGGCCGTATCTCAGTAAATCGGGATCAGTATACCGGCGCCGGCGACGGCGGCGATAATGCCGTTGCCTGATGCGTTCGGCCTCCTCCTTTGCGAGCATTACTGCTTCGCAGAAGTCGGCAACCGCCTGTCACTCCTCCTTGCTCCGGACCATGGCCTCAACCAAGGCGTAGCGCGAGAGGTCTTCGCCGCCGATCGCCCCCACGAGGGCACGGCGATGCTCCGCCCAAGCAGGGCACACCTCGACTGTGTGCTTCACCGTGTCTTCCAAGCGTTTATTTAATAGGGTCATAGCTATTAAATTACCTAGTAAAATGATTACCTCAAGTACCGCAATTTAAATATAATTGGCCTTACTATACCGTTTTAAGGTTGAGATGAGGAAAAAGCAATAATTTACCAGTTAGGTCGGATTTGTAATAATAATGCAAAATATATTGCGTTTTACGCGTTGTTACATATTGTGCGTATATCTATCTCTCCTATCATCATTTATCTGATACATCTACGGTATCTATCTGAGGACTATAAGCCTTCCTGGTAAGATGTGATAGACAATCAGATAAGAGGGTATCTCTAGCACAACTTAGTCTTTATAGAGTTAAAAGTCTTTTGAGGTGCAAGAGCGGTCAACCCGAGATACATTTTTATACAACCGCTCATACGTAATTATGTTTTGTTTCTTTCGTTGTTTCTTCATAATATACTAATAAATAAAATAAAAAAATGTCTATAGAAACCATTAATACATTAAATCGAGAGAATGAACATTTTTTTTTAAATCAAGTTTGGAACAGGTTTTGTGAAATATACCTATATAATTATACATTTTTTATTATAGATAGGCTCGCGTTAGACCACCATTTCACCTGATGGTAAGCGATGATGTAGCCGACGATGGAACATGCTTGCCTAGAAGCAATCTAATCACTCTTGACTTAAAGACCCTATGTTATAGCGATGGTTATAGCTATCAGGACACACAGACACCGGAAGGGGATTCCACTCCTTAGCTGTATGCATAATCAATGTGTTCCTAAAACGCTTTGTACATATGGCTAGGATAGGATGTCCACCATGTACCGGTAGCGCAGCGCGTACGACTTGTGGTCCGATGGTGAAACGGACTTGGAGGGTCTTCAACGGGAGGTAGGGAAGCTCTATGTTCGGTCTACTAAGTGAGAGCTAGGCGAGCATTGGGCTTCAAGGCTGAAGGCTAGGCATTCCGTTTTCTCTGAGTTGTCAAAAGCGACACTCCCATCGGGGCGGGTGAGCGGGGGCATAAGAGGACTATTCGGTGGAACGTAACTTCCTTTGAAGATGCCAGAAGGCGAGGTGGGTAGGCTCGAGTTCACTGAGTGTCTTTTCCCAGCACGCTGTAATTTAGAGCCCGTACATCGTCCGGGAGATTCCAGCGACAGTCCTGTATCACTGGAATCTCCTTTGAACAATCGTTCAGGGCGGATTGTACGTGCTCTGTGAGCGAGTCGATCGCCTCCGTCGTCTCGGCGACTGAAACTATGTGGTCAGGGATAGAATCCAATTGCGGTGACGTGGGTCTACCACGTCACCGCAATTGGATTCTATCCCTGTCTGAATGTGTATTCAGTCGTTGGCACCAATACGACCTTACCTCTAGGGTTGGTCGTACTACTGTTCCAAGCGGGGTGTTTAGCATTGAGATCGCCCGCTAATAAACGGAGTTACTCGGGCTAAAGAGGGCAGTCAGGTCTCTAGTGAGAGCGGTGGATTCGTCTGGCATGTTAGACGAAGAAGTCGGAGGAGACGATAAACGAGTGGGGAAGGACCCTCTTAAGTATATGTACTGGTAACTATATAAGCATAGGTCAACCATTTGGTTCATTTACAGTAAAACCTTCTTCGTCTTACGCGAGCTTTCCGTATTTTGTGGTATCTAGTACTTTCTAGGAGTAGGGAACTTGAAGATGGTCTATCCCAGACAACAGAGAGTACTTGCAACAGATAACTTAGACAACTGTGTTGTCTATGGTCTTATGGTGCAATCATTGATATACAAAAAACCCTAGGGTTTTTATAATTCAATGGGTGCAATACATTTAAGCCCGTTGCACACATGGCCTAGTGGGGAAACTGTTAATTTTTTTTTTTTTGTATACTTTTTTTAACGAATTTTGCGTCTATTCAGGCAGAATAAACATGTTTTTATTCAGTTTTTCTTCTTTTCTATACTATAAAAAAATGTGTGCGAGCGATAATGTTCATGAAAATGATACAATCGAATCCCGAATGTTGAATAGTGCAAGTGTCAGTGTTAGTAAGGGCTAACCTGAACCTTTATTGTAATGGGAAAACGTTCATAAGAGACCATGCATGATTGAATGATTTCTGTCATCTGTATTATGATCCCAAAGAGTCTTTTGATCCCTACATGAAATAGGGATCGACAATATTTTAGTTATTTTTTTGGTGACTGTATTTTTCTTTTCCAAAATCTGTGATTGTAATTCAGCACAACTCAAAAATATACTAACTCGTTTCAAAAATTCAGTCTGTATGGATCATTTATGATTTTTACGAAAAGTAATTAACAGCCACTTTAGGTACCTACTGGAATTACTGGATTAAATACTGTAAATAATACCCCATGTGAATATTTTTTAGGATAATTGTAGACTCAGAGTTAACTTGCATAATTCCAGTATGGGCGCAGAACATGTACTATTTACATTATATTCTGCACACGTTCAATCTATGGATCAGTACTAACCTAACCTAACCCCTGCTTCTACCTTAAGAAATTATATCAGGGACGTGAAATGACGCGATAATTGAATTATGATTCAAAGCATTTTATTTCAAACTAGCTGTGCCCGCGACTTCGTTCGCGTGGACTACAGGATTTTGAATTTATTTTTTAGGGTTCCGTAGCCAAATGGCAAAAAACGGAACCCTAAAAATATAGTTTCGTCATGTCTGTGTAAAAAAGTGCAACTAAGTATTTATTTATTTGTTTAAAAGTTTAAAGCTACTGCTTTCATCTGAAAACTATTTTGGTTAAAAACTCTTCCAAATAGAAAAAACCGGCCAAGTGCGAGTCGGACTCGCCCATGAAGGGTTCCGTAGCAGCAAGTAACATAATATAAAAGTTCTTGTAATGTGTTGTAACTTTGATCGATATTTTAATAAGTGTATTTTTTTCGGTTTATGACGCATTAAAAAAAAACTACTTACTGGATTTCGTTCAAACCAATTTTCGTTGGTAGTTTTTATAGTAATGTACATCATATATTTTTTTTAGTTTTATCATTCTCTTATCTTAGAAGTTAGAGGGGGGGGGACACGCATTTTACCGCTTTGGAAGTGTCTCTCGCGCAAACTATTCAGTTTAGAAAAAAATGATATTAGAAACCTCAGTATCATTTTTGAAGACCTATCCATAGATACCCCACACGCATGGGTTTGATGAAAAAAAAATGTTGAGTTTCAGTTCTATGTATGGGGACCCCCAAAATTTATTGCTTTTTTTCTATTTTTGTGTAAAAATCTTAATGCGGTTCACAGAATACGTCTACTTACAAATTTTCAACAGTATAGCTCTTATAGTTTCGGAAAAAAGTGGCTGTGACATACGGACGGACAGACAGACAGACAGACAGACAGACAGACAGACAGACAGACAGACATGACGAATCTATAAGGGTTCCGTTTTTTGCCATTTGGCTACGGAACCCTAAAAAAGGATCATAATAAAAATCGGTTAATATTTGATGAAGATATCGCTGAAATAGAAACAAGAAAAAGGAATGTTCTCTTTTTGAAAAAGGATAAAAACCAGAAGTGATAAGTGAACCACAGAGCAAAAGTAGAACAAGTAACAGTAAATTGTAGAAGGCTGCATGATTTCTAGATATATTTTTAGTATATGCAAACAAACAATCATCAGTATTGATCGTCAATCGAATTAATAAAATCAAGAGCTGGAGCGTGATCATCAAATAGAATGCAAATCTATTAAATCCTTGAAGAAAGCTATTGACCTTCGCGATAACGTGTACATAGTATAAAATTTCTATTTGTTTTACGATTGAAAGTTGTGCAATTGAAATATCATTAAATGTTGTGACAGCATAAACAAATAGACTCACGAGTGGCACAGCGCCAGAAGCCCGATAATGGTCGAAATCCAAGTCGTCATCGCCATGTTTCCGTGTAGCGTCGTCGACCTCCTCCGGCGAACTGCACCGTGGTCGGCGCCCACCAACATAGGATAGCTTGTCAACTTGTCAAGTGCCCTGAGAATCTTTGTCGGTGAGATAACTTAAGACTCGAAATTTTACAGATAACCCATCATAAGGCGTGGTCCTCACTGACAAAGGATTAACTCGTTTGATCATACTCAAGTTTCCGTAGCAACAAAGACGTGTAGAAGCATATTCTTCGTAGATAACGGAACCATTTTTGTTGCTAAAACTCAAGAAAAACAACCTTAATAAGCTACATGCGCAGGCGCAGCGATAGCCGAATTGACGTGATGTATAACGTTTCGTGGCAAATAGAAAATCAGAATTTTCTCGTTTTTTAAAACAACACAGAATCACTTTATTTCACCCTTCTGATTAATTAATTGATGAGACACTGCAGAAAACACTGAGTTTATTGATTAACACCAATCACTAAATTACTTGACTTCCGTACTTAAGTAGCAAAATGCGCTCGATTATATCTATTTTTTCACATTTAACATTAGATGAATGATTTGAAACATCAGAGAAGCCACAGAGAACAGGGAAATTGTGTAAATCTTGACTTAATATTCACGTTTTTTCATTGAGAATGTTCCAAAATTTGTTGTAGTTTTCCTAGCAAACGCGTTTATGGCTTTACAGCTGCGAAGGAAAATATTTACGTAATTTTCGTAGATACTGTTGGTCAAGGTTCTCTCCAAACCATTCTCCAGTTTTAACCATTTAGGTAAGTATAATATACTAGTTTACTCCTGCGACTCCACTCTCGAATCCTGTTATTTTGTCAGGATAAAGACTGGCTGAGACACTAGCGTAGCCCACCTGAGTACGAATTTTCGGAATTGTATCTGTGCTTCCAGATCACCATTTACCAATTAACATATACAGTGAAAATTAGTTGTGTGGGCACTTTTCTTGAAGTAGGGAATTATCAAAAGACTTCTCACGGCGTGTCAGACTTTCACTGAATAAAACCACCTGTGTTTTTCAGGTTGTTCTTTGCTTTTCAGCACCAGGGTAACATTTTTCAAAAATTCTCGCGATGATTAACCAAAAATTCGAACAAACCCTGAGTCCAAGCAGTGGGAGCATTAAAAGGCTGATTATGTTTACTATGCTAGGTATTACAGAAAAAAAAACAAACCTAAGGAAATAAATGAAAATTTTTAGCGGCATTAACATGCTATCAATAAATCAAACGAGATGTGAACCAGGTTTCACTGTATTATACATATTTATAAGTTCATCAAACAAACAAAATTTACTACTCCAAGGTTCTATGTTTTCAATTTTCTATAATCCTCCCGTGAAAAACCTGACAAGGTTTTATTCTATTTTCTTTTTTTTTGTTAGTGGCCAGTTTGAATCATAGTGATTACATACTCTTTGGTTTGAATTTCGAGTCAACTTGTTCGATGCGCCTACATTTTAATTCACAATGTTGACGATTCTAGATGCTCCAAATTCATAAAGTGCGTCTACTGAAAGCGTAACCTGGACTTTTTTTTTTAAATAAAATTGGCAACATGGTTTTGCTGCCAAAATCACGTAAAAGTCTATGGTCGCAATTGTCAGTTTTTGGAAACAAATATTTATTTTTCAAGAATAATTGCTTAATTATGGGAAAAACAATAAACAGTAACGTGCGAAAACTGTTACACACTATGGTTAATAAATTCAAGCAAAAACAAGAAGAGAAAGAAGGTGTTTTCAATGAAAACCAACAATGTTTATATACGATTTCTGAATTTTTAAGTTAGTATGATGTTATAATCTTGATCCTTGTTGACAAATATTATTAGATATATTTACGATATAATGATAATTTTCTTTTTTCTTATATTTTTAGATAATCTGGCATATTGCGAATTTCGTAATTGACAAAAACATCAAACTAAGAAGGCTTTTGGTGAATCAACTTAATCAAAAACACATGCTAATGAGTGGTAGAATGCGTTCAAAAGCGGTTGAGATGTAATGAAACATTTGCCTCTCTCTGTCTGTTAGTGCATCAAAGTTTTCAACTGAAGTTAAAATCGCGAAAGTGAAGGAAATAGTGACTGAAATCCTAGTTCAAGTTTGAAAGAGATAGCTGCTGAACTTTCTGTGTCTCGCGAGTTGAATAAAATGGTAAACGAAGACTATTATTTGAATATTATGTAGCGACATTTGAGAGAACAGATAAAATAAAATAATTTGGAATAATAACTAACATTTTGTGTGTTATTGACCTATACCATACACCTACCAATAATTAAAGGTAGAACTACACTGCTCACACGTGTGGTACACACGCCGATCTGGGAGCGTCGGTCTCCTTACATTTCATTTGGAAAATAGACTGTTAGAGCTACACTTGATCCACGCCACGCCATGCAACGATACGTCCGCGACGCGGACGTCAGTCCCAGAAATTTTAGAGGAAGGTGGGCGGGGCTATCCACACTCTGATCGCGGTCTTCGATGGTAAATGAAAAAGCGAGCTTGATCTGTTTCTAATCCTCCGATGAAATCAAAGGTTGTAATGCGCATCACACGTGTTACGCGTTGCGTCGGTGTTCTGTGCACACCTGCCGCACACGTCGTGAGACGTCACACACGTTTGCGTCGGTGTAGTGTAGTTCTAGCTTAAGTCTAAAACCCCTTTAAACCTTTTTGACTAAAATTTAAGTTCCTATACAACTATTATACAATTATCATAAATACAAAAAATTATCAAGTATCAAAACTGTTTTCTCCTACTATTTCCATAATACCACATTCAAAATTTTTGGTTTTAACCTCCTTTTCTCAGGTTACGCTTTCGTTAGACGGACTCTATCTCATAATTCCCTAGGGATCGACCATACTGCATTATCTCCCTAGGTATATAATGACTTGCTTTAAGTGAGGTTTGTATGACGTGTAAAACGACATTATCGAGGGTGGTGTAGAAACCATATTATATAATTATATTATTTAAGTGCTCATCACCGATTTCATATTATACTGCACTCCAATACCAGTTTTACGTCCGTTGCGTCACAACCACAGGTTCAGTTGAAACCAGCGTCAGGCATTATTTGTTTGGTATTCATGCTGAACTGGACCTATTTTGGTGCATTCATGAGGCACACAAAAACTGGTTTTATGTTATTTTTTATTTTATTTTTTGCCTCTTCTAGTTTCGTATATGTTGTTGTATATAGTACTGTCTCAATGAATTGATAGATGGCGCTGTTGTGAGTTGGAACAAAGAGCTTATTCCACCAGGTGTCTTGATTAGCCGGTAGATGGCGTGTATGATGACGCTAGGCTACATAATAGGCTAGTTGCCGTAAAAAATATAATTAGTCCGTCTTTTAGATTATTCAAAAATAAAGAACACGTATTTTTTTACTTGTAAATTAAACCAAAAATGGCAATGATATAGCCCATTAACCTTTAAATTGTGATAATTGCAGACACAATTGAAAGACAATACCTAGGTGCGCGAACGCCGGCGTTCGCTTGGGGTTTAATGAATTAAAGTTACGTGTAACGTCACGCCGTGCTACATTTTTTCGCACGAGGTGACGTAGCCCATTAAAGTTGGCTATATCTTTGTCATTTTTTGTTTAATCGAAAAAAGAAAAAATACGTGTCCAATATTTTTTATAATCTAAAATACGGACTAAATTAAATGAAATTATTTTGACCCTATGACTGCCATTGAAAAAGAACTATACAAAAGGTATGTAACTAATTAGTAAGTTTAATTTGTTATGAAAACCCTTTAAATATGTTTGAGTAGTAGGTAGTGTGTATGGTGTGGCGTTGAGCAATTTCGGACCTTGTAGTAATGACGAATTGAAAATAAAAAAACTAAGTCTTTGCTTATCAAATTGTCGTTTGACTTAATCGACTTATATCTACGTATATGTCGTGGTCATATCTTAGAATTGATCTATTCATGATATGGCCAACTAGACCCAAATACGCCTATTATATTAGGTGTATTTCTTTTTTGTACGGAACGAATTAAGTTTAAAATTACAGGAATAATAGTTTATGCTGTTATTACTAGTACATGCTTTTTGAGTCGCCTAGTAGGTACACAAGAATAAACATGTTACAACCTACAGACGTTTGAGTCGAATTGTGATGTTTTCTTTAATTTGGGCAATGTCTTTTTATACGTTTATTCGTGTAGAAATGTATGTAAATTTTATTACTAATATTTTATTACACAAAATAGAAGTTTTAACAATAAATAGGTTATTAAAATTAAAGTATTGCTTTGTCTCTTACTACAATTTTTTTTTTTTCTAACAATTGTGGCAAATCAGGCTGACCCAGCTTACAACCGACCAATCTTCGTAACGTCCATTCTCTTGTAAGACTATAGAACGTGTACTCAACACTAAGCTCCTGGCATACCTAGAAGTTATTGACTTCCTAGGTGACCGTCAATACGGCTTTTGCCGAAATCGGTCTATTGGAGATCTCCTAGCGTATGCCATTCACATCTGTAGTGAAGCCATCAAGAAGCGCTTGCCATCTCCCTCGACATCTCGAAGGCTTTCGATAGGGCCTGGCAGGAAAGCCTTATTAATAAACGTCATTCTTTCGGTTTAACTGCTGGTTTGTGTACTTGGATCGCAGACTTCCTAAGTGACCGGTCCATCCGAGTAGTACACTGTTTAGGTCACAGATTCAGTCTCTCCGAGAGGTTGAGCGCTTGAGCTAATTTGGTCAGGTTCAATGCTGCAAAAACCCAGGCGTTTCTATTTTCTGCTAAAAGGAGCCAATCCAGTCCCGCTCCAACTTTCCGAGGTGTATGAATCTTGACCTTCTTGGTCAAGATGACGGTTACTCTGACGGCAACACTCAACTTTGGGTCATACATAGAAGCAAAAGCTCAACTTGCTGCAAAAAAGCTAGGAATCCTCGCGAAAGTCAAACAGTAGGTACTTCACGCCGGCTGCTGCTCAAACTTAAGCGTAATTTCGATCGTGTATGGAGTTTTGCTCTCATTTTTGGGACGGATCTGCCTGATACCAGGTTGATGCACTTGAGGTAATTGAGAGGCGAACCAGAAGGATAATTGGTAATGATGCTCTCGTTGAGTCGAGGCTTCATAGTTGCTTGCTAGCTTGAGCATCGACGCCGACTTCCTAGCCTGTTGGTTTTCGACCGGTTGCATTTCGAGGAGTGTGCGTCGGAATTGCATAACCTAATTCCGCCTAGCCCGTTCCATCATCGGACTACCAGACGTTCGGCCATACGCCACCGGTACATGGTGGAAATCTCATCTACACGCACAACCGTTCATAAACCGAGGTTAGCGAGGAGCTCCGAACAATGCTCGGTGACTTCAGTAGAGCCTGGACTGGGTCTTAAAATGAATATGGACAAAACTAAAGTCATGGTTAACATCCATGTATTTATTTATTTATTTATTAGAACTTAAAGCAACACAAATATACAAAGGCGGACTTAATGCCTTAGGCATTCTCTACCAGTCAACCTAGGGTCACAGTATAAATATGAACAGTATGGAAATTAAGCCTAGTTTATAAAATAAATACCTGCGCATCGTAAAAACAATAGGGTTGTAACAAAAAAAAAATTATAATTTTTTAGTGATCAATCATCATCATCTTCATCATATTAGCCGAAGGCCGAAATACATCCACTGTTGGACATATGCCTCCTCCCCCAGGCGTCGCCACAACAACCGGTGATCAATCAAATGAATTGAAGTAACTAATTTACTGTAAATAAAATTGAAATAAGTAATCTATATATTAATATTGTGTTAAATCTCTCATGGGGTGATATCATCCGAATCATATATCCCACAGTAATTTGATTCCATAAATTATTTTTTTGTTTGAAAGGTTATGCTTCCAAGTTAGTCCCATAAAAATATTGTTATGCTGTGTTTAGGAGTTCTGTTCCATATCTTCGAAGTTCATGATCAGATTCACGAACTTCGAAGATATGGAATAGAACTCCTCATAGGGTCTATTAGAATCGTTATGAGATACACTATGGCTATAAAGTATTTAAGTTTGGCTGAGTGGTACTTTTTAGTGGTGGTACCATAACTAAAAAGTGAAAAATAAAAAAAAGTTTTTACGAAAAAAAAAAAAAAATTAAACCGACTTCAATGTTAAAAAAGGAAGTCGGTGTTAAATAAAGAAGAGACAAAACTATCTATCATAGAAACACCTTTTATTGCAGCCGCCATCTTGGATTTACATTTTGCCAGCACTATCGGCTTCAACAACCTCGAAAATCATGAAAATGATACCCATGAAGAAAAAGTTGATAATTTCTTGCAGCCGCCATCTTGGATTTACATTTAGACAGCACTATCGGCTTCAGCAACCTCGAAAACCATGAAAAAGACACCCATATCGAAAATGTTGATAATTTATTGTAGCCGCCATCTTGGATTTACATTTTGACAGTAAAATCTTATATTATAGGCAACCATATAGTTCTTATGGTATTTTCATCTAAGACTTAAGCATTTACAGTCAAAAAATGACATTTGATGAGTGGAACTGGTGACGAAGACCAGAAATGGCCAACGGAAGTTCATACTCACACAGATATCACAATGAACATAGTTATACAACTACTATAATACAAATCATGAATGGTTCTGAATAGATATATTGAAAATGGTATCATCGAAGTGACCTGATGATGATGATGGAGCCGGAAGATAGGCACCGGAACTTCGTAATTAATCAACGTATCCTAGCCGTGTTTGGGCTTATTAGAATTGTCATGAGATGCACTTTGGCTATCAGGTACTATCGAACTGATCTGATGATGATGATGGAGCCGGAAGGTAGACACGGGAACTTCATAATAAAACAATGTATCCTAGCAGGGTTTGAGTTAATTGGAATTGTCATGAGAAAAAGGTACTCTGGCTGGAAGTGTATTGCAACTAAAAAGTGTGAAATAAAAAACTTTTACAAAAAATAAAAATAACCGACTTACTAAAAAAAAAACACTAAAACCATCAAAATAACTTTAATTTCGAAATTCGGTGTTAAATATCGAAGAGGCAAAACTATTATAGAAACACCGACTTCCGAAATTAAAGTTATTTTGATGGTTTTAGTTTTTTTTTTAGTAAGTCGGTTATTTTTTTTTTCTTGCAAAGTTGTCAATTTTCTCTTACACGTTTGTTCGGGGGGCATCGTTATCACAGGTACTGTTATCGGGTTTTCAATATAAGGCTTCGAGCCTGCTGGGCCCCTACGGTTTTACTGACATCTTCTTGAGACGCGAGTGGAACACTACGCGCCTTCGATGACTTTGATATAGATTTGAGCTGCGTCCAGAAGTACTCAAGAATCAAGTTCTTGATATAGCCGCCTAAGGAGAGCCTAAGTTTTTGGTCGAGGTTATTATGCTATTGGCTGACAAAATTATCGGTACCCACCTTACAGTGATCCCTGAGTCCATATCCTACACGTCTGATTTCGACAATCTCGTGCGGCAAGACATTTGATTTGCTCATTTTTCTTAGTTTTCACGGGGCTCTCGCCATGCAGGATGGTAATGTCAATAATCTTCGCACGCCTATCGATTCCGTCCATCACGGCTTTTTGGTTACAAAAGTACTTACTGTCAGTGATAATCGACCGATCGCAGTTCAATGTGATATTGCCATTATCGAGAACTGGGTCCGGCACACACCTGTAGTGGGTACGCCACTTCTGATTTCACAAGAGAGTAAGTATCATTTCAGAGCAAATTGTTGATGGATAATCCTGATGGCTACATAGTTGAGTTGTCAACGCGCAATTTTGCAAGTCAGACGTGCTACTTAGTAGTACCGCGAAATTTATTCAAAAGGTTGTGAAAAAGTGATCAAACTAGTGTCTATTGCATACCAAATTGTTATTTATTGAACACATTTTCGAACAGTGTAAAAAAAAACTAAGTTAATTTTGTGATTAAGCTATAAAACGCTAATAAGTGTACAGCAAGTAGCACAAATTCAAAATATCATAACTGCCGTGTGTGTGGCAAACAAAGAACTGAACTTTGACCTCATTAGTGCCGAGTAAACGAGAAGTATTGCTAATTACAAGCGACTGACTTTTTCGAGGTATAATGTTGTAATCATCGTGGCGCATTGGATTTGAAGGCGGCTGATATCGGACGGGCTTGAGTTCGATCCTGGGTACCACACAGCAACTTTTTGTGTTCCTACTGACTTTTTCCAAACTTTTTGCTTTCTCCGGACTTTTGTGATTTGTTTTGCTGTGTCGTTTGGAGGGGATAAAAAAAAAAAAAAAAAAAAAAAAAAAAAAAAAAAAAAAAAAAAAAAAAAAAAAAATTGCAAATATGCCTCGTGTAGCACGCTCACCACCGAAGACAACAGACGCAGTAAATATTGCGCACGTCCAATTAGAACCGGACAACCAAAGGGCTTTGAAGGGTTCCCCGGAAACTTCAAGCGCTTCTTTCCGCCTGAAGCGCCCGCGTTTGGCTCTGACACAGGACACAAATCACGCGGACATTGACTCTGAAGACTTATTGGAGACCAGACAAAAGCCCCCAAAAGCCTCAGAGTCGTCGCTTCTCCTCTCAGAAATACGTTTGTTAAGGCAACAGGTATCTGACCTCAAAATACAAAATACAGACATAGGTCTGAAACTAGCAAATTTCACCGAAGTCATAAATAAAAAACTAGAAGATTTCAACAAGGAGATTGAGTCACGTGATCAGGAAATAACACTGCTTAAAAGTAATATTAGCGAACTACACAGCAAACTTAACAACTTCGAACAAAACAGTATGAAAAATGAACTCGAAATAGTCGGAATTCAGGAAGAAAATAATGAAAATCTCGTGCATATAACTATGTTGACAGCAAGGATCATTGGTGTCGACCTTACAGAGGCTGATATAGATGACGCTTACCGCGCGGGCCCAAAACGCACTAACTTAACAGGCAAACCCGAAGCTACCCCAAGACAACTGATACTCAAATTTGCACGACATCACAAACGTTGCCAGTTTCTAAAGGCCGCAAGATCACGGCATAATCTGACTTCCTCTGATATTGGAATAGAAGGAACGCCGAGGCAAATATTCACTAACGAGCGCCTTACTCGCGAAAACCGGCAGTTATTTCGCTCTGCTAAACTATCAGCAAAAGAGCAAGGCTACAAATTCACTTGGGTCAAAAACGGATCAATCCTTATCCGCAAACAAGAAGGGAGCCCGTCCATCCACATCAAAAATAAAAATGATTTACATCGCCTCTTTGGATCAGAGCCTCCATCAGATGTCTCCGCGGATGTTCTGCCAACTACTCGTACTGCTGCCATCTAGGACCGCTCACCTAAACATTTGCTACATCAGGACTTCAGCGTCTAAAATATCTATAGATCTGTATAAATGTTATTCTAAGTTTTTTTATAAATTGATTAGTTGGTATGATATTATCTCTTTAACTAAGCATCCATTGCCAAGTGCTTCAGTTTTGATTAGTTTCAATATTATTGTCATATCAGCACTAGCCCTAAACTCACTAATAACACATGACTTACTCGTACTAGCATACCTCCACATTACCTCTTATTCTAAAACCACACAGAATTCTAAACACACATCTACTCTTACTCACACTTATGTACATCCCCTCTATTTCCCTGCCAACTATCTCCGTGAATCAGTCAGTGACACCCCTAATGACATTTATATTACAACATCAGTTTTTCCGTATCCATACAAATGGCTTTATTTAACGTAATCCAAGACATTGATGATAGTCTCCAAATTGAGTGTCACTCTTACAATCTGATAGGAAATTGCAGGGAACAGCTACTACATACTGACTACAACTTTAAAATACTAACATTCAATATTAGGAGTTACCAACGCAACTTCGATAATTTTTACTTGGTTCTACAGCGCCTCGATTGCGACTTCGATGTCATCGTCTTGACTGAGTGCTGGCTGAGCGACGGGTTACTATTAGAACTACTCCCAGGCTATGCAAGCGTTAGGACGCGTTCACAGTCAAACAAAAATGGCGGTGTAGTTATTTATATAAAAACTTCTTGGAATTTTACCGTCAGTGAACAAGCAATAGCTGACGCAGACAGTCTCTTAATTAAAATTAATAACGATATTGCTATCCTAGGCATCTATCGATCCCCATCCTATATTAACCCAGACAACTTTACCTCGTCGTTAGATGGCACACTGAATCAGTTAAATAATTATGACAAAATATTTGTAACAGGAGATATGAATATTGACATATACAATAAAATTAACAACAAAAATGCGGACTATTTACGCATGATGGCCACACATGGTCTTCTTCCAGCAATAACCATGCCAACGAGAAACAATACTTGTCTAGACCATATTTTTATAAAGTCTAGAAATAAATCTACGGGAGCAGTTTCCAAATGCTCTATCACTGACCATGACATAGCGATGGCTGCTACCTGCCTAAAAAATAATAAATCCTGCTCTATCAGGAAAAAATCAAAAATTAAAATAGATGAGGAAGCTGTTGTCGCCGAGTTGAATAGTATTTCATGGCCTGAAGTCTTGAACCAACACTGTATCAACTCCGCCGTCAATATATTTACTGACACCATTTCGACATCATTAAAAAAATACTCACAAAGAGTCGAAATAGGCAGAAGTAATTATAGTATCAAGCCTTGGATTACTCCGGGCTTAATAAGATGTATGCGCCACCGTGACAAACTGCACCTCGCGTCGCGTGCGCACCCAGACGATCAAATGAAGCGATTAACCTACACACGATATCGAAATTTTTGTAACCGCCTGCTATATAAGTTAAAAATTAACTACAACAGAACCATAATCGAGGATAGTCAAGCTGACCCAAAAAGGCTTTGGAAGACTATAAAATCCATATACAGTGCTAACAATAAGACGTCAAATAAATCCGAAAAATTAGTCACCAATACGAACCCAACAGAATCACTTGATAAGTGCAACGTTTACTTCACTACAATGGGAAAAAAACTGTCTGACTTAATTCTTTCAAGACTCTCGGAAACACAAGCCTCTCTTGCCGAAAAATACACCCCAAATATAACCTGTCCTCACACATTTTTCTTACACCCCACAGACGAAACAGAAATAGAATCTCTGATAACTCAACTAAACAATGACAGCGCTCCCGGGCCCGATAATCTCAACATAAGATTAATAAAAAGCATTAAATCTGCTATTATTCACCCACTAACCTATATATTTAATCTTAGTTTAGAATCTGGAATATTTCCGGACAAATGGAAAATTGCAGCTGTCAGTCCAATACATAAAAGTGGTGCAACAGATATCCCCGATAACTATCGACCTATCGCCCTATTGCCAATATTATCTAAGCTCCTCGAGAAAATTGTGAACAAACGGCTTACGAACTTTTTAGAGAAACACAACGCGATTTCCAACAGGCAGTTCGGCTTTAGGCGGGGAAGATCAACTGAAGATGCAGCCAGGCTTCTTACCAACACTGTGTCATCATTTGTTGATAAAGGAGAACACACTATGTGCGCCTTCATAGATCTGGCAAAAGCTTTCGACACAATCTCAATAGATCTCCTTTTAAAGAAGCTTGAGGCGGCAGGTATACGCGGTACTCCCTTAAACTGGCTCAAAAGCTACCTTTCCAATAGAAAACAATTTGTCAAGCTCGGTGATGTTTACAGCAGCTTACTTCCCATCACCTATGGAATCCCGCAAGGTAGTATACTTGGTCCGACGCTTTTTTTACTTTACATGAATGATATCTTGAACACCTCTCTTACCAGTTCTGAAATAATAGCGTATGCAGATGATACAGCTATCATATTTCATGGTAAAAACTGGAACCAGGTGTACAGCTATGCTGAAGAGGGACTACACAAAATATCTAAGGTTCTGGATAGCAATTTACTAACCATAAATGCAAAAAAGACAAAGATTATTTGTTTCCATAAAACTAAGATTTCAAGTCCACCCCAACACCTCACTCTTACACTTCATACTTGCTCTTTTAACCCTAATAATCGACCTGTGGGCTGTTCGTGCATTGAGATTGAGCGTATAACCTCCACAAAATATTTGGGAATTACTTTGGATGAGAATTTATCTTTTAAACCACAAATACACGCACTATCAGGCAGAGTCAGGAAACTTATTTACACCATGAAAAAACTACGTGACTGCACACCTCCTCCTGTACTGCGCACTGTGTACTATGGTCTCTGCCAATCCGTCCTCCAATATGGTATCTCTGTCTGGGGTGGCGCAGGCAAGGCCTCACTTATTGAAGTCGAAAGAGCACAAAGAGCCGTCATTAAAGTTATGCTCAAGAAACCTTTATTGTATCCTACTGACCAACTCTACAACGATTTCCCGGTCCTCCGTGTCCGACAGCTCTTTATCTTAAATGCAGTCCTTCAAACACACAGACAATTGAAATTAAGACCAGACTACGCAGAGATCATATCAAAGCGTACTTTTAGGATACCCACTCCCAAAGGAAACTCATTTATGGCAAGACGTTCTTCAAATTATTTATATCCACGTATATATAACGAAGCTGTAAAGAACTGCGATATAATAGACCTCAAAATACCCCTTTGTAAAAAGATTATAAAGAACTGGCTCCTCACACTCTCGTACGACGAAACAGAAATGATCATTTTCAGATAGTTGCAAATGAGTAAGACTTTATAAACTGACAGCACTCCTAATTTCACTTCCATCTCACTCCCACACACGCATACACCCTCTTCCACACATCCTCACCATAACGCTCACTACACACACACACACACACACTTTTCAACTTGAATATTGCAGTATGAGTATTAAGTACTACATATTTTTGATTTTATTTTTTCTTGTAATCGTTTTTAACTTTTTTATTTTTATTACTTAATTTTTATCAATTTTAATATGCTGATTCATCGTCATCATTATTATTATTTTTTTTTTTTTTAACTTAATTCTTTGACATCATTATTATTGGTTTGATTTTGTTATTAATCGTCATGTACGACCTTTTGTGTAAAAAAAGTAATGTACAACTCTGATCCCCAAGATACAGACTAACGTCTAGTTTGGGGATCATCGTTCTAACAGCCTTGTATAATGTACTTGATTATTAATAAAGTTATTATTATTATATAGTCATGTTTTTTAAAGTAGGAATTATTTATTATAAAACCTTTTTTTTTCATATTTTCTGTTGAAATAAACTATGTGCTTGATTGCGATCCCACCTGATGGTAAGCAGTGATGCAATCGTTGATGGTAAGGCGCACTAGTTTATTAAGGACCTATTCAATCTAGCCTTGAATACACCCAAGAATATAAATAATCGGAGGGGAAGACCGCAGCAGGCAAATAGTTCCAGTCCCTACATCGAGGGATTGAAACAATTTCACGATATAAACGACGAGGTGAAACGTTAGTCCGGACCGTAGACTCACCGTACGTCGGGTTGTCCGATGATAAAAAGAAGATGGCGGAATCAAGTCATGAATTTCCTGTGCACTCTCTCCAAAATGTATCCTGTAAAATACCGAAAGGCTGATTTTTCTCTGATTTTGTATGTTGTTGTACCTAGGGCATCTCTTAATTCAGCCTGCTTCTTGGAAAAAAGCTTCCCTAGTTGTTTCTATTAGAGCGCGCTTAGGCAAACCAGGGTAATTATTAACTCCCGAGTTAGTTCCTTATTAACATTCGTTAATAAATCATTTGTAACTCGTGTTAGCAAGTTATCTAACCCTGGCGGCTTGCGCTAAGCGCGCCTTTGTGGTTATGTTACCTACGAGTAGTTCTAGACTAACTTATCAACCCAACTAAATTTTTTTAATTAAATCTGATAAATAAAATACACATTAGGTGACCATATAGTTTATTAACAATAATTTGATATTCCATTTGTCATAAAATTAATAGGAACCTCGAATGAACCAAGTTGATTTGTTCACATATTTCATTAATTTTATAGTTGGCAGTAGTTCTTTCAATAAATTCAAAACATTTAAGGAGGTGATTAATCTTAAGAATTTGAACAACCCAATATGTGGAAAAGTCGTTTTGTTTTTTGAGATTTCAGACCCCATAAAATGTTTGAGAGCGTAGGTGCGCTAAAACTCGAGCGGTCGCCCGCTCCGTGCACCCGTACTATTTCTAGTAGTACAACGCGGCTGCCAATTAGCGCTGTTCATACTATTATTCAATTCAGAATTAGACACGCGAGCGAGCAACCCGCGCGAGTTTTAGCATGCGCGAGCACCGTGCGCCTTAAGGGAGTTTGTTCGATCTTATTCCCTAGCCCTCATCGAGTAGTCCCTGCATGACGCACAGGTAGTCGATGGAGGTGGCCAGCGAGTGCGTGAGCAGGATGCCGCGAGTCAGCACCTCTCGTACCTTCCACACGTCAGGGGCGCTGCAGGGCCGAAAAGCCGCGGTCACCGCGCGCTTCGCTATCTCCGCCGGCATGAACTGCCACGGCTGGTCCTGCCACCAGCTGTGGAAGTTGTTCAAGTGTGTTACACAGAACATGATTCAAACGTATCACGTTTCGTTATTACTACGAGTATACTGTTTTGATGAAGGTAGATATGTTACTTAACTCTTCACGGTTTATTATAGAGAAAAATTGATAATTCAACAAATGGAACTACAGGGTGGCCCAGAAAGAAATGCACTTTTGAAAATTCAAGGAAAAAAAACCTATATGAATTTGATGAACTTAATTTATTTCAATCTAAAGAAAATTAAATGAAATTCATTTTAAAATTTACTTTATAAAAATTACATCGTCTAAGTGATTTCCTTGGCGGTTAGAACATTCATCCAATGTGGTGTCAAAATTTTGGAAAACTTTTGTTGGACTTATCCTCGAACTGGATTCCATTTCTTGCCGAATATTCAACTTCAGTTGCTGCAAGGTGGTTGGGCTATCAGTATGTACTCTCTTTTTAAGGTAATCCCGCATAAAGAAGACTGCTGGAGTGAGATCGGGGCTTTTTGGTAGCCAGGAGATGTTAACTCTGCCTAAAATTATTTTTTGTGGAGACTTGCGCATTTCATTTACAAATCTCAATCTCGATTTGAAGTGTGATGCCTTTAGTTCCTGTATCAACAATATCTTATATGGATGTTATTTCAAATCAAGTCGTAAAATTCGCTGCAATGTCGATCTAGACAATCACAAAGTTGATGAACTTTGCGCTCCGGCAATCGCGCGTACAAATTCACGAACTCGCTAAATGTTTTCGTCGGCCCGTGATACTCATTGACGACCGTGAGGCTGCATTTTTTGCGTCGATCTTGTCCTTTCAAATCATTCAATCCATTGCTTAATTAAATTAGTGCTTGGACATTCACTGATGCGCCGCAATTTGAATTATGCACAGTAGAGTCGTCGAAAAGTCACATAAGATCGAGCATTCTCATAAAATGCGCGGATACAAAACGCGCGCAGCGCTATAGTGTAACAACCTATGGTAACAAAAATTATAAAGTCCGTGCTTTGCACTGACACAACTCCCGCGCGCCAACATTTTGTTGTTTAAAAATGCGCGCAAAATCAAAAGTGCATTTCTCTCTGGGCCACCCTGTACTAAAGAATTAGCGAAGTAATTCATAAGTATTAAAATGAATTCTTACCTTAAAAAAAGGCTTTCATACGTAAAGTAGGTGATGGCGATGACGAACACGGGGTAGATGAGCGGCAGCACGGCGAGCAAGCACAATATGAGTGTGCCGATCAGTTTGAGGAAGGTGGGGAAAGGCGCGCCGTATCGCCAGAGCGAGCGCACGTCCTGTAGGAACTCCCGAACCAGGACGCGCACGCGACCCAGCCGCGACGCCGACCGTAGCTGCTGGACATACACCATTCGTTAAATTGATTTATAGAACCGCCGATTACCCCCCTTTAAACCATTATCCTATTCTAATTCTAAATAATTATACTCACTTCGAATTTATATTTGTTAGGTGTTAAATATAGGATATATATCCAAGAGTAAGACGTGCGGAAGTTGAGGATGCTGTTTTGCGGTGATTGGTGGACGGTGGACGCTGTGATGACGCTCAACTGTCTATACGTTACCCATAGCCACATCCATTAACAGACATAAACGAGCCAATTGCTTTCAAATAATAATTAATCATACAATATTGTGGATCTATACGTAGTCTAAGTGGTCCTTAACTTGTTTTAACTATGGTCGTTTACGCCACAATGTACCTACTTTCAATATCCTCTAACAATAATGGTGAGAGACATGGTAAGTCAACTCTTGACACGGATAGCTAAGTTACTCTAGACACTACGATATTGTAGATTAAATGGGTTGTATAAAAGAAGATTAAAAGTAAGCTCTAAGTCTCATCAATGATACAGCAACATAGTCAAATTCGGGATCTAATATCCACCTCACGGTCAGCAGAAACACGACTTCTTCCACGCGACCCACACTGATTGACACAATATGCACCAAACACTCGTCTTCCAAGAGTTGGGGTATTGTAACCCTCTACAAGGAGGGTTGTTCTCCGCCTTAGCATCGTTCCTTCTATCTATTTATCTAGCATCTACTAATGTCTATCTACAAGAGACTGATGCTGATCATACTTCAACCATGAAAACTTTGTTTGATCTGCGATATGGTTTCATGCCACGTTTCTTGACGTTAAATTATTTGTACGAGCAGCATTTTTGCGCAGATATTACTTTCTTCGGTTGATTCATATTTATCCATTATTTTTTAGTTACACGGCCAACCTGTTTTTTTTCTTGTAAATCAATTAATACTTCGTGAATTTGACCAACATTGGCGATATGTTCAGGCTTGGTTCAGGCAGTGACAAGTTGATATATCGGTTTAGTTGCCTGTCACAAAAACGTTTGTCTGTTTAACGTAAGAAGTTTTTATTTGATGAATGATAATTGTTGAAAATCATCTTGTAAATGTTCACTGACCTCAACTATTAAACACTGGACTGGAAGTTGTCAAAGTGCGCTTCAGGGTGCTTCGCGCCATTTTGGCGCTGTCGGCCGTATCGAAGTGGAGCGGTACTACAAAACTAGTGATGACGACTTCAGCGAAAAAAACATCGATAAATATTGGTGAAAAAAATTATAGAGGTGTACTTTATTACGTTATATTAGTAAATTTTAATAGTACATTATTACACTACACGTATTCGTAATGAAAATCACAGTGTTTACCTCGGGGTGAAAGTAACCCATTTAACCCCATTTTTATTTTATTTTTTTTCGATGGGAAAAATCATCATAAGACAACCCCCGCTCTTGGGCGGAGATGGAGTTATGTGTAGGAGGATAGTGTCAGACTCTTACTGACTAAAAAACCCATCCCGTTCCTTCAAGCCTTTATACCGGGGCTCGAGTGCCCTTTCCGATAACCTTGGCTCCAGTAGGCTTCGACCCGACTGGGCCCCTGCTGTTGCTGACAACTCCTTGAGGCGCGCGGGAACAGCGCGTGCTGTCGACGACTTGGGCTTGGTCCGGACTGTTACCGGATGGCCGGACAGCGAGCTACCCATTGCTCACTGTCCGCAAGCCCGCGCCTACGGTGGCTGAAAATCGGGATCGGAATCCCGGCGGCGGCGGCGAGAGCGCCGTTGCCTGATACGGTCGGCCTCCTCCTTAGCGAGCATTACTGCTTCGCAGAAGTCGGCGACCGCCTGCCACTCCTCCTCGCTCCGGACCATGGCCTCGACCAAGGCCCGGAGCGAGAGGTCTCCGCCGCCGATCACCCCCACGAGGGCACGGTGATGCTCCATCCAAGCAGGGCACACCGCAATTGTGTGCTCCACCGTGTCCTCCGGGCGTTCCACACAGTGGCGACACCTTTGGCGTCACTTCCGCTTTGATTCGGAACAGGAACCTCCCGAACTTGCCATTTCCGGTGAGGACCTGTGTCATGCGGAAGGTAAGGACGCCGTGAGGTCTTTCCAGCCACGCCTCAAAGAGGGGACTTATCGCCATAATTGTGGCGTGCCCATGACGGGGTTGCGATAGTCGCAGACGCCATTCCACCATGAGATCCCGCCGGAGCTCTGTCCGCCATGCCGCTACAGGTCGCGGCAGAGGACTTTCACCCCAGCGTTGCATCTCCACGCGCATGTCGTGCATGTGTGCAAGGACTGTTGCCTCCAGATCCCAAGGTGGTAGGCCAGCCAGTAGTCTCGCCGCTTCGCGGGAAATCGTGCGGTATCCCCGCACCATCCGAATTGCCATGACCCTCTGGCAGGCGTTCAGAATGGCTGCCGGTCGCTTTTGCAGCGACGGCGCCCACACCGGCGCCCCGTAGAGGGCCATGGACCGAACGATCCCCGCGTAGAGCCTCCGGCAGGAGGCGTCTGGACCCCCAAGGTTGGGCAGGAGCCGCTTGAGAGCGGCCCCAGTCCAGTTGAGTTTAGGAGCCAGACGTCGGAAATGCTCCACGAAATTCCACCGGCTGTCGAGGACGAGTCCCAGGTACTTCATCGTCGACCCGACACCGATGTGAACACCTTCTACCGTTAGTTGGGAACTCAATGGTGGCGCGTTCCGAGAGCGGCGACCGTGAAAGCTTATTGCCTCGGACTTGTGAAGCGCCACCTCAAGCCCCAACTCCTGGATCCTATCAACGACCATCGCAAACCCGCGTGTCGCTAGAGCGACCGCCGCCTGGTACGACTCTCCCTGCACTAGAACCAGCGTGTCGTCTGCGTAGCAGACCACGCTGACCCCGTCAGGGAGGTCGCCCCGCAGCACGTAATCGTACCCGATGTTCCACAAGGGTGGCCCTAGTAACGACCTCTGCGGAACACAGCACGATATCTCCCAACGTTTCCAGTCTTCCTAGTGACCGGTGTAGACAATATACCTGTCCGACAGGTAGGCCTCGACTACTCGACAGAGGTATTCGGGAACCCGGTGTTACCGGAGTGCCCTACGGATCGTACTCCAGGGCAGGGAATTGAAAGCGTTGGCAATGTCCAAGGACACTGCCACGATACACCTACCCTGGGACACCGCATCCCCCGTCGTGAGGGCTCGCACGCGCATGATGGCGTCCACCGTCGAGCGTATCCTGCGAAAGCCGAACTGTCCGTCCGAAAGGTCCGGCCCCACCCGTGAAAGGCGCGCGATGAGGCGGCTCGCAATCACCCATTTAACCTCTCGAATTGGCGGGCAAGCGCAGCGAGGTCGCTCCTTCTCGGTACGAAATGAGTTACTTTCACCCCGAGGTAAACACTGTGCTTTTCATTACGAATACGAAACTAAAAATAAAACAAAAAGTTTGTAAAACCTGAGTCGTCGTACCTATGATTTTAAGTAGGTATCTTCCTTCTCATTTAGGCGGTAAAAGGTATTCCACTACTGCTTTAGCCTCTTCTCTTATGAAATTAGGCGTTAAATCACATTTTTAATCTGATAAAAATAACAATGTTAATACAAATCTCTGTTGTACGGAAATGTAAACAAAACTCGAAAAAACCAACGACTGATTGCCACTTTTCCGCCGTTTTGTTTTTTTTTTTCTGTGCCCGGCCAGCTATTCAGCCTCATTAATGAAAAATTAGAAATTAATTGTAATCTTTTATAAATAAAGTATTTTAAAGACATACTTGAACAAATAAATAATTTTCAATTTAATATTATTTAATTAATACTTATCTTTAAGTTATTTTAATTTTATATCGCGCTGTGATTGACTGGCTGTATGGAAAATTGTAACATGGTTTAATAGAAATGTGAAGATGGAACTACTTTAAAAAAAAATAATTTGGCAGCTGTCAGTTGTAAAGTAAAATTCCGTAGGGGTGAAAAGTATTACTACTACTATCCTACTTTCAGAGTATGAGTAATGAAAATTATATTTTAAATTTACTTCATGTAAACTTACTGCACTGCCTTTGTCTTAATCACTGATAAAAAAAAACTTTTTACAAAAAAAAAAAATAACCGACTTCACTTAATAAAAACACTGAAACCATCAAAATAATTTTAATTTTTGAAGTCAGTGTTTCTCGACATTGTTTGTTCCTTATTTAACACCGACTTCCGAAAATAAAATTATTTTGATGGTTTCAGTGTTTTTATTAAGTGAAGTCGGTTATTGTTTTTTTTTTTATTTCACACTTTTTAGTTGCAATGCCCTTACAGCCACAGCACCTTTTTCACGTGACAATTCCAATTAACTCAAACCCTGCTAGGATACATCGTTTTATTATGAAGTTCCCGTATCTATCTTCCAGCTCCATCATCATCATTAGATCAGTTCGATAGTACCTTATAGCCAAAGTGCATTTCATGATAATTCTAATAAGCCTAAACACGGCTAGAATACATTGATTAATTACAGAGTTCCAGTGCCTATCTTCCGGCTCCATCATCATCAGGTCACTTCGATAATACCATTTTCAACAAACCTATTCAGAACTATTCATTTATATGTATTATCGTAGTCGCATAACTATGTTCATTGTGATTTCTGTGTGAGTATGAACTTCCGTTGGCCATTTCTGGTCTTCTTCACCAGTTCCACTTCATCAAATTACATTTTTTTACTGTAAATGCTTAAGTTCCCTCGATTTCGAAAAGATTCCATCATCAGATCCCGAGTTGGTGACTATAGGACCATTTGGAAAGTATACCCTTTCCAACAAAAAACCGATTTGAAAAATTCTTATTAACGACGAAGTTATGCGCAAACATACATAAAAAAAAAATACAAACATTGGAATTGAGAACCTCCTCCTTTTTTAGAAGTCGGTTAAAAATATATTTAATATTGTATCCACATTTTATTTTTTATTTAGAAATCGTTTATTTCAAATATACCAATTATAGGCACTTTGCAATTATGAAAATGGTCAGTCGAAAAAGTGAAGCTACATTACACGTTTCAAAGCGAACATCACTAGTGTAATGGTCGTTTTTAGGAGTCCAGTTGGTAGTTATTATATTCTGAAGCCAAACTTTCCTTTCCTCAAAGACTTTTGGAAATCAGAAAAAAAAAATTACGTTAGGGAGGCCTTGTAGTTCCGATTTTGCATATCCAGTTAAGGTTGGACAATTCATATAAATTACTATATAGTTCGAGAAAATAAATTGAATGCACCAGCTAAAATAAGTCAATATGACGGAAAACCGTGTTATTATGTTATATTATCGAAAATGAAACTATCGATATGTTGCAATCACTAGTTGGAAATTATAAATAAAAATAATCTTTATTCAAACGTATTTCATTGATTAATATTTATAGAAAAACATTATTGAAAATAAGACATGATTTAAATAAGAATGTTAAGATTACCTACATACTACGTAAAATGACAATTTTGGTTAAAAAAACATTATGATTTAAATAACATAGGTACCTGTGCAAAGATATTTCACTGTCTTTTTTTGTAACACCGCTTACAATATATACATGACTTCATTTTTTATTGGTTTTACCTACTTGAAGCCGGACTTTCGACCGAACTTAATTTGAAATGCAAAAATAATTCCGAGTTCTTTGCAGCTGTTTGCATTTGACGCCAAAATTAGTTCTAGTCAACTTCGTAGGTGGCGCTTCAGGTAGGTACAAAATACTAGCTGGCAAACGTATGGAACAGTCTATCCAGTGGTAGTTATATAGATAGAGGTCATTGTAACAGTTGCATTCCATATTGCTCTGTGGATGGTTAAAGTATCTAGAATTTGAGATTACCTACTCATCATCACAGAGTGTAACAGATAACCTTGAGTTATTCAATAGCAAGATTAAACAAAATACAAAAACCGGCCAAGTGCGAGTCAGACTCGCCCATGAAGGGTTCCGTAGCAGCAAGTAACATAATATAAAAGTTCTTGTGGTTCGTTGTAACTTTGATCGATGTTTTAATAATATCTAGTGTATATTTTTAGATTTATGACGTTTGACAGCTAAAAAAAAAACTTACTAGAACTCGTTCAAACCAATTTTCGTTGGTAGTTTGCATGGTAATGTACATCATTAAATTTTTTTAGTTTTATCATTCTCTTATTTTAGAAGTTACAGGGGGGGGGGGACACATTTTACCACTTTGGAAGTGTCTCTCGCGTAAACTATTCAATTTAGACTAAAAATGATATTAAAAAACCTCAATATCATTTTTGAAGACTTATCCATAGATACCCCACAGGCATGGGTTTGATGAAAAAAAAAAAAATTTTGAGATTCAATTCTAAGTATGAGGACCCCCAAAATTTATTGTTTTTTTTTTCTATTTTTGTGTGAAAATCTTAATGCGGTTCACAGAATACATCTACTAAGTTTCAACAGTATAACTCTTATAGTTTCGGAAAAAAGTGGCTTGTGACATACGGACGGACAGACAGACAAACATGAGGAATCTATAAGGGTTCCGTATTTTGCCATTTGGAAAAAAAACAAAACAAAACAGATGATAACTTTTAGATATGATACCGTGTCTTAGAGACTAAAAATTACAAATAACTCACAGACTGAAGTATTTCAATAGTAGATAAGTGTAAGTAAGAGGATATATCGGAAATAGAGAAGACAATATGAAACATACGAAAAGAATAATAGACGCAAAATGTAAAATGTTAAACCTTTCGAATACCGCAATTAGAGACAATAGTAAGACAATGAGACAGTGAACCGCGGTTGCTTGGGGTTTAATGAATTAAGGACTGTTTTAGTTATAATAATAATAATAATATTCCACAACTACCACACAACGCCGTTTAGTCCCAAGCTAAGCAGCGCTTGTGTTATGGGTACTAGACAACTGATAAACATACCTATTTATTTATAAACACATACATAATATAGATTAATTACACCCAGACACAGAACAAATAATCATCATGCTCATCACATAAACATTTGTCCTGGGTGGGAATCGAACCCACGACCTACGGAATAGCAGTCAGGGTCACTAACCACTAGACCAACACGCCAGTCACAGTTTACAAGGACAGGAGGACAACTCTTCGACCTAATTACGATAGGTACAGGAGTAGTTCTGCTAGCGGTGTCACTCGTGTCGCGAGAATATAAATCAATGCCCTCGTGCATGTACAACTTATCCCAAGGGAACGGACTACCGGGTGTAACAAACATACAAAACACACTCACACTTACTCACCTTTATAATATTAGTGTGATGAAAGCAGATGAAACAAAGCATCCTAGGCTACACATTGACTAGGTACAACCGTACATGTATAGATGCGCATTGCACGGACTATTGGACAGTATAATATTCATTTGCATCACTAGAAATAACAATCAATAATGTTCTTTTTGTTGTAAATGGCCTGGCCTTGTGTGTCAATTGATCGATATACAGCATTAAATAAGAGATTTGTGTTATTTTATACAATATTGCCATTGACAGTGTTTAACTGGGTTGGTAGGTTGTCATTCATCATCATCATCATTTCAGCTGATATACGTCCAAGCGTCGCCACAACAAACGTTCCTGGGCGTCTCGCATCCATAGGTTTCCCGCGACCTTCACCAGGTCATCGGTCCAACTTGTAGGAGGCCTTCCAACGCTGCGTCTTCCGGTACGCGGCCGCCACTCCAGAACCTTTCGGCCCCAACGGTCATCTGTTCTGCGAGCAATGTGCCCTTTTTTATGGCGGGGAAAATCATCCAATAACAACTCCCGCTCTTGGGCGGAGCGGGAGATAGTGTCAGACTCTTACTGACTAAAAAAACCCATTCCGTTCCTTCAAGCCTTCATACCGGGGCTCGAGTTCCCTTTCGGATAACCCTGGCCCCAGTAGGCTTCGACCCGGCTGGGCCAAATCCTTGAGGCGCGCGGGAACAGTGCGTGCCGTCGACGACTTGGGCTTGGTCCGGACAGTTACCGGACGGTCGGACGGCAAGCTACCCATTGCTCACTGTCCTCAAGCCCGCGCCGACGGTGGCTGGAAATTGCGATCGGAATCCCAGCGGTGGAGAGAGCGCCATTGCCTGATGCGGTCGGCCTCTTCCTTTGCGAGCAGCCGGACCATGGCCTCAACCAAGGGCCGGCGCGAAAGGTCTCCACCACCGATCGCCTTCACGAGGACACGGCGATGCTCCTCCTAAGCAGGGCACACCTCGACTGTGTGCTCCACCGTGTCCTCCAGGCGTTCCGCACAGTGGCGACACCCGGGCGTCACTTCCGCTTTAATCCGGAATAGGAACCTCCCGAAATTTGCCATGTTCGGTGATGACCTGCGTTATGCAGAAGGTAAGGACGCCGTGAGGTCTTTCCAGCCACTCCTCAAAGGGGACTTACGGCCATAATTGTGACGTGCCCAGCACTGGGTTGCAATAGTCGCTGACGCATTTCACCATGAGATCCCGCCCCGGAGCTTAGTCCGTCATGCTGTGACCTGTCGCGGCAGAGGACTTTCACCACGGCGTTGCATCTTCACACGCATATCGTGCATGTGTGCAAGGACTGTTGCCTTGGAGGAGGCTCGCCGCTTCGCGGGAGAGTGCGGTGTCCCCGCACCATTCGTATTGCCATGACCCTCTGGCAGGCGTTCAGAGTGGCCACCAGTCGCTTTTGCAGCTACGGCACCCACACCGGCGGCCCGTAGAGGGCAATGCACCAAACGCTCCCCGCGTATAGCCTCCGGCAGGAGGCGTCTGGACTCCCAAGGTTGGGCAGGAGACGCTTGTGAGCGGCCCCAGTCAGGTTCAGTTTGGGAGCCAGACGTCGAAATGCTTCTCGAAATTCCACTGGCTGTCGAGGATGAGTCCCAGGTACCTCATCGACAAACCGAAGCCGATGCGAACTCCTCCTACCGTTAATTGGAAACCCGATGCTGGCGCGTTCCGAGGGCCGCAGCCGTGAAAACACATAGCCTCGAATTTGGTCAGCGCCACCTCTAGTCCCAACTCTTGGATCGTACCAACGACTATCGCAACCCCGCGTGTCGCTAGGGCGAGCAATGTACCCTGCCCATTGCCACTTAAGTTTGGCAGTTCTTTGTGCTATGTCGGCAACCTTAGTTCTCCTGCGGATATCTTCATTTTTTATTCGATCACGCAAGGAAACCCCGAGCATAGCTCTTTCCATTGCGCTGTGGGTGACTTTAAGCTTTCTGATGAGGCCCATTGTGAGCGACCACGTTTCGCCATATATTATGTCATCACTGGCAACACGCACTGGTCATAGACATTCGTCTTGAGACACTGTGGTATGTTGGACGAGAAGATACCGCGTATCTTCCCGAACGCTGCCCAGCCGAGTTGGATTCGACGGTTGACCTCTTTCTCGAAGTTCGACCTACCCAATTGGACTGTCTGTCCGAGGTAGACGTAATCGTCCACAACTTCGAGTCTCCGACCTTGATAGGAGTGGGCCCTACATGGTTGTTAATCATGATTTTGGTTATATCCATGTTTATTTTAAGGTCCACTCTTTCGGGAGCACTACTGAGGTCGTTTGGCATTGTGCTGAGCTCCTCCATATTCTCACCCATGACTACTATGTCGTCGGCAAACCGAAGGTTAGTGATGTACTTGCCATTGACATTAATGCCCAGTCCATTTCAGTCCAGAAACTTGGAGACATCCTCCATCGCGGCCGTGAACAGTTTCGGAGAGATGACGTCTCCCTGCCTCACACCTCGCTGCAGGAGGATAGGTTTCGAGGTCTGGTCCTTGAGTAGGACTGACATGGTGGCGTTTTCATACAAATACTTCAGCACTTCGATGTACCGATAGCAAAAAAAAAAATCTATACTCTATACATGTAGTTAATGTTGTATTAACTTAAGACCTTTTGTTTTTCCGTAGGAACGGGACGTATAATCTTATATATCTTAATTCTCCAAGGGAGGGTAGACATCTCCGAAATGGGAAGCATTTTTTTACACTATTACTCCAGAAACGAGAGTATTCATGTTCTTAAACGAAGTCACGGGTTAGTTGGTTACAAAAAAAATGGACTACACTAGACTTGTCTCAATTCGATATCTAGGAACAGTATATTTAAAAATAAAAAAACCGCAGTACAATAGCAATGAGGCTGATAATTATGACCTATATATAAATAACATGGTTTTTGCGTCGCCGCTACTGTCTGAGTACTTTGTGCACGGTGAGCCTACATACTAACACTAATCGAGGTCGATTGAGTGTTTGCTCTTATCAATAATGTCAGGCGCTGTTTTATATTAAGAGGGTTCTTGTTACAAACAGTCCAAAGTATGATGAAGGCTATTTCTTTGATGGAAGTACAAACTTTTGCGTAATTGTTATACTAACTTATTTATCTCAATTATAAAAAATTCTGCAGACGTATCACGGTAACAATAGAGTGTGTGCAGCATAAACGCCGCATAAAAGGAGCGCAGTCTGCACAAAGGTTCATTAGGCATTTGTAGGGCTTTGTAAATGTTCGTAGCAGCTTTTCAAATGTTCATAGTGACTTCGTATCTGTCGAATTACGAAGGTACGCAGTGGTTTCGTAGATGGTCTTATTTGTATTGGTTTTGTAGGGGCTTTGTAATTGTTCGTAAAAGCTTCGTAATCGTTCGTAGGGACTTTGTAGACATTGTTAGTGGCTTGATATTCATATGTCCTTCGTAGACATTTGGTGTAGAAGTAAAAAATATTTTTTAAAGACTGATACGAGAACACGTAAGTACTCCATTGCGTAAAATAAATGAAATAAAGAAAGTTTCTGGCTCCATTTTACAAGTTCTTGTACTTAATATATCGTACAGCGGCAATGTAGGTAATAATTTTATTTTCATCTTAAATCAACTCTATCAATCTGCATAATCTTATCCTAACTATATAAGTATTTAATTATTTCACTTGTGATTTATAAATCCTTGATCCAGCCAAGAGTCAAAATCCTGTAGTGCGCCTTTGTTTAGGTATATTAGATAGCCTTACCCTTTGTGACACGAAATATTTGTTATTTGCTGGGTTAGTGCTAAACGAGCAGTAAACGCGGTGGTACGCCATTGCATTGGCTGCCAGCTTTAAAGTTACCACCCACCAGACAAGCGATCCGTCGTGTTCCGGCGTGATATCTGGTGAAGCCGTACGGTGGAATTTGGGTCTGAGCAGAATTTGGGATGTATACCGGGTATGATGCACCAGCTGTTGTTGCTTCGGAGGTTTGATCGTGGCAACGGTAGCGGGATCCGAAGCACGGTGCTCCGCTGGCCGACCGTAGGTAGTTGGCCAAGTAGTGTGCCAGCCACACACGAAAGGCTGCCCCACCAACTGCGAAAAATCCCAGGGTGGCCCCATCGTGCTGGTTGGTGACCGGGTGAGAGGACCCGATGGCGATCCCTGGGGGGGAGGGGGAGGGGTTCGGCCGTCCCCGCAGTCTCCAGATCAACCCTCCACCGGCGCGGCAACTCTGGTTGTGTTGTCGAGTGTACGTGTGTGTACGTCCGTAATGACTTCTGCTGTCAGCGTCTCCGTCACCTTGAGGACACAACACTTTCCTTACCATGGCTGTTGATGGACACTGGCATGGACAAAATTGTCTATGCCTGTGTCTATCGATTCACAGCGGTGATCAGGTGACAACTCGAATGTTTGACCACCTCAGCGAGACCGCCGATAAGGCTCTGCATCGGCACCCTGATGCGCAGCTCGTCGCTCTGGGGACTTTAATACCTGTCACCACTGAAAATCAAATACCATTTTGCTATATAGTAATAACTAACAAAAGCAATATCCGTCAAAAAAACCGGCACTTGCAAATTTAAGTCTTTGAAAGCCGATTTTCGATCCACCGTGTGACGTACTCATCGGAAACTCAGCTCACCCATGGTTCAACGCTGATTGCGTTCAAGCTGAAGAGCACAAGCATTCGGCGTTTCTAGCCTGGGTTGACGCTCGTGACCGCAAATCTCCAGATCTGAGCACAAAGAAGAGAGCCTTTAACCGTGCTGCAAGTCCTACAAAAAGGCACTAAAGAAGGCTCGCTTTGACCGCATTGCCCATATTGGCACAAAGCTTTCTGCACAGCCATCCGTTAGCAAAGCATTCTGGTCCCTTGCCGAATCGATCGAAGCGAACTTCTGTCGACACGTTCATGTCCCACATTGCCTCCGCTGGTTAAACCTGACGGAACACTGGCTCATACGGCGAGAGAGAAAGCAGGTTTCTTTGCATCTCTCTTCGCCCATAATTCTCGTCTTGATACTGGCAGTGCTACTCCACCGACTCTACCTCACTGCGACACTTCGATGTCGGAGCTTCGTATAAGGAACAAAGAAGTTCTGAGAGCACTGTGTCGTCTAGACGTGAATAAAGCTAGTGGACCCGATGGTATACCAGCGATTGTTCTCAAGGCTTGTGCGCCCGAGTTGTCTCCTGTATTGACACGCTTGTATCGCCTCTCGTTTAAGACTGGAATAGTGCCCAAGTCCTGGAAGCTTGCCAACGTACAACCCGTGCCCAAAAAGGCTCTTGAGAAGAATGGGGAAGCAATTGCTGTCTCCTTAGACGTCTCGAAGCCAAGGAAGACAGGGTATGGCATGCTAGCCTCTTGAGTAAGCTTCCAGCATCCGAAATTTCCCCTGGTCTGATTAACTCATCGAATGCCGTAATTAGAGACACAATAGAAAGACAATTGCTTATGTCAAACTGTGTAACTTAAGACATTCAAAAAGTTGGGTAAAAGACTTCCTGAGAAAACGGTCTCTTCGATTTGTTGTCGATGGATGCTCATCAGAGCCCATGACGACTAATGCCGGAGTTCTTCAGCGGTCAGTTCTCTCTGCAATTCTTTTCCTGCTGCATATTAATGATCTGCTGATGCCCGGTATCTATGGCTATGCAGATGATAGCACAGTTGTAGAGAGGTACCTGCCAGGTGCTCGGGTTAGTAAAGAGCAAATCCGGGCCGAACAAGAGGCTATGGTAGAGCGTACGAATATATCACTTCAGGCAATCTCCAAGTGGGGCTGGTAACTAATTTGGTGGGATTCAATGCCGCCAAAACACAGGCGTGTCTGTTCACCGCCAAAAGGAGCCGGTTCACTTCGGCTCCTACTTTTCAGAATGTATCATTGGTTTGTACCGACCGCCTTCGGCTCTTGGGTGTCGAAATTTCCTCCGACCTCAATTTTGGGCGGTTCATTGAGTCCAAAGCCAAAGTAGCTGCTAGGAAACTAGGCGTTCTTGCAAAAGTCCGGCGGTACTTCACACCGGGATAACTTTTAATGTTATACAAAGCACAGGTCCGATTGGTGTGGAGTACTGCAGCCACATATGGGCTGGTGCTGCAAAGTGTCACCTGGCAGCTTTGGACTCGGTGGAAAGGCGTGCGAAGAGGCTGATTGGTGATCCAGATTTGGTTAAGTCCAATCTTCAAAGTCTTGAGCACAGGCGTAGGGTAGCCAGCCTTTCGCTGTTTTACAGATTGCATTTTGGAGAGTGTGCGCAGGAATTGCGTGACTTGATTCCGCCATCTTATTTCTACCATCGGACAAACCAACGCACAGCAAGTATCCATCCTTACGTTGTTGAAACATCTACGGTCCGGAATAAGCGTTTCGCCTCGTCATTTATACTGCGTACATCGAAGAACAGGAACAATTTGCCTAATGCGGTCTTCCTGTCTGATTATAATTTAGGTGTCTTCAAGGCTAGAGTGAATAGGCTCTTAATAAACTAGTGTGCCTCACCATCAACGATTGCATCACTGTTTACCATCAGGCGGGATCGCAGCCAAGTACTAGTTAATAACAGATAAAAAAAAAGGTTCCTTATGCATTATCGCTGTCTTGAACACTGAACATTGAAAAAACCTTTAAAGACATAACATAGACAAACATACGCAGCTTACTTTTACCTACATAATCAGTTGGTGCCAGACGAAAGCATGGACGAAGTTATCATAGGACGTTGACAGACTCCTGATAAAGAGAGGTTAAGTTCAAAATCTACAGGGCAACAAACAAATGTCTAGATGGATCCCAACTTGCTCAGAAGGTTGCTGTGTGTCTAATTCGCAGGTTACGAGATTTTGTACAACTTTAATAAATATTTTTATATTATGTGCGAAATAAGACTAAACGGTTTGTAGTTGTACTTTGTCTGTTTACGCTTGTCGCACTGATAAATAATGTCTAATCATTGATGAATCGTTTCCGACTCGACATTAAGTCATTGAAGATAAATTAAATACAATAATAAATAATATACCTACATCACGGATATCGAACCTACATACTTTTAGTACTTATACTAGTTTGCAATTTGGGAAATTATCAAATTAGTAGCAGACTTGCTTCCTGAAACCTACCAGTGTTCCTTCAGTTGCCCTTTGCGTTACAGCGCTTTTTCGAGGTGGGAAGTCATTAAATAACTTTTTCTGCTCTAGGGTGGAGTGAGAGGGCTTGTCGGACTTTTACAGGCTAAGACCAACATATGTATGTTCCTTCATTTGCCATTTACGATCTAGGGCCACGGTACTCTTTAAAACGTTCCGCAGCCTTTGCGTTACAGGACTTTTTTTGAGGCGGGCAATAATTTTATATGTCTCTTAGCTAGTCTTGCATTCCTTCTCGCTTCGGACCAGGAACCGGTGCGTGAGGTAGCTGCCGCCGATCAGCTTCAGAAGAACACGGCGTTTCTTCAAAGCGGGGTACACCTCCACTCCGCTATACTCTACCGTGTCCTTCGCGCAGTCCGCATAATAGTGACACCCGGGCGTTTCCTTCGCTTGAATGCGCAACAAAAACCTTCCGAATTTGCCATGTCCGGTGAGAATCTGTGTTATGTTGAAGGTGAGGACGCCGTCGCATCTTTCCAGCCAGTCGTCAAAAAAGGGCTTTATCGCCTCGATAGTGGCGTGCCCATGCATTACAGGTCTTCCGTAACTACTTCGTACAATTCCGCAGCTGTGCCCCCGAATCTGTAAGAAGTCGCCAGTTGTCCCGGTGATATCCGCATGTCATATGAGAACGAGATCGAAACTAAGCAGACATTTAATGTTGTTTATTTGTTCAACACTACATTCAAAAAGATAAAGAAGAACATTGTGAGGAGACCGGCAACTTCTAGAACAAGAAATCGGAGACAAGATAATCCACTAACCATGTGGTGGATTACAATCCATTCTCTTTCACTGAAACGTGATTTGTGTTCCAGCTCTGGAAACATATCTGACTAAATTATATTAAAAGTATTCCGATATAAAAAATGTGGATTTAGACCAATTAAATTGTAGATAGAAAATATCCACCCCGGTTTCACGTGGGAGAATCAAAATACTTATCAAAATTAGCATCAATTGAGATTTAATTATTATCTAAGTCATGAATAACTTTTAGTTTGGTCTACACTAATATAATAAAGAGGTAAAGTTTGTTTGTCCACGTACAATGGTCCGCATAGGACTAAGTGCGGAAACCATACTCAGACATAAGAAGACATAAGAGGTAAAGTTTGTTTTTTTGTTTATATGAGGTATTCTTTGAAAGTCCTGCACCAATTGCTAAATTTTTTTCACTGATAGAAAGCTGATTTTAATGATATCTATGTTTAATCCTGAGTGACATAAGCTATATTTTAAATACGTGAGCGAAGCTGCGGGCAAAACCTAGTAATATATATATAACCAACTAGCAACCCGCCCCGGCTTCTCAAGGGTACAATGCTGATACCACCGCAAATGCTATGTCCCATTTTAAATCTTTACCTATTATTTTCGAACAATGTATGCACAATGCACAATGTATGCACAATGTATTTTTTACACCACCTGCTCGATAATGTCGTTTTACACGTCATACAAACCTAACTTAAAGCAAGTCATTATATGCCTAGGGAGATAATGCAGTATGGCCGATCTCTAGTGAATAATGAGATTTGAATTTGGAGCATCAAGAATCGTCAACATTGTGAATTAAAATGTAGGCGCATCGAACAAGTTGACTCGAAATTCAAACCAAAGAGTATGTAATCACTATAATTCAAACTGGCCACTAACAAAAAAAAAGAAAATAGAATAAAACGTGCGTACTGACGACACGGGAGCATTATAGAAAATTGAAACTATAGAATCTTGGAGTAGTGAATTTTGTTTGTTTGATGAACTTTTAAATATAATACTTATATTTCTCTAATATATGATTTGGTCGACCAAGTTGTCTTTTAATTATCTCACAGATGGTGTAAAAAGTAGAGTATGCAACACGGGGATAAAGCTGTCTTTGTCTTGGGCGGCTTAAATTCCTCACTTCACTCAGGTTTCTTTATTAACTCCCTCGCAATGCTCGGGAGTTAATTTTATAAATCCCTCACTATCGTTCGAGATTAAAATCAGCAACCTTCGTTTCGTTCGGAATTCAACATGCCGCCCGCGACTCAAAGACACTGCTTTATCGCCTAGTCACATAAACTACTATTTTACACCACCTGCTCGATAATGTCGTTTTATACGTCATACAAACCTCACTTAAAGCAAGTCATTCTATCCCTAGGGAGATAATGCAGTATGGTCGATCCCTAAGGAATAAAGAGATTCGAATTTGGAATACAAAAATCGTCAACATTGAATTAAAATGTACGTGCACCGCACAATTTGACTCGAAATTCAAACTGGCCACTAACAAAAAAAGAAAATAGAATAAAACCTACTTACTGACGGGAGCATTATAGAAAATTGAAACCTCCTTTGGTCGACCAAATTGTTTTTTAATTATCTCACAGATGGTGTTCTAGTATGCAACACGGGGATAACGCCCTCTTTGTCTTGAGCGGCTTGAATTCCTCACTTCACTCAGGTTTCTTTATTAACTCCCTCGCAATGCTCGGGAGTTAATTTTATAAATCCCTCACTGTCGTTCGGGATTAAAATCAGCAACCTTCGTTTAGTTCGTAATTCAACATGCCGCCCGCGAATAAAAGACACTGCTTTATCCCCTAGTCACATAAACTACTATAAGGTAATCGGGTAAGAATTAATCCTGTATTGCTTAAAATCGCTTTGTAAATAAGCCATTATTTCTCATAAAAAGAGATAGACATGCCATCGCGAACCTTTTTGTAGTCCCTTTTTAAGTTGAAAAATACTGTACATTATTTTGATCTATCTTGTAGGGTTCAGCCAGCATTTGCAATGTAAGAGCAAAAAATGTATATTTACGACATCTCTTTATAAATCTCTCAAATAACCAATGTTTCTCTTCTACATTATGCTTGTATTACACATATAAACCTTTCTCTTGAATTACTCTATCTATTAAAAAAACTACATCAATCCGTTGAGTAGTTTTAAAGATCTAAGCATACATGGAGTAGAGACAGACAGACAGGGAAGCGACTTTGTTTTTAAAATATGTAGTGATAGTAAAGCTATTTTGTTTTGTCTGTCGACTTGACCCGCAGTTACAAATTTTTTAACTAATAACTGATTGTACTGGCTGTGTTTTTGCAACATATGTAAGTTTTATGTAAGCCTGTATTATTTATGGCCATACGTTATAAAACATGCTTTCATATAACCTCAATTTTTTTATTAAAACACAACTGGAGCATTCAAATTCAAAAATGTATTATTGTTTATTGTATTGTGTTCTGCAATGAAGATTTGACTTTAGCTGTGACAGAATATTATTTAACTGCGACTCTGATGCATTTTCAAAACATGTCTTTGTAAAAATATCTTTTACATTGTTGGGTCCACTTTTAAACAATAGATTAAATAGAAAACCAAGTACATTATCTATAAACTGAGTTAATAAAGCTGCTGTTAATAAATTATTATATAGAATTTTCTACGCTTATTATGGAAAGACAAAACTTACCTACTTATTGTTTTTATCGCAAATATAAAACATGCCTGCTTAATATTTAGTTTATAAAATAAAATAAAATATTTATTATTATTTATTGTCTCATTCACTTTACAAACTTAGATGAAGCCCTGAACCCCACACTAGGATTCCCTGTGTTGTGGGGTCCAGTCTCTTTAAATCCATATTAGAAAGGTACAGTACAACAATAGTTTTAGATAACTAAACTAAACATATAAACAGAAGTTTGGGTAGAGTGTAGTGAATGTAGGGTAGGAAGTGTAGTGCGGTAGGTGTAGTGAGTGAAGTGACGTAGGTGTGGGTGTGGGAGTGCATGTGAGAAGGGTAAAACTCGATGCAAGTGTAAGTGTAATAATAACTCGTATATCTATGCGTTTATTGATTATTTGTTTATTATTATTACTATTATTTTATGACATTATTTTTAAGACGTCCTCTGTTTTATCGTAATCCAAATTAAATAGCCAAAGGGAGATCACTTTAGAGCAATTTTATTTCTTAATTTTAAAATTTTGTGAATTTAATTTAATTTAGTGTATAAGTATGGTCCCATAAAGGCAAACGATCTCTTTCCAAAAGTAATGTTTTTAATAATATATGTATATGGTTAATTTATTATTTAGAGTCACAACATGTCTTATATAGCCTGAAGTACACATAAACTCTAGTTCAGGCAGCTGTTTTCTTTAACGACAAGTATATAAAAGTAAATAAACAGTATTAAAATTTATTTGTGTACAACATTACTTATACTAGATAATTTTTAATTATCATAAATGTGGAACTTTGGTTCTAGTACCAAGGTTATCTTAATATTAATAGTACAATAATAACACAAGATTGGCCTCCAATATGTTATTTCGATAAGTTCAGTACAATATCACAATCCAGTCAGTATCAGTAGTGCTTTCATTGTTCATATAATTAGACGTTTATCAATATGATTTTCTACTTATTAGGAATTATTCTATTTTTGTGTTTTCTCCACATTATTTTTAATTACAATGAACGAGCTAGATTAATTAGGAAGATACCTGGACTTAAAGATGACTTTATCGTCGGAAACGGTTGGACCGTTATACGCTCTCCAGGTAAATCGGAAATTAAGCACATAAGAGCAAATCTTATTACGTCAATATTTTCTGTGTTTTTGTTTTGTATTTATTCAGCGATGAATTCGCCGATTAGGTATATCTTAAATATAAACCGATTTTGCAAAGTGAACCTCATTAAATTTGATTAAGACCTGATGAAGAACTCCGGAGTTTGACCATATAAACTCTATAACAAACGATAGCAAATCTTGCGAGATTGTCGCATGACTGTTCCGTATTATCGCACGGGCCTCATCTAGCTTAAACTGACGTATTTTTTAAACCTATTTACAAAAATAATTATCATTAATCATCATTTATCATTTATTTCATAACACAACATCAAGCCGCTCTAAAGGGGTTCTTTTTACAGTTATTTTTATTCATACGGGTATATACTCTCATTGAGTCAGTAATTCGGGCATAACTTTTTTGTTTATGGACCGATTTTTATTTGGAAAATAGTGGTCCGAAAATTAATTTATTTATGTACCTACTACTTCCAGATTAGTTCCATTTTTATCAAAATGCAATTCGGTGAAAAAATATCGGAATCTCTATGAAATTTTAATATTAAAGGCTTACATGTAGCGATTTTGGTATTTTCATCAAGAAATCAATCATTTGCATTGCAAAAGAATCAATTGATAAGGTTGAACAGATAAAGAAGCCAAAAACACACAGATAAAATATTAAGCGGCTATGAAAAAAGAAATAGAAATGGTTTTGATGAAAATGGTACCGTTTTGAGAACCTAAATTGCAAAAAATTTAAGTTCTCAAAACGGCACCATTTCGGTCGTCGGTTTAAAGTCTCGTAAACTATGTATTCTGATTTACAGTTGAGATTATGAAAATGGGCAAAGAATTATGCGATAGATTTAATGGAATCTTCAGAGTATGGATATACCCTATGGGCGCCGTTTTTATATACAACCCTGAAGACATTGAGGTACCTAACAGTTAATCTATGCAATATGTAATATTATCAATATATATATATATATATATATATATATATATATTGATAAATGTATATGAATTCGTATTGAATATAAAAATGCATTTTATTTAATTTTTGTCTGTCCGTCTGTTTGTTGTGGTTAAACTTCTAAATCTCTCTAAACTACAGTAGGCTTCGACCCTGCTAAACTGTAGGGTCCCATCTATGGTTTTGCCGATGACGGTTACCGGACGGACAGAGAGCGAGCTACTCATTGCTCTACATCCGCAAGCTCACGCCTACGGGGGCTGGAAATCGGGGAGGAGGAATATGGCTGCTGGGTGTGAGGAAATCCGTTTCTTCACGCGTGCAGCCTCCTCCTTCGTTAGCGTTCCTGCTTCCCTCCAGATCATGGCCTGAACCAGGGCCTACTGCGAGAGGTCGTTGCCACCGATCCACGAGGGCCATGAGGACACGGTGGTGCTCCGCCCAAGCGGGACACTCCTCCACCGTATGCTCCACCGTGTCCTCAGATCACTATTAGCTGCTGATATTATTAAAATAACTTAGGCATTTTTTCTTACCGCTCCGCTATGGCAATCTCATGAGGCACAAGTTTATGAGAAATGTGGTGAAATATTAACAATACCTCTCAAAATGTTTTCAGATCATCATGTCAGGCATGAAGTATAGTGAAAAAAGTTTTGTCTATACCATTTTAAAGCCCTGGCTACGTGATGGACTACTCGTCAGCAATGGTAATAAAATATGCAGTTTCTAAGAATAATATTAATTTTTTAATAACAATCTTCCCATATTAAGGGTCTATACTAAGTTTCCTGCAGTTTATTTTGTTTTTATTTATTTTAGGTACAAAATGGCAAGATCGCAGGAAAATCCTCACGCCTGCATTTCATTTCAATATATTGAAACAGTTTTGTGATATAATCGAGGAAAACAGCTACAGATTCCTCGACAGTCTAAAGGAAACTGCTGGAAAGCCCATCGACATCGTACCGGTGCTGTCTGAATTTACACTGAACTCTATTTGTGGTATGAGGTTTTATTTTCTTGTCAATTATCAAATAACTCCTGCTCTCGGTGGAGCAAAATTCGAGGGAAATTTATTAATTTTAAAGCACACTTGTATCTTCATTTTTTTAAGAAAGGAAATCATCTAATTACTTCGACCCATTGCTCTAGTAGGGTTCAGCCCTGCTGGGCCCCTACGGTTTTGCTGACATCTCTTTGAGACTCTCGAGGAACACCATGCCCAGTCGACGACTCTGAGTCGGTCCAGAAGGTTACCGGACGGCCCGATGTCACGATACCTATTGCTTGTCGTCCGTAAACCTATACCTACGGTGGCGACCGCCACAAATTGCCCTTCGCTCCTGACCATGGCCTGTTCCAGATCGACGCAGCCAATTACCCTCTTCCATGCGCAAATCGTGCATGCGTGCAAGGACTGTTGCTTCCAGATCCTATGGCGGTAGGCCAGCATGGAGGCTCACCCCTCCGCGGGAGACCATGCGGTATCCCCGCACTATCCGAATGGCCATGACCCTTTGGGATGCGTTCAGCTTGGCCGCCTGTCACTTTCGCAGCGATGGCGCCTTCACCGGCGTTCCGCAAAGGGTTATGGACCGAACGATTCCCACGTAGAGCTTCCGGTGGGAAGCATCTGGATCCCCTAGATTGGATTTGAGAGCCAGATGTCGGAAATGCTTGAGTTACCCTTTGCGTTACGAAGCAGATACCATACTCCGTCAGGTAGTTTTGTGCGTAAGGATTGAGAGCTCTAATCATGAAACAATAATTATATAATCTATTCAATAATTTCTAAAACAAAATTAAAAAAAAAAAAAAAACAAAGTTAGTAGATAATCAAGTGGCTGAAGGAATGGAATGGAACTTTGCGTCGTTGTGACCAGATTGTCCAGTTTGCATTCGAAAGAGAATCGATTCACCATTAGTTGTTTTCAAAATAGAAAGCTGTAGTGATTTAGGTATTCTATTTTCATATTTACTTTGATTGTTACTGAACTACTTTGAAATGTTTTAGAAACGGCAATGGGCACTCAACTAAGTACTAATAATAAAGAAGCAATATCTTATAAGAATGCCATATATGCTATGGGATCTGTATTCTATAAAAGATTTGTCAGGGTATACCTGTATCCAGACTTCATATATAACTTATCACCTTTGGGTCGGCTACAGAATAAATACTTGAAAGTTGTTCACGGCTTTACTGAAAAGGTAATACAACAAAGGAGAGAGTACAGAGAGACACATGGATTAAATATAAATGAAGAAATTGATGACGACAACGATTCATACGTTTACAAGAAAAAGAAGAAAACTGCTATGTTGGATTTATTACTCTCTGCTGAAAAAGAGGGACATATTGATAGAATTGGAGTTCAAGAAGAAGTGGACACATTTATGTTTGAAGTTAGTTTCTGAACTTTTGACCTGTAATTGCTAGTTTTATTAGAAGTTGTTTATTTTTACTGTTTTATTATATCTTCCAGGGACATGACACTACTGCCAGCGGTTTAACATATTGCTTTATGCTGCTCGCCAACCACAAAAAAATTCAGGTTTATATTTAACTACTTTTTATTTCTTTCGCCAGTCTCACAGAGTAAATATACAATCAGCAACTTCTTACTAATTTGTACAGAGCTTAAAAAAATACCTACTCCACTTCTGAAAGTCCACATGAGTAAAAGAAAAAAAAACAATAACATCTGAAAACAAAGAAATATAGAATGATAATTATGTTTCAGGATAAAGTCTTCGAAGAGCTTAAAGGCATATTTGGTGATTCCGACAGATCCATAAAGATAGAAGATTTGTCAAAGATGAAGTATTTGGAAAACTGTATCAAAGAATCGTTGCGGCTTTACCCTCCAGTACACTTTATAAGTCGCAATTTGAGCGAAGAGACAGTATTAAGTTTGTATTATTTTATTGAAATTATTATTCCTTATGTACCATTGCGGTCATTACTGCCTGATCACTTAAAAAAAATTTCGCTTGAATCCTGCGGCCAAATTGAAGTTTTCGTTTCGAGTGCCAGCAAAAATGAACTTAGCGGAAGTATCTTTGATATCTAGTACCTGCAGTTTGTCATGGCAAAAGTAATGATATGTTTTTGCTATATAATGTCAATTTATTAGGTGTCAGCGAAAGAATCTTATTCTACCTTACTTTTCAGTTAGGCCTCACGGCTTTTCTGTGAATATAATTAAATCATTCACATAGTCCGCCGTTTCTTTAGTTTTTTGTTGGTATGAAATAATGGATATAGAGTATTAGTATCATATGTATTTGTTTAGAAATATTAATTAAGTATCTAAGTAATTGATAATATTGCACCTAACACAATTTGTCTCTGCATCATCCAAAGGTTGACTGGTAGAGAATGTCATAAGGCAGTCCACCTTTGTACTCTTTTGTGCATGAAGTATAAAATAAATAAATAATGGAATGAAACACATTTGCTGCCTAGAACCCAACCGTGATCTTTCAATTACCTACTCTTCATGTTTTAGGGTCGCAGTAACTCTTTCAAATAATCACAGCCCATCATATCCTTAGTCTTCCACTTTTTCGTAGCCATCCACATTCACAATCAAAACCTTACTCATGACATATTCTTTAGCTTTTTCTATATTGCTTGTAGCACATTACTACTTGTCTAATAAGTGCATATGTTTTCAGGTAACTACACAGTTCCGGCTGGCTCATTTTGTCACATCCTTATTTTGCATCTACATTATCGTGAGGAATTGTTCAAGAACGCGACACAGTTTGACCCGGATCGGTTCCTGCCCGAGAATAGCGTGGGTCGTCATCCCTACTCGTATATACCCTTCAGCGCCGGTCCTAGGAACTGTATAGGTAACTGTAATACGAATATAATAAAAAGCCGAATATTTCTTGCAAACTAAATTAACATTTTAAACTAGGTGTTAAAATAAAATAAAATTGCCTTTATTTACTGAAGGAGTTATACAAATCACAAATCACCATTTTAAATTTAACAATGTTAATTTTTCTCGTTTTCGTAATTAGTAGTTTTTTTTTTTTAGCTTTTTTTCGTCCATTTTTTTCAATGGAACTCTTTTTTTCCATTTCTTTTTTACTAATGTTTTTTTTTTTAATAACTAGGTGTTAGTACTTCTATATCTATCTGTATGTTAGTAATAATAATAATATATAATAATTATATTCGACAACTATCACCAACGCCTTGGGACTAGACCAAGCTAACCAGAGCTTGTGTTATGGGTACTAGACAACTGATGAACATACCTACTTATATATTTCTAAATACATACATTATAGATAAATTACACCCAGACACAGAACCAATGTTAATGCTCATCACATAAACATTTGTCATTTGTAATGTGTCTTCAGTTTAATTGTATTCCTTAGTTTATCTTAAATCAAAAATATTATATATCTGCAAGAATCCCTCTACAGGTTAAGGCTTCCTCAAAAGCTCTCCAGTCTTCTCTAGACTTAGACTGAGCTGTTTACATGCATATCATTTCGGCAATCTTTTTGTTGTCGTCTTTCTTTCTAGCACAGGGATTCCCTGTTCTTGCGTTTTCTATTTTTACTACTTTTGTCCACCTTTAGTCTGGTCTTATAGACGCGCAATAGGTATGCCCGGCCCATTTCCACTGTAGTGTTAAGGCTTATACTCCAATCGCTGTAATCAACTGATTTCGTTTATTTTCTCATTTTTGTGTCATATCTTTTGATTCTTCGTTATATTTAGCATGCTGCGTTCTATTCCTCTTTTCCATTTATCTTTTGCTTATTCTTAATTATGTAACTAAATTTCCATGTGCATGAGTATATTAAGCATGACAGAAGACAAATTGTTCAGGAGTTTTAAAATATGAGTAAATATTTTTATTGAAAAATATTTAAAAAAACTATGACGAATAGCACCAAAAACTAACAGAAAATGGCGTACTTCTTAAATACACAGCCAAATATTAGTAAGTAAGTTGGTTTCGACTGCATCAGTATGTATCTACCAAGAGGTAGAACGCAGGATCCAACTAACTTGGAATAAATATTTGACTGTATAATTTTCTGACTGTATATAAAACTGTAAAATTTTTGAAAATTTCAAGATCTCCCCTGAAGACATTGCGTTAATCTATATCTAAGTACTTATTAAAATGCTTTGTCCTTAATGACTGACGGATCAACGCACAGCCTAAACCGCTGATCGTAAAGACCTAAAACTTGGAGGGTTTGTTCTCTATATGACGTAGGCATCCGATAAGAAAGGATTTTTCGAAATTATATTCCTAAGGGGGTGAAAAGGGAGGTAAAGTTTGTATGGGACAACGTGATTCCTTTGTCCAATGTACCTCTAATTTTTCAATGAACATTCTTTTACAGAATTGATAAAAGACGGGTTACGTATTTTATTGAAATTCACCTCCTAATGGGGTTAAAAAGGGGTATCTTTTACCCCTTTTTAACCCCATTAGGAGGTGAATCTATATACATAAAAGGGAAAACTGACTGACTGACATACTCGTATCAACTCACAGCCGAAACTACTGGGACTAGGAACGTGAAATTTTGCACAAGGTTTCCTTTTATGGCGTAGGGGAGCACTAAGAGAGGATTTTCTAAAATTCACCCCATAAGATAATTATATATGTCTATGTCTGAGTATGGTTTCCGCACTTAGTCCTATGCGGACCATTGTACGTGGGTCATAGCGGCCATAACCTTGGGTGGGCTTAATCCAACCAGCCCACCTCTCTCCAAAAGCTGATTAGGCTTCTCAGGTTTTTCAGGACATCTATAAGGGAATTCGGGGATCCTATGGTTCGTATGCGTATTTCAGTGACACCTGTGCAGTTTAATAGCACTTGCGCAATTGTCTCCTCCCCCTCTAATACATAAATATAAGATTATTAATGAATTGATAATGAATGAATTATATTTTATCGATAGTTGTATTTATTCACAATAAAGGATTGGTTTATTTACAACTTAAAGCAACAAAATATATAACTAATAAACTTAAATTAAAATATTTTTAAATATTCTTAACCTAACTATACACACTAAGGGCTACTTCTTACTAAAATATGGCATAATAAAACTCCGCATCGCTGTCGACTGGAAGTGTGCCCAAGAGGCTGGCGGCATTGCCACGTTGAATGGCAATGCTTAATTTCTGACCGAGATAAAAACCAGCCCTTGGGCAGCGAAGTGTCAACTAAGCGTCTTGACAGCTCTTTAAAAAGTATATGAGCACTCGGACCCTACGGCCCAAGAGTTTCAACCCCAAACGGCTCAAAAATATAACTGCCGACAAGGTTGTTATATTTCCGCCGCTTGAGGTTCTCCGCAGCCGCAGCGGCAGCACCAGCACAGCACGATGAATAAGGAAGATGGGATGGCGCAAGAGTGTCGACACAGGTAGCGTCCCACACTAAAGGTCTACCCAACTTCCATGGAAATAAAGACATACCGTCCGGTCTCTTACCATCGTGCCATGAGGTTCCAAAAAGCCGGAACGCCGACGGTGACAAGGGCTCGTCGGATAATATCGTTAATATTCGCGTGCCGCGCTATGCGTCCCGCATTTCGACTGCATGACAGGCCGTGGTGAGCGAGGCTGTTGACAGCTTCGCCACAGTGACAGCGATGAGGAGAACAACAAGGAGCGCCAAGGCGTAGGGCAACAGCTAGGCGGAAAGTAGTATCGTCGAACAAGGTGCCAATATTCGACGACGGCAGTGCGTGAAGCCAAAGACCTGACTCCCAATTGCCCACAGCCAGCAGGCGCGTCCGATCCGTAGTCGTAGCAGATGTTAGAATTAGGTTTTCCTGAACTACTCTGCAGAGCGGCTCATCCCACCGTCTCTGAGAAGCTGGGTTATCGTGCGGATTTGTATTCGGGCAAGCAAGTCTCCAAGCATCTACAGCCTCGATGAAGCACGGCACATTGAAATCAATCAGTGAGGGAGATAGAATATTCCTGATTAATTTCTCAGTGCCGTGAACCGAGGATATAAAAGCTGGTAAACTAATACTAGAAATTTTGCGGACGCCGAGACCTCCCATACGGATGGGAAGGGTAGCTTGAGCCCAGGCTCGTTCATCCATGGCCACGTTTAAAATTGACGTAAGGGTATGCCGGATAATTTGGTCCATTTTTTCCAAAAGATGGTGATGTTTCCATAAATGAGAGGCGCGGACAAAATATGTTAATTTAGGGCCGAAACAGCAGAAACGAATTAAGGTGATGGACGAATGCATTTTAATTTCTAGCAATCTTTTAGAAATATCAATAAATTTTTGAATTTTTTCCTCAACGAAGTTTAGGAAGGGATCCTCGAAAATAGGAGACCCAAGGAGGCGAAGAGTGCTTCTTTCAATAATTTTTATCTCCGGGGCTATTGTGTTAAATTTTGAAATAGTCAGTTGTCTGTCAGTACTGTCAGATAAGAATAACTAACATTTAGAAAAGTTGATTTTTTAGAAAACGTAAATCATTCAAAACCGTGTCTGAATCGCCTCCAAGGGTTCCGTCATCGAGATACCAAACGTTATAGTAATAATAATAATTAGTAATAGAAGTATAGTAATTTAGAAGGAAGACATCTTTAATAATGACATTGGCAAAGAAAACTAAAAATTTGGGGTAATAAGTAGCCCTTAGTGTATTAAGCATATGGTTAAGCATACTTAAATATTTTAATTTAAGTTTATTAGATAATTATATAATTTTAATGTTTATCTCATTTACACTCAAATATCAAACATTCAATACGGTCACAGAATAAGTAATACGGGCGACATCATTGCTAATTGTATCAATCTACCTTATTACTGCTGACAACCAGAATTACCAGGTACATAAATATTATCAACGTAGTAACAACAAAGTTCAGCTTCTTGTTCACGTGGACAACAAAGATTATTTCTTATGAGTACGAACTACAAGAAAAAATTCTAAGTGTTATCAAAATACTCGTACATATAAATATTTTGTCTCGGTGGTAACGGTGTACTGGCTGTTCGCGTGTACTGAACGTACTTGCGAACTTAATGAAATTATCGCAACTCGTGTAGACTAAACTAATTTAATCGACGTAGAGCCTGTGGTTAGTAATAAGTACCACACAGACTGAAATACGATTGCCGACAGAGGTCTGGGAACAGGTGAGGCATGCAAAACTGTTGGTCTCATTTATATTTGTAGGTCTTTAGGATGATTCTTTGGAACCTAGAGGGTGTCTCATTCGTCTAGCCTAGTATTTTTCTTTACAATTTGATATTTTTATCTGTACATATGTACACTTGAGAGCAAAAAAATCGCACATGGCTTGTAATTTCGTTTAATACTGTTTTTTTTCTTAAATTTAAAGATATTGAGTACAAATCATTAAGCAAAATTAAAGCATACATACAAGTTAGCTTTATAAAAACACAAAATTAAGATCATTGACCTTCACGTAACTCACAATAACCAGCAGTATACCCAATTTCCCAAATTCACTCATTTGCATTTCACTACTTGCATCTTTACCTGGAGCTACAAAAAGGGTGCTGTTTTATAATTGTAATCAGTTTCCGTTAACGTGATAACGTCTCTATTAGAAACAGACGGATTTACTGGAAAAATATGGATACCACGCCCGCAGAAGCCGTTCAAGTATCAGGGCGTGATTATCGCTTTTCTGTAACAAGTATTTTAAGAAATCAGTTACTGAACACGATTGAACTGACACAAAAGCTTCAAGAAGTTTGCAATGTCATTATAAGTTAGTGGATGATTAGGAAAAGACTGCAAATAAAACCAAATTGACCACAGCTCACCGACAAGCCCGGCAATAATTTGCCACGAAACACTTAAATTGGATGTATGCCTAATGGCAGGCTGTAGTGTTTTCTGATAAGTGCAGAATGACTTAGATGACCATAATAGATGCTGTAGGATGTACTGAAGGTCATCAGGGCAATTTTAACAATGCTCCATAAGTGCAAAAGTGGGTTTTGGAGGCGAATTGGGGTGGCATAATGCTAGACACTAAAACTGACATTGTACTCATCACTGGGCCATTACTGGCCTGATATCGGGAGGCCAGCTCGTCTTTCTGATCTTAATCTAATTGAGCATATCTGGAATGACCTTGAAAGAAGACTTAGTGCAGAAAGCCTGACTCTCCACGCCTCCAAGAGCTTCAATTTGTCATTGACGAGAAGTGGGACGTTGTACCTTAAGATTTCATGGTAAATTTAATACGGCTGATGAAAAATCGAGTAACAGCTGTAAAGAAGGCTAAGGAAGGTAACACACTTTATCAACAAACAGGATGACCAAGAATTTTAAGTTTGACTCTCATTGTTCCTTAAGTGAAATTTGGTAATTTTTCCCATTTCTTCGTGTTTGTGCTCTAAACCCTTTCAAGGATATTTTTTTACACTGTATTTGATATCATTAGAAAGGTAATTAAATAGGCTTTCAATTAGTGTACGACATGTTTTCAATAACTATTCACATTCATGACAAAAACTGCCTTAACGAAAAGAATTATGATGTGCGATTTTTTTGCTCTCGAGCGTATATTACTTTTCCCCGATCACTGAATGTAACAAAGGCCCTTGCGCCCAGAGGCTTACAACACAAAATAGATGGGCATGAAAGCTAGGATGAAGGAGACGTTCTCTCGGTTACAAAGTAACACTTTAACAGTCTTTATACGAGTAGTAGTCAGAAACCTGAGAATCTGCTCTGCCTAGGGATATGGTAAGCTATTACCTAACTGGTTTATGGGGGGTCAGATGGGTATGCTATCTCTGCAAAATACTGATATCATCCAGTCAGACTTTTCTAGCCTGACTAGATGATAGGCAGATTGTATAGGTTAATCGAATTACTTTACTTTCTGAGTTTTTGCAAATATACGTTCACTATCCTAAAAACATGGCATTTTTGGCATCTCGTACACACGTTTACACTCGAAGATCGACGGTGAATTCACTTCGGTCTAGTCGGGCCAATGTCATGTCAGGTCAAATTATGATATGATAAATCTATAAATAATAAATATAAATGTTTTTTTTTATTATTATTATGACTAATTTATTATAGGTCTGTAATTATTGAACCAACACTAAATTGATTTGATTAGATGTCAGAAAAACAGTAAATTTGTCCCTGTCACTAAATGAGTCAATTAATGCACCACTTATAAATTTTTCAAAATTTCTTTCAGGCCAAAAATTCGCAATGATGGAGATGAAGATAGCAGTTGCCAACGTGTTGCGGAAGTTTGAGTTGTCCCCTGTGACTCGGCCCTGCGATATTACATTTACAGCTGATCTTGTGCTCAGAAACGATGGGCCTGTGCTTGTGAATTTTATCAAGAGAGTAAAATGAGAACGAGAAATGTTTTAAAAAGTTCAATACTATAGTAATGTTATGTTTACTTTTAATGTAGGTTCTTAGTAATAATTATACATTATTATAACTAGTAACGAGTCTTGAATAACAATGATGAAAGATTTTTTTTTTGTTTCCTTTTTCCCTTTTTGGTGATGGCCTTACAGTACCTACTCATTTTTGAGAATTTTAGTGATGTCCCTTTTGTGATGAGATTTTAAAAAAGGTACCGACACCTAGTACATACTAGGTGTCGGTATCATAATAATGTACATACATAATTATGATCAGTGCGACTCAGGCCAATAGAGTGATACCTATTTACTAATAGCCTAACGCCCACTGCCGATTGTCACAACATGTCATTCTTTTTATTTATTTAAAAAATGCAACCGTTACTCACTGAATTATCAACAAACACCTCAAACCACTGAACGAACTGCACCGATTGGCAAACTAGTGATAACTGGAATTAGTCAAATTTAGTTCTTCACCTCTTTCGCCTATAAGAAGTTTTCGCTTTATCAACTCAGCGTGATGGCCAACAACAAAGGCCCTACCACGAGCTCTTAAGACAATCCATTTTACGACCTAAACTGAACTAGTAAAGGGATGGCGCTATTTAGGATGTATAGCTCCATCACTCTTTCTTGCTCGCACGCCTGACATTTGAACAAGTCATGGCCTCAGATTTGTACATAATTGAAGAAAGAAGTCCAAAAGGTAAGATCTGCTAATTTCAAGGCCTATGCCTCACTGGGATGCCACGGCGGCGCTGCCAGTCAGCGCAACCAAGAAAACGCATGCAGCTCTATGATATGTACCTCACCTGTGGTCACTGTTGGTCACACAGCCAATCCATTTTTTTTTTTGACTTCTTCACTTGGCCACGCCGACATGGCATCCCAGTGAGACAAGGCACTTATGCTAGCTGACATGCAACCTGATAATATACCCGTAATTACCGTTTATATATTAATTTTGATGACACCGTCGGTGCAGTGGTTTAGCGATTGGTTCCTACACTGCATGTCCTGGGTTTGGTTCCCGCACGGAACAATTATTTGATAGTAGTTCTGATAGGTCTAAGTGTGTTTACAGGTTCGTAAACGCACCACTACAATTTAGGAATATTATAACTACATTAATATAATAAAGAGGTAAAGTTTGTTTTTTTTTTTTGTTTGTACGAGTTACTTTCTGAAATTATTGGTCCGATTGCTAGATTTTTTTCACCGATAGAAAGCTGCTTTATTCCTGAGTGACTTAGGCTCTATTTTATGTAGGCACGGCAAAAGCTAGTTATATATATTATTATAAGAAGTAAAGATTATGTGTGGTCGAGGCCGCGACTGGACTGAAAATTAATATAAGTGTAGATAACACTTATATAATTAATTTTTATATTATACAGAGTAAAGTTTGTTTTTATGTTTTTTTTTTTTGTTTGTGGGAGGTATTCTAAAGTACCTACTAGCCTGATTGCTATTTTTTTTCATTGATAGAAAGCTGCTTTATTCCTGAGTGACAGGCAATATATATATATATATATTTTAAAGCTAGTCAGGAATAAAAAAAACGTGCTAGGCGGAGAGTGAGTTGTTTTGATTACTACTAAACAAGACAACACCAAGTTACGAAATAAACTTTGATAGTCTGAGACTCGGAGTTGATAAACTTTGGCTTACACTATTTTTAGTATATTTTGGTATCATTTACTTATAATATTGTTTTATAAATAGTTTAGTTTGGCATCATTTTCTTAGAATATGTTTTCACAAAAGGTTACCTTTAAAGGGAACCTTAGTTTTTTAAGGTTCCGTCACCTCAGTTCGGCAAACACAGAACCCTTAAAGGATTACTATATTGTCTATTTGTCTATCAGTCGACCCATGTTCTGAAGAAAGCGTAGTGGTGTCAAGCTGAAATTAATATCAAATACTCAGATCTGGGAGCAATGAAAATTCAAACTTTTAAGTCAACACAATCTAAAGATAAGGCCATGTAAGCTTCTTTTAGGTGCATATTTTGACACTCGCAAGGAAATCAAACCCTATAGGGTACTTTCCGTTGACTTAGGATTCTGAAAGATAAGAAGCTAAATAATGATTTTTTTTTGTTATTTCACAAAGTAATTACTTTTTTGTAATTCGGAAAAATCTTTGAGCATCGATTCAGGAAATAAACAATTTACATAGTAATAGTTTGTATGGAACCATCGGTATTCAGAAATGGGCGCTTTGTAAAATTTAGATTTATTTAAATATGCAAAAACTGTTTTTAATTTTGTAAAATACACTTGAATAATATTTCTGTATTATTTATTGTACGTTTGAAAGTTACTATTTTATACGACCAGTTTGTTTGTAATCAATGTTCTGTTTGGACGTTGTCCAATAACTATGTTATTTTATATTTTGCTTTTTATTTTATTTTTATGTGTTTTACATATATTATTAAATTACAATGAACGTGCTAGAATGATAAAGAAGATCCCTGGGCCACAGGATGACTTTCTCGTAGGAAATGGACTACAAATTATACGCTCTCCAGGTGAGATGACTAAAGCCTTTAATTTAGTTATAAATCATATTATAAAATAGAAGACACACTAAAGGAACTTCATAAAAATAGCCAATCCTGGCAATTTATTCTTCTAAGAGTGATGAAGAAAGTTTAAAATATTTTTGTTCGCCGTTTTATTTCAGTCGAATTCATGAAGTTAGGAAGGGAATACGGCAAGAAATGGAAAGGAATATACCGTATCTGGGTATGGCCGTTAGGAGCAGTGGTCGTTTACAATCCAGAAGATATCGAGGTTGGTAACTAGGTATATTTTTTTAACAGATAAAGCAAACAATAACGTTTACAAAAAGTAGTCTATGCAATCTCATTAAATATGGTATAATAAAGTATTTGCACTAATAAGGTAAATATATTACCTTTATCATTAATGAGTCAGGACTCGACGTAATAAACCATCCTGTACCTATGTGTACCTACATAAAAATTACGTATCTTATTTATACAATATAGCGATATCGTGGCAGACCAAGACGAAGGTGAAAAGATGAACTTGATTCATACATGTGGGATTAGCCAGCAATGGCAGAAGACCTTTCGGAAAAACCTCTTAATGGTCGCCTACGTTATAAAAGAAAGCATTGTGCAAAATTTCACGGTTTTACTCACAGAAGTTTCGGCTGTGCGTTGTTATGTCATTCTTTCAGTTTCACCTTTTAAATAAATTGTCTAGCTTTTGCCAGTGGTTTCGTTTGCGTGAGAGTTTATTTTTCCATACTAACTTTGGACCCCCACTTAATTTCTTTAGAGAGTGAATTTCGGAAAATCCTTTCTAAAGTGCTCGCCTACGTCATAAAAAAAACCATGTGCAAAATTTCACACTTTCACTCTCAATACTTTTGGGTCTGCGTTGACATGTCTGTCAGTCAGTTTCTCCTTTAATAAATGAACACATTACAGAAATTGCATTAATTGACTAAAATTGTTTTCAGTTGGTCATGTCTAGTATGAAATATGGTGAAAAAAGCCTGGTGTATTCGATACTAAGACCTTGGCTGCAAGATGGATTGTTACTTAGTAATGGTATGGCATTCGTTTATTTATTTAAATATACTTATAAACTAGGTTTTAGAATATCGGTATTGGGAAAGGGGTCCAAGCTACGCGTATGGGATCTAGAGAAAGGAACCCCCTAACAATACGAAGCCGTGTCAGTAGTACAAGTTGAAGTACAGCTTTCAGACTCCGGCCGATTAACGAAAGAAGGAACGAACAAAATTAATCAATCATAGGACAATGACAATATAAGTAATAGAAAGCCTCAATGTTTCTAAAAACTCCGAATCAAACATCAGGAATATTTATTAGGAATTGGCCTTTTTTTTTTTTTTTTTTTTTATGGTGGGAAAAATCATGCATTGACATCCCCCGCCCTTGGGCGGAGCGGGAGATAGTGTCAGACTCTTACTGACTAAAAGACCCACCCCGTTCCTTCTAGCCTTCATACCGGGGCTCGAGCGCCCTTTCGGATAACCCTGGCCCCAGTAGGCTTCGACCCGGCTGGGTCCCTGCTGTTGCTGACAACTCCTTGAGGCGCGCGGGAACAGTGCGCGCCGTCGACGACTTGGGCTTGGTCCGGACAGTTACCGGACGGCCGGACAGCGAGCTACCCATTGCTCACTGTCCGCAAGCCCGCGTCTACGTTGGCCGGAAATCGGGATCAGAATCCCGGCGACGGCGGCGGCGATAACGCCGTTGCCTGATGCGTTCGGCCTCCTCCTTTGCGAGCATTACTGCTTCGCAGAAGTCGGCGACCGCCTGCCACTCCTCCTCGCTCCGGACCATGGCCTCAACCAAGGCCCGGCGCGAGAGGTCTCCGCCGCCGATCGCCCCCACGAGGGCACGGCGATGCTCCGCCCAAGCAGGGCACACCTCGACTGTGTGCTCCACCGTGTCCTCCGGGCGTTCCGCACAGTGGCGACACCCGGGCGTCACTTCCGCATGAATCCGGTGCAGGAAACTCCCGAACGAACCATGTCCGGTGAGGACCTGCGTCATGCGGAAGGTAAGGACGCCGTGAGGCCTTTCCAGCCACGATTAGGAATTGGCCTTGAAATTCGTTTATTTTATTTGTGTTGTAAGCTTGTGTCGTTTGAAAAAATTTCATGAATATAGTCGTGGTAATGAATATAAAATGCAAACCTAATGATGGTAATAATTTATGCCAGCGTCGTCAAGTATTAGAATAAATGAAAACGATAACGTTTCCGTATAATATAATCTTGATATTTTGCAGGAGCAAAATGGCAAGAAAGAAGAAAGATTCTAACGCCTGCTTTTCATTTTAAAATCCTCCATCAATTCTGCGATATTATAGAAGAAAATACACAAAGATTTCTGGAAAAACTAAGGAAAACGGCTGGAGAACCCATTGATGTTGTACCTGCCCTCTCTGAATATATGCTTGAATCAATTTGTGGTAAGTAGTAACACGTTATCTAGTATGTAACTCCAAAAACAAAAGCAAAGGATATAAATAACCTAAAAAACAAAACTGTAGGCAAAAATGAATGTCTGCATTTACTTTGAACAGGGTTACATAAATATTTTCAGAAACTGCAATGGGCACAAAACTAACTGAAGACACATCGGGTGCGGGCAAGTCTTACAAGCAAGCGATTTACGAACTGGGACAAGTTTTTTATAAAAGATTTATCAATATTTACTTATATCCTGACTTCATATTCAATTTGACGTCTTTGGGTCGAAAACAAAGTAGATATGTAAAAACAGTGAAAAACTTCACTGAAAAGGTTATAGAACAAAGAAAAGCGTACGTACATCAATACGGCATTAACGTATTTGACGAGACTGCTGAGAATGATGAACTTTATGCGAACAAAAAGAAGAAGAAGGTTGCCATGCTAGATCTTCTGCTATCTGCTGAAAAGGAAGGACTCATTGATAAAGCAGGCATCCAGGAAGAGGTCGACACTTTTATGTTCGAAGTAAGTTTTCAATCATTACGCAACACCACAAATACAATATCTAGATATAAGTCACTCTTAAACTAGCTTTAATTTATACATCACTTTCAGGGACATGATACTACAGCCACTGGACTGACCTTCCTTTTTATGTTGCTCGCAAATCATAAAGATGTGCAAGTAAGTAGTGGAATTTAATAATATGCAATTACCTGATGTAGGTATACTAGAATAAAATGGTCAATGTGCTTTTCTAGGTACTTGACATAGTTATGGTGCGGAAGCATTGTCCTAAATTTTTTCATCCAATTTTTGATTTTGATTGCCTTTTCGCAATTTTCTGGACGCGTCTGCCTGATCATCACTGGAGCTGAGTATTGCGGTGTCGCCTGTCAAGGTAGCTACTGCTACCCCAGGATTATGGGCTAAATCTGCTGGGTATATACAGATTCGGGCCTAAACAGAACCCTGTGACACACCGGCTAGTTTGTCATGGAACCGTGATGTGAACTATCTTGTTAATGACCCCATTTTTCACATTCTTCATGTCGCATTAGAGTAATGTCAAGCTTCGAAGTGAGGCGCCGAAAAAAAGTACAGTTTTGTCACAAAAGCGCACATCCATTTGTTGAGTTCACGTAGTGCACTTATTTCAGTTGCCTTTTGCATTTCACTATCACGGATTTCGTTTTGAGAATTCCCCGTGGTCCTAGTGAGCATTGGCCCTGCTGGACCTCTAAGGATTTGTTGATACTTTTTTGAGGTGCGCGTGGAACACTATGTGACGACGACTACTTGGTCTTGGTACCGAACGGTTACCGGACGGCCGGCTAGCGTCTATTGCTCGTCGTCCGCGAACCCGTGCCTGCGGTAGTTGGGGATCGAACTGCGATCACCGACACCCGGGACGTCTCCTATTGCAGTGGCTAGTGAGGATGTGACACCTGAACGTTTGTTCCATGCTTGAATCGGAAACAGAAAATTCCCGTAAAAAAAAAAACTTAACTAAACTTAAAACTTAAAACTTACTATGCCCGGTGAGGACCTACGTCACGCGAAAGGTGAGAACGCCTCCTCCAGACACTCCTGCAAGAGGGGCCTTCCGCTATTATTGAAGCGTTCCCAATATAACTTAGATCACAATGCTTTTATAGAGTATCATGAAGCTGGTCTGACGATAGTGACTCCATCATTAGGCCAGCATGATGTCGATGGTCATCGCCGTACCCTCGTGGGGGCGATCGGCGGCGGAGACCTCTCGCGCCGGGCCTTGGTTGAGGCCATGGTCCGGAGCGAGGAGGAGTGGCAGGCGGTCGCCGACTTCTGCGAAGCAGTAATGCTCGCAAAGGAGGAGGCCGAACGCATCAGGCAACGGCGTTATCGCCGCCGCCGTCGCCGGGATTCTGATCCCGATTTCCGGCCAACGTAGACGCGGGCTTGCGGACAGTGAGCAATGGGTAGCTCGCTGTCCGGCCGTCCGGTAACTGTCCGGACCAAGCCCAAGTCGTCGACGGCGCGCACTGTTCCCGCGCGCCTCAAGGAGTTGTCAGCAACAGCAGGGACCCAGCCGGGTCGAAGCCTACTGGGGCCAGGGTTATCCGAAAGGGCGCTCGAGCCCCGGTATGAAGGCTAGAAGGAACGGGGTGGGTCTTTTAGTCAGTAAGAGTCTGACACTATCTCCCGCTCCGCCCAAGGGCGGGGGATGTCAATACATGATTTTTCCCACAATAAAAAAAAAAAAAATGATGTCGATGGTAATTTCTGTGCGGAACCTGATAACCCCATTTTGTTTAAGCTTTTTGGAATGATCTTGGTGAGTACCAATTGTACCGTGCTATAAAACCTTGTTGCAAAAACAATATTTATCATTGCAAAATTATTTACCTATTAGGTAACAACTTACATGCTTTATCGTTACTATGAATATAAATATTTTATTTAAAACTTGAAGTACCTAACTATTGTTTGCACGGTAGGTTTTAAGAATTCTGCTTTTGTTGTATGATAAATCTCATGAAAACCTAGTTTATATTTGTTATTTTTTTACCTTCGGACCCTTTTACCATGTATAAACATGATAGCCACCTGGACACACATCCCCGCAGGAATTACTATGCCCATGAAAAAAATAATATTTCATTTTCTAATTTACAGGACAAAATTGTAACTGAACTGAAAGAGATATTTGGTGACACAAATCGTCGGATTCGCATGGATGATTTGCCAAAGATGAAATACATAGAGCGTTGCATCAAGGAGTCCCTGCGACTATATCCACCAGTGCATTTTATTAGTCGGAAACTCAACGAAGCTACAGTATTAAGTCAGTATCTATATACTTATGCATTAAATAAGTGACACATTTTATAACTTTTTACTAGGCCTACTGTTCAAAGAAGCTTTATAGACGTGTTGTCATTATATCTACTATACCACCAAAAAGGAAGTCACATGCGATGGTACGGTCATATCCTTAAACAAAATGACAGCATACTTAGGGTCTTTTTAAGTATCTCCGACCAATCACGAGAAAGAGGCCGACAACCCGCCACCTGGTGGTCAAATATGCAAAAAGAAATCCAGCAAGCGAGTCTGAGTGCACAGACAAGCCAGGATAGAGCTGTCTGGCGCACACGTACAAGGTCACATGACCCCAGCTAAACTGGGAAGAGAGTAGACAAAGAAGATGAAGTCACACCAAATTATGTTTGCAGCGGTAAATTTGTTTAAGACTTTCAATAAGTATAATATATAATTTCATGTTCTTTGATTGATTTTAGGTAATTACTCATTACCACCAAATACGTTGTGTCACATCCCTATTTACGAACTGCACCATCGTGAAGACTTGTTCGAAAACCCGGACGAGTTTGACCCCGACAGGTTCCTGCCAGAAAACTGCGAGAAACGTCACGCCTATGCGTACATACCCTTCAGTGCTGGGCCCAGAAACTGCATTGGTATAGTATTTTTCTTAAATATTATATTGAGGTTTATCCTAATACCGGCGGCACCATAGCAATGTTTTCATTATTATCTATTTATTAAAATTTTATAGACTAGTAAACACTGTCTTTGTAACCAGTACGTACCCTGAAATAGGTAAGTGGCAGATCTTTGAACATACAATTCTAATATCAAATACCACTTTCATTAAAATCTGATTGTAAGATGTATTTCACATACCTACATACATACCTAGTATTAATAAAAACCTGGCTTGATGACCTACGAATATACTCGTATTGACTTTGTCATAGCATAAAGCGTTCAGAGTCCCGGATCACGTTATTAGTTCAATAAATATATCTACTGTTAAATGAGCTTACAAATTACCGCAATAGTGTGGTGACGCTACTGATAAAAGAACGCTGTTTTGAAATATCTTTGACGAAATCGCACTTAATTCAATCATATAAGACAAGAAAATCATAATAAGCACGTCTTTGTTTTCAGGTCAAAAATTTGCGTTGCAGGAAATGAAAATCGCAGTAGCAGATGTAATGCGTGAATTTGAACCAAAGCCTGTGACGAAGCCGTCAGACATTCAGTTTGTGGCGGATCTCGTGTTAAGAAATAACGGACCAGTACGAGTTACCTTTGTTAAAAGACAACAATAGTATTAATATATTATTTAAATATAAGCGTTTTATATGGAATGTGATTTGAATTTGGAACGTCAAAGCCATTTGAAAAAAAATATTACGTGAATTAAAATGTACGCGTTATAGAAATTTTAGACACATTTGCTCAGTAAGCGACTATAATCGCACTACACTTAGGTATATAATGTAGCTTGTAACCAAACTGTGACTTTCTGACCATTATGCACAAGTGTAATAATGTAGTGATAACAATTTTTGTTAAACCTCTGTCATAGTACAAATTAGTGTTTTGCTTGCTTATTTTATGCTGATTTGTGTTTAAATAAACTACTTTAATTTTTACATCTTTAATAAATAAAACATTTCATGAAATAAAAATATTTTTTCTGTCTATAAACATAAGCAACTTCATCTTTATTTTTATTCAAACAGCCTAGCTAGAGTAGCTAGTCTATAGCCGCCATTTTGGATGCGAGCGCATAAGAAGAAAGAACAATTTTTAGCCGCCATACAAAAAAAAAAGTTTTGCTGATAAAGCAATAATTAATTAATTTGTAAAATTTTTCTTCTCAAGTGTGTCGAAAAACGTCGTATGATACACGTGAATATTGGCGATTACCGTCCTCGGCTCTCTTAAGATCCTCGCCTTCGGCTCGCATCTAAATACACTATATATATATATGCACTAAACATTATACACTCGTATCATAATGTACTACTTATTATAGTTTCAAAACTCAAAATACTTCGAGTGGGTAACATTAACTTGTAAAATATTATAAATATATAACTTGTTTAAGTATATTGTCTTTTAATTATCTCACAGACATAGCATATAGGGATAAAGCATAAAGCTGTCTTTGTTTTATTAATCTCCTCGCCCTGCTCGTGGGTTAATTAATCCCTCGCGACTTTAAGAAACAGCTTTATCCCCTTGTAGCAGGGGCGCCGGGTTTTAGAAAAACGGGTGCTCATGCTCATTTGATGACTCGAAAAAGTGGCGAAGTGTGAGAAGAGAAACGCACACTAATCGATCGACAAATAAATAAATGCCCTAATTACATACTGCGTTCTTAATTACTAATTATGTCTGCCTTACGTCTCAACCGGGTGGCGCTCTAAATCAATGCGCACTAACGGGTCGTCGGGAAATGACAAAAACATTCCTAAAAGGCGATTACTGATCTGCTTCTTGAAGTCTATTCGCAGAGGGTGCTCGAGCCCCTGAACATACCGGGACTCTGTTTAAAAAAAAATCACCAAATTACTTATATCACCAATATATCTTTCTTTACTTTACATAATACTCATAACACTAGCTCTGCTTAGCTTGAGACTAGATGGCGTTGTGTGACAGTTGTGGAATATTATATATTATTAATAATCTACTATTTTGTACACGACACTATCATTGAAAGAGTCACGCTAGGTAAGCGTGATTTATATCTATTGTTATATATTTTTAATCTTTAGAAACTAAGCTTAATAAAAAGGTAATACTTACTTATCTTATTATAATATCTTTAGGTAAATCTCTATATGTGTTTCTTTATTTTTATTTATCACATCTTGAATATTGATTATTAAAAAATATTTAGATAAAATAGTTACACGTGTGGAATAACAATGATGATTCAAGACTAAACGTTTCTTGCTGGGGTCAAGGTTATATTTGAGTTTTTTTTTCCGAATATAGATACGATATCCGTAAGAGTTAGGTCAACTTTAGACCCAGGGTTTGTTCAAAAATAATAACGATTAAAGTCGCTCGTCAGACGCATATTGTATAGGTAACTACAATCCATCAATCTATTATTGAGTTATAATAAACTATGAGCCAACTCGAAAAAAAGAGTAGCATTTTTTTTTAAATTTAACGTTCTGTATTTCTTATCGAAATAATTCCAGAAATTTTCTTCCGTAGACACTTCGAACCAGTCTTTGTGGTAAGCAGTACCTAATGTCTATTAATTCGAAGAACTGAGTAAGTTTTCTATTTGTCTGGGATAAACAATAACTTTTCATTTTTTTTTTTAGAAATCTAATGTTTTCTTCCGTTCTAGGGCGAAGCGTGAGAGTGTGTCAAACTTTTACCGACAAAAAACAACTCCTATGTTCCTTCTTTGACTTCGTTCCAGCACTCCGGGATTCTTGGTCCACGGTCCCAGTAGACTTGGACTCTGCTGGGCCCCTACGGCTGGCATTTCTTTAATTTTTAATTGTAGCTATTTGTTCATTCAATCTCAGGAATTTTCATGACGATTATGACCTTATTCTCTATCGTATTGGAAACTCCTCATCGGTCATCAGTACCAAAAAAATACAGACCTATTTACTAAATTTTTATAGCTTGTTCTAAATCTATATTACACTAGTTTCTGCTAGCAGCTTTCTACATGAAAGTAAAATTATATAGGTACATATATTCTACATATTGTCACTTAGAATGTAGCATTCTATAGATGAAAGTTATTATGTTTAGATATTGATTTTTTTAAATCTGTCCTGTAGTTTTTGAGTTTATTTATTAGTACTAACCAAAATACTCATCTTTTTCTGTATAATTATTATTAGTATAGATTATGTGGATGCAACTCTTTTACCAAAAAGATGCCACTATAATGTTGAGTTTTTATTTATGTAGTACCAATTAATATTACACTTCGTGTTATTCAAGGGGATCCGAAAGATACACATAGAATTTCCTAGACCAAACAAGATAACATGATCCTTTTTAGGGTTCCGTACCTCAAAAGGAAATAAAAGGAACCTTTACAGGATCACTTTGTTGCCCGTCTGTCAGTCTGTCTCTCTGCCTTTCAAAACCTCGGGAATGCCTGGAGGTATCTATGGCTTTAAAAAATTTAAAAAATACGGTCATGAAGGAGGATAATTATTTTAAAGCAGGAGGATTATTAATTAGTATATTTAAGGTCTAAAACATTTGGGTTAGGTTAGGTCAAAATATAATGCTATATAAAAACTAAACCCTATACTTTAGAGGTGTCACCATAATAAAAAACACTCTATTTAACTAGACGCTTCGAATGACACCTGTCTCAAGTCTGTTGGAGGGTGGGGACACTTTCATGCAATGCTCTTTATAGGATACTTCCCATTAACACAGAATCCTGAAAGGCATAATTATAGTAAGGTCTAGCTTGGTACCTATAGGAATAAATCTGAACACAGAGTTATTAACTTTTTTTTTTGTGATTCGGAAAAATCTTCAAGAGTTCATTCAGAAATTGAATTATTTACATAAGTAAATTACGTTACTTGCCCAGTTTTTGGGTTTATTTTATATAATATTTTATTATTGTACCCATACGAGTTTTGACAAGTGATATCTCAGAGGTGGTGGCCAGGTTTCGATAATGGAGTTAGAATGTCACCGTCAGAAATCCTCAAACATACGAAATAACCCTGTAGTCAAAGCGAAGGTGAGATTTTCTTCTTTCCAAAGTGTCACTAACCAAGGTTGCTAACTCACCAAGTACAAAGTGTCCTTGGTGATATTCTGGTCACTAAGTTAGTTGACTAAATAAGATGATTAAATAAACAAGATAACTCCCTTGTGTTTCGTAATTTGGACTGTCGTTAGAAGTACATTAGCTGAAAGTGATAAATATAGGGCCGGGGCCGAGGTCTGATAAGTGAGCTGGAGGGTCACACACACACACACAGAGAAACTCATTAATCAATCACTGTTGGCGCAGTGGTTGAGCGATTGGCTGCTATGCTGCGTGTCACGGGTTCGATTCCCGCAAGCAATCGATTTTTGTATGGTTCCAGGGTCTGGATCTTGTGCATGTTTGAACGCACTCATATACAAAAGTAAAAGTACGGAGCGTCATTCTGCACAAATACTAAGTCAACTAACTGTACCTCCAACTTATTTTGGTTTTGATGCTTATATGTTTTTTATTTGATGTCATGGTAGATGTGAGAAGTAGAATACTCGTCTCGGGGTTAAAGGTGCCTTCGTCTACCTCTTGGATTAGCTTGATTCCCTCGCTACACTCCGGATTCTTAGCTTAAATCCCGCGCTTGGGGTTTAACACATAGACTAATCGCTGCGCTCGAGGTTTAACCCCCAAAATCCATTATGACCAATATCCATTATGTTTCAATATACCCTTTATCATCTTGGTGACCATTATTTCAGCTTTTATCAATGCAATCGGAAAGATTTTATGAAAATTCATTCTTTTGAACCAGATTTAGAGATTTTTTTGACGGCTTAGATGTATTCCTTATGAATTTGCACGTTGCTAGAGCCAAGAATAATGAAATGGATGGGGGAAGGCCTTTGCTCAGCAGTGGAACAGTATAGGATATAATAATAGGTATGTATCTTACAGTACTTCACATATAGAAAAAAATATAAGGGTGTGCAAGGGGATGTGCTTGTACCCTCTTCAATGCGGGCGCCATTTTTTAATGTGAATATCCCAGCGTTGCTGTAAGTATAAATGGTAAGTGATAAAGATGTGAACTACTTCGCAAGAAAATATGTATGTGTAGATACAGATAACGAAAAAAATATATTAAATGTATATGATAGAAAACCAAAAATTCGAAGATACATACCTATCTTCGAATTGACTGATTTTTCAAAACTTTCCGAACTTAATAAAAACCTCGCAGATAAACTATCTTTTCCTAGACTAGGTGCTGAAGATGCACACTTCCCTAAAAATTGCCTCGGCGACGACGGCAATACACCATAGTGAGTTAATGTACATACATTCAGTCAAAAAAGTATCGGGAATGGATGATTTGTTTATGGTTCCAAATTCAAATTTTAGATTTCTTTGTTGTTGCTAGATTGGCACAACTGTTTTCCATTTTGGCGCGGAGTTTGAGTTGCATCTGTTATTTATATTAAATACAGTGCTGTTTTTAGTTATATCATATCTAGTGTGTATTGCGAATTTCATTATGGACAAAAATATCGAACAAAGAGTTTGTCTATAATTTTGCATCGCCAATGGAATTTCGTGTTCGGAGTCACTGAAAATGTTGCAGAAGGCTTACGGTGAATCAACTTTATTACAAAAACACGTGCTTATGAGTGGTACAAAGCATTCAAAAGCGGTGATTTGCTTCGCTCTGGGAGGCCATCAACCTCTGCAACTGAAGTTAACATTGCAAAAGTGAAGGAAGTTTGAGAGTGATAGCCGCCAAACTTTCGGTATCTCTCGAGTCGATCCGTACCATTTTAACTAATCATTTGGGTATGAAACATGTTGCCGCTCGGCTGGTCCCAAAAGACCTGAATTTTCTCCAAAAACTCAATTGCATGAGAGTCGCTGAGGACATGCTAGAACGAGTCAATTCCGACCCAACATTCATGAAACGCATTGTTACTGGCGACGAGACGTGGGTTTACGAATTTGATATGCAAACAAGTCAACAAGCTTCGGAGTGGCGCCTTCCAACTGAACCAAAACCGATAAAACCACCAAAGTCGATCAAAAGTCAGTAATGTTGACTGTTTTCTTTGACTATCGCGGTGCTGTGCACTCTGAATTCTTACCGGAAGGTGAAACGGTAAATAAAGAATATTATTTGAGCGTTATGCGGTATTTAAGAGGGCAAATTCGACGAAAAAGGTCAGATTTGTGGAAAGAAAATTCTTGGACTTTGCACCACGAGAATGCGCCGTCGCACAAGGCCATCATTGTGAACGAATTTTTGACCAAACACTCAACAAATACCATCAAGCAGCCACCATATTCGCCAGATATAGCTCCAGCCGACTTCTATCTTTTTCCTAAACTCAAATTACCACTTCGTGGCACCCGTTTTCAATCTGTAGAAGACATAAAGGAGAATTCGCGGCGAAAACCGAACTCAATTTCGGAAACAGCGTTTAAAAAATGTTTTGATGATTGGATTATTCGTTGGCGTAAGTGTGTCGTTTCTGAAGAGGCATACTTTGAAGGTGATAAAATAAATTTGGATGAATAACAAAAAAATTGTGTGTTATTGATCTTTCCCGGTACTTTCTTGACAGAGTAGTACAGTCATGACTGGTTTAGAAAATTAATAGATAATTTTTATTTACTTATCAGATATTTAATGAAGCTTGAGACCAGTAGTTAATTACACAAACAAAAGATAAAGGCGTGTTTTTAGTATACAGTGCACTAACGAAGGACGTAGACGTTCGCAAAATGTTTTGGTATTTATTCCTAATTGTGGTTTTTCTATGCTTTTTACACATTTTCTGTAACTATAATGAAAGAGCTAGGAAAATCAGAAAGATTCCCGGACCAGAAGACAGCTTTGTTTTAGGAAATGCTCCAGCTATCATGCGGTCATCAGGTAATATAAAACTTGTTGTCTATCATAAAATTACGTTCTTTTACACAGAAGTTCAGATGGCATCCTAATGTAGCATTTTTAAAATACAATTAAATTTTACAATTCGAAAACATATAAAGTTAAAATTTCCTAAGTTAAAATACATAATTATATTAATATTGGAGAAAAGTAATAATAAGTATTTTAATGTTGTTTTAAACAATATTACAATAAATTAATACTTTTGCCAAACTGCACAGCAATAAGTTGGCAGATTTATATTTCAATGAATGTCATTCATTACACATTTGCCTGTTCCTGTTCATATATCAAAATTTCAAGGCCTCCATGAACTTTTAGTTCATTCAATTTTGGTTGTTTTTATACTTTATACTAGTCTAATTTACGAGTTTGTATGTGTCTAGAATTTACCAAAAACTTGCTTCGGATTTGTTTTTATATTACGAGTATATGTTACCGGCAATCTGTATAATTCGGTATTCTGTACAATACCTAGGCAATGTATTTTTTTTTTTTTGGTGGTAAAATCATCTAATGACATCACCCGCTCTTAGGCGGAGCAGTAGATAGTGTCAGACTTTTGACGACTGACTAAAACCTACTTAACAAGAGTAGGTTTGTTTTTCGTTTTCCTTCGTTGCCTTTCGTACCGGGGCCTAATCTTCCTTTCAGAAAGAATCCCTTGGCCCCAGTAATGTTTGACCCTGCTGAGCCCCTACGGTTTGCTGACAACTCCTTGAGGCGTGTGTGGCACAATGCTCAACGTCGATGTCTTGGGCTCGGTCCGGACGCTTACCGGACGGTCGGACGGAGTTAAGCTAAGCAATGTTTAGAATACCTAAAACTTGTGTATGAAATATTATTTATTTTATACTTTGCCTATTCATTCTTTGAAATCCGTAATACGCAGCCGGTGGAAGAAAACCCGGGTGTCACTATTGCCCGGATCGTCCAGAGAACTTAGTGAAGTATAACAGTAGAAGTCTGCCCCGCTAGGAAGCACCGTTGTGTTCTCGTAGGGGCGATTAACGGCGGCGACCTCTCTTGTTTGGTTCTGATACAGGCCATGGACCGGAGCGGGTAAAAATGGCAAACAGTCGATTCCTTTTGCGAAGCAGATGTGCGAGCAAAAGAAATGGCCAACGAAACAAACACCCTCACGCTGCAGCCCTCGCCGAAAGAAACTAATAACGAATAACAAATTAGGTATTTACTTTTAATGTGTTCCAACTTTTTCAGTTGAACTGATGAATTTGGCAAGAAGCTTAGCGAAAGAGAATTCTGGTATCTATCGAATTTGGATATACCCCTTAGCGGCCGTGAATATATATAATCCTAATGATGTTGAGGTATGCGGTAGATTTAACAACAGTATCGATGTATGTATAGAAAGTGATTTTTATGGATTATTAACACTTTTCTTGTTTTTGCAGACAATTGTATCAAACATGAAATTTAATGAAAAAAGTGAAATCTACAAGGTTTTAAGGCCTTGGCTTAGAGATGGACTTCTTGTAAGTAAAGGTAAGTGAAGCAGGATAATTAAATTTTTTTCTCGGAATATTCACAAAATCACATAAAAAAACATAACGAGTTTTTTTATATATATATATGTACCTATGTGTGTGCGTGTATGTTGTGACTTTACGCTCTAACAGTTTGCCCGAGTGATAATTGAAAAAAAATATGCTAATGATAAGAGATGCGAGAATTTCTCAAAGCAGTTCCAAGTCTTATCAAAATCTGCAAATTAACTTAAGGGCCAAGCGCTCGAAAAGTGCCATAAAACAGTGATTTTCTGAGGCCTACTCCTCCGTAACGGCTAGGTCAATTGGTTTGAAAAAAAAAAATATGTTTATTATAGATTCATGATCAATAATATCAACATTTGATTGTTTCGTGCAATTAATACTTTTGTCAAAAAAAAATATTTAGCAATTTCGCAACTTTTCCCTACTCCTTCGAAACGGCTTAGACCTTTAGAAACATTTTTACACATAAAAATTGGTGGTTTAATATTCTTCAAAGTGAACATTGCATATGTAAATCAATCAATATCTCGCAGAGAAAATGGATTTAAAGCGCTTTCCGGGAGCTGCTGGCCGTAAATAAATGCACAGATTTGCGTACTGCCGCCTAGGCGAGTGCGAGAGTTGCGTTCACATAATTTCGGCCAGATGGTTCAAGGGACTATACGCCTTAAATTATACTGATAGCCAATAAATTGAGGAAGACAAAAAAAAAAACGTTCTGCCGTTTTTGCGGAAAGAGTTACAAACATAGATAGGTACATACTTACATATAAAATTTCACTTTTATAATATTACAACATGGATTTTGTGATTTTTAAGGTTCAAAATGGCAAGATAGAAGAAAAATTCTGACGCCCACCTTCCATTTCAACATTCTGCGTCAATTTTGTCAAGTTCTAGAAGATAATAGCCAGCGCTTTGTGGAGAGCCTCAAAAAAGTATCCGGTCGTCCTATAAACGTAATACCCATTATTTCTGAATTTACTCTCAACTCAATATGTGGTAAGTTCTTTTTGTGTAATATTTTTTCAATCCCATTTTTACAACTTTACAAAAATTGATATATAATTGTACACCAAAATAGTAACAATTTCACAGAAACTTAAATCTATGGGTACAATAGCGGTCTTATCGCTGAAAGCGATGTCTTCCAGACAACTTTGGAATGGAATATAAGAACTAACCGGATATGTCAAAAAAGCATATTTATTTTAGAAGAGATCTTTATTATTTTTATGAACTTAATGACGGGTCCACCCACCAAATAAGTAAAAAGCTTATAGCATCAACACTCACAATTATAATCTGATCCCAAAAAAGTACCAAAAAATATTTGAATAAACATACATACACAAATAACTAATAATATTGTAACTTGTACTTTCAGAAACCGCAATGGGTACCAAGTTGAGTGATCACAATAAATCCGAAATAAATGCGTACAGAGATGCTATATACAACTTAGGATACGTGTTCTACCAACGATTTATAAAAATATTTTATTTCTTTGACTTTTCATTTAACCTAACACCGTTGAGTAGAAGGCAAGATGGTTATCTAAAAGTAGTGCATGGTTTCACAAAGAAAGTTATTGCGGAAAGAACAGAATACATAGACAAATATGGAATGAAAATAACCGAGGGCACTGAAGAAGATGATGATACATATGTCTACAAGAAAAAGAAGACGGCCATGTTGGATTTATTAATTTCGGCCAAGAAGGAGGGACTGATCGATGACATTGGTGTTCAAGAAGAAGTGGATACGTTTATGTTTGAAGTATGTTAAGTCGCCGACCGATAACATTGATACCTATAGTCTATAAAAAGCATTAATATTTATTATTATTATTTACGTTTGTTTGCAGGGGCATGACACTACAGCTTCTGGTTTGACTTTTTGTTTTATGCTCCTCGCTCATCACAAGGACGTGCAGGTTGGTCAGATTATCAAATGGCTTAACTCTTTTCTAACAATTACTTACAGTACAGAGACGACATCAACAGTGATTATGTAAACTGTTTGATAAGAGGGCCTAGTAACGGTCCTTGTGGAAGTCTAAAAAATAATTCACTTTGTGTTAAACACTGCTCCTGTCAGTATTATGATATAATTACAAAATATTACCCTTTATTGAGTGAAAAGTCATAAAATAACTTCTCTGGCATTGGGAAGCAAGATAGATTTATCACACTTTTACTGCTAAAACCCATTCATGTTGCTTCAATTGCCCTTTACGTTCCAGGGCTGCTCTGATTTTTTCGAACAAACCCTGCTACCCTAGCAGGCATTGGCTGTAGTAGGCTCCATTACTCATATTGACATCCCTTTAAGGTATATGCAGAAAGCAACGAGCCTGGTTGTACTCTACTTCCCTGATATATCTTCAACAATATCATCAATTTGTCTACTTACTAGTAGGCAAGCTGATCTCTATTGAGTACTACACTATTAGTGGACAAAGTTATCAGACAATACGGAATGCTAAAGTAATCGTTCCTTTCCTATATTTTAATTTGTAATAGTATGTTATGCATTTTAAAAACCGTTCTTTTTTTTTCAGGAAAAAATCTTTGCTGAAATTAAGGAAATATTGGGCGATGCAAAGCGTTCTGTCACTATGGAAGACTTGCCGAAGATGAAATACTTGGAACGTTGTATTAAGGAGTCACTGCGGCTGTACCCTCCGGTGCCTTTTATCAGTCGAAGCTTGAACGAAGAAGTGAGACTAAGTAAGTTGTAGGGTATATATTATTTAAGTCTAGTAAATTAAGAGCTCTATTTACCCATTCGTATCGATTCGATTAGTAAGAAGACATAGCTAATCGGTTTGAAGTCATCGTGAAAAAAAGGTAAGTACTAAATTAATTAAATATCTTTACCTATCTTAAAATTCTAAGTTTGAAATAAAAAATAAAGTTATTGACGGATTTTAATTATAGTAAACCTAAACACTAATAAAAATTTTAATTGTTGTAATTCTTCTTGTTCTTATCCCAGTATATTTAGGTTAGGCATAATATGCCTTTTCCAACCAGAATTAGTCATCATCTACGAAGTCATCCCCTTTCCTGACATATAATACGAGTATATTCACGTAATCATTTGTTTAGCCTTTCTCTACTCTTATTTCGATCTAAACAAAACTCTCCCTCGATCTTTTTCTCATACTGATATACTCTATATTCCAGGTAATTACGACATCCCCGCTGGTACGTTTTGCCACATCCACATCTACGACCTGCATCGTCGCCCTGAGCTGTTCAAGAACCCGGAGAAGTTCGACCCCGACAGGTTCCTGCCAGAGAACAGCGTGGGAAGACATCCTTACGCGTACATACCCTTCAGTGCTGGACCGAGAAACTGTATAGGTAAATGATAGAAGCAGCTTGTACCTGCTCTTATCTTCCCAATCATAGCTAGATCTAAATATACATAATTGATAACATTTAATCACACAGAACATTCTGTAAACTCACAGAATGTTTTTGAGCTAAGCCTTGGGCTAATTTATTATATTACGTAGCATATACATATATAACACCCCTATTTTTTAATTAGTAGGTACAAAAAGGGGCTCTATCCCCCTCTATCTCTATCTACTTACTGATCATATTTATATAGTCAAAAGTAAAAAAAAATCCCAAAATTGTCCACGATTTGTTATAAATGTTATAATTGGTAAATTCATAATTGAATCACTCATGCATAACAATTGGTAGGTATTTACAGAAAATACTACGCGCAGTGTTTTTCCATTTTTATCGCCATTCATACGATTATAATTAATAGCTGTAGATACAATATTTCCATACATAGAGTGACATTTTGGGATATAAACAAACGCTCATAACTTTGCTGTTTATGAATATAATAATTTATTGATACTCTACTTAAATAATTACCTGACCTTTACTAATAAGCCCTCTATGTATTTGTACTAATTAAAATTTAGTAGTGTTTAATAAGTATGTTGTGAAACTTCTACGCTCCATTCGCAGTAACAATAGATATTCACTCACTCATCACTCATCGAATGCCGTAATTAGAGACACAATAGAAAGACAATTGCTTATGTCGAACTGTGTAACATAAGACATTCAAAAGGTTAAACAAACACGTTTTCACTGTCCGTTTAATCGATTTTAACTTCAATTCCCTAGGTAAAATAATGGTACCTATTTAAAGAAAAAAACGTGGATTCAATACAAACTGCTTGCTGCAGCTGTCATTTGTCATGCTACCAAAACAATAGAATTCAAAATCGGTTGAACGGACAGCGAAAAGAGTTTGCTTTTGCAATCTTATTTCAAATAGAGTAAAAATTTTGTCAAAGCAAGATTAAAAGACCAGATAGTTAAGCTTAACGACAAAAATTATATATAGCTTTAATAATTTAATTAATTTGTTTAGGTCAAAAGTTTGCTATGATGGAAATGAAGGTGGCTGTCGCGGAAGTCTTGAGAAAGTTTACACTGGAGCCGGTCACTCACCCCGAAGACATTCGGATCATCGCGGATGCTGTGCTGAGAAACGAAGGACCAGTCAAAGTCACCTTTGTTAAAAGGCAATGAAATATATTATAACTTCTGCCAGCGACATCGCTCGCGTGTGTATAGAAAATTGTTCAAAGCGAACAAAAGTAACCCATGAGCTGCTTTAGGACACGGTCTACTTTTTCAACTAAATCCGTTCAGCCGTTTTAGCGTGAAAAAGTAACGGCCCGTTAACGACCGCTGTGAGTAGTGTTGCCAGGTCCATGGGGATAAAAATCGGGACAGATGGTAAAACAAATCGGGATTTAGAGTTTTAGATCGGGACATTTTTTTTTAATAAACATTTTTTTTTTGTTAGGAAATCTTCCAATGACTCCTCCACTCTGGGGTGGAACGAAAGGGCGTGTCAAACTTTTACTGAGTAAAACCAAGACTTCTTCAGTCGCTCTTTGAGTTTCAGGGTTATGATTTATCGGGACATTTAGGAAATCGGGGCGCGTCCCCAGACCCCTAAAAATCGGGACATCCCGCGCAAATCGGGACGCCTGGCAACACTAGCTGTGAGCGGAAGCTAACCGCGGGGCGTCGAGCGGTAAGAACAAAAGTATGAAATGTTTGAAGCACGCCACGAGACGCCGCTCACAAGGCCGCGCGCCCGTGCACCGATGCTACCCCGCTCACCGCGCCACTCGCCGCTAATACCGAAGTCAGTTAGTTCGACACGCACATAAAAACTTTCACTTTTACTATATTAGTTTGATGTAATTTTTTAAAGTTAAGACAGGGCTGCTTTTTCAATGGTTTGGTAAATTTTTGAAAATAAAATTTCTAGTTGTTATCAGTTTTACAGTCCACGCGCGGTTCCTAAGTAGAAGTATGTATTAATTTCATGTTTAGATTCTCTATCACATGTACAAAATTAGTGTATGAATATACAACTGTTTTTATGAAGTTGCATTTTTTTTTATTTGTGGCTATACTAGATAATTTATTTAAGATCCTAATTGTATAGCATGATAACAATGACAAATATAATTTAAATTTTTAATAATAAATTGACATGGAACAATGGACATTCTCGCATGTTTTCTTTCACAGAACACAAATAAATATATTATTAAATACTACGTGCGTAGTACGCGTTACACATTGTTTACTAACAACGTAACATATTCAGGAGCACTGTGGTTATTGTTCAACTGATCCCAAATAAAATTAGACACTTTATCATTTTTAATGGTCAATTTGTTTTATTAAGGCTAAACAAAATCATAATAACGAGTTATTGTTTTATTTATTGGAATAAAAGTACTTGATCCACCTGATGGTAAGTAGTGATGCAATCGTTGATGAATCAAAATTTATTTTTAGAACTACCTCTCCCTAAATGGGTTCAATTTTTATTCCGGACAAAAGTATTCCCGAAATATCAGCTAAATGTTTTAAACTTTATTTATGCCATTTTGCTATCAGTTTAAAATAATAGCATAAATATACGAGTATATTATCAGTATCTACTCATAATCGTGCGCATTTCGAAGTCAATTAGCGAACGATTAAATAACGAACGCTACACACTCCGTGTGCGATGAGTCAACAGTTGATAAAGCATATTTGATCAAAGTTCGGAGCGGTCGAGATACCGTACCTTTATTTAATACTAGCGGCCCGTCCCGGCTTCGCACGGGCAATAAATATAGGTGTAGCTTTCCGATTGAAATCGTGAAAGAATTTTTGAAATCGGCACAGTAGTTTTTGAGTTTATTCATTACCAACATTCACACAATAGTACAAATTTTCCCTCTTTATAATATTAGTGTACATGATAATGATAATATGGAATACCGATATTAAAATCATAGCGACAATCTGACAAATCCTTGGCCAAGTAACATTTGTGCTCGGAGGACACGGTGGAGGACACTGTAGAGGTGTGCACAGCTAGGGCAAAGCACCGCCGTGTCCTCGTGAAAGCAATCGGCGGTAACGACCTACCTATCGCGCCAGGCCCTGGTTCAGGCTATGGTCCGGAGCGAGGAGGAATGGCAGGTGGTCACCTCTTTTTGCGAAGCAGTAATGCTAGCGAAAGGAAGAGGCGGCACGCGTGAGGGAACGAAGCTTCTCACGCCCGAGCCGCCGAAATTTCGCACACTGGGACCCGTCCATACAATGCAATGCTCAAAACTCGATTTTCAAAACGATTTTAACGCCTAACCAAAATTTGTGCGTAAGAAAACTGTTATTATCTGGAAAATGCGCAAAGTTCGAACGCTATCGGATGATTAATGATATGGATATAAAGTAAACTTTGAGCTGTTGCACTGACAGCAGATAGCAGTTACTAATTTAGTATTTGTAGAAATGATGTAACACATTCTTAAGTCTACCCTAACATAGTTTATTTTTTGAAATCCCTTCATTTTGAAAATCGAGTTTTGAGCATTACATTGTATGGACGGATCCCAGTTTGAGCCGTCCGGCCGTCCGGTGATCAACTGGACCGAGACCCACGTGCTCCTCAAAGAGATGTCAGCAAACCGTAGGGGCTCGATAGGGCCGATGCCCGCTAGCTAGGACCGCGGGGAATTTCTGAATAGGAAACCTGTAGTCCTAGAACGCAAGTGTAACTGAAGGACACTGGTGTGGTTTTAGTCAGTAAAAGTCTGACCCGCCCTCTCGCTCCACCCAGAGCGGGAGAAGTCATTGGATGATTTCCATCCTTAAAAAAAACGTACCTAATACTGAAGTAAAGGATTTTAGTAAACGATTATTCTTACTAAGATACCTACAGGAATTTCTAATATTCGGCCACAAACAGATCACCAGATAAAGAATAATTCGGTCACAAATTAAGATGTAGAATGGGTTTCTTCACATCCGATTCAGTATATAATCGACTCAGTGGTTAAAGTCGTGAATTCGTGATTAACAACTATAGTGGTAATTGTAATTAATTATTTTAGAAATTCATTAACGACGCGAACTGTGAAGAAAAATACGACGAGAAAAAAAGTCTACGCAATTCGCAACTTTGCTGTGCTCAACGGGGCCCATATTGATCTTGACAATATTTTATATCACCTATGCACATAATAAGGAATGCAATAAAGTATTGAGGTATTGATTTTTCCAAATCACAAAAATGTTTTGTTTTTGGGACGTAACAACAAAATTGTTTTCAAATTTAATGTGCTATAAGACCTTGCTTTATTTTTGCTTGTTTTTTTTTTTGATTTTTTTTGCGACATATAGGGCTGTATCTTTTTAGGGTTCCTTACCTCAAAAAGACGTAACCTGTAGACGTAATATTCTGCTTTCCTCATTCAACATAATTATAAGTAGTATCTGTCTCATTTAATCGATCTTCGTTCATTCGTATGCAGTAAAATGTAACCAACAAAACAATTTTATTAAAAAAATATTTTAACCTTTGAAACAGCGGTTATTCATAACTTTTTTTTCCTTTATGTCTTTATTAACACCTGTACCCCTAGCCCAGTTGTGAATCTGCAATAGATAACGCTAGTAGAAAGCTCCAAATGTACGGGAATGACGTCATCTCAACGCTCAGTCACGTGGTCAGAACAAAAGCTTCGGCGACGCGGCCAACTCGAAGCGTTCGCCGAGGCTAGGGGAGTTGGACCTTAACGGTGAAAGTGTGCTCTGCCTGAGCGGAGCACCACCGCCGTGGAGGCTTTTGGCAGCGGCTCGCTCTCGCGCTTGGCCCTGATTCTGGCCATGATTTGGAGCTAGAGGCAATTCCGCGAAGGATTGGACCGCAAACGTGAAGGAACGGACACCCTCACGCCCCAGTCGTCGTCGAAGTAGTCCCGGGCGCCGGGAGTAGCAGAGTGATTCCCGGCCACAGTAGGCGTGAGCTTGCAGACGACGGACAATGGGTAGCTCACCGTCCAACCGTCCGACAACCGTCCGGTAACCGTCTGGACCGAGCCCAAGTCGTCGACGTCGCGTCGTGTTGCATATCCTCCTAAAAGAGATACCAGCAACAGTAACACAAGAGAACAGTAGGTCCAATACCTGCTAACGTTTGAAACAGAACATTTGACCTAGTAAGGAAAGGGTGGTTGAAGTGGTCTGGATTTTAGTCAGTAGAAGGCTGACACGCCCTCTCCTTCCACTCTATAGCGAGAGAAGTCATTGGAAAGAAGAAAAATTAAATAAAAGAAAATGGTCCCGATCTAAAACCCTAAATTCCGATTTGTTTACCATCTGTCCCGATTTTTATACAACCGGATCTGGTAACACTAGTCTTGCTTGACAGACAGTTAGACATCCAGACGGACAACAAAGTGATCTTAGAAGGGTACCGTTTTTCCTTTTGAGTTACGGAACCCTCAAAACAAAGACATACAATGATAAATAGAAAAAAAAAGTAACAATACTTAATTACTTATCTACTGATTGATATAACTCGTGCAAATCCATAATTATATAAATAAAAGATAAAGTAATTTCTTTAGTACATAGTGGTCTGGCGAAGAACGCAGACGTTCACAAAAATGTTCTGGTATTTATTCCTTTTCGCGGGTTTTCTGTTTTTCTTACACCTTTTCTGCAACTATAATGAAAGAGCCAGGAAAATCAGAAAAATACCAGGGCCCGAAGAGACCTTTATTTTAGGAAATGGCCCGGTTATATTGCGGTCTTCAGGTAACACAGAAGCCTTAAATTTGGTTTTTAAACCAATAATAACAAATTATTATTTATATTCAGTGTTTGCAATTTTCAGTTGAACTAATGAAACTGGCAAGAAACTTAGCCAAAGAAAATTCTGGCATATTTCGAATTTGGGTATATCCTTTAGCGCACGTAGTTATATACAATCCTGATGATATTGAGGTATGGAGTAGATTTCATATCAAAATTAAGAAAAATTATTTTTGTGGATATTAATATATTCTGTCTTTGCAGAAAATTATATCAAATATGAGATATAATGAAAAAAGTCAAATTTACAATGTATTAAAGCCTTGGCTCAGAGATGGACTTCTTGTAAGCAAAGGTTTGTGAAGCAAAAAGTAAACTAGTAGTGCAGAGCTTTATTTTTGGGATACTAACCATATATTAATATTTTGTTTTTTTAAGGTTCAAAATGGCAAGAACGAAGAAAAATTTTGACGCCCACCTTCCATTTCAGTATATTACGTCAATTTTGTCAAGTTCTAGAAGATAATAGTCAACGCTTTGTAGAGAGACTCAAACAAGATGCCGGTCGACCCATAGACGTAGTACCTATTATTTCAGAATTTACTCTTAGCTCTATATGCGGTAAGCACTGTACGTCTCATTATGATGTCATTAATAATTTTCACAACATTACCAGATCAAAACCTACTGCAGAATCCATCAGTAGTATAATCTATGTACAGATGTGAAGCCTTAAGGCTTATAGTCCCTTGAGCCATCTGGCCAAAATTATGTGGACGCACCTCTCGCACCCGCCGAGGCGGCAGTAGGCAAATCTGTGCATTTATTTGCGGCCAACAGTGCCCGGAAAGCGCGCGGCTGACCTATATCCATTTTCTTTGCGAAATATTGATTGATTTACGTATGTAATGTTCACTTAGAAGAATATTTAACCCCATTTTTTATGTGTAAAAATGTTTCTAAAGATCCAAGCAGTTTCGAAGGAAAAGTTGCGAAATTGCAATTTTTTTTTTTAAACAAAAGTATCAATAGCACGAAAAAATCAAATATTGATAATGTTGTTCATGAATCTATAATAAACATAATTTTTTTTCAAACCTATTAACCTGGCCGTTACTGAGGAGTAGGCTTCAGAAAGTCACTGTTTTATTGCACTTTTCGGGCGCTTGGGCTTAGTAAGCCAAACCAAAATAAATCTTCAGTAGAAAATATTTTATAAAGATATAATTTATTGTAACTTGTCATTTCAGAGACCGCAATGGGTACCAAGTTGAGCGATTACAATATGTTAGAGATAAATGCTTACAAAGATGCAATTTACAACTTAGGATACGTTTTTTACCAACGAATGATCAAGTTATTTTATTTCTTTGACTTTTCATTCAACTTAACACCGTTGAGCAGGAAACAAGATGGTTATCTAAAAACTGTGCATGATTTCACAACGAAGGTGATTGCGGAAAGGACAGAATACATAGACAAATATGGATTCAAAATAGCTGAGGATACCGAAGCAGATGACGATACATACGTGATCAAGAAAAAGAAGACAGCCATGTTGGATTTATTAATATCGGCCAAGAAGCAAGGACTGATCGACGAAATTGGCATACAAGAAGAAGTGGATACGTTCATGTTCGAAGTATGTTAAGTCATCGACCTTGACAATATTAATAAATCATATTGAATAATTACGTTATTCATTACCTACATATTACAGTTAATGTTATATAAAATGATTACGTTTTGTTTGCAGGGGCATGACACTACAGCTTCTGGTTTGGCTTTTTGTTTTATGCTCCTCGCTCATCACAAGGACGTACAGGTTTGTCTAATTGTATCAAATGGATAACTTTTTTTGATTAAATGTTAGAAAGTAGCGATGAAATTGATTTGCACTTGATTTCATAGGAGTAGCAAGTAACGGTCCTGCTGAAAAAACAAAAAACTGTCTACTATGATTTTTTTTTAAAGTGGAAGAAAATCATCCAATGACAACCCCCGCTCTTGGGCGGAGCGGGAGATAGTGTCAGACTCTTACTGACTAAAAGACCCACCCCGTTCCGCGCGGGAACAGTGCGCGCCGTCGACGACTTGGGCTTGGTCCGGACAGTTACCGGACGGCCGGACAGTTACCGGACGGCCGGACAGCGAGCTACCCATTGCTCACTGTCCGCAAGCCCGCGCCTACTGTGGCCGGAAATCGGGATCAGAATCCCGGCGGCGGCGGCGATAACGCCGTTGCCTGATGCGTTCGGCCTCCTCCTTTGCGAGCATTACTGCTTCGCAGAAGTCGGCGACCGTCTACCACTCCTCCTCGCTACGGACCATGGCCTCAACCAAGGCCCGGCGCGAGAGATCTCCGCCGCCGATCGCCTCCACGAGGGCACGGCGATGTCTGCTATGATGGATGTTGCCCCATAATATCTACATGTTCTTCTTCTCGAATTGATAGTTTTGTATTCCTTCAAAGTATATATTATATTCCCAGTAAGTGGCCACGTTAATAGCGGTGTCAATGGCGTTTTTTCTACACGTTTGTTACATTATCTAATATGATTACCTATACCTTTACATTTGAAGACGATTCACACCACCAAACAGGAACGTAATTCTTTTTTACGAATTTGTGTAGATATGACATAAGTTTCAAACATACTAGCAACATACAAAAATATTCGGGATAATTTCAACATATTGACAGTAACTTAAATAACGAGTGTAGCGTTGTGTATTTCCATACATGTTGATTTTTAAGCGACGATTTATATTAAAACGAACATATGAAAAGTACCAATACCATAGGTACTTTTCATTTCATCATCCAGTGGTATTTGACTTTGGAATATTAAAAATATCTCGAATTATTACATACGTTGACGGGATAAGCATTTCATAAATACAAATTAGCTTAAACTAACTAGCAAAACTTCTTATAAGAGATTAGAATTAAAAAGTAATAAAAATAAAAAACTTTTACATAAAAGCATCGATATATATGTACTATAACTACCCCTATATTGAAATGGCAGATTTTGTAAACCATTTTGATGTATTGTTAACAGGAGAAAATATTTGCTGAGATTAAGGAAATTTTCGGTGATTCAAAGCGTCCTGTGACTATAGAAGACTTACCAAAGATGAAATACTTGGAACGCTGCATTAAGGAGTCACTGAGGCTGTACCCTCCGGTGCATTTGATCAGTCGAAACCTTAACGAAGATATAACGCTAAGTGAGTAGAACCTATAATGTAATTATGTATGTAGGCAATATAAGAGATTTCAATATTAACTTAGTAAATATACTAAGTAAAAACCGGCCAAGTGCGAGTCGTACTTGCCCATGGAGGGTTCCGTAGCAGCAAGTAACATAATATAAAAGTTCTTGTAGTTCGTTGTAACTTTGATCGATGTTTTAAAAATAGTGTATTTTTTTTAGATTTATGACGTATTAAAAACTACTTACTAGATCTTGTTCAAACCAATTTTCGTTGGTGGTTTACATGGTAATGTACATCATATATTTTTTTTAGTATTATCATTCTCTTATTATAGAAGTTACAGGGGGGGGGGACACATTTTACCACTTTGGAAGTGTCTCTCGCGTAAACTAATTAATGAAAAAAAAATTTTTGAGTTTCAGTTCTAAGTATGGGGACCCCCAAAATGTATTGCTTTTTAGGGTTCCGTAGTCAACTAGGAACCCTTATAGTTTCGCCATGTCTGTCTGTCTATCCGTCCTCGCTTAATCTCTGTGACCGTAAGCACTAGAAAGCTGAAAGAAGAACAGGCAAAAAAACCCAGACCCGACAGAAAAGTAACATACCTACCTCAGTTTTTTTGTTATTATTTATATAATCATATTATATAGTTTTTATGTTCGAAATCAATGGCTAACACCAAAATATAGCCTTATGTTTTTGTTCAGGCTTTACACTAAAAAAGTACAAAATGCCTACGTATCTACACAATTCGTAAATATATGTAACTAAATGACGTAGAAAAGTAAGTAGTTATGCGATGTATTAAAAAAATAAATAATAATGTTCGTATAAGAAGTTATTTGTGTGTATGTACTAAAAACGGTCACGCACTGTGTGCATACCTACTACGGCTCAGCTGGTTTTTGGTGACGGAAACCATCACTGATCTACGATCAGATCATTCTTTTCGATTATTCCACTAATACCGGCTGCGTTAAAAATAAAAATACGAATACCCGTTAACGTAACGGTGATTAATGAACTTTTTAGTTCTCTAATCACCGATATAAGCTCGAACTGGCGTCAACGAATTAGTGGAATAATCCGATCTGAATCATCGAATATGACGATTTTAATTAATCCTAAGTTGAGGGCGAATCCAGAAGGGCATGCTCTGACCCCAGTACCAGAGGCAAAAAGGAACGAGGTGGAATTTTTTAGTCAGTAAGAGTCTGATACGCCCTCTCGCTCCACCCAAGGGCGAGAGATGTCATTAGATGATTTTAAACCACCTTAAAAAAGAAAAATCCTAAGTTGAATGTTGTACTCGGAGTTCAAAAATTATATAATACAGCTGTATCTCCAGGTCTCCTGGATACATCCCATAACTATTTATCGTCATTTAGTTACATACATTACGAATTGTGTAGATAAGTAGGCATTTTGTATTTTTTTAGTGTAAACCCTGAACAAAAACATAAGGCAATATTTTGGTGTTAGCCATTGATTTCGAATATAAAAACTATATAATATGATTATATAAATAATAACAAAAAAACTGAGATATGTCACTTTTCTGTCGGGTCTGGGTTTTTTTTTATGTGGGACGTGACCGTTCTTCTTTGGTACCAATATGTATATCAATCACGCCGACAAAGTGATAAAATAAATTTTAGAAAAAAAAAAATTATTAGAGAAAAAAAATCACTTCCCACTTTACATATAGGGGGGCTCCCTATATGTAAAGTGGGAAGTGATTTTTTTTTTATTTCAACCCTAACGTGTGATATATTGTTGGATAGGTATTTAAAAATGAATAGGGTTTTACTGAAATCATTTTTTGATATTGTCAATAATTTCGGAAATAATCGCTCCAAAAGTAAAAAACAATGTGTCCCCCCCTCTAACTTTTGAATCATAAGTTTAGAAAATATGAAAAAATCTGAAAAGTAGAACTTTATAAGGACTTTCTAGGAAAATCATTTTGAATTTGATGGAAAGAACAGTTTTTGTACAAAAAAGACAAAAGGGTTCTACAAAATAATTTCTGGACTAAGTTTGTAGTATAATCGTATATGCAAGCATTTTTTTAACTCATAAGTGGGTACACTTATTGTGACGGACGGGAAACTACGGAACCCTATACTGAGCGTGGCCCGACACGCTCTTGGCCGGTTTTTTTTTTCTATTATTTGTGAAAATCTTAAAGCGGTTCACAAAATACATCTACTTACTAAGTTTCAACAGTATAGCTCTTATAGTTTTGGAAAAAAGTGGCTGTGACATACGGACAGACAGACAGACAGACAGATAGACATGACGAATCTATAAGGGTTTCGTTTTTGCCATTTGGCTACGGAACCCTAAAAATGAAATTGACTAAATGTAATTTTTACAATTATTTACAAAAAGAAAATACATTCAGGCGTTGAAGTATTCCTCGCACTACATCGCTGTCATCTGGATACGTATGCCTAGAAGATTGGCAGCATAGCCGCGCTGAATACACGCTGAATAACAATACTAATTCTTTGTGCAAAGAACGAGACAGCTCTCTGGCCACGCCAAGGGTCGATCTACGTATTTTATAAAATACCTAGACAATGTAGAATGCCTATGGCGTTCAGACAATGTATGAAATGTTATGAATAATATTTATTGTCCATTACTTACTTTACCTAAGTAATGTATACAATTCCTAGGGATTGTATAAATTACAGCTCAATTTTAAGACATTTCGTCACGGGCAGGTTAGGTTAGGCTTCGTAGTAATTTTTTTAGGGGAATTATAAAACGAGCGAATAGAAAACAAACTTTGAGACTGATGATGAGATATTGTTTTAATAACTTGAGCGGTATGAATTTGAATAAGCGATAAATGAACTAAACTAACGACAAATGTTGATCAATAGTAAAATCCAGAACGAGCTTAGATACTAAAAGTGATTTATTGAAATTCTAGCTAAGTGACTAAATTACTAAGTGAGCGACTAAAAATAAAACATAACGAACTACTAAAAAGTTCACTTTAAAAAATGTATTCACAGTTTTTTTATTAGGTATCTAGTCGCAAGCAGATTCATCATTTTGAATTGGGTGAAATAAGTTAGATTAGGTTAGAACTCTGACTAACCGTCTAAGTTACTCGCAGATTTCATTTTTAAATTGCCTTGTGGCATACCTACATAATACATAAATATAGATATTTAGGACATTCAATACTCTCTACTTCGATATTTAGGACATTTAAAACAATTAATTTGCCGCTCAGTATAAATAAATAATTTGCCAAATATTGAAAAAAATGAACGTTGACACTCAAACAAATATTAGATTGCTTAAATATTATGAAGCTTCTCATTTTGTATTGTAAGTAACTCAAATTTATGTTTGTAAGTTGGTATTCTATACATTGTCTAAGTATTGTAGGAATACCGGCTTACAAATTGCCCGTAACATTTCTAAAATGAGAAACTGACTGACTGACATACCCATCACCGCACAGCACAGCTGATACTACTGGGACTAGGAATGGGATTTTGTGCGCAAAGCTTCCTTATTATATTATAGGGTGAAAAGAAGAAAATCCGTTTGTATGCAAAAATTAATTTCTTGGATATTTTTTTTTTTTATTGTTGATAGGTTCGCACTTGACCGCTATCTCACCTGATGGAAAGCAACGATATACTTGAAACTTAGCATAAACAGTAGCTTAAGTAAATAAAAAAGGTTTTCATTATCCGTTATATAAAACTACCCTTGTAAAACGATCTTGTGGGTTGAGTTGTTTAATAAATATCATGAATTATAAATTATTTACAACTTTAATATTAACAAAAAATATGCTTAACCTAACTATACACACTAAATGCTTACTCTCTACTAAAATATGGCGTCATAAAACTCCTCCGCATCGCTGTCGACTGGAAGTGTTCTCAAAAGGCTGGAGGCATTGCCACGCTAAATGGCAATGCCAATGCAAATAATCTCTTACCGAGGCAATGCAAATAATCTCTGACCGAGGTAAAAAGCAGCCCTTGAGTCACGCGCAGTGTCAAACGTCCCATACTAAAGGTCTACCCAACTTCCATGGAAATAAAGACATACCGTCCGTATGAGGTTCCAAAATAGCCGGAACGCTAACGGTGACTAGGGCTCGTCGGATAATGTCGCTAATATTCGCGTGCCGCGCTATGCGCACCGCACTTCGACCACATGACAGGCCGTGGTGACCGAGGCTGTTGACAGCTTCGCCACAGTTTTTTTTTTTTAATTTACTCTTCTAATTTTCTGTAACTTGGCAATCTGTGTTACACACAATGGGCCATTCATTTGTCGGGTAATGAGCTTAAAATAGGCATCTCCAAAGGAAGCTTCATCAAGCTTGCCTAAGTGGCGGGGTCTTCAAAGCGGTCTACTAGGGCAGGAACGCTATGTCTTTTTAAACGAAAGTATTGAGCGCTGCCCGTGCCGTCCAGCCTTGCAAACCAAGTAGATTTATATGTCATGACAGTCTGGTCTGATACTTTTTGCTTAAGTTGACAATTTCTTGTTGAACTGTGTTCAGTTTTAGGCCCATATGTATGTATCTGTTGCTGATGTATTGCGGAATATTAAGCATATGACGTAGAGGTTTGCTCTGGAATCTCTGTAATATCTCTATGTTGCTATTTTTTGCTGTTCCCCATAGCTCGATTCCATACGTCCATATAGGTTTGAGGATGGCTTTGTGTGTGACGCCACAGTGACAGCGATGAGGAGAACAGCAAGGAGCGCCAAGGCGTAGGGCAACAGCTAGGCGGAAAGTAGTAAAACGATCTTTGTGTTAATAAACTTGAAACTTGAAAATTAATAATAAAGACATCATTAGGTATTTGTTCTTCAATAATAGCCTCAAAATAGAGTTTAAGGGAGCATAGATATGATGTTTGCCTTAATGGACAATTTGTTATATACAAGGTGTAAGGGACAGCCCTACACAAAATTACTATACAAAATTATAAACTTAATTGGACAATTTGTATGGCGTCGTTTCCTTAAAAAAAATCTGTGGTGGTGGTTCAGTTTCGTCTACTGAGCAACCCCTTAAAGTTTGTGGAGGGCTATCCCTTACACCTTGTATATATCTTCAACTATACGTAGGTAGATATAGACATTCATGAGAACGATTAGCAGGTAAACATATCTAATCGGTTTCGGACGACCGATTATCGTGTTAAAACCTGATTAATAAACAAAACAATCTCTTATGCATGTAAGTTTCCACTCGTTTAATTTTCAGCACTGTTATGTTTTTGACTTACCTACTTCATAACATCGACATTCTCTTTACCCTTATCCTAAAATATTTGAGTTGGCGTGGTTGTATACGAGGTGTGATCAAAAAATCATGATGCATCTAATGTGATTTCAGTACAGTAGGATCTGTTATTTGGTTACAAAATTAACCTGCGTCAGAAAAAGCCGTCTTTGCTTTCACGCTGCTAAGCCAGTCATACACGTTAGGGTGTACTTGACAGGTCTGCACAGTTGTGCAACAAACACGCTCCGGTTTCCGGTACAGTAAAATTTTGATAATCTCAAAATTTCAAATTCAGCCCCATCTGCAAGAGTAGACGCATAGATCCAGGAAATTATCATCTTATTTCAGTCAACAATTTTTTCGAAAAAAATTGAATATATTTTATAAAATCGCCTCGATGAGCATGATTTTCGATTCACTTTTATTAAAAGTTAATATTAAATTTTGTAATTAATTAAATAATTTTGTTAAATGTTTCGAAACAAATTTAGATATTCGAGATCATATGACTACGGCGCCTGGTTTTTCGTAGTAGCGTGAAGCGTTTCCTAATATTAGCAAACTTACGGACACGTGTTATACGATATTATATTTTCCGACTCATGTTTATCTGTCTTATTGTATCACAAGTGCACATAAATTATAAAATAAATAAATATATTCCAGGTAATTATGACATCCCCAGTGGTTCGTTTTGCCACATCTTCATCTACGACCTGCATCGTCGCCCTGAGCTGTTCAAGAACCCGGAGAAGTTCGACCCCGACAGGTTCCTGCCAGAGAACAGCGTGGGAAGACATCCGTACGCGTACATACCCTTCAGTGCTGGACCGAGAAACTGTATAGGTAAATGAGATTACATGTAGTTTTTAAATAGCTGTCCTTTTCTAATTACTGTAGATCTAATTAATAACTGAAATACTATGTATGTGTACTTCAAGACACAGAGGGAGCTGTCAAGCTTAAAATTCATTCAGAAGTTTCTCAAACCTTATTTTGTGTTCGGTGGGAAAATTAAAATATTTGTTTCAAATACATCATTTACATATACAAGTGTCAAAAAGTCAATCAGTCGGAAAAGTGAAGGGTGAGTAAGATAATTTGCACATTTCAAACCGTAGACGTCTATGGAGAAGAAAATGCAAGAAACTCACTAGATAACCTCTGCCACAGTCGAGAGTCAGATTTTACTGTGTAAAACTCACTAATATTAACATTCATAAATGTATCTGACGTAAATAGTAAATTATTCCTGTGCGGAGAAAATGTGATTAAACAAAACAATTTGTAATGGGAACATTTTTTGCATTAAATTTTAGGTACTGGATCATTACGGATTATTAACTCGATGCACAAGCATTGGTAAATTGACCGTTCACGACATTTTAAAACAAGGTTACATTTTTGCCAACAAATTCTCGTTAAGATTGAGGAAGATCCGAAAATTTTGTAGAGCGATGAATCGACTCAAAAGATATGATATCTAGATCATCAAGGTTCCTTCAGTACGGACTGAATAAATTACCCGACTTAGTATATGTGATACCAAGTCGGTCTCACAGCTTTTTACAGTAAAAGAATTTGGCAAACCTTGGTATTTTTACAAATTATGATTTGACGGCATTTTGTTATTTACTAAAACCTGCTTTTCAAAATTAATTGCAATAATTCATTTCTATTTACATTGGATGCATTTATAATTTATACCATCATAATCGACTTGAAACGGACAACATTTAAAAATACTTTTGCACATTTTTCACAAATTAATTATATGGCGTTTTATTATTTTCAAAAAAAGTGCACGAGCTAGCCATACTGTTTATTTAGTGCAATTCATTCATACATCTCTGGTTGCAGTGAGATAGATACAAAAAAATATTATATTGTGGAAAATAGCTGTCATTTAAAAAAGATAAAAAAGTGCACTAGCTTGTGATACTATTTATTTAGTGCAATTCATTCATACATCTCTGGTTGCAGTGAGAGAGATAATTTTTTTTTATTATATTATGGAAAATAGCTGTCATTTAAACAAGATAAAAAAGTGCACTAGCTTGTGATACTATTTATTTATCTATTGGAATTGATTCATTCATATCTGGTTGTGGTATACTCTCAATACAAATAAAATATTTCATGGTGAAAGATAGCTGTCATATCTTAGGTATGTACTATTTACTATTAATATATATTGTTTTGTATTTTTTTTTTCTGAACGGCCATAAGTTCTGCTATATGCCATCACAAGATTATACAATTATCGGATAGTTTGTTCAGAATCAGTAACTGAACGATTTGCAATAGTTTTTACACCATGTTATATTTTTTTCTCAAAAATATTTTATAGATCATAAGTTGGACGTTTGGGAAGTTTAATTTTTTTTTTATGGTGGGAAAAAATCATCCAATGACAATCCCCGCTCTTAGGCGGAGCGGGAAATAGTGTCAGACTCTTACTGACTAAAAGACCCACCCCGTTCCTTCTAGCCTTCATACCGGGGCTCGAGCTGTCTTTCGAAACTAACCCTGGCCCCAGTAGGCTTCGACCCGGCTGGGTCCCTGCTGTTGCTGACAACTCCTTGAGGCGCGCGGGAGCAGTGCGCGCCGTCGACGACTTGGGCTTGGTCTGGACAGTTACCGGACGGCCGGACAGCGAGCTACCCATTGCTCACTGTCCGCAAGCCCGCGCCTACGGTGGCCGAAAATCGGGATCAGAATCCCGGCGGCGGCGGCGAAAACGCCGTTGCCTGATGCGGTCGGCCTCCTCCTTTGCAAGCATTACTGCTTCGCAAAAGTCGGCGACCGCCTGCCACTCCTCCTCGCTCCGGACCATGGCCTCAACCAAGGCCCGGCGCGAGAGGTCTCGGCCACCGATCGCCCCCACGAGGGCACGGCGATGCTCCGCCCAAGTAGGGCACACCTCGACTATGTGCTCCACCGTGTCCTCCGGGCGTTCCGCACAGTGGCGACACCCAGGCGTCTCTACCGCTTGAATCCGGAACAGGTACCTTCCGAAAGTGCCATGTCCGGTGAGGACCTGTATCATGCGGATGGTAAGGACGCCGTGAGGTCTTTCCAGCCACGCCTCAAAGAGGGGACTCACCGCCATGATTGTGGCGTGCCCAGCACTGGGTTGCGATAGTCGTTGACGCCATTTCTCCACGACCCTTTAGACGCCTGGATGACCCGGTGACTATGTACTTTTGCTATCATAATAAGCTTATAAATTTCTGATTTTTCATGATACAGTTGTGAAATTTTATTCATAGATTCTTTACATAAAATACTAGAGATGTATTTCGGGTATCGTATATAATAAAAACTAATGCTGTATGTAGATATTGCTTGGTTTGTGTGCGATACATTATAGAAGAACAGAATGAAGAGGAAGTAGAATTAAATTCGAAAGAGGGAAGGTCATAATAAAATTGCATTTTACCCACAGGTCAAAAGTTCGCCATGATGGAGATGAAGGTAGCCGTGGCGGAGGTGTTGAGAGAGTTCACGCTGGAGCCAGTCACTCATCCCGAAGACATTCGCCTCATCGCTGACATAGTGCTAAGAAACGATGGACCCATTGAGGTCACGTTTGTGAATCGGCAATGATCTTAATGTATATAATCTAAAATAATATTCTATAGATGAAAGATTTGAATTTTGTTTTTTTTTTTGTTTAATTTATGTTTCAAAATGATTTTCATGACGGATGTAACGGGTGATTCATTTGGAGTTACTTTTTCCAAAACTAAAAAAAATAAATAAAACAAATTTATCGGGTAATCTTTATTATAATACAAAAGAACCATTCCTTACATTTACTTTTTAAAGATTATTTCTTTCAAATGTTGTCCGTAACTGCGATTAAGGTGGTCCATTCTGGAGTTCCAGTTTTCGATGACCCGACCGAGCATTTCCAGTGGTATTTGGCGAATAACGCGAGTAATGTTGGCTTCCAGTTGATCAATCGTACGCGGCTTATCCATATAAACGTTGGACTTTACATAACCCCAGAAAAAAGTCTACAGGATCTAGGCGGCCAACTGACTGGTCCGAAACGCGAAATTAACTGTTCACCAAATTTTTCTCGCAACAAAGCCATGGTTTCACGTGCAGTGTGGCAAGTGACGCCGTCTTCCAGAACGTCACTGTCAATGGTGACCGTTATTGTACCATGATAACGGTCTATTTGTTTCCTGAAATTGAAGCCCGTCATCTTCAAAACTTTTGGTACCAACAAGACGGCGCCACTTGCCACTTACAACTACTGCTGAATGTATGAGATCCTATACATCCAGCAGTAGCTCAGAAAGTGATGCAGTCATAAAAACTGACTGATTATGACGAGCGAGTGAATTCAGACGAATGAGCTTGTATCTAAACTTCCAAGCATCCAGCCTGGAAGTTTAGATATGCTGCATATTTTGTGTAACAAGTTATTCTACCGATTGACTAGAAGTGGTTTCAGTGTTTGAGTTGTAATTCTTGAGCTAATACAGACTGTTTTGACCCTGAAGGCGAATATTATATTTGTGATTTTTGCCGTAAACGCTTAATTATAGTTCAATATGTTTAATATGGCCCCCAGGGTACCATTAACCATCACTTAATGTGACGTTGTCAAAGTTGCTTCGTTGTTTCTTCTTGAATTATTATCTATTAAAAAAAACCTCATCAAAATCCGTTTCTAAGATCAAAGTATACATAGGGACAGACTGACGAAAAAGCGACTTTGTTTCATACTATGTAGTGATAATACATAAATAGCAATAATATATTTACGCAATTCGCCTCGCCCAAAGTACATAGTTAGCGGACCCTTATGAATTATTTTGTATATTATGTAACATTGGACTTTTAACTAGAGAGCTTAGATAAGATGATTATCAATATATGTATTTAAAAGAATAACTGTATTTAAATATAAATATAACTAAATATTTATCAAGTCGTCTTACATGTAAGGCGATCAGTATCCTAACGAATGTACGATATATTTCTAGCAGTGTGATTCAGTAATCTATACATTTATACATATAAATAAAATTGGAGTGTCTGTTTGTAATATTGAAATAACAGCTTTTTACTACATGCATATGAATATACATACGGTACATAGTTACATACACCAAAATAACATTTTCTACAATTTTTGTCTGTCTGTTTGTCCGGGCTAATAGCTGAAATGGCTGGACCGATTTTGACGGGACTTTTTTCGGCAGGTAGCTGATGTAATAAGGAGTAACATAGACTACTTTTATTTTAGAAAAAATAAATTCAAAATCCTGTAGTCCACGCGAACGAAGTCGCGGGCACAGATAGTTGTAAGAAATAAAAACGGTAAAGTAGTTTTGGTTAAGTAGGAAATCATCCAATGACTTCTGCCGCTCTTGAGCTGACTGGGAGTGGGAGAGAAAGTGAGGGCGTCAGACTTTTTCTGACTAAAACCCACTCCTAAGTTCCTTCTTTGCCTTGCGTTCTAGGACCCTGGGTTTTCTTTTCAGAAACGAACGCATGACTTTAGTAGGTTTCGACCCTGCTGGGCCCCTACGGTTTTGCTGACATCTCCTTGAAACACGCGTCGCAATTGGTCCGGATGGTTACTGGACGGCCGAATGGCGAGCCCGTACCTATTGTGGCAGGAAATGGGGGTCGGGAACCCAGTGGCTGGGGCGTGAGGGCCGATCTTCGCGCGTGTGACCACCTCCTTCGCTAGCATTACTGCTACGCAGAAGGCGCCCCAACGAGGACACGGCGGTGTTCTGCCCAAACGGGGTACATCTCTATCGTATGCTCCACCCGGGTGTTTTTCTGCACGAATCCGGTGCAAGAACCTCCCGAACTTACCATGTGCGGTGAGGACCTGCATCATGCGGAAGATGAAGACGCCGTGACGTTATTCTAGACATTCCTCTAAAAGGAGACTTACGCCATAAACGGTGAAGTGCATTGATAGATTAAAAATATTAATAATTGGCTACAGCTTGATAAGTATCAACTGATTGTCTTAGATCACGCAATTCTTTAACTACGTAAAAAAAATTTTAGTCGTTCTGTAGTACAAAGTGATCAGGTGAAGAACGTAGTCGTTTGCAAAATGTTCTGGTATTTATTCATCACCGCGGGTTTTCTAGTTTTCTTACACATTTTCTTCAACTATAATGAAAGAGCCAGGAAAATCAGAAAAATACCAGGGCCGGAAGACACCTTCATTTTAGGGAACGCCCTGGCTGTAATGCGGTCGTCAGGTAATACAGAAGCTTTATCTTTTTTAAAACCAATTATAAAATCAATTATACATCCATGTTCACTGTTTGTATTTATTTTTTCAGTTGAACTTATGAATTTGGTAAGAAATTTAGCTAAAGAAAATAATGGCATCTATCGAATTTGGATGTACCCCATAGCGGCCGTGAATATATATAATCCTGATGATATTGAGGTATGCAGTATGTTTAATAACAAAATTAAGCATAGTAAAAATGATTTTTATGGATTATTAATATCTTCTTTTATAAAATTGCCTTTGCAGAAAATTGTATCAAACATGAAATACAACGAAAAAAGTCAAATATACCATGTGTTAAAGCCGTGGCTCAGAGATGGACTTCTCTTAAGTAAAGGTCAGTGCAGCAGGAAATAAAGTAGTAATGCTGGAAAAGTGTTTTTTTTTTCATAATATTCACAGTCACACATTAACATTACGGGATTTTTTAAGGTTCAAAATGGCAAGAACGAAGAAAAATTCTGACGCCCACCTTCCACTTCAGTATTTTGCGTCAATTTTGTCAAGTTCTAGAAGATAATAGCCAGCGCTTTGTGGAGAGTCTCAAACAAGTTTCCGGTCGACCCATAGACGTAGTACCTATTATATCAGAATTTACTCTTAGCTCTATATGCGGTAAGTACCTACTTTGTGTGTCAATATCATGTGATAATTCAGATCCTTTCATGTAACCATCATTAAGAAGCCATATTATTGAAGTCACTTTATTCGAACTTTTTTTTAAGTTTTTTTTTTTTTGTGATTTCTCTGTTTTTATTTACAAAAGTATATATTATCAAGAATTTTTACATTGTCATCATCATCAAAATTTACGTACCCTTGTACACACTCGTGACCCCTTACTTAATCATAAGCCAGCCCAAAATAAGTCTTCAGCAGAAAATGTTTTTAAGAAGATACAATTTACTGTAACTGTCATTTCAGAAACCGCAATGGGCACCAAGTTGAGCGATTACAATAAATCAGTGATAAGTTCTTACAAAGATGCAATATACAAGTTAGGAAATGTATTTTATCAACGAATGACCACAATATTTTATTTGATTGACTTTTCATTCAACCTAACACCGTTGAGCAGAAAACAAGATGGTTATCTAAAAACAGTGCGTGATTTCACAACGAAGGTGATTGCGGAAAGGACAGAATACATAGACAAATATGGATTCAAAATAGCTGAGGATACCGAAGCAGATGACGATACATACGTGATCAAGAAAAAGAAGACAGCCATGTTGGATTTATTAATATCGGCCAAGAAGCAAGGACTGATCGACGAAATTGGCATACAAGAAGAAGTGGATACGTTCATGTTCGAAGTATGTCAAGTTATTGAACTTGATAATATTAATAAATCATATTATATAATAACATTAACCATTAGACATCATAATAGTAAAATAGTTGATAAACATGTTTACGTTTTGTTTGCAGGGGCATGACACTACAGCTTCTGGTTTGACTTTTTGTTTTATGCTCCTCGCTCATCACAAGAACGTGCAGGTTGGTCAGATTATCAAATGCCTTAACTTTTAAGCTATTGCATAGCTTCTATCGCGGGCCTTGAGCGTGGAGACCGAATCTAGAAATTCCGTAACGAAAATAACCTACCACGGGGGGGGTGTTAGGCCTGATACTCATTTATTTTTTGAGCGTGGTGACCAATAAGAAAACAAATGAGTGAACAATCAATCAAAATTCAATTCAATGTGTGAAAGTGTAACTTCAATTAAATCGAAAAAAACCAAAGGAAAAAAATTCTGCATAAATAAAATAAATAAATAATTATAATTGCATAAGTTGATAAAAATGCTATGCAATAGCTTTACCGCGGCAGTCCCCGAGTGCCACACGTCTTTTTTTCGTACTAGATGTTTCTCAAGTCTATTTGCACATGATTTCATAGGAGGGCCTAATATTAGTCCCTGTTTCAATCCAAAAGAATATCCATTTGCGATGGACGTTCTCCCTATTGACATGGTGTATTTTATATCTTTATATTTGAAGATGGAAAATTATACTACTAAACATAATTATTATGCCACCTAGATAAACGTAACTCCTTTTGACATTAGCTTAATTATTATTTGTGTTACAAGTATCTAGATACGACATCCCTGTCATAAGCTTCAACAATATCAGCAACATATCTATCCATTTAAAAATAATTTTTACACAATACAGCAACTCAAACTTTGATTTTAGCGTTACGGTTTTTGTTTTTCAGTTTTATTTTATGCGACGATTTATATGTTACAAAAAGGATGCTATCTAGTGTAATTTGAACTTTGCCATGTTGGAAATTAAGTGTGTTGTTCCAAAATATGAAAATTATTATATAAATTAGCTTAAACTATCAAATGAAACTCCGTAGAAGTGAAACATATATAATATAATGTAATTAACATAAAAAATACTAGTATTGAAATGGCGGATTCTAAAATTATTTTTAATGTTTTTCCACAGGAGAAAATCTTTGCAGAAATTAAAGAAATTTTCGGTGATTCAAAGCGTTCCGTGACTATAGAGGACTTACCAAAGATGAAATACTTGGAACGCTGCATTAAGGAGTCACTGCGGCTGTATCCTCCGGTTCACTTCATCAGTCGAAACTTAACCGAAGATACGACGCTAAGTAAGTAGAAATTATTTAAACACCTATTTAGATAACCTGACGTTCTTAAGGTAACAGGGTTCTCATAACATTACAAAGTATATTTTCATACTCCCATCTCGAAAAGAGAATTTTTGCTTTTCGTTATCTGAGTGTCTGAGTGCAAAAGCCGTTTTTATCCGGTAGAGGATATAGGATAACTTCTGCACATGTGGCTACCCTGGTAGATCATTGACTGCATTATTGTGTAAACGCATATTAATTATCCATCTTAGTTTTAATTTAATTGTTTTTATTGAAAAATGTTTTTGTCAGTGAATTTAAATGACAGAGTTTTTGCAATGGTTTTTTTTACATTTAGGCATACAATGACTTGCTTTAAGTGAGGTTTGTATGACGTGTAAAACGACATTATCGAGCAGGTGGTGTAAAAAATATTTTATTGAAATAAAATACACTATTACTGCAACAGTCGCTGCTACTAGTATTACTAGTACAAATATATCACTGATCCACTGTACTTTACTGTCATGCATCGATTTATAATTGAGTCTTAATTATGTAATGTTCATTGATGTAATAACCTTTTGATAAATGATATATTAAATTATTGATACATAAAAAGTACGGCTCAGTTGTAAAGTACGGGCGCACGGAACAAATATTTGTATGGCCTACAGATAGATGTTTCGGGTCTGGGTGTCTTGTATACCTACATAATATATGAGTTTACATGTTTATGAACACACCCATGGTACAGAAGTAATTCTTAGTGTGAGGTAAAGTCAGTTATCAGTTACACTGAAAACAATTAAGTTTTTTCTCGTAAATAAATAATTCACCACGAAAAATTTTTTCTCTTTGACTCCTGGGATAGATTTTAGAGCGCTTCACTTTGTTGATTGGTGTTGGCCTGAGGAACAAAATGCACTATGTGTGCAATCTGGGCAGCACTTGGTTCAACTCCCATACAAAGATTGGCAATGTCCTATAATCTATGTATTTTTCATTAGTTGACGATAAAAAAACTGCCAGCAAAATTTTGTTTGGAACTTCGCCATGATCCTTTATTACACTTTTTTTAATTGGTTAAAAACTCAGACTCGGAACTTGCTTGTGTCCTTTTTTTTTAATTTTCTTTGCGCGCGCCATTATCTTTTCACGCTTAATAAATTGTTAAAATTGTGAAAAAAAAAAACATGAAAACACGTGAAAAAGCCAAAATGAGTGATTCAAGTGAGAAAGAAGTTTATTTGACGCCAACCGAATTGACTGAAACTGTTAATAATGCGCAAATGAGCTTTCTCCCTCAACAATCACGCGCGAAGTATTGTAAACAGTATGATATGTTTAACATGTGGCGAATAGCTAATGGAGCCAAAACTTTCTCAGAAAACGTTTTGCTGGCATATTTTATTGAATTGTCCGAGACCAAGAAATCAAGCACTAGCAGATTGTTACACTAATCATGAAAAAAAAACCGGTCAAGAGCATGTTGGGCCACGCTCAGTGTAGGGTTCCGTAGTTTCCCGTCCGTCACAATAAGCGTACCCACTTACAAGTTTAAAAAAATGCTTGCATATACGATTATACTACAAACTTAGTTCAGAAATTATTTTGTAGAACACTTTTGTCTTTTTTGTACAAAAACTGTCCTTTCCATCAAGTTCAAAATAATTTTCCTAGAAAGTCCTTATAAAGTTCTACTTTTCAGATTTTTTTCATATTTTCTAAACTTATGGTTCAAAAGTTATAGGGGGGGGACACATTGTTTTTTAATTTTGGAGCGATTATTTCCGAAATTATAGACATTATCAAAAAAATGATTTTAGTAAACCCCTATTCATTTTTAAATACCTATCCAACAATATATCACACGTTAGGGTTGAAATAAAAAAAAAAACACTTCCCACTTTACATATAGGGGGACTACCTTAATAAAACATTTTTTTCCAATTTTTATTTTACCACTTTGTCGGCGTGATTGATATACAAATTGGTACCAAATTTCAGCTTTCTAGTGCTAACGGTCACAGAGATTAAGCGAGGACGGACAGACAGACAGACGGACAGACAGACATGGCGAAACTATAAGGGTTCCTAGTTGACTACGGAACCCTAAAAAGACATACATATCGACACCTATCTTATGTTATATATGTATATAAGATGTTCACAGCATCTGAAATTGAAAAGTGTCTAAACGAAGCACCTGATTTCGTATATTTGGCGGCAAAAGTAAGTCAATTTCAAATTCGGTATCTACTCGTACTTAAATATAGGTGTTTATTAACTACTTAACATAATCTAATGTGTACGTTGATAGGCATAAGTATGCATCCATATCAGTTTTATTAATTGGTTGTTCTTATTAGTGCTATAAACGGAGCATGTCGAAGTAATGAACTAACCCAACTTAATTCAAAAAAAAACATAACACAAAATGACAAAATTAGACCGCAACTTCGTCATTCGCAAGGAATACGTAAAAATCGTTGAAAAATATCATGCATTACGCCCTCCTCTCAATCGACACTCCAATCAATCGATCTTTTCTTCAATATCGCAACAGAAAGTGTGTCAAACAGCCTATGGGTGCTAATAAAATTGGTAGCAGCCCAGAAGAAATAGCAACTTTTCCTGAACGGTGGTCAAAAGTTGGTCCAGTGATGTGTTAAGATTGTAAAAATAAAAATATTCCATAATTATTTCACATATTTAGAAATCTATGAAATACGTTTATGATATGCTTGTATTGTACACTTAAACCTTTCTCATGAATAACTGTTTACTGGTGAAATACACACTAAATCCGTTCTGTAGTTTTTTGAGTTCATCGCAAACAGATAGACAGACAGGTGTTATGGAAGTTAAACTTTAGCATATACATCTTCACCTGTCAGCCAACGACTGTCTTCTAATTACTTTTTATTTTAAATTCGAATAAGTGTTCAAAAAGGACATAGCTTTCAGAATGCATGATTTACGGTTATTAAATGTGGCATCTAGATAAACATTACATCAAGGCTCTTCCAAACATCATAACAATATAGTCTTTGCCTTCGTGGAAAATTTCTTTTTTTTTAACAAACAAGGATGTGGATGGTATCTGCACACTGCTGTGACACATAATGTTCGAACATAGTGTAGGCATTCATAAGAACGATAAGCAGGTAGACTCTAACTAATCGATTGCCACGATCAATTATCGTGTCAATACGTGATTAATTAACATTATAATCTCTTTCGTATGTAAGTTTTTACTCGTGGCATTTTAAATAGGTACCTACTGTTATATTTTTGACCTTCTTTATATCAGTTTTTCTCATTGCCCTTATTCCAAAATGTTTCTTCTTCTTCTATATTTCTTTAGAAAGGGAGTAACTAATGAGCCGACAAACAATGTCGGCTCAGTAGTACCTAACACCTTTTTGTAGATAATATTTAACTCTTTGAATGCCGTAACTAGAGACACAATAGAAAGACAATTGCTTATGTCGAACTGTGTAACATAAGACATTCAAAAGGATACACCGCTAAATTTTGATCGTTTTAATCCCGTGGAGGGCCGATCCGGTACATGAAACACTACGATTTGTGATGATAAAATTAAAAAAAGTACCGTTTTTTCAAAACTCGTATTAATTTACGCATATACGAAATTAATTTCTTTAAGAAAAGGTTAGCTGAGCGAGTCCAATGACCAGTAGGTAGTTAGTACGCAACGCCGACTACTACCTACAGATCGTTGGACTAGCTCAGCAGATTTTCCACAAAGTCCATCTTTCATGACTTTTATCGATCTTCCCGTACTATTATAACCATCTGAATTATCGAAACTTTATTCAAGGCATTTATCTCTTATCTACTTTGTACTCTATATTCCAGGTAATTATGACATCCCCGCTGGTACCTTATGCCACATCCACATCTACGACCTGCATCGTCGCCCTGAGCTGTTCAAGAACCCGGAGAAGTTCGACCCCGACAGGTTCCTGCCAGAGAACAGCGTGGGAAGACATCCGTACGCGTACATACCCTTCAGTGCTGGACCGAGAAACTGCATAGGTAAATGAGACACGCAGTGTAAAACTTTTGACAGAGCAAACTTTTAAAGTTGTCAACAATCTATAAGATCTCCTACAGTGATTAGGAAATTATAGTAAGATGTAGTATTTCAATCGTTAATTATATAATTATTGTATGTAGCATGGCAGAGAGGGTCCTAAAAAGCTCAAACTAGCTCGATAGCCTTTCCCGCTCTGGATGGAGTGGTTGGGTGGAACCGTATTCCTTCAATAGTCTTGTACATTCCCGCTTTGGATGGAGCGAAAAGAAATGTCAGACATTAACTGACGTCTGATAGGTACATAGTCTACCCCGGTCACCAGGGAGAGTGGAGACGCCGAGAGATGTCGTGTGGTGTTCCGCAGGGATCGGTACTAAGACCACCATTGAGGAACATCGGGCACAACTACGGGCTGCGCGGCGACCTCCCTGACGGGGTCAGCTTGGTCTGCTACGCAGACGAAACGCTGGTTCTAGCGCAGGGAGAGTTGTACCAGGCGGCAGTCGATCTAGCGATACGCAGGGTTGCGATATCTTTATTTTACACCACATAAACAAAAATACACAACAAACATTCATTCATTCTCTTATTTTCTAATGAACATTATTTAGTTTATCTCGTTTGTCACAACTATAATACCCATAATCAAATTCATTTATGTTATTCGTCATGATGTCTTTTCTACAAATAAAGAAAGAGGGGATATGTAATCAATATCACTCCATTGTCAATATAACTTTGATAAGTTATTAATTTTTTTCCGGATAATGTATTTACAATTTTGCAATTGTTTGTTGCAAGAACGAATTCACATGAGTCTACACTAAATTTTTTTTATTCATTTTTATCTTTGAAATTGCTTGCTGGGCATCTATTTGAAATTTGAAACAAACCAATGTCACCCCGTTTTACAAGTAATATTACAGAGTCATAATTTATTTTTTCACCTATATGTTAGTAAAAGGCAATCTCACGAAATATCCGATCCGAGTGAGGGCACTTTTATTCCTGAGACTAAAATTTAGCCCGCAATTTCGCTCGTGTTAAATTTGTGGCCACATAAATCTACTTTTCTTCAAAAATTATGGACATTTGCGCATTGTTACGTGTTCTTGATGAAAGACGATTTTCTTCATGCTCAAGCCAGGTTTCTTCTGGCAAATATTAGCAGCCAGCTGGTCAAGAAGGTTGGAGTGATATTTGACTATGATCGTTCTCTCTTTTGCAACCATTAACAGGATACAATTAACAGAGGAGCATGATCTCTTTCGAATTCCAAAACACACTGACCTTTCAAGTAGGTGCGATCGTCTTCGCTTTCTTTGACGCTACACCACCGGCTTCCATCTACTGCTTGGACTGCTAGTTTATTTTTGGCGTGTAGTGGTGGACCCATGTCTCATCCATTGTTACAAATCCACGAACAAAATCGGTCGAAAATTTTGCTGCATAAATGGTTTTCGCATTTGCTTTTGGTGGGCATTTATCAACTACCTACGGCACCCATCATGCGCAAAGCTTTCGCATTTCTATTTCTTTTTGCAAGATGTTTTCTACCTATATGCCAATACTCACAACTATCTTACTCAATTACACTTGCCTATCGTCCAACAAAATATCTATAATAAATAGTTTTAAGCCGTCCTTCGCGTGGGTCATCTTCGGAAGATGTGCAAACATGTTTAAATTTAGCTGCACACTTTTTAAGAGTTGACATGGAAGGAGCAGAATCCCCGTAAATCGTAAGGGTTAATCCATCCAAAACGAAGAATTTGATTACCGTATGATTTTCAAGTTTATCAATTTTCACAAATAACACATAAGACCTTAATTGTAACAATTCCTGCACTCAAACTACGAGAATAAGTTGATGATGCTTCTTATATACAGTCTGTCAAGAAAGTCATGAAAAAGAAGGAGGGCGCCACCATCATTGACATGGTATCCCAATAAACGACTAAAAGATATTGATACTTTTATTTATAAAATAATAATTACCGATTTACGGTCACTTTACTGCCGTGTACATTATTTTACCGATCTATCTGACACTCGTCTATCTATTTAATATATGCTTGCAAACGAGTTTTGACTTTCATTGGTAGTGGCTCCCTATTAATAAAAGTACTCTATCGCAGTGGCGAACAACATTTCTATTAGAACTAATTTTCATTCAAGTGACATTTAATTTTAACTGATACCTAATAGTTCTAGAGTTCAGTAGTGTAGTTCTCATTTATTTATTTATTATAACTTCATCCAACACAAAAGTACAAAGGCGGAGTTAATGCCTTATGCATTCTCTACCAGTCTGAATTTTGTTATAAAAACATTGCGACGAAACCAGACTTCTTTATTTGCTTATTAGGATAATTATTATTATTTATCATACGTACCTACACGCAAGAGTTTATCAAACCAGACATTCTTCTGAATATCTGGTTTTATATTTATAAAAATGTCTGGTTTGATCAACCCTTGTTTTCGTCCTTTCAGCTACTAGCATTTATGTACTTACTACAAAGTGCAAATCACGATGTTTCGCCTCTCTGCACTGCCGTCAGCATGGCGCTGAGTATCGATAGGTATGAGCTCATTGCAAAAATAAAAAAAAAATGAAATAAATCTTTATTAATCTGAATCTAAATAATCAGAGCCGAGGTATTCGACTTATTCGACTCCCGAAATGTTGCCTGAAACTTCTTCAAAATGAAACTGGCCAACATCTGACTGGGTAGTTTGTTTCGTAGGTCGGCCTTTCTTGTGTTTTCCAGGCGTTGAAAATTTACCTCCATTCTTCATGCCTTAGTCCACAATGCGCCGAACTGTACTTTCGGAAACACCTGAAGTCAATAAAGATATGTTAAATATACAAATACATTTATCATACCTAAATAAAAAATATCAAAATATCAAAACAGTAAAGTGGTAGTATAATAAATCGTAGGTAAATTTCATAACCTTAGCAAGACATAAACAATGTTAAAGATCGATAAATTGTACATAAAAACAGAAGATTTTCAAAACATTATATTTCCGTTAGTATGTTAAACTTTAGAATATATTTACGTACCGGTTAGCATTGCTGTTCGTCCATAAACATCGTCTTTGCTCGTCCCAGCACTCGGAACCTTGAATTTCGGCCATACACCCATAATTTGTCTCACAACGCTCTTATAAAGATTTCGATTCATTAGGGTTCCGTAGTCAACTAGGAACCCTTATAGTTTCGCCATGTCTGTCTGTCTGTCCGTCTTCGCTTAATCTCTGTGACCGTTAGCACTAGAAAGCTGGAATTTGGTACCAATATGTATATCAATCACGCCGACAAAGTGGTAAAATAAAAATTGGATTTTTTTTTTTTTTATTAGGGTAGCCCCCCTATATGTAAAGTGGGAAGTGATTTTTTTTAATTTCAACCCTAACGTGTGATATATTGTTGGATAGGTATTTAAAAATGAATAGGGGTTTACTGAAATCATTTTTTGATAATATCAATAATTTCGGAAATAATTGCTCCAAAAGTAAAAAACCGGCCAAGTGCGAGTCGGACTCGCCCATGAAGGGTTCCGTAGCAGCAAGTAACATAATATAAAAGTTCTTGTAATGTGTTGTAACTTTATTTAATAATAGTGTATTTTTTTCGATTTATGACGCATTAAAAAAAAACTACTTACTAGATTTCGTTCAAACCAATTTTCGTTGGTAGTTTTTATAGTAATGTAGATCATATATTTTTTTTAGATTTATCATTCTCTTATTTTAGAAGTTAGAGGGGGGGGGACACACATTTTACCACTTTGGAAGTGTCTCTCGCGCAAACTATTCAGTTTAGAAAAAAATGATATTAGAAACCTCAGTATCATTTTTGAAGACCTATCCATAGATACCCCACACGCAAGGGTGTGATGAAAAAAAAATTTTTGAGTTTCAGTTCTAAGTATGGGGACCCCCAAAATTTATTGCTTTTTTTCTATTTTTATGTGAAAATCTTAATGCGGTTCACAGAATACATCTACTTACAAAGTTTCAACTGTATAGCTCTTATAGTTTCGGAACAAAGTGGCTGTGACATACGGACGGACGGACAGACAGACAGACAGACAGACAGACAGACAGACATGACGAATCTATAAGGGTTCCGTTTTTTGCCATTTGGCTACGGAACCCTAAAAACAATGTGTGTGTCCCCCCCGCCCCTCTAACTTTTGAATCATAAGTTTAGAAAATATTAAAAAAATCTGAAAAGTAGAACTTTATAAGGACTTTTTAGGAAAATTATTTTGAACTTGATGGAAAAACAGGTTTTGTACAAAAAAGACAAAAGTGTTCTACAAAATAATTTCTGGACTAAGTTTGTAGTATAATCGTATATGCAAGCATTTTTTTAACCTCGTAAGTGGGTACACTTATTGTGACCGACGAAACTACGGAACCCTACACTGAGCGTGGCCCGACATGCTCTTGGCGGTTTTTTTTTGTATCTTTACGCTTACACGATTAAAAAAACTCGAAATAGCACCGAAATATTTTAAAACATCAACCACACGGTTACGACCTGACAGTTCAGGTACTCAGCTTCACAATTATTCAGTGTGGCCAGTATTAGCAAAAACAGTAGTTCCCTAAACATTCTTTTCATGACTTTCTTGACAGACTGTAACCAAATTAGAACAGCATCCAAGTAGGAATAACAAAATTTATCTCTGGGTCAGGCCAGTTTCACCCCAACCTAGGAGGTTCACGGTCATTGTTCAGTTAGTAAATCATACCTGATAGACTTTCTCTTGTCATGATATAGACATTGCAACTAGGTTTATATTTGTATGCTACTTACTGTGGCAGAACACAGAGACACGTAGAAGTATTTTGTAACAACTTAATGCCTGTGTGCACAAATAAACTTTTTGTATTTATTTATTTGGGGAAAAAGAATAAATTGGGAGTAAGCTAGTCAAAAATTCACAAAATTTTTTTTTGAAAGATCACAATTTCAAAATTTTACAGACTTTACATATGGAAATTGTATTTCACTTACAGGTCAAAAGTTCGCCATGATGGAGATGAAGGTAGCCGTAGCGGATGTGATGAGAGAGTTCACGCTGGAGCCAGTCACGCATCCCGAAGACATTCGCATGATCTCCGACGTTGTGCTGAGAAACGATGGACCCGTTGAAGTTACATTTGTGAAAAGGCAATAATCTTAATTTATATAGATACGTAATATTATCTAAACTAATATTATAAAGAGGAAATATTTGAATTTTGTTTGTTTTTTTTTTGAATTTTGTTTGATATGTCTTATTCAGAACATAATAATAAATGATTTTCAATTATCTCGAACTACATTTTAAGGGCCAAGCGCCCGAAAAGTGCCATTAAACAGTGATTTTCTGAGGCCTACTCCTCCGTAACGGCTAGGTCAATTGGTTTGAAAAAAATATATGTTTATAATAGATTCATGAACAATAATATCAACATTTGATTTTTTCGTGCGATTAATTCTTATGTCTAAAAAAAATATTTTACGAATTTCGCTACTTTTCCCTACTCCTTCAAAACGGCTTGGATCTTTAGAAATATTTTTACACAGAAAAATTGGTCGTTAAATATTCTTCAAAGTGAACATTGCATATGTAAATCAATCAATATCTCGCAGAGAAAATTTAGCTTTCCGGGCGCTGCTGAACGCAAATAAATGCACAGATTTGCGTACTGCCGCCTAGGGGAGTGCGAGAGTTGCGTTCACATAATTTCGGTCAGATGGTTCAAGGGACTATACGCCTTAAAGACTCACCCCGTTCCTTCTAGCCTTCATACCGGGGCTCTAGCTCCCTTTCGGATAACCCTGGCCTCAGTAGGCAGGGTTCCGTACCTCAAAAGTAAAAAACCGGCCAAGTGCGAGTCGGACTCGCCCATGAAGGGTTCCGTAGCAGCAAGTAACATAATATAAAAGTTCTTGTAATGTGTTGTAACTTTAATTGATGTTTTAATAATAGTGTATTTTTTTCGATCATGCAAACCACCCACGAAAATTGGTTTGAACGAAATCTAGTTACTAGTTTTTTTTTAATACGTCATAAATCTAAAAAAATACACTGTTATTAAAACATCGATCAAAGTTACAACGAACTACAAGAACTTTTATATTACGTTACTTGCTGCTACGGAACCCTTCATGAGCGATTCCGACTCGCACTTGGCCGGTTTTTTCAGCAGTCGGTAATAAAATTCTTATCTTTAATTTCAATATTATTTGCTTCAGCAACTTTCACCTATTTTTACCTATAGGACCGGGGTAAAATATTGTTACGCCATTAAACGTGAACACGCCATATCTCCGAGAAAAAACAAGTAGCACGTAATAATTAAAACGCATTGCTGTTCGAAAGATCTAGAATGGTTGTGCGTAGCCAGGCTTAGAAAAATCTCGAAACATCCACAAAGCAAGTACCACTAGTAGTTAGGTATTCATGTTCCGATAAGGGAAATGGTACTTTCCGTCTTTAACAATAGAGTCGAAATTCGCATGAAAGTGACTCTTATTACCACGAGCAATAAAAATGATTTATGACTTCGAGAAGCGATTCAATTGTTCTGGAATTCTGGATAGATCCGGGGATGTCGGTATCTAGAATTTTCTTGGCTCCGCATATAAATACGAGCCCGCGGCCGGAAGCGAGTCAGTTGTGATTTCGGCTGCGATCAAGAGCGAACTACCCTAGTACTTGAAGTGATTTTACTTAACTACGTAAGCGATAGTGTAACGGTACTCTAGTGTTAATTGCGATTCGGATTATTGCTGACTGGACTAGTTTGTTATTGTTTGTGGTGAATAAAGTTCTCTCGTCAATAAATAGGCATTTGATTACCCACGTACGTAACAACTGGTGTCAGAAGTGAAATGCCATTACTACAGAGGGACGACGAACAGCGACCACGAACAAGGAGGCAAATGGAGATGGATGCTGCGCGTCATCGTATGGAGGAGGAAGATCAGGCTAGTATGGGAGCAACAACAGCTGCTGAGACGACAACGGGACCAGCCTCGGAATTGAACCTCGCTGCGGTGTTGGCCGCCATGCAAGCTAGTATGGAAGCTGTCCGCCGCGGCCAGGAAGCCGCTCGCCGCGACCAGGAAGCCGCTCGCCGCGAACAAGAGGCCAACCAGCGTAAGCTTCAGGACCTAATCGCAGCGAACCAGGAAGAAGCTCGCCGCGAACAAGAAGCCGCTCGCCGCGAACAGGAAGCCGGTCGCCGCGATCAGGAGGCTAAGCAGAACCTGATTCTCGATAAAATCGACCACGGCCTCGTCACGTTGGGCGAGAAGGTAAAGAATTTCACCTTGGAGGTCAAGGAGGTTTCCGCCCGAGCTGATAGCCTCGAAACAAGAATTGATGGCCACGAAGATCGCCTGCTGGACATCAACAAAAAAATCGTCAAGCTCGAAGCACGCGAACCCGTTGTTGTCGGCTCACCATCGCACACTCCCTGTGCATCCGCGGCAAAATTTGATGTGCCGCGTTTTGATGGCACGTCTTCCTGGACGGCATTTAAGTACCAATTCGAGACATTGGTCGAAACAAACCGCTGGGATGATAAGCAGTCTTTTGCGGCATTAACTTTGGCTCTACGAGGGGACGCCCTGCTGGTCCTAGAGAACCTCCCTGCGGACGGCAGGACATTGGAGCGTCTCATGGAGGGACTGGACACTCGTTATGGAGACAAGCACCTCGAGCACGTTTTCCGCGCGCAGTTACGCGAGAGAACGCAGAGGCCGAACGAGAGCCTCCAGCAATGGGGACTCGAGGTTGAACGGCTAGTCCGGCGTGCGTACATGTCGATGACACCAGAGATGGTATGGTATATGGTGGAAGTAAATCTGGTGCAAGCTTTCATCGACGGTCTACGGGATCCTGAAGTCAGGGCTACGGTGCGACTCGGACACCACCAAACTCTAAAGAGTGCGATGGCTCACGCTTTGGAAGTGGAAGCCGTACGACAAAATTCACGCACGCACAGAGTTCGGGAAGTGGTTGTCTCGCCGTCAGTGCAACCACGTCAACGAGAAGTGGTAGCTGCTTCTTCGACAAAGTCCCGCTATATTTCGACGTGTTACGGGTGCGGAGAAAAAGGGCACATTCGTACCGATTGCCCCAAGAGGAAGAGGGGGAGTGTGGACTCCGGAACTCAAGTTAACGAGGATTCGTTAAACTAAATGTCGCCAGGGCCGCGGGGCGGGTGCTGGCTGGTCAACTGAAGGCCCCAACCATCACCATCAATCAAGTTCACAACGGAAATAGTTTGATCATCGAAGGGACGCTGAATCATCGTGCTTGCAATTTCACCGTTGACACGGGGGTGTCACGGACTGTTATAAGACCTGAGTTGCTGAAACGCACCATCTTGTGGCAAAGAGAGTCTCCATCCTGCTGACTTCAGACAGCAACCGGCCAGCCAGTCTCCGTCCTCGGTGATACAGAAATTGAGTTCAAAATCGGTGATCAAGTGTATATCCATCCTGCGTTAATTGCGAATATTACCGACGATTGCATACTGGGTCTCGACTTCTTGAGGAATAACCGATGTATTTTAGATATCGACAGGGGAGTATTGAAATTCCCAGATCAAGAAGTCTTCCTGCGAGGAATTAAGTCATGCAACCTCTATTGTTTAAAGAATACCACACTGGCTCCGAGAACAGAAACCTTAGTCGAAGTAAAGTTTCCTAAGAAAATCAGGCAAACAAGATGTGATTTGGTAGAGGATACTGGCCGGCACCCAGAGATCATCACTGCGAGGACATTAGTTATGACGACAGGGAAATCCAAGGTCAGGATTGTGAACCTTGGGAAAGAAGAGGTCCAACTGAAGAAAAACTGTGTTGTTGGGAGATGTGAAGAAGTTCAGTATCTCCGTCAAATCAATAAATCTCCAGCAAAGCAAGACACGACCAAAGTCGAAACTGATCACATCCAGCAACTTCTGGAAAATTCTAAGAGCGACTTATCGACTTCGGAACTACAGCAAGCCAGGGAATTTCTGCAACGGTTTCGAGATTTCTTTGCAACGGGAAAAGACTGCGGGAGAACAGGTCTCGTCAAGCATGAGATAGATACAGGTGACGCTAGACCAATTAAACAGAGACCGCGTCGCATACCCTGAGCTAAGGAAAATGAGGTAGCAGAAATGGTAAAGGACATGGCTGATAGCGGAATAATTGAGCCTTCTACGAGCCCATGGTCTTCCCCCGTCGTTCTGGTGAAGAAGAAGGACGGCAGCACAAGATTCTGTGTGGACTACAGAATGCTGAACAATGTGACGAAGAAGGACTGTTACCCCTTACCAAGGATAGACGATTCGCTGGATATGCTCAGTGGCATGAAGTGGTTTTCAACCATTGATTTAAAATGTGGCTACTGGCAAGTGGAAATCAGCGAGAAAGATAAAGAAAAGACAGCGTTCAGTACGGGTATTGGCAGCGGCCTGTGGCAATTTAACGTCATGCCTTTTGGGTTATGCAACGCTCAGGCGACGTTTGAATGCCTCATGGAGAGAGTCATGGTGGGTCTTCTTGGTGACGTCTGTCTGGTATATTTGGACGACGTCATTATAATGGGTCGCACTTTTAAGGAAAACCTGAGGAATATGGAGAAAGTGTTCACCAGGATACGAGGGGCTAACCTAAAACTAAGCCCAAAGAAGTGCACCCTGTTCAAGAAGGAGGTCAGCTACCTAGGACATGTTATTTCCGCTGACGGGGTGAGAACCGACCCTGAGAAGGTAAAGGCAGTCCAACAGTGGCCGGTTCCAAAGAACAAAACTGAAGTACGTGCATTTCTAGGGTTGTTGTGCACATACTACAGGCGGTTTGTCAAGAATTTTTCTGACATTGCAAAACCTTTACATCAGCTGACAGAGGATAAACGAGATTTTATCTGGGACGAGGACTGTGAGTCAGCATTAGACGAGCTAAAGCAACGGCTATGTGAAGCGCCTATACTGGGGTATCCAAGCAGAGACGGAAGATTTGTCGTTGATACCGATGCCAGCAACACGGGAATTGGAGGAGTGTTGTCACAGGTGCAGGGTGACAGACAGGTTGTAATCGCTTACTTCAGTAAGGCACTTTCAAAGCCAGAAAGGAACTACTGCGTGACTCGACGAGAACTGCTGGCTGTGGTTAAAACCTTGCAGCATTTCCACAAGTACCTCATAGGAAGACAATTTACTTTGAGGACGGATCACGCTACATTGAAATGGCTTCTACAATTTAAGAACCCTGAGGGCCAAGTTGCAAGATGGCTCGAGCAGCTGCAGGAGTTTAACTTTGTGACGGAACATCGCAGTGGAAAAGGGCATAACAATGCTGACGCCCTGTCGCGACGTCCATGTAATGAAGGTGGTCGAAGAAGTAGTATGTCGGTATGGCGCACCTTTGGAAATCCATTCCGATCAAGGCCGTAACTTCGAATCTGCGCTGTTTCAGGAAATGTGTACTCTTCTGGGAATTTATAAGACACGCACAACACCTGCGCATCCTCAGTTGGACGGAATGGTGAAAAGGTTTAACCAAACCCTGGAGAATCACCTGGCTAAGGTTGTCGATGACCATCAGAAGGACTGGGACCGGTATATACCACTATTTCTGATGTCTTACCGATCGGCAGTGCATGATAGCACGGGACATACCCCAGCAAGAGTGAATTTCGGCAGGGAGATGAGACTTCCAGTCGATGCCATAACTGGCGTGCCACCTGACAAGACTAAGCCAGTTACGGACTACGTAAGTGACCTTCAAGATCAATTGGACGAAGTGCATAAACGAGTTCGTGAGAATAGCATGAACACCAGCGTAAAAATGAAAACTAGATACGACCGTAATGCCAATGCCAAGGGATTTGAGGAAGGTACACTGGTCTGGCTCCACAACCCGCTTCGACGGAAAGGGAAGTCGCCGAAACTCCAAGCTCGATGGGAGGGACCTTACACCGTGTTAAAGAGGATTAATGACGTGACCTACCGCATCAAGAAAGGGCTAAGGGGAAAACCCAAGGTTGTCCATGTGGATAGATTGGCGCCGTATCACGGATCTAATAATGCTCGGGACGAGCATGACTAAGAGGGGGGCACTGTTACGCCATTAAACGTGAACACGCCATATCTCCGAGAAAATAACAAGTAGCACGTAATAATTAAAACGCATTGCTGTTCGAAAGATCTAGAATGGTTGTGCGTAGTCAGGCTTAGAAAAATTTTGAAACATCCACAGAGTACCTACAAGTAGTAATAGGTATCTATCTAACCGATAAGGGAAATGGTACTCTCCGACGTTAACAATAGAGTCGAAATTCGCATGAAAGTGACTCTTATTACCACGAGCAATAAAAATGATTTATGACTTCGAGAAGCGATTCAATTGTTCTGGAATTCTGGATAGATCCGGGGATGTCGGTATCTAGAATTTTCTTGGCTCCGCATATAAATACGAGACCCCGGCCGGAAGCGAGTCAGTTGTGATTTCGACTGCGATCAAGAGCGAACTACCCCTAGTACTTGAAGTGATTTTACTTAACGACCTAAGCGATAGTGTAACGGTACTCTAGTGTTAATTGCAATTCGGATTATTGTTGACTGGACTATTTTTTTATTGTTTGTGGTGAATAAAGTTGTCTGTTAGTAAATCGGCACTTGATTACCCACGTACGTAACAATATCTACAACTAATTCATAGTACCTACTGTTTATAAAAATAAGATTGTTTCTAAATGACTTTTTTTATTTCAGTCAACAATTTTATTGTAATTGAAAACGGTTACGACTTTTGTGTCATATATATTTTTCGATAAATAATAGGAAATACAAACTTATTTTTGCGGCCGATAAAATTCTTTTATTTTTAAAGTGCAAGTGCAAGTGTTTGTGTGTGTGTGTGTAAGTGTTATCAGTCATCACTACTACGGCATCCTTTACTAAAAGTATTTGAAAAAAATTTACAAAGAACATAAAGCGTCCACGCACATTATTGGCAAAGTGGTTGAGCGATTGACTGCTGCGCTTCGAGTCAAGATTCAACTCCCGCGCGAAAGAAAGATTTGTGTGACCTACAGATAGTCGTTTTGAGTATGAGCATCTTGTGTATGCGTGTTTAATGTTTAGGAACGCACCCTCGATACAAGAGTAATTCCGGGAGAGGGGAATAATTTGTCTGTCTAATGTGTTCGTGTGGTAGATGGCTGAAACTAAAGATTTGAAAACAATTTTTTTTTTGCACTCTTAGGTGTTACAGATTACAAGCAATATGATTTATATCATAAGATATACAGTACATTCTGATCAAGCTGTGAAAACTTTCTGACGCGGTAAGTTACACGTCACGGAGCGACTATTTGCCACCCGAAATCTATAAGTCGTATCATATTGGGTCCTCTGCAAGCGCGCTAGCCTATAAAGTCACACTAATACAAAATCTTCGTAAACATTCGCGCCAACACATACGTAGCGCGCTGTCGTTTCATGGCGGGAACGGAGCGCCGAGCGACACAGCCTCCCCATCTGAATGCTAACGCATGACTGGCCGCTGGCCGCCTGCGCCCGCACAGACTTTATATATATTCGAACTCAATATTGCTCATTTTATTTAGTAAATATTTATTGATTTACGCAAACGATGTTCACTTTGAACAATATTTAACCACCAATTTTTCTGTGTAAAATATTTCTAAAAATCCAAGCCGTTTTGAAGGAGTAGGGAAAGTAGCAAAATTCGTAAAATATTTTGTTTAGAAAAAAGTATTAATCGCACGAAAAAATCAAATGTTGATATTATTGTTCAATTTCATGAATCTATAATAAACATATATTTTTTTCAAACCTATTGACCTGGCCGTTACCGAGGAGTAGGCTTCAGAAAGTCACTGTTTTATGGCACATTTCGGGTGCTTGGCTCAAGCCAGTCATACATGTTAGGGTGTACTTGACAGGTCTGCACAGTTGTGCAACATACACGCTCCGGTTTCCGGTACAGTAAAATTTTGAGTAAGGATGTTTTCCTGATAATCTCAAAATTTCAAATTCAGCCCCATCTGCAAGAGTGGACGCATAGATCCAGGAAATTATCATCTTATTTCAGTCGTCAATTTTTTCGAAAAAAATTGAATGTATTTTATAAAATCGCCTCAATGAACATGATTCTCGATTTACTTTTAGTAAATGTTAATAATTAATTTTGTAATTAATTCAATAATTTTGTTAAATGATTTGAAATGGAGATTTAGATATTCGAGATCATATGACTGGGTATTTATTTTTTTTCGTGCATAATATGCGTCCAGTAAAATAACATCAATTTATTCCATAAATATCTATATTCTTTCCAACGGATAGCAAATGTAATACAGTTATGCGTGCATGCATGTAATATTTACAGTAGTAGGTAATTAACATAAATAATTAATTATAAATAAAAAACTCTACTTATTCTCATTTCCTTCGGTGTCCATTTACTACTATCCTTAATAAATGTATTTTTTAATCAAACAAATCGGAGTAAATAGAAACAAAATAATCATATTAATTAAGTATATTAAAAAAACACATAGTTTACACCTAAATTAAATAATGCTATCTTCTCAATATATTAAAATATGATTTGATGAATATTTTTTTTTTTGATTACCCTCGATATGAAAAGAAATCCACACTATAGTTTGCGCTTGACCATAAATGCTACTCTACTGCGATGTCAAGCCCGCGCACATCTCAGTATGCCATTGAACATCGTAACAGGTGCATGCTTGCTTGTGAAAAAAAGATATTTTCGTGTTAAGTGTCGCGGGAAGTGATTATTCTGGAATCGTTCTCTTTCCTATCGTCCGTATTATAACGTGAGTATATATGATTTTGTTAATTACTTAGCTTATTATCAATTTCAATGATTCCCTTCGAAGTTTGGAATAGGTATTAGGTTTGTAGTTTTGATATTTTTGAATAAAAGCTGAATAAAGGATTTAAACCTCATTATCTTCTTCCTCATTCCGTTCGTTTACCGTCGTTTCTTTAATTTAACAGCATTGCCTTCTGTTTTTTTTTTTCATTACCTTCGCACACCTCTTCTTTTATTAATTCTTATAGTCCCTTGAACCATCTGGCCGAAATTAAATAGACGCAACTCTCGCACCCGCCTAGGTGGCAGTACGCATATCTGTACATTTATTTGCGGCCAGCAGGGCCCGGAAAGTGCGCGGCTGACCTTTAAATCCATTTTTTTCTTTGCTAAATATTGATTGATTTACATATGCTATGTTCACTTTGAAGAATATTTAACCACCAATTTTTATGTGTAAAAATGTTTCTAAAGATCCAAGCCGTTTCGCAGGAGTCGGGAAAAGTTGTGAAAAGTTGCGAAATTGCTAAATATTTTTTTTAGACAAAAGTATTAATAACACGAAAAAATCAAATGTTGGTAATGTTGTTCATGAATCTATTATAAATATATATTTTTTTCAAACCTATTGACCTGGCCGTTACCGAGAAGTAGGCTTCAGAAAGTCACTGTTTTTCTGTTGGGCCTTAAAGGCTTCAATATCATTTCCTTCCCTATCAATCAAGCGGAAGGTGAGGACGCCATGAGGTCTTTCCAGCCACGCCTCATAGAGGGGACTTACCGCCATAATTGTGGCGTACCCAGTACTGGGTTGCGATAGTCATTGACGCCATTTCACCATGAGATTCCGCCTGAACTCTGTCCTCCATGACGCGATCTGTCTCGGCAGTGGGCTTTCGCCCCGCGTTGCATTATCGTCAACAATCGTGCATATGTGCAAAGACTGTTGCCTCCAGAACCCATGGTGGCGGGCCAGGGAGGAGGCTCGCCGCTTTGCGGGAAACCGTGCGGTATCTCCGCATCCATATTGCCATAACCTCTAGCATGCGTTCAGCTGGGCCTTCGGTTGCTGACGCAGCGGCGGCGCCCACACTGGCGCTCCATAAAGGAAACGATTCCTGCGTAGAGCATCCAGCAGGAAGCGTATGGCCCCCCCAGGTTGGGCAGGAGTTGTTGAGAGCAGCCCCAGTCTGGTTCAGTTTGGGAATCATACGGAAATGCTCCATGAAGTTCCACCAGCTGTCGAGGACGAGTCCCAGGTACTTCATCGTTGACCCGACGCCTATGTGAACTCCGGGAATTCGGCGGTGGCGCGTCTCGAGGGCCATGGAAGCACATAGTCTCGGAGTTGTGCAGCGCCGCCTCGAGTCCCAACTGCTGGATCCTATCAACGACTATCGCAACCCCGGGTGTCACTAGATCGACTGACACCTGTTACGACTCTCCGTGCGCTAGAACCAGCCTGTCACTGACCCCGTCAGGGAAGTCGCCGCGCAACAGGTAGACGTACCCGATGTTCCACAAGGGCGGTGCTAGCACCGATCCCTGCGGAACACCGCACTATGGATGTTTGTTGATTAAAAATCTATTTCTTCTTTATTTTTAAAGATAAAGACTTGAAACTTTGCAGTGACATGGTCCATATTAAGGTATTTAAATAGTTACATTTAATAAGCACTGGGAATTGCTCGCTTTTTTACTTGCGTTTTAATTTGCAATGACGTCAAAAAACCGTACGCATGTTATTTTAAATTGACTGCAATGTGGTGTGTTGTCTCTTTTTAATAGCCTAATATGAAATAGGATGTAAACACAATAAAATGCACTAAAAAATATAATAAAAATATTTATAATTAAACTTCCTTACTATATTAAAATCAGTCTAAAAAGTGATTAAAAACAAAATAACCAGAATTGCTTAACTCAATTGTATTTTTCAACAATTTTTATCAAAGTTTTCAATATAGAGTTGATAAAAAACGAATGGCATAATTATAATAGTACGACTTTTTAAAAAGAAAATAAGACCAAAAACATGTGCAATTTACAACAATTCAAAAAAGTTTTTATGATCAGCTTTTGTTCTACAATAATCCATAGTGCACCGCACGACATCTCGCGCCGTTTCCATTCTCCCTGGCGACCAGGGTAGACTGTACCTGTTCGAACCCTGCAGATATCATGGCCCCCTTACATATTTATGATTTAGAAATACGTTGTCTAGTACGCTGACTGCTTTTCTAACGGATATTGAAGTAAATATGTAAAAATATTAAATAAATAGGTTTATGTGTATTCTCGCTTAAATACATATTCTTTAATATTTGTAATTTTCACCCTCAAATTGTTCCTATTATGGTCCTGGGATGTCATATAACTACTGCTGAATGTATGAGATCCTATACATCCAGCAGTAGCTCAGAAAGTGATGCAGTCATAAAAACTGACTGATTATGACGAGCGAGTAAATTCAGACGAATGAGCTTGTATCTAAACTTCCAAGCATCCAGCCTGGAAGTTTAGATATGCTGCATATTTTGTGTAACAAGTTATTCTACCGATTGACTACAAGTGGTTTCAGTGTTTGAGTTGTAATTCTTGAGCTAATACAGACTGTTTTGACCCTGAAGGCGAATATTATATTTGTGATTTTTGCCGTAAACGCTTAATTATAGTTCAATATGTTTAATATGGCCCCCAGGGTACCATTAACCATCACTTAATGTGACGTTGTCAAAGTTGCTTCGTTGTTTCTTCTTGAATTATTATCTATTAAAAAAAACCTCATCAAAATCCGTTTCTAAGATCAAAGTATACATAGGGACAGACTGACGAAAAAGCGACTTTGTTTCATACTATGTAGTGATAATACATAAATAGCAATAATATATTTACGCAATTCGCCTCGCCCAAAGTACATAGTTAGCGGACCCTTATGAATTATTTTGTATATTATGTAACATTGGACTTTTAACTAGAGAGCTTAGATAAGATGATTATCAATATATGTATTTAAAAGAATAACTGTATTTAAATATAAATATAACTAAATATTTATCAAGTCGTCTTACATGTAAGGCGATCAGTATCCTAACGAATGTACGATATATTTCTAGCAGTGTGATTCAGTAATCTATACATTTATACATATAAATAAAATTGGAGTGTCTGTTTGTAATATTGAAATAACAGCTTTTTACTACATGCATATGAATATACATACGGTACATAGTTACATACACCAAAATAACATTTTCTACAATTTTTGTCTGTCTGTTTGTCCGGGCTAATAACTGAAATGGCTGGACCGATTTTGACGGGACTTTTTTCGGCAGGTAGCTGATGTAATAAGGAGTAACATAGACTACTTTTATTTAGAAAAAATAAATTCAAAATCCTGTAGTCCACGCGAACGAAGTCGCGGGCACAGATAGTTGTAAGAAATAAAAACGGTAAAGTAATTTTGGTTAAGTAGGAAATCATCCAATGACTTCTCCCACTCTTGAGCTGACTGGGAGTGGGAGAGAAAGTGAGGGCGTCAGACTTTTTCTGACTAAAACCCACTCCTAAGTTCCTTCTTTGCCTTGCGTTCTAGGACCCTGGGTTTTCTTTTCAGAAACGAACGCATGACTTTAGTAGGTTTCGACCCTGCTGGGCCCCTACAGTTTTGCTGACATCTCCTTGAAACACGCGTCGCAATTGGTCCGGATGGTTACTGGACGGCCGAATGGCGAGCCCGTACCTATTGTGGCAGGAAATGGGGGTCGGGAACCCAGCGGCTGGGGCGTGAGTGCCGATCTTCGCGCGTGTGACCACCTCCTTCGCTAGCATTACTGCTACGCAGAAGGCGCCCCAGCGAGGACACGGCGGTGTTCTGCCCAAACGGGGTACATCTCTATCGTATGCTTCACCCGGGTGTTTTTCTGCACAAATCCGGTGCAAGAACCTCCCGAACTTACCATGTGCGGTGAGGACCTGCATCTTGCGGAAGATGAAGACGCCGTGACGTCCTTCTAGACATTCCTCTAAAAGGAGACTTACGCCATAAACGGTGAAGTGCATTGATAGATTAAAAATATTAATAATTGGCTACAGCTTGATAAGTATCAACTGATTGTCTTAGCTTACGCAATTCTTTATCTACGTAAAAAAAAATTAAGTCGTTCTGTAGTACAAAGTGATCAGGTGAAGAACGTAGTCGTTTGCAAAATGTTCTGGTATTTATTCATCACCGCGGGTTTTCTAGTTTTCTTACACATTTTCTTCAACTATAATGAAAGAGCCAGGAAAATCAGAAAAATACCAGGGCCGGAAGACACCTTCATTTTAGGGAATGCCCCGGCTTTAATACGGTCGTCAGGTAATACAGAAGCTTTATCTTTTTGTTTTTTTTTTTAAACCAATAACTAATTATACATCCATATTCACTGTTTGTAGTTATTTTTTTCAGTTGAACTTATGAATTTGGTAAGAAATTTAGCAAAAGAAAATAATGGCATCTATCGAATTTGGATGTACCCCATAGCGGGCGTGCATATATATAATCCTGATGATATTGAGGTATGAAGTACGTTTAATAACAAAATTAAGCATAGTAAAAATGATTTTTATGGATTATTAATATCATCTTTCATAAAATTGCCTTTGCAGACAATTGTATCAAACATGAAATACAACGAAAAAAGTCAAATATACAATGTATTAAAGCCGTGGCTCAGAGATGGACTTCTTTTAAGTAAAGGTCAGTGCAGCAGGAAATAAAGTAGTAATGCTGGAAAAGTGATTTTTTTTTTTCAGAATATTCACACATTAACACCATGGGATTTTTTTAAGGTTCAAAATGGCAAGAACGAAGAAAAATTCTGACGCCCACATTCCATTTCAGTATTTTGCGTCAATTTTGTCAAGTTCTAGAAGATAATAGCCAACGCTTTGTGGAGAGCCTCAAACAAGTTTCCGGTCGACCCATAGACGTAGTACCTATTATATCAGAATTTACTCTTAGCTCTATATGCGGTAAGTACTTTATGTGTCATGTGATAATTCAGATCCTTTCAAGTAGCCATCATTAAGAAGCCATATTATCGAAGTCACTTTATTCGAACTTTTTTTTTGTGATTTCTCTGTTTTGATTTACAAAAGTATTTATTATCAAGAACTTTTACATTGTCATCATCATCAAAATTTACGTACCCTTGTACACACTCGTGACCCTTTACTTAATCATAAGCCAGCCTAAAATAAGTCTTCAGCAGAAAATGTTTTTAAGAAGATACAATTTATTGTAACTGTCATTTCAGAAACCGCAATGGGCACCAAGTTGAGCGATTACAATAAATCAGTGATAAGTGCTTACAAGGATGCAATATACAAGTTAGGAAATGTATTTTATCAACGAATGATCAAAATATTTTATTTCTTTGACTTTTCATTCAACCTAACACCGTTGAGCAGAAAACAAGATGGTTATCTAAAAACTGTGCGTGATTTCACAACGAAGGTGATTGCGGAAAGGACAGAATACATAGACAAATATGGATTCAAAATAGCTGAGGATACCGAAGCAGATGACGATACATACGTGATCAAGAAAAAGAAGACAGCCATGTTGGATTTATTAATATCGGCCAAGAAGCAAGGACTGATCGACGAAATTGGCATACAAGAAGAAGTGGATACGTTCATGTTCGAAGTATGTCAAGTTATTGAACTTGATAATATTAATAAATCATATTATATCATAACATTAATCATTAGACATTATTATAGTTAAATAGTTAATAAACATGTTTACGTTTTGTTTGCAGGGGCATGACACTACAGCTTCTGGTTTGGCTTTCTGTTTTATGCTCCTCGCTCATCACAAGGACGTGCAGGTTGGTCAGATTATCAAATGGCTTAACTTTTAAGCTATTGCATAGCTTCTATCGCGGGCCTTGAGCGTGGAGACCGAATCTAGAAATTCCGTAACGAAAATAACCTACCACGGGGGGGGTGTTAGGCCTGATACTCATTTATTTTTTGAGCGTGGTGACCAATAAGAAAACAAATGAGTGAACAATCAATCAAAATTCAATTCAATGTGTGAAAGTGTAACTTCAATTAAATCGAAAAAAACCAAAGGAAAAAAATTCTGCATAAATAAAATAAATAAATAATTATAATTGCATAAGTTGATAAAAATGCTATGCAATAGCTTTACCGCGGCAGTCCCCGAGTGCCACACGTCTTTTTTTTGTACCAGATGTTTCTCAAGTCTATTTGCACATGATTTCATAGAAGGGCCTAATATTAGTCCCTGTTTCAATCCAAAAGAATATCCATTTGCGATGGACGTTCTCCCTATTGACATGGTGTATTTAATATCTTTATATTTGAAGATGGAAAATTATACTACTAAACATATTGTTACGTACGTGGGTAATCAAATGCCGATTTACTGACGAGAGAACTTTATTCACCACAAACAATAACAAATTAGTCCAGTCAACAATAATCCGAATCGCAATTAACACTAGAGTACCGTTACACTATCGCTTGGGTCGTTAAGTAAAATCACTTCATTACTTCAAGTACTAAGGTAGTTCGCTCTTGATCGCAGTCGAAATCACAACTGACTCGCTTCCGACCGGGGGCTCGTATTTATATGCGGAGCCAAGAAAATTCTAGATACCGACGTCCCCGGATCTATCCAGAATTCCAGAACAATTGAATCGCTTCTCGAAGTCATAAATCATTTTTATTGCTCGTGGTAATAAGAGTCACTTTCATGCGAATTTCGACTCTATTGTTAACGTCGGAGAGTATTATTTCCCTTATCGGTTAGATGATACCTATTACTACATGTACCTTGGTAGGTAGGTACCTTGTGGATGTTTCGAGATTTTTCTAAGTCTGGCTAAGCTCAACCATTCCAGACCTTTCGAATAGCAATGCGTTTTAATTATTACGTGCTACTCGTTATTTTCTCGGAGATATGGCGTGATCACGTTTAGTGGCGTAACAATATACATATATGCCACCTAGATAAACGTAACTCCTTTTGACATTAGCTTAATTATTATTTGTGTTACAAGTATCTAGATACGACATCCCTGTCATAAGCTTCAACAATATCAGCAACATATCTATCCATTTAAAAATAATTTTTACACTATACAGCAACTCAAACTTTGATTTTAGCGTTACGGTTTTTGTTTTTCAGTTTTATTGTATGCGACGATTTATATGTTACAAAAAGGATGCTATCTAGTAGAATTTGAACTTTGCCATGTTGGAAATTAAGTGTGTTGTTCCAAAATATGAAAAATTGTATATAAATTAGCTTAAAATAACAAATGAAACTCCGTAGAAGTGAAACATATATAATATAATGTAATTAACATTAAAAAAAATACTAGTATTGAAATGGCGGATTCTAAAATCATTTTTAATGTTTTTCCACAGGAGAAAATCTTTGCAGAAATTAAAGAAATTTTCGGTGATTCAAAGCGTTCCGTGACTATAGAGGACTTACCAAAGATGAAATACTTGGAACGCTGCATTAAGGAGTCACTGCGGCTGTACCCTCCAGTGCACTTCATCAGTCGAAACTTAACCGAAGATACGACGCTAAGTAAGTAGAAATTATTTAAACAATTATGTATTTACCTGACGTTCTTAAGGTAACAGGGTTCTCATAACATTACAAAGTATATTTTCATACTCCCATCTCGAAAAGAGAATTTTTGCTTTTCTTTATCTGAGTGTCTGAGTGCAAAAGCCGTTTTTATCCGGTAGAGGATCTACGATATAATATAATAATAATATTCCACGACTATCACACAGTGCCGTCTAGTCCCAAGCTAAGCAGAGCTTGTGTTATGGGTACTAGACAACTGATAAACATACTTATATATTTCTAAATAAATACATATAATAGATAAATTACACCCAGACACAGAACAAATGATCGTGCTCATCACACAAACATTTATCCTGGGTGGGAATCGAACCTACGACCTGCGGCATAACAGTCAGGGTCACTAACCACTAGACCAACAGGCCTGTCTTCTGCACATGTGGCTTCCCTGGTAGATCATTGACTGTATTATTGTGTAAACGTATATTAATTACTCAATCTCAGTTTTGGAATCCGCTGTTGGCTGTCAACAAGGTGACCCCCTCGGGCCAGTGATCTTTAGCTTAGCTATACACCCAATAATTCGAAAACTAAATTCCAAATTTAATGTGTGGTACCTCGATGATGGGACCTTAGGAGGCGATGTAGACACCGTTTTCAACGATCTACAATTCTTAAAAAATCAACTTTCTTCTAATGGACTAGAACTCAACTTTTCTAAGTGTGAGTTATTCCTATCTGAAAGTATTGACAAAAATCTGACTTATTCAAAATTCAATGCAATAGCTCCTGCAATCAAAATTATCGACAAAAGTTCTCTTCGCCTCCTTGGGTCTCCAACTTTTGAGGATTCCTTTCCCAGTTTTGTGGAGGAAAAAATTAAAAATTTCAATGATGTTTCGGAAAGATTGCTCGAAATTAATATGCATTCGGCCATTACCCTAATCCGTTATTGTTGTTTCGGTCCTAAATTAATATATTTCCTTCATTTCCTACGTGCTTCCCACCTATGGAAGCACCCTCACCTTTTGGAAAAAATGGACCAAATTATCCGGCACACCCTAACTTTAATTTTAAATATGATCTTGGACGATCGAGCTTGGGCTCAAGTTACTCTTCCCATCCGTATGGGAGGCCTCGGCGTCCGCAAAATTACCAGTATTAATTTACCGGCATTCATTCATATCTTAGGAACTTTCTTTAGGAACATCCTAACTTCTACACTGATTCCTTTAGAAGTGCCGTGTTTCACCGGGGCTTTGGATGCCTAGAGAATCGCTTGCCCGAATACAAATCCACCTAACAACCCGGCTTCCCAGAGACGGTAGGACGAGCCGCTCTGCTAAGTAGTTCAGGAAAACCTAATCGTAACATCTGCTACTGCTGCGGAGCGTGCGCGCCTGCTGGCTGTGGGAAATTGGGAGTCAGGTCTTTGGCTTCACGCACTGCCGTCGTCAAATGTTGGCACCTTGTTCGACGATACTACTTTCCGCTTAGCTGTTGCCCTACGTCTATGTGCTCCTTGTTGTTCTCCTCATCGCTACCACTGTGACGAAGTTGTCAACAGCCTCGGTCACCACGGCCAGTCAAGCAGTCGAAGTGCGGGACGCATAGCGGGGCACGCGAACATTAACGACATCATCCGACGAGCCCTTGGCACCGTCGGCGTTCCGGCTGTTTTGGAACCTCATGGCCTGGCACGCGACGACGGTAAGAGACCAGACGGTATGTCTTTATTTCCTTGGAAGATGGGTAGGCCTTTAGTGTCGATACTCTTGCGCCATCATATCTTCCTAGCTCATCGTGCTGTCCTGTGCTGCCGCGACGGCTGCAGAGAACCTCAAGCGGCGGAAATATGACAGCCTCGTCGGCAGTTATATTTTTGAGCCGTTTGGGGTTGAAACTCTCGGGCCGTGGGGTCCGAGTGCTCATATGCTTTTTAAGGAATTGGCGAAAAGCTTAATTGACGCTTCGCGTGACCCAAGGGCTGGCTTCTACCTCGGTCAGAGAATAAGCATTGCCATACAACGTGGCAATGCCGCCAGCCTTTTGGGCACACTTCCAGTCGACAGCGATGAGGAGGAGTTTTATGACGTCATATTTAGCTAGGCATTTAGTGTATATATTATTTTTAATTATTTAAGTTATTGTTTATTTTGTTTATTATTTCCTAGCAATTAATTTTATGAAATAAAATTTTGTTTCTCAATCTTAGTTTTAATTTAATTATATTTTTTGAAAAATGTTTTTGTCAGTGAATTGAAATGACAGTGTTTGCAATGGTTTTTGTACATTATTTATACCTCAGCCACCTTAACTTCTTAGGGGATTTATTATTGCAGGTGTAATTATAGGTTCTTTCTTTCTTTTTTAGGGTTCCGTAGCCAAATGGCAAAAAACGGAACCCTTATAGATTCGTCATGTCTGTCTGTCTGTCTGTCTGTCTGTCTGTCTGTCTGTCTGTCTGTCTGTCTGTCTGTCTGTCTGTCTGTCCGTCCGTCCGTATGTCACAGCCACTTTTTTCCGAAACTATAAGAGCTATACTGTTGAAACTTTGTAAGTAGATGTATTCTGTGAACCGCATTAAGATTTTCACACAAAAATAGAAAAAAAGCAATAAATTTTGGGGGTCCCCATACATAGAACTGAAACTCAAAAATTTTTTTTTCATCAAACCCATGCGTGTGGGGTATCTATGGATAGGTCTTCAAAAATGATACAGAGGTTTCTAATATCATTTTTTTCTAAACTGAATAGTTTGCGCGAGAGACACTTCCAAAGTGGTAAAATGTGTCCCCCCCCCCCCCTCTAACTTCTAAGATAAGAGAATGATAAAACTAAAAAAAATATATGATGTACATTACTATAAAAACTACCAACGAAAATTGGTTTGAACGAAATCTAGTAAGTAGTTTTTTTTTTAATGCGTCATAAATCGAAAAAAATACACTATTATTAAAACATCGATCAAAGTTACAACACATTACAAGAACTTTTATATTATGTTACATGCTGCTACGGAACCCTTCATGGGCGAGTCCGACTCGCACTTGGCCGGTTTTTTTAGTATTTTTCGGCATTTCGGCATTACAATGTTGACTAGTCTACACTTTCCTCTCATATTTATTAATATTATAATATGTAAAGATTTTTTTTTAAAGAGTTACCATGGAGTTTGTTGTCTGTTTTCCTTTATTAGAAACCATTAGTTGGAGTCGTGCACTAACTTCTGACGTTTGATAAGTGTCCTTGTAGGCTTATGTGAAATAAAATATTTTATTGAAATAAAATACACTATTACTGCAACAGTCGCTGCTACTAGTATTACTAGTACAAATATATCACTGATCCACTGTACTTTACTGTCATGCATCGATTTATAATTGAGTCTTAATTATGTAATGTTCATTGATGTAATAACCTTTTGATAAATGATATATTAAATTATTGATACATAAAAAGTACGGCTCAGTTGTAAAGTACGGGCGCACGGAACAAATATTTGTATGGCCTACAGATAGATGTTTCGGGTCTGGGTGTCTTGTATACCTACATAATATATGAGTTTACATGTTTATGAACACACCCATGGTACAGAAGTAATTCTTAGTGTGAGGTAAAGTCAGTTATCAGTTACACTGAAAACAATTAAGTTTTTTCTCGTAAATAAATAATTCACCACGAAACATTTTTTCTCTTTGACTCCTGGGATAGATTTTAGAGCGCTTCACTTTGTTGATTGGTGTTGGCCTGAGGAACAAAATGCACTATGTGTGCAATCTGGGCAGCACTTGGTTCAACTCCCATACAAAGATTGGCAATGTCCTATAATCTATGTATTTTTCATTAGTTGACGATAAAAAAACTGCCAGCAAAATTTTGTTTGGAACTTCGCCATGATCCTTTATTACACTTTTTTTAATTGGTTAAAAACTCAGACTCGGAACTTGCTTGTGTCCTTTTTTTTTAATTTTCTTTGCGCGCGCCATTATCTTTTCACGCTTAATAAATTGTTAAAATTGTGAAAAAAAAAACATGAAAACACGTGAAAAAGCCAAAATGAGTGATTAAAGTGAGAAAGAAGTTTATTTGACGCCAACAGAATTGACTGAAACTGTTAATAATGTGCAAATGAGCTTTCTCCTTCAACAATCACGCGCGAAGTATTGTAAACAGTACGATATGTTTAACATGTGGCGAATAGCTGAAGGAGCCAAAACTTTCTCAGAAAACGTTTTGCTGGCATATCTTATTGAATTGTCCGAGACCAAGAAATCAAGTACTAGCAGATTGTTACAATAATCATGAAAAAAGACATACATATATATATGTATATAAGGTGTTCGCAGCATCTGAAATTGAAAAGTGTCTAAACGAAGCACCTGATTTCATATATATTTGGCGGCAAAAGTAAGTCAATTTCAAATTCGGTATCAACTCGTACTTAAATATAGGTGTTTATTAACTACTTAACATAATCTAATGTGTACGTTGATAGGCATAAGTATGCATCCATATCAGTTTTATTAATTGGTTGTTCTTATTAGTGGTATAAACGGAGCATGTCGAAGTAATGAACTAACCCAACTTAATTCCAAAAAAAAACATAACACAAAATGACAAAATTAGACCGCAACTTCGTCATTCGCAAGGAATACGTAAAAATCGTTGAAAAATATCATGCATTACGCCCTCCTTTCAATCGACACTCCAATCAATTGATCTTTTCTTCAATATCGCAACAGAAAGTGTGTCAAACAGCCTATGGGTGCTAATAAAATTGGTAGCAGCCCATAAGAAATAGCAACTTTTCCTGAACGGTGGTCAAAAGCTGGTCCAGTGATGTGTAAACATTGTAAAAATAAAAACATTCCATAATTATTTCATATATTTAGAAATCTATGAAATACGTTTATGATATGCACGTATTGTACACTTAAACCTTTCTCATGAATAATTCTGTTTACTGGTGAAATACACATTAAATCCGTTCTGTAGTTTTTTGAGTTCATCGCAAACAGATAGACAGACAGGTGTTATGGAAGTTAAACTTTAGCAGATACATCTTCACCTGTCAGCCAACGACTGTCTTCTAATTACTTTTTATTTTAAATTCGATTAAGTGTTCAAAAAGGACATAGCTTTCAGAATGCAATTTACGGTTATTAAATGTGGCATCTAGATAAACATTATATCAAGGCTCTTCCAAACATCATAACAATATAGTCTTTGCCTTCGTGGAAAATTTCTTTTTTTTTTTAACAAACAAGGATGTGGATGGTATCTGCACACTGCTGTGACACATAATGTTCGAACATAGTGTAGGCATTCATAAGAACGATAAGCAGGTAGACTATATCTAATCGATTTCCACGATCATTGACACGATAATGTCAATACGTAATTAATTAACATTATAATCTCTTTCGTATGTAAGTTTTTACTCGTGGCATTTTAAATAGGTACCTACTGCTATATTTTTGACCTTCTTTATATCAGTTTTTCTCATTGCCCTTATTCCAAAATGTTTCTTCTTCTATATTTCTTTAGAAAGGGAGTAACTAATGAGCCGACAAACAACGTCGTCTCAGTAGTACCTAACACCTTTTTCTAGATAATATATACACCGCTAAATTTTGATCGTTTTAATCCCGTGGAGGGCCGATCTGGTACATGAAACACTATCGATTTGTGATGATAAAATTACAAAAAAAGTACCTTTTTTTCAAAACTCGTATTAATTTACGCATATACGAAATTAATTTCTTTAAGAAAAGGTTAGCTGAGCGAGCCCAATGACCAGTAGGTTGTTAGTACGCAACGCCGACTACTACCTACAGATCGTTGGACTCGCTCAGCTGATTTTCCACAAAGTCCATCTTTCATGACTTTTATTGATCTTCCCGTACTATTATAACCATCTAAATTATCGAAACTATTCAAGGCATTTATCTCTTATCTACTTTGTACTCTATATTCCAGGTAATTATGACATCCCCGCTGGTACGTTTTGCCACATTCACATCTACGACCTGCATCGTCGCCCTGAGCTGTTCAAGAACCCGGAGAAGTTCGACCCCGACAGGTTCCTGCCAGAGAACAGCGTGGGAAGACATCCGTACGCGTACATACCCTTCAGTGCTGGACCGAGAAACTGCATAGGTAAATGAGACACGCAGTGTAAAACTTTTGACAGAGCAAACTTTTAAAGTTGTCAACAATCTATAAGATCTCCTACAGTGATTAGTAAATTATAGTAGGATGTAGTATTTCAATCGTTAATTAAATGATAAATGATCTTTATTTTGCAAGTAGGTTTTATAAAAACACTTTTACACGTCAATTTTTTTTTTCGTCAATTAATGCTAGATGAGGCCGGTGTTTCCTACCTGACTACCCTGAGAAGAAACACCGAAACAAACTCAGGGGTCAAAGTCTCTTTTAAAGTCTATACAGCAAAACATGTAATGGTCAAATCATATGAGAACCGTGCAGATTGAGCCTGAGATGGTCTTTTGAGGAAAGAACAACACAGTTCTAAGTGGACCTGTCCAGTCAGTGCAAGCATTTATCAGTATGCGTGTAGCTCAACTCAGGACTACTAAGGAGCTCAACGACTTGACGAATAATGCCAAAGAAAGGACATTTGGGTAGGCCACATCAAATACTCAAAACTGCCAGACATCATGTGAAAATAAAAGGAAAGAGTAATCCACATAGTTCTCACATTCACAATAATAAAATTTACAAAAGTAAATATTATGTCAAATTGTAAAAAAAAAGTATATAAAAAATTCAGTCAAATAGTAAAAATAAACATATCATAATTGTAAAAAAATAATATAATATATATATTAATAAATAAATATATAATATCACAATTGTAAAACAACAACAATCGTCAATAAAAAAAGGCAGTTAAAACAAAAAAAAACATTCAAATGATAACAATTATAGTGAGTAGGTATTGGAGCAGGTCAATCCCAAGCCGTTTTATCCTCGAGATACTCTTTTACAATATAAAAAGCCTTTTGGCAAAGTTTTCGCTTTACAAATGTTTTGAATTTATTAATGCTAAGTTCTTGAATAGGACTGGGAAACTTATTATAAAAATGTTTACTTTGGCATCTAAATGAGCGTCCTATTTTTTTGAGCCTGGTTGCAGGAACCACTAACTTGTGTTTGTTTCTAGTATTAACGTTATGAATATCACTGTATTTTTTAAACATGTTTTTATTTTTATGAACATATAAAATATTTTCATAGATATACTGAGATGGCACAGTCAAAATATTAATATTTTTAAATTTACCTCTGAGGGAGTAACTGAGACTTAATTTATAAATTGAACTAATGGCCCTTTTCTGCAAAACAAAAATCGTTTGGATATCGACGGCATTTCCCCAAAATAGAATACCGTACGACATGACACTATGAAAATAACTGAAGTAAACTAAACGGGCTGTCTCTAAGTCAGTTAGATTTCGAATTTGCCTAACAGCGTATGCGGCAGAGTTTTTTCGACAACTTATCTATGTGTGGGCCCCACTGAAGCTTAGCATCAAGAGTTATACCCAAGAACACTGTAGTGTCTTCAGGACTCAATTCTTTACCTTTTATTAGCACACTAGTTTCTACCTGCCTAACGTGAGGCATCGTAAATTTAACAAATTTGGTTTTCTTTTCATTAAGGATTAGGAATTATATAATTATTGTATGTAGCAAGGCAGAAAGGGTCCTAAAAAGCTCAAACTAGCTCGATAGCCTTTCCCGCTCTGGATGGAGTGGTTGGGTGGAACCGTATTCCTTCAATAGTCTTGTACATTCCTGCTTTGGATGGAGCGAAAAGAAATATCAGACATTAACTGACGTCTGATAGGTACATAGTCTACCCCGGTCACCAGGGAGAGTGGAGACGCCGAGAGATGTTGTGTGGTGTTCCGCAGGGATCGGTAGGTACTAAGACCACCATTGAGGAACATCGGGCACAACTACGGGCTGCGCGGCGACCTCCCTGACGGGGTCAGCGTGGTCTGCTACGCAGATGACACGCTGGTTCTAGCGCAGGGAGAGTTGTACCAGGCGGCAGTCGATCTAGCGATACGCAGGGTTGCGATATCTTTATTTTACACCACATAAACAAAAATACACATTCATTCATTCTCTTATTTTCTAATGAACATTATTTAGTTTATCTCGTTTGTCACAACTATAATACCCATAATCAAATTCATTTATGTTATTCGTCATGATGTCTTTTCTACAAATAAAGAAAGAGGGGATATGTAATCAATATAACTCCATTGTCAATATAACTTTGATAAGTTATTATATTTTTTCCGGATAATGTATTTACAATTTTGCAATTGTTTGTTGCAAGAACGAATTCACATGAGTCTACACTAAATTTTTTTTATTCATTTTTATCTTTGAAATTGCTTGCTGGGCATCTATTTGAAATTTAAAACAAATAAAATGTCACCCCGTTTTACAAGTAATATTACAGAGTCGTAATTTATTTTTTCACCTATACAGTACATATGTTAGTAAAAGACAATCTCACGAAATATCCGATCCGAGTGAGGGCATTTTTATTCCTGAGACTAAAATTTAGCCCGCAATTTCGCTCGTGTTAAATTTGTGGCCACATAAATCTACTTTTCTTCAAAAATTATGGACATTTGCGCATTGTTACGTGTTCTTGATGAAAGACGATTTTCTTCATCCTCAAGCCAGGTTTCTTCTGGCAAATATTAGCAGCCAGCTGGTCAAGAGGGTTGGAGTGATATTTGACTATGATCGTTCTCTCTTTTGCAACCATTAACAGGATGCAATTAACAAAGGAGCATGATCTCTTTCGAATTCCTAAACACACTGACCTTTCAAGTAGGTGCGATCGTCTTCGCTTTCTTTGACGCTACACCACCGGCTTCCATCTACTGCTTGGACTGCTAGTTTATTTTTGGCGTGTAGTGGTGGACCCATGTCTCATCCATTGTTACAAATCCACGAACAAAATCGGTCGGATCCCTTTTGAAATGGTCGAAAATTTTGCTGCATAAATGGTTTTCGCATTTGCTTTTGGTGGGCATTTATCAAATACCTACGGCACCCATCATGCGCAAAGCTTTCGCATTTCTATTTCTTTTTGCAAGATGTTTTCTACCTATATGCCAATACTCACAACTATCTTACTCAATTACACTTGCCTGTCGTCCAACAAAATATCATGGACTTTGTCGATTGTTTTTGCTGTGGTAATAGTTTTAAGCCGTCCTTCGCGTGGGTCATCTTCGGAAGATGTGCAAACATGTTTAAATTTAGCTGCACACTTTTTAAGAGTTGACATGGAAGGAGCAGAATCCCCGGATTAACGTAAGGGTTAATCCATCCAAAACGAAGAATTTGATTACCGTATGATTTTCAAGTTTATCAATTTTCACAAATAACACAAGACCTTTTTTTTTCGATGGTAAAAATCATCTTATGACAACCCCCGCTCTTGGGCGGAGCGGGAGATAGTGTCAGACTCTTACTGACTAAAAAACCCATCCCGTTCCTTCAAGCCTTCATACCGGGGCTCGAGCGCCCTTAACACATAAGACCTTAATTGTAACAATTCCTGCACACAAACTACGAGAATAAGTTGATGATGCTTCTTATATAACCAAATTAGAACAGCATCCAAGTAGGAATAACAATTAATGTTTATCTCTGGGTCAGGCCAAATTCACCTCAACCTAGTAGGTTCAAGGTCATTGTTCAGTTAGTAAATCATACCTGATAGACTTTCTCTTTTCACGATATAGACATTGCAACTAGGTTTATAATTATTAAACCTAACTGTAACTATTTCATTAATATTTATATGCCACTAACTGTGGCAGAACAGAGACATGTAGAAATATTTTGTAACAACTTAATGCCTGTGTGCACAAATAAACTTTTTGTATTTGTATTTATTTATTTGGGGAAAAAGAATAAAGTGGGAGTAAGCTAATCAAAAATTCACAAAAAAAAATTTTAAAGTTCATAATTTCAAAATTTTACAGACTTTACATACGGAAATTGCATTGCACTTACAGGTCAAAAGTTCGCCATGATGGAGATGAAGGTAGCCGTAGCGGATGTGATGAGAGAGTTCACGCTGGAGCCAGTCACGCATCCCGAAGACATTCGCATGATCACCGACGTTGTGCTGAGAAACGATGGACCCGTTGAAGTTACATTTGTGAAAAGGCAATAATCCTAATGTAAATAGATAATATTATCTAAACTAATATTATAAAGAGGAAATATTTCAATTTTGTTTGTTTTTTTTTTTATATTGTTTGATGTCTTATACTTCTGTATGTACAATAATACCCTAAACAAAAAAAATATAAAATAATAATAAATGATTTTCAATTATCTTGAACTACATTTTGCTTATTGAACAAGCACCCTATTAAGAGCGAAATCTCCAAAGCAACTATATATATTTTTCGACACACTTTCTCTGAAAGTGACTATAACTGCACTAAACTTAGGCATATAATGTAGCTTGTAACCAAACTGTGACTTTTTGATTACCATTATGCACAAGTGTGATAATGTAGTGATAACCTTTTTTGTTAAACCTCTGTTCTCAAATCAAATATTGAATTCGACAAAAAAAAAAATACATTACGTTTTGCGTAGTCTAGTGCAATTATAGTCACTTTCTGAGCAAGTGTGTCGAAAAAATATTTTTCATTACTCATACTCTGAAAGTAGGTCTGAAGTTGCCTTAGGAGCGGGCTGAAAGTGATACTTTTCATCCCTAGGGAGTTTTACTTTACAACTGACAACTGTCAAATTATTAAAAAAAAAACTAGTTCTATCTTCACATTTCTATTGAACCATGTTCCAATTTTCCATACAGCCAGTCAGTCACAGCGCAACATAAAATTGAAATAACTTAAAGACAAGTATTAATTAAATAATGTTATATTTTAAGTGATTTATTTGTTCAACTATTTCTCTAAAATACTTTATTTTTAAAAGATTGCAATTAATTTTTAATTTTTCATTAACAAGGCTGAATAGCTGGCCGGCCACAGAAAAAAAAAACCAAATGGCGGGAAAATGACAATCAGTCGTTGGTTTTTTCGAGTTTTGTTTACATTTCCGTACAACAAAGATTTGAGTTAACACGTTATGTTTATCAGATTAAAATAGTTATTTAACGCCTAATTTCATAAGAGAAGAGGCTAAAGCAGTAGTGGAATACCTTTTACCGCCTAAATCAGAAGAAAGATACCTACTTAAAACCATAGGTACGAGACTCAGGTTTTACAAACTTTTTATTTTATTTTTACTTTCCTCGTATTCGTAATGAAAAGCACAGTGTTTACCTCGGGGTGAAAGTAACCCATTTAATCCCTCGAATTAGCGACCTCGCTTCGCTCGCCCGCCAACTCCTTCTCGGGACGAAATGAGTTACTTTCACCCCTAGTGTAACAATGTACTATTTTTCATTACTCATACTCTGAAAGTAGGTCTGAAGTTGCCTGAGGAGCGGGCTGAAAGTGATACTTTTCATCCCTAGGGAGTTTTACTTTACAACTGACAGCTGTCAAATTATTAAAAAAAAAAACTAGTTCTATCTTCACATTTCTATTGAACCATGTTCCAATTTTCCATACAGCCAGTCAATCACAGCGCGATATAAAATTGAAATAACTTAAAGACAAGTATTAATTAAATAAATAATGTTTTAATTTAAGTGTTTTATTTGTTCAACACAATTAATTTCTAATTTTTCATTAATGAGGCTGAATAGCTGGCCGGCCGCAGAAAAAAAAAAACAAAATGGTGGGAAAATGGCAATCAGTCGTTGGTTTTTTCGAATTTTGTTTACGTTTCTGTACAACAGAGATTTGTATTAACACGTTATGTTTATCAGATTAAAATAGTGATTTAACGCCTAATTTCATAAGAGAAGAGGCTAAAGCAGTAGTGGAATACCTTTTACCGCCTAAATCAGAAGAAAGATACCTACTTAAAATCATAGGTACGACGAATCAGGTTTTACAAACTTTTTATTTTATTTTCCTCGTATTCGTAATGAAAAGCACAGTGTTTACCTCGGGGTGAAAGTAACCCATTTAACCCCTCGAATTAGCGACCTCGCTTCGCTCGCCCGCCAACTCCTTCTCGGGACGAAATGAGTTACTTTCACCCCTAGTGTAACAATGTACTATTCTGTTTATATAAGCAACCTCATTCAGCTCTGAAAAGTAGTTCAGGAAAACCTGATTGCAACATTTACTGCTCCTGCAGAGCGAGCGCGCCTGCTGGCTGTGGGTGAGTTCCAGTCGGGTCTCTGGCTTCACGCACTACCGTCGTCGAACATTGGCACCTTGCTCGATGATAACACTTTCCGCCTCGCTGTTGCTTTACGTCTAGGTGCTCCAAGCTGTTCTCCTCATAGCTGCCACTGTGGCGAAGTCGTCAACAGCCTCGGATACCACGGTCTGTCATGCAGCCGTAGTGCGGGTCGCATAGCGCGACACGCGAATATCAACGATATCATCAGACGCGCTCTTGTCATACGGCGTTCCAGCCGTATTGGAACCCCATGGCCTGGCACGCGACGATGGCAAGAGACCGGACGGCATGTCGTTATTCCCTTGGAAGATGGGAAGGCCTTTAGTATGGGACGCTACTTGTGTCGATACTCTTGCGCCTTCACATCTTCCTAGCTCGTCGTGTCGTACTGGTGCTGCCGCTGCGGCTGCGGAGAACCTCAAGTGGCGGAAATATAACAACCTTGTTGGAAGTTATATTTTCGAACCGTTTGGGGTTGAAACTCTTGGATCGTGGGGTCCGAGTGCTCACAAGTTGTTTAAAGATCTATCGAAACGTCTAGTTGACACTTCGCGTGACCCAAAGGCTGGCTTTTACCTCTGACAAAGGATAAGCATTGCTACAGCGTGGCAATGTCGCCAGCCTTTTGGGCACATTACCAGTCGACAGCGATGTGGAAGAGTTTTTTGACGCCATATTTTAGTTAGTTGTAATTAGCGTAGGGTTTTATTATTATTATTATTTTAATTTACTGTAATTATAGTTTTTAGTTGTGTATGTAAAAAGTTAAATTGATTTAAAATACACCTCATTCTTATTTTTATTCAACCAGCCTAGCTAAAGTAGCTAGTCTATGGCCGCCATTTTGGGTGCGCACGTGTTAGATTCATCATTATTTGTGACGTAATTATATTGTGAATTTTCATTTTTCACGAATATTGTTAGTAGTATTTTATACGTTGGTAACATTTATGAAGCTTGAATCTAATGTTGAAGTACCTGCCAAAGATAAGGTTGTGATTACAAACATAAAACGCCAAACTTATAAAAAGCCGTATTGATGATAATGTTGTAAATTGTAATGTAGTTATTAATAATCTTTGTAATATATCTTAGGTTTTGTCTACTATAGTATAAGAAGTTTTGTGTTGAGCGATAACCTGAGATTTGTAGAAGGTGGAAGGATATTTGATGTTTAAGTGTCAACCCACAGGTTTGACACTTGAACGTCAGGACTTTCCTATAAATAAGATTGGTTTCTATTAAAGTCCTCTTATTTGCTGTTCAGCTCTAGACCTTTACGGACTGCCTAAGTTCACGTAAGTTATTTAATATAATAGCTTAATATTATTGCTAATGTTGTTTTGATTCTGTGTATTTGTTATACTGTGACTTATGTTTCTAATTATGTTATTGTTAACTATTGTTTTAATGTGTCTGAAAAATACTATATTTGAGCTTCCGAGATGTTTCCTGGCCGTTCTTCACCTCGAAGACCTAGATTCCGAACGAGCCAGTATTTTATTCGATTAATTGACAAGCCCATTTGAAACAAATACTTAGTCTTGTCTTTTCTTCATAAAACCCTTCCCTTACACACCAGTCATAGGAACTTTGATACACAGTAGATAACCGTTATCCATCTTGACATTTTATTATGATATATAGGTAGTTATATATATATCAATATATAGTTTTCCCCCTGTTTATTCCTAACACGCGCATAAGAAAAAAGAACAATTTTTTGCCGCCATACTACAAAAAAGAAATAGTTTTGCTGATAAAGCAATAATTAATTAATTTGTAAAATTTTTCTTCTCAAGTGTGTCGAAAAACGTCGTATGATACACGTGAATATTGGCGATTACCATCCTCAGCTCTCATAAGATCCTCGCCTTCGGCTCGGATGTAAATGCCGCCTCAGCGGTAATCACCAACATTATACACTTGTATCATAATGTAGGTACTATTATGATATTACGAGTGTATAGTCTGTCTAAAAAGTCAAACGACTCGGGTGATTAAAAGGGTAAAATTAAATCTGAAGCAGTCAACGCTGGTTGGATAATCAAGATAAAGAGAACATCAAGACTTCTTGAGTTTTTTTTGCTTATTAATAGAACTTTATAATAAGTACATAGGTATCGAATAGAAGTATTTTTTTTAATGATTCAATATTATTAGGGGACTTTTTAACAAAATAAAATATAAAATATTTTCGTTTAGAATATACCTATTTCAGTCTCTTTAATAATAATTATTCTTATTACAAAAGCAGGATACATTTGCTAAGACATTATAGTGATTGCGTGTCGCGAGCGTGCGATCCAATACCACAAATGGGGGCAATCGACATCAACCCCCAAGATGTAGCTCGAGCAGTCCGTCCGTTGCCTAACTGGAAATCTCCAGGGCCGGACGGGCTGCACAATTTCTGGATTAAGTGGTTTACTAGGTTGCATGCTCGCTTGGCAAACCAGTTTCAGTCTGCCTTAGAGTCAAGGTCGCTGCCTCAGTTCCTAACAACAGGAATAACCCACCTGCTCCATAAATCAGGTAGTACTGCGGAGCCCAAAAATTATAGACCGATCACGTGTTTGCCGACGGTCTATAAAGTTCTTACATCCATACTGAGAAGTAAAATTAATAGTGATATTGATGAAAATTCGATCATGTCGCCTTCTCAGAATGGATGTAGGAACGGGTCCCGCGGTACTAAGGAGCTGCTCCTAATTGATATGACCATTTAAACTTAGATTAGATCTGTCATAAACATCTCAGTAGGTAAGGAACATAATTTGGTCTTCGTCATTATCATCATCACCATCAGATTCCGAAGCTGGGTGTGGATTTTCTTTACAGCTTCGGAGCGACTTATAAAACGAATGATAATAATAATAATCGTTAGGCAGTTGGATCAAGGGCTTGATCCAGAAAGCAGTACTCCTAGATACGGCGCGTATTGTCCGGAGGTTCCTCTCTCAAGAGCCCTGACCCCCGGCAGCTTAGACCCTGTTCCCGATGCCGCTGGGCTACTATTTTTTATATTTTTAAATGTTTTTTTTTTTAAGGAATATTTATAAATGCTAAATAAAGGAAATAATAATAATAAGCCCCCTAAACAACCGCACGTCCTGATTGACCATCTAATCACGTGGGGGGCGGAAACACGAATGAGAAATTACTGGCGTGGCTAACGTGGCTCTGGAAATCCATTCAACATGGAGACACGTTCAAAGAGTAAACGTTTAGGACCGCTGTCCGGGGGCGATCGCCGGGGCGCACCTGGAGCTGACGCTGAGTGTCACAGCATGCGAACCGTCAGCGGTGAGGAGTTGAGCAGGCGGGCTCCCACCGATAATGATGCTACAGCCGAAGTCACTGACGATGGTGACAGACTGACGGACAGGACAAACACCCCTGTAGACTGTAGAACCGTATAGTCCTAGCACAGTATCATACACACATTCAAGTAGATCATCGCCATCCATACCATCGTCACCTCCCAATATTAATTTAAATACAGTCCGATCTACTCAGGTTTTGGATGTTGCGCGAGAGGTATCTACCTTTTTACCCGCGTCCACCAAGGCTGGAAAAGCTAGAGTTCGCATGAAATGGGGCAAAGAAGTTAACCTATTCATCATGCGATCTTATTTTTACATAACTAAATTAGAGACTAATATGACCACCTACAGACAATTTCATGCAATTTTTACCCGGCAATAGGGAATCAGAAAATGTCACACAAAATACACACGAAAATAGTCTGCTAGAATCACCGCAATCACTTACTCTCTCAAATCTGAATGTCGAATCTCAGCAATACGACCAAACACAAATTCAACACACACAAACTGAAATATTAACTTTAACGCTTGAAAATGATTTTGAAACAGTTGCTGTGGATCAAAACCCAATACCTAATAATATGTATGTAAAAGAAATACATGATAAATTTAGTGCGACACTGGCACAATATTCTGGAATGGACCCAGCAGCTCGGCCAAAACTACCTAAACTTAAATATACACCTCACCTTTTCCGTTTAGTTAACTTATTTAACGAAAATATATTAAAGCAGTTTTTATCAGATGACACTCAACTGATAGATATACACACCCTCATTTATTGCACAGCGGTTGTTATTGCTGAAGAACTTAACCTCAAAATTATTGATCATGCCAGGACCACCAGACCTAGAGAGAACGTTAAACCACCTTGGCAAATTAGACTAGAAAAAGATATCGAAAAGTTAAGAGCAGGTTATGGTAGACTCACTCATTACATCAACGGCTGTAGATCTCGAAAATTAATAAAGAAAGTGTTAATATTTAGTAAAGTTTCAGTTCACACTCGACACGAAAATAACAATAAAAAACCAGAAGAGTATTTGGATACGTTAAAACAAAAATAAGCACTTAAAGTCCATAGGCTTAGGAGATATATAAAGGCACAGCTGCGTAAAAATGATAATGCTATATTTGCTACAAATGAAAAATTGTTTTATAGGAACCTACAAAAACCACACACCGATTCAACAATAGGAATACACCACATAAACACACCTTCAAAAGAACTCTTAGAAACATTCTGGTCTAGTATATGGGAAGAGCAGGTACATCACAACGATAAAGCAACTTGGATTACAGAAGAAGAAACAAAGTGGAAAGAAATAGATAAAATGGAATTTCAAGAGATAACTGAATCTGACATTGCAAATATAACAGCTAGATTACATAATTGGAAGTCACCGGGTATCGATAAAATTCAAAATTTTTGGTTCAAAAAGTTAACGATACTCCACAGGTTTATAGCTAAAAGTTTCACAGATATAGTATTAGGAAAACAAAACATAGGAGTAACCTACATGCTACCTAAATCTAAACACACATCAGAGCCATCCCAATACAGACCAATCACATGTTTACCTACAATTTACAAAATACTAACATTGGTTCTAACTAATAAAATCAACTCACATATTGAATAACATAAAATAATTGCAGAGGAACAGAAAGAGCAATTAATTATAGATTCAACTATCCATAAACATGCCACTACAAAAAATAGAAACTTACATTGTACTTACATAGATTATCAAAAAGCGTCCGATAGCATACCACACTCTTGGTTAATACACAAATTAGAAATTTACAAAATAAATCCGAAAATAATAGAATATTTGCGCACTGTGATGACACGATGGAAAACGACACTACAGTTAAATAACCATCTCATCACTCTTGTGACTCGAGCGATATATATTAGGAAGGGCATTTTTCAGGGTGATTCACTGAGCCCCTTCTGGTTCTGTCTCGCCCTGAACCCTTTGTCTCATTTACTCAATCAATGTAAAGCCGGATATAATTTTAAACATAATTCCAAAGAAACCACTGTCTCACATCTCATATACATGGATGACATTAAATTATACTCTAAAAATGAAAAAGAAATGAAAAGTCTTTTACAAGCAACAACAACATTTAGTCACGATATTAATATGATATTTGGATTAGATAAATGTAGGACATTACATATTATAAGAGGCAAAGTAAAACCTGGCAATTATATAGTAAATGACAACGACACAATAGCAGCTATGGAACCCACAGATCTCTACAAGTATTTAGGATACAAGCAACTTAAAGGACTCGACCACATATCAATAAAAAAACACTTAATATCGAATACCGGAGACGAATGAACGCAATTTGTAAAACACAGTTATCGGGAAAACATCTTATAAAAGCCTTGAACACTTTTGCCATAAAAATATTGACCTACTCATTCGGAGTTATAAAGTGGTCAAAAACTGACATCGAACAGTTAGAAAGAATCACACTCACCACACTAACAAAATATAACAATCTACACCCTAAATCTGCTATCAAACGTCTCACCATTAAAAGACAAAATGGAGGTAGAGGCCTAATCGACATTCATCACCTGTGGCAGAAACAAATTTCTAGGCTTAAAACATTTTTCTACTCAAAATCTCGAACAAGTGACATACATAAAGCTATCACTTGTAATGACTTTAATTACACACCGCTAAACTTAAGCGATCAAAGTTTGCCAGATATAAACGACTGTAACCCACAAAATCAAAAAAAAAGAAAACTGGAAGAAAAAAGTACTCCATGGTAGGCACCCTCATGATTTAGAACAATCGCATATTAATATCGCAGCATCAAATAAGTGGCTAAAAATAGGAAGTCTGTTTCCAGAAACCGAAGGTTTTATGATAGCCATACAAGACCAAATTATTAATACAAGAAACTACAGGAAAAATATTATTAAAGACCCTATCACAAACGACAAATGTCGTAGGTGTCATATACAACCAGAAACCATACAACACATAACCGGATCATGCACTACACTTACACAAACGGACTACACTCACCGACACAATCAAGTTGCTAACATCATCCATCAAAAGCTAGCAATCAAGTATAGTCTTATACAAAACTCCGGCACGCCTTACTACAAATATAAACCTGAAACAATCTTAGAGAATGACGCATACAAACTTTACTACGACCGCGCCATACTTACAGATAGGACCATCCACTATAACAGACCAGACATAACACTTCAGGATAAAATTAATAAAGTCACTTACCTCATAGACATTGCAGTTCCTAACACCCACAACCTACAAAAAACCATATCCGAAAAAATCAGCAAATACGCTGACCTTAAAGACGATATAACAAGATTGTGGAGACAAGACAAAGTTTACGTTATACCTATAGTCCTCTCCACGACAGGCGTAATCCCCAACCATCTCCTCCGCAGTATAAAATTAATAGATTTAGAAGAATCCGTTTACATATCCCTACAGAAAGCTGCCATATTAAACACATGCAGAATAGTTAGGAAATTCATGCAGTTAGAAGACGACAATACACCCCTACACTGAAAACACCATACATGCTACATTTGCTTGGCTTTGGCCCGTAAATGTAGTCGAAACCAGCCATGAGCTGAGAAAAATAACACTTCCGATAATAATAATAAATCATTTATTTGGACCAACAAAGTTTTACATATTATAAACCCACCAAACTGCGTAACAGTTTGTCGGCGGGATTAGCGCTTGTTTGTAACAATTGATAGTGAGCAGGTATGGCTTCAGTTCTGCATAAGCTAAGTAAATCTGCTAGTAGAACTTTGCTGACAGAAATTGGTTCAGAGTATGCTGGCTTTAGACCGGTCACTTCAACATTACCTGTTTTATTCTGTTTGCCACTTCTTGTTCTTCTTCTTCTTCTTGCCACGCCTTGAGTGTTTGGTACCTAGTCCAGTTTTTACCAGCGATGAGGTCTTTAATATTAAAAATCAGTAAAAATCAGTGTGTTCCATTTCTATTCAATTATGTTTATCTCCAGTAATTTTGGCATTCATTATAAGACCATATGCTTGGTCAGGTGTATACAAAACTTTTAATTTTTACTTATCAACGAATCCAGACTGCATTCGTTGATTGCACGAGCTATGAAAACCACGGGTCCTACTTAGTCACCTTCGTTATGACTATGACCCGTTAAAAAAAACGGCTGGTAATAGTTTCTATATAACGTTTTTTATGGTAACTAAGTAAAGACATAACGGTTTTTATTCTGGCCCGCGCTCCTCCCACTGAATAATATCGTAATTTGATAAAACGATACTTTGCTTTTTATTGTATATTCATCATGTAGGCGCTCTCTTACACTTTGACAATTTTTTTCACATTTTTCACGTCCTATGAGTACATTACAAACTAGTATTTTTATAATAACCATAGCCCTAATATTTGTACTTATTTACGTGAATAACACCGCTACTAGTGATTACGGATAGCACTGCAAATAAGTATTTCAATATGTTACGATAAGGATATTACCCGAGTAAGAACAGCAAGCTCGTTTTATAGTAAAGTATTCTAACAATACTATTCCTGTAGACATTTTATTTGAAAAATATGGTAATGCTTGGTTACTATTTTAATGATATTAAAAAAAAATAGAAATTACTTTTGCAATAGTTTACCGAGGCGATATCTACACTCAATCTACGATTGCTGTATTATCTATTTCCGCGAACCACAAGCATTACCTACGCATCGCTTTCTTTTTTCTAATGATAAATAAATAAAACCGGCCAAGAGCGTGTCAGGCCACGCTCGGTGTAGGGTTCCGTAGTATCCCTTCCGTCACAATAAGTGTACCCACTTATGAGTTAAAAAAAAATGCTTGCATATACGATTATACTACAAACTTAGTCCAGAAATTATTTTTTCAAAGGTTGTACACCTTTTTGTCTTTTTTGTACAAAAACTGTTCTTTCCATCAAGTTCAAAATAATTTTTCGAGAAAGTCCTTATAAAGTTCTAATTTCCTGATTTTTTTCATATATTCTAAAGTTATGGTTCAAAAGTTAGAGGTGGGGGACACATTGTTTTTTACTTTTAGAGCGATTATTTCCAAAATTATTGACGTTAGGGTTTAAATAAAAAAAAAATCACTGCCCACTTTACATAATAGCGGGGCTACCCTAATAAAACATTTTTTTTTCCAATTTTTATTTTACCACTTTGTCGGCGTGATTGATATACTTACATATTGGTACCAAATTTCAGCTTTCGAGTGCTAACGGTCACACAGATTAAGCGAGGACGGACAGACGGACATGGCGAAACTATAAGGGTTCCTAATTGACTACGAAACCCTAAAAAAGGGATAGAATGATATCGAGTCCGTGGCACGTGCTGTCTAGTTGCCGTTTTTGATACAAACTACTACGTGGTTACTGAATTACTGATACAATCATTGAATAAGTTTTAACTTCTAGTAATAAACAAAATACTAAGAAAAGATGTTGTAATGAGCAAGAATTGTGTGACAACAAAAACAAGAGACTCAAAAAAAACTTTTTACAAAAAAAAATATAACCGACTTCACTAAAAAAAACACTAAAGCCATCAAAATTTTAATTTTTGAAGTCGGTGTTTCTAGATATTGTTTGTTCCTTATTTAACACCGACTTCCGTTATTAAAATTATTTCGATGGTTTTAGTGTTTTTTTTTAGTGAAGTCGGTTATATTTTTTTTGAAAAAAGTTTTTTGCTTTCACACTTTTTAGTTGCAATACACTTACAACCTTTTTATCATGACAATTCCAAGTAACTCAAATCCTGCTAGGATACATTGTTTTATTATAAAGTTCCTGTCTCTACCTTCCGGCTTCGTCATCATCATCAGATCAGTTCGATAGTACCTTATAGCCAAAGTGCATCTCATAACAGTTCTAATAAGCCCAAAAACGGCTAGGTTACAATGATTATTTATGGAGTTCCAGTGCCTATCTTCCGGCTCCATCATCATCATTCAAATGTCATTTTTTGACTGTAAATGCTTAAGTCTTTGATGAAAATACCAAAAGAAGTATATGGTTGCCTATAATATTTGAGGAGTTCCCTCAATTACGCCAAGATTCCATCATCAAATCCCAACTTGGTAACTATGGGAATATTTGGGAAGTATACCTTTTCCAACAAAAAAAGAATTTTTCAAATCGGTTGGTAAGCGACGAAGTTATGCGCGAACATACATAAAAAAAAATACAAACATCCGAATTGAAAACCTCCTCCTTTTTTAGAAGTCGATTAAAAATAGCGGTAAATCCTAGGAAGGTGCACGTTAAAAAAAAACGATATGCTGCTAAGATCTTTCATGCTCATGCAAAAAACGCTGTGGCATAATATTTTCTATGGAACAACGAAAGGAGATATTTGACACTTTTTATAGACAGAAAGATCATGAACCCCAATGGCATGAGACACGTTCAAGCACAACCTGTAAAACGCATGACCTTAGAAAGAAAAAATAATAGGACACAAACACTTAAATATTATTTCAAGCAGGACCAGACTTCTATTCAAGTTTCTAAAGTACCTATTATTTTTGAGTAGTCTGCGAATTTCAGAAAAGGTAGTTTTTACAGTTCTAGAGAAAATTGGGTAGGACGACAGCTTAACAGACAACAGAAGAACTCATCACAACAGACCTCATATAATGTCCGAAGTTACAAAAAAGAGTATAATGACACATATAGAATTATTTCCATCGGTTGTATACACGCAAAAGATCCAAGCGCCAATATTTATCTGAAGAACTAAATATTTCAAAAATGTATCGACTGTACACCTTGTGGTTTCCAAATCAAGAATATACACAAGAACAATTAGCATCAAAACGCCAATACGAATCAATAGGTATATAATACTCAATATAATTACTCATTTTTTAAACTCAAGAAAGATTTATGTGGAACATGCTCTTTGTATGAGCAAGCTGACGAAATAAATAAAACTACATTGGAAGAAAAATATCAACAGCATTTACTACGAAAGACAACAGTACCTACGTCAAATAAAAGAAGAAGAAAAAGCGGCAGCAGTTAAGGATGATACGACAGTAGTTATTTTTGATTTAGAGAAAGTGCTTAATTTGCGTCAATCAGAAGTTGGAATTTTTCACTACAAAAGAAAATGAATTTTACTGTCTACAATGCTTTGAATAAATCTGGATATTGTTATGTGTGGCACCTTTCTATAGCTAAAAAAGGCTCTATTGAAATAAGGAGCTGCTTACTAAAGATCATACACTTTTTACTTATTTTATTCAGAATTCTATTTCACTCGTGTCAATTACTTTCCTTTACTCTATTCACTTTATTTATTAATCTAGAAATCTTTTTTTTTTCGGGACATAAAGGAAATACTTATTCATCAAAAAGACATACAGACCTACTAGTAAGTACCTTTTAGAGTTTACAGGTAATCTGAAAAAAGTTATCTCTAGATGCGTTATTGACGAATTCGTGTAACCAAAAACCGCACAATATACCCTACACGTCATATTAAAAGTAAATACTACTCTGTCAAGAAAGTACCGGGAAAAGATCAATAATACACAAAATTTTTGTTATTCATCCAAAATTTTATCACCTTCAAAGTATTCCTTCAGAAACGATACACTTACGCCAACGAATATTCCAATCATCAAAACATTTTTTAAACGCTCTTTCCGAAATTGAGTTCAGTTCTCACCGCAAATTCTCCTTTATGTGTTCCACAGACTGAAAATGGGTTCCACGAAGTGGTAATTTGAGTTTAGGAAAAAGATAGAAGTCGGCTGGAGCGGTATACCGCCGTTTGCCCGAATTTTATTTACCCTAATATTATTTACCATAATAGTCAACAGCCATAATATTATACGACGTAATATACATTTGTCCTACTCTTATTTGTTATATTAGTCTCGTGCTAGAAGCTTTGTTTCCCAAAAGTCACTTACAATAACATCATTTGTCATAATCATTGTAAGCCCTAATTATCACATGTCCTAATTATCACATACCCTAATTATCACATGCCATAATTATCATATGCCATAACATCATTTGCCATCGACATTGGGTATGTAACGGTTGTTATATCGTTTTTTTGGTTATTTTTTTATAAACCACACAGAAGTAGAAGCCCCGCGATGTGGGGCTCCGTCAACCAAGCCCACCATCAACCATGTATAGAATATTTTAAGGTTTGGCTAGGTCTATTCGCTCGCTTCGCTCGCTCAAACGACCCCGCAACAATTTATTATGGCGCTTAAATATCATGTGTAATGATTATTAGGGCGTTTAAATATTAGTCTAATAATTATTATGGCATTTAAATGTTATGTTTGATAACACAACTCTACAGAAAAAAAAATTGTCTTTGTCCTAAAGTTTATTTTGTGATTTTTCTATTCACTATGCTCTATTATAAAGAAAAAATACCAATATTCCTTAAAAAGTTTGCTTTTGTGGTGATTATGACAATAAATATTTTTTCTTGAGTTAGTATATTGAAAAAAAAGTATTCAATAGCCATCATGACGTTTTTAGAAATACCGCGAAAAAATTAACATGGCGTAACTGTCACACAGCATCTACTGATATTACTAAGTGATACACAAGAATTAACTGTTTTTTAGAAGACTCAAAGAGGTAAAAATAACATCTAGAAAGTGTTAATATGAAGCTGATGCATTGAGTTATAGTGGTACATTTATTAAAAGTAAGAGAGATAACATTTTAAATACGTGTGAAAACAATGTGAAGCCTACGAAGCTTATTTTAAATGCCCTGTTCGTAATTTAGATATACCGTAGGCACCACATGTTGCTTGCAGTAATTGCAAATGATGTTTAGAAGGCAAGCAATGTCTTTTTTTACTAGACATTTCTTTAACAGAAATGTTTAGTAAAAAAAAAACATTTCTTTAATATAAACAATTTTTTATTGTTATCTTTATTTAATTTAGGTTGGTATCGAGATGAAAAACGGAGTATGAAATTCGCAGTACCAAGAATTTGGCGATAGCCAAAAGACCACGTCGGTGACTGTTATTTTTGCGTAATTAATCCTGCTGAAAAATGCAAAACCCATTGAATATCTTGATTTTGGTTAATCTTCGGCTTCAATCTCTCATAACCCACAACTTCCAGCACCTGAACCTCCTACAAAATTGTCTCATTCAAGCTTATCTCAGAGTTCAAATAAAAATATTGAAGACAAAGAATTTGTACTCTCACAGACTATTACCGAGAGCTAGTTGAAAACATGTTAGAAGATATTAAAACTATGGGTCTTTAAGGGTACATATGCAACATGGTCATTTAAATACCTTTAAAAACAACATGAAGGCGTATTTAAAAGAAAAAGGATAACGTTTTCATCTAGGCATCATGGACTTCGAAAACTGTTATCAGAGCCAATACAACGAAAATATGATTTGGGACTACATTTGGAGTTTAGTGAGACCAAATTCTTTTAAACATGAAAGAAAATGTAACAGAGTTGACTTTTAAACCTTTTCTACTATTTTGTAATTTGAATATAATATCAAAAAGCTGATAAATATTATACCTACAAAAATTAACATGTTTCAATTTTTTTATAAAAAAAAATTAAACTGAATATTCTAAAATATTGACCAACCATTCTCCTGGATACAAAAGCAAACTTTTTCAGGCTATATATATTTTTTTGGTTAAATTATCGATAAATCTATCGATATTTCATACTCTCTTATCAAAGACAAAATTATGTTGTCTTGTTGTAATTATTATAACACTTAAAATATGAAAAACAATACGTATGGCACTCGTATCTTATGGTATCTAAGTTTCGGGCAATTAACAGTACTTTATATGTCTTTTAGGGCAAACAAAACATTCGGGCAAATGAAATTCGGTTAAATGAAATTCGGGAATATGAGAAGATTATGGTATATAATCTTCGGGTAAACAATAGGCAACGTGCTGGAGCCATTTCTGGCGAATATGGTGGCTGCTCGATGGTATTTGTTGAGTGTTTGGTCAAAAATTCGTTCATAATAATGGCCTTGTGTAAAGGCGCATTATCGTGGTGCAAAATCCAAGAATTTTCTTTCCACAAATCTGGCCTTTTTCGTCGAATTTGCTCTCTTAATAACGCTCTTATAATATTCTTTATTTACCGTTTGACCTTCCGGTACGAATTCCGAGTGCACAACAAGAAAACAGTTAACATAACTTTGACTTTTGATCGACTTTGGCGCGGTTTTTTTGGTTTTGGTTCAGTTGGAAGGCGCCACTCCGAAGCTTGTTGACTTGTTTGCATGTCAAACTCGTAAACCCACGTCTCTTCGCCAGTAACAATGCGTTTTATGAATGTTGGGTCGGAATTGACTCGTTCTAGCATGTCCTCAGCGACTCTCATGCGATTGAGTTATGGAGAAAATTCAGGTCTTTTGGGACTACCCGAGCGGCAACATGTTTCATACCCAAATGATTAGTTAAAATGGTACGGATCGACTCGTGAGATACAGAAAGTTCGACGGCTATCTCTCTCAAACTTGAATGAGGATTTTCAGTCACTATTTCCTTCACTTATGCGATGTTAACTTCAGTTGCAGAGACATCTCGACCGCTTTTAAAGGCTTTGTACCACTCATAAGCACGTGTTTTTGATAAAGTCGATTCACCGTAAGCCTTCTGTAACATTTTCAGTGACTCCGAACACGAAATTTAAGACAAACTCTTTGTTCGATGTTTTGGTCCATTATGAAAAAAATATGTGCAATACACATTAGATGTGATATAACTAAAAACACCACTGTATTTAATATAAATAACAGATGCAACTCAAATTCCGCGCCAAAATGGAAAACAGTTGTGCCAGTCTAGCAACAAAAAAAAAATGTAAAATTTTCTTTGGAACCATAAACAAATCATCCATTCCCAATACTTTTTTGACTAAATATATGTACTTGAATTTATTGTCAGTGAAAAAATCGCGCGGTTATTGTTAAAAAAAACAACACAACGTCCGATCGTCACTGTGGTACAGTTACGACTTTCTGCAATACGAGCGCACCGCGAGATCGAGGCGCGTAGGTATAGCTCGCGTTTCGTCCGTTTGTATGAAGATGAATAACTGTATGATATTAATACTGTGTCTTAGCTGTTACCCATGTAACGTCCGGTACCTTACCTACAATAGTGATAGTGCACCCGCAACGCTTGCAAACGAATCGGTGTATTGTAATCAGTGTAGGTACTGACATGTTCCGGTTAAATAATATAAGTTAAATAATGAGTATAAAAAAAATTCTTAGGGAAAGTTGTTTTTAATTATGAGTACAATCACGTTTATAATAATTATCGATCACTAATTACCAGTCACCCTATTATAACAAAACATATACGCCCGCCCGCCATTTCTTCTCGCTCCGGATCAAGGCCTGTACAATTACCGTCACGGATCTTGGGCGCTGGCTTCAAATTGCGCAGAAGTCAAATATTCGGTCTCTTTAATGGTGCGAAGTGAGACGAGGGGGCGTGTCAGTGATTGGCTCGCCGCGCCGTCGTGTCACAGACGTCACTCGTGATTCGTTGCCTGCGTTGCTGCATGTATCTAACAACGAAGACGATTGGCTCGCCAATGTATGGAATGCGCAAAGCGATCCCCACTCTGACGCCGAGCGCTCAAGATCCGTTTCGGCAATTGTATGTAAGGGTTCGGAGCGAGAGTTCTTTACAGCCGATCGCCCTCACGAGAACCCGGCGCCGGCGGTGCTCTGCCCAAGCGAAGCACATCTCTATCGTATGCTCCACCATGTCCACAGGGCAGCCCACACAATGTGACACCTTAACAATTCCTCTAAGAGGAGACTTACGGCCATAAACGGTGAAGTACTACTACTGATACATTCAGGAAAAAAATAATTAGGTTGGTACGTGTTATCTACTGATTGTCTTAGCTTCTATAATTACGAGTACATAAACAAAAGATAAAGTCGTTCCTTAGTACAAAGTGATCTGCTGAGGAACGTAGTCGTTTGCAAAATGTTCTGGTATTTATTCCTTGCTGCGGGTTTCCTACTTTTCTTACACATTTTCTGCAACTATAATGAAAGAGCCAGGAAAATCAGAAAAATACCAGGGCCGGAAGACACCTTTATTTTAGGCAATGCCCCGGCTGTAATGCGGTCGTCAGGTACAGAAGCTTTATCTTTTAAGTTTTTTTTTAACCAATAACTTATTAAATTATTATCCATGTAGTATGTGTTTGTATTTATTTTTTTCAGTTGAACTAATGATTTTGGCAAGAAATTGGGCTAAAGAAAATGATGGTATCTATCGAATTTGGATGTACCCCATAGCGGCCGTGAATATATATAATCCTGATGATATTGAGGTATGAAGTACGTTTAATAACAAAATTAAGCATAGTAAAAATGATTTTTATGGATTATTAATATATTTCATAAAATTGCCTTTGCAGACAATTGTATCAAACATGAAATACAACGAAAAAAGTCAAATATACAATGTGTTAAAGCCGTGGCTCAGAGATGGACTTCTCTTAAGTAAAGGTCAGTGCAATAGGATATTAAGTAGTATTGCTGGAAAAGTGTTTACTTTTCAGAATATTCACACATTAACATTATGGGATTTTTTTAAGGTTCAAAATGGCAAGAAAGAAGAAAAATTCTGACGCCCACCTTCCACTTCAGTATTTTGCGTCAATTTTGTCAAGTTCTAGAAGATAATAGCCAGCGCTTTGTGGAGAGTCTCAAACAAGTTTCTGGTCGACCCATAGACGTAGTACCTATTATATCAGAATTTACTCTTAGCTCTATATGCGGTAAGTACTTTATGTGTCATGTGATAATTCAGATCCTTTCATGTAGCCATCATTAAGAAGCCATATTATCGAAGTCACTTTATTCGAACATGTTTAAAGTATTTTTTTTGTGATTTCTCTGTCCTAATTTACAAAAATATGTACTATCGGGAATTATCACATTGTTATCAACATAGTTGTTGTTAGTGATAGCATGACGAGTGACAGGGTAGAACGGAAGAAAAAAACGTGTTGCGCTGACCCCAAATAAGATAAAACAAGGCCAGGAAGAAGATCATATTGTTATCAACAGCACAATCTATGTACAGATGTGACGCCTTACATAATCTTAAGCCAACCCAAAATAAGTCTTCAGCAGAAGACATAATTTATTGTAACTGTCATTTCAGAGACCGCAATGGGCACCAAGTTGAGCGATTACAATAAATCAGTGATAAGTGCTTACAAAGATGCAATATACAAGTTAGGACACGTATTTTACCAACGAATGATCAAAACATTTTATTTCTTTGACTTTTCATTCAACTTAACACCGTTGAGCAGAAAACAAGACGGTTATCTAAAAACTGTGCATGATTTCACAACGAAAGTGATTGCGGAAAGGACAGAATACATAGACAAGTATGGATTCAAAATAGCTGAGGATACCGAAGCAGATGACGATACATACGTGATCAAGAAAAAGAAAACAGCCATGTTGGATTTATTAATATCGGCCAAAAAGCAAGGGCTGATCGACGACATTGGCATTCAAGAAGAAGTGGATACGTTCATGTTCGAAGTATGTCAAGTTACCTTGATAGTAATAATAAATCATATTACATAATAACATTAATCATTAGACATTATTATAGTTAAATAGTTGATAAACATGTTTACGTTTTGTTTGCAGGGGCATGACACTACAGCTTCTGGTTTGGCTTTCTGTTTTATGCTCCTCGCTCATCACAAGGACGTGCAGGTTGGTCAGATTATCAAATGGCTTAACTTTTTCCTTACTAGATGTTTTTCAAATCGATTCGCACGTGATTTCATAGGAGAGCCAAATAAAAGTACCTATTTCTATCCAAATTCGTTTGAAAGGGACGTTCTCCCTATTTCACATGGTGTTTTTAGGGTTCCGTAGTCAACTAGGAACCCTTATAGTTTCGCCATGTCTGTCTGTCCGTCTGTCTGTCTGTCTGTCTGTCTGTCAGTCCTCGCTTAATCTCTATGACCGTTAGCACTAGAAAGCTGAAATTTGGTACTAATATGTCTGATGATATCAATCACGCCGACAAAGTGGTAAAATAAAAATTGTGATAAATGTTTATTTATTTATTAAGCTATAGTATAGCTTCTATCGCGGGCCTTGAGCGCGGAGACCGAATCCAGAAATTCCGTAACGAAAATAACCTAACACCCCCCACTCATTTGTTTTTTGAGCGTGGTGACCGATAAGAAAACAAAAGAGTGAACAATCAATAGCAGCTGTTGGTGAGGTCTGGTTTTGAATGGGTGGGGTTAAGCAGTTGTTGACGAGGTCTGGTTTTGGATAGGTGGGGTTAAGCAGCTGTTGGCGAGGTCTGTGTTTGGATGGGCGGGGTTAAGCAGCTGTTAGCGAGGTCTGGTTTTGGATGGAAGGGGTTAAGCAGCTGTTGGCGAGGTCTGTGTTTGGATGGGTGGGGTTTAGCAGCTGTTGGCGAGGTCTCATTTTGGATGAGTGGGGTTAAGCAGCTGTTGGCAAGGTCTAGTTTTGGATGGGTGGGGTTAAGCAGCTGTTGGCGAGGTCTATTGCATAAGTTGATAAAAAATGCTACGCAATAGCTTTACCGCGGCAGTCCCCGAGTGCCACACATCTTTTTTATTTATTCATTTATGTACACACAAACACTTAAAAATGAAACGGACAAATACAGATAAAAGAGTACAAAGGTACTGCTTATTTCAAATGAAATTTCTTCCAGCAGACCTGCGACAGGAGAGTTGGATGAGAGATGTAGACACAGTGTATACAAATGAGTCAGAAAATTAAGAATATACTATATTACATATCTAAATTAACCTATATAATACATATATAAATATAAAAAAAACAGTAATTGAAACACAAAAAATAGATACAATACTTACATAAATTAAATTACAAGTACATATATATCTATAAAAAAAATAACTTTACGAGATGGTTGAGAGGTAATGATTTTTGACTAGCTTTTTGAAGAGAGATATATTTTTAGCGTCACGGATGTTAGCTGGAAGTGAGTTCCACAGTCGCACTGCATGAAAAGAGAAGGAGTTGGAATAGAAATGAGTATTATGGGATGGGAAATTAAGATGGTATTTAAGGTGGGATCTGCATGGGGCGTCGGCAGGTCGAGTGAACGAAAAACGATCACGCAGGTAGCCAGGGTACGCAGGGTTGAAAAGGATGTTGTAAAGGAGACATAATACCCGAGTGTTCCTACGAAGAGCTACGGGAGCCACTTGAGATCCTTGCGAAACTTAGAGACATGGTCGTATTTTCTTAGGCCGAAAACAAAACGAATGCAGAGATTTTGCAGGCGCTTAAGCTTATTTAATAGCTCCTCAGTAGCATCCAGGTAGCAAGCATCCGCATAGTCGATGATCGGCTGAATCAAAGTTTGAGCTAAATATATTTTTGGTTTTAAAGGGCAAGAACTTTTGAAGGGATTTAAGGCTGTGGAAGGAAAAGTGTACTTTACGGCTAACCTCATTTACTTGTGCTCGCCAACAGAGATTGCTGTCAATAGTGACACCGAGATCCTTAGCTGAGTCAGAGTACGCAATAGTCGAGCCGTTGAAAGATAAAGGCGATAAAGAAGAAATGTCAAGCGCATTGCGATAGTAACGACTGCCTATGACCATGGCCTGGGACTTGGAAGGATTAACCTGTAAGCCGTAAGACTTGGCCCACTGATTAATACTCTCCAGGTCACGATTCATGGCGTTAATCGCTGAGTCTGCATCAGTCAATAGGAAATGACGATACAGCTGCAAATCGTCTGCGTAAAGATGGAAGTTGGAAGTGATAACTGTAGTAACAGTATTTATGAAGATAGTAAAGAGAAGAGGAGAGAGAACGCCACCCTGAGGTACACCAGCAATGAGATCACACCAATCAGAGAAAGTCTCTTCAAGGTGGACACACTGTGAGCGACCCCGAAGATAAGAGTCAAACCAGGCTAACGCTGAGGAAGAGAAGTTAATAGAGTTAAGAACGCCAAGAATTATGTCGAAATCCACTGAATTGAACGCACAACTGAAGTCAAGCAAAACAAGTAAAGTGAGAGATTTGTTGTCCATAGCACAGCGGATATCGTCAGTGACTTTCAAAAGCGCAGTAACAGTGCTATGACCAGAGCGGAAGCCTGATTGGTAAGAGGAAATAATAGAGTTTGTCGATAGGTACCTGGTGATTTGGCCATGAACAATGTGTTCGAGAGCTTTAGACAGGAAAGGCAAAATGGAGATTGGTCTGAAGTGAGATAAGGATGAGGGATTGTGTGTCTTAGGTAGCGGTATTATATAAGCCTGTTTCCAGACTGAAGGAAATGTTCCAGAAAACAAGGAAAAATTAAGAATGTGAGTGAGAATGGGAAGCAGTTGAGGGAGAATAGGAATTATCATTCTCGAACACAGATTATCATGGTCAACAGCACAAGAGGAGATAGCAAGAAGAGATTTTTTAACATCGTCTTCGGAGACAGGACTGAGATTGAAAATTGGACAATTCGGTAACGACATTTTAGACAGCTTAAGCAAAATGGAAGCTTTAACACTTGGATTAAGGGAGACAGGGGGAAGAGAAAAATGTTTATTTAAAGCGTTCAAGTCTAAATCATTACAAGAATGTGAAGGAGATTTGCCGATACCGACTGTCTTTAAAAATTTCCAGACATCAGAGGATTTGCGATCTACAAGAGAATCGTGGAAATAGCGTCTCTTTGCATCACGACATAGACGATTGCAGTGGTTACGCAGATTTTTAAAGTGAGCGAGATTCTGCTCCGTAAGCCTACGTCTGTACCTACTCTTCGCTTTGTCCTTACGAACAATAGCGCTCTTAATATCAGCAGTCATCCACGGAGCAGGATCATGCTTGATCTTAACTCGCCGATGTGGCGCATGTTATTAGGGTAGCCCCCCTTTTTTTATGGTGGGAAAAATCATGCATTGACATCCCCCGCCCTTGGGCGGAGCGAGAGACAGTGTCAGACTCTTACTGACTAAAAGACCCACCCCGTTCCTTCTAGCCTTCATACCGGGGCTCGAGCGCCCTTTCGGATAACCCTGGCCCCAGTAGGCTTCGACCCGGCTGGGTCCCTGCTGTTGCTGACAACTCCTTGAGGCGCGCGGGAACAGTGCGTGCCGTCGACGACTTGGGCTTGGTCCGGACAGTTATCGGACGGCCGGGCAGCAAGCTACCCATTGCTCACCGTCCGCAAGCCCGCAAGCCTACGTTGGCCGGAAATCGGGATCAGAATCCCGGCGACGGCGGCGGCGATAACGCCGTTGCCTGATGCGTTCGGCCTCCTCCTTTGCGAGCATTACTGCTTCGCAGAAGTCGGCGACCGCCTGCCACTCCTCCTCGCTACGGACCATGGCCTCAAACAAGGCCCGGCGCGAGAGGTCTCCGCCACCGATCGCTCCCACGAGGGCACGGCGATGCTCCGCCCAAGCAGGGCACACCTCGACTGTGTGCTCCACCGTGTCCTCTGGGCGTTCCGCACAGTGGCGACACCTGGGTGTCACTTCCGCATGAATCGAGTGCAGGAATCTCCCGAACGAACCATGTCCGGTGAGTACCTGCGTCATGCGGAAGGTAAGGACGCCGTGACGTCTTTCCAGCCACGCCTCAAAGAGGGGACTTACCGCCATGATTGTGGCGTGCCCAAGGGTAGCCCCCCTATATGTAAAGTGGGAAGTGATTTTTTTTTTAACTTCAACCCTAACGTGTGATATATTGTTGGATAGGTATTTAAAAATGAATAGGGGTTTACTAAAATGATATTGATAATGTCAATAATTTCGGAAATAATCGCTCCAAAAGTAAAAAACAATGTGTCTGAATCTTCATAAGTTGATTATTATAGAGCATTCATTATAGAGCTGATTATTTTATGCATAAAAGTAATACTCATGAAGATATAGTTGCAAAAAAAAAAAAATCTCGACAAAGCCATGTACTTTTTTAAAAATATTTTTTTAGATTTGTCTGGTCCATTCTCAAAAAATCAGAAAAAAATTCATAACTCGAAAACTATGAAAAGTCGCGGAACATACATGGGGGTGATTCGGATACCCCACGATACGAGGAACCTAAATTTTATTTTTGGCCGTCAATGTTCTGGCCACCCTGTATATGACACCTAGATAAACGTAACTTTTTTACGCTTTAGCTTAACTAATATTTATGAATTTATGTTACAAGTAGATATGATATGAGATGTCATAAGCTTCAACAATTTCTGCAACACAATATAAATGGATCATTTAAAAATAAATCGAAATAATTTTGACATATTACAACAACTCAAACTTTGATTTTAGCGTTGCGTTTTTTGTTTTTCAGTTTATTTTTAAGTGATGATTTATATTTTACATTATGGATGCTATAAAATTAGAACATTGTCATGTTTGAAATTGAGTGTGTTGTATAACAAGTGAAACTCTGTAGAAATGATACATATAATAATGTAATTAACATAAAAAATACTAGTATAGTAACTTGAAATGGCCGATTCTAAAAATCATTTATCATGTTGTTTTAACAGGAGAAAATCAATGCAGAAATTAAGGAAATTTTCGGTGATTCAAAGCGTCCCGTGACTATAGAAGACTTACCAAAGATGAAATACTTGGAACGCTGCATTAAGGAGTCACTGCGGCTGTACCCTCCGGTGCACTTCATCAGTCGAAACCTGAACGAAGATATAACGCTAAGTAAGAGGACATTATTTAAATATTTATGTGTATAACCTGACGTTCTTGTGGTAACAGGGTTCTCATAAGATCGAAGTATATTTATCTGTCTAATATTCATAATTTTTTTTACACGTGATCCACCTTGGCTTTGCACGAGTGCACATTATACATATATGTATATGTATATACATAACAGCAAACCTTCCTTATTTATTACTCTTTCTACTTCGTGAAAACCGTACCAAAATCCATTGCGTGGTGTTAGCAGATAAACATACCTACGTAATGCACGTAAAACGTATGCACGTAAAGCAAATTTGTTTAATACTGTGCAAAAATTATCTTCCTACTTTTGTTTCTTTTACTTGGTCGCAATATGCTTTTTTGTTCCGTTCTGTCCGGTCACCTGTAATGCTATCACTGACAAACTATTCTTTCATATCAATCTTCATACAATCGATCCATCTTTTCTTTGGCCTTCCTCCCTCTATCTACATTATGTACTCAAAACTCTTTTAGTAACAGTGCGTTTTATCCCTCCTATTTGAAGAGGACAAAAGCGAAAAAAAACGTTTCCTTTTCAACTTTTTAATCACTTGCGCCACTTTCAAACTCCCTTTAATTTACTCATTTCTTACTTGTCCATTCTCATCGTCGTTTCATCTCCGCTACATGCATTCTTTTTTCGTCTGTTTTTTTTTCACAGCCTAACATTCTGATCCATAAAGTCTGACAGGTATTTTCACGAAGTCGTAGATGCTTAAGGGGCACCCGTGGATCAAAAGTTTTTCCAGTGTCGTGATATTCCATAATTATTTCAACGCACCCAAGCTCTGCACGGGTGTTAGAAATCTATGAAATTCCTGTCTTTTCTATACTATGATATGCATCTATTATAACTTAAACCTTTCTCATGAATTACTCTGTTGACTGGTGAAATCCACATGAAAATCCATTCTGTAGTTTTTTGAGTTCATCGCAAACAGATAGACAGACAGGTGTTATGGAAGTTAAACTTTAGCAGATACATCTTCACCGATCACAAATTCAAATAAGTGTTAAAAAGACTTATCTTCCAGAATGCATATTTTATGGTTATTAAATGTGGCATCTAGAATAATAATATAGGTATCAAGGCTCCACCAAACATCATAACATAACTAGCGTTTGCCTTCAAAGACTATTTTTGCACTTAGATATGTTTATATCTGCAAACTGTTGTAAAATATTATTTTCAAATATAGTGTAGGCATTTATGATAACGATTAGCAGGCATATCTAATCGGTTTACCCGACCAATTATCATTGAATACGTGATTAATTGACGGTATAATCATACGTTTTCCCCATGTAAGTTTTTATTCGTGGCATTTTTTTTACCTACTGTTATGTTTTTGACCTTCTTTATATCATTGTTTTTCTCATTGCCCTTATCCCAAAATGTTTAGCCAAGCATAATGCTGTGTATCTTCTTTTTCTATACTTCTTTAGAAAATAGGGTAACTACTGAGCCGACAACCAACATCGGCTCAGTAAAACCTTTTTGTAGATACTATACAAGGTGTAAGGGACAGCCCTCCACAAACTTTAAAGGCTTGCTCAGTAGACGAAACTGCAACGAAACAAAAAATCCGCCTCACCATAGAAAATTATTAACTTGATTGGACAGTTTGTATGTAGAGGCTGAATTTTTTTTTCGTCTCCTGGTAAAAAAAATATATGGTGGGTTGTTCAGTTTCGTCTACTGAGCAAGCCCTTAAAGTTTATGGAGGGCTGTCCCTTACACCATTTATATGATTTTCCACAAAGTCCATCTTTCATGACTTTTATCGATTTTCCCTTACTTATTATAACCATCTAAATTATCGAAACTATTCAAAGCATATTGCTCATATCTACTTTTTACGATATATTCCAGGTAATTATGACGTCCCCGCTGGTACGTTTTGCCACATCCACATCTACGACCTGCATCGTCGCCCTGAGCTGTTCAAGAACCCGGAGAAGTTCGACCCCGACAGGTTCCTGCCAGAGAACAGCGTGGGAAGACATCCGTACGCGTACATACCCTTCAGTGCTGGACCGAGAAACTGTATAGGTAAATGAGATTACACGTAGTGTAACAGTTTTGACAGACCAAACTCTTACAGCTGTCCTCTAGATATTAGAACTCTTTACACACAAGACCTTAATGTAACAATTCCTGCACACAAACTACTTGAGTGAACAAGTTGATGAAGATAATAATTATAATAATAAGTATTTATTTCACAAAAAACATAGCACTTTGCACTGTATATATACATTGTTTAGAAATTATTATTTACAATATTTATGCAATAATAGACTCTATATTTTAAACTAGGACTAACCTGTATCTTAAAAGATAGGGTTCAACCAATGAACTATGTCAATACACTCAAAAACAAGTGAAGACAGTGTCAATAATTTAGCTATACTAACAATTGTACTGAAGTAAATTTAAGAAAAAAGAAAAATCAAATATAACAAAAAGCAATTCCACTAGGTGTGTATGTTTGTATGCATGTTTATAGGTGTGAGAAATATGTGGGGTGTGAGGGTGTTTGTGTGGAGAGTGTTTTTTTTTACTTTTGATTGATATGTAATATATATTATTATAGTAGTTGGATTTACAGTATAAGATGTGTTCTTTAGTATTAGTATGAAGTATTAGTATGTGTATGAAGTTACGATAAATTATATTATATTAGGAGATATAAGTTAGAAGATTATCTGTTGCCACATAGTCTTGTTGTGATAGCCTCTGAATTATTTGTTTCTTTAGAGTATATTTATTTAAATCCAAGATGTTTAGCTTTTTATGTAAATTATCTGGCAAAAGAGGTTTTGTGTTTAATGCCTGACGAAATATTTATGCGTTTATTAGGGATTGATTTGGGAATGGATCCATGAATCTGCAGAATGTACAGTTGTCTAACAGTCAAGACCTCACAGTCCTCATAGAGTTGTTTAGTTGGATATCGGTATGGTTTTCTACTCATAACCTTTAATACAGCTCTTTGAGCTCTCTCAGCTCTCAACATGCTGGTTTTTGCTGCACCGCCCCACGCAGTAATGCAATAACCAATTATGGACTGACACAGTGCAAAATAGACCATCCTCAGAGTCCCCTTATCGGCGGAATCTCTTCGTTGTTGAATTAGTAAATCATACCTGACAGACTCTCTTTTTATGATATAGACACTGCAATGAGGTTTATGTGGGGAAAAAGAATAAAGTGGGAGTAAGCTAGTTAAAAATTAAATTAGAAAACGGCAGTCGTACCGAAAGATCACAATTTCAAAATTAAATAGACAAAAATTTAAAGTCAAAAATTGCATTGCACCTACAGGTCAAAAGTTCGCCATGATGGAGATGAAGGTAGCCGTGGCGGAGGTGTTGAGGGAGTTCACGCTGGAGCCAGTCACTCATCCCGAAGACATTCGCATCATGACTGACGTTGTGCTAAGAAACGATGGACCCGTTGAAGTTACATTTGTGAAAAGGCAATAATCTTTATGTGTGCAAATATTTAATAGCATGTATAGCTATAGTAACCATACGTATGTAAATATATAAATATGTGTTTTAAAACGATTTTCAATTATCTTGAATTATTTTTGCCTGCAGCTTATTTAAAACAAAAAACCGGCCAAGTGCGAGTCGGACTCGCCCATGGAGGGTATTCAATTTAGAAAAAAACGATACTAGAAACCTCAATACCGCCACCGCGCGCCGTGCGTATTGCGCACGCGCGTTTCGTCTGGCAACTACCATGTAGTTCTCTGGCATTATTGCTGAACTGGACCTATTTGGCGCCGCCGTGAGACACACATTGTTAGTGGCCTCTTTTTTTATATATAATAATTCATTAGTGTCTACATGTTATTACTACATTGTGTGTATCTACGAGTGTGTATGCCAAATAAAATAGTTTTCTTTCTTTTCTTTTCTTTCAATACCATTTTGGAGGTATGCGGAACAGAGAGTAAAGTCCCGCAAACCTCCTTTAAAGAGGGAGGATCCTCCGACCAGACAGGTGTTATGGTCTGGTGGGCGACTGCCCGATAGATGATTTCGGGCTGTCGTATATGTTCAAATCGCGCGGAGAACTGTGATTGCGCGATGCAGGATTTCGTACTTTCTTCGTAGTACTTATGTGGCGCCATAGATGTCGCTACACCATTTTTGAAGACCTATCCATAAATACCCCACTCGTATAGGTTTGATGAAAAAAAAAATTTTGAGTTTCAGTTCTAAGTTTGGGACCCCCAAAATTTATTGCTTTTTTTCTATTTTTGTGTGAATCGTGGAAATTACAGACACAATAGAAAGACAATAGGTGCGCGAACGCCGGCGTTCGCGCAGCTATTGTCTTTCAATTGTGTCTGTCATTATCACGATTGAAAGGTTAAAGCGGTTCACAGAATACATCTACTTACTAAGTTTCAACAGTATAGCTCTTATAGTTTCGGAATAAAGTGGCTGTGACATACGGACTTTTCCCTGTACTTGTTCCATGAGACCTTGATTTGTGCCAAATTTCGGGATTCTAGGTCAACGGGACTAAATGAACTTTGACTATCGAATATCGAAATATATGTTTTTTGCGACATAAAAGACCGTATCTTTTTTTTTTCTAACTCAGAAGTCTGATTTTTTCACAACTTCAAAAGACCGCAGACATGGTTTTAATTTTAACTCGATACCTCCAAGCGTTCTCGAGTTAAAGTGTCTTAACAGATAAACAGACGGACAACCAAGTGATCCCATGGATCTTAAATACGAGATGGTCCCTTACAGGCTAAATAGATTTTTTACAAAGCAACATTACAAATTCTGAAGTATACTTAGTTTCATAGTCACTAAGTTCATATTTTTCATTGATTAGCAAAAGGGAAAAATGTACTGAGGAAGTCAACGAGAAAGTGGTAGTGTGTCCCATCTTTACCTATATATTTAACTAGGGTAAACATAAACTTGCTGTTAGATACTATATTCCAGTCAGTGATAGATAATAGACCGATCCCAGTCAAAGTGATAGAACCATTTTCGTTGGAACTGGGTAAGTGGTCGTTGGTGGAACCTACTTATACAAATAGGCAGTACAGCAGTTTCTTCACGCTATTTTCCTTTACAAACCGGTGTTTGCATTTAAATGTTCATCATCATCACAATCGAAAGACGTCCACTGTTCAACATATGCCTCCCCCAGGTGTCGCCACAATTATCGGTTTGTTACTCATTACGCAAAAACTTATACGAGGATGAATTTAATGATAAATGTTGCAATAATATAGCTTATAACCTATATTTTTGTTAAATTTCATCACCTAGCCTAGGAGTGGCAGGCGGTCGCCGACTTCTGCGAAGCAGTAATGCTCGCTAAGGAGGAGGCCGATCGCATCAGGCAACGGCGCTCTCGCCGCCGCCGCCGGGATTCCGATCCCGATTTCCAGCCACCGTAGGCGCGGGCTTGCGGACAGTGAGCAATGGGTAGCTCGCTGTCCGGCCGTCCGGTAACCGTCCGGACCAAGCCCAAGTCGTCGACGGCGCGCGCTGTTCCTGCGCGCCTCAAGGAGTTGTCAGCAACAGCAGGGGCCCAGCCGGGTCGAAGCCTACTGGGGCCAGGGTTATCCGAAAGGGCGCTCGAGCCCCGGTATGAAGGCTTGAAGGAACGGGGTGGGTTTTTTAGTCAGTAAGAGTCTGACACCATCTCCCGCTCCGCCCAAGAGCGGGGGTTGTCATAAGATGATTTTTCCCATCGAAAAAAAAAAAAAAAAAAAATCACCTAGCCTATTTATTGAACTTGCTCACAAGTTCAATAAATAGGCTACTAATATTATAAATGCGAAAGTTTGTGAAGATGGATGAAGGTACTCGTATGTATGGATGTGTCGCGCAAAAACTACTAGACAGATGAACTTAATCATAACAACAACAACAACAACATTGCAATAATATAGCACATAAGCTATAACTTTGCAGTTTCATTAGGTGAACAAATTCAATTCAGCCAATAGGATATTTTTTTATGGGGTAAAGCCGCTGGAAGAAGCTAGTCTAACATAGTTTCAAAATATCAAGATTTAACAGTCGCACTATAATAACGTCACAATGTTGCTTACATAACAAAAACGATATTTATCTACAGCAGCGCCCTCAAATCCCACGATGGTTTACTTTCCGCACAGACTCTATCATTGATTTCATAATTGTTCGTTTTGACAAGTTTTGGTAATCTACTATTATAATGGCGTCATTATGACTTTCCGATGGCCAACCACTGACACTCCATTGAAAAAAAAACCGGCCAAGTGCGAGTCGGACTCGCCCATGAAGGGTTCCGTAGCAGCAAGTAACATAATATAAAAGTTCTTGTAATGTGTTGTAACTTTGATCGATGTTTTAATAATAGTGTATTTTTTTCGATTTATGACGCATTAAAAAAAAACTACTAACTAGATTTCGTTCAAACTAATTTTAGTTGGTAGTTTTTATAGTAATGTACATCATAATATTTTTTTTAGTTTTATCATTCTCTTATTTTAGAAGTTAGAGGGGGGGGCACACATTTTACCACTTTGGAAGTGTCTCTCGCGCAAACTATTCAGTTTAGAAAAAAATGATATTAGAAACCTCAGTATCATTTTTGAAGACCTATCCATAGATAGCCCACACGCAAGGGTTTGATGAAAAAAAAATTTTTGAGTTTCAGTTCTAAGTATGGGGCCCCCAAAATTTATTGCCTTTTTTCTATTTTTGTGTAAAAATCTTAATGCGGTTCACAGAATACATCTAATTACAAAGTTTCAACAGTATAGCTCTTATAGTTTCGGAAAAAAGTGGCTGTGACATACGGACGGACGGACAGACAGACAGACAGACATGACGAATCTATAAGGGTTCCGTTTTTTGCCATTTGGCTACAGAACCCTAAAAATGGCATAGAATGGTAATCTCGTACATAATGACAAATGAATATCTGATGTATGCGGTAATCTGCAAAAATTTTGACAGTTCCTTTGATCAGTTACCATTAATACGTTATTGCGCAATTAGTGCTTTTAATAAGCTCAATATTGTCATTTTACCACAATTCTATTACAAGACCATTGACCGATCAATGATCGATCATTATGAATTAGCAGATTACAAACTTTTATCAAAATGACAATGGGATCATGATGGAATGTCGAATTTATAAATATAGCAGACTCGGGCCCATTCATCCTGGGGCCAGGGTTATCCGAAAGGGCGCTCGAGTTCCGGTATGAAGGCTTGAAGGAACGGGATGGGTTTTTTAGTCAGTAAGAGTCTGACACTATCTCCCGCTCCGCCCAAGAGCGGGGGTTGTCATAAGATGATTTTTCCCATCGAAAAAAAAAAAAAAAAAAAAAAGGCCCATTCATCAGTATGGCAGTTTCTAAAATCTTTATATTTATTACAATTTAAGATTCACAGAGCTGTATTCTGGGTTCTTGAGATAGGGGTAACTGCATAAGGCATAAGACACCTAATTTAGTTTTGAGTGAACCGCTGATGCGTCAGAGGTTGTATATTATACTCCACTCCTCTATCTGGAACCTGTTACCTGGTTGAAAGTAGAGTAGTAAACATTTAAACTACTTATAATTCTCGTTCATATAATGCACCAAAAAACTACATCTAAAAAAGAAGAGGATACTGTTGTTTTTGAAATTGAAAATTTCATCAATATTATAATGTACTTACGATTAAATCCAACTTATTTTAAAAACATAAACTTAGGATTAAATTGCACTCCCAAAATATTATCAAATTATTCACAGCGTGACATTTTTTACCACTGTTAATAATAAAATAGAATATTTCAATTATGTCACCAGTGAATCGAATCGTGCAAATTTAATAAATCGATCAAATTAAAAACGAACGCCACATAATCCATGTGATAAACCAAGTTATGTAATATAATTATTAAATATGAGATAATATTATAAAAAACGTCATTGGCTCTCTGACAAATGGTTGCATAAGTAAAATTTGTGAAACTATAGTAAAGGTAATCCTATGATTATTATTAGTTAAATCTTACCCAACTGGTCTAACGTGCCGGATGTTGATTCGCACACGGCCAATTGCCTGGACATTCTGCTGACAACGGACTCAGATCGCTACTCAGTGTCCACGCTACTCAGTGTACTTTTAGGTAGTTCCGACCTTTGTCTGGTGAAATTTGTATCAGTCTACTCTACGCCCTATCCCTGCCCTAGAGGCACCAGGTGGGTTTACCATGAGAACTTTCTTTGCATGTTATCCTTGGCAGCCCACTTAGTTCTCTTCGGATGATCCATCGTCGTCGACGGATATGTTGCGGCAGAGTTGGAGTATTACATTCCATTAATTTTTTTTTTCGATGGGACAAATCATCCAATGACAACCCCGCTCTTAGGCGGAGCGAGAGATAGTGTCAGACTCTTACTGACTAAACAACCCATCCCGATGTAATAATGTCTGGCCAAGCTCGCCCTTGGTTTGGTGCGGAGTGTGATCGCGCTAACACGCGGTATACCACGCACGACCCGACGCTCCTATGCACAAGGCGAATGACATGAGTCAAAAGAAGAGAGCCTTTCAACAGAGCTGCTAAGTCTTGCAAAAAGGCGATGCGGAGGTCTCGGTTAACCACATTAAACTTATCGGGAACAAACTCGCTTCATACACTGCTGGTAGTAAGGAGTTTTGGTTCCTGGCTAAGTCGGTCGAATCGAACTTCTGTTGTCCCTCACTACAGTTGCTGCTGAAACCCAACGTGTCGTTAGCACACACTGCTGAAGAGAAAGTTTGACTCTCTCTTCGCTGAATTTTTGCACTTAGATCCTGGTGACGCGCGGCCCTTTGCGTCTCCCGATAGTTGCGAGACGAGTATGTCGGATATTCCCTTTCATCAGAAGGACATTCGTAGGGTGCTGCGTAATCTTGACGTGTACAAGGCTAGCGGTCCAGAAGGGATACTAGTTTGTTTTAAAAACGTGTACCCGTGAACTCAATTTAATTTAGTTTCACAAATTAACAACAACCTTAATCATGTTTACAGAACTATTGCTTACTTATTTTCTAAAATACACATACCTTAAATGTCTCTGATCTTGACATGCCTATTTAGGCTTTCATTTGAGGCTGGAAAAGAACCGATTGCATGGAAGCAAGCTTACGTACAGCCCATGCCCAAGAAGGGTAGTCGGACGGACCCAGTTAATAGATGCCGAAAGCCCGAAACTTGTTGAGTGGCACGTGTCCAGACCGCAGTCTATGAATAATTATTATAAACTTTCTCTTGACCTTAATATTGGCAAACCAAGGAATATGAGGTGGTTAAATTCACATTGCATTGTTAACCTTTATCACTAGATTCCCTTTTCAAGTGATGTTCTATTAAAATATTCTTTCCAATCCTTTGAGCATGCAATTTTATATTTTTGTAAAAGTTCTGAGTAGCTTGGAGTAATATTCACCTCAAAACCATCGACACATAAGTCTTTGCCAGCTGCTCGACCTGCTCCTTTCCCCGTCAGCCAACATGCGACGGAACCCATTGCAGAATCAAATACACGTTATTAGATATGAAGTAAAAATATATATTTGTCTTAATATGACATAATAAGCAATCGAAACACCTCTGCAGCCAGAGGCGCATCGAGCTATATGCTGAAGAGCATTTCTGCTATCTTTGAAAATGTCAATCCTATCGTAATTAACTCCGCGTTTTGCAAATATGTAAGTGCCTTTGATACCGCAACGAGCTCCGCCGTCATTATAACCTCTAGTACAAAATAAATCATATTTCCTCTTGTCCTTTTTATTATTAATATGGTCCCCTTTAATTTGATACCCATATTACAGTATTTAAAAAAATACTTTTACTCTAAATTACCTATAGCATCTCACAGTCGTTATGTTTTTTTAAAGACGAATCTAACGATATCTTAATTATATAAATCCGTTCAGCGGTTTGAAAGATATGAGTTATTAAAGAATACTACATACATGCAAACAAACATAGAAGATATGCGCGAAAAACATAACCCTTCTTGCAGTCGGGTAAAAATAACATCAACGAGGTCACACATACCAGGTTTTTAGGCGTAATAATAGATAAGAATACTCGAGATACGTTTCTACACAAACGCTCTTACGTGCAAATGACGTGTTAATACACATCTTTCTCTAGATATTTAGAAAACACAGATATCGTGTGGTTATAACTAGGTGTCTATTGAAAGCAAAGCATTTAGTGCAAAACTTACCCAGTAAAGATCTCTGAAAATCTGCTATTTTGAGTGAACTTTAGCTCTTCATAACGTTTTCGTAAACTAAAAAGTAAAGAAAATATGTTTATAGGAACTTTGCACATTTAGGCAGGGCACAAACGTGTGTCTTGTGTCAGATACAAGCTACCTATGAATATTTGATTTCACCAGTACCAAATCATCTACTCCGTAAACATTTTTTGTGTCCGGTTGCTGGTACTTAACACATTACTCCTGACAATCAAAAATAAAATGAACAAAAAAAAAACATGAATGAAAAAATAGTACATTGTTACACTAGGGGTGAAAGTAACTCATTTCGTCCCGAGAAGGAGTTGGCGGGCGAGCGAAGCGAGGTCGCTAATTCGAGGGGTTAAATGGGTTACTTTCACCCCGAAGTAAACACTGTGCTTTTCATTACGAATACGAGGAAAGTAAAAATAAAATAAAAAGTTTGTAAAACCTGAGTCTCGTACCTATGGTTTTAAGTAGGTATCTTTCTTCTGATTTAGGCGGTAAAAGGTATTCCACTACTGCTTTAGCCTCTTTTCTTATGAAATTAGGCGTTAAATCACTATTTTAATCTGATAAACATAACGTGTTAACACAAATTTTTGTTGTACGGGAATGTAAACAAAACTCGAAAAAACCAACGACTGATTGTCATTTTCCCGCCATTTTGTTTTTTTTTTCTGTGGCCGGCCAGCTATTCAGCCTTGTTAATGAAAAATTATTTGTAATCTTTTAAAAATAAAGTATTTTAAAGAAATAGTTGAACAAATAAATCACTTAAAATATAACATTATTTAATTAATACTTGTCTTTAAGTTATTTCAATTTTATATCGCGCTGTGATTGACTGGCTGTATGGAAAATTGGAACATAGTTCAATAGAAATGTGAAGATAGAACTAGTTTTTTTTTTAATAATTTGACAGCTGTCAGTTGTAAAGTAAAACTCCCTAGGGATGAAAAGTATCACTTTCAGCCCGCTCCTCAGGCAACTTCAGACCTACTTTCAGAGTATGAGTAATGAAAAAGTACTTTACAGAGCAAATAAAAATATCTATTTCAGGTAATATTTATGACATCCCCGCTGGTACTTTTTGCCACATCCACATCTACGACCTGCATCGTCGCCCTGAGCTGTTCAAGAACCCAGAGAAGTTCGACCCCGACAGGTTCCTGCCAGAGAACAGCGTGGGAAGACATCCTTCCTCATACATACCCTTCAGTGCTGGACCGAGAAACTGCATAGGTCAATGAGATTTCACGTAGTTTCATTGAGCAAACTCTAAACGATGTCCTTTCTTAATCACTGTATGATCCAATTAACGAATTAGATTAGAAAGCAGTACCGAAAGATAATTTCAATTAGAATTAGCGTCTAAAGTTATATGAAAATTCCATTGCATCTACAGGTCAAAAGTTCGCCATGATGGAGATGAAGGTAGCCGTGGCGGAGGTGTTGAGAGAGTTCACGCTGGAGCCAGTCACTCATCCCGAAGACATTCGCATCATCGCCGACGTTGTGCTAAGAAACGATGGACCCATTGAGGTCAGGTTTGTAAAAAGTTAACGATCTTAATGTGTGCAAATATTTAATAGCATGTACATAATTATGTACGTATAGTATCTATACTTATAGTAGTTAATGATAGCGTGACGAGTGACAGGACAGAATGGAAGAAAAAAACGTGTTGCGCCGACCCCAAATAAAATATGACAAAGGCAGGAAGAAGAAGAGTATTATACTTATAATAAATCTGTATTATAGAGGTGAAAATTCTGTACATTGAATATATCAAAAAAATAAATGGGACAATGGTGTTACTAGACCGACACCGAACCCAAAAATGTGATTAAATAAATTTTTGTCTGTCTGTCTGTTTGTTCAGGCATCACGCATAAACTACCGGTTCGATTACGATGAAACTTGGTATAATTATTCTTTAATATCCCGGGCACCAAACTGGGTACTTTTTATCCCGTAAAAGTATATACAATAAAAAACAAACTTAATTTTGCGGTTCGATCCCTAGACCCGATTACCGTACCAACCACAAATAATAAGTTTGTCGTATGTTCGTCACCCACAGTGGAGTTTACTAAGGGGCGCTGTACATGGCTAAACGATCCATATACTTTATACTAATATTATAGATGAGAGTGTGTGTGTGTGTCTGTTTGTCCGTATTTCACGGCAAAACAGAGCTACGAATTGACGTGATTTTTTAAGTGGAGATAGTTGAAGGGATAGAGAGTGACATAGGCTACTTTTGGCTCTTTCTAACCCCGCACAGAAAGGGGAGGGAACGGTGTTACCCCGAATTTAACGCGAGCGAAGCCACGGGCAAAAGCTAGTTAATAATAAATGTATTATGTTTTTAAAATGATTTTCAATTATCTGGAATCGTCTATGTGAAAATTGGAAAAAACATTCTAAAGCGATTTTCTCTAAAGTTCATGACAAAGATTTATAAAAAAAATTGCGAGCATAGTAAGTATTTTTGGAACCGAACTAGGTATTATGAAATAGATATTTTCTCAACGATAATAACTATACATAGGCAATCGTCATTTCGCGAGAAAAATAGTTTTCATTAGTGTTTAGTTTAGTATCAGCGACGGAGATGGCCACAACTGTGAAAGAGAACCATTCAAACCTAGCCAGGCGCATTACTTTGTTAATAAATTTCATCGCCACTGCTTTCAAAACGGTGAAGGAAAACATCGTGAGGAGAACTTCATATTCTAGAGCCAAAAATTCAAAGACATGTGACATCTACCAAGCCGTAATAGGCCCACGTGGTCATTACGGCCCGTTACCTCTCCTAAAGAAGAGGCCTGAAGGACCTCCTCACGCCCTAAACACCGCGATAGGAGATGCCCCAGACGTCGGGAGTCGCAAAGTGACCCCCGGCCACCGCAGGCGCGAGCTTTGAAGACGACGAGGAATGGGTTGCTCGACGGGTAAGTACCAAAAGTCTAACACCCCACTCTGGACCGGGAGAATTTAAAGATGTATCTATAAAAAATTACTATGAAAAATGTAAATGACTATGAAACGGCAGTGCAGAGCAGTGTTGGCCAAGTGCGGCCCCGACTTACAAGTTTTAGGTCGCGGGTTCAAATGCAGTCAGCCGCATTACTTTGTGTAATTTATACAAGTTTATTAAAAAAAAATCAAACTGGCCTCTAACAAACAGTAGAGAATTAACTGTGTTTACTGACGAGTCTCTAAAAAGAAATACCTAATGAAAAACCGGGAGTTGGGAAGACGCCTTCAAATTAGCCGCAAAGTGCGGCGCTGCTCTTTTATTCCTTAAAAATAAAAAAAAGCGCGACCGCTACGCTTTACCTACGCTGCTGCCGCGCTGCCGCATGCCGTCGCGCGACGAGGGCGTGTAAGACTTTTACTGACTATACCACCTCACTTATGTTCCTTCAGATGCCCTTTGCGTCCCAGGACAACGGGTCCCCCTTTGAGAAGTCGACCCAAGTCCGTAGTAGGCTTCGGCTTTGCAGTCCTACTACGGTTTTGCTGACACCTCTTTGAGGCGCGCACGTAACAATACGCGCCGTCGACGACTCGGACTCGGTCCAGACGGTTGCTGAACGGCCGGACGGCGAGCTACCAATTGCTCGTCGTCCGCAAGTATACGCCTACTGTGGCTGGTAGTTGGGGTCGGGGTTTCGGCAGCTGGGGCGTGAGGATGTCTCTTTCACTAGCGTTACTGTTTCGCAGAAGGAGGCGGCCGCCGCCCATTATTCACCCTCGCTCTGGACCATGGCCTGTACCTACCAGGGTGTGACATGAGAGGTCCCACCTCTCAGGTAAAATACCTAAATATACGAATGAGAAAATACCTATAGTGACTCTATCTACAACTAACAACCATAGTGTTTCTATAACTTAAAGCAACATATAAAAAACACCAAGATATGTCCATAAACAAAAAGTTATGCCCGAATTGATAACCTCAATAACATGGAATTTGAATAGAATTAGTGAAATTATATAGTGAATGATATACTCTTCCAAATAAATAATAATCGAAGTCAGTTAACATTTTACGAAGATAATATCGGGCGGACTATTACTGACTAAAAACCCACCGCGTTCCTTCGTGCCTTCATACCAGGGCTGAGCTATCTTTCGAAACTAACCCTGGCCCAGCTGGGCCCCTGTAAAATACCAATTCCGACTTTGTAATTCTTCCGTTTTCTAGCAAGTACTTCACTAAATATAATGCGGCTAGTTCCCTTCTGTTACTAATTTGGCACTCCCAGTTGTAGTATATTTATAAACGGCAGACAGAAAGAAGATGGCTCAGTGCGTCGCGCGCGGAAGTGTCGGCCAATTCGCACGCTACTCTGCTCAGTTCGCGCGAGACCCCGCGCGTGCACAACCCTCGCGACTGCCCCGCAACTCTGGTATGCGGTATTTGTATAACCGTGGATTTCAAGAATTCGTGATGGAATGTGATAACGGTTTCGAGGTGATTATCAAACTTTGTTTATAAATCATTCACATCAAACATCGCCTTATCGTCTTTTCATTCATCACAAAGTATTTGTTTCTAGTTCATAAACACGATAACATAAATCTAGACTAACATTGACAATAGAAAGTCTTCGAAACCCATATTTTAATCTCAATGCTACGTCTACAATACATAACAAACATCAACAGAATTTAACCCTGAGGTTTGCCTTGACAAAAGCTTTTATTAACATTCGTCTAGAAAAGAAAAATTCACAGTTGTCTAAGTGAGAGCCAAGAATAATAATAATCGAAATATGAATTCTTGTCTATAGAAACGCTATTTTTAAATCGACCCAGTAAATTATCGGGCTTTATTGATGTTTGTCTGCTAAAGAATACACGTGTAATATTTTTTTGGAATGGGAAAATACCTAACTTCCTCCATTGAATTTTTTCCTTTAAATTGGAAATCATCCAATTACTTCTCCCGTTCTAGGACAGATCTGGAAGGTTTGTCAGACTTTTACTGACTAAAACCTCACCTGTTCCTTCTTTGCCTAGCGTTCCAGAGCCCCGGGTTTTCCTTTCTGAAACGAACGCATGCCCCTACGGTTTTGCTGAAATCTCTTTGAAGCACGCATGGACCACTGCGCGTCGTCGACGACTCGGTCTTGGACCGGACGGTTACCGAACGGCTACCGAACGGCCGGACGGCTAGCTACCCATTGCTCATCATACACAAGTCCACAACGACGGTAGCTGGAAATCATGGTCGAGATTCCGGCGGTTGCGCAGTGAAAATGTCCGGTCCCTCATGCGTGCAGCCGGGCCGCTTCGCACAGAAGGCGACCACCTTCCATTCCTCAACCATACCCATGCATGGCCTCGGACCATGGCCTGTACCAGGTCTGGGCACGAAAGGTCACCACTTCAGATCGCACCAAGAGGACACGGCAATGCTCCGCCCAAACGGGGCACACTTCCACTGTATGGTCCACCGTGTCCTCCGAGCGGTCCTCACAATGGTGACGTCCGGGCGTTTCTTCCGCACGAATTAGGTGCCCCTCACACTACTCATAACCCTAGCCCTAAGGAATATACTGCCTTGTGTAGGTATGTGAAAATGTTGGTACATACAAACTATGTTTTTTGTTATATATGTTACGATCCGCCCCAGATTCACACGGGTGTCCGAAATCTGATTTTATCTGCTTTTCTCTAGTATAATTTAAATGAATCATCATTATCAGCCTTTTTAATGTTCCCAGTACTGGGGCTCAGGCCTCCTCTCTAGAAGAGGGAATATACATGTATAAACCTTCCCAATGAATCACTCTGTCCATTTCCGACAATAGACAGAGTGATTCATTGGGAACTACATGAAAATCTGTGCATTCGTTTTTGAGTTTATCGGGTTCATACAGACAGACAGGCAGAGGTGGGGGACTTTGTTTAATAATAAGTAAGGATATCAACCCTAGGTACTTATGTAGATACCTAGCACCTATTTTATTAAAAATACTCTGTTTAATACGTTTGATTGTTTGTCAGATGTAGATATATTTTTCGATTGTTTTTTTTTAAGGGAAGGTGGTCGGATAGATAGATTGTACCTACGCTTCAAAACACCAGTAACTACTGTAGACAGTTAGAGTGGATGCTGGCTCCAACTTAATTGGGGAAAGGCTAGTGAGACGAACCTTACTGTGTAATAAAATAAGAGTATATAGCGAAATAAGCGTTCGGACGTAAAGTTGCACCAGTCAACAATACTGCATAACAATGACTAAATCCGATCATAATGATTTTATGGTCGGAAAGTGTGATGAGAAGGCTTTTTCAGAGTTATTTTGCAGGCAAAATCATATACTGCTTAGTATGAGTACAAAGAACATTGCCATTAAAACTCAAACAAATGATCGTTGCATCGAGAAACCTAAAATCATGGCAGACTTGAGAATGGCAAGTGCGGCGATAAGATATCAAAATAATTATTTTTCAAAAAGTATGACTTCTATCGTCCATAGTTAAGGAAAATTATAGAAAACTTTAAACGATTTTCTAAAGTCGTTACATTTTCCCCAGAAAAAATATACAGCTGGGTAGAATTGTTTATTGGCTAGTAGTACAGTAGTACTGACAGCAATCGAAAACTGGAGGGAAGTGACCTCCCTCTTCTCCTCAAAATAACAGGCGCCTTAAAACTTTCCCCTAAGAACAAAAATAAATAAAAAATTTAGGACTAACTAGGTATAACGTACGTGAACAAAATAATTGTGACAAATCGTCTAAGGCGCCATATGAACTGTGATTGAGTAGTCAGCCACTAGCTATTACCTAATCAAAAAACATTTATCATCATTAGCTTTTCATTACCATTTTATAGCACAAATAAAACCGAATAAAATCAAGTTCATATTTCACTTTTTTGCGTGTTGAAAATCATCAAAAAATCCTGCTCTGGAAGGACCCAGTCTCAGACTTTTACTGACTCAAACCCACCATTGTCCTTGAAGATGCCATTTGCATTCCAGGGCCGCAGTGATTCTTTCATATAATTTCGTAGCATAATGTGCATACTACGATAGTGCTACGAACTGTTATGAATTCCGCAGCATAATGCATATGATGCTACGAGAGTACTACGAACTGCTACGAATTTCCCAGAATCTTACTAAACTCCTAACCGCCGTCCAAACATCGTATTGATCGAGTATATCGTTGCTATGGAGTTGTAAACCGATAAGGTACCTATTTAACTAGTAGTAGTGTATGAAAGAATTCGATTTCAAGAAAGAACAACGAGCAGATTATTTAAGCTTAAATGGAAAGAAAAAAGGATCAAAAGCCAAAAAAAAAATTGACTTTGTATAAAGATAAACTCAATAAGTGAATAATCAAAATTAATCAATCGATTATGAATTGATGGTTGTTACAAAAAAAAGTAATCTTTATCAATTTTTAAACGTCTTAATTAGTTTAACGTGAGCTGTTTTTTTTTCCGACGTTTTTTTTTATCGAGGTTTCAGATAAATCCAAATAGGCATGGCTAGATGTAACATGGGCCTTCCCCATTACGTAGCCCTATTTAGCTAATTATTGTGATAAAACGTGACTCAGGTGCTACTATTGCCACAATTTAACGTAACGCGTCGGCGGTCATGTAAACACTGAATGTAAACAAGTAGATAACGGAGAGGTGCGCTGGGCGGGGATCCGTCAGTTGGCGCCTGCGCCTCGAGAGCGGACATAAGCACGCCGCCGCGGCTCGCCCGCCGGACGACACCACCGCCGCAGGGAATACATCCGCGTCGCACTTCCGAAGTAGTGCCACACGCCGCCATGAGCACCCGCCAGCTGTGCCGGCTCGCGGCCGCACGCCCTCTTGCCAAAACCCAACACTCGATATGCACCTGCTATCGCCACTATAGTCAAGTGAGACCAAACTATGTTATAGCAAAACGTGAAGTGAGTGTCCTTACCCTGTGTTGTACTTCCGTGGTGACAGCAAGCTCCTTTGTGTCTGTCCCTGTTTGTCGAAAACTGTAAAAAAACTAAAAAAACGAACCTAACTGACTAAAGGTATTATTTTATCTTTCCAGAAATGGCGCAATTCTGCACCGCACTTCTATTCAGTCCAGTCCTTGGACCTGAGGTATGCATGCACTATTTATTATAATCAATGCAGAAACAGTGTCAAGACGTACACATTCATTGGAAATAAATTGCTGTTAATAACCCAGATCGACTCCTATTGATCTATATTAAACAGGCCGGCGCCGGTACCTACTTGTCCAATTCACCCTTGACATTTGAAACTGAGGAACTCACTCCAATGTAGTACAGTCGATATCTATAGACTAGTACAAATTAATAATTAGCTTTTCCACAATCATGTGTTCTGTTATGCAACATTTTGTTAGAAGTAACGTAACTTGTGATTGTTGATAATGCAACACCACACGAAAAATCAATAAGAAATGAAATGTCTCTTTGATAAATCTGTAAAACGCACAGCTGATTTGTCATTTTATGTCTAGTGACGAATCAGCCGCTTCACATTTTCGGTCAAGTTCTTGTAACTGATAAGGTATTCACGTTTGTGTTTGTTCACTTTCCATGGCAGCTGCAAAATCAGAGAGTATTCGTTCGTGCATAACATCGACCCCGTGGCGTGAGTACTGAGGCACCTGCCTACCCCTGCCAGTGTGTTGCATGGATCAGTATTTTTTGTAGTAGAAACTACAAGATTTTCCAATTTTAATCTTTGCTAATTAATTACTTTCGCAGTTATTATATAATATTTTGAAGCACTTCTTTTTGGTTTTATATTACGCTCATGATTTTTTTTTTTTTGATGATTTTTGTTTTGGTTTAGCTTTTTAGTTTGATAAGGCTTATAAATAGTGACTCCAAAGCAAAGATATAGGTAGTTAATTTAGACTCTAGATTAACTACATACGGATTACGATATTTCATTGACACATTCTAGATTGTCAGTATCAATGAAATATCGTAATCCAATCAGAGAGATCTTATTAAGGTACTGCATAACTTAATTATTAAACGGTCAATTACCGACTGCAATCTTCCAAAATCGCAGTCAATAAATTACTTTATTCTAGCAAAAGTAGACAGAGATAAACCCATATCTAGTATCTTCTTCAATTTTAAAGGCTATTGCATTTGTTTTGGCTATCAAACTGGCATTGCTTTCGTCGTAGTAATTACGAAATTTTTAGAGCAGTTGCTCGGTTTTTCTTGGCATTTTCGTATCTAATTTTAGCATCATCAGGTGATGGTAAACAAGTTTGCCACGGAGCGTGGTGTCGGAGACACACCCGCCGGCCTACGTAGTCACGCTCTTGATATTAATAGTTCGATAGTCTTGACGTCACGCAGGGGCGTTGGTGTACATTACCAGTAACACAATATTTGTTCAATATATAATAATTGTTCTATTAGCAATGTTGTGCTAATTGCATACTCGTGAACAATCGCTTCTACTTCAGTATCTACGCCACACACGATCCCTGCATGACAGGCACTTCAGTTAACTAGCTGTGACAATTAATCGCTGTAGTGGTAACATTGTAGCTGTAGAACAATTTTTTTTTTTTCGTTAATAATTCTTCGTTCGTTAAAACGATAATATACACGTAAAGACCGTGTATATTATCGTTTTAACGAACGAAGTTGAAGTAGCTGTACCAATCCAAAGTATTTTTCCAAATATTCTGAAGTGGTACACGGTCTCTATATAAAAATATCCTACTAAACGACCTAGCTTCATACATATACCAAAATCAAAATCAAAGCATTTATTTCAAATAGACCATTTACAGGCACTTTTGAATAGTCAAATGTCGGTCAGTCCAAGAAAAGTGAAGCTAAATTGCACGTTCCAAAGAGTAGGTCTCTATGGAGAAGAACGTGCAAGAAACTCCATGGACACTCTTTTAACCATCAGATAGAAACAGCTGTACCTAGATATTTCTGCTATAGTGATACCTACTTCATTTGGGTAGAAAATTTGGTTAGCTACGTACCTCTTAAATGATTAAACTACAAACCTAGCTGCTAAATGCATAAATTGTCTCAGTGCTTATAATAAACGGTATTTAATAAACATGATGTTGATTTGCAGGGTTCGGGACGGACCGCACAAGAATTCCGACGATGTTCTCTTTGATATGTTCAAAAATGAAGACACAGGCCTTCTTCCCGTTGGAAAGTTTTTGGCCGTAAGTATTACATTTGAATTATACAAAGCCATTTTTATTTAGACATGCAATTATTCTTGTGATAACTTGCAGGCCTTGAGGACCACCGGCATCAGGAAAAATGACTCTCGCGTGAAAGAAGTTATGCACAATCTATACAAAGTGCACAAAGAGTCCAATTTCGAAGGCGGTTCACCAGAAACACTAAAACTTGACAGGAAAACTTTTAAAGAAGTAATTGCACCCAACATTGTTTTGATAACCAGGGCATTTCGCAGCCAGTTTGTCATTCCAGACTTTCAAGACTTTATCAAAGATATAGAGGAGATGTACTGGGCTGCTAAAAGCAATTCAGACGGTAAAGTGGCCAGTTATATACCACAGCTCGCCAAAGCTAGCTCGGAGAACTGGGGAGTGAGCATTTGCACAATCGATGGACAGCGGTTTTCTATCGGTGAGGTCGAATTGTAGTACAATAGTGATTTGATTGCATGTGTGTGACTGATGGTATAACTATGTGCTCTTTTTTGTTTAGGTGACGTGACGGTTCCATTCACTCTGCAGTCTTGCAGCAAACCATTAACATACGCAATGGCACTGGAGACTCTGGGCCCCGATGTGGTACACAAATATGTTGGCACGGAGCCCAGCGGCCGCAACTTCAATGAACTCGTTCTCGACTATAACAGTGCGTATCAACGACGCCTACACCTGTGATACTATTTGTTTTTAGAGTTTATAACGTGACCAACCGAACATGCATAAACAATTAGATCAACAATAACATCTGCCAACGTCGCTATCTTAGCAACGTAAATAATATTTGTCAACATTTATTTTTACAGTGAAACCACACAACCCTATGATCAACGCTGGAGCAATCTTAGTATGCTCATTACTGAAGACTTTGGACAGGCCAGAGATGACACTCGCTGAAAAATTCGATTATGTCATGTCTTTCTTCAGCCGGCTCGCTGGCAACGAAGGACTGGGCTTCAATAATGCAGTATTTTTATCAGAACGCGAAGCTGCCGACAGAAACTACGCACTTGGTTTCTACATGAGAGAACATAAATGTTACCCAGAAAAAACAAATTTCCGTGAATGTATGGACTTCTATTTCCAGGTGTGTATTTTGTACCCACATTTTTTGTAAATGGAATAATATTAGGACTAGGCCAATACTTATCTATAAATTCCTTCATTACAGTGTTGCTCAATGGAAGCTAACTGTGACATTATGTCAATCATGGCTGCTACACTAGCAAATGGAGGCATCTGTCCCATCACAGACGAAAAAGTCCTGCGGCCTGACTCAGTGCGCAACGTGCTCTCTCTGATGCATAGCTGTGGCATGTATGACTACTCAGGGCAGTTTGCGTTCAAAGTGGGTCTCCCGGCAAAGTCAGGAGTTTCAGGCGCCATGCTCATAGTTGTACCCAATGTTATGGGCATCTGCACATGGTCTCCGCCGTTGGACCCCCTAGGAAACAGCTGCCGAGGGTTGCAATTTTGTGATGTAAGATCCATTATATTACCATTTTTCTTCTAGTTACTTAGATTAAATTGTAATCTAACCAATAATTATATTTTTTTAGGATATGATCAATAGGTTCAACTTCCACAAATACGACAACATTCGGTATGCGAGTCACAAGAAGGATCCTCGAAGGTACAAGTTCGAGTCTACAGGTCTTAACATCGTCAATCTCTTGTTCTCCGCAGCGAGTGGGGATCTCAGCGCGCTAAGACGGTAAGAACGATAAGATTTTTCTATGGATATTTTTTTACTGGGGATTTTTCGTTGACAAAGATATTATTGTTTAACAGCCAAAGGTCTGACCCGAAACTTCTTCCCGTAACGGTGACTCTATTAAATAAATTGCTTCCGACAAGAACTTCATTAGTACCAGTACCTTGCTTGTAATAGATATAGTCTACCTACTCAAAACTCACATAAATATGCTTATTGTTGTGCTTAATGGGTCTATTAGTACCTACGTAACTCGAGTGCAATGGGTAGGTAACGCTTAAGGACTTAGCTCGTAACACAGTGTTAGTATATTTTACCTTATCATCATTACATTAGGTACAGCCGAACGCAAAAGTAGTCTTTCACGATGCGACTTTTCCTACATCTTCTGACAAATGATAAAATTCTGTATAATTCTTTCGTTTCTCAGCCACCATCTTTCCGGTATGGACATGACTCTGTCGGACTACGATGGTCGTACCGCGTTGCACCTGGCGGCCGCAGAGGGCCATCTGTCTTGTGTGGACTTCCTCCTCGCTCAGTGCGGAGTGCCGCACGACCCGCGTGACCGCTGGGGCAGCCGCCCGCTCAACGAGGCCGAGACCTTCGGACACACAGCAGTCGTACAGTACCTGAAGGAATGGGAGCATTCACATCCTACTGACAAACCTGCAGAAGCCACACCTTCGACCGTCGACGACATACTAGAAGTTAAACCAGACGCTAATGACGCTGTCAAAGATCCGAGTATCCAGGAGATAGTCTCCAGGAACGGTGATAAAGTACAGTAGAATCTCAACAACTGGGATGATGTAATGAGATGATCTCGTGACAAAACTGCTGTCACTAAATTACTTTTGAAGGTGACTCTGCATTATGTGGCTAGAAACATGGCAGACATGTTTACGTAAAACAAAAAAGATGCTAAATAATAATATTAAAACATGAATGTATTAGACATGTTCCACACAATCCAGAGTTGATCTTATAGAAAAACAAGTTGTGTACATAAGTGTTTTGGTGTGCTCTCATACTATATGGGAGCATTCTGTATGTAGATAAAACAATGCATTTCACGTTTGGACATCTCACTTCTCGTGAATATTTGTAAACTGTAGGATGTTCACTACAATTAATATAATAACCCTTTACCTGGCTGTTAGTAGATATTTTGTATCACCATTTACAGCAAGAGAAGAAGAGAATTTCTATGTGTATTTGAATGGGTCTGCATATTGTTGGAGGTATTGATTGATATTGTGTAAGAAGTGTAAGTTAAGGTTTGACAAGGTATTTGATCAGGCACTGAGCTCAAAGGTGTGATATTAAAATAACTTGAATGCACAAGGTAACATCTCGGAAGAGAATCAAAATGAGGGAGAGATGCTTAGAGAAATAAACTAATGTTTATTGAGAAGTTAGTTATTATTTATTATAATATGGATTGCCATGTAGGTATTTAAAGTATCAGAGTGAGCAAAGTAATCTCTCCTCTTATGTAAAAGATCTTTTATTCTCAAGATTTTATTCAATGTTTATTGAGAGGGTATATTTGTATAGGTATGTAGTGTGTAGCTCTGGTTTTACATACCTTTATTAGATAAAATTATTAAAATACCTATTTAGGCTTATATCTTAATAATTACAGTATCTCCGTGTTAATCTCTCTATTCATTCTTTAAGCATCTGTTTCTTGAAAACAACCCTCCCAAACTTTGTATTTTTAACATTCCATTTATAATAATGACAGTGTAACTTTACTGTTTCAGAATCAATTATAATACTATTTATTCTATGTGTATTAAACAAATATATTTAAAAATGTCTGTTTAATTAAAAAACTTTTAGACAGGAATGTTAAAAATGTTATAATTACTAATATAAAATATAAGTAATTACTTATATTCTGACAATAAATAGATGCTATTCTATGCCATTATTGATGTTGTCCAAATGTTTGTCAATTAAATAAATTGTTGACTTAAATCATGTTTTTATTGGTGTTGGCCAAAGTCCAGTTAGTGTTAGAATGGCTTCAATACCAGTCACTTGTCAACATGATGTTCAGACAACCAAGTGTTGATAAAAGCACTCGACTCAACTACCAATAGAATGTGTTGTGATGTTGGAGCATTTAAATCAATAATTATGGCTGCCATAATTCAGTACAAGTGTGCACATGATGCTAGTAGTCTATAATTAATACTTGACTGTATACTGAGTTTTAGTAACATGCCTGAAATATACCTAAAGAAAACAAAACAAGTAATATATGAAATCACAATCAGTATCTCACTTACAGACTAATATACACATATCATTCTACTTTTAAGATGAAAGGCAAACAACAGTTCTTAAACAACATTATTTATTACTTTCACTTCTACTACTTTCTAAAAAAAAATTAAAACTAATTAACATTACTTTTCACTTACTGCAGCAGCTCTAACTGGGGTAGATATTATTCCTAAGAGCTTGCAGTCTGCTTCTAACAATGTGAGGTCTGTGCTGGAGCCGAGGAACCGCGAGGATAACTCTAAATCCTTGATCTGTATTCTCACTCTAGCCCCTCTTACATATTCATCACCTCGGACTGTAGGCCGGGTGCAAACACAGTGGAACTTCCATCCAAAATCAATATAAAGGTCGTCTTCAACAGCATGGAATATTTTGCCAATAACCACTTTATTGGTAGGATCTCCAAGCTGAAAATAACATATATAAAAATGATTTAGGAATTATTTAATGACGATAACAGTAAGGTTTCTTCAATAGGTATTTCAGTAAGATAATCATAAGCTTTTAAAACTAAAACACCAACTTACATCCATTAATTTAGAATTCCTCAGTAATGAGGCAAATGTTAAGTTTTCTTTCTCGGCCTCAGGGTCTGTGATGTGTGATTGTTTTTCAAAGGCTTTAGCAAAACCGCCAACTTTTACAGCACTCGCATCATTAGAAACATTTCCCGGTTCCTCTTTAGCTGTGCCAGTAGGGTTACAAAATGTTCGTGAACTGATCACAGAACTTGTTCTCTTCATTTGTCTTGATAATCTTGCTGTGGTCAGCATAGTGCCACCAAGCTTCTGAACAGCTTTATTTATATAAAACATTATAAGAAAAGCGTTTTAGGTTTGTTTTGTTATAAGTTTTATTCACAATTTCGTAAATCTATTATTACAATACCAGATTCCAGATCTAACCTAAAATTGAAACCAATTGAAGCTCTCTGTCACTTGTCATTGCCAGTGTTTTTTTGTTAATGTTTTTAGCTTGGATACTGGGTCTTTTAAGCTATATCTTCATTCTATGAATAGTTCATTAGTTAGAATGCGGGTGCAAAACATTCTAATGCATTGACTTATTAAGGCGTATAGTTCCTTGAACCATCTGGCCGAAATTATGTGAACGCAACTCTCGCACTCGCCTAGGCGGCAGTACGCAAATCTGTGCATTTATTTGCGGCCAGCAGCGCCATCTCAAATCCATTTTCTCTGCGAGATATTGATTGATTTACATAATTATGCAATGTTCACTTTGAAGAATATTTAACCACAAAAATACTCAAGTATCAAAACTTTTTTCTCCTACTATTTCAATAATATCACATTCAAAACTTTTGGTTTAACCTCCTTTTCTCAGGTTACGCTTTCGTTAGACGGATTCTATTAAACACAGTGTAGCCTAGCGGGCATTGCCGTGCGTTTTTCTAAGGCAAAATCTGTGAAGTATGGAGTGCCATAGAAGTGCGCGCACTGCGGTGAAATAAACGCATGCGGTGAAGTCACTGTAGGCCTCTCGCTACAAATTTGCGGTGAATCTACCGCACATTGCATCGCATAGAGATCTATGAAGTGCCGCGCGCTGCGGTAGAAAAAACGCATGAGGGCGAGACGCACGAGGACTCAGTTGCTGTTGGGACGCGACACAGCTATGTCGTTATCTGGCTTTTCTCCGGTAACGGAGGCGCAAGCGTCGATCGCAGATTTAGATATTGAACTTTTAATTAGCGTAATTGTATCGTGTAAGTACCTGAATATTGCAGAAGGGACATGTGGGAGGAAGTTTATGATATTGTTAGAGTCTGTGCGGAAAGTAAACCGTCGTGGGATTTGAGGGCGCTGCTGTAGATAAATATCGTTTTCGTTATGTAAGCAACATTGTGACGTCATTATAGAGCGACTGTTAAATCTTGATATTTTTAAACTATGTTAGACTAGCTTCTTCCAGCGGCTTCACTCTATAATAAAAATTATCCTATTCTGAATTTGCTCACCTAATGAAACTGCAAAGTTTTAGCTTATGTGCTATATTATTGAAATGTTTTTAATTAAGTTCATTTGTCTAGTAGTTTTTGCGCGACACATCCATACATACGAGTACCTAGATCTACCTTCACAAACTTTCGCATTTATAATATTAGTAGCCCATTTATTGAACTTGCTCACGTGATGAAACTTAGCAAAAATATAGGTTGTAAGCTACATTATAGCAACGTTTATCATTAAATTCATCCGTTTATAAGTTTTTGCGTAATGCCGACACCTTGACACCTGGGGGAAGCCTATGTCGAACAGTGGACATCTTTCGATTGCAACGATGATGAACATTTAAATGCAAACACGAACCGGTAAAGGAAAATAGCGTGAAGGAAATGCTGTACTGCCTATCGAGGTAGGTTCCACCAACGACCACTTACCAAGTTCCAACGAAAATGGTTCCATCACTTTGACTGGGATTGGTCTATTATCACTGACTGGAATATTGTAGCTAGCAGCAAGTTTATGTTTGTTAAATATAAAGGTAAAAATGGGACACAGTACCACTTACTCGTTATCTTTCTTAGTACACTTTTCCCTTTAGCTAATCAATGAAAAATATGAACTTAATGACTATAAAAATAAAGTACACTTCACAATTTGTAATATTGCTTCGTAAAAAATCTATTTAGCCCGTAAGAGACCATCTCGCATATAAGAACCTTGGGATCACTTGGTTGTCCGTCTGTTTATCTGTTAAGACCCTTTAACTCGAGAACGCTTGGAGGTATCGAGTTAAAATTAAAACCATACACACAAGTCTGCGGTCTTTTGAAGTTGTGAAAAAATCAAACTTCTGAGTTAACGAAAAAAAAAAGATACGGCCGTTTATGTCGCAAAAAACATATATTTCGATACTCAAGGGAATCAAAGTTCATAGGGTGAATCTCGTTGACCTAGAAACCTGAAATTTGGCATAAAACAAGGTCTCATAGAACAAGTACAGGGAAAAATCAGAAAACTGTAAATTTGTAGATCAGATCACTACAAAAAAAAAAATTGTTTGCAATTCGGAAAAATTTTTGTAACTCAATTCGGGAATTGATTTCGGTAAATTTGTACAGACTCTTCAGTGCGCGAGTCCGACTCGCACTTGCCCTTTTTTATTTTAGTTACTGTATCCTCACTCAAGCCTGAAAAGAAATATTTTAAGTTAGTCGAAATGCATTATAAATTTAAAGTATCAATACTCTTTATACTAGCCATCGAAAATATTGACAAAAATAAAATAAACAAATATCGTCATGTTTTAATGAACTTCCGTTTAATTTATATATATTTGGGGATAACAGGGACAGGAGTTCACCTAGGAAGTCTAAAAACATTAAAATAAAAGTGTTACGTACCAAAAACACAGCATACCAATGTTTCCCAAGTTCGTGACTTTGTTTTGATCAATTATGGTGTCATTTGCCATTTGTTATCTTTGGCAAAACTGTAATATATTAAATATTATTTCCCTTACAGCTCAGTGAAATTTTTTATCACATTTCTGAAGATTTCAATTAAAAATCACAATAAAATAACACAATAAACAAACCTGATATGACGTTTGCCATTTGACGGATGGCTGGGTTGTGTTGCTACTTAAAATCTTTAATGTTGTTTTTACTTTACGCCACGACGGTTCTTTTATCGCACAGACAATATTAATAATTCAAATCAAATCAAATCAAATCAAAAATATTTTTATTTCACATAGGCCTACATGGGCAATTAAAGCTTAAATCAATTAATAATGAAACCATATTGACAAATGCTTGTACCAATGTCTATATGTAAGCATGAGCGGTGACAGCTTTGCTTACTTTTGCTGACATGGGTTAGGTGGGAGTTGATGTTTGCAAAAAAAAATCTGCTTTTGTAATATTTGAACGGCCCCATAATGCAAATGCTAAGTCGAAGCTATAAACAGTAGCATAATTTGCTATGTCCCTCCGTAGGGTTCAAGCTGACTCCGTACCAAATTTCATCTAAATCTGTTCAGTAGTTTCACCATGAAAGCGTAACAGACTGACAGATATTTAAAATATTAAGTACGTATTATCATTTATCTTTCTTTAACTTTACTAGTTTCTGCTATAGACTACCCGGTATATAACAAAAGTACTACCCGGGATAACAAATATTCTACTTATATATCGGATTCCAGAACATAGTCTAGTTTTGTACCAAATTTCAACGAAGTTCATTCAGTCCTTGAAGCATGAATCAAAACATGACCCTGACTCAGAAAAACTCCTTATTTACAGGTTATAAAAGAACCCAGATCGTTATATCTTACGAAAAAAAAGCCCTTCATAATACCTAAGGCAGTCATGGGATGAACTCAATACCGTTTGGAAACCCTTTTTTTTAGGTAATAACAAATATATGCAGAAAGTTAGAAACTCTTGTATTGTAGTCTATAACGATGACATTTATGTAACACAGCCAGAGTTCAAATGACATAAAAAATTGAAAAAAAAAATAACCGACTTTACTAAAAAAATTAATTGAATTTAAGGAGTTCCCTCGATTTCACCAAGATTCCATCATCAGATTCCAACTTGGTGACTATTGAACCATTTGAGAAGTATACCCTTTCCAACAAAAAAAATGATTTTTCAAAGCGGTTGGCAAGCGACGAAGATATGCGCGAACACAAATAAAAAAAAATCAAAAACATCCGAATTGAGAACCTCCTCCTTTTTTAGAAATCGGTTAGAGTCTGTGCGGAAAGTAAACCATCATGGGATTTGAGGGCGCTGCTGTAGATAAATATCGTTTTTGTTATGTAAGCAACATTGTGACGTCATTATAGTGCGATTGTTAAATCTTGATATTTTTAGACTAGCTTCTTCCAGCGGCTTCATCCTATAATAAAAATTATCCTATTGGCTAAATTTGCTCACCTAATAAAACTGCAAAGTTATAGCTATATTATTGCAATGTTTATTATTAAGTTCATCTGTCTTGTAGTTTTTGCGCGACACATCCATACATACGACTACCTCCATCCATCTTCACAAACTTTCGCATTTATAATATTAGTAGCCTATTTATTGAACTTGCCCACGTGATGAAATACCTGGGGGAAGCCTATGTCAAACAGTGGACATCTTTAGTTTGTAATGATTATGAATATTTAAATGCAAACACGAACCGGTAAAGGAAAATAGCGTGAAGAAACTGCTGCACTGCCTATCTAGGTAGGTTCCACCAACGAACACTTACCCAGTTCCAACGAAAATGGTTCTATCACTTTGACTGGGATCGGTCTATTATCACTGACAGGAATATTGTAGCTAACAGCAAGTTTATGTAAAAAAAGATAGTAGTTATATAAAAATGGAACACACGATGACCCGACCACTTTCTCGTTGTCTTCCTCAGTGCATTTTTCCCTTTTGCTAATCAATGAAAAATATGAACTTATGACTATGAAAATAAAGTACACTTCAGAATTTGTAATGTTGCTTCGTAAAAATCTATTTAGCCTGTAAGGGACCATCTCGTATATAAGGTCTTTGGGATCACTTGGTTGTCCGTCTGTTTATCTGTTAGGACCCTTTAATTCGAGAACGCTTGGAGGTATCGAGTTAATATTAAAACCATACGCTCAAGTCTGCGGTCTTTTGAAGTTGTTAAAAATTCAGACTTCTGAGTTAACGAAAAAAAAAAAGATACGGCCGTTTATGTCGCAAAAAACGTATATTTCAATACTCAAAGGAATCAAAGTTCATAGGGTGAATCCCGTTGACCTAAAATCCTGAAATTTGGCATAAATCAAGGTCTCATAGAACAAGTACAGGGAAAAATCTGGAAATTGTAAATTTGTAGATACGCCACAAAAAAAAATTTTTGTAATTCGGAAAAATCTTCGTAACTCAATTCGGGAATTGATTTCATAGGTAAATTTATATAGAATCATCAGTGCGCGAGTCCGACTCACACTTGCCCTTTTTTATTTTAGTTACTGTATCCGTACGGAACCCTGAAAAGAAATATTCTAAGTTAGTCGAAACACATTTTAAATTTAAAGTATCAATACTCTTTATACTAGCCATCGAAAATATTGACCAAAACAAAATAAATAAATATCGTCATGTTTAAATGAATTTCCGTTTAATTTATTTAGATTTGGAGATAGCAGGGACAGGAGTTTACCTAGGAAGTCTAAAAACATTAAAATAAAAGTGTTACGTACCAAAAAAACAGCATACCAATGTTTCACAAGTTCGTGACTTTGTTTTGATCAATAAAGGTGTGATTTGCCATTTATTATCTTTGGCAAAACTGTAATATATTAAATATTATTTCCCTTGCAGCTCAGTGAAATTTTTTATCACATTTCTGAAGATTTCAATTAAAAATCACAATAAAATAACATAATAAACAAACCAGTGTCAATATTATATGACGTTTGGCATTTGACGGATGGCTGGATTGTGTTGCTACTTAAAATCTTTAATGTTGTTTTCACTTTACGCCACGACGGTTCTTTTATCGCACAGACAATATTCTACCGGACGGTAGAATAAACGGACCGCATTCCACCGCAAGTAGTGTTGGGATTTTAACCGATTAAATACTCAAAATGAATAAATACTCAATAAATACTCGTTTTTATTGGATAAATACTCGATTAAAAACGAGTATTTATTGAGTAGAGTCTGTGCGGAAAGTAAACCATCGTTGGATTTGAGGGCGCTGCTGTAGATAAATATCGTTTTTGTTATGTAAGCAACATTGTGACGTCATTATAGTGCGACTGTTAAATCTTGATATTTGGAAACTATGTTAGACTAGCTTCTTCCAGCGGCCTCACCCTATAATAAAAAATATCCTATTGGCTGAATTTGCTCACCTAATGAAACTGCAAAGTTACAGCTTATGTGCTATATTATTGCAATGTTTATGATTAAGTTATCTGTCTAGTAGTTTTTGCGCGACACATCCATACATACGAGTACCTCCATCCATCCTCACAAACTTTCGCATTTATAATATTAGTAGCCTATTTATTGAACTTGCTGACGTAATGAAACTTAGCAAAAAAATAGGTTATAACCTATATATATAACGTTTATCATTAAATTTATCCGTTATAAGTTTTTGCGTAATGAGTAACAAATCGTTAATAGTAGAGACACCTGGGGGAGGCCTATGTCGAACAGTGGACGTCTTTCGATTGTGATGATGACGAACATTTAAATGCAAACACGAATCGGTAAAGGAAAATAGCGTGAAGAAACTGCTGTACTGCCTATCTAGGTAGGTTCTACCAACGACCACTTACCCAGTTCCAACGGAAATGGTTCTATCACTTTGACTGGGATCGGTCTATTATCACTGACTGGAATATTGTAGCTAACAGCAAGTTTATGTTTACCCTAGTTAAATATAAAGGTAAAAATGGGACACACTACCACTTTCTCGTTGTCTTCCTCAGTACATTTTTCCCTTTTGCTAATCAATGAAAAATATGAACTTAATAACTATGAAATTATAAGTACTCTTCAGAATTTGTAATGTTGCTTCATAAAAAATCCTGTAAGGAACCATCTCGTATATAAGATCCTTGGGATCACTTGGTTGTCCGTCTGTTTAATAATAATAATAATAAATATCCCCATCGCCGTATCTCTACGTTGACGTCGTGGTGGGGCTTGCGCGCTCCAATGAACCCTAAGTCTGTGTCGGTAGCGCTTGCTTAGCCGTAACATGCCTAGGGTGAGGGGCCAGACCAAGAGAGATACAATCCGCAGGGCAGTTTTGTGGCGAACTGTTGGGCATTAGCGATCCCACGGACCCGATCTCCCGGGAGAATTCTTGTTCTTCATCTCCGGCTTGCCTTTATTGGCCGGTTGTAGTGAACACTGACGAGGAACAGAGCTCCCACCTCTCTCTTGCCTTTATTGGCTGGCTTGAGTGGAGATTCGCAAGAGCAAATGCGCTCGGGAGAAGGATGTATAATCCAGTAAGGTGCTGGTAGGGATCTTGACCGTACTTCCGGGATTGTCCTGATGGCCGTGGTATACCTCTCCACTCCTCAAGCACATCACGATATGTTACCCTCTTGTTGCTACGTCACTTCGTGCTAGCGATCATTTTGGGGGCCCATTTGTTGAGTGTGCAAGTCACCCCTTGCCTTTTTATCGATGGAAATTAAAAACATTGTTTAGGCCATAGTCCTAACATAGTTCCTGGTAACCAGTGCACTTAAGACTCCAAAAACCATAAGCCTTATATTAGTTTTTCACATGTTGCAATAGTTTCCCTTCAACCGGGGGTTGTCCTTGGATGCACTAGCATAGCGCATACAGGGATAATCGCCGATTGGTACCATGTTCCATTAGAACCAGGTAAAAGGGCCTCTGCGAGTTGGTTTCGGCTCCTCGTATGCCTTCCAAAGGTCCAGGACCTCATGGTCCTGAGATAAATAAATGTATAAAAATAATAATATTCCACAACTATCACACAACGCCGTCTAGTCCCAAGCTAAGCAAAGCTTGTGTTATGAGTACTAGACAACTGATAAACATACTTATATGTTTCTAAATACATACATATATAGATAAATTACACCCAGACACAGAACAAATGATCATGCTCATCACAGAAACATTTGTCCTGGGTGGGAATCGAACCCACGACCTCCGGTATAGCAATCAGGGTCGCTATACCACTAAACTAACAGGCTAGTCAATCTGTTAAGACCCTTTAACTCAAGAACGCTTGGAGGTATCGAGTTAAAATTAAAATCATACACTCAAATCTGCGGTCTTTTGAAGTTGTGAAAAAATTAGACTTCTGAGTTAACGAAAAAAAGATACGGCTGTTTGTATCGCAAAAAAACGTATATTTCGATACTCAAGGGAATCAAAGTTCATAGGGTGAATCCCGTAGACCTAGAATCCTGAAATTTGGCATAAATCAAGGTCTCTTAGAACAAGTACAGGGAAAAATCTTAAAAATTGTAAGTTTGTAAATCTGCCACAAAAAAAAATGTTTGCAATTCGTAAAAATCATCGTAACACAATTCGGGAATTGATTTCATAAGTAAATTTGTACAGAATCCTCAGTGCGCGAGTCTGACTCACACTTGCCCTTTTTTACTTTAGTTACTGTATCCTTACTCAAGCCTAAAAATAAATATTCTTAGTTAGTCGAAACGCATTATAAATTAAAAGTATCAATACTCTTTATAGTACCCATCGTAAATATTGACCAAAACAAAATAAACAAATATCGCCTTGTTTCAATGAATTTCCGTTTAATTTATATATATTTGGAGATAACAGGGACAGGAGTTTACCTAGGAAGTCTAAAAAGATTAAAATAAAAGTGTCACTTACCAAAAAACAGCATATCAAAGTTTCCCAAGTTCGTGGCTTTGTTTTGATCAGTTATGGTGTGATTTGCCATTTGTTATCTTTGGCAAAACTGTAATATATTAAATATTATTTCCCTTGCAGCTCGGTGAAATTTTTTATCACATTTCTGTAGATTTCAATTAAAAATCACAACAAAATAACAAAATAAACAAACCGGTGTCAACATTTTATGACGTTTGGCATTTGACGGATGGCTGGGTTGGGTTGCTACTTAAAATCTTTAAAATTGTTGTTTTCACTTTATGCCACCACGGTTCTTTTATCGCACAGACAGTATTTAATCGGACAAAATCCAACACTAACCGCAAGCCAGTGCGTACTAGGCCTAAAACATGGCAACTTTTGTGATTTCGTCTGACAACTGACAAATAAACGTCAAAAAAATTACACACGACACACGGTTTTTGATAATGTTGAGCGATTGCCTAAAAAGTTGAGGAATATAATCAATTAAATTGTATAATGACTGAAGACCAAGATGCAAAAGATTCACAGTCAGACTCGGGAATTAAAACGTTTGTTAATAAGAACAAGGATAAGAAAACAAAAACTCAACGGCCGCTGACCAAAGTGACTGTTTGCCTAAATTGGAAATTGTTGTCTGTAAATAAATTATTGTTTCCCACAAAGGAAATTAAATGAGGTTATAATTGTTTCAGATAATACTTCGGCGGTTACCGCCTAGTATGACTGAGGAAGCATTCTTGGAGCAGGTTTCACCTATACCTGATCATGACCATTTCTATTTTGCCAAGCCTGATCCTTCGCTTGGCAATAACCTTTATTCCAGAGCTTACATAAACTTTGTTAATATTGACGATATTTACCTATTTAGGGATAAGTTTGATGGATATGTATTTCTAGATGAGAAAGGTAAGGAACCTTTTATTTATGTCAAGCAATTGTGGAATGTTAATGCAAACAACTTCTACTATTGTATTATTGACTTAATTGGTGTTCATTGCCGGGTTTTTGTTCATATATTGTAGTTCTGTGTTATTAATCTGTATGCCAAGCTACCTTCAGCTATAGCAATATTGACCTATGGTAAAAATTTATAAAATTTAGAGAAAGTTGGCTAAGACATTATGGTAATTTAGTCATAAGTCTGATTTGATTAATGCTTTCTCTTTTGTAAAAATATTACCTGACTATAAGAATTTCAATATTATTTTAATTCCATTAAACTTTGAAAGTCACCTTTATCCATAGCCAACCTCGACATTTATAAATTGTTTCTGCCTGTAACTCGATTGCTCACATACACTCAACCAAAACTAAACACTTTTTATTACTAGCTGTCCCCTGCATATTCATATGCATCTTTGGTTACTGCTCTGCAACTATTGGTGATAGCTTTTTCCTGGTAGTAGTAGTAGTAGCCTTCCTACTTAACCTATACACTGATAAATTTTAATTGTTTTAATCCCGTGGAGGGTAGATCTGGTACATGAAACACTATCGATTTGTAAAGATTAAATTAAAAAATAAAGTACCATTTTTTCAAAACTCGTATTAATTTACACATGTACAAAATTAATTTCTTTAAGAAAACGTCAGCTGAGCGAGTTCAATAACCTGAAGATAGTATGTCCGCAACGCCAACTGCACAATACTAATAGACTACACAATAAAAATTGATAGTGTTTCATGTACCGGATCGACTCTCCACGGGATTAAAACAATTAAAATTTATCGGTGTATAATTATTTTATTTAGGTATTCAAACAGTTAATTAGTTGTAGTTTGACAGGTTAAGTTTTACACAATTAAGTTTTCTTTTATTATTATTATGGACAGGCTCACATTTGACCACTATCTACTTATATATACTACCATCTGATGGAAAGCGATGAGTTGGCCGATGATGGAGCACACTTGCCTAAAAGCAACCTATTCAGTTAAAGTTTAACTTTAATTTCTTAGCCCTTTCAGTACCAAAAATGTGCAAAATATATTTTCTTGTGCCTACAACCTGCCTCCCAATTCGTTGTTATACAAAAGCTACTGTTGTTTTGTATTCATGCCCAGCACCCTACTTGGGAATTCATCTTTTAAATTTTTGTATTATTTTATACAATCTGAGACCTGGATCATTAGCAACATAAGTATTAAGAGCATTCACTACCCTTTTTGCACTATTTGGCTCAAAAACTATGATTTTCAAACCCGTTTATAACCATGAATTTTAAATTGATATTATTTCTTTATTATTGTTCTGTACTTAAATTTTAATTACATCTAATTTTTAAATTAAAAAATACTAAGAATTTAGGTACGCAATTGTGAATGTTGTGCACGCCTGTAATTGGTTTGTTTGCACTGTACAATCTTCTGCATGTTCAACACAGGAAAATATTGTAAACAAATTGTTGGTGTGCCTTAATAATAAAATAAAAAATAAAATAATAAATGAATGATTTATTGCAAATACATGGTTAACCAATTCTTGTTTACATAGACAGGATTTTATTTAAATTAGGAGCACGCTTTTGTATTAGTATTTTATTAATTAGTAAACTAAATCCATAAATAGTTTTTCTATAACTATTTTGTTGAGGGTTCTAGCTACAGGCTTGTATTTTTAGAACTTTAGACGTTCTCAATCTTCGAAATTAACACTGAAAGTAAAATTAAAAAAAAACTGTTTACATAATATATGTGAATATAGTTCACAAGTGTGCTATTAATTTAAATTGAATCCTGTCTAACTATTTAGACAAGTTATTTCATAATGTTAATAGTAAATCACATCTTTGTGCAATAAGTCATTTATGAATTTAAATAAATAGGTTTGAAAATCATAGTTATTAAGCCAAATTGTGGGAAAAAGGGTAGTCAAGGTTCTTAAATCTATAATTGAGTTTATAGACCCTCAAGTTCCAGCTAGCTATAATTGATACCAGAAGTATAAGTTAACATAAGGGACTTTTACCTAAAATGTAAAAATGTTCCCTATAATGATTGATGTAAAGGTATTTTACTCAAAATGTAAAAATGACCCATAATATATGTTAATTCATACTTCTGGTGTCGATATGTATAGTTGTATTCATTTAAATAACTAAAAGATGCTAGATTCAAATCTGGTAATGTTGCTAAATCTTACATGGTACCAAGACCATTCTACTATGAGTAATCCATAATGAGATTTTCTTCTATTCAATTTGTATTATCTGTCAAAATAGATACATATATGAGGCACCTCAGGAACTCCATAACCAATTATAACATAATGCCAGGGTCAAGTCAAAGTCAAAAGTTTTTTATTTCACATAGAAACATGGGCACTTATAAAACGTCAGAAGCTAGTGCACAGTTCGAAATTGGTTGTTTCCTATGGAGAAGAACCGGAAAAAAACTCTGGTTGTACTTACAATATTTCCATATAACAGTATTAAAAGGTATTTATTAATTAAGAACAGTGTAAACCGGTCTATATTGTACTCGAACGCACAATAAAAATAATCATTTAAAAAAAAAGTGTGTTAAAATATGAAGTAATTTCATTTACATTATAAAAAGAGGCTATATAAAAAAAGTAATAATAATTACAACTGTCAATAAATGAGACGTTAACAACCAAAAAGAGGAAGACCAGATAATAAAAAAAAAAATATTGCAAAAGCAATGTGTTAAAAAAAAAAAATGTTACAACAAAGATGGAGCAGTTAATAGATACATTTGCATAATATTATGAGTTACCAGGGGGCCAGAAGTGCAGAGGCAGTCATTGCCAAACAAGCGTGTCTTCGGCAAAGTCTTTAACCTTGTAATATGCTTTTTTGGTTAAGCCATGCTTAATATGGGTTTTGAACTTTCCTTAGTTAAGTTCACTGCTTTTGGTAGCTTGTTATAAAAGCATATGCTATTTACTAAAAATGACTTACTGGTCTTGGCTAATCTCCATTTGGGTAATATAATTTCGTGTTTACTACGAGTATTTATGTTATGGAAATCGCTTCTAATTACCTACCTACCTTCCACTAAAATTATTCATCATCGTTTGGGCATTTCATCACTACCATAATATAGTTCTTACAGTTTCTGTCGAACCTCATCAGGTCATTGGTCTACCTTATAGGAAGCCTCCCAACAGTGCAACTTTAGAACATTGCGGCCATCATATCTATCTTTGAGCTATATGCCTGCGCACTGCTACTTTAGCTTGATGATTCCTTTGGCTATGTCGATAACCTTGAATATGCAAAGTAATAGAGAGGGTTGTATCTCTCCTTCCTACTATTACCTTTTGTGTGACTTTATACCTTTTGGGGTGTGTAGTACTTATGATACCCATGGAAAGTAGTGGGAAGGTATTTGATTTATGTTCGACACCATACGGACAATTGAGTTTATAACGCCATTACCATGGAAACTCAATACATGTTGTTCAGCAGTTTTATATGTTTTAACACCAAATTAGCCAAATAAGTGATTTGGATTTTTTTTTTATATTGCAGGAGTAGAATATGTTGGGATTGTGGAGTATGCACCCTTTCAACGGATTCCCAAAAAGAAGAAGAAGAAGGATCCAAAGTGTGGCACCATTGAGAGTGATCCAATCTTCCAGGACTTTGTTGAAGGTCTAAAAAAGGATCCAGAGATTGAAAATCAACCTAAACTTGAGTACTCTTATCCTATTAATGATTGTGAGTATTTTGTTCAAATATTCTGTATCTGTAAATTAAGCTTCTTATTTTAGCTATCATACAATGTTTTAATATGGAATATTGACTATTAAAGAAACATGTAATAATATCATTTACAAAAAATGGTGCTTATCATACATTTTCGTTACCATAAACTGCACTTCTGTAGTAATTATTTGACATTGGAAACCTTTTCATCTTAGCAGATAGTGCGGTTTTCGTAGTTTAACTTGTTACTGACGTGGTATTCAATAGATTCTTGGTCTAGCATGTGTGAACAGTGCTCAATGATCTATGAACAGCACACTCAAGCATACATACAACAATGCTAGATAAAGTTATATTATTTACAGCTAATGACAAGAAGGTGCAATCAACTCCATTGCTTGAGTACCTGGCTGCACGCAAACAGGACAAGCGCGGCAGGGATGAGCGGCGCAGGAGAGAAAATGACAAGAGGAAAATGAGAATTGAGAGGAAAACCAAAGAGAATCCTATAAAGGTAATACTACATTGGTAATTTTCTTTTCTTTGCTTCAACCACATCTTGGTGTTCTTCTACCTTGTGTTTAAAAGTTCGGATGTTACTGCAACTCCAGTAAAATTGCTTTGGATAGAGTTAGGCATATAGGCCACACCGTAGAGGTGAGGGCTTGAGGACGATGAACAATGGGTATCTCACCGTCCTGCTTTGCGGTAACTGTCAGGACTAACGCCAAGATGACGACGACGCGTAATATTACACGCGCTCAAAGAGATGTCGGCTAAACTGTAGGGGCAGGGCCGATGAACGCTAGAGCCGCGGGGAATTTCTGAATAGGAAACCCGTGATCCCTGAACGCGAAGGGCAACTGAAGAACACAGGTGTTGTTCAGTCAGTAAAAGTCTGACACGGCCTCTTGCTCTTGCTTTCCACCCTTGAGCGAGAAAAATCGTATGATAACTGGAAGTGTTTACCTAAAAAAATAGTTTGTAGCAAGTAGTTTCTCTAGTATGTAGGATAACGCATCGATCAATATAGTACCCCTTTCCCCTGAAATAAATGTTGTGAATAGAGATGGATGAAAGTTTTTTTTTTTAATATATCTGTCTCTTTGAATTACAATTCGGAACAGATTTTAGTCATGCTATTATTTCCCTTATTTTTATTTTATTATTCATTATTCCCCTAGCGACCTGGTGATATATCGGAAGACGAGAACTATAATGATAATGCAGATTACTATGATAGTAAATATAATAATAATCACAGTTTTTGGTATGGAGAGCAGAGGATATATCATAAAAGTAAAGTGAAATGTGACATTGCTAAATCAAAACTGAAAAATCACGGTTCCGACGAGTTTATAAGTACAGATTCAGACTTTGATAGTCACTTCCCAGCTCTGTCTACGAAAACGCATAACACATTCACATTAACTTCTGGGAAAGTCTGTGATAGTAAAAAAGAAACACAAGAAGGCAGCCAGAAAAGTGGCGGTGACACTTGTTCTAAGGTTACTAGTATTGAATTGAAAGAGTTGTAGTTAATGTTGTTCACATTTCGATATTATAACAGTATGGATAAGGTTCACTTTAGTTTGTATGGTCATCCTACGTTTGGGCGTATATTATTTTTTTAATAGAGAGTACTTTATACAGGGTGCGGCACTTGAATTTTCTTATTTATATAGCGCGCGTGTGTTGGTGGGAATAGTTACATTTCAAACGGCCCATCCTAACGTTTTTTGTACGGTTAGTTTTAGTCATTACACTTACATTAACCTTATATTTTTAAATTAAATTTTATTATTATTATATACATATTTTAAATATTTCTTTAAAAAATAACATTAAAAAAAATATTAAAAAATAGTACCCCATCGGGAACGGGGTCTAAGCTGCCGGCGGTCAGGGCTCCTGAGAGAGGAACCCCCGGACAATACGCCGTGTCTAGGAGTACTGCCTTCTGGATCAAGTCCTTGATCCAACTGCCTAACGAGAGCCTCCGCAGATGTTGGTTGAGGCTCTTGGCTATTAAGCCATTGGCCGTCACGACTATCAGCACAATGATTGCTCTATCCACTTCCCACATGTCGACAGCCGCGCGAGCCAAGTCAAGATATTTAGTTTGTTTATCCTTCTCAGCTTTCACGAGGTTCTCGTCATGAGGGACCGCTATATCAACAATCATTTTGCGACGCTCTTGTCGATCTATCACCACTATGTCAGGCTTATTGGCAACAATAGTCCTGTCAGTGATGATAGATCGATCCCAATACAATGTGACGCTGCCATTGTCGAGAACTGGGTCGGGCACATACCTATAGTACGGTACTTCTGATTCAACAAGATTGTATTTAAGAGCAAGTTGCTGATGGATAATCCTGGCTACAAGGTTGTGTCTGTGCAAATAGTCTCCGTTAGCTAAATGAGAACACCCAGAAATAATGTGTCGAATTGATTCTCCGGGCCGGTGGCATGCCCGACAGATGTCAACCGTACCGTCCTTCACAATATATTACCGGTAGTTGTTTGTCATCATAACTTCATCCATAATTGCAAAGACAAAACCTTTGGTTTCTCCAAAGAGATCACCAAAGCGCAGCCAGGATACGGACGGACGGTCCGGTAAAAGCGCCCGTGAAGCTCCCAGCTCTTCCATACTTCCTTGCGTTCATTAGTATCCATTACTATAGGTTTGCGCCAGTTCTCGTTGGCCAAGGAGAGCGGGGTGAGGCCTTTGTCCACCGCCACTACATTTCGGTGCATCCCCACATCGCACTATGGATTATCGTAGAACAAGAGCTGATCATAAATACTTTTTAGAAATGTTGTAAATTGCACATGTTTTTAGTCTTATTTTTTTCATAAAGAACCATAGTAATCTATGCAATTCGTTTTTAATCAATTCAATAGGAAAAACATTGATAAAATTGTATTAGAACTCAACAGTACCTACGGAAATTCAACAAATTGTAACCCTTAAATCAGGTACGTTTAGAGTTAAATATTGAGCACTTTTTAAATAATAAAAATATAGTGTGTTATATATTTAGAAAGGATATTTTATATAGATTGTGAAAGTGTATTTACTTTTATAATTAATGACAAAAAATAACTGTCATAATTATTAACTTAAAATGCTAGAGAAAAACAAATTGTTTTAACTTCAACGAGACTTTTAGTAGTTAGCTAAGCTTGCCTAAGTTCTAAATTTGATCTTATATCCTACACAAGGTATCTACCTAGTATATGCAAAAAGAAAATCTGGAGCATATTTGCGCTTTTTGGTGTTATGAAGCATCATGTGATTAAACATCCAAAATAAATTTTAACGAAAACTAAATAGATGACTATTGTATATGGTTCCAGTGGTAATATTTTGCGGATTCGCATATCTTCTAGTTGTTACAAAGAATGTGACATGATACACATCATCCTTCTTCGATTTTGATATAAAAAGTTGGCCATAGAACACATAACACCACAATCTCTATAGTACGTTATTATTTTATTCTCCAAAATAATGATTACTTTTAAATTGGGTTTTTAGGGTTCCGTAGTCAACTAGGAACCCTTATAGTTTCGCCAGTCTGTCTGTCCGTCTGTCTGTCCGTCCTCGCTTAATCTCTGGACCGTTAGCACTAGAAAGCTGAAATTTAGTACCAATATGTATATTAATCACGCCGACAAAGTGGTAAAATAAAAATTGGAAAAAAATGTTTTATTAGGGTAGCCCCCCTATATGTAAAGTGGGAAGTGTTTTTTTTTTTTAATTTTAACCCTAACATGTGATATTGTTGGATAGGTATTTAAAAATGAATAGGGGTTTACTACAATCATTTTTGAATAATGTCAATAATTTCGGAAATAATCGCTCCAAAAGTAATAAATAATGTCCCCCCCCCCCTCTAACTTTTAAACCATAAGTTTAGAAAATATGAAAAAAATCTGAAAAATACAACTTTAGAAGGACTTTCTAGAAAAATCATTTTAACTTGATGGAAAGAACAGTTTTTGTACAAAAAAGACAAAAGGGTTCTACAAAATAATTTCTGGACTAAGTTTGTAATATAATCATATAAGCAAGCATTTTTTAAACTCATAAAAGGGTACACTTATTGTGACGGACGGGAAACTACGGAACCCTACACTGGGGGTCTACTCGCTTTCTCCGAAAAACGAAGTTTCGATCGAAATTCGGCGTGTACCATACCATGGTTCATTTCGTTCCCGAAATTTCGTACGAACGAAAATTATTTGACGTACCGAATCTCTAAACCTACTCTAATTAGTTATGTTTCGAAAGAAAATATGATTATGACATACGAATGTTTTGCAATTTTAACGTCAAATTGACGAAACCAAAAACCTTACCTTTTCATTTTCGTTTGTGTTGATTTTGTAAGAAAAGTGCTTAAAATGGCCTCAAAAATGCTTTTAATTGAAGCAGCTCTACGTTACGAAATGTTCAGAGCGTACAAAGACCCGGCAACCAGCTCGAATTCCTGACTTACATGTTATGGATAATGTGAGACTCAGTCGGAAATTATTTGAAGAGTTGTACCAGAAAATAGTGCCTTTATTACCTCCAAAAAGCCTCTGTAGGCTTGTCCTCAGCAAAGTACTAGGAAGTGGAGTACTACTGTGATGTTTTCAGCTCAACATTACGCAAATTCCTGACACACAGTTTGTGCGAAATGAGGGACTCAATCGAAAATTATTTGAAGAGTTGTACCAGAAAATAGTGCCTTTATTACCTCCATAAAGCCTCTGTAGGCTTCTCCTCAGCAAAGCACTAGGAAGTGGAGTACTACTGTGATGTTTTCAGCTCAACATTACGCAAATTCCTGACTTACATGTTGTGGATAATGTGAGACACAGTCAGTAATTATTTTAAGGAGTTGTACCAGGAAATAGTGCCTTTATTACCTCGTAAAAGCCTCTGTAGGCTTCTCTTCAGCAAAGCACTGGAAGTGGAGTTCTATGGTGTTTTCAGGGTACCTACTGTGACTGTCTTATGTTGTTGTTGTTTAAAAAGAGACATTAATAAAAGACTAAAAAATACATTTATAAATTTTATTAACTTAAATCCTGTAGGATTCAGTGATTTTCATGTCACTGGTGGTCGATTTCCTGGCAGGGTCCTATGTCCACAGCTACCTCGGGCTGTGAAAAGTTTGGAGGTTAGCTTGATTGCCTGGAGGTGGATGGTATTGGTTCATTGATCTGAAAATAAAACAGATTAAATACCTAATAGAATCATAAAATATTGAAATTAAATAGGTAAGAATTGGTGGAATTTACTTATAATACTATGTAGTAATAAAATCAATTGTTATTGTTTAAAATAAAACTAAGATGGTAAATAAAATAATTCTACGAATGACTACCTACGACTAAAAACAAATAGGTACATAGTATATTGTATAATTATGATAATATTACTTACAAAGATCAAAGATCCGCAACAAAACTTGTGGAAGACTGCGACATCCACAGTTCTACTTGAAACTTTCTTACAGAACGCGTACCGTGATGACAAAATATATATGTAAAATATACCTATTTGAAACTTGAGTTAGGTATAGGTAAAGTCCAAATAAAAATCTTTTGATTTCAAACTAACAATGCAAGTTGACCAGTGCTGCCAACTCCTTAAATTATTTTCTGCTAAATCTGCATTCAAAAAATGCCAAATATATGCCAAAATTTTCAGAAAATGCTAAATACTATGCTGATAACTAGACCCTCGTGTGTATCCTCTTCGTATGATGTCTAAGCAGCGCGGAAGAAGCCATTCTTTCAAATCGGACATCAATTCCCACTCTGCACGATAAAGTTGGTTATGGGTTATTTATTGACATTCAAACATTCAACATTCAAACATTGTGAATTTAATAACTCTTATTCAACGTTTACGTTACGTTACTCGCACGTAGCCACATAAGAATCAAGCAAAACTAAATTACCTTCGATGACAACATCGAGTGATGCAATAAACCATGTGTAGTTCAATCCAAGCGAGATTCCCCTAACCACTAGGGTCGCGTTCAGAAACATCACCTCGTTTATCAAGATTTTATTTTTCATTTAGAAATAATATTCAAACTTTCCGAGTAAAATGCTAAAACTAAGCTAAACTGAATTTATGCATGCCAAATTACTTATAAAAATGCTAAATTTAGCCTTAATAATACTAAATTGGCAGCACTGTAGTTGACAATGTTGACAAGTTCCACATTGTTTTTTTTTTGCCCCGTTTGGGCCAGCTAAGGTCTTAGACCATACCGTTTCATCATCAATAATAAATACGTTTTTTAGTTTCATTTGTATTCTATGCATAAATATTACAAGAAATATTTAATCACATCAAAGAGGTATCAAATGTAAAGCAAAGTTGTCGTGGCCCAAAAAGGTAGACTGCGACAGTCCGACTTTCTTACGGAATGTGTCATGTAAAAAAGCACTGGCAACATGATATATTTTTAAAAATTCAAACTAAAAGTCAAATTCAAGTTGACATTTAAAGATTGACATGTTACGTGTGATTATACAGATATTTTTAGTTGTCATACGTTACTACCGATGATTGAAGTGAAGTAGCGCTCTTTATATAAGTCGGTTAACAATGACCGTAGAAAAGGTTGTTTTATGGTGTCTTTTTGTATTTTATCGAAAATTATTTTTTACGACATATTTATGTTTTATCTATAAATATTACAAGAAATATTTAATAAACCACCTTAAAAATTCAAAATATTAAAATAAAGCAAGATTTAAAATTAATTTAAAAACCGTAATTTACTTTAAATGACATATAAAAAGACCCAAATCATATAGTTCATTCTATTCGGTTACGAAGATTGTCTGTGGGTCCGAACTTCTTGTGTGTGTCCGAAAATGAAACAGAGTAGGTGCACTAACGAAACTTCGTTTGAATATCGTTCGTTTACGAAAATTGCGTTTCGGAGAAAGCAAGTAGGCCCCCTGAGCGTGGCCCGACACGCTCTTGGCCGGTTTTTTTAATTATTCTCGACATTATTTGAATGGTACAAACTTAGAACGATAAAATATTATAATATTTCAGCCCTATCAACATTTTTACCCGAAAATTATCATATTTAAAAAATAACTTACAAGCGGTAATAAATGATTTTCACCAGTTTTTGTTATTTGTTATTGTTGCACAAATTTTACGGGTTAATTTCTTGAAGCCATTATTAGTTGGCTGTACACAGAATTTTCTACAGGTAACTCTGCCTGTTTTAACAACAGAAGGATCGTCTCTCTGCTAAGCTTTCGAAAGCCGCGCAGAAGACGCCCAATAAAGGCTATAAAAATTTTAGACTACATCATACGAGAAAACGTATGAGATCGGATGAAGATGTATTTCATACATTACTGTATATGTACATGAGATCTTAGATGCATTAATTCACAAAGCATCTAAAAAGAATGTCAAGGAACGAGACGAAGACACTCTGCAACTCTTGAAAGTGATTCAACTAATCACGGATCCTGAGATTTTTCTGGTGTAAAACTTGCCCACATTTGTTTTTTTACCTTTTAGATGTATAGGAACATTTAAAAGGTGAACAAATAAAATACTTGAATCAAGCAATTCAGGATATTTTCTTTGAATAATTTTTTAGACTAATTTTAATCTGAGTAAAAATATAAATATTTTTTTTTGTTATATTATTTAAGTATATTTTATTGTGTTTATATCCTACTTCGTATTGGACCATTAAAAAGAGACAAAAACCACATTGAAGTGAATTTAAAATAACATACGTGCGGTTTTTTGACATCGTCGCAAATTAAATGGCAAGTAAAACCGCGAGCAAACCCTAGTGCTTATTAAATGTATACTTATTCAAATACCTATAGTATGTACTATGTCACTGCAAAATTTCAACTCTTTATCTTTTAAAACAAAGGAGATATAGATTTTTAATCAGCAAATGACCTATATTTTCCATAGTGCGTCGGTTTCCAGGAAGTATTCTCTGAGACTGCGTACCTCACGGTTGTGCAGGGTTTTGGCATTTAAGAAGCTACGATCCCCACACTTCCGCGGGATATACAGCCTCATCACATTATTATTATTAGCTCACTTGTCACGATTTTACATAGCTTTCTTGCGGCAACAGTTCTCTGAATTACTCATCACTATAAGGGATGATTTGGAGTGGCCAGCGCGCTGGCTAGATTTAGCCGATGTTTTATTTTTGTGGGGGGGCCTTTCAAGGATTATGGATGCGCTACAGGGGGGTGGGGGGGTCTTAACTTTGCTTATTGTTGATGACACGGAGGATGGGGGGTTCTAGATGATGATTACGTCCACAATATACCTATGTATATATTTTTAGTTTTTTTAAGAGAACGATGTGGATGTTCCAAAATCACTAGAAAGTTAGTAGACCCACATCGCTGAGTAGCAAACATCCAATGTCATTGAAGAATTAGTCATGGATCCGTGTATCATGGACTGAATATGTCAAAATTTTAAATGAAGTTTGTTTTTTTCTTTATTTCAAGCCTATTCCTCATTTCTAGAACTACTGCTCATAAATTAATAACGAAAACCAACACAGAGTATGGGGGAGGGAGGGGTGGAGCTTTGCTTACTTTTGCTGACAAGAAGGAGCGGGGAGTTAATATTTGCATAAAACTGCTTACGTAATACTTTAACGGCCCCGTAACGGAAATCCTAGGTATACCAATCTTCTTTCGACAAGCTGAAAGAATGCTATTGTCAAGATCCAGACCAAAATGCTGGACAAAGTGGACGAAAACTTCAGATTTCGACTCTCTCGATATACAGTAAAATGGGGTGAATAGAGACTTAGGGGTGAATAGAGACAAAACTTTAAAAGGTATTTTCTCGATATTTGAATATTTTTTGCAGCACTTCGGTAACTATATCAATTTATTAATGAATTTTTATTCTAAAAAATCGATGCTTTGTTAGAGGCCGATATTACGGTATCAAAGTGAAAAACCAAACCAAAGTTTTGACTCTATTTACCTATAAGTCTCTATTCACCCCGTTTTACGTATTGAACTTGATAATTGGTGGCCTTCAAGATAATAAATTCATTTTTTTTTTTTACGTAGGCCTACTTGGGCACTTATAAAACGGTAGAAGCGAGTGCACTTATGCTTTTAAAATAATAATAAAAAAACCTTTGAAAATACCACTATAAAAAATATTTAAAACTATAAATAAAATTATAAAACAAAAAGTAAAGATCCATCTTACTAAAATATTTTTTTTTTTGTTGTAATACTATTTCAAATAAGGAAGTTCCCGCGCCGCACTCTGTATATTATTATTATTACGTTCATCATAGTTTTAGTTTTAAACAAAGTACGTATTTCGAATGTGAATTTGATTATGGGGTTATTATCCACGGATACGTCAACGCCATTGTACCTAATAGTCTATTTACACGCATAATTCTAAACATATTTTTATACTATAAAATAGAAAGCGGATTTACTGCCTTAACTTTCTGCATTAACCCACAAATTATGCGTTTAGACCTTTCTGACTTAGGGTATGCCAATATATTTTGTCCAACATCCCACATATTAAGATTAAATTTCCGAGCCAGAGATTCCCTTTCATCTTTGTTCCTGGCACATATACATGCATTTTATGCTGTCAGTTTTTGACTGCTGGGCTCAGCCTCACTTATCGGTTTCAAGAAGAAATAAATTGATATAATCAATTGCAACCTATTTTAAGAAAAAACGCAATAACTGAATGTTTCATTAATTTCAGGAGGAAGAAATTGGCGACGGTGAAGTTAAGAAGATCAAATCCAGAGAATGGGAAAAGGATAAAGTAAGTGATACTAAAGATGATCAAGTGAAGTCAGATAGTAAAGATGGATCTGTTTTAGAATCTAAATCATACAGAGATCAGCGCAAGCCAGGAATTAATACTTTAAGTGATAAGAAGAAAAAAATTGATAGTGACAAAAGGGATTCAGCAAAAGATGACGACCAAGGTGACGATTCCGACAAGGGGTATAAAAAAGATAAGCGTGAGAAGTTCAAGGAGTCGCCCCGAGAGCAGAAGAGTAAAAAATATAGTGACACTAGGAAGGAGAGAATCAAACAGGTTGAATATGGAAAATCAGACAAACAATCAGCTATAAATAAAATCATGTCTTCAGACACCAAAGTAAAGTCGATGAATCACGACGACATTAAACCATTTACTCAACTGCCACATGTAAAGACTGATGACTTGACGAAAATCATAGACGGTATGGACAAGAAAGTTAAGCTAAGTGATAGCAGGAAAGATTCCAACGACGAAACTGTTACCCAACCTATGGGTGTGACAAAGATGAGGAGGAATAGTCTAGACTCTGGTGAGCTGCCTATCAAGGATGACTTGGTGTTGAAGAGGCAAAACTCTCTTGATGACAGAAGCAAATCAACAGATAGAGAGGGTTCAGAGGAAAAAGAAAAAAGTGACAGTGGAGAACGTCGTGCAGAAAAGAGAATTAGGAATAAGGTAAGATTGAAAATTGAAATAAACTGCTTCTCTGTTTCCTGATAATAGTTGCACTTGTAATGAATGTAATTTTTTGATCAGGATCGTCCAAGCCTCGTTATCTACCAGCCAGGCATGGGCAAGTTTAGTAAACAACGACTCGCCAAGGAGAAGGACACGCCGCCGCCAACCAAATCAATTAACGATAGTGAAAAGAAAGACACCTGAAATTAATGTCAAACTACCCTAAACTTGGACAACATTCAACGGAATTACCCTGAAGCTGGCATTCTAACATGTCCTGGCAGATTCAGTCGATGAGGACACCTGAATGTGCCAACTGACGGAACTACTGCTCGTGTTTACTCAGCTGTTGTTTTTATTGATTTGTTTAGTTTACATACATTTCGAATGAGTTGGAGATGTTTTAAAATTACAAAAAATCAACGTAGCATTTAATGCAACATATTTTTAGCTTGTGACAATTTAATTCAGTTTGTTAATTTCATTTAAATATAATTAATTTTTGAAATGGGGCACGACGGCTTTTTATTTTCTTTCATATGTGGTAAAGTAAACAAAATAGTAATTAGTAACAATTTTATTACTTATCACAGTGAAGTTTACCTATCAGTTTACATACTTACATACAGATTGTTTACAAAAATAGCTAATTATTTATACCTATTACAATGGGAATTAGCAATTAATAGAATCTTTGGCAAAATAGAAGGGGCGAATCGCCTGTGTGAAATTAGAACCACTTACTAATGTTAATATAGCACCTACTTAACGAATATAATATTTATATTAATAAAATTTTATTAGCCTCTGTTTGCAGCCTCTTTTGGATAATGAACTTGAAATATTAAAGTGACTGTTAAAAGGAGCCTTAATACCGGCCGATTTAGTAACTCATTGGCATCCTTACAAGAAGGAGTAAAATTATAAAGATTACTGAAACAGCGATTAAAAACATGCTTCTTCACAAGGTAAGTATCACATTTTAGTATAAAAATGTTATATAAAAGTGAAAAAGATATTACAACCTAAAAAATCATCTTTTTCACTTAATTTTAAGTAAAATAGTGAGTACTTCCACATCCTGAAAGGATGCCAATGAATAATTTGAAGTCTTAACTGTATGTTTTCTATCTTCACATTAAAGCAGAGTATTAATCGAGACACACAATTTGTGCAGAGTGCCTAGTGCGAGTGTGTTTCACGTTAACGCGATCAACACGTTTATGACGTTCGGAGCTCTGGAGAGGTTAACGCGGCGTTTCGATGGCATTGACGTAAAAATCATTCGCGCTGTACAAAATATTCAATTCCCTTCGCCTAACATTAGTAGTGAAAATCTAGTGTTTATATATTTTTGATGTTGATTGTGACAATGTAAAAGATACAGTAACTGTTAAGATTTCGGATTTGAAACTTTACTTAACTTATATTTTTATCCCTTTGTACCTCTTATTGATTTCGCCAAAAACATAATTATTGCTTTTCATTGTCCTACTTCATGTTTCTCATATTTTTATAGTAGGGAACTGACTTGAACATGGTTTTACACACGGTACAATGAAAACAGTGTTCCGTGGTTTTACAATTTCAAAGTATATGTACGGTTATGTACCTTATTGGCTTCACTAAAACAACCATCAACACAACATATTGCACCACATTAACAAATACCCCCGTTCTGAAAGCTCATTTTATTCAATAAAATAAAATAAATGATATTCAATTATTCAATAAGTCTTTGTCAGGCTTTCGGAAAGAGGGAACTTGTAAAAATCATCATCTCCTAAAGAAGTTTTCCTACTAGTTATAGGATTTTTTTTAAATTGGCCTTCACCAATTTTAAAAATTTTCAAATACAGTCGCAATATCATTTCATTTAAAAATAATAATTTAAAAAAATGTTACTAAGTATTAGATATTTTTTTTATTATTATTAATCATTATTTTTAAAATTAAAAGTAATTTACGAGGATTGCGAAGCAAATACGAATGTTCTTTAAAATTACGAGAATTACGTTCTAGAACCTACTCAATAATAACTTTCCTTTTTTTATACATTTCAACAACATTCACAAATACATACATGACGTTTACACAAAACTTTTGCAACTGAATAAACAAACGAATGTATTGAACAGCACAATATTAAAACTAGTCAGCCTTTTAAGCCTTGAGTTCTGTGTTCTAAATGTTTGACATGTTTCAAATTACCAACTGTAGATTGACGTAAATACTTATGGCTTGAAAACAAATCATTACTTAATATTATTTGTTTATTTAGTATAATTATCTACTTAAACATAGTAGTACTATAGTAAGTATAAAGGACTATGTTAGTTGCCTATAAAGGCAATTAACAAATCATTTAATACAGGAATTTTCATGTTAGACAACTTTAAGCTAGGCTAAGCAGGTCCGTAAGTTTAAGACTTATTGTCAAAATGTACTTTAATGTTCGTTACTCTAGCACCACATTAAAAATAGCACTTACAATCTTGTACGATTTTTATTCTTGTTTGTTGTGTCGTCTCATTCCGAGTAGAACGCTAGGTGTTAATTTAAATAATCTTATCCTAAGTGTTAATTTAAAAAGTGCCAAAATAAATTCTTTGGTATGTTCTATACCCTGAATAGTCAACGGCTGTAAATCGAGCGCCTTGTAATCGTCGATCTCAATCATAGCGGCGTATCTCAACATTTCACATTTCTTATCAAATAACTTCTGTTCGCCTGTCAAATGTATTGCGTACTAGGCATAGAAGTGATTGCCACATTATATGGCGTGTTTATAGGCAAGAATATAAATAAGTGTTGGCAATTACGCGACGTTGTTGAGTAGGACGGCGGAGGCATTTTTATCTGCGTCGCGCGGCGTGGCCTGCTTGATCTTCTCGGCCGCAGTCTTGGTCTGCGCCACGTTGTGCCGGTGCATCACCCACAGCAGCAGGATGAAGCCCACAAGGAACCCCGCCAGCCCGCCGCCTATGGTCAGCCACGTGCGCCGCGACGTCTTGATACTTTGGACCTGGAACATTATATTTGTTTACATGAGCTGGCGTAATTGGTTGTGAAACTGCATTAGAGGGCCCCTGTGGTTAAGCTTGGTTGATTCAACACGATTGCGGTTGCGAAGCGATTCACGCGAACTCAGCCTGACGCTGCGACTTTGGCCTACGTGCACGCGAAGTTAACGCTTTAGCTGCCATTTATATAAAACTAGCTTTTGCCCGCGACTTCGTTCGCGTGGAATAGTGACTTCCGGCAGCGGCGGCGAATCGATGCCGACTCTTGACCAATAGATGGCGCTGTATGTCCGGAATAAATTTTATTTTTTATTTTATTTTTTGTAATAAAAACTATCCTATGTCCTTTCTTAAGTTCCAAACTATCTCTGTACCAAATTTCACACAAATCGGTTCAGTAGTTTAGGCGTGAAGCAAAGACAGACAGACAGAGTTACTTACGCATTTATAATATTAGTTTGGACAAGTCACCGCACCCCGCAAGAATTCGCATGAAAATATCAAACCAACTGTACGCGATCGCTTCGCTTAGCCCCGCACCGCATCCACATGCGGTTGGTCACGTAAGCCACCGCAATAGAGTATCAATTCCATTTGCGCCGCGATCGTGATCGCGTGGAATTTCCTACATGGAACACGGTGGTGACTATTTCTTTATAATATACGCGAATAAAAAAAAAAATTGACAATAATAGTGGTGATAAGTTGCAAGAATACAAATGAAACTACACTAGACCATACCTGCAAATATTCTGCTTTACAGTGGTGGTACGTGGCGTTGAGATTTGCTCCGTCATCTGATACTGGACAGTTTGCGAACTCTGTAACAGAAAACAAAAGTTTAGACTCGACATATAGAAGATAATAGTGGAATTATAGATTATAATTGTAGATTGTAAATTATAGATTTCACTTTAATCTTTTTATATGAAAACTAGTTTTCGTTACCAACCTCGAGTATTGAGCCTAGAGTAGTCTTCTAATTGGAAGAACACTCCTTTCTCTTGGAACCACAAAACAGTAGGTCTGAGACTACAAAGCTTCATGGTGCTAATAGAATCCGTTAAATCCACTTTGACGAGGTTGCACATGACTGCAAAGTGACTTGTGCTGAGAGAAGTGAGTGGGTTGTGCGAAATGTTGTAGAAATGCAACTGGGGCAGGTAGCCTAAGTTCGGAAGCTCTTTCATTTTACAGTCTGATAGATCCAAAAGATCCAGTGGCGCTTTGATTGGTTTGACTTGATCGAGCGAGTTGATGTTCTTGTAGAATATAGGATTCCCTCTGAGATACAATTTTCTTAAGGAAGGTAGTTGGAAAATTGACCGGGGCAATTCTAGTATGACGTTGTTGGCGAGGTCGAGGGTCTGCAGGTCGGTTAAGCCGCTGAGTGCGTCCTCGTCGATGAGGTAGATGTGGTTGTCGGCGAGGTACAGGAACTTGATGCTCGTGTAGCTGGCCAGCGTGTCGGCGTGCAGCTCCTGCAGCTTGTTGTCGCTAAAGTCCAGAATCTGAAATTAAAGCCGAACAATATGTTAAATATTTCTATTTTTCTCTTTAACCTTTCAATTGTGATAATTGCAGACACAATTGAAAGACAATAGGTGCGCGAACGCCGGCGTTCGCTTGGGGTTTAATGAATTAAGCCCAAAATTATATCCCACACTTCTCTGAAATAAGGCCTCCCTTTCTTGTTTTAAACCTCGGCCTGTCTTTTGAGATCTCTGACCCTGTTTGTCCCGCAAATATAACCAGACTATGTAACCACTTTTTTTTAGGTGGGCAATCATCAAATGACTAAAAAACAATAGGTCATTTAAAAAAGAAAACCCCATATTAGGAACATCTTACACACGTGATAACTTTTGAACGAAATATCCGATTGAAACGAAACAAAAAGTATTTTACTTCTACATAAATACTCTTGATAACATAATGCTTAATTTCGATAAAGATTAATATTACGATACATATTTAACGTAGTTTTTTTTATTCAGACGATTTAATAATTATTTTGAACACAAAATCGGTTATTGTGATTAAACCATGATAGCTAGATATTTGTTCTCGCGGACTTTTTTGTAACTTTTTTGTAGGTCTTAATGGGATCTATAAACCCGTAGTACATCATTTTGTTCTATTGTCAATAGTTTTTGCAGCGCACGTAAAAATAGGTTTTCGATTTTACACCTTGTGTTACAAAATAGCAATTTTATTACGGATACCTAATTTTGAAAAAAAGAAAAACATAACCTATAGCCTTCCTCGATAAATGGACTACCCAACACTGAAAGAATCATTCAAATCGGACCAGTAGTTCCAGAGATTAGCGCGTTCAAACAAACAAACAAACACTGCAGCTTTATAATATTATAAATAATAATATATATTATAGTATAGATTCTCCTCATTTATTCTCTATATAGTAGTGCGACTACCGGTAAAATCGATTTAGTTTCACATTTCGTGCAAAAATTTTGGTAGAGTAAGCAAGTCTTTTCACGTTTTTTCGTTTTGTTTTTTTTTGTGTTTTTTGTCTTTTTTAGTCTTTTTTTTTTGTTTTTTCTTTTTTCTGTAGACAGATAGGGGAGCAAACATAACGGAAAAGGAACCTCTTAAGTGAAACGCACGGCTGAATGACTTGTTAGTCTTGGTCTTGTTACCACCTTTAAAGGTGACAAGTATGGGATTACGATTTTGTTCGCTATGTTGGTAGTATATATTTAATGTCTTTGCCTGGAATACTTATCTGTAGGTCATACAAATATTTGTTCCGTGCGGGGATAGAACCCGCGAGGCCGCGACTCAAGGCAACAGCAGCCAACCGTGCCCAATAACAATAATCACAAAACTGCATTTATTTACTAATTTGTGAATTTACGGAAAGGACTGGACCTCACGACACAGGGTATTCTATTGTGGGGACCAGAGATATATTGTTTAATTTTAGTAGGTACATAAGTCAACTGTTGTACCTAATATTCTGTGTATATTTCTATCCAGTTCTGAAAACGGTTACTATAACTTTCTGTATGACACAGATATAGTTGTTACGGGTCTGGGTATCTTGTGCTTGTGAGTTTAGATGTTTGTGAACGCACCCACGATACAGGAGTAACCTTTAGTGTGGGGCAACGTTTTTTAACCCCTCGAGCGCCGATTGTACATACAACAACATATAACTTGAAGACCTTGAAAAATGCTTAATTTTCATTTTGTAATATTTTCGTACAGACGTGTGTCTGTACGAAAATTATTTGGCCGAAAATTTTGGTTTCTATATTATATTATTCGATATTTATTATATTATTAGTTTTTCCTAGAAAAATCCAAAAAAAAAAAATTTTTTTTTTTATTTTATTGGTGATTTACGTAAACACGGCAATTTTCCGAGCGCTCGAGGGGTTAAATAACAAATACCTATATTTTTCTTATTATTTCTATAGGGGAAATATTTATTTGCAATTTGTTTTATTAGAACAAATGCTCAATAGATGTACTATGAAAGTCTACGCACCTCAATGCCGCTCTTCAGCTTGGGTATCTTGCCGAGGCGACGGCTCGCGCAGTGGGCCCCGTACATCTCGTATGCGTATTCGTACGTGCAGTGTGTCGGCTGCGCGCCCAACACCTCCATCTCTGTCATTTCCTTGCCGTGCGAGCTCCACACAAGCAGAGCCACCGTCAGCAGTGATTTGTATAGCCTGAAACATGGAAACAATTCACTTTTATTCCCTGAAAATGCTTTGAGACCAACGTTACAGAGAACAGTGGCCTTACCATAAAGTGTTAAAATGACAGTCGTGTGAGCAAGTAAGAGGGACGGAGATGGAGGTATATTATACCCTTTATAGCCGCAGCCCTTTATGCCCTGTAGGGTATACGCCTGACAGGTATTACTGAGGGCAGCTGCCCCCCCCCCTCCCCCCTCCTGGATTTAGTTTACGTCCGTACTAATAATCTAATTTAAAATAAAAAATAAAAACCATTTTTTTTTTGTCATTAGTAATACAATATACACAAGTCCACACAGCTACAGTTCCAAAATTGCAAAAATGTGTGAAGGAAGTATCTGATTTTTATGAATTAAAAGAGATCATATCGGAAGCCGAACTATGAAAGTATATAACGGAATTAAGAGCGTGCTCTTCAAGTTTCATAGGACTATCGTTGTTATGTGATTATGATGTTATTACACATCTTTCTCTAGGTATTTCGGATACATACCTAGTTATCTTGGGGATATTATCTAGGCTTCTATAGAAATCAAATAGGTTTAAAACTAATCTAGCAAGACCTCTGAAAATGTACTATTTTTCGTGAACTTTGGCCCTTCATTATGTACTTATATAAATTAAAAATAGAAAAAAGTACATGAATAGAAAGCCTTGCACATTTAATCGAAATTCTGAATGACGAAATTTTTTCTGAATAACCCATAAACACGTATTTCTTCGAACAAATTTAGTGAAATATTCGACTAAATCACGGAATTACCTAATTCGAAAAGAGTTCTCAGACGATAGCTCTCTCTTTTTACACTGCCTCTTCATCAAAAACATCGCGTTGGATTCCGTTAAATGGAGCAACAAGCTTTTAAACCATGCTCGATGTTGACGATAGGCGAGTAAAAAAGGACTCTCTTAATAAGTACAAGTAACAGAATCATTTTACCCAAAGGCTTATTTCACTGCTACAATCAAAAGATCATTTAGCACACGTAGACGCGTAATAACATGGCTAAAATCAACTTTGACCGAGGATAGATTGAATGGGCTTTGCATGGTCAGTGTACCATTACGGTCATTTCTGCCTGATCACTTAAAAAGATTTTCGCTTCAATCCTGCGGCGCGGCGCCAAAACGGTGCCTTTGAAGTTTTCGTTTCGATTGCAAGCAAAAATAAACTTAGCGGTGGTCAGGCGGAAATGTCTTCGATGATACATATAAAATTTGTTAACGCGATTAGCGCGAAGCGATTTTTTTAACGGAAGACAACACAGAAGTTGCTCTTAAAGTAGCTATAGTAGACCAGGTATACTTAGGTACCCATCTAATTAAAGAATTTATATAAAATTTCCCCCCAAGAACCTGGATACGCCCATGGCTTATACCTGTAATAGTTCTGTTTAGTTCCTAGTGATAGGGCCTCTGAGGGGCAATTTCCGTGGTGAAAGTTACGGGCCCGAGAATGTTCTCGTTAGATATAGCCATGGCGCAAAATAGTTTTAACCGAGTTAAAAAAAGGAGGAGGTTCTCAATTCGTTTGTACTTTTTAAGTTTATAATCTCAGATTTCAGGTTCAAAATTATTTTCCTAGAAAGTCCTTATAAAGTTCTACTTTTCAGATTTTTTTCATATTTTCTAAACATATGGTTCAAAAGTTAAGGGGGGGGGGGAAACACATTGGTTTTTTACTTTTGGAGCGATTATTTCCGAAATTATTGACATTATCAAAAAATGATTTTCATTTTTAAATACTTATCCAACAATATTATATCACACGTTAGGATTAAAATTCACAGACAGACATGGCGAAACTATAAGGGTTCTTAGTTGACTACGGAACCCTAAACGAACAAAATAACTTTAATTTCGGAAGTCAGTCAACCAACTTCCGAAATCAAAGTTATTTCGATGTATAAGTATAATAAGTAGTTAGTTACTATAAATAACAATAGCACTCCTGTTATAAAATTATATAGGTACACCCCTACTTTTTAATTATTAGGCAAAAAATGGGACTCTATCTGTACCCGTTACTGATCATATTTTCGTAGTCAAAAGTAGAAAAAACCGAAATCCTAAAATTGACCACGACAAGGTAAATTTATCATAGAATCAATCATACATAACAATTGCTAGTAGAAAATACTGCGGGCAGTGTTTTTCCTTAATAATTAATCACTTATTTATTCATTAATCAATAGCCTGCACAACATTTCCATAAATTGAGTTACATTTTGGGACATAAATCAACGCTAATAACTTTGCTGTTTATGAATATTATTTATTACTAGCTTTTGCCCGCGACTTCGTTCGCGTGGAATAGTGACTTCCGGCAGATAGTACTGAATTGATGCCGACTCTTGACCAATAGATGGCGCTGTATGTCCGGAATAGGTAAATTTTATTTTTTATTTTATTTTTTATTTTATTGTTTGTAATAAAAACTATCCTATGTCCTTTCTCAAGTTCCAAACTATGTCCAGTAGTTTAGGCGTGAAGCAAAGACAGACAGACAGACAGACAGAGTTACTTTCGCATTTATAATATTAGTTTGGATTTTATTGTTTGTAATAAAAACTATCCTATGTCCTTTCTCAAGTTCCAAACTATGTCTGTACCAAATTTCACACAAATCGGTCCAGTAGTTTAGGCGTGAAGCAAAGACAGACAGACAGACAGACAGAGTTACTTTCGCATTTATAATATTAGTTTGGATTTGGATTTGGATAGTTTGGAAGTTTGGATTTGGATTTGGATTGAGATTTTACTTATAAAATAACAAGGGTTTTCTAATAAGCCCTTTAAGTATTTGTAATATTAAAAAGTGGTGTATAGATAGAGCATTGGTAAATATAATGATCAACTTCAGTTAAAACAAAGACAGTAGGTAGTAGGTACCTACCACAAGTTATTGACATCAATATCTTGTTATCGGGTAAGTCTGAATCATCGATGAGGTCTTCAAATCGTTATAAATAGGTCCTCGCTATTATAAGGAAGATATCGATGTTTTCTGAAAACTTTTTATTACTTGTCTAAAAAAAGGAAACGAGATGTCTAAAATGCAAATGCTTTTTCAATACAATTACTCAAAAACCCGTTCTTATCCTACCACTTTTAGATACTCAATAGGCTTTTTCCGCAATAGTGCAGAAAAGTGCGCGTGCTCTCCCCGTCAAAATGTTATTACATGTATCGTATCTAGCTGGGCGCGCGTCGATCTCCACGAGTCGCCTGTCAACCCCCGTTCATTCATTTCTTCGTAAGTATATTGAAAAAAGTCGTTAGATACACGTGTAATTTTGTCATAGCAGCACTCGGCTCCATAACACACTCGCCTAACTTCTGCACTTGTATCCAAATGGACCATTAGTGGAATAGCTTAAATGCCTCGTTAGGTTTCTCTGCTCACCAGGGCTGTGGAATCCTTCGAATAAGTTACCTTGGCACTGTAACGCAAAGTACAACTGAAGGAATATGGATGGGTTAGTCAGTTAAAGTTTGTCACTCCGACCCTCTAGGTCTAGGTACCCAAAGGTACCAAAATAATTTTGTTTCAGTGGAAAATCATCATAGACCTATGTATGACTAGCTTTTGTCCGCGGCTTCGCTCGCGTTAAATTCGGGGTAACAGGGTTCCCCTTTCTGTGGGGGGTAAGAAAGAGACAAAAGGTAGCCTATATCACTCTCCATCTCTTCAACTATCCCCACTTAAAACATCACGTCAATTCGTAGCTCCGTTTTGCCGTGAAAGACGGACAAACAGACACACACTTTTCCATTTATAATATTAGTAAGTGTGGATCTTAGCTGTGTGCAGCGCCCCTTAATGAACTCTACTGCGGGTGACGTAACCTACGACAAACTTATTATTTGCAGTTGGTACAGTAATCGGGTCTAGGGATCGAACCGCAAAATTAAGTTTGTTTTTTATTGTATATGCTTTTTCGGGATAAAAAATACCCAGTGTGGTGTCCAGGATAATAAAGAATAATTATACCAAGTTTCATCGTAATCGAACTGGTAGTTTTGCGTGATGCTTGAAAAAACAGACAGACAGACAAACATTTTTTTAATCGCATTTTTGGGTTCGGTGTCGGTCTAGTAACACCAACTGCCATTTATTTTTTTTGATATTTTCAATGTACAGAATTTTCACTTCTACAGATTTATTTTATATATAGATATAGATGATTTTCCACGGAAACAATTTTTTTTAGTAGCATAGAAACTTTTTTTGCGGATTCAATTTGATGTCTACCACCAGGATGACCAAGACCAATGCGATTGCCAACTATTTAAGTGCTAGTCACGCCTTAATGCAAGATATGTAGGTAAGTACTAATTTCTGTCAAAGGCTGATAAAGCCACACCTCCAATTCTTTTAAACGATTTGGTAATGACTCACTAACAATCATTAAAAATATTTCTTTTAAATCCACCGCTAGCAAACATGGTATATTTTAATTTAAAAAATAATAATAATAATAACCGACTGTATCTCTGTATTTTTGGTTCCTTATTTAAAACCGACTTCCAAAATTAAAGTTATTTTAGTCCTCTATTTATTATTTTTATTTTAATCCTGACCAATAGGCGGCCGTTTCACGGCTGGTTGTTGTTTGGTTATCGTTATAGTTAAATGGCGCAACTCACCCTTAGTGTTTTATTTAGTGAAGTCAGTTATTATTATTATTATATGTAGAATATTTTTATTTTTTTTTGCAAATCGGTCCATAAACGGAGTTCTGAGGTAACACACAAAAAATTAATACAACCGAATTGATTAACTCTTCCTTTTTAGGGTTCCGTAGTCAACTAGGAACCCTTATAGTTTCGCCATGACTGTCTGTCCGTCCTCGCTTAATCACTGTGACCGTTAGCACTAGAAAGCTGAAATTTGGTACCAATATGTATATCAATCACGCCGACAAAGTGGTAAAAAAAAATTGTAAAAAAATGTTTTATTAGGGTTAAAAAAATCATTTCCCACTTTACATATAGGGGGGCTCCCTATATGTAAAGTGGGAAATGATTTTTTTTTTAATTTCAACCCTAACGTGTGATATATTGTTGGATAGGTATTTAAAAATGAATAGGGGTTTACTAAAATCATTTTTTGATAATGTCAATAATTTCGGAAAGAATCGCTCCAAAAGTAAAAAACAATGTGTCCCCCCCCCCCCTCTAACTTTTGAAAATATGAAAAATTCTGAAAAGTAGAACTTTATAAGGACTTTCTAGGAGAATTATTTGGAACTTGATGGAAAGAACAGTTTTTGTACAAAAAAGACAAAAGGGTTCTACAAAATAATTTCTGGACTAAGTTTGTAGTATAATCGTATATATGCAAGCATTTTTTTAAACTCATAAGTGGGTACACTTATTGTGACGGACGGGAAACTTCGGAACCCTACACTGAGCGTGGGCCGACACGCCCTTGGCCGGTTTTTTTTGAAGTCGGTTAAAAAAGAGAATAATTATCAAGTCATGGACTCTGCATTATATTACTGCTGCCAGCGCATCGACTCGTGGTGTGAGGTATTTATAGATACGCCTTTGTACCCATCTACCCATCTTCAGGTCATCGGGTCATACTGAAGGTAGGTAGGACTAAGATATTAACATTTTCTCGGTAGGGGTTATCAGTTCTTGACCTTAGCTGTCTCTGTAGCATATGGGTACCTATTGATATGCTTTCATATTTATTTATATTCTTCTTTTATTTCCAGTTTAAATAATAACAGCCGCATGGCTCGAACTCCAACTCCGATTTCAAACGATGGGTTATATACATCTACTAGATTCCGAGATACTTTTGTGCCTCGAAAAGCACGTTAACCTTCTGACCGCCACAGTCATGCATACATGACAAAGCTAAACGTGTCCAGCAATTTGATCATCGGCATTTATGTCGAGTCAAAACTCCAAAGTCTTGAGCATCGACACTGAATTGCTATCCTGTCGGTTACATTTCAATTTAACCTCTTTTCTCGTTTTTTTTTATTGGTATTGCAGAATTTAAATCCGCCAAGTCCGTTCCATTGTTGGACCACTAGATGACCAGACGTTCGGCGTTGCCTCACCGGTACTTGATGGACATCCATCCCACTCCTAAGCACAAAGCGTTTTGGAAATACAACATTCATTATGCTTACAGCAAATAAGTGGAATTCCCTGCCGGAGTCTATGTTTCCTTATAACTACAACCTAGGGCTCTAAAGACTTAAAAGTCAAGAGTGAATATAGGTTACTTCTGGCACTTAATGTTTTTTTACGTGGGTCATCATCAAGAGTCATCCTGCTTTGGGTGGAGAGAGAGGGACTGTTGGACATTTAGTAACTAAAACCTACTTGTGTTTATTTGGTTAAGTCCACATTAACTCTTCGAATAATCCGGCATTTTTTACATTGGTTTAAAAATAACACAAGAAAATGTTAGTTCACCCCACCTACTCTTTACCTCTATGGGAACAAAACACGCCATGCAGTGATGTTATGCTTGTTATTTTTTAATAAAAGTTTAATACAGTTGCCATCACGGATCTTGAGCGGTTGCGTAGAAGTCAAATATTCGGTCTCTTTAGTGGTGCGAAGTGAGACGCGGGGGCGAGGAGTATCAGTGATAGGTTCGCCGCGCCATCGCGTCATAGACGTCACTCCTGATTCGTTCCCTGCGTTGCTGTATATATCTAACAATGAAGACGATTGGCTCGCCAATGTATGGAATGCGCGAAGCGATCCCCACTCTGACGCCGAGCGCTCAAGATCCGTTTTGGCAACTGTATGTCCATTTAAGTACTTAGATACTTTGTACATATACACCGTATTATTTTCGCATGTACCTACGAAATTAATTTCTTGTTTTCGAGTTCAATGACCTGTAGGTATTTTGTATGAAAAGCCGACTATTACCTACAGGTTATTGAACTCGTTCAGCTGATATTTTCTTAAAGAAATTAATTCATTGAGTTTTGAACAAAAGGTAGGTACTTTATTTTTTAATTTTATCTTTACCTACAAATCGATAGTTTCATGTACCGGATCGACCCTACACGGGATTAAAACGATTAAAATTTAACGGTGTAGACAATGTAAATCTGCATTTTTTATTATTTGTGATAAACTTGAGGATATACTTTTTATCAGGTTGTTGAACCGTACCTATTGGCTACGTCCACTGTTAGCGGAAATAAATAGGTATGCAGAATAGATATTTCCGCTAACAGTGGGATGGACGCAAATTGTCGAAAAGTGCTTTAAAAATACCCATGTACTTATGTAAGAATAAAGAATATGTAGGTATTGATCTTAATTCATTGATCAAATATTTTAATTATTTTTGGTTCACTTTTAGTTAGTTTTTCATTTCTAAATGTTGTGTGTTTGGTATGATCGTGTGGACTGTCGTTGTAGACCCAGGTCATCAATTTTAAAACATAGAACTATTGATTTATTTAGAGTAGTAGGTAGGTAGGTAAGTAGGTAACTAGGTACACTTAATATCTGTCTGAGCTATTGTTCTGAAATACTGAACCAAAATGTAAGAGATAATAAATTGGGTAAGTACTTTAAATATAATAAATAATAAATAATACTAATCTAATAGACTAGCTATTAGACTAAAAAGCTTAGTCTAATAGCTAGTCTAGTCTTAACTATGAGTAACGATAGAACTCAATTTGGCAATATTTGGATAAAGTTAAAAATATCAAATGTTCGCGATCTTAGACATATTTTATTGTTTATCATCATTGGCACCAGATTTAGCTAGGCAACCTATTCGGAATGTCTTATTAAACGCATTATCTAGCATTCTAGCAATATAAGATTTATCAGAATCGAATAAAATGAGGGAAGAGATTTCTTCTACGGATCTCGTACTATCAGTTAACTACCCAATTGTGAAATTCAATAAATGAACCACCAGGATGTCTGATAATAAGGAGAACTTAACATGAACAGCCTTAATTTCCTATACTGAATTTATCATAAAAAAAACTACTTAACGAAGTAAAACAAATATTTATTATTTGTTAACAAAGTAGTACAGTAGACACAAGTGATGTGATGTGACCGTATTTTAGTTTTCCACATTGTAGATACCTATGTTACGAAAGCTGTACCTACCTACCTAATAATATCTAATTATCTTACATATACATACATAGCGCGATAATAATGGCATAGATAGCGACACTGATAACGCGATTATAAAACATTAATTATAAGTGCTTTATGCATGTTAAGCGGAAAATGATATTTAAATATACGATAAACTGAAGAGAATAATCTTTTTACAATTTCAGGAAAATTTGAGGATTCAGTTAGGTCATAACGGGGTTCTGCTGGCTGTTCCAATATCTACCAGACAGGTAATGGCTTCATGTAAAATAGGAACTACTTTTATGTTGGGAAATCATCCAATGCCATCTCTTATTCTACGGCGGAGCGCGAGGGCGTGTCAGACTTTTAACGACTACAACCACACCTAGTGTTCCTTCTTAGCATACCGTTCCAAGACACCGGGTGTCCCTTTCAGAAGTCAACCTATGGCTTTGCTGACATCTCTTTGAGACTCGCGTGGAATACTACGTGCCGACAACGACCCAGGATCGGTCGGGACGGTTACCGAACGGCCGGACGACGAACTACTCATTGGTCGTCGTCCGCAGGCTCACTCTTACAGCGGAAAATAGGAACCTTGGTACGGCTAATCGGCTGCATCTGGTCTGACTAGAAGCCAATTCCAACAAAGTTGGGAAAAAGGCTCAGCAGATGATAGAATAGAATAAAACAGAATAGAATAGCATTTATTCGGCGCAAGCAATACAATATACCACAACATAAAACAATAAATTAAAAAATGGTACAGATATACAATACAGTTGCAGTGACTGTGCCTGAACCGAAAGGGTCAAGGGGGTGATGGTGAAAGATATATTGAAACAAGAAAGGCCTAAACTGTATTTAGAAAATAATGTTATGGCCGTGTCAGTTTTGTGCTTGCCTTGGTTGGGGCATTGGCGTGCCCCCTAATCTACCGAACATAGCCATTGAGCCTGTTGCGAATATTCTGCTAGTGCCACGTTGAGCAAATCAATATTACCTAATCCAAAAGACTATATGCAATTTGCCCGGAGCGTGCCTTCTGTTTTTCCGGACAGATTAAAGTTCACCAACGTATTGTCTAGAAATGCTGGCTGCAATTCACCGACAAGAAAGTTCGCGATCATTCATGATCATTATAGTGATCGATGCGAACGGCTCACAATGCAGAAGGGCCCATAGCTGCGATACACGTCGTACCTATCTATGTGGTAGCGGCATTGGCATAATATAGGGAGGTGAGTAGGTCGTGCTTATCTCAGTGTGGTCCCAGGATGTTGGGCTACCATTTCGAAATTCTATGGTACACGCCAAAATATTGAAAGAAAAAACCAGGACCCCTTGAAAATAATCGTAAGTATCTAGGGTTATTTTCAAAGGGAGCCTGGGTTCTGACGTGCATGATTCTTTTCAAATCAGAACCTATCGGTTAGTATTTCGCAATATGGGAACAAAGAAGAAGAAATCTATCCGCAGCTAGACGCGACGACATTCTCAACGTTGTGTGAAATTAGGTAGGCAAGCCAATAAAACCGGGAAGAACATATTTTAGACGAGAGACTATCATAAATAAGCTACCCTCCAACAACCAATACTTATGAATCAATGGAGATTTCACGTGTCCGCGCTGTGCACGCACCTTTATTTACAGCAAAGATACACTATATTAGCCATATTAGAGCTCATGATTGAAACCCTTAGTTGTACTGATGACAGTAACTGATCACCGTAGCCGAAATCGGCAAGGGAGCATAAAATGGGACTAGATCTTAGAATTGGTCACTTCATAATATGGCCAATTAACCTGGCCAGAACGTTTTGATGACTATGTCTGTCATCTTTTGGAAATTTCATTGATATAGGATTTCTATGATATTAAAAGGTCTAAACAAAGTAGGCCAAACAAGGATTGAATCGTCAACCTTTAACGTTTAAAACAATGTGGCCGATTTTAGTTGACCATTTTATGAAGTTATCAATTTCTAAGATTTGGCCGCGACGTATATAAGGTGGGTTGGGGGAAGATCGGCATTTGGGGTAAAAACGTATAAATCAATATACCACTTATTTAGCTTTATTTTTTATGCCAGCCACATTGCTGGGCAAGGTGGAACATAATGATGCGGCACGCAATATGACTAGCATTAAATATAAAGCTAAATAAGTGGTATAATTTATATTTATACTTTCTTACCCCAATGCCGATCTTACCCCAACGCAATATATACACCGTTAAATTTTAATCTTTTTAATCCCGTGGAGGGTCGATTCGGTACATGAAACACTATCGATTTGTAAAGATAAAATTAAAAAATAAAGTACCTTTTTTTCAAAACTCGTATTAATTTACGCGTGTACGAAGTTTATTTATTTAAGAAAACATCAGCTGAGCGAGATCAATGACCTGTAGGCCAGGTTTGTACGCAACGCCGGGTATTACCTACAGGTCAGTCAACTGGTCAGTTACAGCTCGACTGATCTGTAATGTATAGTTGCTTGATAAAACAGTTAAATCTGTTGCTTGCTTACGTCGTCCAGCGAACAACTGACCATGTATATTAACACGACACTTATTGTAGTTAGGCCCACAATTATTGTTATCAACTTGCACCGCAAATAGTAATAGTAATTAAGGTCTCATGTCACGGCCAAGATTCGAGTTTCTAGGTCTTTGTCCTGGATACATGAGCCTTTGAGCCTCTTAGGGCGCCACCGTGTGCGGTATTGTTTGTAAGAGTTAACGCGCCCTTACAACGCAAGGGCTTAACTATTCTTATACTTATCTTAACTATCATAAATCGATTTTATTAATCAGCGTAAGTCTAACACTTACTTTCGCTCCAGCCAGAGCAGCAGAATTTATTAGATGATTACCCGCCACAAAAACTTGCTTTGCTATATCTCGAGAAACAACGTTCCAAGGGTTCTTGAGTTCGAAGCAAGAAGTTAGCATTGACGTAAAAGCTAACAGATGGTATTGATGTACCTACCTAGATGAGTCTATATAGAAGAGAACTTAACGTCGGAGAAGTAACATCCTTAATTCCAGGAATAGTATTGAGTGAGTGAGACTGATAAATACCTTAAATTACTCATTTGATTACACATATTACAATGACTGTGTACGAACGATAAACACGGAAACAGTTTCCTGAAAAAAAATGCTTTAGTATGTGTTCTGTCGGTTCGGCCCTACACACACCTGTAATTTGTTGACGTCATATAGTGACATTGTAAAACAACTTGACTATTCTTACTTAATGTCAGCGGAGATAATGAAAATAATGGGGGCTAAATAATATGAAATTAGATGGTTTAAAGTAATGCAATAATAGCGAGGTGCAGCGGGTAATGAATGGCATCCTCGTGATGTGACCGCCGGTCGAGGCGCGCTTGTCACAGGCGCCTTTGTTGCCGTTGTTGGACAAATTATTACTAACTTCCTACATATTACGGCAAATCAAAATATCTCACACAACGGCAGCAGCGCATCATCGTTCCCTGACAGTTGCGTTCCCTTGCGCTTGCGCACATGATTATTACTTAACTGCGATCACGTTACTATGAAGCCTATCATGTTTATTCATCCTAATTTCCAACAAAATGAAACATTAAAGATGTAAATAATGGACTCATTATCTACTAATTAATATCACTTCTAAAATAAACAACGATGCATCGATAGTACTTTAAGAATGCAAGTGGTTACACACATGACCTGATTTTTAATCTAACATTGTATCATGTAATTGACCGTGTCCTAAATACACAATGGAGATTTTTCGTCAAAACGCTATGGCAAGTGTAATTCGTGATAGCATTTTGTCTACAGAGATAGAAAGATAAGTGCTTTACTTATAATTTTGCGTGGTTTTTCAAGATAAAAAAATCCAAGGTGAAGAATATAAAAGATACATGAACGTGAACTATTTATCTATTGATAGGTGGAATATCTACCTAAAACCTGACGCTTATAATAAATCGTACTACTGATTCATAAATTCACAATTAGTTAAAATCTTTCTGATGCCTAATCTATCACTTTGGTATTAATTATTTATTATTATTTGATATTATTACTAACATACTTATCATTTCCTAATGATTCACCGACAGACACAGAGCATTATCATGATTAGTCCACTCCAACTCTGGCCCACTACTGAGACGTTAACATCACCGAAACACAAGCGTCGCGTCTCTGTGAGGCCTGCACTGCACTGCACTCTCTAGTGCAGTGCAGTGCAGGTTGGTGGATGTCGCACGTCTTGAAATGTTTGGATTCAGGCAGAAGAAATGCCCGGGTGTCACTATAGTGTGGATCGCCCGGAGGACACGGTAGAGCACACTGTAGAGGTGTGCCCCGCTTGGGCAGAGCACCGCCGTGTCCTCGTGGAGGCAATCGGCAGCGACGAACTATCGCGCCGGGCCATGGTTCAGGCTATGGTCCGGAGCGAGGAGGAATGGCAGGCGGTCACCTCCTTTTGCGAAGCAATAATTCTAGCGAAGGAGAAGGCGGTATGCGTGAGGGAACGAAGGTTCTCACACCCCAGCCGCCAAAATTCCGACCCCGACTACCAGCCATGGTAGACGTGGGCTAGCAGACAACGAGCAATGGCTAGCTCACCGTCCGAACATAAAATAAATTACCGAACCGAGCCCAGTCATCCACAGCGCGTAGTGACTCACGCGCTCCTCAAGGAGATGTTAGCAATCCGTAAGGGCCCAGCAGGACCGATGCCCGCTAGCTAGGATCGCGGGGAATTTCTGAAAAGCAAACCCGTACTCCTAGAGCGCAAAGGGTAATTGAAGAAAACAGGTGTGGTTTTAGTCAGTAAAAGTTTGATATGCCCTCTCACTCCATCCAGAGCGGGAGAAGACATTGGGTGATTTCCGACCTTAAAAAAAATTCTTGAAATGTTTGACTCTAGTTAGACCATGCCACTGTCCAAATGATTGTTTCGTTTTCAGTTTTGAGAGCAATTAAGTAAATAAGTTTAGTGCTTGTTTGCATTCGAAACCATAAATCAACACTAAAGTGCTGTGGTTATCAAAAAGTCATTTAAGTAGTGTAGTCGGCGTTTCAATAATAGATAGTTTTGTCTCTTCGTTATTTAACACCGACTTCCGAAATTAAAGTTATTTTGTACTTTTCAGTGTTTTTAGGGTTCCGTAGTCAACTAGGAACCCTTATAGTTTCGCCATGTCTGTCTGTCCGTCCTCGCTTAATCTCTGTGACCGTTAGCACTAGAAAGCTGAAATTTGGTACCAATATGTATATCAATCACGCCGACAAAGTGCTAAAATAAAAATTGGAAAAAAATGTTTCATTAGGGTAGCCCCCCTATATGTAAAGTGGGAAGTGATTTTTTTTTTTAATGTCAACCCTAACGTGTGATATATTGTTGGATAGGTATTTTAAAATGAATAGGGGTTTACTGAAATAATTTTTTGATAATAACAATAATTTCGGAAATAATCGCTCCAAAAGTAAAAAACAATGTGTCCCCCCCCTCTAACTTTTGAACCATAAGTTTAGAAAATATGAAAAAAATTTGAAAAGTAGAACTTTATAAGGACTTTCTAAGAAAATTATTTTGAACTTGATGCAAAGAACAGTTTTGTACAAAAAGGTTGTACAAAATAATTTCTGGACTAAGTTTGTAGTATAATCGTTTATGCAAGCATTTTTTTAAACTCTTATGTGGGTACACTTGTTGTGACGGACGGGGAACTACGGAACCCTACACTGAGCGTGGTCTGACACGCTCTTGGCAGGTTTTTAGGGTTCCGTAGCCAAATGGCAAAAAACGGAACCCCTATAGATTCGTCATGTCTGTCTGTCTGTCTGTCTGTCCGTCCGTATGTCACAGCCACTTTTTTCCGAAACTATAAGAGCTATACTGTTGAAACTTTGTAAGTAGATGTATTCTGTGAACCGCATTAAGATTTTCACACAAAAATAGAAAAAAAGCAATAAATTTTGGGGGTGCCCATACATAGAACTGAAACTAAAAAATTTTTTTTTCATTAGACCCATGCGTGTGGGGTATCTATGGATATGTCTTCAAAAATGATACTGAGGTTTCTAATATCATTTTTTTCTAAACTGAATAGTTTGCGCGAGGGACACTTCCAAAGTGGTAAAACGTGTGTCCCCCCCCCCCCCCTCTAACTTCTAAGATAAGAGAATGATAAAACTAAAAAAAATATATGATGTACATTACTATAAAAACTACCAACGAAAATTGGTTTGAACGAAATCTAGTAAGTAGTTTTTTTTTAATGCGTCATAAATCGAAAAAAATACACTATTATTAAAACATCGATCAAAGTTACAACACATTACAAGAACTTTTATATTATGTTACTTGCTGCTACGGAACCCTTCAGGGGCGAGTCCGACTCGCACTTGGCCGGTTTTTTTTTTACATTGATGTCGGTTAAGTTTTTTATTATTTTTCAAACCAAATCAAAGCATTTATTTCAAATAGACCATATGCAGCTACTTTTGAATATTCAAATATGAGTCAGTCCAAGGAAAAGTGAAGCTAAATTGCACGTTCGAAAGCGTATAGATCTCTATGGATAGAACGTGCAAGAAACTCCATGGATACTCTTTTATGTTAGTTTTTCTTTTAGCTATGGTACCCCTACTAAAAAGTACCCCTCAGCCAAACCTAAATACTCTATAGTCAGGGTGCATCTCCTAACGATTCTGATAATCCCAAACACGGTTATATTACATTAATTTACCTTCTGACTTCATTACCAGATTTGTTCGATACATCCTCCCCTTTTCTTTCAGTTAGTCATCGCTTATACGTTTAAACCGAGCAATTTTACTTGTGCTGGCAATTCTGCTGTGATCGAGGAGTTCTGGTCCATATCTTCGAAGTTCATGATCAGATCATAACAATATTTCTATGGGACCAACTTGTAATCTTTGAGACATTTCAATCAAAATCGGTCCACAAGTGACTGAGATATCGGTGAACATACATTCATAGAACCTACTCTTTTTTCGAAGATGGTTAAAAACATAGTGAGGCATGTCCCAAGACTAAAAATTCGAAGACATGATCCATCAACACGCACTGGACCCGCGTGATGGATTACGGTCTATTTCCTCTACTAAGGAATAGATCTGTGTCCACGCAGGCGCAGGCGCAGTGGGATAATAAAGCTGATTGTGTTGTGCTATTATGTATGTGCATTTATGTTAGTTCTAAGCGCGTCCGGTTCTGAGAATACATAATATGTAATCTTTGGAGCCAACTAGCAACTATTCTTAGGGGATTGCTTTTCACCACTTCATCTCAGAATACTACTACTAATCTGTGTTCTCAACATTTTAACCGACTTCAAAAAGGAGGCGGCTATGTTTGGCTGAATGTAATTTTTGTATTACTAGGTAGCTAAACTCTGCAAACGTTGTTCTACCATATAAATTAACAAAGAAAAAATTAGAGGGTGGGGATAAGAGGGTAAACCTACAACCTATTCTCAGTTCTACCAAATGGGTATACAAAAAATTTCATAAAAATCGATCAAACCATTTCGGAGATTATTAGATTTTATTGTAAGCCGAAAGGGTTACCGTAGCCCTGGAACGCAAAGCGCAACTGAAATAACGCAGGTGAGTTCTAGACGGCATAAGTACAATAACGCGTTCTGGGCGGTAGTGGGGCTGTCCCGCTTCTGTAGCGCATCAGGAATGTTCACGGAGGCACGTACCGATTGTTTTCACACTACTATACGCAAGAGGTGCGCAACCCTGGTGCGCCGGGTGTGGGCCAGCCCCATGCCATCCTGGCAATGATCGCTGGCCAGCTAGACTGTCCCTATATCCGACATGGCTGTGCCAGGCATGTTACTATTCCAATGCCTGTTAGGAAATTGGAGTGGTTTTTGGATAAGGTATTTTATTTTATTTTAATATAATAGTGACATGTAATTGAAATTTAATTTAATGCAATTATTTATTTTATTTTGATTTTTAATGCAATTCTTTTAATATTTGACCGCCTGACTAATATACCTAATTATAAAATGAATTTAATTTAAGATAATCATCGGATCAATACAAAATAATGATAATGCAATCTAAATGATAATAATATCTAAGGCAATTTAAATTCATTTAATTTTTGTTATTGATCTTTCAATTTTATGTAATTTTTATAATACCTGATGTTTTTGTACCTGAAATGAGTCTTTGGTACTTGAAATAAATAATAAAATAAAAAGTGTGTCACCCCCTCGCTCCTCACAGGGTCGGAAGAGTTGTTTGAAGATGAAGACAAAAAGGGGGTATCTACACTAGTCCCGTATCGGCGCGAGCGACGCCCAAGTACGTAATGGTCAACAAAATGACATGTGTTTGGCGAAGTGCCTCACAATAACCAAAGGTTATTGTCAACTGTCTTAATTGTGAAGAGGTCAAATTAATTCCTTTTAATTGTTGACTGGACTCTCCCAGTCTCGGAACGTAAGACGGAAAACTGCAGACAAATGATTCATAACGATAAGCGAACCAATAATATTCTAAGAAGTTCGATAGACAGTAGGTACTCTCTTATGATCAAACCCCAAGCGAACGCGGGCTTTCGCGCTTGCTTTCGCGCCATTTAGTTGAACACTAATATTATTAAAAGTCCACGTCTAGATTATTAAAATTTTTAGGGTTTATTTATTGTTTATGTATCTAAGAATGTAAATAAGAAATTCTTCATAAAGTAGTCTGTAAATTTCGAAAATAAGCAACCTTTTCTATTTATCCGTATTTAGAACTATTTAAATGCTTTCCAATTATTGTTTGTGATAGGTAATGAAGAACTAATGTGAAGGCCTGCACGTATTTAGTTATGATGAATCATCTTGTTTTCTACTCTCACTTTATGAAAGAAAACCATTTTTATTATTTTGCAAGCTGATTTAAGACCTAGCAAACTGTTTTATTCTGGCACTTTTCAAATGATTTCAGTTTAGCACCTTGCCAGGATTACCTATTCATGGAACCATATCATTGACGTTTCAGGCGATCGTGCGTGAGCCGATAGGTTCATTCAACGGAAGCCATAGAGAGACACTCCTGCGCAGCGAGCGTGACGGCCCCAATTGTCTGATTGATCTTTATAATGCGTCCACACTCCACGCCCCTGTTGTGTCCCAGAAAGGATTGATTCAAATGGACCATTCTCAGATTTATTGCTTAGTCATATTTAAACACTAGCTTTGCCAGCGGCTTCGCCCGCCTAAACGTCGGTTTCGCTATACAAACTTTAGACCCCCGTTTCACCCTTTTAAGGGTGGAGTTTCGGAAAATCCGTTCTTAGCGGATTGTCTACACGTCTACACCCTATTATGAACATACGTATACCTGCCGGTTTCAGAGATTTGGTGATTAATCATTGAGTGGTATTTCGCTTTATAATACATAGATTTTTGTCCCACTCGCTGATGGTTGGTTATATATGGTCCTGTCTACAAATGCAATGTTCCCGATAAAAATGTAACTGTGCGCTGTCCCCATTTTCTATAACAAAACATGTTTTCAGGTAATTTAGCTATAAACACACTGAGTAACGAACCATATCTTAGTATCGACGTCTTTACGAAATAAATGTTAAATAGATAAGACCGATGCGTATTTCGTTCGATGACTCAACTGTAACGCATTGTAATGTTTGTTTGACTTTAGATGTTTGACGAATTTAATAATTGGGTGAAACCTGAGACGAAACCATGGATCTTGGGGAAAGACTGGTCTACAGGTAGGTAGGTGGAAAACCACACAAACATGTTACATGCTACGCATTCAGGTTTTTTGCTAGCTGTGTAGAGTTCAATAGGGTGATCGTGCTGGCTGCGTCATTGTTCGAAAGAGTTATCACAGTCCTGGAACGCTTAGAGCAGAAACTGAAGGAACACAGGTGGGTGGGTTTTAGTCAGTATGAATCTGTCACTCCCTCTCAGTCTACCCCACGGTATGGTCTACCCACAGCAGGAGGAGTTATTTAATGATTTCCTACTCCTGAAAAGGTTGATCGTATTGAATCGTGCAGACCTAGTCACATAATGCAGTTACCTACTATTGGAACGAATTATGTCAATTCTAAACTAATACGAGAATATGGCAGGGCTGTACAGCTGGGTTGAAGCCTATTAGGGCCAGGGTTAGCTCCGAAAGGTAGCTCATCTGCCCCCGGTATGAAAGGCAACGAAGGAACTGGAGTGGGTTTTTAGTCCGTAAAAGTCTGATACTATCTCCCGCTCCGCCCAAAAGCGGGGAAGTCATTAGACGAAATTCCCACCGAAAAAAAAAGCTAATACGAGAATGAAAATCGAATTAATTTGCATTTTTGGCCGAAAACGATATTAGGTAAGTTGGACTAGTTGGACTCGAAAAGAAACGAAATAGGACAAACTCAGGACCTGGCACAGATATAGGTACTTAAATTTATTTTGCTACATCCTACCATTACTTTGTTAGGGCTGGCGGAGATATGCTTTACCCACTCCTACATATTATGTATAGTTCTCTTGCTTTGACGTAAATGCGTTGCGTTACCTACAACAAAACCAATAGTCCAGGTTTGAAAACTGTTTCACTATTGGTTTTGGCTATATCATCAATTAACTCTTCCAACACTGTGTGGAGCTAAAGGGAGTGTCAGAATTTTACTGACTAAAACCCACCTGTGTTCTTTCACAACAACACTTACGAATAATATGATGCAATATTACGGTTGACACTAAATGGTGGTGGCCCTTCGTGGTACCTACCTGGTATCTATGCTTGGAATGGGTTCCTAATCTATGTCCTACGTTACGTATCCTTACGTTCCAAAGAGCTAACAACCTTAAATTCAATCCGTCAACGGATAATGATAACGCAATGATTTATCAAACCAAGTGATAAACTTATTTGGATTATTAATGGCATTTTATTTTAAGGTATGTTCTGTTGATATCTATCTAGTGTAAGAAACTGCGCACGATTGTGGGAGTTGATGAGGACACGGCCGACAACGACTGTGTTGACTGAAATTACCTGTTCATCTTGTGATCTTCTTTGACACAAAATCCTGGTTTTAGCACTAATTCCTGGATCCAGTAAAGCACTCTGGACAGGTATCACATCACCAACACTTGTTCACAATAGGTACTAACACTCAGTACACAGATAGAGTTCAATATTGCGGTGCACGATGACACGAACTCGCTAGGGAGCTGCAATCAGCGACGGAAGACATTCGTTGAATTGATTCAATTAGCTGATTCTCCTCGATTGGTCGTATGTCGCGAGAGCCAAAAGCCGAGAGGCGGAGAGGTGCTGCAGTCGCGATGGATCAACTGATACTGTAGATAGACGCTGTAATCTGTTATCAGCACGGCCTTCTGCCCATGCACCCTGTATCTAGTTCCACCACTGAGACAATGACGGCGCGGCCGCGGCGTTCGTTCGGGACAGATAGGTGGCTACCACAATGCGATACCGCTCATATCTGAATGCTCCGATTGGTTCGTTGATTATGTTTATTCTGTAATAGTTGCTGTGTTTGTCAAGTAAATGGACGTCTTTGTTTTGATACGATGTCAATTTATGTCTGATAAGAAGTCTCGTAATGAATTTATAACGAGCCCATTAGATAAATTCCTAAAGTACCTAATTTTAGGTAATTAATTAGACGAAAATTTGGTATACAATTATGACATTACAGATTCCTACAGAAAGTTATAGATAGGAACTCAGATCCGCGTTATTTATATGTGTAGGTACCTATGTAGGTGCCTACCTACTTGCTGTGTAAAGAACTCTTAAGTGCCTTCAATTGGATAATAGAGCAAGAATGGTCGCTGTGGTCGTCTTGTCGTATTCGCATGTCGTGTTGTTGTAAAAAGCGGTTAATTAGACGAGGAATGCAATGCTTAAACTTCGCAAGGATTAAAACGAAAATAGGAAAATGACCTAGTTAACCTATTGTTACGCCATTAAACGTGAACACGCCATATCTCCGAGAAAATAACGAGTAGCACGTAATAATTAAAACGCATTGCTGTTCGAAAGGTCTAGAATGGTTGGACGTAGCCAGGCTTAGAACAATCTCGAAACATCTACAAAGTAGGTACCACTAGTAGTTAGGTATTAACCTACCGATAAGGGAAAAGGTACCTTCCGACTTTAACAATAGAGTCGAAATTCGCATGAAAGTGACTCTTAGTACAACGAGCAATAAAAATAATTTATGACTTCGAGAAGCGATTCAATTGTTCTGGATGTCGGTATCTGGAATTTTCTTGGCTCCGCAAATAAATACGAGCCCCCGGCCGGAAGAGAGTCAGTTGTGATTTCGACTGCGATCAAGAGCGAACTACCCAAGTGTGTGAAGTGATTTTACCTAACGACCTAAGCGATAGTGTAACGGTACTCTTGTGTTAATTGCGATTCGGATTATTGTTGACTGGACTAATTTGTTATTGTTTGTGGCAAATAAAGTTGTCTGTTAGTAAATCGGCATTTGATTACCCACGTACGTAACACTATGTTTTTAAACTGATGGTGTAGGTATCTACAACATCTATCTATCGTGTAATTTTATACTGCTCAAATAAATACATTACTTTCTTGCTACTCCGCTCCTCGATTTATATTCAAAAACCGGCCAAGAGCGTGTCGGGCCACGCTCAGTGTAGGGTTCCGTAGTTTCCCGTCCGTCGCAATAAGTGTTCCCGCTTATGAGTTGAAAAAAAGGCTATTTGTTACATTAACATACTAAGTACGGAACTCTACTAAATACGGAACCTTAAAAACGGGCCCACAAAGGACGGTGATAACTAAAACGTTATGCAAGTAGTAGAAATTTCAGCTTTCAGAAAGATGACGTCATTACGCAACGCCATCTATCGAACCATTTATAAACTGGTTTTTACCTTAACATTTTGATAGATGGCGTTAAAAAATGAATTTTAAATTTTAAGATAATACCGCCAATGCCATGGAGAGACCAACCGAACAATTCGATAATACCCAACCCCATCAACTTGGGAAAAATCCTAACAGTGCGAACGCGAAATAGCCCAGCGCCATCTCTCGGAGAATTGGGTTACTAAATAATACATAGGTACCAGAAGAAATTTTCGGTGGTAATTTTGGATTGCGAGAACCGATTTTAATAATTCTTTTTTTGTTTGAAAGAACATACGTTCAGGATAATGAAATATGTAAACGAAGTTAAAAAAAATACGATTATACTACAAACTTAGTCCAGAAATTATTTTGTAGAACCTTTTTGTCTTTTTTGTCTGTGTCAAAAACTGTTCTTTCTATCAAGTTCAAAATGATTTCCCTAGAAAGTATTTATAAAGCTCTACTTGTTAGATTTTTTTCATATTTTCTAAACTTTATATTTTTTTTTTCATATTTTCAAAAGTTAGGGGACACACACACACACATTGTTTTTTACTTTTGGAGCGATTATTTCCGAAATTATTGACATTATCAAAAATGATTGTAGTAAACCCCTATTCATGTTTAAATACCTATCCAACGATATATCACACGTTAGGGTTGAAATTTAAAAAAAAATAACTTCCCACTTTACATATGTATAGGGGGGCTACCCTAATAAAACATTTTTTTCCAATTTTTATTTTACCACTTTGTCGGCGTGATTGATATACATATTGGTACTAAATTTCAGTTTTCTAGTGCTAACGGTCACAGAGATTAAGCGAGGACGGACAGACCGATAGACAGACAGACATGGCGAAACTATAAGGGTTCCTAGTTGACTACGGAACCCTAAAAAGACTATCGGCATTTAAGCAAGTAAAAATTTTAGTAAAAAATTTAAAACAAAGGGTGAGTTGCACCATTTAACTATACATATACCTAACGATAACAGTGCCGTTAACAGTTGTCAAATCGTCGAATTGACCAATAGGAGGCCGTTTCACGGCTTATTTTTTACTTTTTTTTCTCTCTAGCCATTACTGTCTCACTTCTGGGCAAAGGCCTCCCCCAAGTCCTTCCAGACATTCTTCTCTCGCGCCGTCTCGAACCAGTCGAACTTTTTTACTACCTATCTAAATAAAAAAAAAATGATTTCGAGTGATGGATATCTTTATTAGCACCTGTAATTGTGAAAAAGATGATATCCATCAAATGGCTGTCACCAGTGTCGATATACATTTGTGCCTGTTATATCGAGATTTCCGGTGATAACTGTTCGCATTTCCGTCTCATATTCTTTTCAAGGGTTGCGACTGTCTGAGGCTTCTTGCCATAAACACGCAATTTCAAGTAGCATTTATGGAAGAAGTCTGGGGCGGTTAAATCAGACGATCTTGCAGCTGGCCATGGCCAGAAAGGGAGATTACCTACGCGACCAGCTCGTGCTGTGTGTGGGTGTACTGTCTTTTTGAAATAGGGTGTTCACCAAACCCCTCTCCTCCAATACCAGCAGTAAGAAGTCGAAGTCTTTCATTAAAATTCTATTTGTAGGGTCTGTCTGGTGTTTTTTCGTTCTCAACGATATCACAGCGTCCATTTTCTCGGCAGAACGATCAATCCGGTGTCGGCCACAGCTTGTAAGGTCACAGATTACTGAATAGTTACTACGGTAAGATCTCTTGTGGTTAGTAGCCCTGACTGTTATGCCAGAGGTCGTGGGTTCGATTCCCACACAGAACAAATGTTTGTGTGATGAGCACGATCATTTGTTCTGTGTCTGGGTGTAATTTATCTATAATATGTATGTATTTAGAAATATATAAGTAAGTTTATCAGTTGTATAGTACCTACTCATAACACAAGCTCTGCTTAGCTTGAGACTAGACGGCGTTGTGTGATAGTTGTGGAACATTATTATTTTTTTTTTTATACATTTATTTATCTCAGGACCATGAGAACCTGGAACTTTGGAAGGCATACGAGGTGCCGAAACCAACTCGCAGAGGCCCTTTTAACTGCTTCTAATGGAACGTGGAAAAAATGTACTTTGTAGTGGTACCAACCGGCGATTATCCCTGTATGCGTGTCGGCGACAGAGGTCCCTTGCAAGCACCAGGGCGCAAGTAGTGGTCGGGACCACCTAGCACGCAAGTAGTTTTTATGTATGCTTTAAACTTAGAATAGGATGTTTTTTAATTCTTAAATGTTTATTTTGATTTTATTAGGCTTAGGAACTTATGTCTTATTAGATTAGTGTAAGTTATAGACTGAGTTTTACTATAGAATAGCGTCATGTAACATATTTCTAAGTTTTTGTTTTGTTTATGTTATGTTTACGAAAGTATAGGCAAGATTACGTTAGTTTAAGTCTCTGTTTTGCCATTAATTAACGATTTCTTAATTTAGTTAGGTTGAAGATAGAATAACTAATAAGATTCCAATAAGAATGAATAAGAAAGTGCGAATTTATTAGTGAATTTTCACTAATAAATTCGCACTTTCACACGTAAATTTGCACACGTAAATTTATTTGTTAACTATTTTTAAAGACATTTTATCTATGTTGTCGGTACCTGATAGATGTTCTATGTGGTTAATTAGTGTTTTTGAGTCTAATATAGTTTAATAAGAACCATAGATGCAAGATAGCATAGTTTTGGAAATGATCGAATGTTCGCGATCCCGATTACGTAATTGTAAACTGATGTTACCTTTTTGTTTTGTGTCCAATTCTCACCATTACTGTATTTTTAGCTAAAACTTAATTAAAAAATGATAATATAGCCATTAGATTGACAATTGGTATAATATTGGGTGAGAAATCGAAAGATTTGTGTTTCAAAATATGACCGAAATTGTATCTTTTGCAGTTTTTGTTCTAGAAACTTTTTTATGTGTTAAGTTATGTAAACGATTATTGTTTTATGTGAAAGTAGACATTGTAACGAGTATTTTTTTTATTATTATTATGTGCATATTGTATATGTTATGTGAAAGAAATAAATAAATATGGCATCCGAAAGGACTCGGCTAAAGCAAAACTAAAAGTAAAATAAGACCAAAAATCATGGTTCACGCGGACGTAAAGTTTCGGGGTTTAAAAGTCGGGCTGTTTTTGGGTCCGATCGTCAGTCGAAAACAAGCCACTGAAGAAGCAACAACACAAGAAAAAAGGGAACAAGGAAGAAGCTTATAGCCGAACCCCTAGGGACCTTTTGTCGAAAACGTTTTATTTTTATTGATCCTCTTCGGTACCCGCTGCAAGGTGCTGCTACGCTACCCCCTTAGTCGAAAACGTACGCATTCAGGGGTGCGTGGTGGCGTAAGAGACCAGCGCAACGAGCAACGTACGCCAAAAATCGGGTTGAACTGGCCCGAGGGCTCGGTAGCCGAAGGGTACTGCCTGCTACCGTCACCGCCTCCTAACAGGGGCTAGTCCACCACAATGCGCTATGCTAGTGCATCCAAAGACAACCCCCGGTTAAAGGGAAACTATTGCAACATGTGGAAAACTAATTTAGAGCTTTGGTTTTTGAAGTCTTAAGTGGACTAGTTACCAGGAACTATGTTAAGACTATGGCCCTTGCCTGAACAATGTTTTTAATAATTTCCATTGATAAAAAGGCAAGGGGCGACTTGCACACTCAACAAATGGACCCCCAAAATAGTCGCTAGCACGAAGTGGCATAGCAACAAGAGGGCAACATTATCCTGATGTGCTTTATTTGCATAGTTATTAAGTTCATATTTTTCATTAATTAGCAAAAGGGAAAAATGTACTGAGGAAGACAACGAGAAAGTGGGAGTGTGTCCCATTTTTACCTTTATATTTAACAAGGGTAAACATAAACTTGCTGTTAGCTACCATATTCCAGTCCGTGATAATAGACCGATCCCAGTCAAAGTGATAGATCCATTTTCGTGGAAACTGGTGGAACCTACCTAAATTACCTATTACAGCAGTTTTTTCACGCTATTTTACTTTACCGGTTCGTGTTTGCATTTAAATTTATCTTAATAAAAAAATCTTAATTTTATCATCATTACAATCGAAAGACCTCCACTGTTCGACATAGGCCACCCCCAGGTGTCGCCACAATTAACGGTTTGTTACTCATTACAAAAAACTTATAAACGGATGAATTTAATAATAAACGTTGCAGTAATATAGCTTATAACCTAAATTTTTGCTAAATTTTATCACGTGAGCAAGTTCAATAAATAGGCTACTAATAATACAAATGCGAAAGTTTGTGAAGATGGATGGACGTACTCGTATGTATAGATGTGTCGCGCAAAAACTACTAGACAGACGAACTTAATCATACAGTCTGTCAAGAAAGTCATGAAAATAATGTTTTGGGAACTACTGTTTTTGCTAATACTGGCAACACTGAAGAATTGTTAAGCTGAGTACTTGAACTGTCACGTCGTATCTGTGTGGTTGATTTTTTATAATATTTCGGTGCTATTTCGAGTTTTTTTAATCGTTTAAGCGTTAAGATACAAAAAATGAATCGAAATGTTTATAAGAGCGGTGCGAGACAAATTATATTTAAAGTTTTTCAAGGGTGTATGGCCGAAATTCAAGGTGGGAGTGCTGGGACGAACAAAGACGATGTTTATGGTCGAACAGCAAAGTTAACCGGTACGTAAATATATTCTAAAGTTTAACACACTAACGGAAATATAATGTTTTAACAATCTTCTATTTTTCAGTGCAATTTATCTATCTTTAACATTGTTTATGTCTTGCTAAGGTTATGAAATTTACCTACGATTTATTATACTACCACTTAACGGTTTTGATATTTTGGTGTTTTTTATTTAGGTATGATAAATGTATTTGTATATTTAACATAATTATCTTTATTGACTTAGGTGTTTACGAAAGTACAGTTCGGCGCATTGTGGACTAAGGCATGAAGAATGGGGATAAATTTTCAACGCTTGGAAAACACAGGAAAGGCCGACCTACGAAACAAACTACGAGTCAGATGTTGGCCGGTTCCATTTTGAAGAAGTTTCAGGCAACATTTCTGGAGTCGAATACCTCGACTCTGATTATTTGGATTCGGATTAATAAAGATTTATTTCATAAACTTTTTATTTTTGCAATGAGCTCATACCTATCGATACTCGGCGCCATGCTGACGGCAATGCAGAGAGGCAAAACATCGTGATTTGCACTTTGTAGTAAGTACATAAATGCTAGTAGCTGAAAGGACGAAAACAAGGGTTGATCAAACCAGACATTCTTATGAATATAAAACCAGATATTCGTAAGAATATCTGTTTTGATAAACTCTTACGTGCAGGTACGTAGGATAAACATATAATTATCCTAATAAGCAAAGGCTTATGTTTAACTTACCACCAGATATAGTAACATATAAAAGACAAAAATAGTAAATGATCACCAAAATTAAACCTACATTATAATGTAAAATTATAACCAGTTTTAACATCTCGCTATCCTATTTAAGCAAAATGAATCCAAATAAAGCATCGGCAGAACCCCATGGTTACGGAGATATCAGTAGTTAAAATTTTGAGATTAGGTTAACTACCTGCCAAGACAGCTCGACGGAGCCCCGCTACGCGGTGCTCCTACTTCTGGATGGTTTAAAAAAAAATAACCTCGAAGAAAGTGACGGGGTCTGTGTTCGCTCGCTTCGCTCGCTCACTACGACCCCGCCACCTTCTTCTAACCTAAATCTATCCGACCCGGGGTGCCCTAAAATTCCACTAAGATAGATTGTTGATTAGATAAAGTATCATCCTGCTCTACGGGGCTAAAAAGAGCGCATTAATTTGCTCGCTAAGATTTGGTTATCATTTACTACATTTGGTGTTCGAATACAATTTAAAGTACAGTCGTAACTAAAATACTATTGTAACTTTAGGATTTCATTTTTTTGGTGTCAAGTAATATATTTTTGACAAAAGAACTAAGGGTACCAAAGCGTTTTATGGTGGTCATTATATTTAATCCCATAAGCAAATAGAGAAGTATGGTTTCGTCGCAATGTTTTTAAAACAAAATTCAGACTGGTAGAGAATGCCTAAGGCATTAACTCCGCCTTTGTACTTTTGTGTTGGATGAAGTTTTAATAAATAAATGAGAACTACTATAACTATTATGTATCAGTTAAAATTAAACGTCACTTGAATGAAAATTAGTTCTAATAAAAATGTTGTTCGCCACTACGACAGAGTTAGTACTTTTATTTATAGGGAGCCACTACCAATGAAAGTCAAAACTCGTTTGCAAGCATGTATTAAATAGATAGACGAGTGTCAGATAGATCGGTAAAATAATGTACCTACCTACACGGCAGTAAAGGGACCGTAAATCGGTAATTATTATTTTATAAATAAAAGTATCAATATCTTTTAGTCGAAATTTATTGGAATACCATGTTTAATGATGGTGGCGCCCTCCCTTCTTTTCATGACTTTCTTGACAGACTGTAAACATTGCAATAATATAGCATACAAGCTATAGAGTGCGTCTACTGAAAGCGTAACCTGGAGTTTTTTTTTAAATTAAATTGGCAACATTGTTTTGCCGAAAAAAATCACGTCAAAGTCTATGATCGCAATTGTCAGTTTTGTAAACAGATATTAATTTTTAAGAATAATTGCTTAATTATAGGAAAAACAATAAACAGTAACGTGCGAAAACTGCTACACACTATGGTTAATAAGTTCAAACAAAAACAAGAAGAGAAAGAAGGTGTTTTCAATGAAAACCAATAATGTTTACATACGATTGCAAGTGCAAAGATTTCAGAATTTTTAAGTTAGAATGACGTTATAATTTTGATCCTTGTCGATTAATATTATTAGATAGTTATATCGATATAATGATAATTGGTTTTTCTTATATTTTTAGATAATCTGACATATTGCGAATTTCATAATGGACAAAAACATCAAACAAAGAAGGATTTTGGTGAATCGACTTAATCAAAAACACATGCTAGTGAGTGGTAGAATGCGTTCAAAAGCAGTTGAGATGTAATGAAAGATTTGCCTCACTTTATCTGATAGAGCATCAAAATCTCAACTGAAGTTAAAATTGCGAAAGTGAAGGAAATAGTGACTGAAATCCTAGTTCAAGTTTGAGAGCTGTTGAACTTTTTGTGTCTCACGAGTCGATCGGAAGTTTAAAACAATCATTGGAGTATAAAACATGTTCCCACTTGACTAATCCCAAAAGATCTGAATTTTCTCTATGCTAAAACGAATCGATTCCAACCCAACAACGTTGAAACACATTAGTGTTGGCGAGACGTGATGAAGTTGAAATCATGATGACCATTTTATTTGACTATTGCGGTGTTGTGCACTTGGTATTCTTGCCAGAAGGTAAATAAAGAATATTATTTGAATATTATATAGCGCCATTTTTTTTTCCGATTTGAAAAATCATCCTATGACAACCCCCGCTCTTGGGCGGAGGCGGAGATAGTGTCAGACTCTTACTGACTAAAAAACCCATCCCGTCCCTTCAAGCCTTCCTACCGGGGCTCGAGCAACCTTTCGGATAACCCTGGCCCCAGTAGGCTTCGACCCGGCTGGGCCCCTGCTGTTGCTGACAACTCCTTCAGGCGTGCGGGAACAGTGCGTACCGTTGACGACTTGGGCTTGGTCCAGACAGTTACCGGACGGCCGGACAGCGAACTACCCATTGCTCACTGTCCACAAGCCCGTGCCTACAGTGGCCGAAAATCGGGATCAGTATCCCGGCGCTGGCGGCGGCGGCGATAACGCCGTTGCCTGATGCTTGGAGCGAGAGGTCTCCACCGCCGATCGCCCCCACGAGGGCACGGCGATGATCCACCCAAGCGGAGCACACCTCGACTGTGTGCTCCACCGTGTCCTCCGGGCATTCCGCACAGTGGCGATACCCAGGCGTCACTTCCGCATGAATCCGGTGTGTGTACCTCCCGAACGAACCATGTCCGGTGAGGACCTGCGCCATGCGGAAGGTAAGAAGGCCGTGAGGTCTTTTCAGCCACGCCATATAGCGACATTTAAGAGATCAGATAAAATATAATAATTTGGGATAATAACTAACATTTTGTGTTATTGACCTTTACTATACACCCACCAAATAATTAAGTCTACACACATGTTTTTGACTAAGATTAACTATTATACAATTGTTATAAATACAAAAAATACTCTAGTATCAAAACTTTTTTCTCCTACTATTTCAATAATACCACATTCAAAATTTTTGGTTGTAACCTCCTTTTCTCAGGTCACGCTTTCATTAGACGGACTCTAACTTTGTAGTTTCATTAAGTGAGCAAATTCAGCCAACAGGATAATTTTTATTATAGGGTGAAGCCGCTGGAAGATGCTAGTCTAACATAGTTTAAAAATATCAAGATTTAACAGTGACACTATAATGACGTCACAATGTTGCTCACATAACAAAAACGATATTTATCTTCAGCAGCGCCCTCAAATCTCACGATGGTTTACTTTCCGCACAGACTCTACCTACGTCATGATGGATCGTGCATACGGCGCTTAAGGCGATACAAAGTTCGTCGATAATTTTCCTCTATGGTTCGTCGGGTCAGCTAGTGATGTGAAGAGATGGCTTAAAAAACTTAGTATTCAAGCCAAAAACATTAACGAAAAAAGATTGTTTTAGTTTGACATTTGACAATGACAGTTTTGACGAGACGTTTGCGGCTTTTTGGTTGTGTAGCACTTTGGTGTAAACAAATTAATTTATAAATCAGTAAATGTACTCCTTATTACGTTTTCTGTAATAACAATGAATGCCACAAGTTTATATGTTTCTACTTGTCGACTAATAATCTTGGCTGACGCGGCAGATAAGTCGTCATGGACAGATTTGTTTCGTTTAGTTCCTTATTTACGACAATCTTTATCGTGTACAGTGTGTGGTAACTTATTAAAGGAGCCCTATACACCAACGAGCGCCAGCTGCCAACATCATGTTTGCAAAAAGTGTAAAGGTGGACGAAAAAAACTAAAACCTTCATGTAGTTGGTGCAAAGATTATGAAAGTTATGGTGAAAACTTACAGCTTCGTATACTTCTGCAGTGTTATAAGAAGTTGTGCGAGTACTTTATGGGTACAGACGTCTATAAAATATTGTTAGACGAAGACGAAATAGCAGCAGGAGTTAATGGAGGCACAGTTGCAAGTTCAGGGTTGATTGACTTAATACAAGAAGGTGCTGGGTTCTCGGACGACTACAAAAGCACGGCAGGTCTCTCCAAGTCGGCGTACAGTATTCTGCCATGTGTGTACACTAACTCTGCAGGCACACAGACCCACACTGCATCAACATCTAATAACTCAGACAGCAGATCCTCTAAAGACTCTCCTTCCTCTAGATCTACATCAAATGGGTCACCGTTATATTCTGTGTTGTATGCTGGCTCTGGAAATAAAATTACAATTAAAAGGAAAAATGTTGATGAAACTGATTCACCTCATAATGATTCAGGTTCTAGTAGGGAGAGTAAAGTAAGTTACTTATCAGGCGGAATAAATAAACTAGTTCAGCTCTGAATAAAGTTGTTCATAAGTTTATTTACTAATTAAATATTATCTTTATAATTTCAGTCCAACCAACTAGGTTTTAAGAAGCCATCGAACAGGTCTCGTAGTTCAGCTAGCAGTAAGAGAAAAGGTTGCAGATGTGGCAATGCCACTGCCACTCCGGGCAAGTTGACGTGTTGTGGGCAAAGATGTCCTTGTTATGTAGAAAGTAAACCATGTACAGAGTGCAAGTGCAAAGGTTGCAGAAATCCTCACAGACCTGATGGAATGAAGGTAACTCAATTATAAGTGTTAGTAAATAATATAAATAGAAAAATATGCTTGCCAGCTAATTATCCTTGATATCTAACCACTGTCATTTCTGCAGTGTCAAACTATAGTGATGTGCCGAGTCGCTGTTTTGGTGACTCGAGTCAGTTTATGCGGTATTTGAGTCATGACTCGATTCCACCATACGAGCCCAATACTCGAGTTCTATGTGTTGAATTCGAATATTGACTCGAGTCTAGGACTCGAGTCCAGGATTCGAGTTCAGGACTCGATTCCAGGACTTGAGTCCCGGATTCTAATACTGGACTCAAATTCATGACTCGAGTCTACAAATTCAAATCCAGAACTCGAGAAAAGGAAAAAAAACAACACGTATAATCTATACATATATACATATAAATAAAATTGGAGTGTCTTAATAACTGCTTATTACTACATGCATATGAATATATATACGGTACATCCACCAAAATAACATTTTTTACAATTTTTGTCTGTCTGTCTGTTTGTCCAGGCTAATCTCTGAAATGGCTAGACCGATTTTGACGGGACTTTTTTTGGCAGGTAGCTGATGTAATAAGGAGTAACATAGGTTACTTTTATTTTAGAAAAAATAAATTAAAAATCCTGTAGTCCACGCGAAGGAAGTCGCAGGCACAGCTAGTTGTACGTTTAGGATACGTGTGTTTAGGATAATGATAAATTCCACCCGTACGCAAAATACGCGCTTAAGACGTGGAGTTGCGGACAACAGCCCGTTGTACCTATACCTATACCTTAGGATAATGATACAACCATAAATACTGTGTTTTGTACTTTTAACACCAATTCTCGTTCACTATTATTTATTATAGTAGGCATAATGTAACTTTTTAGGGGAAAGAAGTCCTGAGAAAGGAAAATCTCAATAAACACTGCGTGTCGCTATTTCCTCGATTTTCCTCCTTTGACGTTGAGACTTTCAGGGGAGCCAACATTACGCAGAAGGGAATTTACAAATGATGAAACGCACTTTAATCGTAAATGTATGAGTTTGACAACACCGGTTCTGGTACAAACATTTTCTCAAGCTACTTCCGGTGTGTTTCAGGGTTCCTTACTAAAAAAAAGAAAAAATCCGTCCGTCCGTTCGTCTGTCAAGACCCTTTATATCTCAGGAAAGCGTGGAGTTATGGAGTTGAAATTAAAACCATATAGGTACTCAAGTCGGCGATCTCTTGAAGCTGTGCGTAAATCAAACTTCTAAGTTTACGAAAAAAACAGATACGGCCGAACTCGAAAAAAAAAACGTACATTTTGCAAAGGAATCATAATTCAATTTCAGGATTTTGCGTTCTGAAAGTTACAAAATAAAGCAAGGTCCTATAGCACAGATATAAGGATAAATCTAAAAACTGTTTTGTAGTTACGTCAAAGGATAAACTAAAAACATTTTGCGATTTGGAAAAATCGCAAAAAAAGAAAACAGGTAAATTTAACTGTTTTCATAGGTAATTTTTGACGGACCCAGATGCGCGAGTCCGACTAGCACTTGCCCTGTTTTTTTCTTTATTACTAGGCGTTACTTCATTAATTCAATATAATTCTTTTTTTTTTCATTTCATAAGTAAACACAGATCGAGTACGAGCGAGTCACCTTCACTCGAACTCGAGTGCTAAATTCGAGTCAGCTGGACTCGCGTTTTATAATTGAGTCAGCGAGTTCAGAATCGAGTCTTCCTGACTTGAGTCCTGGTATCGAGTCATGCGTACTCGAGTCCTGAAATTGAGTCTTACGTACTCGAGTCTTGCGTAGGTACTCGAATCCTGGAATCGAGTCTTGCGTACTCGAATCCTGGAATCGAGTCATACGTTCTTAAATTCTTTTAGACTCGAGTACGGAATCAAGTCTGGCGTACTCGAGTCAAAATAAATTGGTACTCGAGTAACCGAGTCCAAAGCAGGAATCGAGTCAGACTCGAGTCAAACCGTACTCGGCACATCACTAACAAACTATATAATCATCACTAAATATTTACAACATATTTTTCTGTTTCACTGTGTAATAAAATGAAGTTCCCACTACTTCATAAATGGAACTTGAAGTGTGACTCAAACAGCGGCAGACATTGTTGGTCACAATTGGTCTGTTGATTTCTTTTTTAATTCGTTCTTTTCTTAAACATACCAAAGATTATTTGTTATGTTTTAAGATCTAAGTGCCCCTACTTCTAATACTCAAAAATTTAATCATAGACAATACAATAAAAGTCAAATATTATTTTTTAGTATCAAATCTGCTCAATCTGTAAACCAGATTACTAGCTTCTAGTAAAATTATTTTGAATAATTGTTATTGAATGTATTAGTCTTACAGAACCAGCGGCAGGCGAGTTTGCTTATTTATGGCATGCAATTGTCTGGCCCATTTTATTTGAATATCACTGTTAAAAAGTAAATCAAAGAAATAAAAGTTAGAACATAATGAACATGAGTTGAATTGTACAATGTGTAACATTAAATGCGCAAAACCAGACACCCCAAATGATTTCAAATTCAATTGATTTAATCCTGTTAAAAAAAACAATATTTTTTTTTTTAAGGTTTTATGTTCAGTTTTAGTTTGTTTGAAATTCGTATCTGAATTGAAATAAGAACTTTTATTGTCCCACATATAAGAAATTTGATTGTACTACAACCATTTGTGTTTGTTGACCAATGAATAAATAGACAGGGCAACATTTTTAATGAAGAAGATCTTGTTATTGACCAGTACCTGGGTTCTCAAAGTACCTACTTTTTGTATCCAGCTACATGATTGATGGAATTTATTGACCCCTGCATGACCATGTACTGGGCGCCTAACGGTTGTGACTTTGCTCAACAGAGATTTAGTCAGGTGTAGGCATTGATCTATTAAATATCAATGGGTGTAGGGCTTGTTTCGTGAAGTGGTCATCAATTTTAGGTCTATCCATAGTATGTAGTGTAAATCTCTTGTGTAGATTGCGTAGGTATCCGAAGGGGACTATCGGTTCAGGCCCCATCCCTGCCATGTAGGTACTCCTACACTTAGCTAGTTCATCAGCGGCATCTTTACTTCGGGAATTGTGCATGTTTTGATCCATTTAATGGTTACTTGGTTGTGTTAACCAATTAAAGCATTGGTTAGTTTCTGTAAATAAAATATAATCAATAAAAAAAGTATTTATTACTTATGGAAAGCTATAGGTCTCAATAAATGAGTTTCGTGAAATTTTGGATATTAATACCTACTCAGTAGTCTAGTAGTAGTACTACTACTACGGATTCAATTTTCCGCATTTCTGTCTTATTTGCACTAGACACAGAAGCTTCCTGGGAACATCACCGATTTTTCGGAGCGACCTTCATAAGTCTGTGTAAGCTGTCTGTGGCGCTTATGTTAAGGAGATGGGGCAATGGCCTGAAATTGTCCCTTTGATTAAATCATCATTAATTCTAAGTTGAGTTTGTAGCAACATTCATGTAGTCACATGGGAAATAAAAAATTCTAAATCTTGCACCGCGTGCAAAAGTTTTCCGCGTGATTAGAACATATACAACATCCCGAAATCAACTATCTGGCTGTTGCCCACACCAGTGCAGTCGCTAATTAATGTATAAGTAACAACGTGTACCTACTGTTCCAGGTCCGGCCGCACATACCTCAATTAGAAAGCATACAGCTGACCCTCAACAGCAACCCGGACACGTCTCCCTCATGCTCCGGTTCCCTCGACAGCCTCGACACTGACACCCTCACTATGGAGGCTATGGAGGAATCTCTCAATTATACTGCCGATCTCAAGTCTTCCAATATTAAAGGTAATTAATTAAGTAATAAAATAAAATCAATATTTTCTTACTCAATATACCACATATTCTTTAACAATATACCACAGTGTCTCAAGACGAGTCCATGACCAGTGCGTGTTGCCAGTGATGACATATGGCTCCGAAACGTGACCGCTTTTAATGGGCCTCATCAGAAGACTTAAAGTCACTAAAAGGGCAATGATAAGGACTATGGTCGGAGTTTACTTGCGTGATCACATGAAATGAAGATATACGCAGGAATACCAAGGTATGTCCTTGGACATAGCCCACAGAATCGCCAAACTTAAGTGGCATTTGTTTGCATTTGCATGTGTAACAAATGGGCGATGGGGACGAAAGTTTTTGGAGTGACGACTAAGTACCGGAAGACGCAGCGTTGGAAGGCCTCTCACAAGGTGGATTGATAAGTTGATGAGGGTTGTGGGAATCCGATGGATGCGAGATGCACAGGACCGGTCATTGTGACACTAGGGGGGCCTATGTCCAACAGTGGACGTCATTCGGCTGAAATGATGATGATGACGATAATCAATATTTTCTAGACATGCACCCAACATTTTTAACCACTTGAAGACTTCAAATTCTAAAAGTTATACACCCCTACTTTTTAGTTAGTACAAAAAAAAATGGAGCTCGCATCTGTACTCGTCACTGATCATATTTTTATAGTCAAAAGTAAAAAAAACCGAAATCCTAAAATTGACAACGAAAAGGTAAATTCATCATAGAATCAATCAAACATAACAATTGCTAGTAGAAATTACTGCGGACTAGGGCTTTCAAATACCGGACTTTTTCAATACCGGTATCAATACCGGTATTAGAATATTCAATACCGTGATCACGGGATCACGGTATTGAACTCATTTTTTTTTTTTATTAATGGAGTCACTAGTGCTAGTGACTGTAACCCCGTCTCATAGGAACTTCAATTAGGAAATTAATAAAACCATTTAAATACGTATTTTTGTTTTCGAATCAGTGTTTATTCTCTCTTAACCATTCTAATAAGGTTTTAGTAAGCATGGCGCTGCCGTACTGATTGTTTACCGGCGATTAGCAAATAAGGTTTATTAAAACCATAGGTCTACGTAAGGTTTAGGTTTATTTGACGCTGTAACTTTTTACATTTCTAATAAGGTTAAAACGCAGTTCTCAGGTTCAAGTAAGCATGGCGCTGCCGTACCTATAGTTTACTGCCTGACATTCGATGCGTACCTATACTGTCCTTAGAGGTCAGCAAACGTCAAGACTCGTGTCTTACTTATTATTATATGAATATTTCACATGTACTTGTTGTACCAAACTACGAATTAAATGTATAATTTTGAATTGTTTATTCGAACACGAAAGTAGTTAATAAGTACTAATTAGGCAAAATTACTAATATTTGAAGTTAACAAAAGAAAGCCACATCCAAAGCGCTCAAATATTCAATTTTTACTTTTTAATTGTAGATCTAACGGATAACGTGATTCGTTAAAGTAAAAATGATATTAAACAAAGTGGAAAATGACACAATTCTAGATACTTCAATTTGTTGTTAATTCGTCATTAGTTTTTACAAAAAAAAATACGATCGCGTGATTCGTTGAGAATTGAGACAAACCCCATAAAAAACAAGTATTAATATTATGTACCATGTTGCTCATCAAGATTACAAACTTATCAAAAATACACAATGACCAAGTTCACATGCACATGTTACCCGGGCGCCTTTGCGATACTGACTAACAAAACAATAACATCGTATAGTGCCTATTACACTACGCGTTTTTAGACCATTTTAGTCTATGGTTCGACGTATCGCGAAGAGTTGGCGCTTAATATAAGTGTGAGAATAATATTACATCGTAATTTATATTATATAATACAACTTCTTGCTACTTATTACAACAAAACACAATAATATATATTAAAGATTATAATACCGTAATCACGGTATTGGCTCGTCAATACCGTGATTGAAAAAAGACCAAAATATATCCGTGATCACGGTATTACGGGATCCCGTAATACCGGTATTGAAAGCCCTACTGCGGACAGTGTTTTTCCTTAATAATTGTCACTTATTCATTTATTAATCAATAGCCTGCATAATATTTCTATAAATTGAGTAACATTTTGGGACATAAACCAACGCTAATAACTTTGCTGTTTATGAATATTATTTATTGAGATTTTACTTATAAAATAACAAGGGCTTTTCTAATAAGCCCTCTAAGTATTTGTACTAATTAAAAAATAGTGGTGTATAATTATATTTTTTTAACACTTTCAGAAATCAATTGATACAAGTAAATGTATGAAAATGACAAATCTTCGAACTTGTATAACTTTACTAAGAGTAATTATTAGTTGATTAGTTTTAACCACAAGTATCCAATTTTTTCGTTAGCACTTTCAGAAAAGGCTGAAACAAATTGTTTCTTTGCAAAAAGTGTGTGTAGGATTACTTTATTATGGGTCTCGTTTTGGGCGTAATTTATCTATAAAAATATATGTATGTATGTATGTATTTAGAAAAATATATATCAGTTGTATATGACTCATAGCACAAGCTCTGCTTGGCTTGGGAATAGGCGTTGTGTGATTGTTTAAAAAAAAAAATACAAGCTCTTCAAATATGCATAACAAAGGCTTTCTGAATTAAGTATTTAGTTAAGATCCTACTTTAATGCCTTATTTGGTCAGGTTGTGAGGCTAAAGTAGAGTTTGACAAATAGTCAACTTATGATTCTTTATTCAGAATCGGGGGTAAGCATCTAACTGATTGACCTGGCTAACTGTTCAATAATTTCTTTTGCCATGTAATAGGTAACAATAAAAAAAAACTCTGCTCCAACGGAACCAGCGAAATTAAAATTTGCTATGTTTTTTTCCATTTATTTTTATATACTTTACTTGTGAATTTTACAGTATACACAAGACAGCTGCAAGAAGTATCTCCATCGTTACCAGCTACCATCATGATGGATGAAGAGTTTGCAGGCTCGGGAGAGGAAGAGATGAGCTCCCCGCACGACTACGCGCTCGCGTCGCCAAACGACATGCACGACATGCAAGACATGCAGGAGATGCACGACATGGACGACCTGCACGACATGCACGAGATGCACGACACGCATGATACACACGACACGGACGAGCGTGATCAGTCGCCGCAATCGCCCGGCTCGCAGGACGTCAACAGTGACATCGAGGTGGATGTATGACATCAGCTGTCGCTCGCGAGTGATTAGGATCTCCTGTGCGTGCATACTGACATTTGTGCTGCGCATGTAACGTCACTTGCGGTGCCGCTAGCCGTGCGTGTCTCACTGGTATTAGCTATAGCTTATGTTTGGACTATTCAAGTACAGTCTCTGTTGTATGCTGCATTATTAATTATTGATTGTCTGCTAGATTGATAGCTGGAAAAATTCTCTATCTTATGATTGGAATTATTTGTTGGGTCCATCGAATTTAAAATAATAGATGTTGTGTGTATAGGTTTAGCAGATACTTAATTGAGTACTTAAAATCCAAAGTATAATGTCTCATGTTGGCAATGAGGCGTGAAATATTCACTCATTAACATAGACAATGTAGTTAATTTTAGTATTAATATTCTCAGTTAAACTATTATTATCAATATATGATTGTCATAAGAATAATTAGTGTGACTAGCTTTTACAATATTTGCTTCATAGTACTTTTTTAACACTGTCATATATATTTTACTAGATTGGTATTTTAAGAAATATGATCTAAAATATTGAAATGGTCTTAAAATGTTGTATTCTTTCATTGATACACAATAAAAAATATAGCTCATTGAAAGTATAAAACAACACCTTGATGTTAAACTTTAAGAATTGACTGCGCTTGTAGATACAAAGTTTTTACTTGAAAGAATGGTCTTCCCAAAGATTCTTTTAAATCTGAGTTCTTTAGGAAATAACTCTTGATGTTGTAAATAATTTTCCTTTGACTTAAAATCATGAACTTGTTAAAACTGTTTTACCATTAATTAGTAGGTACATACAATCAACTTGCGGTATTTATTCCTCCAGTAATTGTCGTTTTAAAATCGTTTCAATATAACTAGCAATCAAGATATTTTTTTATGATTTACATTATGGTTTAATTAAATAATATGAAAAGACATGAAAGATACTATTAAATTAAGAACAAAATGATTATGTATTCAAAATGTTTCCATTAGTTGTTCATATAATATATGACTACAAAGTAAACTGTGATACTGCTGTCACTTTTCATTTTAAAATGTCACAATTATTGTTCCGAATAGAACTTTGATATATTTATGTAATATCAATGCTTAGAATAATAACGGCACTGGAGTACAAAAGTTTTATAGCTCTTACATTAATGTCAAATACTTAATATAAGAAAGCAATTATTATCGCCAGCAAGCGATGAAATTAAAAGTATTTTTTGTTATATCCATACATTTATTTCTATACCCAACTTAATACCTTTTTAATTTGATCATTAAATAAAATTAATATAATTAAATCTAAAACTATTGCTTAAATACATCAAATAAAAATTAGCCATCGCATTACTTATATCAATCAAACTTGTCATCTTTCGCGCATGGTAAATAGGTGACGGAGTTCCAGACTCGTTCAAACTCGCAGCTGAGGGCGGTGACGACGGCGGAGTCGGAGGTGAGCAGCGTGGCAGCGCGCAGCGGCGCGGGGGTGGGAGCCGGCAGCGCGCCCAGCAGCGCCAGCGCGTCGCGCGCGCCCGCGTCCAGCACCACGAACTCGTGCGCCAGCCGCACGCCCTGCTTTATCACCTTCACTTCCATCCCGTTTTGAGCAAACAACTGCAGATTGTGAAAGTCATCACTGTTGTGTATAGCGATCCTGATTCTGACTTTATTCTTCTGTTTAACAGTGACCAAACAATTGGCCAGGGCGTCACTGGCCAGGCTCGGCACGCACACGTCCACAGTGCTGCTGGCATGTAGGATCACGTAATGAATACAACGCATATTATTTAATCTTATTTGTCTCGTTTCCTCCTCATCTTCGGCTCCATAAAATAACATTTCGTTGACCGCGTTGTCACATTGCTTATTTTTGTATCTGAATAAACTTATTTCAAGCACTTTAAAAATGAATTCCCAAACAAGTGACCCTCCAGCATACAGGGCCGATTTCAAAGCAGATTTATTCATTTTTGTAATATTTAATATGACTCGAAACTCACAAATAGTTCTTCAAATCTATTAACATAGAGGAGCAAATCAATGATGATCTTCAAACTACCTACATTTTATAGAAGAGGTAGGATTGTATGTTGAACTTTTTCATTCATTAATGGAGGTAGAAATTAAAAAAAAAAAACAGAACAGTTGAAAGTATAGTCTCTTGACGTTTCATTTTATACAAATATCTTTAGTGTTTTAAGTACACGATTAATGTGGTATCTATTTCTTTAGTGTGGGTATTAAGTGCGTAACAATGCCACAGTCACGGTTTCGTAACGAGACTCATCTTGATGGTAAAAACAAGCCGCGGAGCACCTACGCCTCGAGGGCGTCCGGTGACTCCACGTCGTGCGCCAAGCAGCACCAAGATAATGTTACAAGGAGTCAGGATAAGCTTCCTAGAAGTGTTCGCTACGAATTGGAGAAGGCTTTAGTCGGTGTAAGCACCTGCTACTAAACGTATGCGGCCTAGTTTCGTGACCATAATAATTATCGTTGTCTTGATTGTCTTGGTGGTTGGTATTTATACCCAGGGGGTAAAACGGGATCCTATTACTAAAACTCCGCTGTCCCTCTGTCTGTCTGGTCTAACCGTCAGTCACTAGGCTGTATATCATGCATGAACCGTGTTAGGTCGTTAAACAGTTGTCATAGATGATGTATTTTTTTTGCCGCTATAACAACAAATACTAAAAAACGGAATAAAAATAGCATTTATGGGGGCATCCATACAACAAACGTGATTTTTTTTGCCGTTTTTATAGACATGATACGGAACCCGCCGTGCGCGAGTTTGGAATAATAATAATTGTGGTTACAGCTGTGTGACGTGTGGTTTGATGAAATCAAGCCGCATCTGGTACGCAACAATATAAAGCTGCACATCCACGGTGGTGGCAGCTGCAGCGCTAGCGGGGACCAGGGCAGCGCGGCCGCCGCGATATCCGCGCGCCGCGAGCCGCCCGCGCTGCCGCCGCCTCCCTCGCCCCTCTCGGACGCCTGCTCACACCTCGACCCAGGTGCTTCCCGCGATGTACGAGCCTTGCTCCAGCTCTGTTATCACATAGTGCTACTACTATATGACTTATACAAAATCTGCAAGCCAGAATCTCCCATCTCCCTAGCCTTTTGCTTGGTGTCGGCTTCCAGTCTAACCGAATGCGGCTGAATACCTATGTTTTACATGGAGCAACTGCCTCTCAGACCCTACAACCTTGTTACTGGGCAACACGATACTTCTTCGTTAGATTGACGGTCAGACTCTGGTTTCTGACTTCTAACAATTGTCAAAGGCACGGGGTAGCAGTAATGTTTTAGACAAACTTGGAAAAGAACCAGAATAAAATAATAAAGCTTTTTACCAACTGTCAGTTGGTAACCATTAGTTACGTAATATTTATGTATCTAAGTGTATCTTAGAGTAGTTTACGAAAGTAACGTAAACTGTTCATCAGTGCATGTTTAGTCTTTTAGGGTTAGGCTTTATTGGAGTGTTTTTAGGTACCTACTTAATCATAAAAATTACTATAATAATTGTCATTGTGTGGTGACAGCGTCCTCGCCGGGTTGTAAGCTCTGCCAACTTCTGGTCACCACAGTCAGCTGTATCGAACGAGCCGCGAGCGAGGCTGCGTATGAAGCTCCCGTGTCCCCTGTCTCCTGTGATTTCTCTGCCTCAGAAACCTCGAGAAGGTCCTCAGGTATGTACTCCTTAGTTTATATTTCAGCCTTTAACCTGCAGTTCAGTTGTAGGTAGCTTTTGTTTTTTTTATTCTTGATGCGTAGGTAAGTAGGGTAAACCGACTGTTATAAATATTATGGATACGAAAGGGAAGAATGGAATCTGTTAGTAACCGCATGATTTCTTAGAAGGTTGCAGCTAGCTGCCTAACTTGTTACCTACCTACATAGACATATTCTGGACTAGTTAGGTTCAAAACTGCTCGGTTTTATTTTAGATTCCGACACTCAACTGTAAGAAGAAATCAGAGCGGCCTGGCACCCGTAGAAAACGTCGCAGATTCCGAGCACAGTCTCAGCCGAGCTGGCGGGTGCCGCGGCTGTGCCGTACGCACCCCGCGCTCTGCAGAACCGGCGCCACTGGTCTGGCTGGCCCGGCCACCATGAGCGCCTCGCAGCTGCCGCCATGTGATAACTACGTATGTAGACCATCGATATAAGTGGCTCTTAACATCGACTTTTAAAAAGATGACGTCATTACGCAACGCCATTACGCAACGCCATCTATCGAACTATTTAGGAACTGGTTTTTACCTTAACATTTTGATAGATGGCGTTAAAAAATGAATTTTAGTTTTGTTCTAAATTGCCTTAGCATGTTCCTGATAGAAGTTTTAGGTAGTTATAAGAATACCGCCAATTTCAAGGAGAGACCAACCAAACAATTCGATAGTACCCGACCCCATCAACTCAGGAAAAATCCTAACGGCGCGAACGCAAAATAGCCCAGCGCCATCTCTCGGGGAATTGGGTTGCTAATTAATAGGTAGGTACATAGGTACCAGAAGAAGTTTTCGGTGGTAATTTTGGATTGCGAGAACCGATTTTAACATTTTTTTTTTTTTTGTTTGAAAGAAGATACGTTCCGGATAATAAAATATGTAAACGAAGTTAAAAAAATGCTTGCATATACAATTATACTACAAACTTAGTCCAGAAATTATTTTGTACAACCTTTTTGTCTTTTTTGTACAAAAACTGTTCTTTCCATCAAGTTCAAAATGATTTTCCTAGAAAGTCCTTATAAAGTTCTACTTCTCAGATTTTTTTCATATTTTCTAAACTTATGGTTCAAAAGTTAGGGGACACACACACACACACATTGTTTTTTACTTTTGGAGCGATTATTTCCGAAATTATTGACATTATCAAAAAATGATTTTAGTAAACCCCTATTCATTTTTAAATACCTATCCAAAAATATATCACACGTTATGGTTGAAATTAAAAAAAATTACTTCCCACTTTACATTAGTAGACCAGGGTAGAAGCCTTCAAAAATAATAAAAAGTGAAAAAAAATAATAGTAGGATGAAACCCATTAGAAAAGGAGGAGAATATTATAAAAATGTGAGGAAAAAAATTTACGGGCGATCTGAGGTCGGGAAGGGGATGGGGGTGAGTTTTTAAGGGTATAAAACGGTTTTTCTCGATTTCCGGAAAAACTAAAAGTCCTATGGAAAAAAGTCAAATGGCAAAGTTGTAGGTAATAAAAAGATCTAAAACTTTTGTATTAACACTTTTTTCACATAACCTCAAAATGTATGTGAAAAATTCAAAAATCCAAGTTTTTGGTTTTTTATTTTTATCTCTTTCAAAAAAAAAAAAATTGTTAATCACGAAATTTGGTGAAAACTTACCTTTTTATGTCCCGAATACGCTGTAATTTATTTGTTTGGAAATATTTATTTTTTTCACCTTATTTTGAATAAATATCGAAAAAGCACCCTAATTTTCAATCGAAAATTCACCCGTCAAAATATAAGCTTTTTTCAAGAAGTTGGTATGTTTTCTGTTTGTTGAAATCTCTACTTTCTGATGGTGAAAAAAATAAATATATGTTACCATAGTAAATCTTCTCAGAAAATGCAAAAAATCGAAAAAAACTCCCGACCTCAGGTCGCCCGTAAATTATTTTTCCTTTTATTTTTATAATATTCTCCTCCTTTTCTAATGAATTTCATCCTACTATTATTTTTTTTGGTTTTAAAAATTATCGACCCTGGTCTATAGGGCTATACTTACTTTTCAGAAAGTTTTGGTGGTTTTGTCTTATATTTGTAGTGTTTTTATTGTGAGTAGGTAGATTCTTAGCAATTACGCTATTGCTTCGGCAACCTTGTGTATTAGGGCCGGACACTATACGGAACCAGCTATGAGGACTATCCAAATCCACCAACTAACAAATGCATGGTCATACATAGGTACATAGCGGACCGGTGCGGGCGCCGGGCAGCTCCGCAGTTTACAAGAACTACGTGTGTACTTGCCGTCTAGGTTTCCTTTGGCGTGTTTCTGTACCAGGATTTGTAGGTCTCTGAAGGGGAGAATTGTAAAGAGATCAAGTCTCACCGCTAATTCATTCGCAAGCCTCTTCTGACTGGGCACGGCATAATTATGGCGGTAAGTCCAATCATTGACGCGTGGCTGGTAAGACCTCACGATGTCCTCATCTTCTGCATGACGCACGTCCACACTGGACATGGTCAGTTCGGGAGGTTCCTGCACCGGATTCGTGCGGAAGTGACGCCCGAGTGTCACTATTGTGTGGTCCGCCCGGAAGACATGGTAGAGCATATACGGTAGAGGTGTGCCTCGCCTGGGCAGAGCACCACCGTGTCCTCGTGGAGGCGCTCGTCGGTATCGATCTCTCGCGTAGGACCTTGGTACAGGTTATGGTCCGCAGCCAGGAGGAGTGGCAGGCGGTTGGTTCCTTCTAGTCTAGTCAAATTAGGTCATTTTTTAATAAAGATTGGATTAAATTCTCTGGAGAGGCAATAACGTTTCTGATGGTATTGTATGAGTGAAAAATAGAGTATAAAAAAAAAGTCATTTGGCACCCCTATGGAAGGGGGTGAAAACTGTTTATTGCTCATAACTAACCAGAGAATATAGGTGTAATCACCATTTTTTATTTATGGTTTATTAAACCTCAACCTACAGTATTGCATTTTAATTATTTTAATTAGACCAACACAGCATTAGAAAAAAAAAATGTTATTTTTGGTCATTGCGGCATTGAGGAAAATTGTGTAGTTTTGTAAATTGAGGAAAGTGTTATACATTTCGACCTAAGTACATAATTGATTTTGCACTCCAGTGCGACGTATGGAAATTAGTTTTTCACGTTTTTTTGCCTTTGTACTTCGGGGGAAATTTAAGTAGTTTTGAAAATAATCACAATTATATTAATTTGGTTTCCTTTATATTTGCACCCTATAAAAAAACAGCATTTTTTGGAACATACGTTTTTCTAGTGTTGTCTTAATTGCCAAAGAACTATTACGCCATGGAAGTGACAAGCTCGCGACACGGAATAATAAACTGACAAGAAGAGATAAGCGTAGTCATTACTTAGGAGTATTGTGGAATGTATTTTACGAGGAAGGAGTACTTTCTGATTGTAAATGCTCTGTTAGGTAAGTGTTAGTAAATAAACCTAATTTGGTTTTTGTAAAAAAAAAAACAGTTAAAAAAACCGTCTGTTTAAACAAAAAAAAAAGAGAGTGTCCTGCAAGCATGTCCTTTATTTATCTTCTATACATATAAATAAAATTGGAGTATCTGTTTGTAATATTGAGTAACTGCTTTTTACTACATGCATATGAATATATAATATACGGTACATAGAGTTTGACCATCGAAAGAAGACAAGGAATTATTAATCAAACGTTATGTATGGCAGCATTTAAAAAAATTAAGAATTGTCAAAATTGTTTTCCTGCATCTTATTATACTCATTTTGCTTAAAATAATGCCATAAACAATCACTAGTCCGATGGAAAGGCTACTATTTAATATAATGGACAAATTTAAAGACGCAAAAACTGAATTAAATTAAAACATGCAGATAAAATGCGGTGGTTGGATACAATAATATAATTTCTAGGTTAGTTTTTTAATTACTATTATACAAACATGATACTTTTTGACTATTTAATAATTATAATATTACTCACACGGTGTATTATACTTTTCAGGAGGTTTCGGCAATGAGTAGACGAAACTCCTATGTCATTTACTGTTTTCATTATTAGGAGTTTCGTCTACTCATTGCCGAAACTCCTAATAATGAAAACAGTAAATGACATGGAAAGTTGTATATTTCGTATGCGCGGTATCTAGCAAAGTAGCGTTTATTTATTTATTAAAACTTTATGCAACGCACAGGTACAAAGGCGGACTTAATGCCTTAGGCATTCTCTACCAGTCAACCTAGGGTGGTGAAGAGAAAAACATGGCAGGTGCATAAAAAAAAACAACAAAAAAAAATGGATAATTAAGAAAAATAAGGGTGCAAATGTATATATATAACTAAAATAGACATACATATATATTTAATATAATATACCTACATATATATTTATATAAAGTAGCAGAAGGGGGGTTTTGAAACGACTCCGCTATTTGTTCTGAAAGTAATGCCGCAACTTTCGCTTAAATGCATACTGACTGGTGGCCATCCTGATGTCGAGAGGAAGCGCATTCCACAGAAGTATGGACTGTATATGAAAGGAAGAATGAACAAAAGAAGTAGTATGAGAGGGACAGAGCAGTAGGAGATTGTTAGAAGAACGAAGACTCTTAGAATGGGAAGAACATAAATATTGAAAATGAGATAAAAGATAAGAAGGAGGGGTAGGAGAGTTGAGCAGAGAGAAGAGTGTAGTCAGTGCGCGCAAACTTCTTCTCTGGCGAATGGGCATCCATTTGAGCTCCGATCTGTAACTCGAAACATGGTCATATTTTCGCAAGTTAAATATGAATCGGATGCAGTTGTTGAGGAGCCTGTCAAGTATGAACGATATTATATTCCATACATAATGACATCAATCGGCCATCCAAATTAATAAAAAAAATCGATAACACACAATTTGTTTTATTCAAATTTAAAGATTCCAGGGAAATGTTTATTGAAAGGCCCACTGGCTCCACAAATGATTGGACCTGTGCTTTGTATAACATTCGATGTTATCTTGGTATGAAGCGCCGTCAGTGCCTAATTCGACTAAGGGGCCCCCTACTACTAATCAAATAATTTAGTAGTAAGATACTAATTAATTTAGTACTTTTGGAAAACCTAGATGATGATCGTTTTTTGCATACCCCAAATGATTAGAAATTTGCTTAGGACGTTTTAGGTTTTCTTTCGACAAGTAATACAGAATTAAGAAGTCTTTTCGATGCTGATGGCGAAGCCTTTGTGAATTTATACAGAAAAGCTGTACAGTTAAGATTTAATAGAATGCAACATTTATTTTTCTTTGAAGTAGCCAGATTTAGCCAATTTTTAAGTGGAGTAATCTTTCTGAGAGATTGATCTCATCAACATGCCAACATCGATAGTTATCATCATTTCAGATGAAAAGCTTCCATTGACAAAGGTTTTTCCTATGTCACCACAACGGCCGGTCCAGTTTATCACGCCTACATCGAATTCACGTGAACCTTACTAAATAAAAGGTTATCGGTACCCTTGTTGCGAGACCTTTCAACATTACGTCTTCAGGTATCCGGTCGCCATTCCAAAATACTTCGGCCCCATCGATCATCTGTTCTGCGAGCAATGTACCCAGCTTACTGTCACTTAAGCTTATCTTCCTCTCCATTTCTCATTGTGTTACTTAAAACTATCTGATGAGGCGCATTGTGAACGACCACGTTTCAGAGCCAAATGTCACTACGCACAGGCAATGTTATGTTCACATAGACACACAAAATATGTAATGCCCTAAAAACCTTGTTTAAGCTTATTCTTAGTAGGGTTATTAGGATTGAGCTTAATTTTAATTCATTAAACCCCAAGCGAACGCCGGCGTTCGCGCACCTATTGTCTTTCTACTGTCTGTAATTTCTACGATTGAAAGGTTAATATGTGTAGGTTAACTACACATATTAAAATTAAGTGGTTTTAGCTAGCGCTGCTAGAAGCTGCTGGCTAAAGCTAACCCTTTCTAAAATAAGCTTGAACAAGGCTTTTATTCACCAATAACTCCGTGAATTTAAAGATAACTTGCGTAAACAGTAAGATGATAGGATAAATTATAAGAGATCTTCTATTCTGTAGTATGCTTGCAGGATAGTCTGAAGTAAAGTGACTATCTCATCACATCCAAAAAAATCAGCTGTATTAAGTTTCACGCAATAAAAGTATTTTGACTAGTTTTTTTTATGTTAAAAAATGCGGGCTCCCTGAGCGCGCAGGGCCCCAAAATTGGGGAGTCTGTAACATTTGCTACTCTTGCTACATGGCTAATCCGACACTGAGTGCCATCTAACCTTTGCATGAATGTCGAGTTTCCTAGCAGCTACCGTAGCTTTGTGCTCAATGAACTGCCCAAAGTTTAAGGAAATTTCAACTCCCAAGAGCTTTTTTTTTTTCGATGGGAATAATCATGCATTGACATCCCCCGCCCTTGGGCGGAGCGGGAGATAGTGTCAGACTCATACTGACTAAAAAACCCATCCCGTTCCTTCTAGCCTTCGTACCGGGGCTCGAGCGCCCTTTCGGATAACCCTGGCCCCAGTAGGCTTCGACCCGGCTGGGCCCCTGCTGTTGCTGACAACTCCTTGAGGCGCGCGGGAACAGTGCGCGCCGTCGACGACTTGGGCTTGGTCCGGACGGTTACCGGACGGCCGGACAGCGAGCTACCCATTGCTCACTGTCCGCAAGCCCGCGCCTACGGTGGCTGGAAATCGGGATCGGAATCCCAGCAGCGGCGGCGAGAGCGCCGTTGTCTGATGCGGTCGGCCACCTCCTTAGCGAGCATTACTGCTTCGCAGAAGTCGGCGACCGCCTGCCACTCTTCCTCGCTCCGGACCATGGCCTCGACCAGGGCCCGGCGCGAGAGGTCTCCGCCGCTGATCACCCCCACGAGGGCACGGCGATACTCCGCCCAAGCAGGGCACACTGCGATTGTGTGCTCCACCGTGTCCTCCGGGCGTTCCGCACAGTGGCGACACCCGGGCGTCACTTCCGCTTTAATTCGGAACAGGAACCTCCCGAACTTGCCATTTCCGGTGAGGACCTGTGTCATGCGGAAGGAAGGTAACTTTTCAGCCACGCCTCAAAGAGGGGACTTATCGCCATAATTGTGGCGTGCCCATGACGGGGTTGCGATAGTCGCTGACGCCATTCCACCATGAGATCCCGCCGGAGCTCTGTCCGCCATGCCGCGATCTGTCGCGGCAGAGGACTTTCACCCCGGCGTTGCATCTCCACGCGCATGTCGTGCATGTGTGCAAGGACTGTTGCCTCCAGATCCCACGGTGGTAGGCCAGCCAGAAGGCTCGCCGCTTCGCGGGAAATCGTGCGGTATCCCCGCACCATCCGAATTGCCATGACCCTCTGGCAGGCGTTCAGTATGGCCGCCGGTTGCTTTTTCAGCGACGGCGCCCACACTGGCGCCCCGTAGAGGGCCATGGACCGAACGATCCCCGCGTAGAGCCTCCGGCAGGAGGCGTCTGGACCCCCAAGGTTGGGCAGGAGCCGCTTGAGCGCAGCCCCAGTCCGGTTGAGTTTGGGAGCCAGACGTCGGAAATGCTCCACGAAATTCCACCGGCTGTCGAGGACGAGTCCCAGGTACTTCATCGTCGACCCGACACCGATGTGAACTCCTCCTACCGTTAGTTGGGAACTCAATGGCGGCGCGTTCCGAGACCGGCGACCGTGGAAACACATGGCCTCGGATTTGTAACTCCCAAGAGCTGAAGGCGGTCGATACACTCCAAGGATACATTCTAAAAAGAAGGTGCCAAGGTGATCAGGCTGCTTTTGGCAGTGAACGGACATGCTTGAGTTTTGGCGGCATTGAATATCGCGGTTAAATAAAGCAGTACATGTTTAATTGTTAAATAAACATGCATAATATTATATAAAGCGCATACGTATTATTTTCATGAATAATCAAACGTATCAACTCCGTTTAAGTGGCGTACAGCTAGGGTGTAGCTTCAGTTTTTTTTAATACGGCCTCCTTTTTGTTTTGCCATCTTTCGTTGGTCAGAGTCTACACCAAAATAACGTTTTTTGCAATTTTGGTCTGTCTGTCTGTTTGTCCGAGCTAATCTCTGATATGGCTGGACTGATTTTGACGGGACTTTTTTTGGCAAGTAGTTACAGTTCTATTCAAATCTGTATGGACTCTAAAAGCAAATTTCAAGAAACACCGGCTTCGTTTAGTTTAAACTGACGTAAAAAATTACTTGTAGAAGTGTTTTTTAGAACATACTTATGAACAAATTAATTATTATTTATCAGCCAGTATTTTATTTTATTATTGTCCCGTTATTCGTTATAATTGTTTTTCAGCATCAAAAGAAACCGTTAATTTCAGTTATGGGTAATTTTATGCCCCTTATAAATAAAACTAAAAAATATAAAATTGCCCCTTATAAATAAAATTAAAAATATGTAGTTATTTTGTTTTTGTAATTTATCGATTCCTGCTATTTTGTTTTATAAAACGCAACATCGATAAAATAAGGCAACGCCAATGGTACATCTCTAGAAAATGACGTTTATCAATGTTTTTTTTTTTGAAACATAAATCTTATGACAAGTAAATAGAGCTCTAAATTCATTGCTTATATTATAGAGACATCTAGTGGGGAATAGTGGAAATTGTTCTTATAATTATTATATGCGAGGTAATTCGTAAAAGGGTAAATAACAAACAACTCTGTTGACACTTAAATATGGTTTATTTTCTAAAAAGGAACGATGGATAAACTGCCTTCTTTCAATTTATATTAAAATGCTTAATCACATTAAGGATTTCTTAGTGTTATGAAATATGATATACCTGTCTTTGTGTGAGTTTGGGTACGCTGGTCCCGATACAAATGAAGTGCTATGCTATTTCTATCTACATTCCTCTGTTCTGTGATTAAATTAACAAGATTCTCATCGGAAATAATGTCCTGAAGATTTTTGACTATTGCAAGGAACGTCTAGGATTAACCCCCTGGCTGCTATCTGACCTTAGTGTTCGTACCCAAAAATACAAGTGCCGGCCAGAATAAAAATATACAAGATTTTCATCGGAAATAATGTCCTGAAGATTTTACTATTACAAGGACCGTCTAGGATTAACCCCCTGGCTGCTATCTGAGTTTAAAGTGTTAGTGACATTAATTAAAAATCTATACTAGAATGTTACGGGAAATAACGTCTATAGGATTTTTAAAAATTACCGAACGTTTAGGTACGATTACCGGTGCTACACCTAGGTAGAATAATACTTCTAGTATTATTTTTTTCTGGCCGGCACTTTCATTTTTGGGTACAAAATGTTCGAGACTTGAATGATGAAAACAGTGCGAATGCTTGTTAGGTGTGATGACAATGTTAATTAAATTATATAAATAATAAATTAAAGGTTAATTTAATTATATAAATAATAAAATTATACAATTAATCAAGTGATAACACTTGATGCATATGTGTAGCATGAATACCTGCCAAGTTCAAATTTAACGATGATCAGGCTGTTAATGAAGATGATTATGATCGATTTTAAAGTGCATCTAAACTTGGCATTGGATTGGATTTCAACCCTTTTTAGGCGAACAATTAGCCGATAGGAACTTGGCCCCCTTTTAACAGGTATGTTTTTAGTGGGATTTCAATACTTTTTTCAAGAAATCGTACTAATTTTTTTCTTTTTGTGCCACGCCCGCGTACATTGTTAACCTTAGATCGTATTCTCATTGTACGAGTACAACTGGCTCATAAATATATTATTAAAAATTTGATATTCGATTAAGCCAACACACGCTTAACCAGTTTCTTAAATTTCTTATGACATATTTTATACCACCTCCCCCATTCCTCCCCCCTCCTCTTCGTATTCTCATATCACTGGTTCATAAATATTAGATTGAGCCAACTCACGCTTCATTTCTTAAATGTCTTAATTTTTTGTTAATCTACAATAACACACGACCTGTGTGCCAAATTTCATAACGCTAGGACAATTAGAAGTGGCCTAGAGGTTTTGATTACCGGTCAGTGAGTCAGTGCCAAAATTAGCCATATTCACAGGGTCACATTTCAGGATCTACTAAAGCTATATCTATGAAATTTGGCATACCGCTTAAGTACTAGTATATAATTACGTAGGTAAAATTTTATCTCTGTACTTGCAATAGGCACTGAGCTACAGGGGGGTCAAAAGTGGGTGGAACTTTGATAAATGATAGGTAGGTATTTATTTTGCAAATAGGTTTAAAAACACTTTTACAAGTAAAATTTTTTTTTTCGTCTTTTTAAGCTAGATGAGGCCGGTGTTTCCGGGCTGACTACCCTGAGAAGAAACACCGAAACAAAATCAGGGGTCAAAGTCTCTTTTAAGGTCCATACAGTAATGGTCAAATCACATGAGAACCATGCAGATTAGTCTGAGATGGTCTTTTGAAGAAAAAACCATACAGATTTGAGAGGACCCGTCCAATCAATGCAAGCATTAGTCAGTATTCACAAAGCTCAACTCAGGACTAGGTACTAAGGAGCTCAACGACTTGACGAACAATACCAAAGAAAGGACATTTGGGTAGGCCGCAGAAAATACTCAAATTGCCAGACATACGAACACGTATGTATCATATATTAAAAATATAAAAAACTACATTAATAGAAGCCTTGCACATTTGATCGAGATTTTGAAAAACTTTTAAAGGTTTAATAAATCATAACAAGTTTTGTGAAATATTCGAGTAAATCACAGAATTGCCGAATGTCAACAGAATTTTCAGGCGTTATCTCTTTTTTTTGCATTGCCTCTTCATCGAACATCGCGTTGGATTGCGTTATATGAAGCAACAAGCTTTTTAATCATGCTCGATGCTGACGTTAGGCGTGTTGAAAAGGACTTAAAACAGCAAGACGAATTTTTATTTATTTATTAACACTTCTTGCACAAAAAAACTGTACAAAGGCGGACTTAATGCCAGGGCATTATCTACCAGTCGACCTTAGGGTGGTGCAGAGACAACAAAAATTTTTGATTTGGCACCGAATATTTGATTTAGCTTTGAAAAACTAATAACACACTAGGAATTATTTTCTTCTGTATCGTAGGCATCTAGACCCTATTTTATTAAAACATCATTTCTCATATCCAATACAATTTATAAAAAATAACATCTTAATTTTCAGTATCGCTTCATCGTGCCTCGTCGTGAATCTGTGATGAAGAATAAGATGACTCAAACGGAGCCGGCCCAGAAAGTGAGCAGAGGATGTCAGTCCCACAGTTCCAGCGCTCGCAACCCTGGTCTACGCAGTTATGGCCCACACAGCCCTGGTCCTCGATGCCCTGGTCCCCGAAGCCCTGGTCCCCGAAGCCCGGGTCCCCGAAGCCCTGGTCCCCGAAGCCCTGGTCCCCGAAGCCCTGGTCCCCGAAGCCCTGGTCTCCGAAGCCCTGGTCCCCGAAGCCCTGGTCCTCGTAGCCCTGGTCCTCGTAGCCCTAGTCCACGTCGCCCTGGTCTGCGTAGCCCAGGTCCACACAGCCCTGTTCCGCGTAGCCCCACCCACGTCAGCCATGCTCCCCGCAGTAGCAAATACTGCCCCATTTCATGCAGTCCCGACTCCAGCAGCCCTGATCGTATCCTCTCCCCATTAATCCTGCCTCCACCTACCATCTGCCAGCTCAAGCGGTCAGAAGTAACTGTTGCGAAGTTACCTCCCCTATTACAAGATGTAAGTAGCAATATTTGTCACGTATCCTACTACGTACTACTGTAGATATTATCAGGAATGTTATGGAACAGACTCAGTAACCGTAACCGATCGGATATCCAAAATAAAAAAACCGGCCAAGTGCGAGTCGGACTCGACCATGAAGGGTTCCGTAGCAGCAAGTAACATAATATAAAAGTTTTTGTAATGTGTTGTAACTTTGATCGATGTTTTAATAATAGTGTATTTTTTTCGATTTATGACGCATTAAAAAAAAACTACTTTCTAGATTTCGTTCAAACCAATTTTCGTTGGTAGTTTTTATAGTAATGTACATCATATGTTTTTTTTAGTTTTATCATTCTCTTATCTTAGAAGTTAGAGGGCGGGGACACACATTTTACCACTTTGGAAGTGTCTCTAGCGCAAACTATTCAGTTTAGAAAAAAATGATATTAGAAACCTCAGTATCATTTTTGAAGACCTATCCATAGATACCCCACACGCATGGGTCTGATGAAAAAAAAAATTTTGAGTTTCAGTTCTATGTATACCCCCAAAATTTATTGCTTTTTTCTATTTTTGTGTGAAAATCTTAATGCGGTTGACAGAATACATCTACTTACAAAGTTTCAACAGTATAGCTCTTATAGTTTCGGAAAAAAGTGGCTGTGACATACGGACGGACAGACAGACAGACAGACAGACAGACATGACGAATCTATAAGGGTTCCGTTTTTTGCCATTTCGCTACGGAACCCTAAAAAACCCTTACCCGTGACCGAAACCGATATAAAAGTTTCGGATATAAAGGGCGAGTCTAAAATGTGACATAACATGTTTTTGTTTGATTTGTTAGGCCAAACAAATAGTTAAATCCTTACTATTTGTATTTCAAATATTTTATATCCAAACATTTATTATTTTAAAATTCTCATATCCATCATCAAAAGTACGAAATAATTTCATATCCGAAACCGGATATAAAAAATGATATTATATGTAGCGATGACCGCTATGTCCAAAAATCAGAAACGTTTAGGTATTTCAAATTGCCAACATTATGGCGAAAAGGCATTCAATATACAGACACTTTTGAATTGACAAAAAGTCGGTCCGTCAAAAAAAAAAGGAAGCTAAATTGCACGTTCCAAAGTAAGTATATTTTTTTTTATTATTATTTATTAGGGAAAACAAACAATAACACATAGGGAATTACATAAAAAAGACGTAACAATTATTTTACACATGTGATATCAACAACGTTCTCCACATATAAAACATGAGAAATTTGGTTTGACAATAGTGCTGTTATTTTTTTATTTTTTTTTTTAAAGGAATGCGAAAAGTTACTATAAATTACAATTGTGGTTCACAAAAAATAGAGCCGGCTTAATTATTTTGATTTTTTAACATGTTGAGTAACATTATTTTAAATTTCCTTTTAGGCTCAGAAAACAGATCTAGATCACTGAAATTTTTATTAAAATTGCTTGTAAGGCGATAAAGACGGGCACGCAAGCCAGCATTTGTTCGACTTATACTAGTGGCAAATACAGGCCGTGCGCGCACCTCGCGTCCCTGGCATGTTCTGGGCACTACATAGCACAACTTGTTACTAATATTTAAACAATCATACCAGTTATTGCATAAGTCATACAGAAATGTAGTTTCAAGAAAAGTACGGCTTGTATTTAAAGAGAGAGCAGATTAAATTTTTTAAGCAATTCACTATAAGAGAGATAACAACTTTTAAAACAACGATAATGCACAGACTTCAAAAATTTTTTTTTGTAGATTTTCTATAGACTCAATATATTTGCTGTAGTAGGGGTTCCACACGGGTACTGCATATTCTAGTTGAGACCTAATTAAAGTCTTATAGAGGTATAAATAATTACTAGGGTGCTTAAATTCTGTGGCTGATCTCAGCACAAAACCATACACACGATAAGCACTATTGACAATTTTACTAACATGTGCCTCCAAATGCAGTTTATCGTCTAGTAATATGCCCAGCTCACGAATCAAACTCTCCCTCTTCAGAGTTTTACTGTGTATTGCATAGGGATATCTGAATATATTTATATTTTTTGTGAAACTAATACAACAACATTTCGAAATACTTAGTTGAAGTTTGTTTTTAGTGCAATAATCAGCAAGACGATTGAGGTCTTGTTGAAGTAGTTCAACATCAAACATAGTTTTGATAGGTCTGAAGATTTTAAGGTCATCCGCGTAAAGTAGAAAATTGGAATTATGGAAGCACATGTCAATATCATTGATAAATATAATAAATAACAACGGACCAAGTATTGAGCCTTGAGGCACTTCTGATGAAACCGTTATAGAGTTGGAGTGATAACCATTAACTACCACTTTTTGTATCCTATTTGAAACAAGATGAAAACCATCGAAACAAATTTCCACGAATGCCGTTAGATGCTATTTTCCCTAAAAGTAATTCATGAAGTATATGTATCTCTATGGAGAAGAAAGCGCAAGAAACTCTGTGTGGCCATGGAGTTTGCCCACGTTTAAATCTATGAGTTACATCTTGGTTACATATTTCTTTTCGCTTCTAATATGTCCAAGATCCAAAACTTCAAAATTCATAACATTTCCGGTAGATACCAAGATATTAAGCCATCTAACTGTCACTCATCACTCAAGCTTCATTGGAAATTTAGGAGAATTATTACCATGACGTGAAGCACGCGAGCGAGATAGAGGGATGGAGCTATACAGGGTGTACCTATAACTTCCAAACCTTCAGCAGGTCGGTTTAGGTCGTCATACGGATCGCGTTAAGAGATCTGGTAGGACCTCAGCGACCATCTGTCTGGCGACATTGTAGAAGTGATTTTTTTTAAGTAATTGTCTGACAATTTTCATTTTATTTCCTAGTGATCTTATTAGTGACTATCGCCAAATAAATATTTTTTTCTTTCTTACAGCAGCGTTAAGTAGTACGCAAGGCCGTCAGTTTCAAGGTATCAAAGGTCTAAAAGGTCCCCTATATGTTCAAAGTCCAAAAAAGCTAGATTATGTATTGTGTGGTGACAGTCTTGTTTGCCACCGTCATTTTTATTTTTTTAATGTAAAATATCGCCCCCAAGCTAGGGTTTCTTCCTGTACCGCGGGTGCGTTGCTCAAGACACCCAGAATTGGAACTAGGGAATATTCGCATTCGCATCTGCAAATGCGGAGCTTCCGCATTGATTGATTGAGACATCTGCATCCGCATCCGCAATAATCAGTGCGGATGTTCATGCGAATGCAAATGTCATACAAGTTGCGACAAGAAATTGGACGAGGCCAGCGAATGGCGCGTGTCGTTCGCACGTGTTAATGATCAATGGAAACGAAGAAATTGGTGACAAAATCCGACGCGTTTCGCCATAGTGCATAATTTGATTCTTGTAAATAAATAATTACGCGTTTGTTTGCGCTGTGGATTTACTTAGGTAGGTACTTATCGTATTCTAGATAGATATTTTGAGTGAGTGTTGTTGTGATACAGTGATCATTGTGTCTAAATAGTCGTTTATGCGAAAACTTTATATTAGTTACTTAAACTATATTAGTCCTAGCTCAGTTTATTAAAAGCGCTAGGTAAATTCCATTAGGTAGGTATGTTTACTCCGTTATTACGTTTTGTTGTAGGTAAAGTTTATCGTTATATAAACAAAACTCATTATTTTTCTAGTGTGGTTTCCGTTATTGGTAGACTATATTATCTAACTAGTTAATTAACAATGTCACCACCGACACAAAGTAATTTTTGGAATTATTTTGAACCAAATATAGAGGACATGATAAAGCTGATTGTAAAATATTTAAACATCCGCATCCACATCCGCGGATGTGAACCTTCAAAACTCCGCATCCGCGGATGTGAAAAAATCGGCATCCGCAACAACCCTAATTGGAACATCTATCATCATCATCATCTTCCTGCCCTTGTACCGTTTTATTTGGGGTCGGCGCAACACGTTTTTTTCTTCCATTTTATCCTGTCACTCGTCACATTATCACTTGTTTCGTATCACTTCTCACACAATCCGTCCATCTTTTCTTTAGCCTCCTTCTTCTTATCCATGCATCCACATCTAAACTCATAATTTTTTTGGCAACATTTATCTAAAGGCAATATTTGTTCTGTGCGGGAATCGAACCAGTGACACGCAGAATAGCAACCAATCAAACCATTTTAGACAGTTATTTGAGTTCTTAAACTGGAGCTTGAAACCACACGCTATACTTACACCAGAATATTTGATAAGCATTGCTCTTGTCTACAGGATCTGATAGACATAATAGCAGCCAGCAATGAGAAGAGACTAAAGTTGTTGTACAGCAGTTCGGAGAAGGACGACCATCCTTCATTCCTGAACTTATTTCCCAACTGCAGACCAGAGAAGCAGAGTCAGAAGAAGCTTCCTCCTTGGAGATAAGACCTTGTTAACATTAGTTAGTAACTAAAAATACCCGCGTTCGTAAATATAGGATTGTTTTTAGACATTCTTATTTCTTTTGTGGCTTGATTAATTTCTTTCTTAATTTTCGTTTTTTATTTAATTTAATACTCCACGGAATATGTTGTTAATTGCATAATGTAATAATAATAATGAATATAAATTGTTTTTGCGTCTTTTTAGCTCTTTTGATTTTTATATTATTATACCAACCTCAAACATTCGTTAATAGAATGTTGTAATTATGCGAGGTTTAAGGTGATTTCGAGGACTTGTGGCTACTGGGTAAATTAAATAGTTAAACAAAAAAATAACGGTCTTTATGTCACACTTATGAGTTACAATACACTTATAACCAGAGTGCCTGTTTCTCATGGCAATTCCAATGAACCTAAACACTGCTAGGAAGGATACATTGTTTTGTTATGAAGTTCCCATCTCTACTACCTTCCACCTTCCGGCTCCATCATCAAATTAGGTTGATGGTACCTTAAAGCCAAATTACATATCATGAAAATTCTAATAAGCCCAAACACTTCCGGTGCTCATCTTCCGGCTCCATCATCATCATCAGGTTGATGATACCATTTTCAACAAAGCTATTAAATAAATGGTTCTGTTATTTATTTGTATTGTCACAGTCACCTAATTATCTTCATTGTGATACAAGGATGAAGTTCCGTTGGCCATTTCTGGTCTTCTTCACCAGGTCTACTTCATAAAATGTTAGTTTTCGACTGTAAATGCTTATGTTTTCGATGAAAATCACTATACAAGGTGCAGTTTTAAAACTGCACAATATTTTAGGAGGTTGTAATAAAACTCATAAATAATCATGTGAAAAAACGATACCTGGTCAATAATCAGTAATACTTGTTATTTTATTTTTTAATTATACTAAACCAATTCGATTGATCGTTGGCAGTGGGGGCGTGGATAGGGTGTGTCGTGCGGGATGATAATTGGATGATACATTATTTATGAAACTATCGTTGCGAGTTAGTGTGTGTGAAAACGCCCTTTATTTTTACGTGTTTGTGTGTGTGAAAGAAAGCGCGGTTATAAGGCAGGTATCAGACTGGCTGCTTTTTAAGAAACGTAGTTCACACATACCGATTTTCAAAAATAAGAAAAAAAAAATTACCTACTCATTTTAATATTGATTCGGGTCGAGAATCACTAACATAATTACCTCCTGAAATATTTTGCAGCTTCAAAACGACACCTTGTATGGTTGTCTATAACATTTGAGGAGTTCCCTCGATTCCTCATAGATCCTATAATCGGGAAAAAAAAAAATTACAAATCGGTCCATCTGTTATTTGGATGGTTACTGAAATGTCATTTTTTTTAGATGTAAGTTTTATTTGTACTGTAAGTGACTGTGTTGGTATGCTTAATACAAATAAAAAAAAAACAAGAACAACCTATTATTGATAACCTTCTTTTTTGAAGCCGGTGAAAAACGTACTTTTGCATTCATGGTTTCTCAACGATGAATGACACAAAAATGACTACTGCTAAACATAATTTATTCAGGCTCAGAGTAGGTATCAGGCGATCAAAACTACCAATCGTTTTTTTTTTAGAGGTGGGTGTTAGGAGGTTCCTTTTCGGACTATTCCCATGGTTGGGTTCTTATCTGCAATCTGCTGCCAGATCTTAGGGAGTTAAATTAAAAAAATATATATCTCACACGACACTTTTGATTGGTATGTTTAATTAATTTAATACTTAAATTAAATCTTACTTACGACTCTTTACAAAATTACAACAGACGTATCGACTACAAGGCTGATACAGGGTGCTTTTCACACGAATAAAATAATTTACAAAAACAGTCGTACATATACATCACGCTCATTACAAACTAAATAAATATCTGACACAGTCACCGAGCTTCGATCGCGACCGCGACAGCGCCACGCGCCGTCCGGCCGGGGCCGAAGCGCGCACGCTCTTTGGATCCGAGTAAAGTTAGTGCAACGTCCTCGCGTCACAGGCGCACCCTCCGCTAGTTGGTGTGCTTCACGTAGTCCGTCTCGTAGTAGGCAGCGGCGTGCGCGCCCTTGCGGTCCAGCGCGCGCACACGCACGAACAAGAAGGCGGCCACCAGCGACGCCACCACCAGCACCAGCAGCAGCATCACCAGCCCCGCCACGAACGACGGCACCGACATGCAGATGGTCTCCGGGTCGCTAGCCGGCGACTGTATTACCACGGTCTCGTTGGCCGCGGCGTTGTTCAACGCGAAGTTAACGTCTCCAGGCGCTACCACCTGGATTGTTCGACTAGTATTGACGTCAGTCATTTCTTGAGCGTCACGCTTGTAAATTCTCTGTGGCGCGGACGTCTCCCGCCGCCGCCTCACGCCGACCAGCCTCTCCGGCAGGTCCTCGACAGAGCGCGGCCTTCCTCCCAGTGTTGCTAGATTGACATGAGCATCATCTTTCCTCTTGACAGTGTTGTATACTCCGCGACGACCGGGAGGAGGCGGGGGAGGTAAATTAACCTCGTCTTCGTCTCGCACTGGCGCAGGTGATGATGGACTGGGCGCGTTCGGCGTCGACGAGACTTGCGCTTGTGGAGGTGGTACGGCGTCATCGCGTTTTTCTGAGAAAGATCCTGTCGCATCCGCAGGATGTCGCGGATCCGGGAACGCAGGTGGCACGCCGTACTCTCCATGAGGAGCTGGCGGCGGAGGACCATACTCAGCGTGAGGAGAGTTAGGTACACCATATTCTTCAGCACCCAGAGTATTTCCTCCTAACAATGGTACTCCGTAATCAGCACCAAGACCGCCGCACTTCGGTTCTGGACAGTTATATCTGCACACTTGGATTACGCACTGGAAGTGTACATTCATCGAATCGGGGAATTTGAAAGCCTGGAAATATGCGAATGATACTACTGAAGCTGAAGGACCGAAGTTCTTTATCTTTTGGAATTTACTCATAATCTTGGGTCTCACCACACAGCCGTATTGATCGACGAGCTGTATGGGCGCTCGCTTGCCGTCATGTGCTACACAGTTTCGTACTAACATGTCGAATTTGTTCTCGTCGTCTTTGATCGCGAGCACCATTGTCATTGTCTGACCTATTTTTACTATGCCTGACACTTCTGAAGCCCACGGTCCCTTTCCAACCTGTATCTGCATCCAGCATTGCAGGTTGTCTCCGAGAAAGTTCGCCGTGACAGCGTGCAGCATGTCCACTTGGAATGGTCTAAATGTCACTGCTTTTTCGTAAAAGTCGTACCACGTGCATCGTAATTTTCTTGCTTGATCCCATACCTCTTGAACATAAGGGTCGTATTGGACAATGATAGTGTTCTCTACATAAGAACCGCTAGGTGTCGGACTTCCATAAGTCGCAACATTATGATTAGCGGAACTGCTCATACCGCAGCTGTTGAGGAAGATTTCAAACGTCGCGCTGAGATGACCAGTTCCTGGCTTTAAATGCATACAGTGAGAATCGCTGTAGAATCCTTTGGAGAATATCATGCCGTAGAATGGGCGGTCAAATTCTATATTAACACGCATGCGTGTTTTTTCACACTGAACTTGTAAGTGTTTAATTTTGGGGCTATCCGGTGTCGCGAGCGGCCACGGGTCGTCGGCGTGCGAGGGCGGCAGGGGCGGCCCGTAGCCGGCGCCCGTGCGGTGCTCCAGCGGTAACGAAGCCGAGTCCACCGGAGGTTCGCATGTTGCTTCCTGGAAATAGAAAGCCATACATAAATTTCTACATCGATTTGCATAAAACGTCTGCATCAATATGCAGTTTCTTACGGTCATGTCTGCTCTGCATCTAGTTATTTTGTGTAAACCAAAATTTACTGTGAAGGCGAGACTAAGATTTTAACTGGACTCTGGGTAGTGTGCAGGTAATGTAACAGTGTTTGCGACGATACATAATATAATAACAGTGTCGGAACATTCCTGAGAGGCGTCTCACTCTACATACTCCGCGCCTCGAGAGCGCGTGCGCTGCGGCGGCGCGCCCTCGCCTCCTCCGAGCGCGCGCGCAACGTTCTTTCCGACTTTCTACACTGATGGATAGCTCGCACGAGCAATTATAATATTAATCAGTACGATCATATTGCTAAGATGAGTTACACGAATGCTTTCACGATACTTAGGTGGCACATTTTTAATTTTATGATTACTATTAACTCTTTCAGCTGAAAATGTGAGATGCCAGTATGCTTTAATGAAAATTCATTAAAGTATTTAATTTCTCGTATAATTTTTTGCTCGTTTATAAAACTGATATGTTATGTGGTTGGTTGGTTTAGTAAAACTATCAGCAGCGTCGCTAGCCACGTGTGTTCAATGGTTGTTAAACTGGATTATGCTGTATTTGGATGTTAGACTAGAAAAATATGGCGTGAGAGCTGATGAGGCAGTTGGTCGGTACACGGGCTAGTAAGAATAGCAGCAGCCGCGGGAGCGCCGCGCGCCCGGCGCGTACCGACGACGCTCGCGTTTTCTAAACCGGTTAGAAATTACCCACTGATCGAGATTGTGAGTTGCGGAAGAAAACACCGGACCTATAAACACGCGCAACTTTGACAACCAGAGCTTTCTTTGGCAGTTTCCACGTTGGGTGCGTTATCTAAACATACTGATGTGTCAATTTTAATCAAAGAGGGCTAGGCACGAGACACCTTCCACCTAGCACATAGCAATACTATCGTGCAAGTGCAAATTTGGAAAGTTACGGATTGGGATTGCACAATACTTATTTTCCTACTTTATTAAAGTTTTTGAATATTTTGATAGCCAAATATATAGATAGTATTTATGCACAGAGCAGTATAATTGGCTCCGTGACTATAATTTGTCTGCTCGTTAGCGTGGTTAAGGTTTTGTGGAGTCAGATAATAAAGCTGATTATGGCGTGGTCGTGCGTCGCGGAGCGCGAGACGACAGGTGCCCGCGCGGGCGCAGCCCGCAGGTGAAAGTGTACGCCGACAGTACATCCGTTTCCACCCGAAATTAATGACGTTGCTTATTTGTTCTCCCTTTAGTTACTGCGTAATATGTAGAAATACACATAAAAATTAACAGGAATGTATGGTAAGTCAGTGTTACAAAACTTTTCTCATTTTATAATTTACTAGCTTTTGCCCGCGGCTTCGTCCGCGTAGTTACATAAAATATAGCCTATGTTACTAATAAAAATAAAATAATTTGTCACTAAAAAAATAAAGCAACTTTCTATCGGTGAAAAAAATTTTTGAATACCTCTTCAGTGGGCAAGCAGTAAATGCCGGTCAAAGATATACATAAGATATTTATTTTGTACACCCCTACTTTTTAATTAGTACACAAAAAATGGTGCTGTATCTGTACCCGTAACTGATCATATTTTTGTATTCAAAAGTAGAAAAAACCGTAATCCTAAAATTGGCCACGAAAAGGTAAATTCATTATAGATTCAATCATACATAACAATTGCTAGTAGAAAATACTGCGGGCAGTGTTTTTCCATTTTAATCGTCATTTATTCATTCAAAATCTGCACAATATTTCCATAAATTGAGAGACATTTTGGGATAAACACAAACGCTAATAACTTTGCAGTTTATGAATATTATTTATTGAGACTTTACTTAAATAATAACAAGGGCTTTTTAATAAGCCTTGTTAGTTTTTGTACTAATTAAAAATTTGTGGTGTTTAAAAAAGGAAAAACTGACTGACTGGCATATCCGAAACCACGGGGACTAGGATTGCGAAATTTTACACAAGGTTTCCTTTTATAACGTAAACGAGCATTAAGAGATTTCCAATTCACCCCCTTAGGGGATGCAACGTGGTGCCAAAATTTGTATAGAAAAAACTACTTTCAAGCGGGCAAAGCCGCTGGCAGAAGCTATAATAGTGTAGTTATAAAATGTTGTAGGTACTTATGTATGCTACTAACTACCAAGTATGACTCAAACCTTGGCAATAAGGCCCTTCCACGAGCTCTTAACGCGATCCTATTGACGACCAAAACTGAAATGCCGTGGAGCAATCGCTACGACCCCCTAGGGGGACGCGGCAGGCGAGATCGGGGCTTCGCCCCCTGCTCGCAGTTTCATATGAGCACCCGCAACAACGGGTGCTTCGCGTGGTGGCCTATTTAGGCGTGGTGTCTCTGCTTGTAAATAGTGAACAGTGGGAGCATCACGGCGCCATTGAATAATAGCGCCGTTTCTTCGCGACCCCCCGGCGGTCAGCCCCCGCCAGGTGGGACCCCCGGTTGCCCAGGGGAGGCCCAGCGAGTGACGACCAGCGACGAGGGGGCCGATCCAAAACTGAAATGTTAAAGGAATACAGCTATTTAAGTGTATTGCTCCATCCCTCTTTCTCGCTCACTCGCCTGACATTTGAATGCCCCATTTCGTGTAAATCGGGCATTAAAATGTCAGGCGAGTTCCACCCTGGCCAATCGCATGTATAAACGGGGTTTTCCCGTTAATACAATGGCGATTGGCTGAAGCTGGGCCCATGTGTAAACAGGGCATAACATATCATGCTAAGGCCCCTGTTTCGATAATTTTTGCGCCTCTCCAGGGCCTGTGCCCTGTGCCTGTGCTTGGACACCGCTGACACTGCCCTAGATACGGTAGTGCTTCGCTATTATGGCCAAGCCTATTAAACACAAAGAAAGCAAAAAAAAACCTCATTAACAACTCATTGACAAACAAAATTAAGCAAAGCTTTTAACTTGAGACTTGAAAAACATCGCAATAAAAGAGTAGAACTTGAATGCGGCCGAGTGCTCTTGCATAACTTGATTAAGTTAACTTCGTAAAGAGTTTCCTACCTACAAACCTTAGTACAAAAATTTGTACGAGGCAGATGAAAGTTGTTTAAATGAACAAGAACCGAGTGGAACCGGATTTTTGTTTGTGTTTCTGTTTGGCTACGTGAGACCTAATTGGGTTGAGCTTATTTATGTTTCGCTGGAATCTAGTAGCTAATGTTTGAGATACACCAAGGATTTAAATCCTCTACTTCGACGGTGATCAATCTCAGCTGAGATTTAAGGTAGAACTAGACTGCTCACATATTACGTGTGCCAAATACGCCGATCTGGGCGCATCGATATTCATACATTTTATATGGAAACTAGACTTGTAGAGCTACACTTGATTCACGCCACGTGACGTCGTTTTAAGCGCAAATTAAGCGGGTTACACGTGTGCGACGGTTTAATATAGTTCTAGCTTTAACATCTGATTCTATCCAACTAGTGTCATTAAGACCATTGGCTCAGTGGTTGAGCGATCGGCTGTTGCGCTACGAGTCGCGTGTTCTACTGGCACACGAAGCAAATATTTGTATGGCTTACAGATAGTTGTTCCGTGTCTGTGAGATTAGGTACATGTTTGTGAACGCACCCACGGTTCAGGAGTAACTCCAGGTGTGGGGCAACGTCTTTTATTTTTAAACAGGCGATATTAGTGTGTTTACAAAGACAGACGTACTTTCTGTTCCTCACTCTCACAGGCCGACAAGACGGGTTGAGAGATTAGGCGCAGGACCTTCGGCTTTATTTGCTTTCTGCGGAACGGAGGTGTCACAACAATGGCTTCCAAACTGATCTGGTACAGAGTGGATTCAATCCCGAGGCCTATTCCACTAGATCCGCGCATTTTTAATGATAAAAGCATATGACACTCAACGATAATGTAGCATTTTCTCAGTGAAAAATTCCTCCCTCTTCAAATCCAACATAAATTTCTGAATTTTCTTTCTTTTTTTAAATAAAATGTTACACTAGCAATAACTCCTATATTGTGGGTGTGCTATTAGACCTGATACAATTACATGTAAACCATAAAAATATTTCTTCTGTCCTTGAATCGAACCCGCGACACGCAGCGCAACAGTAAATCGCTCAACCGCTGCACCAACGGTCATAATAACATTAGTTAGACAGAATTAGAAAATGACTTTACTGTTAGCGTTCTCACCAAATTCTAAAGGTACAAAATATAACGCAATGACATTATCTGTCATATCACGAGATTGCTAAGAGAGAAGTGGATTATGTAAATATGAGAAAAAACAGTGTCTTTCAAGTCGCGGGCGAAATGTTGAAATCCGAACGAAACGCTAAGTTTTAATCCCGAATGCAGTAAGGGACCTATTCCCTCGGAGTTAATATAGAAATCTAAAATCTGCTGAACAAACAGACTACAGAGATATGTATCCGGTTGTAAATACAAAACCAGTTTACTGTCACGAATATGTGATATCTAAGCGACTATAAACTCATATGTATGTAAGCGAAATAAATTGTACAAGTTGTCTCCCACAGCTCTCCCTGCGCATCGCGATTCGTATTGTCTGAGGTACAATTTGTAGCGTGCCAGTGGAGCTAGCTCGTGGGAAGTGTGCCCGGTGCGTGCGCTATCAGACCATCGCGACAGAGCGACAGGCGCGCGACAACCTGCGTCCGACTAGAAACCTTTCACAATGTGTGTGAGATGCAACTTTATTATAGATATCTATCGTAAGTACGGATCGTTCAAACGTCTTTATTTCAAACTAGCGACCCGTCTCGGTATTGCCCACTTTGAAAAATTACACGTTAATATTATAAAGGCGAAAGTTTGTCAGTGTGTGTGTTTGTTACTACTTCACGCTTGAACGTCAGATCGGATTTCGATGAAACTTGGTATGCAAACAGACTAGGTCCTGGAAAAGCACATAGGATAATTTTCATCCAGTGACTATGTTCCTTTGGGATAATCTACTATCTAGCGGGCAAAACCGTCAACAGCAGTCAGTTAAATCAGAAATAACGTGACCTGTATCTATATTAATATTATAAAGAGGAAAGATTTGTATATTGTTTGTAATGAAAGTTTAAAAACTGATGGACCGATATAAAAATAGAAATAAACTAGTGTTATATAATCTGGAATAATGTTGAATGATCCCCGTGGCGAACAAATATATTATAAGCCTAGGGCCATCTAGAATAATTTACTTTTGAAATGGTGAACAAAATTTTCAAATTGGTACATTGGTCTAGAAGATTACCTTCCACATACCCAAAGTCTCGTAATTTATAATTGTCAAAGATATAGTCAGTCTGTCAGAAAGATAAAACTAGTTGCATGTTTCAAAGCGTATCTTTTATGGGCCTACCACACACACAAGCTTCACAACGCCGTGCGTGTGGTTAGGTTAATCACGTTGTTCCAAGTGCAAATCAGCCTGCACAGGCAAAATTGTCATGAAGCTTCTGCGTGTGGGCCTACCCATTATGAAACCTGCCAGAATCTAGTATTTGGATGTTGGTATTCGTGTGTACAATGGACACAGTCTCTCTGGTCTCAACAAAGGTATATTACCGCCAAATTTTACTTTCTACACAAGTAAATTGCGCTATATTCGCTTTAACCGGTACCACAAGATGCTGATGACCTGAACCTGACTCATTTGTTTTAGGTTATAAGTGTCAATTTTTAAAATATACTTATAAATACCTACTATTTTTTTTTCCAGCGACTTAGCCAGCGTGAAATTAGGTTTCTGTATACAAACTTTGGACCCCTGTTTCATCACCTAGAGTGAATTAAAAAATAAATCCTGTCTTAGTGCTCACCTACGTCATAAAAGGAAACCTTGTGCACACGCTTAGTCCCAGTATAAGCTGTGCATTGATTTGTCAGTCAGTCAGTTTTTCGACAGTTTAATACTAGGTATACCCAGATATATTTCAGAAATCCTAAAATATACAAATGAGAGACAGATAAACAAAAAACCTCGTGGAAAAATGACTATCGCTTAAACTTTTCGAATAATCAAGTGAAGCCAATTTAAACAGTACTGCAAATTATCGATAATTATAAAACTCTCATATTCTGTTACATTCTGTTAGACTGGCTAGCCATTCCTAATAAGTCGTTCATCTAGCATTAGCCTAATCATAAAATTACTCGTAATTTCGGGAACTAAGACTCCTAATTTAGAACTGAAAATCTTTATTGCTGTGCAATTGCGGATCCAGATTAATCTTTGACGATAAATGGAATGTATGTATGTATAGCGGTTACCGCAGGCGTGCCGTTAACAAGCTGTAGCAAATGTCATGAGCTTGAACTTTGAACGCGTGGTCCCAAATCCTCGCGAACACTTTCCCTCACACCGAGAAAGTATGGATACCAATGAGGCAACGAGATAAAGAAAATCAATAAACGCCAGATTTGTTCGTGTCTTTTAAGCGGCTTTTCATTTTCAATCATGCCATTTTAGTCACACCAGTTAGGGCCATGGGTCGACTTCGAAACCTGTGGGCCTAGAACGCAACTGGGAAAACATAGGTGTGTAGTCAGTAAAAGTCTGACACGCGCTCCCGTTTAGCCCTAGAGCGAGAGAAGTCATTAAATGATTTCCCACCTTAAAAAAACGTAAATTGGTTCAATATCTCAATTATTCAATTTGTCTCTCTTCCTTTTAATAAACTATTTCCTACCGGCCTACCACAACTTCGTACGTGTGTTAGAAATCTTTTAAATTCCCGGTTTTTCTCTACTATAATTTAGTAATATTCACCTTCTTCATAAGTCATTTGACTATTAATGAAAACGGTGTGAATACCCATACAGTCAGTCAGTCATCGTCAACAGACAGACAGACAGACAGGCAGACATTATGGGAAACTTGTTGAAATAATAATTATTGCAATTCTTGTCATAAACGGGATTTCATATTGTTTCAGTTGTTAATAGTTCTATAGGTAGAAGCTTTTTGGTAAGTTATTGTTATAAGAACTTTTTATATTTCATATTCAAATGCTTAATAGGTATCTAAAAAGCATTCAGGAATACGAGATAGAGATTATTTAGATCAAAAAGTATTGATCAGTCAAAATCCATGAGCAACGATAATTGTAAATTACTTTACTGAAAAACTAATTAAATGTCATGATTTTTGTGTAGAAAACATACATTCAGCCGAACAAAGAACCTACTCCTTTTCGAAGTCGGTTAAAAACCACCACAATGGGGAAAAATACTCAACTAGAACCAGGATAAGCAGAGAAGTGTACAAGTTACTTGGTGATTAAAGAATTAATGAACCTGTCATAATAAAATATACCTATATTTGGATCAAGAAAGAAACAGTAACTATGATTAAGCACTTCTAGACAAGTGTGTTCTATTATCGACCACACTATCGCCCACCATCAGGTGAGATAGTGGTCAAAAATGAGCCTATCCATAATAATAATAAAAAAAAGCTCTAGCCTCAACTGTAAGCTTAACCGATCGATTAGTATAGACAACGGCGTCGATAAATCCGGCCGACAATCGAAAGCGATCTACAGTTTACACATTCTTTACAATTGCTTTCTAATATGAATTAGCGAGACGCTTGACAGTGTCCAACGACTAAAAAATTTCTATTACTCGTGTCTTCGTGTATCTGCAATATTCTGCAATGATTGTAATCTTTGGCTTTCATCAAGTTCGTCTCTACTGATTTGCATAAGTTAACTCAATAATTGAAATGTCCGCGAACGGATGCTGTCAGTTGAGACTGGTCATCTCTTAGCCGCCAGTAGTTTATTTGAATTTCTATATTTAGAATTTTTCACATAATTATAGTAGTGACAAGAAATACGTGACGGATATATGTGTATAAATTAAATAATATATGTATGAATTAAAAGAGTGTCCATGAAGTTTCTTGCAAATTCTACTCTTTGGAGGTGCAATTAGCACCATTTTTCTGACTGACTGATTTCTTGATAATTCAAAACAAGTGCCTCTAAATAGGTTATTTGAAAAAAATGCTTTGATTCAAAATAATTGACAGAAAATTGTTGAATTAAAAATAATGCGTGAAAAATTAGTTAAAACCGATTTTGATCGGCAGAAAAATGAAAATGAAAATTCGATTATGTTATCAAAACATTCAGAGAAATTCGAGAGTTAATGTTATGAGTTCTTAATGAATAAATATTACGTATTAAAATGTCTGATGGTCCATGACAGGATTAACACAATTATGAAATGCTATGCGTGTGACAGTAAGCTTTAATTAGCATTAATAACCTGCTCAAGAACAAGCTTTCTTATTAGAGATGAATTATTCGTAATATCATTTTATTAACTAATCAAATTACGATTAATATTACATGTAATAGCTGTTATAAAATTATTGCGAACTACATAACACTCGATTGTTCGGATGTTAAGATAACTTCGTCATGGTTAAAAACGAAATCACTTGCACAACCGGGTTGCGTCATATCCTAACAAAGATGCGAAATATCAGTGAAAGTGTTCGTAGGAAAGATGCTTCGACGGTCAACGACTGCTTGATTGCTGTAGGCCTTTAGGACTTACTCAATGTCACAAAATCTATTATTATTTCAAAACCCATCTGCTTCATTTAAATAACGTTTAACTATTTAGATGTTCATTCTTTTTGACATTATAACGCCTGTGAATAACTTACCTAAGTTTGAAATTGGTATTTTGCCGACTGTATTTTACTTTTGGTCGGTAATAGTCTCCTGTTCTGGATGGACTGACAACTTGGACTTTTATCGACCCATATATGTCCTTCGTTTGCTCTTAACGATCTAGGGTCACGGTAACTCTTCCGAACAATTCCGCAGCCCTTGCTGTCGGGGAATTAGCAACATTGCAAATTAATTTATATCGTACGCACTTAATATACGTATCAGCATACGCAGTTAGTTTCCAATGGTCCACTGTTTTGTGGATGTGCTAACGGAATCATTAGCCTAGTTGGCGAGAACGCGAACGGAAAAAGCTGAATAATGTAGCAGCGTTCGACAGAGCACCGCGTGCCTTCCACACTTACGTGCACTACCCACTACTTGAGCCCACCACGCTTCATGTAACATCGCTTATTTACGTTATTTCTTAAAATACAGCATAAAACGTTACTTTTATGAATTGTAAGACCTACATTCTAAACTTAGATATGACGACTTGGCAACTTAGCCTCAAGAGATTTTTTTTCAGGTCTTGGAGTGATGATGGCTAAAGATATCTCTAACTTACTTCTACCAGATCCAGATTGTTCTCGATTTCGCAGTTTACATTCGATTTATTAGTAGGTACACCATATTTTTTTGCGTGATGAATGGCGAGTCAGCTAGTTGATGTGGACTTGGACGGTTAGCTGCTCTGATACTCGTATATGTATCAGCGAGATGTTCGCGCCAACGGGACTGGCGCACGCGCCAGATGATTGGCAGCACCATGTTCCTAACTGTTTTTATTTAAATTACGATTTATGAGTTTCTATGTCATAATGAACTTTATCGATCCTAGATTTAATGAGCAGTGGTTTATCGTAGACGCACTGGTGAAATATTTCTTATAGTGTTTTTAATAGTTTAGTTTATTTTAAGATTTTACCTAAAATCTACAAATTATTTATTTATTATTACCCTTTACCAAAAATTTTTTAATTCTAAGGCGCAGTAGGAAAGTGACATTGAAAAAGTGCTCAGTAGGTATATTTTGTACATAATTATAAACAAAACAATTCAATAGCCTAGTCCAGTCTGGTCATACCTGTGTTTAGTAAAAAAATATGCAAGCAATGAACCTTTTAAATTTATTTATTTATTTATTTGTTTATCCTCGCATCGGAACGCCTTACAGCAATTATACCAATAGAGCACTGTTCATTAATTTAAAAGATTAATTAAAAGGATAATAATCAATTCATTTAAAAGGTTCAATTTTCAGAAAGAAGTGATACTTTATTGTCAATATTTTGGTGTACAATAAAGTTTATTCTATTCTATTCTTAAGAAAACTAAAATTCATACAAATCTTATAAATACGACTATGGAACTCACTTCCAGCTAAGATCCGAGACGCTAAAAATATATCTGTCTTCAAAAATCTAGTCAAGGAACACTACCTCTCTACCATCTCGTAAAGATATTTATTATAGATACATATTATCATAAATATATGTCTTTTTATAATTTATGTATTGTATCTATTCTTGTATACATTTATTTACTGTTATTGTTATACATGTATGTATTATGAGATTTAATTTAAATAATATAGTCTATTTAATTATATACTTTGTTTGTTTTTTTTTTTTTTTAATTTATACACACTGTGTCTACATAACTTATCTAACTGTCCTGTCGCAGGTCTGCTGGAAGAAATTTCGTTAGAAATTAGTCTTTAAGTCCTTTGTACTTTTTTATCCTTATTTGTTCTTTTCGATTTTAAATGTGTGTGTGTACATAAATAAATAAATAAAATAAATGAAAGCTGTGTCATTAATATAAAATCTCACTACATCAAATCGAGTCGCAATTATCTTAAAATAGCTAAGAATGGAGAATTATCTCAAGTTTCACTTAGTTTCTTTGTCACGGTAATTAAGAAGGATGACTCACCCGTAGCAAGAGCACAGCGGCCAGCAGCAGCAGCCTGGTCCTCTTCATGGTCACAATGTGGTCAGTCAGCGGCCTGCAACCAACGGAACACGTTCAACAACCAGGGGGACACTAGCCGAGGGCGCGGCGGAGGCGCGGGCGGCATGGGGCTAGCGAGCAGCCTCACCAGCCATGGCGACGAGCACAGTGCGACGCCGCGCGTTGCACCCACCGGACCCCCCCACCGGCCCACCCCACCACCGCTACCCCACCCCGCCGCGTGGGGCTGACCCAGTAACCCAGTGCAGCTACTCCGGAACTGCACTGGCTGCATCTTTCACTGCGCGTGCGCCGATCCCGCTGCGTCGAGAGGAAACCACGCGCGGCCTTCACCTTATTACGGCACAAGGTCGTGTATGTTTGTACATAGTGACACTTTGTAAGGTTTTGTTTATCTTTATGTAATCAATACTGAATGTTGTAAAACCTATAATATGGCCCAAAAATATGAAAGACCATATTCCTTGAAAAGTTAATTAAGGTTATGAATAGAATTTTTCGTCCTAAGCGGATTTGTAGATGCGTGTGTTCCTCTGAAGCATGCATGAAGCAGCTGCATGCAGCGGAGTCGGCGTCCGGCGGCTGCGCAAGCGCTGCCAGCGATTTCACCCCAGACACTCGATCGCTCGCCGGTTAGAAAGCACAGAAAGTCTCATCTGTCGATCTCAGAATATAGTATAACTGCACGAGGGCGTTTAATGAGACATTATACGTGAAAACAGTGTAATTTTATGTAAAAATAATTTTTCTAGCCCCTCACTAAGAGTTGTTCAATAGTAAATCTCGATGCAATGTAATCGCGACTGCTGGACAATAGGATAGAATGTGAAAAATTTCAGTAAAAGCTCTCATCTTACATATTTTTTAAATAAATTTGTCCGTTTGGAACGTTCCGAACGCATTCACGTGGGAGTAATTCCTAATTACTCCCACGTGAATGCGTTCACAAACATATAAACTCACATACACACCGCACAATTGATACCAACTTTGCTTTAATCTACTATAAACTCGAGAAGCCTCAGCAACTGATAAGAAATCTTGGGCGGACAGTGATCACGCTATAAATACCGCGGCGTAAGAAGACGAGTGATACACATTAGTCGCGCCTCGCCCACCTATAACTAGGCTGGCTGGTCACTCGCAAGAAAGCGGCCCTCGGGCATTTTCTATTTTCTGTAATCTGCGGTTATACTATAATAATAGCTGTTATAGCAGGTGGTTTGTTCAATTAAGCACATTCGAGCCGGCCGCGAGCTCGGGCGCCGCCGCCGCTCTACCAGATTGTACCACACAATCAATTTGATAACATCCTCAGCATCATGTTCTCACCACAACCGATCTGCCCTACTGTGGTTTTCAACTTGTACTTTAATTTCAACATCACTTAATATGAACTAACGCGTTCTCTTTTCTTTTGATCGTAATTTAATTTCATATTCCTCTCCACATAAAAAAGCTGAAAGTAAATTTTTCTTGAAACATAAAATTCGAAACTATTTACTTAAATTAGTTAGATCTTCGTCATAATTATTATACTTGTATTTTGAGTGTTATTAAAAAGATTTGATATTATATCAGTTTTATTTGTTTTATAAGTTATTACATCTCAGAACCCTGGGGTTCTCGACCTTTACGAGGAGTCGCAGAGTCCTCTTAAAAGCTTTTAATGTAACGTGGTATCAACTGACGATTATACCTGTACGCGCTATGCTAGTGCATGCACCCAAGGACAACCTCCGGCTGGTGAAATTATAGTTATTTTTTTATTTGCACCTTGTTTTAATGATACTTTTCAATACACTTGCTCAAAGGTTACTATAATTGCACTATACTTAGGTAAATAATGTAGCTTATAACCAAACTGTGACTTTTTGATTACCATTATGCACAAGGGTGATAATGTAGTGATAACCTTTTTTGTTAAACCTCTGTTCTCAAATCCAAAATTGAATTCGAAAAAAAAAAATACATTAGGTATTGCGTTCAATAGTACAAATTAGTGTCTTGCTTGCTTATTTTATGCTAATTTGTGTTTAAATAAAATATTTTAACTTTTACATGTTTAATAAATAAAACCTTTCATAAAATAAAAATATATTTTCTGTTTATAAACATATGCAACCTCATTCTTATTTTTATTCAGACAGCCTAGCTAGAGTAGCTAGTCTATGCTCGCCAAACTAAAAAAAAATAGTTTTGCTGATAAAGCAATAATTAATTAATTCGTAAAAATTTTCTTCTCAAGTGTGTCGAAAAACGTCGTATGATACACGTGAATATTGGCGGTTACCGTCGTACTAACATTATACACTTGTATCATAATGTACTATTATTATATTTGAAATATTATTTATTTATTGTGCACACCTACCACAGTGTGTCTTTTTAGGGTTCCGTAGGCAACTAGGAACCCTTATAGTTTCGCTATGTCTGTCTGTCTGTCCGTCCTCGCTTAATCTCTGTGACCGTTAGCACTAGAAAGCTGAAATTTGGTACCAATTTGTATATCAATCACGCCGACAAAGTGGTAAAATAAAAATTGGAAAAAAATGTTTTATTAAGGTAGTCCCCCTATATGTAAAGTGGGAAGTGTTTTTTTTTTTTATTTCACCCCTAACGTGTGATATATTGTTGGATAGGTATTTAAAAATGAATAGGGGTTTACTACAATCATTTTTTTGATAATGTCTATAATTTCGGAAATAATCGCTCCAAAATTAAAAAACAATGTGTGTCCCCCTCTAACTTTTGAACCATCAGTTTAGAAAATATGAAAAAAAAAACTGAAAAGTAGAACTTTGTAAGAACTTTCTAGGAAAATTATTTTGAACTTGATGGAAAGAACAGTTTTTATACAAAAAAGACAAAAAGGTTTTACAAAATAATTTCTGGACTAAGTTTGTAGTGTAATCGTAAATGCAAGCATTTTTTAAACTCATAAGTGGGTACACTTATTGTGACGGTTGGGAAACTACGGAACCCTCACTGAGCGTGGCCCGACACGCTCTTGGCCGGTTTTTAACCCTAAGGTTGACTGGTAGAGTAGAATACCTTCCTTCTTTTGTTGCATTAAGTTTGCCTAAGTACCCACTACTGTACATCATCATCACCCTTTTTACTGTTCCCCCTGCTGGGACTGTACTTACTTAAAGATAAATAATTAAATTAATATTTCATGACAACACTTAGCAGCATAAAATAGTGAGATTACATACATGTATAACTTTTAGGAAAGCTTCTAAGATCACTACTAAACGTGTGCTAAGCACGTGGCAATCATTAATTAACATCGCCGGCTAAGCGGCACACGTTGTACAGTTCAACACCTGAGGGCAGCATCATTATTTGCTCACATCTATTTGGGATAACTTAATTGCGCTGTCAAAATATTCATCACTCGGCTAGAGGTCTGAGTTTTATCTAACTTAACACTCATTGATCAACGTCTAGCAGTCTGCCTGAGAAAGTGGTTCTAATTTTCTTCACATTGCTGTAATGGGTTATCAACATACTTCATTAAGGGCAGTAAAGTAATATTGCTGTGGAACCACTTACCTACTGGTTAAACACACAAAATTTGTGCAATCTATCCAAGTTTCTATTTATTATGACGGTCAGAATGTACAGATAACCAGTAGAGAGATTATTGATAATTATATTTTAGATAAATCAATCGATTGATGAGAAACCGTCAGTAATAAAGAGCGTCGGCGCGGGCGCAGGTGACGGCGCGCTCGACGCCCGCCAGCGTCACCGCGACACCTCTCGTGGGACTTTGTTGGCTCGCATATTAAAAATACATAAAAACTCATGAACAGATTTCACACGAGATGATCGACAAAAAGTATCGTGAATCGCCAGTTTACATGGAACTTTCCTTTTCTACCTAGAGCTGATCTGCAAGTCAATGCAATGAAGATTTAGTGTCTTCACAGCAATTACACTTTTTTTCTGCAAATGACTAAATAGTTAATTGGCTCGCGTGAACGATTAATTGTGATTGTGGGCAAGTGAAGCCAAACATTTTTGTACTGGTGGAAATAATACATAGTATTAAGTTGGCTATCCTAAGGATCCACCCAGAGCAGAATTACCTTTCTGCTCTGGGTGGAGCCGGAGGGAGTGTCAAACTTTTACTGGCTAAACCCGCAATGTTCCCTTTTTGCGAGGGCTACAGTAACTCCTTCGAACAAACTGCTGTCCTTGTAGGTATCTGCCTTAGTGGCCTCGTCAATTTACTTCAAATATCACTGGATTTTATCATAACAACAAGAATTACGTTTGGGAATGTGAAAACCAGTTTTATCAATTAGACAACTACAAGTCCAAAACGACATTTTCAGTTATCACCTGACGGTTAGACAGCGCATTTCCAAGAGATCTACGTAATATTGTAACCGTTGTAAATTACGCTTCGAGAGCTACTCCATGAGGAGTGGCGTAGCTAGCCCGAGGGCCCTGTTTCGAATATTGCTGATCAATAATGCTTTTTTCGAGACATCAAGTCTAGTCTTGTCAACCGGATAGGTTGACAAGTTTAATTCTGGACTAGGGTAGGTTAATGTTTTATTGTGATCTTATGTCGAAAATTCTAGAACGGGCGGAGTCAGCTATAATATTGGATCATTATGGTCATTAGGTACTAATTAACTACAGGCCTCTTATCAAGAAGAGAATTTAAGATTGTGGGTAACATGTTACGAATTATTGCACACTTCGGGGCCCTTGTAGTCCGGAGGCCCTATTTTATTGATACGGCGATAGCTGCGCCAGTGTCTATAAGTGTTATATGTTCAAATATTGCCGGGTATAGCGCACGTGTGACAGTGGCTGAGGTCTTGATGGCGCGCGTGCGCAGCTCGAGAAAGCTGCACAGTCACGTAAAGCAATTACACGGAGCGGAGGAGGGCGGCCGGCACGCTCGACTTATCGTTATCATAACATCTTTACACCTCATCTTTCTATTATTTCCACCACCATGCTGATCGAAATAGATATCACTCATGAACAGAGGTCGGAATTGGGTAGAGTTATTTATGTACTTATACTAATTTCATACAGCGAAAGAATAAAGTGGGTATGCCTCAAATCTCGAAATTAATTTTGAAGAACAGATTTTATTTTATGACTTTTTCAGAAAATAGCACAAAAAATTTCTTCCTGCATTAATGACGAGAATGAGGAAGTGTTTGTTAACGTTACCTCAGTTGACATAGAGAGATCTTTTTCAATGAAAAATACTAATAAAAATTGCATGTTAGTTATATAATTAACATGCGTCAACTGAGGGATTTTTCTCTAGAAATCCCGGAAAGATCCATATTAATATCAACATTTCGATGCAAGTACATGAATAACCCTACCTAATGACTCCTGCCAAAGATACAGACATTATACTGACTGCTCCTATTCTTACGAAACATAACACAGAACTGAAAAGTTTGTATTTTTTTTTTTGTTTTTCTATCTTAAACAACTAGAAAGTGGAATAAAGATGAAAATAGAAGCAAAGTGAGCGTTTCTGTAAATGATACACCGGGAGATGTAATCGTATAGACGCGACCGGTCTGAACCAACAGTGAAAGTGATATTGATAAACTAGCAAACACACCAAACATGAAGGGGTTTCCCTTAAGTTCGGCTTGTTGTCATGTGGGAAAATGAAAGATAGAAGAAATTTAATAATTAAATGGTATGGAGATAAGCTGGGAGGTTACGACCCTCAGCATTGAGGGACACGACGCAAGAAGAAGGAGGCTGGAGATTAGAAATGATAAAAAAATAGTGGATTTTCTTGGCATGCACGATTTGACTAAGCTACTAGGATTACTAACCCCGAACTATTGTGTTTTTACGTCTGTTTGTCCGTCCGTTTGTCAGCGGGCTGTATCTCATAAACGGTAAGAGGTAGAAAGTTCACGTTTTCACAAAATGTAAATTACAATAAAGTTAAAAATACAAGAAATGTTATTTTGTCGAAATTTTTTGCTCGATTTTGATATTATAGCATGAAACCCTTTGTATGGGAGTCCGATTAACATTTGGCCAGTTTTTTAATCACTGCTAACAGTCCTCTCTAGATTAGCCTCACATTCTTCAGGTGTCCTCCTGTTCGGAGAGTTCTTAGGTTTTATAATTATGTATTACCAAAGACACTTCCGCCTGACCACGGCTAAGTTCATCTTTGCTTGCACTTGAAATTAAAACTTCAAAGGATTTGGTTTGACGTCGCGCCGCAGGATTCAAGCTAATTTTTGTAAGTGGTCAAGCAGAAATTACCGCGATGGTACACTTCCCATGGTTTTTTAGGAAGTAAAAGTAGGCTCATGTCATCTCTACTCCTACTTGACTTCCTTTGCACATCAGGTCAGTTGACATCAGACGGTGACTGCAAGATTTTCAAAGAAACCCAAGTATTCAACCTGTTTCATGGTGTTTTCACAAGATTATTTTACCTAGATTCAGTTAGATCCTTCTATCCTGATTAATTGCCGTAAGTCTTCTATATCTTACAACTTCAGTCTCAAGTAAATTGTGGTGAGTTACTTTCATCGGCACGAGACGCATAATTTGTAGTATAATATAAAAGTTAGGTTTAATTGGGGTGGAACAATCGCTGTCTGAAATATGAAACTCGGTTAACTGACTATAATTTGACTCAAATGACTGTATATTAGTTTTATATTTGAAATTTTTCGTCAATTTGTCTTCAGGCTGAGATTAGCTTGAAATTTTTGGATTACTTGCGTTTGTACACCCCCAGCAACAGATATGGTGTCGAATCAGATTTGATTGATAATTTTATTTATTTAATGAATTGATTGTAGCTTACGCCACTAAGTACTTAATTAATTTTAAAAATCGTAATAAATATTATGATTATCTGTTCCAACTACCAACTTTGGAAGACCAATTAAACAGTGGGCTGATTCACATCTTAAATAATGCAGGAAAAGACTGGATGAGCAAAACAGCTCATCCAGCAGCAAAAGCAAACAAAGAAAAATGGAACTATTTGAAATGGACTTATTTTGAATAGGTAATGTTTGTCCTGTATCTTTTTTGTTCATGCGGTGTACAATAAAGAATATAATAAATAACAATAAATAAACAGCCAGAGGAGGCTTTTACTCAAAATAAAATCTATACAAGTGAATATATACCTAAGTAACTCTACTAATAACAACAGTTTCAGTGAACCTACTAATTCTCGTACTAGGTCTACAAACGAATTTCAAAATATCAAAAATAAGGTATGAAAATAAAATGGCTTTATTAATATTTTTGTTTATCTGTTCGTGCTTTCTAAAGAAATCGTGCAAAATCATCTTTATTCGAGCTGAAAACTATAACGGATGAGTGTATGAATTATTGAATAGCATGTCATCAAGAAAGAACGTCATGTTTAAATTTGCGTAGTCGAATTGTAAGTACAATTACCATGATAATGTTAGCGAGTCACTTTCGGCTCTGATTAACGACTGCACTCGTGGACGACTGACGTGACTTTTAATTGGCTGGTAACGAGTTGAAAGTTTTTAAACTAATGAATGGGAATCGCTTAGAAGATTAACTTTTCTTCTCCATTATTATATTAGCATACATTGCGGGTAGAAAGCGAGCGTGTATGCTAAGATTTGTTAGCTATTGTTAGAATTTACCTATTCAGATTATTATTCAAGAATTATTAAGCAGGTAAACACTAAATGAAACTATGCATCCGTAATATTCACTAAAATGAATTTCTCCAGCTGCAAATCGTAAAAACGAGAAATAATCTATCTCTATTGAAGCGTTTCCATGAAAAGGCATGATTTGCTGAGATGCGCGTGCGCAGCTCCAATGATACGAGACTTGAATTAATCTGTGAACGTACGTAAAACAAGCTATTGAATTGTTTTAGTGGCTTTCATTTCTAATGAAAAACTTAGCGAGTGATTTTTATTGTTATATTTTACGATGATTGCAATTTTCACTTGCAGGGTCAACGATCAGCCGTATAGGAACGTTCAATGAAGCCGATCATTGTTTAAAGTTCACATAGTTAGATAAATTATCTTGAGGTTTGGCAATTACCCGAGTACTTACAGCTGATGTCGTCATGAGTTTGTAATACATGCTTGACACAGAGATAAATTGTCTGTACGTGTACCTACCTATTATTTCCTTAATTACCAATGGCGGATAGAATTTCGATCATGCAGGTGACTAATCTTTACGAATAGATTAGCAAAATCAGTACATAGGAGATATTATAGCGGACAACTGTGTGCGAAAACTCAAGTACAAGCTTTCTACCTTAACACTTATAGTCACGTGCGGCAATCCAACAGGACCGGACAGAGATCAGGCGCAGGATCACCAGTTTTCTGATGGTGGTGATGATGATCAACTTCCAAACTACACCTGCTACAGAATAATTCTTAAGTCCAAAAGTACTTTTTACCTGACCTGAGAATCGAATCCAAGACCCTCACACTAAACAGTCACTTTAGATCAATTGGACTGCGTTATGTAAGAACAAATTAAGCGACAAAACTGAAAAAAAAAAGGAGTTTTGAATGCAGATCGATTCCAGGCATTATTAACTATGTATATAATTTTGTGTTCAAAAGTCAAACCTAGTGCCTTATAATAAGGGGTGAATTAAGCGACATGTCAAAATTTGTTAGAAGTTTTGCACACATTAGTTACGTAATAAAGAATTATGCGTCAACAGGATTTTAAAATGCAGAAACGAATTATATCCACAAAAGTTGTAGATAATCCGTTTAAATGTATTTATTAAAAACGCAATAACGAACTAACCGCCTAAAATGGCAGCTAATTCGTTGTTATTTTGAGGTATTTGACTATAAAAAAATATTCAAATTGATGTATATAATCAGTAATGGCATTCAAGATCATCTTAGAGAAATGGTATAATTTTTGTTTAATTTGAGAAATTTGCATTAAAATATTTGGATTTAATCTTATGCTACACTTTATTTCACCCAAAATAAATCGTATTAAAGAATCAAACGACGATAATGTCATAGTACGTTATTGACAAATATAATTAATCTAAAAATAGCTGTAATACATTAACGAATTAAGCGGAAAAATGACTATATCTTTTAAAGTATATTCTGCACTGTAATATATTCTGAATTAATCTAAACTTTACACACATCTTAATTTACAGTAAAAAAATCATACATGTAACATAAATAATGAGCTCACAGCGTCAATTTTAACTTTAAAATCTTTGAAGCTCATTTTCTCAAATTCTCTCTATTGTCGCTTAATCTATTCTTACATAACGCTGTCCAATTGTTTTTCTTTGACCTAGCCTTTTCCTGTAACGTGGCTTTTTGATTTGCTTTTTTAGGCTGCCATTTATGTTGCTATTAAGCATCATCGTCTGTAAGGCTTTTGCATGTCCTTCCGGATATTATCATCCAGGTAATTACCGTCACGAGAACAATGAGACCATTAATAGAAGAAAGTCATCATTTCGCTAGTCTTTTCCTGATTAGCTTGTGGTCGGCTTGAAGTCTAACCAGATGCGGCTGAATACCCATATTTTACGTGGGTCGACTGCCTATCAGACCCAGTTACTAGCCAACACGATACTCCTTGGATAGACTGATGGTCAGATTTTCTGACGTCTGACTACCTGTAACGACGTTTACGTGCTTTTCGAGGTACGGGGTGTCAGTAATGTCTTAGAAAAATACCTACACATGTAAAAAATTGGTACTTGCCCGGCTTCAAACCCGCAACCTTATGTATGAGAGGCGAGTGTCTTAATCACTGAGCTATCACAACACTTCTAATTTAATGAAGTGAATAGTTTATGATAAAGGATTTCCTATCTTTGTAGGAAAAATTATGATAGAGGAAAGAAATACAAAACTCAATCGGAACTTAATCGCGAAACGTGTGTCTGAATAATCTCTTAACGCCAAATTCTTGGCTCATACATAACCTCAAATTTCTCAATTAAATTTGCACCACACGTAGTAAGTATAGTTGTTACACATTGAAGCGCGCCTGGATAAACCACAAGTATTTGAATTGAAAGTCGCTTTTCTTTCAAATTGTTAAAACCGCATTTTTTATTAGCAAGTGTTTTTGTGCAATTACTCTGAAGCTATTAACAGAAATTGCGTATGCAGTTATATCAATTAGCAGCTGCATTTAATTAATTAATTAATGTTTCACAATCTTTTCGTCAAGAATGGGCATATTATGTACAACGAATGTACAATAAAAAGAAAACCCTCTCTCGTATCGTCCGTCCAAATGATTGATAACGAGCGTAACTGAGCACTTGCGTATCGAACACATATCGCGGTGACGTATTGATTAGGTGATTCGCCAAAGAACAGCGCGGCGTGGGCTCAAGGTTACGCCACGCAACACTTTCACCCGCGGCCGCAGTTCGTTGCTCTCCGAATTCAGCGTCTCCGTACTCTCAGGTTCACTCAGTATCAATGGCCATCCGCTCGAACCTTGCACCTTGGAGCGCACGCAACAACACAAACGAAATTATACTCAAATATCATGTCAATAGCAGCCACTTCCGAATGGGGCGGTGCAGCTCCAAGATGCTATCCGTCGACGTTTACGTTCAATGCCCGTGTTAATGGTACCGAGAAACGTAACGTGGCCCACTTTCTCTTTTAAGCACACGTTGTCTCTTTCTTCATTTCGTATCGTGGGCTCCGGCGAGCGAGATGGTGGTATTTAAGATGTTTCGTTCGGGAAGCTGGGCTCGCTTTCTTCGCCGCACTTGGCATTGGAGGTGTACAAAATCCGGTAACTTTCGTTGGCGGCGTGCGGCGTGCGCCTACGCCGTGCGCGTTAGTGCCAGTCGGGCCGCGCGCTACGTTACAATTAACCCGTCTTTCATGGTTACGTAACGATTATTTTATCAGTGCGGTAACTGAAAGTATTTGTTGTCCTATGATTGTAGTCGGTCAGTTTGTCAGATCTGCCGCCGCGGGTCGCGATAGAGATAATTGATTGTTTGTACTTAGTTGTACGTATATTTTTCTTTTTCATCGAAGTATTACTGTCTATATTTTACATTTTATTTATCTATTATTAGTGAATGATACATATGTATTTTCTAATTTAGGGGAAATGCATCTGCGCAATAGTATTTTAGTATTTTGCCTTTTCATCTTTTTTATAGAGCTCTAGCACACTTGCTACAACGCAACTAAGCCGTAGACGCTGCGTAGCAGCAGCAGACACGTTCGCTACGTAGCAAGTGCGTCGCAGACGTAGACACAGCGTAGTAGATGCGTTGTAGGGAATACATAGCACTCGCATCGTTGACGCTCCACGCATTTTTATGATTTTTGTGACCAAAGACTCCACGCATTATGTGAACTCGAGAATCACGGTTATTTACCAAAACTATTTTTGGTATACATTTTAAACCAAAACACCCTTCTTGTAGAAACTAATATTATGTTATGCAAACATTAAAATGTGCGTACTGACATACAATGTCACTATTATATTCACATTAGGTTACACTCACGTTTGACAAAATTAGACGCGACCTGCTTCAGGGTTACACAATCGAAAGTTGTCACAAAATGTTATCGTAATTTTAGTAAAATTTATACTTTTATTATTTTGTAACCCGATTAAACGGTAGACCAGTTTTCGGTTGAAGAATAGTACATACACGCGACAGGCCTGTTGGTCTAGTGGTTAGTGACCCTGACTGCTATGCCGGAGGTCGTGGGTTCGATTCCCACCCAGGACAAATGTTTGTGTGATGAGCACGATCATTTGTTCTGTGTCTGGGTGTAATTTATCTATAATATGTATGTATTTAGAAATATATAAGTATATTTATCAGTTGTCTAGTACCCATAACACAAGCTCTGCTTAGCTTGGGACTAGATGGCGCTGTGTGATAGTTGTGGAATATTATTATTATTATTACATTATGATGTAAGTGTGTAATGTTGGTGATTACAGTCGAGGCGGTATAGGCGGTATATTAGAACCGAGCCGTGGCGAGGGCCTTAAGAGAGCAGATATCTCTTTGCCAATCGCGTCGTAGACGCTGTGTAACAGCTGATAGTAACAGATGAAATGTAGCAAACGTGTCGTAGACACTGCGTGTTTGCGGGTTTTAATTGAATCTTTGTCGGAGATTAAATTGATCAAAGTAACTTCGATAAACCGTAGTATTTATTAGATAAGAAGTCGCTATATGGACGTTAAGGGTTGTTCGTGGGATGCGGGATTGTTCGAAAGAGTTACCGTGGCCCTGAAAGGAACGCAAAACGCAACTGAAGGAACAAAGGTGGATTTTAGTCACTAAACGTCTGACCCGCTCCATCCAAAGCGGAAGAAATTATTTTATGATTTTATTATATAGATATATAGGTATATATTAATAAGAAACAATATAATTAAGAAAAAAAACACTAGGAGTTACACCTGTATCGTATGTACATTCACAAGCATGTAAACTCACATATACAAGACATCCAGAGCCGGAAAAACGATCTATGTCTTGGCCATACAAATATTTGTTCCGTGCGGGAATCGATCCCGCTACATGCAAAGCATCAGCTAATCGCTTAGGTACTTATAATCTAATTAAAAAAATCTTGTGACACAGTAGTTTTTATCAAACTCCTCCAAAATAGATTGACCGATTATTATGATATTTTTTGTGTATATTTAGTAGGTTTCTGAGAATAGGTCGTAGGCTATTTTTTACCCTCCGACCCCACATTATTTTCTAATTTATAGAGCAGAACAACGTTTGCTGAGTCATCTATTAAATACTAGCTGACCCGGCGAACTTCGTAACGCCTAACAGTCAATGAATGTAGTATGTCTTTTGATGTAGTCAACTGGTTGCGATGAAAGAAAGCCTAAGTTATATAATAATCAATCAAGTTACATACAATTTTAACGTATTAAAGTTATATAAATCGATTTCGTACATCGTGATGCGCGCACAACAAAAAACTTATACAGATTTATTACATGTATATATTAGTACCTATCTACTAGCACTATTTTTAATACAAGTTTGTTGCAGTGGATATGTTCTAGATGTGTCTGCATTTACGGGGCCGCACTGAGCGCTGATAGCTACAAGACACATCTCTAATCGTCTCCCAAAGATCTTAATCGTACATTGCACGAGTGAAACTGATTCTCATCTCTAATGGCTACACAGCGCCGTCTTGTTTAACCTGGATAGAAGACATGGAAACACAATAGGCTAGATGATTAAGCATCTATTTTCCCACTGAATTAAAGGAAATTTTCTCACACAGAGACGAAACTAACTTCGATTACTAAAAAAGGATAATTCGCAAGAGGTTGGCAGTAGTATCATTTCCAATTGTCGATTTGAACCAATTGTTTGATTATATTAGGGTATATATGTATGTAGTTTATTAATTTGAGTATGTATATATTATATTATTGTAAGTGTATTGTAATATTTATGGTTTAATAGTATATCAACTCTTGGAATCACCTTATCTCTTTCTTTTATTGCACCTACCACTGTTTTTCTCTGCACCACCCAAAGGTTGACTGGAAGAAAATGCCTTAGGCATTAAGTCCGCCTCTGTACTTTTATGTGCATGAAGTATAAATAAATAAATAAATTACTATTTTATTAAACTATTCATTTATTTTGGATCGCTAACAAAGGATACACAAATGAACATAAAATCAACTAGTGCTTCTTTAGTTATAGGAGACCACAATATGCACATATTACAAGCCAAAAAGCTAAACAAGATAAAAATATGTAGAAAGAAATAACAATACACAAATAATTTTGAAGAAATAGGATCAAATAAAATATGGTACTCAGTATGGTATTCTAAAAATAAAATTGAAGTGTCTGTTTGTAATATCAATATTTTTTTTTACTTATGAATATGAAAGTATATTTTTGTTAACACGATTTCCCCAAAAAAGGAACGATGTCGAGTTATTACAAAAGATTGTAATTTGTGGCAGTTAAGCTTCTTTTGAATTTCGAGATTGTGATTGTTACGTAAAAGTTAAAATATTTTAACAAATTATTGTATTGTCTATAGAATCGTAGGAGACTGGCGAAATGACTCAGATTAGTTTGTAATACTGTGACATACAATAAATTGTAATAGCTTTTTTATAACACATTTAATGTAATTATCATACCTAATTAACTATTAATAAAGTAAACGTGGTCATATTAGGTCCATTTAAAAAGGTAATCAAGTATAGATGTTATTCTATGCAAAGCCGGTGGTACAGCTTGCGTATCTCCGAAGAAATTGACCCAGTTTTCTGAGAAAATTGCCTTATTTGCATGAACTTGTTGAAAAAGTATATCGGTCCGGCAGCCGGTGCCACACAATGTAAATGATCCACGTCTTAGTTCCAACCTGTGATTAACGATTTTTTATGATAGGCAATTAAAATTAAAGGCTTGTTTATTTTCATGACAGATAGCTGCAGGAATGCTGTGTGTGTGTGCGTAAACCGTATGTTTCGAGCTGTGGAATAATAGGCAACTGAAGAAGCAGACGTTAACCTTTTGAGGTTGGAAATCATCCAATGACATGCGGGAAGGCGTGTCAGACATTAATTTACTGAAACCACAACTATATCCTTCAGTTACCCTTCGCGTTCTAATACCGCGGGTTTCCTTTTCAGAAATTCCCCGCGGCCTTAGCGGGCATCGGCCCTGCAAGTACTACGGATTTGGTCACGTTTCTTTGAGACTCGCGAGACATACTACGTATCGTCGACGACTTGGGCTCAGTCCGGACGGTTAACTTACGGCCGGACGGCGAGCTACCCTTTAGTCTTTTTCCACAACTCGGTGCTACGGTAGCCGATCGTCGTCCTGTGACTCCTGACACCCAGGGCGTCTGGAATGCTGTTACTGCATCTGGGGCGTAAGGATATCCATGGACGCACTCGTGAGGAAAGAACACAGTTGGTTGGGTTTAAAACAGTAAAAGTCTGATACACCGTCTAGCTATGCCTTAAAGCGGGAGAAATTAGTTGATAATTTTCCAGCTTAAAAAATAAAAAGAAAATACAAATCTTCATTGTAGTAAAAGATTGATGTGCCTACTGTGATATTTATAGAACATTTTGAGCTCTCAAAACAAGAACTCATAACTTAAACGAACATGTCGAACCAAAAAAGCTTGAAATGGAAAGTGAGCGATCAAAAACAAGTTGTGTGGATTTATTTACTTGGTCCAATGAGGGATTTCCTCCCAGTGTTTGGGTTTAGTGAAACCGGAACCGAAGTGAAACGTGTCTCGGACTCGCTCCTACACCTGACTTTTCTCGACAGCTGATATCGGCTATCGCATAACAGATGCGCTTGCGTGCTCAGTGAAATCTTTTATCCATTATAGATTAAATTTTCTTTACAACAGTTTAAATTAGCATGAATTTTAAATAAACTTTTCATCATTAATTTGTAGGTAGGTATTGATTTTCTTAAAAATGTGAATGAGAAATGTGCTCGTTATTTAAATAACATCTTTAAGCTATAATCAATAAGCATAACTTATATAACGCTATCGTTACGAATAACCTCATTTAAATATAACATTATTAATTCAAAATATTAAATAACGACTTTGAATATTTTGCTGAATGTTTTCACGAAGATGGACTTTCGTTAAAATCGGAAGATATTTTCATCTTAGAACGTACAAAAAGTGTTCAGATCTTTATGGTTTTTATTTTTTTTTAATATATTGTCCTACACATGGAATAAGGTAGATATTCGCACACCTACTCCTATAAAGTGAGTTTAAAACTGTTTATACTAATAAACACTAGTAACTCACAACCGGAACAACTATTTTTAGGCCATATTTTTCACTACTTATAGACTTTTTAAATATTGTTATCAATAGTATTGTCCTAAAAAACTATAATGTAAGAGCTTCTACCGCCTGTGATACAGGTTTATCCTAGTACAGGCACATAACATAGCATTTACCTTTGTAATTACTCTTAAGATTCTATGTAACCATTTTACCGTATTCTGAATAAACATACAAATATTAACTATCCTGGTCGCCACGTTTCCGCATTGCCGCGCTACATCATCATTTGTATATCTAGGGCTATTTATCAGGGAGGGCCTGGCCCCTGACATGCCTGATTTATGCGTCCATCATAGAATTTTGAATCGATAGCCTAACATTCTGAGGTGGGCGCTAGACCACACTGGGCTGAGCACGAGCCAACCAACGGATGCCATCGGTTGAGACTGGTCATCTCTTGGCTGCCAGTGGCTTAGTTCGGTTTCTGTTTTTAATTACATTTAAAAATAATAATAATTATAAATTATTATTATTAAGTATCTACCTGCATTGTGCTCACTATATTAAAGTGAAAAGAAATATGTAACCAAGATCTATCTAACTCATAATATATTTTAAAAGTGTGTCCATGGAGTTTCTTGGACGTTCTTCTCCATAGAGACCTACGCTTTGGAACGTGCAATTTAGCTTCACTTTTCTTGGACTGACCGACATTTGACTATTCAAAAGTGCCTGCAAATGGTCTATTTGAAATAAATTGTTTTTGACTTTGACAACCCCCCCCCTCTCTATAGACGTAAGTAAGTACACCAGTCTGCTAAAACCTTAGAAGGAATAAGGTTATTTCAACCCCTATAACCACACTTTAAGCAAAGACTTGAATAACCCGCAGTCTACGACCTCTACCTCCTAACAAGAGCTTGTTATGTTAATCCAATTAATGCTGTACAGTGTTAAATGTTAATGTCGATCTAAAACAGATGCGTGACCCAGTGCGCCGTGCTAACCGGTAGTGCGGTATTATCACTAGCTAACTCTTTTATCTATGCTAATGTATGCTACGCGCGTAAACCCATGCCTACTCCACTGCATTATGGAAATATGTGCAATTATTTAGTACTTGGGTTTTTCTAAATTAGTCCCTCTACATTATAGGTAGCTATTTAAAGAGTGTTGGCAAACTCCCGAAAAAAATATTGATGGCATATTTAATTTACTGATAAAATATAAAAAAATAACCTTTATAGATTGCATTTTTAAACAATTTATTCAAATATAACTTAGCAAATTGTTTTGCCGGTATCATGGTGATATATAATTTTTGTGAGCTATTTTCAATATGAAAACGATATTTTTAAATAAGTAGATACAACGTCCATTAACTATATCATCGTAGCGTAGCTTTCGTCTTGCATCTGTAGCACAAAAGAAACTCAAACAATTATTAGAATAATCATAATAACATCGGAACACAAAGGTTTATCATTGTGAGTGATCTCTCGCGCAACCCGCGTCGCCGTCGGAGCCGGAACAAATAGTGGGAAGGTATGATTTATGTAGTGCGCCTGCGCAGAGAGAAAGTTGGAGGCTCGGAGCGGAGCGCGTTTACAGGCCAAGGACGAGGGCGTCGCTCCCGACCGTTGCGTAACGCCGTGAGATTATTTATCACACCGGCCGGCGTCCGCGCAGCCCCGCACTTATGACGAAACAATCATGCGCATGACCATCAAAGGACAATGACTCCAATTGCTTTTCGACTTGACCCATCATCAAAATGCCCCGAGCTATATCGCTTTCACCGCCGTGAGAAATTCGTTGGTCAAATACTTGTCCAAACTGTCTGTTACACTAGCCAGAATGTTAAATATGAAAATTGTTATGGACGGCTCGCAGTCTTCCATGATTGTCGAAATATTTTTAATGATAATAATTAAGGAACATTTTAAGTGCGTGGGATAGAAGTAAAAATTTAAAGATGTGGCTAGTCAAAGTGAGACATATATTATTTCCTTTATTTAACTTTGAAGTGGCCAAGTGTGAATCGGACTTGCATACGAAGTGTTCCATATCACAATATTAAAATTAAAAAAACGCAGGCCTAATAACGTTTCTTGTATGGTAACCTCCTTTAATTTTTAGCAGCAATATAAAATAAAAATATGCTTTCTGTGGAAATTTCAATTCTCTACTTGTTCCGGGAACGGACAAACAGACGGACAGACGGACAGACGGACAGACGGACAGACGGTCAGCGGAAGCTTAGTAATAGGGTCCCTTTGGCACCCTTCGGGTAAGGAACTCTTAAAATGACATACGATTAGGATTTTCGAAGATTTTATCTTAGCAAAACATCTTTAACAATGAACGCTAAAGTTTTCTATTATTTCCCTGTGCTTGTTTGCCTGACAAATGAAAAAATAACAGAAACATGAAACAAATTAACATAAATTCAGTGGAATTAAATGCCAAGTTGTGTCCTTAATGCACTTTCACTCTCGTTTCGGCGGTACACAAATGTGCTTACAGATGTTACGCAACCTCGCTCCATGCCTCGTGCTTGCATAGGTAATTACTTACAGAGAAAGTCGATATATTTCGGCGAGAAATGATCGAGAGAACATCAACAGTGGATTACTTTCCGCTCTTCATAACCATTGCGTAACACTAAAGCAACCGAATTCAAATCGTTCGCAACGATTAAAGTGGGAAAATCATCTAATGACATCCCACGCTTTTGGGCGAAGCGGGACAGACTTTTACTGAATAAAAACCTACTACTGTTCCTTCTTAGCCACTGTTCCAGGAACTCAGGGATCTCTTTCGCATCAACTATGGCCCCAGGAGGCTTCGACCCTGCGGCCCCTACGGTTGCTGACAACTCCTTGAAGTGCGCGTGGAACACTACACGGCGTCAGCGACTTGGGCTCGGTCCGGACGGTTGCCGGACAATCGGACGGTGACCTAAGCATTGCTCGCCGTCCGCAAGCCCGCGCCGACGGTGGCCGGAAATCGAGATCGGAATCCGACTCGGACGCGAGGGCCATTGCCCCGCGCTTGCTGTGCTTCCTTTGCTAGCATTGCTACGCAGAAGAAGGCGTCCGCCTGCCACTCCTTCTCGCTGCGGACCATGGCCCGTACCAAGGCCATGTTACATAAGAGATGACACGAACAAGTTATTTAAATATTTTCTTATTTTTTATTAATAAGTTTTTACAAGGTTACGACGAAAAGAAATTTATAAATATGTAAAGTGAGAAGATTAGAAAATAACGCGAGTTTGAATGAATGCTTAATCAATTATGGTGGTAGGTATTATGAAAGTTACGTATTCTTACCAAAATATCTCGGTGACATAAATTTGAATGTGACTCAGGTCAGGAAAGTCTGAAACAAAACAATTAAGTAATATTAATATAAAGCTATTAGGTAAACAATTCAATGAACAAGGCTAAGCCACCGTAGGTGTGGGGTTGCGGACGATAAGCAATAGGTAGCTCGCCGTCCGTCCGTCCAGTACCCGTCTGGATCGAGCCGACTCATCGAGGGCCTGTACTACTGTCCCACGAGCGCCTCAAAGATATGTCAGCAAAACCGTTGTAAGCCCAGCGAGACCGAAGCCTACTGGGGCCATGGGTTGACTTATGAAAGGGACTACCGATAGAACGCAAAGGGCAATTGAAAGAACATAACTGTGATTCCAGTTTCAGTCAAACGCTTAAAGCGAGAAAAGTTGTTAAACGATTTCCCATATTAAAAAAAGGGTTAAGAAAGAGTTTTGTATGCTCATCATGGCGGGTTAGCTATTAATTATACGTTACGCTTGCTAACAATAAGTTTGCATAATTCGATTGTTAATCGGTTAATCACACGACCATGTTGGTAGCTGACACCATTCCTTCAACTTAGCATTGAAAACAATACACTGTCATTGCCAACAGGCGTCGGGTCATCGCTTTACTAACGTATTGGGTTCAGTCGGTCTAGCGTTAATGAATTTTCACCCTCCTGTCCCACTCCTGCTATGCCCAGGGAAGGGACAATTTAGTCTGAAGGAGAAATAAACAAACTTCACAAGAAAAAGAAAAATTTTTTTGAATGTAAAACCACTGATCATTGAATCACAGAAACACCACCCCGTTGTTAACGTGTTCAAATCATTTCCATTCCCCTATAACTTGTAAATGGTTTAACCGATTATGATAAAACCTGCTTTAAAAAACAGTCACATCTAAATCGATTCACCCGTTTAAGAGCTACGGTACAACAGACATACAGATACACATAGCGGTCAAACTTACAACGCCCTCTATTTGCGTCGAGGGTTAAAAAAAACTTCACGATAATTTCTGTCTTTGAAAAGAAACCGAATAAAACTTCTAAATGAATCAAACAGAGCATTAATTCAACAAAAGCCCCTTTTTAGGGTTCCGTAGCCAAATGGCAAAAAACGGAACCCTTATAGATTCGTCATGTCTGTCTGTCTGTCTAAAATAAGAGAATGATAAAACTAAAAAAAATATATGATGTACATTACACACCATGCAAACTACCAACGAAAATTAGTTTGAACGAGGTCTAGTAAGTAGTTTTTTTAATACGTCATAAATCTAAAAAAAAAAATACTATTATTAAAACATCGATCAAAGTTACAACGAACTACAAGAACTTTTATATTATGTTACTTGCTGCTACGGAACCCTCCATGGGCGAGTCCGACTTGCACTTGGCCGGTTTTTAAAATTGGTTACCCAATTCAAACAATGCTACGACACTGCAAATTGTTTGTTGCTGTAATACTTCCAAAGCTCTCATTACTTATGTGTTATATGATTTCAAAACGAGTTTCTAGACTTGACCAAGAGACGTAACGTTACATTCTAGGCTGTACCATTGTTCTTTTATGATGTCATAACAAACAATAATAAGTCTATTAGCCAAGTTATCTATGTCGTGCATTGTGTTGCAGTGAAATCGTCCTTATACAATGTTGTAGACAATAAGTTATTTTAACTTCCTACCGGGACGCTTACGTTCAGCGGCGGAAATACAGGAAAGTGAAAGCATGTAACAAAGACACACCGCCATTTTGCTGAAAGGGACCGCTACGCATGTCGTGCAAATTGAACATTACTTACTGAGTTTAAGTTGTCGTGTTAATTAGGTATATTTATGGAGCTCGTTTACTGCGAAATATGATATTCAGAAAAAATATTGCAATGTTTATGTTTATTGTCGCCAGCAAGGAATAATGGATGGTTCGAAAGACCACCGTGGCCCTGGAACGTGAAAGGCAACTGAAGGAACAGGGGTTGGTTTTAGACAATAAAGGTCTAGTCCCTCTTCCTTCGCCTAGAGCGGGGGGAGTTACTTGATAGTACATTAGTTTCCTTGCGATACTTTTGAGCCAATAATGCCAATCATAGATTGTATAACAATGTCTATGACCTAGCCAGTAACTTATTAAAATGTTAAAACAGCTCAACTTTTCAACTTCCTTTCAAAGATACAAATACATTTACGGTGTCAATTTTCTTGAATACATAATAAGGTCTATATTTATGTGCACACATAAGTTACAGATATTACAAACTGTTTGACGTTGTCAGGCAGTTCGGGCGATGTGGAGTTATCGTGGGATGGATGTGGTCTGCAACTACTCGTAAATACAAGATGAAAGTGGTGAAATCTTTAGACGGCCGCGAGAAATCGCGGCGTAATAAATAATGCACTAGTTCAGTCCCGCAAGCCCTTACACCGAGCGACTGGTTCCGACATACTCGTAATTCGACAAGAAATATTGACAGTACCTGTTTAGGTGCAGCCAAATACTTAAGTACCTTTCTATTCAGATAATTACCGGAAGATTAAACTACAAGATTTATAGATTGGATAAGCTCCGGTAACGATGATACGTAAGAATTAGAAAATTAATCATGACTCAATACAGACTAAATTACTACTGTCGAGAATTTCACTTTTTGTTTTAACAAAGCCGGGTTCGATACCTACTTGTTATCCGGTAATATTGTATGTTCGTAGACATCAGACATCGTTACGAGAGAAAAAATATTTATGTTGGTTAATTTTTTCCTCAAAACATTTGATATCCTTTCAAAACTTGAAAGTTTATATATGTTTACCAACATGTTTTAGTTCCCATTAAGAGCTGTCATGTTAGTTTAATACTGATGGTAATCTCTTTATTAATGTCCAATTTCATTATAGACATGTGAAATGAATTGATGTTGTCGAATGTGACTACTGTCTGACATTAATAGTGTCGCTGTCCACGGTCCTTGGCAGCCGGAGTTATTGGAGTGGAAGATGTTAGTGTTGTTCGGAAGTAGTTTTTATTACATTTGGAATAAGAGTGTGGGAGGTCAGTTCATGTTTGGAGGCAATGTTTCGTGGCGCCTGCGCCGCGAATGGCGCCTCTCCACCACATCCGCGGAGCTGTCTCGACAACAAACTCATTTGGCGTGACACAAAACCTCACGTCATAATTGGAGCACAATAATTTGATATACTTTCTCCGATCCAGCGTTTAAATAATTCATAAAAATTCAAACATTCTACACGCGTATATTCATGCATGAGCTTAATTAATACTTTCAGTTTCTTCTTGAAAATTAAAATACTTAAAAGAACAAAGCGGAACTAGTTTCGCGTTTCTATTTTGTAAGTAACCGTCCGTCAGTGGAAAGGTAGTGAAAATGGTTATAACATTATTATATACATGCCAATTAATTATAAAAAGTTTACACATAAAAACATTTAACACTTCCCGACTTTATTTACTAAAACATTACCTTATTATTTATTGCTACACGGCCATATACGAGTATTACAGTTATTGACTTTTACAATTAAACTAGCTGCTGCTAGCTAGCCATGATCCATTCGAGTACGAAATTTCATCCAAATCCAGAAAGCCGTTCGAGCGTGAAGAAGTAACAAACATATATAGGTACAGACTCATAAACTTTCGCCTATAAATAATATTAGTGTGCTTTATTTATTATTCAAACGTTGTACCTCCTTAGAGTTAAATATTTTTTTATGATTGCTTTGTAGCATTTATTTTTTATTGTTTTTTGCAACATTATTTTGATTAGATACTTTGACAAAAAAAAACCTTGTGTCAATCGGAAAAGGCTATTCTCGGGGTTTCCTTGTGTGATCGAATAAAAAATGAAGATATCCGCAGGAAAACTAAGATTGCCGACATAGCACAAAGAATTGCCAAACTTAAGTGGCAATGGGCAGGGCACATTGCTTGCAGAACAGATGGCCGTTAGGGCCGAAATTTTTTGGAGTGGCGACCACGTACCGGAAGACGCAACGTTGGAAGGCCTCCTACGAGGTGGACCGATGACCTGGTGAAGGTACCTAGCGGGAAACCGATGGATGTGGGACGCACCATCGTTTTCCCGCTACCTTCACGCTAGAACGTTTGATGTGGCGACGCTTGGGGACCTATGTCCAACAGTGGACGTGTATCGGCTGAAATGATGATGATGACAGCTTCAAATATGTAACTATCCTGAATATATAAATATTGAACATGAAAGTGGTGTTTCTCAGTCGACTGGTAAGTAGAGCTGTCAGTCGACGTGAAGGGGAAACTTTCAAGTGTCCCTCCTAATCACTGATAGAAGTGCATAACAAAAGTGAAATCTGTTGAATTTCCCCTGCGCCGGTGCAGCGCGGATTGGGAGCGCATGGGGGCGCTATCACCACTCTTGTTATATCAAGCATACGGGCTCGATTTGTCACTTAGTTTGGTTATTACATACATTACATTGTTAACCTGCAAATGAGATATGATGGCGCTTTCTAATGATATTTAGCTGTTATTACGAAACATAAAAATGTTTCCGATAATTAAATAGTAATTAGTTTCGACTCGAGACTGAAACGTGGATAATTATGGTCCTGCATGTTACACATCAAATTACACCTGCGAATTTAAAATGAATAGCTTTTTAAATGCGAATATCGGAGCGTGTATCTGTAGTAACGAGCGCTTAATCGGCGCCGCGGGGCGACATTCGGATCGATCAAAACAATCAGTGGAAAGCTGTCGGTGCTGGCCACTGGCCACTGTTCGCATAACCGCATTCCTGCTCAGCCTCAGCAGACGACAAAAAGAAAAAATTACATCAGCTCGCACCATCGCGGATGTTAAACTAAATTATCTTAGTATTTGTTAATTTTTGTCTTGGATTTATAATTCAATTAGTCACTTCAGTTAACGATAGTAAATTAGATTAGCCCTTGAGGCGTGGATGAGGACACTAAAATAATATTAGTAGACATTAAGTTTATGAAGATCGCTCGTAGGCATGCGTTGTAGCCAACTCGGGGCGCTATCCGGAAAAGTAATTATTATCAATCGTAGTATTTTTTGACAGCATGTTTGGCGAAGTAGTTTAGCGTTTGGTTGCTGTGCTGCGTGACGCGGGTTCAATTCCTGCACTAAACAAATATTTGTGTGAACTTCAGATAGTTGTTCCGGGTCTGGGTGTCTTGGGTATATGAGTTTACATCGCATGTTTGTGAACGCAACTACGATACGGGAGAACTAATTCTAATATAATTTAAAAAAAAAAAATAGAAAGTAAAGTTTGAACCTTTCGTTTTTAATTTCGGTCATTCGAATTCTAAGACAGTTTTTATTTTGCAAGAAATTACTAATAGCGATTCATTTGCATAACTGTGTGCCTACACCTGTAAAACGGAAGTTATGTACAATTTTATATCAACTTAACTCAATTTTAAAGTAGCGAATAATTTTTACAGTTAGTTTCTCACCTAAAATATCAATTAATATATTTTTAATCCATTTTATATTGCTAGCCAACCTAAATACCAATCAAAATCAAAGCAGTAGATGATAGTTATAAATAAATGGTTCGCGTGTAAATAATTTGACCCTGTTAGCGAGAACAAGGCCGCGTTGGCTCATTTCTCAGGCAAAAGAAAAGAGTTCTACTTGTGTGTGTCTCACTGGAACAATACCGGGGCAGGTGTCGCTTCTAACTTACATACAAAACTACAAACACAATGTTTTTGCTGTCGTATACTAGTCTGTTGTACGACTAATTTTGAATTTTAATTAAATCTTTTGAGCCACTGATTTTTAATAAATTTATTACACAGGTTTAAATATGTTACTAAGTGTACCATGTGCCACTGAGCGAAGATACTTACCCTTGTATCACAGGTGAGCTAGGTTGTAGTTATTTTGAATCAATAAACAAACCGACTTCCGAAATTAAAGTTATTTTGTAGTTTTCAGCTTTTTTTAACATTGACGTCGGTTTTTTTTTAAGTATTATTTAAGTCCAATCAATCAGAATTTAGAAATCAATTTACACACACAACACACAATTTACAGTTTGTAAATCAAGTTTTTAATTTACTTACCTATTTGCTCTGAAAGATTTAGGCTCTGTTCTATGCAAATCCTTCTCAGAATGATTTATGATCCGGAAAGTTACAGGCTATATCTAATAGTAATATGATTAGTTAGTCTCTTTTGAGATGTCATCTTAAGCTATGCGTTAAGATTAAGACAGACGAATCGAATTGCGGGAATTTTCGAAAGAGTTATGCTCGAACGCAAAAGGCAATTGAAAGAACACAAGTCGATGATGTTCTTGCAAAGGATTTAGCAAAGTGATCTAGAATCGACAGATTTAGCAGATCCTGTTTCATGAAAACGATGCTTAAAGACAGCCCATGTAATTTTCATCATCGCTTGCATCCAACGCCGTTTCTTTTCAAAACAACAAGATTTCAAGAATGTTGTCTCATATAAACATATTTGAGACGAAATATCGTACACGAAATTTATATTTTTTTATTATTGCTAGGCTTGCGTTTGACCACCATCTTACCTGATGGTAAGCGATGATGTGTTCGACGATGGAGCATGTTTGCCTAGAAGTAAACTATTCACTCCTGACTTAAAGACCCCTAAATTGTAGCTATCAGGAAACACAGACTCCTGCAGGGAATTCTATTCCTTGATTGTACGCACAATAAATGTGTTCCTAAAACGTTTTGCTGCTTATATTACTTTAAACGAGTTTTTTAGGTGACAATCTATATTCACTTTCTTATATCTGCAAAAAAGCTCCAGAAAGTTTTTAAACACGGCCGTGCAGGATAAAAATCCGGTACACTTAGTGCAATATTTCTCACCGTTCTCAATCCATGCGTAAGCGCAATTGCAAGCAGTTTATAGGTGACAAGGCGATGGCGACGGAACCGGCCTTGCTAACCAACCTGCTTCCGATCCTACACAGATACACACTCACTTAGCTCAGTCGTCAACACTTCGTCAATGATCTAATTATTTGACCTACCTACACTTTAATTTCCCTCAATTGTTTAATTTGTTCATGTTCTAAATATTACTCATTCTAATTCCTTCATTTTTAGACCAATTTTTTTTTTTAATATTCCACAACTATCACACAACACGCCGCCGCCGTCTAGTCTCAAGCTAAGTAGAGCTTGTGTTATGAGTACTAGACAACTGATAAATATACTTATATATATCTAAATACATATAGTCATACATATATAGATAAATTACACCTATACACAGAACGAATTATCATGCTCATCACACAATCATTTATTCTGGGTGGGAAATGAACCCACCTACGGCACAGCAGTCAGTGCCACTAACCACTAGAGCAACAGGCCAGTCAATAATACTAGTAACTAGTAATAAGGTACTCCTCATTTTAACCACAGTAAGAAGGCCTGTCGATTTTGACGTGTTTCAAGACATGTGCGCTCCAATCAACTTTTAACAATGGCTAGAGAAGGCGGACAACATGCCAGCATTACGCGGCAGTCATTATTAAGAAGGGTACTATTTAAACATTGATCAGGTGCTACTGAGTGCCGAGAGGAGCGAGGAGAGCCTCGGAGCTGACACACTGACTCGCTTTCGCATCGCGCACGCTGCGCCCGCGCCGACCGACGCGACTCGCAGTAAGTTATCAAAACCTTAGTTTGAGGAAGACTTGAAAATGGTTATAAAAGTTGAACCAGCAACATATGGCTTTCAATCGTGATCTATGGGACTTTGATAAGACTTTTATATAAAGTAAAAACTTAGTGTTTGGGAAGTATTTTAATTGAACCTTCAAAAATGTATTGATCTGATAATGGTCTTGTTTAAACGCTCTCAAATGCTCGTTCAATTAATGATTATGATCGCCCTTTTTAAAAGTTAATGAGTAACGGATACCTTGGGGTGCCCAACTTCCACGCTAGGCATTTTTATTTTCTTTTTTCTCTAGGTGAATAATCGTCCAATGACAGACATAGTTGGTGATGTAAGTATTTAAAATATAGTTTTCGAATGATACCCTTTACTTTTTCCTTAAAGAAAGTTAAACTTTTACGTTAAATGAGTCAAGAAGAATTCAACTTTGTATTCAATTTTTGTGTTTACAAGTGCACTCCGCATCGGCGCATCTCATTCTCAGTCCATATTTTTTGAGATTTAAGTTCTCTTGGCGGAAATTAAAACTGGACAAGTGGACATGCTCATTAGCACTTTCACTACAATGTTTCCGTTGCATTCGGACTTTATCTCTTTAACGTGAATCCTATCGTGAAAGTGAAAGTAAAAGATAACTAAATATGAAATAATTAAATGAAAATATATAACTACAAGTTATTTCCCTAAACGAACAAAATTTCTAATGTGAAAATAAAATATCGAATAAATTATACGACATTAAGCATAATATAAAAGTTATGTTTGTTGCGCAACATGACGCGAGTCTGTTGCACAAAATGACTATTTTTAGCACACTTATAAAAAGCTTCATTCATTAGTTTTACGCGGACGGCGACAATCTGGCGCATGAATGGACAATAGGTATGTTGAGGTAGCCGCTCTCACATACCGTATGATGTACGTCACTTGGAAAAAACGAAGAGGTATTTAAAACATAAGTGATGAAATCTTAGAAAAGCTTTAACATTTTCATCAATTATATGTGTGGAGTAACGAGAATGGATAGGTGAAGTGAAAAATGAACACATTAGAGCTAGTTTTGGAAAAGTTGAAAGGTAAGGTAAGGATTATCTTGGATGAAGCACACATGACTAAAAATTATGAATATACACGTTGATGGATGAACAGGGAGAGAGAGTAGTGATATGAAAGAAAAGGTTGTCAATCATGAATCATCAGCGTGAATGAAAAAAAAATAGTGTTGCGGCGGGGACAAGGGCAGGAAGATGATGATCGCATTAAGTACAACGGCAGCGCATCAAAACGCAAAGATAGATTTTTTAGGTCTGAAGTTTTTTTGACAGAAAACATGCCTTCATGTGGCTAACTGTAATGGCTGCGTTTGCGTCATATGCGTTTCACAATACAGCACTCAACAATCCCAGGAGATGGCAAGGTACCGTGACGCAAACCACTCACTTACAAAATCTTGATGCATTCAAACAATGGAATGGGATGTCCTACTGTGTGTGGACGAATTTCGCAACGTCTCAACAGCAATAATAACCGTGAAGCCCCGCGTCGCATCCGCTGTACTACAGATAAGCGTAATACGCCATGTTTGACTTAATGACCAAGAATACTCCAACGCCCATAAACAGCTCCACTAGATAATTTTAACTACTTCAACGTGAAAAAGAAATCTAGAGAATGTAATCATTAGCCTGTGTCATATCCGTGTGACCGTGCCTAATGTAACCACGATATTAAAATGTTTTCATCGAGATAACATCTTTAACGCATCGTCAGGACTCGTTCGTTTTTTTTATGATCTAAATTTTATAGTATTTACGCCTAAATGTTGGTATTATAAAGGTTTTAATTAGGAATAAACAGATACAATCTTAATGTGTTCAAACAACCCATTTCTAATTAATATTAAATTTCCCGAGAGCTTTTATTATTGGATAATGTCTTGGTTTCATACCAATTAGGGAACCATGTTGGAAGCGGCTACAGCCTACACACAACATTAACTACACGTAGGTAAATGAGGTACGAATTAACAGAAAACAGTTTTACTCACATCGCGATTGAAGTTCAATAAAAACCTATAAACTTGCATGTTAACTTAGATATTAGTGTTAACGTAAATGAGGAACCCCGCGGGTATGACAAGTATAAAATGCGAGCTCTGTGACGCGTGGCCTACTTTCCACAAGCCGGCCACATGTCGCCGAACCGGATAGCTCTTAGTGCCTCAAAAATAAAGAGTAAATTGCCATGAACATTGAAAATATTTTAAAAAACGTCAGTTGCGTACAGAAAAATCGTTAAACACAACACATGCAAATTAAGTGTGTTCAAATATTCGCGATATGCGAAGAGATTATTTCGACGAGTTCTAGTGAAAGTGAAATTATGCAACTTTCTACAACTGAATATTATTGTTGAGCGATAACAAAACCTCGCATAATTTAGAGTATTGTAGCGTTAACACAGCACTACGGCGTAGCAGCGAGCGGCGGCCGTTACGGCGTAGCAAGCCAAGCCAGGGACAAAAGCTATTCAGCTTTATTTATGTAAAAATCTATTGAATTCTTCATGTTAAATATTTTAAAACTGAATTTATAACAGTTATTTTATTTTTGAAAGAAAATAAAATTGATGAATAATCATCAAGAGAAGATTGGTATGCAAGTGATGATATTTATAATTTATTTCGCATATTTCACTGCATTTTGCAAGTCAAGATACAATATTATACTTTTTTAAGAATGAAACGTAAAATCACTTCAGTAAGTAATTCCAAAATTAGGTATCCACCACATGTAACATTTGACAGTTTTAATGATTATCACTTCCACACAATTTTCAATCACATTTCACCCTTCCTGAAACCAACCACCACAAGATCCTGTACCTTTTCAGGCGAGCGCTAAATGAGGTTCCAGATCGAAGAAACAGTTTCAGGATAACACAGGCAGCTACCGATCACTGTTCCAGAGTCCACAATCACTGTCACAGTCTGGGGTGGTACTTCACTTTCGTTTTCACGCGCGAGTGCTGCGCGCGCGCTCTGTCCGGGCTCGACTACTCACACTGGTCGGCGCGGCCGCACTCCCTGCCGTTTTATACGCGTGAAAGTTCCGCGCCTGCGCAGACACCACTATCCCGGATCAGAACGATCTGACGTCCATTTGGTTTTGAAATCCTTTGATGACGCTATTGATGTCATTGCGAGTGTGACTGATGATGACTGCGCCTTTGTTATGAAATAATTCTGTTTTGGTAAGGCCCCGATTTGGTCCACGAGGATGTGTTTCATTATGATGTTCGAAGTGGATGTGTAACATTGTGGTTATCAATTTATGATTAATTAGATTATAAAAATATAGTTGAATCGAAGTACGAGTAATGAAGGAGAATGTATATCTGGGACAAAACATTTAGCTCGATAGAAACATTCTTGAGAAAGAGTCCGACATATATCAGACAGAATATTCAGGTTCCTCAAATGTGTTTGGTTCGGGCAGTGGCCCCATCTAGGAATCTTTATCAAATATTCTAGTCGCCTGTACCGCAATGTTTGAAGACGAAACTCACAACCACGCCACGCTTATCCAGTTGATCCATAAATACAAAGTCGCTCGGCGCGCTATAGAGCGATCTATCTTAGCTCGGAAAGGATAACATTCAAAATTAATAGATTAAGTATCTGGTATTAATAGGATCGGCCAAATGAAGTCCATGTCGAAGAATTATTAGCCAATAGAGTAGACGAGTCATAGAGTCGAGATCACGTATAAGGGCAGCGAGGAACATCCTTAATATTCTAAAAAAGTAGGAACAGGATGGAAGCGGAAAGTGGAGGACCGCGTGTTGTGCCACAGCTTAGAACAGGCATATGTCACAGGTCGTACTGCAATAGGCGAAATCATTGTAGTTTTAGTTTGCATGATAATCTAGATATTAGTAACAATTACACAATTTTTTTTTTCAGGAAACGTAAAAAAAAATCCGCCTTACCATACAAACTGTCCAATCAAGTTTATAATTTTCTATGGTGAGGCGGATTTTTTTTTTCGTTTCCTGAAAAATTTTTTGTGGAAGGTTGTTCAGTTTCGTCTACTGAGCAAGTTCTTAAAGTTTGTGTAGGGCTGTCCCTTACACCTTGTATATATATAAAAGTAATCGGTTGTTAACGCGGTTACCCCTCAAAATGCCGGTCCCTAAATTAGAACTGTTTAGACGTATCTATGCATATATGGCGCCACTTATTTACTACTACTTACCCAAACATATTCCCGAATTACCATATAATAAATTCTGTCGTGTTTTACGGGACTGGTTGATAGAGGAAAGCTTTTATTCAGTAAAAGATTTTTTGAAGAAAAGCTCATTTTGCAAGCTTTTTTTAAGGATGCATAAATTTATTTCATGTTTAAATTTTATCTATTTTGACATTGTTTATGTAATCAATTTTATAAACTTCAATTACGTTAATCAATTTTATTAATTCATGTATCAATAAATTCTTATTTTTAAATATTTGCATACTTGTAACTTAGGTGAAATGTGCCTCGGTCTATAACTGTCACTGTGACAACTCCTGTAGATACCATATCTATAGCAAATAAACGATTGATTGATATGTCTGCTGAGTTGCTTAGTTGTAAGTAGGCATCAGCTAACAATAATGTAACGCATGTTGTGATTACCTATAAGTAACTGATACACTAGTTTAATTTTATTTCGGATGGCGAGCAATGCTCGCCTTCCAGCGGTCCGGTAACGTGGTGTTCCACGTGCTCCTCAAGAAGATGTCAGCAAAGCCCAGTAGAGTCGAAACCTACTGGCGTCATGGTTTGTGCAAAAGAGAACCCCGTGGTCCTGGAACGCAAAAAAAGGCAAAGAAGGAACATAGAATTTTTAGTCAGTAAAAGTCTGACATGCCCTTCCACTCCACCCTAGAGCAGGAGAAATTATTAAATGATTTACCACCTTAAAAAAAATTCTAATGATGTATCTCATATCTTTGTATAATGTTCCCCTTAACGTGTAAGCGTGTGCGGTTGAGATTCCGACCCCGGTAGTCCTAGAACGCAAGGGGCAACTAAAGAACACAGGTGTGGTTTTAGTCAGTAAAAGTCTGACACGCCCTCCTCTCTACCCAGAGCGGGAGAAGTCATTGGATGATATCCGCCCTTAAAAAATAACACTTAACTAACCTAACCAACTTTAAATCAATCTTCATCATCAATTTAATTTTTCATGTTGAATGACTAATTTATACAACAAGACAAATAAAATAATAAAAAAACTTTTTATACTAAAACCTTAATATCATACATAAATGAAATACAAAAAACACAAAGTGCACTCAGGCGTCGAAGTACTCCACCACGTCGCTGTCATCCGGGAATGCCCAGAAGACTGGCAGCATTGCCACGTTGAATGGCAATGCTAATTCTTTGAGCAAAGAACGAGCCAATCCTCTGGTCACGCAAGGTGTCGATCAGTCAGCGAGAAATTTCCTTAAAAAGAAGAGGCGCACTCGAACCCCATGACCTAAGCATTTCAACCCCAAACGGCTCAAAACTGTAATTACCAATAAGGTTTAAGGGCCGTTTAAGGGTCTCAGCAGCCGCACCGGCAGCGCCAGCACAGCCCGCCGTACATAGAATATGGAATGGCGCAAAGGTGTCGACACAGGTTGCGTCCCACACCAGCAGCCTTCCCACCTTCCACGGTACCAACGTCATACCATCTGGTCTATTTCCATCGTCACGTACCAGGCCATTTGCTTCTAATACAGCGGGTACGCCGGCGGTGACAAGAGCAAATAGTTTTTTATTTTACACTTTTTAGTTGCGATACACATAGCCAAGCCAGAGTACCTTTTTCTCATGACAATTCCAATTAAACCTAACCATGCTATTATACATTGTTTTATTATCGTGTACACCGTCCACTTTCCGGCTCCATCACCAGATCAGTTCGATAGAACCTTATAGCCAAAGTGCATCTTATGACAATTCTAATAAGCCCAAACACGGGTAGGATACATTATTTATGTATTTACTTATACAACATAACAGTCTAACTAAACTAATACATTGATTAATTACGGAGTTCCGGTGTCTATCTTCCGGTTCCATCATCATCAGATCACTTCGATGACACCATTTTCAACATAACTATTCAGAACTTACGCTTAACATGTTCATTGTGATATCTGTGTGATATAAGTTCCGTTGGCCATTTCTGGTGTTCTTCACCAATTCCACTTCATCAAATGTCACTTTATGACTGTAAATGCTTAAGTCCTCTATGAAAATACCAAAATAAATATATAGTTGCTCATAATATTTGAGGGGTTTCCTCGATTCCTCATGTATCTCATCATCAAAACTGGATTTTGATTTGGAAACCTTATCATAACTCTCCAATTCATCCAGCTTTTTCTTTACGCTTAGTTATTCTTATAAGAATCTAATAATTATCTTCATGAATTTAGTATTAAAGGTTTTCTAGACTCGTTTTTACTGGACCAGGCGGCCATCTGAGAAAGTAACAAGTGACTACCAAATGATTACTTTGCCTGCTCCACCCACCAGTGTGCAATATAGGGCAATATATTATAATTTAAAGGGCAATCATTATTTATGGTGTCATTCAGAAAACTCGTCTAAAGCTCATCTACACCAACTCAAACAATTAAACTATCGGTGTCAAACCAACTCAGTACACACGAAGCAATCAAACAAACTTTCGGCCTTCATTCACACTTTTTGATTATTTTTATCAATTTCTATACAATCATTCGAAAGTACATATGTGAGCTATTACAAAAATGACATTTTGATACGCAACAAAAACCATTAGCCGTGAAATATCAATTTAGATTCACACAGAAAGCGGATAAACGCTAAAAGAAAATCTTAATCAAAACGTCGAACAAAAGACTTCAACGCAAGGTAATTCAAAATTTAGTAAAGTTTTTAAGAAAATTAGTTTGAAAATGAAACTACTTTAATATCAGACGAACTTTTATTTTGTATTGAAAGTATCAACAAACAAAAATTGTTCATAAAAAATACTATTACAATAATGTACCGTAGCCAGTAACTAGTATTTTTTATTTTATAACAATATCGGTGAAACTAGATAGAACAAATAGGTTAGTTGCCGTAAAAAATGTAATAAGTCCGTCTTTTAGATTTTTCAAAAATAAGGGACACGTATCTTTTTTTTTTTGTAAATTAGACCAAAAATGACAAAGATATAGGCCATTGTAATTACGTGTGTAGCGACATCTATGGCGCCACATAAGAACTACGAAGAAAGTACGAAATCCTGTATCGCGCAATCAAAGTTCTCCGCGCGATTTGAACATATACGACAACCCGAAATCATCTATCGGGCAGTCGCCCACCAGACCATAACACCTGTCTGGTTGGAGGATCCTCCCTTTTCAACGGAGGCATGCGGGACTTTACTCTCTGTTCCGCATACCTCCAAACTGGTGACCCTCGACAAAGAACGTCAGCGCAGCCTTCGTGCAGCTACTACTTCGTGACGTCATCATCACTTCCTCAAGCTTTCGAGCAGCGAGCCATACAGCCAGCACCCACGGCTATAGAGGGTATCCTGACCACCAGCATGCCTACCTGGTCATACCTTCAGCCTCATCAGCGACCTTGGCTTGGCACACCGCACCTTCGGCCAGTCACATGAAGAGCCATGAAGAACCTCTCCTGGTCGACGCCAACAGTCAAGCCCTACGTCGCACAAGCACCGCTCCGACTCACTGGAGCCAGCAGCACTACTCCGACTCACTGGAGCCTGCAGCATCGTCCCGACTCACTGGGATAGCACCACCCCGACTCACTGGGGCATCATCCCGACTCACTGGGACATCATCACCCCGACTCACTGGGATACCAACACCCCGACTCACTGGGGCATCATCCCGACTCACTGGGATACCAACACCCCGACTCACTGGGGCATCACCGCAGACAGTTCCGACTCACCGAGAACTATGCGGCATTGGTTCCGACCCACTGGAACCAACCTACGCTGGCCTGGCGCGCATCAAGAATCATCGATCTCCGATCTCCGGAGGGGAGTGATGTAGCGACATCTATGGCGCCACATAAGAACTACGAAGAAAGTACGAAATCCTGTATCGCGCAATCAAAGTTCTCCGCGCGATTTGAACATATACGACAACCCGAAATCATCTATCGGGCAGTCGCCCACCAGACCATAACACCTGTCTGGTCGGAGGATCCTCCCTTTTCAATGGAGGTTTGCGGGACTTTACTCTCTGTTCCGCATACCTCCAAACGTGTAACGTCACGCCGTGCTGCATTTTTTCGCACGGGGTGACGTCACGCGTGACTTTAATGGGCTATATCTTTGTTATTTTTTGTTTAATCGGAAAAAGAAAAAATACGTGTCCAATTTTTTTTTATAATCTAAAATACGAACTAAATAAAATGTAATTATTTTGAAATCGGATCGGGGCGGATCCCTATAGGCATAGGGTCATATGTTGACTTCTGAATGGGTTACCTGTAGGACCAAAATACAAAAGGCAACTGAAGGAACAAAGGTGTGGTTTTAGTCAGTAAAAGTCTGATCGGGGCCAAATCTTCCTTTCAGAAGTAGATCCTTGGCCCCAGTAGGCTTCGACCCTGCTGGTCCCCTACGGAATTTCTAGTTGACCTAGCAAACGTCGTTCTGCCATAAAAATTATCAAAGAAAAGTGGAGGGTGGGATAGTAAGGTAAAAAATAGCCTACGACCTATACTTGAGGACAAGTCGTCAAACCGTTTTGGAGGAGTTCGGTTACAAACACTGTTCGATTACACACGAGATTTTTATTATTTAATATCCTATGTACGTAAATTTTTATTACCAGGCAATTTATTTCGTCGCATTATAATTCTATTTCACTATTATTATATAATACGTGTTAAATTAACAAATCACGTTCGAAACACTACACTGCGCTCCAAAGAGCAAATCGTTGATTTGTTTGAATAGACCTCTTTTTTCCATCAAAATGTATATCTTTAAGCGTGAGCAAAAATATACATCTGCACAAATATTACAAAGAGGTCAAGTTTGTTTTTATATTTTTTATTCGTAGTTAGATAGGTAATCTCTGGAAGTAATGGTCCGCTTGCTAAAATTTTTTCATCGATAGAAAGCTGCTATATTCCTGAGTGACATAGGCTATGTTTTATGCACGCGGGTAAAGCCACAGGCAAAAGCTAGTATAAAATATATAGTTAAATACCTAACTAGTTAAGATAACTCGATTTTTTTTTATTGTACCTACCTACTGTACCAATATTAATTAAGTATGTATTAAATTAAGAATATGATCTTGGGATCCTGAATCTTAATTACTGGATTCCCGTTTGCCAGGAAGTTTCTTAATATCGAAATCCCAATATTCAAAATGCGATCCTGAACCCGGGATTTTCGGAATGGATCATAATTATAATCATTTATGGTATATTTAAGTATTATTCGACTTCGATCAAGAGCGAACTGCCTAAGTGTGGGAAGTGATTTTATCTAACGACTTAAGCGATATTGTAACGGAACTATAGTGTTAATTGCGATTCGGATTATTGTTGACTGGACCAATTTGTTATTGTTTGTGGTGAATAAAGTTGTCTGTTGGTAAATCGGCATTTAATTACCCATGTACGCAATAATATTTAACAGACCAGTTTAGGTACTCTATGGCCAGGAATTTCTTAGGCAACCCACTCGCGTTATATTATTTAACACACTAAATTTATAATAAAATACGTTTCATACATTAAACAGACCGGTGAAGATCGTTCTTAATCGGATCTTAGACTATAACTTAAATGCACTTAAATCAGGTAGTGTTTTTTAAGAAATTCTTTACCCTATTTGCAAAAAAAAAAATTTGTTATACTAATTGTAAAAACCTAATATGGAAATTGATGCACCTGATAGTAAATCGGTATTTTTTTTTAAGATGGAAACTCATCCAATGACTTCTCCCGCTCTGGACGGAGCGGGAGAAGAACGGTATTAGTATCTACACACACACACACACGCTTTAGTGACACAATCAAGATTTATCGAAATAGTTATCTATTTAATTTTTTATCCCAAAATAAGAAAAATAGTTGAATTCGATTTAGTATTTGTTTAGTTGTGTAATAGTATGTTTCAGGCTGTGCATTTAAAATGTTACGTGCTGAATATGTCACCGGAAAATTGCAAACGCCGTAAGATTATAAAATGTCGCGAAAAATTGTTAATCATTTGTTTCCTTTCACGCGGTTATGTTGGAAACTAATGAATTTGGGTGTGATTTGTTGTATACAAAACGATTTCTTCGTATCGTATCGAGAAATTATAATCTAATAAAGATTATATTAGTCTCTTTTCAGACGACATAATATGTATATCACTAATGACCTTTATTTCCTAATTGTAGCACTAAGAACCTTAGGAATCACAATTTGTTCGACTCCTTCCAAAAATAATGCTCAAAACCTCTACATTTTTTCCGGATGAAAATTCTAACATTGTATTAGATTAACTATCTCGCTCTCTTATTAATTAAAAAAAAGGTTTAGGTAGGTATGGCACACCGCCAGCAATAATCAGAAGCCGGCTGGCAACGGCTTGGTGCTATCTTGGTTGTACTCGAAGCGTACACAAGTAATGGGCACCAATACTGGTTAGAGCTCAACCGTCATAATTTAAGCACGCTCTCTCAAACGCACCGGGTACAAGTCCGCACCGCGCAAGTCAACTCACAAATATGAAATTTACGGAAAGAGTGAAATCGAATAAATTGCCCATTGTCTTAGTATGGCGCACGAATTCGGCTCGTATTACTTTCTGTTTTCATCTCAACATGTGCGCAGCCGCAGGTGAATGATCTCCACTAATTGTTAACTTGCGTCCCTGTCATTACCGCTGACTCTGTTATTACACGTATTTGCAATTCCACTCGTATTACCCATCCACGTGATAATTGTTTTTTGTTCGTTAATTAGAAAGATTTAATGGAGACGTAACCAGCATAACAATGATTGGAAATTCTCTTAACTGAATACAATTGATGGATAAAGAAAGTTGAGTGTTTAAATTGCTAACTCTGCAAAAATGTGGTCTTCCGGGAGTAACATAGGATTTCCAAGGTCATTAAATATCAAGATGAAGTATTTAGCATGATTGAAGCATTCGTAAAGTAGGTTTAAGAGAATGAGCTTATGAAAATACATGAGGTAAGATGATCAGCAAGCTAGCCAAGTTTTGCAACATCGCAATGGGCAGGAGCGGAGCGAAACAAGGACTTTTTGGTCTGTAGCCCAGGGCCCCTAATGTTAGAGAGCCCCCATAGTGTTCGTAGTGTCGGCAAGATTGTTATTATTGTAACTAGGCCATCTATAAAATCGAAGCCAGTGTGCTAAGTTGTTTCGAACTCGGTTTGCTCGTTATTGCTCCTTTTTTGTATGATAAAGCAGAGCAGAAGAAGTCCAAATGACTTCTGCTCTGGATGGAGTGAGAGGGAATGTCAGACTTACTGACTAAAACCAACAGTGTTCCTTCAGTAGCCTTTTGTGAGGGCCATGTTAACTCTTTAGAGCAATTCGCAGTCCTGGCAGGCATCGACCTCAACTGGCTCTGTCAATCTTGCTAACGTAGAGACGTTCGCGTCTTAAAGAATTGAGGTGCGCATTTAACACAATGCGCCGCTGGGCTAACTAGGCTTAATATTTAACGGACGGTCGGGTGGCCGGACGACAAGCTACCCATTGCTAGCTGTTCGCAAGCGCGTGCCTACAGTAGCCGAAGTCTTCGGTGGGAGAAGGGGTGTGGACAAGAGAAAACCAGCATACTCAAATAGAACAGAACTGCTTCGGACAATTGACGAGCTCTTATTGTCGCTAACTCCATCAATAGATAAACGTTATCTAGACCTTATAACGACAAATCAAAGGAGCTGGAGCTTTTTTGATCGATTCTTTATTATCGAAGAGAGAGAAGTCACACTACGAAAAACAGAAAAGATTACTCAAAATGGCAACCAGTTCCATTTAAGTTCGGTAGCCCTAAAGTAATGTTAGTCCAGAGCCCCTCAATTCTCGGTCCGTCCCTGGCAATGAGCCCCGCGGCCTGCTGCTGCAGCTGCACATGTGATGCGTTGGATACTCGTGACCAGCTCGTACGTCTCCCCGCTGCCGCACAGATCCGCTTTGCATAACAATGCCGTGTCACAACTTTCTTGTAAACGGAACATGATCTGAATTGGGGTTGGATTAGTCAATACTCTATGCTAAGTGTTCCGATGTTCCGATTTACATAAGAGGCTTACCTACCTACAAAACATTATCAGTATTATTGCAAATGTGTCAATACCTACTCGCCATTTAAAAAAGTGAAAGTTTATTTTAATTCAGTAAATATTATTACAAGTTGTGCAGAAATGCAATAAGAAATATTTTAAGTATTAAAAGAGTGCTTTCAAAAAAAGATGTCGTAGAATTTGCTTGCAGAAAAGAATTTTAATGCTCAGTCATACCGACTAATGTCTGAACGAGCAAGAATTTTAGAAAGTTATGTAAGATTTTTTCTTATTTTGATAGTTAAGTTTCTAATTAATACTCACGGAAATACATAATGCAATGAAAACTTGGCATGGAAAACGGAAGGACTTAGGGAAAGTTGAATAAAAAAACAAAATTGTATTGTTTGTACAATTCGCAAGTATAGAATCATATAGTTTACTGGAAGTAGGTAATAATTAGCAAGGCAAGCAAAAACGTGGCACAGATGTATCATTCTTTTCTCGAAACAGTTCAAGCCATACCTATTTTCCTAATGAAAAAATATAATAATAATAATATACCACAACTATCACACAACGCCGTCTAATCCCAAGCTAAGCAGAGCTTGTGTTATGTGTACTAGACAACTGATAAACATACCTATATATTTCTAAATACATACACATTATAGATAAATTACACCCAGACACAGAACAAATGATTATGCTCATCACACAAACATTTGTCCTGGGTGGGAATCGAACCCATTACCTTCGGCATAGCAGTCAGGGTCACTAAGCACTAAACCAACAGGCCAGTCAAAAAAAATCAAGTCTATAAGTTTTTCTTCTTATTCCAATGAACAAGAACTTTTTTTCAGCACAATTTAAAAATCTGCCCTCTCTAAACCAGTCGTAATCCGACATATGTAATGTGATATAATTATCTGCTTATTATCGCTAAACAGGATTTCATTCACAAAAGGAAAGTAGACAGAAATAGTTTGAATGCCATTTGTATTACACACAAAACACTACAAGTCGAACATTAATTCTAGACAAATTATAACTTAGCAGCGTAACGTAATATTATACGCCATTGACCTTTGTTCGAAAATATGAAGTTGTGTAATTCATGCGTCAAGCGTTCATTAGAATGGGGCATGCGCAGGCTCTGGCGCTGGTCACCGCTGGTTCCGATTGTTCAATGGCCGGCGACGCGGACGCGCATAGAATGGGGGCGGGCTTACACTAGGTATTTCATAACATAACGCGGCTGTAGGACTCAATGAAAGTGAGTCTTGCGGATGCTGGGAATTCCGAAAATATTGCAACAACCGCACGAAATAAAACCAGCGTCGTTACACATAGCTACTACATTTTTGCATTACGGTTATTACGTAAGTGTTTCATGAATGCTGCGAAAGCGTCACAACGTTGGACGTTGGAACAAAAAATTTTCTAGCTGCTTCTAGTCGTTTCTGGAGAAAATTATCAAAGTACGTACATATCTGCATAATTTAACCTCTCAGGCACAAGTGTACCGAATTCGATACACCTCGGTAGCAGCTAACTTAAACCTTATTTTTACGTAATAAGGTTTCAGTTAGCTGATATAAGGTGTATTCGGTACACTGGTAAACAGAATCAATTTTCCAAAAAAATATAATAAAGATGATGCAAGATGGCTCCTAGCTACAGTGGATCCCCACCCAAAATATAACCACAGCCTGCACAGAGCAGACGTGCTTGTTGTAACTTCATTTATACCTACCAACATTAACAGTTTTATTGAATTCCATGATATTGCAATTTCGCATTCAGAATGTAATGGCACTTTCGCCTTTCTGTCTGTCTTAGACTGTGTATACCTATAGAGCCACAAAATGTTCTCTTGTCATTGTGTGCAGATTAGTTGACAAAGCACATTGAAAAGCGTACTCGAGCTAGGGTTGATTAACTAGCTTACATTCATACTTTCAGGGTTCCACATTTTAATATTTAAAAGTTACTTAGATCGTCCGTGTTTTTTCTTGTGTCAAATGTGGCCCATATGGGTGCTAAAAAGAAAATAAACAGACAGACGGACAGTCAAACAACCTATTAGTAGAAGTTAATAGAACAAACTTTATTGTACACTAAAATAGTACGGAAAACTTAAATCTAAGGACAGTAGCGGTGAAAAAATAATAATAATTTAGGAAAGTGATCATCATTTCAGTTTAATAACGTTCACTGCTGTTCGATTCGAAAACAAAAGACAACTGAAGAAACACAGATGAATTTTAGTCAGTGAAAATCTGATGGTCACTCTCACTCTACCCAAACCGAGAGAAACTATTTGAAGACAGAAGACGAAGCTACCTGCGCATAGCTATACCTAAACAAATATAGGCGATGGCGTATCTAGTTCTCTAGATCATACTGCTTTCCCCATGTTTTTACTGGATGACAATAAGACGCTTTTTAGCATTAAGTACTTGTCAAATAATAAAAATAGATACAATTTTAATATTTCAAGAAGTAAAAATGAGCTTTTATTGTATTGTACCTTATACTGACTTCTGCCAGCAGCTTCGCCCACGTGATTATAGAAGATATTCCAAAAGTGTTCTCTTATCTTGGAATATGTTTATTCCCGGGATATAAAGTCTCCAATGCACTTTCATCTAAAGCGTGAAGATATATACACACACACATACTTACAAATTTGTGTCTTTATAATAATTTAGAGTAGTGTTAACTCACCTGATTGATATAAACACATAATTTCTTAAAATTACGCTTGAAAAAAAAAACTCGTAAAAAATGCAAATTATCCTAAAAGTAAATATGTACTTAGATATAAGAAAACTTGCCAGCCCTAGGTAAGCCTAAGTATTGTCATTGTGAATATGTTCGTAACAGCGCGATGGGAACTCGCACGGAGCCGACTGAGTAGTTGAGCCAAGTAGATAAGTACGCCATTGTGTTGCTTCTAATACGCCTAATTTATAAGTAGCTGGAGTACGAGCGGCTTATTGTTTGTTACACCTGCTCTTCTTATTATGGACGTAAGAAAGTTGATACACGTTAAATTACTCTGCATCAGTAGAAAGCTTGGAAAACGCGTAGTTAACAGATTAACGTAAGTAAATTATTTTATATTACTATAGATCGCACGACGGGGTCGTGGCAGACCAAGGATATGGCGGGACAACTTAGATACCTTCCTTAGGAATTGGCAAGAAGTGGCTCAAAGTCGGGAATAATGGAAGAAATGGAGGGAGGCCTTTGCCCAGCAATGAGACGGTGTAGACTAGGTATATAATATTAACATAATATAATATTATAAATATATACAGATACCCGTATTTAAAGACAATGCACTACCGGTGCATGGTGGACATCCCACTTATATGCATAAAACATTTTCGAAACATATTCATTATCCGTACAGGTAAGGAGTGGAATTTGCTGCCGGTTTCTGTGTTTCATGATACTTACAACCACGTTTGTCTAGAAGCAAACGTGCTTCATAGTCGATCACATCGCCGCTTTCCATCATGTGAGATAGTTGTCAAACGTGAACATGTTAATACTAAAAAAAAATATATTTTAACTGTACCTAGCACTCATCTTTCTATTCTTCCTGCCTAATATTTTTTTAGTAACATGTGTATCATCTATCCCCTTTAAGATCCCCTTTGACTTTCAAACTTCCTCTAATATCAACAATCTACATTCTCTCCATCTCAACGCTCTCATCTCCGCTACATGCAATCTTTTTATCTGTATTTTTCATAGCCCAACATTCTGATTCATACAGTAGGTCTTATCAAGGACTTGTAAAATTTCCCTTAGACTTGAAGTTTAAGGGAATTATTCTTATTCCAGTGACCTGTCGCCACTTCATCCATCCTGATAGGAGCAGTATCTGTGGTAGGTATCAACAAAATTATTTACGACTAGCTGAACTGGCGAACTTCGTACCGTTTAACAGTCAATGAATGTAGTAAATCTTTCGATACAGTCAATCGGTTGCAATGAAACAAAGCCCAACTAATATATCAAGTAACACACAAATTTATTATATAACAGTTATCTAAGTAGGTACGTCCATTTCATCACAACTAAAAACTTCTACAGATGGATTATGGATGAAACATTTAAAGGTTAATCATAAATGTTACGAAAAAAGAAAGTTAGAAATTATTCTTATAAGATTCCTCCGCAAATTGAGGCGTTCCAAAATTTGGGAATGCCCATAACGAGATCATATTTATTTTGGCAAGGGCGTTGACTCATTGTTATTATAAGCTCAGAACGCGGACACGCTGTTGCACAATAAGTCGCGAACGTAGCATAATGTCAGAGCTATAAGGCATCCTGTCGACGTAACTGCTCGCATGACTCATGCCGACAGTGAAAGTGGCACATATTTCGTGAGCAGCCCGCCGCAGCCCTATCTGCGGTTCGTGCAGCTTGACGCGTCTGCACTTAGCTTCGGAAAGTATAAATCCTAATATTACACATTTCTCTTTTAATTGGTTTATCGTATTTACGCTAAATATGTTGTGTTGTTTATGAATTTTATGATTTCAGGAATTCAGAAATAAGAAACGATAATTTCAAATAGACCATTGACAATTCAAAAGTGCCCGTAACTTTTGAATTGTCAAAAAAGTGAAGTTAAATTGCATGTTCCTGCATCTGCATCTCTATGGAGAAGAACTAATCATCATCAAAACTAATTTATGTTTTAGATTGAACAGCATTAACTACCAATGAGACTAACTAATAGTTACGAATGCTTTCCAAAATATTAGATAACAATTTATTATTAGATATAAACTTTCCTGCGACGGTAGCTCCTCTTCTCTAGATCTTACAATTCATCTAAAAGTTAGTTTCTGATAGATATCGCAGTCTGCGATAAGACCGCCATCTTATTGCTAATTCATTATTAAGAATGTACCATAGTTTCAATGTTTTGTAGACGCTGTATTCTATTCTATTGTCCTCAAGCTAATCCTTCAGGAACGATGGAATTTCCAAAATAGCACACCGCTTTCTACGAGTGAAACATTTTTTTGATTGGATAAATTCTTGCAGAGTTCACCTTTTAAAACATACGCTTACAATCTGATTAAAAAACATTTCTTTTTTCTACACTAATATAATAAAGATAACGTTTTTTTTTTTGTTTTTGTACGCGGGCGAAGCTTCGGGCTAAAGCTAGTCTTTTATAATTATCGAAAATTAAGATTGATGCAAACACGTAACGGTATATTACCAGCAAAACATAGTTTTGAATAACTTCAATTTCTTCTTTAGGTAAGCGTGTTCGCACTACTGTGCAAATATTATTGTGAGAAAGCTGTGAGCACGTTGTACTGAGGTTACTAGCCACCTACATAATTCTAAAAGAAAATATTGATTCAACTATGTAGGTATAGAACCGGATAATTGAAAAAATATTTCGTACTTGTTTTTCTTTTGTAAATACCATTGTGGTTGCCAGACGCCTTCACCGGTAATGTAAAAGTTACAAAGTATGTCACTCAGCACCTTTTTATTCAGTCTAGAATAACTGGTGCATTAATAATTACCTATTTCCTGGACTTTTGTTTGTTTTGTGTGCATTGTAAGGATCTGAATTACGTGAAGATTACGAAACATGTTCGTTTTCTTCGCTTTAAAAATAAATGGTGTCTAATATAATGATGCTGTGTTGTAGGTGTTATACATTATATTTGTGTATGAAAACCGTGAGATTAAGAGGCTCGGCACGGCGCAATGAATGAGCGACAATGGCTGGCAGGCGCTCGCGGCGCCCTCCTCCCGCTTGCGCCCGCGCCTACACTTTCACTGACTAGATAGGCTCTACAGCGATTGTTTATATCTTGTTAATGCGCCTTTTATGTCGCATCTAGATGTATCCGGCTGATGTGACGGCCGTTGACTCCGTTTCTAATTGTGGTTAACTGCAAGATTGCATAGGTATTTTCTTTCCACTTTTTATTCAGCAGGTGAAGTTAAACCGATATCTCTTGGCAGTCTGCGGTCGGATACTCACGAGTACGATGTCCAGCTTTTTTTTTAAACTGACTCCCTGCATCTGAAGATTAGAAAATCTGCTTTATTTCATTGTAGAAATAAGTACTCGCGTTCTTCCTACTGTTATACTGCTTACCTACCTGAAAAAAATCTTGGAAATTATTTTATGGACTCCAGGACCTATGTTTGATACACGTACTTATATAGATTTTTGAGATATATAAATTGGCAAATAGTGTTTATTTTATTTGCTATTCTAGTAGATACCTAAATATTTTTTAATTGATTGATTACAACTGCTATTTTTTTTTTTCGATGGGAAAAATCATCTTATGACAACCCTCGCTCTTGGACGGGGCGGGAGATAGTGACTCTTACTGACTAAAAAACCCATCCCGTTCCTTCCAGCCTTCAGCGCTACAAGCGCCCTTTCGGATAACCCTGGCCCCAGTAGGCTTCGACTCGGCTGGGTCCCTGCTGTTGCTGACAACTCCTTGAGGCGCGCGGGAATAACGCGCGCCGTCGACGACTTGGGCTTGGTCCGGACAGTTACCGGACAGCCGGACAGCGAGCTACCCATTGCTCACTGTCCGCAAGCCCGCACCTATGGTGGCTGGAAATCGGGATCGGAATCCCGGCGGCGGCGAGAGCGCCGTTGCCTGATGCGGTCGGCCTCCTCCTTAGTGAGCATTACTGCTTCGCAGAAGTCAGCGACCGCCTGCCACTCCACCTCGCTCCGGACCATGGCCTCGACCAAGGCCCGGCGCGAGAGGTCTCCGCCGCCGATCACCCCCACGAGGGCACTGCGATGCTCCACCCAAGCAGGGCACACCGCGATTGTATGCTCCACCGTGTCCTCCGGGCGTTCCGCACAGTGGCGACACCCGGGCGTCACTTCCGCTTTAATTCGAAACAGGAACCTCCCAAACTTGCCATTTCCGTTGAGGACCTGTGTCATGCGGAAGGTAAGGACGCCGTGAGGTCTTTCCAGCCACAAAACTGCTATTTCAGCATTATTATGCAGGATTCGCATTTCTATCCTACTGTATGAATCTACGTACCTACGAAACCCAAAATATGAACCTACATAGCAACCATTTGAAAGTATTGACTTCAACCATCATTAAAATGTAGGTATCTATCTTATTAGGAAACATTGTTTCAATCAAGAAACGCAATTGATATAAGCCTTATCCTAGTCTTGACCGCTATACTAAATGTAAAAACAAAGATAAATTATACCATAAAAATGGTAAAATAATAAAAGTGAGTATTGACATAACAAAAGTCCAAAACAGGGTGTTTCCCACAAATCATTACAAAAGCTATAATAGCTATTAATTTTAAGCTCCTGCTGTAATTTTTTATGATGCACAATAAAGAGTATAACAATCTAGCTATTTAGTACCAGCAGGCCTAGCCAAGTTACGACTGTTTCGTGTCGAATCTCTTTCTACAGTCGGTAACACTATAACCGATTCCTTTGTTCTGACCACGTGACTTAATATTAGATGATGTCACATACATTAGAATTTTTCTACTAGCGTTAACGATTGTAGACAACTTGGCTAAGCCCTCTGCTCCCCGTGCCAAGTTATGACCGTTTCGTTTCGATTCTCTTGCGTTGAATGCCTCAAGTAGGACACGCCTACGATTCCTTTGTTCTGGCCACATGATTGAGCGTTGAGATGACGTCACTTGTGTGTGTACTTACCTAAGCACGTCGATATTAAATAGTTCCTACATATAAGTTATTTGTTCCTTACATAGATACACATAAAGATATATTTTACAGGGATGAATAAATCTTCAAACAATATAAAAATCTAAGTCAATGGCACGATTTATTAGTTCAAAAATACATGGTCATACATTCAGCCTTGTTTCACGGCTTGACTGTAACTGTAGGGTCGGATGGGGCTCGCGTTGCCTCGGCTGTCGTAGAAAGTGATTAGTGACTTGACGCTGCCAGGTCCAGGGGTCACGATGGGGTTAGCTACAGGTGCCGGGTTCACCGGAACAGGTTTGATTTGAACAGGTTGCGCAGGTTTTGACGGACCCGGCTGTGGTGCTACTGGCTTGGGAACAGGCACTGGGGTCAGAGGTTTTGTGGGAGCCACGGGCGCCGTCGCAGGCGCTGGTTGATTTGGTACCGCGGCCGGGGCTGATGAGGGCTGTTTAGGTTGCGGTGCCGCAGCGGGCTGTGGCCTCATCCCCCCACTCTCCATGTTGATAAAGTCGATGTTGGCATTTTTATTTATCGGAACGACCTTACGACCTGAAATTACAAACAGTTTCATGTTAATTTTATATTGTATAGTTAGGCACACGTTCCAAATTTCAAATAACAGTTTGTTTGTAGATTATGAAACAAGTATTAAGTATACTAGATCATGGAATAAAACTTGAAATAGAGTAGACAAAAATATTAGATTTCCGTGACACCGGTTTTAAAGAAGTAAATCCCAAATTATTTCATAAGAACAAAACGAAATAAATCATGCTACAGTTAGAGAGATTTGAAAAAGAAAACCACAGATACATGTTTCAAAATTAAATAAATTTTTACTTACATTCGGCTGAACAAAACACGAATAACAAAATAAAAGCGACGGCCTTCATGTTGCACACAGGTTGACTAGAGTCTGCAAGCACTAGTAAGATACTGGTGAGTACAGGAGCTTTGCTCTGCTCTGATTGGTCGATAGCAACATTAGCCAGGGTCGAGTCGTGCGAATGGACGGTCGCGTCGCTGCGTCAGCGACCTCTGCCTGCCGTGACCTCATCGATAACGTGTTCTCGGTACAGCCGGAATGTTTACATACACGAATAAGATTTGTTTAGATTTGTTTAATTATTATTACTAAAACTACTCTGCTAATAACCACGGTTACTGCAGATGGCCCCTAATGCCAAAGCTAACGTTCAAATCAATACACAATACACTCCATAGGGTTCGTAGGCGTATAGCGAGCGCTGGATAACTTGCTGTCCAACCGTCCGGTAACCGTCCGGACCGAGCCCCGAGCCGTCCACGGCATATTGTGTCCACGCGCGCCTCAAGGCAGGAAGGATCGAAGCCTACTGGGGCCATGGGTTGTGCGAAAGAGAACCACTTGTATGATTTTATTACAAAGATTCCTTTTGTAAATTTTATAATCTTAATGTGCAAATTATATATAAAGTATGTGGTAAAGTATATATAAATAAATTAACTCCGGTGTCCTGAAACGAAGGTAAACATAAGAGTAGGTTTACGTCAGTAAAAGTCCTGTCACAATCACTAAAGACGCCCCGCCTGCTCTGTACTTCCGGCACACGCAAGGTAGTCAGGCGTGCTTGCTGATGGCTAATATTTCACACAGCTGTTTCTTACAACCGACATTCTCATTCTCATATGGTTCGCAATAGCTTAAGATGGGAAATAATTTCACTAATATATACATGATTTGACATGGTATGATTATGGATCCTTTCACTACCTGGACTACCAGATATAACCACTGTAGGATTTCTCCCACGCCCGCTCTGGGTGAGAGGCGAGAGGAATTGTCATTTTTTTTTACTTAGTTCTTTTAGAATAATAAATATTTAAAAAAAAAAACGCTGGAAAATAGGGAAGTCTGCGCCACTGTGTTCTTGAATGTCGCGCAAGCTTTTAACAAAGATTGGCATGAGGGCCTAATATTCAAACTCAGATGTATGTTGCCTCCAGAATTTTCAGATATTCTGGAGTCATTTATTGATTATGATTTAACTAATAGAGTGTTTAGAATAAGGCAAGAAGATGCGTATTCCGAGCTTAAAACTATAAAAGCCGGGGTACCTCAAGGAAGTGTGCTAGGCCCAATCCTTTACTTGTTGTTCACATGTGACATCCCAGAGCTAGAAAACAAAACTATTGCGACTTTTGCTGATGACACTGCTATTATGGCTACAGGATCATACAGGGAGTGGCTACAGGATCAAATCATAGAGAAGCAGTAGCAAAAGTTCAATTAGTAGTGAACGAAATTTATGACTGGACACAAAAATGGAAAATCAAGCTGAATGAGTCAAAATCAATTCACATTGACTTCACAAACAAACAGTGCGACTACCACCCAATCTATATAAACGGTACGGAAGTGCCTTATGGTAATACAGCTGCGGTGGAAAGCTCATGTCAAAAAGAAAAGACAGGAACTCGACATACGCTATAAAAGCATGCATTGGTTACTCGGACAGAAATTCTGTTTATCAATACATGATAAGATAACAATTTACAAGCATATTTTGATGCCAATTTGGACATATGATATCCAACTCTGGGGCTGTACTAAACGGAGCAACATCAAAATAATACAACAATTCCAAAATAAAGCACTCAGGGATGCTGTAAAATACCTTGGTACATCAGAAGTGACGACCAACACCGTGGCTTAAAAATGAAACTTGTCACCCCCATCATTCAAAAATTTGCTGAAACCCACGAACACAGACTTACCGCCACTAGAATGTTGAGGCTATACGGCTGTTAGACAACACGGACCTAGTGCGTAGACTAAAGAGAACTAAACCTTTTGAGTTAGTGTAGTGTTTAAATTTAGTGTATAATAGTGATCAATGCTGTGCTATACATACAGGGTGTGGCGTAAATAGTGGTCCTGCGGTGTGTACTGTGACATCGTAAAATCGTCACTGCACTGTAGGTTTGTATAATCGCTGAGCTAGTCGTAGTACAAATAATGTAGCCAATGTCGTAGGGATCATAAAAACAAAGAAGTCCAAAAAGAAGCAAATCAGAGTCCAAAAAGAAGCAAATCAGAGTCCAAACAGAAGCAAATCGGAGTCCAGGAGAAAAACAAGGAATTCAACGTTGAAGATAAGCACAGAAACCAGAAGCGCATGCAACTTACGAGATTGCGTTGAAGCATTTTCCGGCCAGATACCGATTTCTGGGAATTGATTGACCTTTTTTTACGCTTGAGCTTGATCTTAAATAACCACTGATTAAGTAATAGTTATGTTAAATATTATTTATAATTAGGTTCAAAATATTTTGCAACATCGGTAACGTACTTAAATTAAATAGGGTATTTTTTTCAAATTCAGCTCCTTTTTTAGTTAAATCTCAATAACTTTTTTTTAAATCATGGTATCAGTTTTTTATACCACATTACAATCTGCATTTAATGGACATATTTTTTCAATAATGGGCACCGACAGTGTAGTACATTTCTTTTACACCATTTGCGCCCAAAATCTAGTGATTATCTGATGACTATAGTTAAAATTTTAAATAAATACACGTTTCCTTTAATTAAAGATATTAAAGGAAAAATGTATTAATTTAAAATTTTACAGTAAAACAATTATTTGCATATTCTAGCACATGTATTCAGCAGTAATATACAAAAAAACAATTAGGAAAATAATGTTTTTTGTTGAAATTAGAGCCAAGAGTTTCGCAAGGTGATGTTTTTCAAAAAACATACAAAGATTGTTATAAATAAATTGTAACTTAATAACAAAATATCATACTATCAACGCCATCTATTGGTATATGAGTGTTAATGTGACAACTTTTTTACTGTCTATGAATAAAAGTTAGTCTGTTGCAAACCACCAAGCGAGTTTTACTATTATAATAAAGATCAGTTTTATTCTGAGACCCATGGTAAAAAGTGGTTTGACATTGTGATATGTGAATACATGGTATATCGACCCGTTAACGTTGGACCACTATTTACGCCACACTCTGTATAACACATGAACAAAGTGCTTTTATCAATATCAGACTCTAAGAAAGTACCAAGAAAGTGGTAAGACTTATAAAAGTGCTAAAGGGCGCTATTTGTGTCGTATTCACACTTTCGCACAACCCATGGTTTAATTACACACAATATAACAAACCTCCTCAACTTCTTCTGATTTATTTGAGGTCAAATAAATTGAATAAGCTTAGGTTTAGCCAGCCTCTTCGTCTTCATTTTCCATTTAGTCTCTTTAGACGTTTTTGTCGTCAGCTATAAGTGGAGGGTGGTCTACCACGCGTGCGCTTCGTCGTAGGCACTTTAAGGGCAAAGTTACTACATGATCATCTGAGCGCCTTTGCACGTGAACCGTACAAAATCCCTCAACACAAAATTATTTTCGTCGAATCGTTTCAAAGCGCTCTCATCCCCAAGTCAATTGTTACCGGCTCCCGTACAACACTACTCTACACTTGGTTATCTCCGACCATCAAAAGTAAATGCTAAGCGCTATTGGTTTGCTTTACACCAGCTGTACCTATCCAGCGTCAGGACTCATTCGTAGTTAGGACCTAGGGGACTTCCTCTTACTGGGTTTGCGCAGACGTGTTGAACTTGTGTGCCGGTGCCCGTGATTCCTAAATAAGCCGTCAGCCTTCAAAGTAATAGTAAACAGGCCTGTTCTGGGCACGTCGTTCCATCTCTTTCAATCATACAAGATGAAAATCAAGAGCTTGCACTACAGAAAAACAAAACCCACTCAAATCCAACTACTGGGATTATACCAAGATTAGGTCTTCGTTTCCAGAACATTCTGAGTTCCCCACGATTATCTTCGTTCAACGTTATTAAAGTAGCTTTAATCAACAGAGAAAAGTAGGTTTTCTTAAATTGGCAATTTTAAGAAAAACGATAAAGCTCTTCATTTTAAATTGAATGTAGGTAATTAAAATATTGTTTCGATGTTTACTTACTATGAATTTATCAAGTTGATAGGCACTTATTTTTTAACGATATTAACGATATTGTGTACTTAGTGTTTCCATGAAATTGAGTAATGAAGTACGAAGCAAATAAATAAGGAAAAACCAAGTGCATAATAACAAAATAAAATTATAAGAAGAAAACATTTTAGTTGAAACTGCATGGGCGATAAAAAAACCGCAGCGGGACAGATAAATGACAATTGACGACAACTCGAGTTGTTATGTTATTGCTTCAATTAGCTACAATTTGTTCTAATTTCTGCCCAAGTTTAAAAATAGAGAAGTAGCTTAAAGTATGTACGGAAGTACTCTAAATGAACGCCTAACTGCCCCGAATCCTCACGCGAGTAGTGCTAGAAAGGGCAAGGCATACACAGTTCTTGTTTCAATCAGTACCATGCAAAAAGGGGAATAGTTTCCATTAGTCCAGCAAAATGTCATCTTTCGGTTTACTGCGGAGACATAATGGCAACGAAAAATCGATGAACTTGCAAGGACCGGGGCACAAGGTCATCAGATAGGACCAGAACCCCTCTGTGGTATCTCAAAGAACCAGGCCATGCAGACCCTTAAGGGCAACTTATTTGGCGAATCAAAAAAGTACGGTTGGTACAACCAGGACTGCTACATGCTAAATCTCTTATAGAAGGCTACTCACAAAAACGAACTGCCGAGCTTCTTGAGCTTAGCAGGACGAACATCTGTGCGATAGCTCGCGCCTTAACCGGCCGCTGCAAACTAAACAGGCACCAATTTCACATAAAACTGAATGACACTGATGTTGGCCGGTACTGTAATCAGGAGAGAGAGACACCTAAGCACCTTTTGTGTGAATGTATCTGGGCCGACTCATTATTCACCCGGAGGAGATTGAAACTCTAAAAGCTAGGAGTCTCTTCTTCTTTCTTCTTCCTGCCCTTTTCCCATTTTATTTGGGGTCGGCGCATCACTAAAAGCTAGGAGTACCTATTCTAAATTTCTTGGAAGCCTCCGGGCTAAAAGAGTTACTCTAACAAGGTGGCGAGTCACAATAGATCATTTAGGTCGCAGTGACACATCCCCTACACTACGGGTGATGAGCCCCTTGTCTTCAAAATAATAATAATACTGCGGAAACATAGTGAACCAGCAATAACAAGACACTAAACCCGGGAATCGAACTCATGGAGACGGTCAGTAGTCATGCCTGCTACCTCTAGACCAACAAAGCAGTCATAAGGCGCTAACTATATTACTAGGTCACATCAGTACCTGAAACCTGCAATCCACAAATGTTAACGTAATTACAATTTGCTGTTAAAGAACCATCCTATAACAAACAAATTGAGCATCATTAAACTTATATCCCAACAAAGCATTCCAAACGGTTGCTATGTAGTATGTACAGTTGTAACAGCACCGTACAAGTATTCAAACGTGATCGGACGAGAGCCTAATGCATTATACATCGAGTAAGATACGATTTTCCCGCACTACGCGGGCGCACGCCACTGCTGCATTGCGCGCGCGCACCCGCCCGCAACGATGCGCTTCTGATAATGTCTCTTTTCTGATGACTTTCTTTTATTCGTGGGATTTAAATACTGCCGCAGTTGTAACATCCCGATTCCACATTCAAGTCTGCACTTGACTTATACAGAGAGCAGATTGAACAGGTAGTCCCACCCCTGATGTCTCACTGGTCGAGTTGGATTGTCGTCCCATCTGACTATGAGAGTGAAGGAAGGGAGAGTACATCTCTGCTGTGTGTGTTGTGTCTCTCAACACAATTGAGCAATATTTCATGAAATATCCCAAAAATTCGACTCGAAAACCCTCCCAAACTGGCATACAATAATGGCATGTGTCTTTGCCAGGTTCTTACTCTCTACCATGATGATAATGTGGGTCAGGACATGAAGAAAGTGTCTTACATTGTTGTGGTACACCTTGATTGAAGGACAACGTGTGGAATAAACAATATAAGACCTAATTTCTGGCATTCTGGACATTGGTCAAGACTTTTGATAAAACTGCAATCGTATCCAATAGCTGCGTGATCGACTGAGGAAATAAAAAAAAAAACAAAGATCATAAAATAAAAAATTATGATATGAGATTTAACAACAGCTTTAAATAGCTAGGTCAATCTGTCATTTAAATGAAGCCTTCGATTGAACTGATAAACAAAAAATAATGCGTTCTGATGTGTTGGTAGCGGTGACCGCATATCCACGTTTAGGCAGCCTTTGTCATTTGTGATTCAGTGTTGGTCACCTTGATGAGTATTCAAATGAAATTATTTTGTTCATTCATAATAATGGTAGGTGCCATAACAAGGAAAACATTGCAAGGTCAAATAATCGACTTCACCAACTCCTGGCCAAGGATGAACAAAATCTTTTATACTCTTGGTTAAGTTAGGTAAGTAAATGCAGCGGGCCAGCACCAGTCACACTGCACGCGCAGCCATCGACGGATGTACTTATGGGAAAATTGGGGTGGTTTAAGTTAGTATGGATCTGACAGACCCCTTCCCCATGAGGATTTCCTATCCAAAAAAAAGTTATGTAAATTCAGCAAAAAGTTTACAAATGTGCTGCACAAATGACAATGCCCATTAAAGTAGATAAACACGTGTCGGGTATCAATACATAAGCGCAATGCGAGTAGCGTTCACAATTACACAAGTGGCATGTTTTGAAGTGTCAATGTCGGAAACTTGTTGAGGTCAATTCTGTTTACCAAGACTGAATCTGCTTTACATCTCATATTACACATTCAGGGCAATCACCACCGTCGTCGCAAAAACCATCGCGTTAAGATTCTCAACAACACCTCGTATCTATCTATAGTAGGTGCATGACATCACCAAAAGGTCGCGCAGTATCGTCTGTTCGTGCGGTCCGCGGGGCTGAGATCACTAGTGCGCCGTGATCGCGCTGGACACAACGTATTAAACTCATCCAAAATGAAAATATCGTTAGTATTATTGATTTGTGTAGCGGTATGTCGGGGCGACGACTTAGCCCAAGCCGCGGGGCAAATCTTCAACAATATTTTGCCTAATTTGATCGGAAACCATGTGACCGGCCAGCAAGGGAACACAGCGACCAACACCCTCACACAGATCGGAACAGTGGTCGGCGGCGTAGTCGACTATGCCAAGAAGAAAAGCTACGAGGACCTGCTGCGCCAGGTGCAGGACTCCACCACCGACGACGACATTCTGCGCGTCAGTGAGGAGATGTTCAACGCGGACATTAACAACGCTTTAGCGTACATACAAGTCAATTTGCAAGGCACAACCAGCCCTCTATCTAAAGACGACAAGGCGCAAGCTAAGTAAGTTACAGATTTTATTCTGACCTAAAGTATCTTATTGGACAATGATGATTAGAGTTGTTGTAGGTAGTATACGAGCAACAATTAGCTACTATCCCCCAATTTCTGATTAAAGCAGTTGAGTATTTCTCAAACTATAGTCTGAAACCTGTAAAATTGAGACATTCTTAACTTAATTCAGAATCGTCTCGTCTGTCTGGCCAGTCAAAGTAACTAGATAATTAATATCAAGTATGAAAAATGTTTAAAGTTCCTTAGTTCTATCTATCCTATTCGTCCTATTGGTAATGATTAAGTTTTTAGGTCCTATTTGTAATGTTTAAGTTCATAGGACCCATCGTCATACCTAAGTAGTTAATAGGTTACCTAAGCACTTTGTTAATCCCACAAAAATGTAATTTAGCTATACATCTAAGTATCCTATAATTTAGTCAACAATGTATTCGCTTCCTAATACATCGATAACATTGTAGCCTACTAGCCGTGCCTGAGAACGTGTGGAATGGTCCCACAATACGGCCATTTGTTGCACTCTTCGACAATTACCACAAAAACGTGATAAGACCAGAGTTCGTCACGCCTAATGTAAGTACTTTATACTATTTATACCGTTTCAATTGAGTAATTTATTCCAACGTAGATATAAACACTAGACACCTGCATCCAACAAGGTAAACTAATGCTAGGTGATGTCATGTTGCAGGAGGAAACGGAACAAACCACTTTTATCAACACAATCCTTGCGACCGGTCCAATTAGAAGTCTTATGAACTATTTGGTCAGCAAAGGTAATAAAACCTGTTTTTTGTTTTTTACTTACATTACATCACCCACGGGAAGTTGTTTTCATTTCGATAAATTAAAATCAGAACCGGCGAGGTAGAGAGATCGATTATCTTGGCAAAATGTAATTACTTACCTCCATTATCTATATATATATATAAACCGGCCAAGTGCGAGTCGGACTCGCCCATGCAGGGTTCCGTAGCAGCAATTAACATAATATAAAAGTTCTTGTAGTTGGAGTACATTACATCATATATTTTTGTTAGTTTTATCATTCTCTTATTTTAGAAGTTACAGGAGGGGGACACACATTTTACCACTTTGGAAGTGTCTCTCGCGTAAACTATTCAATTTAGAAAAAAATGATATTAGAAACCTCAATATCATTTTTGAAGACCTATCCATAAATACCCCACACGTAAGGGTTTGATGAAAAAAAATCTTTTGAGTTTCAGTTCTAAGTATGGCGACCCCCCACATTTATTGCTTTTTTTCTATTTTTGTGTAAAAATCTTAAAGCGATTTACAGAATACATCTACTTACTAAGTTTCAACAGTTTAGCTCTTATAAGTAGTTTAAGAAAAAAGTGGCTGTGACAAACCTACGGACAGACAGACAGACAGACATCATGGCGGTAAGTCCCCTCTTTGAGGCGTGGCTGGAAAGACCTCACGGCGTCCTTACCTTCCGCATAACGCAGGTACTCACCGGACATGGTTCGTTCGGGAGATTCCTGCACTCGATTCATACGGAAGTGAAGCCCGGGTGTCGCCACTGTGCGGAACGCCCGGAGGGCACGGTGGAGCACACAGTCGAGGTGTGCCCTGCTTGGGCGGAGCATCGCCGTGCCCTCGTGGGGGCGATCGGCGGCGGAGATCTCTCGCGCCGGGCCTTGGTTGAGGCCATGGTCCGGAGCGAGAAGGAGTGGCAGGCGGTCGCCGACGTCTGCGAAGCAGTAATGCTCGCAAAGGAGGAGGCCGAACGCATCAGGCAACGGCGTTATCGCCGCCGCCGTCGCCGGGATTCTGATCCCGATTTCCGGCCAACGTAGACGCGGGCTTACGGACAGTGAGCAATGGGTAGCTCGCTGTCCGGCCGTCCGGTAACTGTCCGGACCAAGCCCAAGTCGTCGACGGCGCGCACTGTTCCCGCGCGCCTCAAGGAGTTGTCAGCAACAGCAAAGACCCAGCCGGGTGGAAGCCTACTGGGGCCAGGGTTATCCGAAAGGGCGTTCGAGCCCCGGTATGAAGGCTAGAAGGAACGGGGTGGGTCTTTTAGTCAGTAAGAGTCTGACACCACATCTCCCGCTCCGCCCAAGGGCGGGGGATGTCAATGCATGATTTTTCCCACCATAAAAAAAAGACAGACATGACGAATCTATAAGGGTTTCGTTTTTTGCCATTTGGCTACGGAACCCTAATAAAAGGAGAAACAGACTGACTGACATATCAATGCACAGCCGAAACTACTGGGACTAGGAGTGTGAAATTTTGCAGTAGGCTTCTTTTTATGATGTTGGCAAGCACAAGCACTAAGAGAGGACTTTCCGAAATTCGCCCTCTATAGGGATATACCGGAGGTCCAATGTTTGTATGGAGAAACTTAATTACACGCTGGCGAAACTGCTGGCAGAAGCTAGTCAGGTTATATACTGCTTACATACCTAAATTATTGTAACACGTACTTACTTTTAGAATTACTCTTAGAAGGACTATGGTCTCTAACTAGCCAGTAGTACTATTTTTGTGGTGGGAAAATGTTTGCTTTTTATATATATAGGTAGGTATATATGTACATCCAAGATCAAAACTGAGTACTTATTCTGCGATTTTGGCGGTCTCTCCGGTTCTGTGACCTTAGCTCTCGCTGGAACGCCCATACCAATCTGCTCCGACTTTCGGTACCTCGGGTCGCTTATCCAAGGAGATGGGGAGGTCGACCGAGACATAACACATCGGATCAATTCAGGATGGATGAAATGGCGACAGGTCACTGGAACAACTTGTGACCCACGGATGCCCCTCAAGTTGAAGGGTAAAATCTACAAGTTTGTGATAAGGCCTGTCATACTGTATGGATCAGAATGTTGGGCTGTGAAAAAGACGGATGAAAAAAGATTGCATGTAGCGGAGATGAGAATGTTGAGATGGATGTGTGGTGTGACGAGATTGGATAAAGTGAGAAATGAGTATATTAGAGGAAGTTTGAAAGTGGCGCCAGTGACTGACAAGCTGAAGGGGAATCGTTTGTCTTGGTATGGTCATGTAAAGAGGAGGGATGAAATGCATGTTACCAAAAGAGTTATGAGTATACATGTGGATGGGTGGAGAGGGAGAGGGAGGCCAAAGAAAAGATGGATGGATAGCGTGAAGAATGATATGAAAGAAAAGGAAGTTAGTGAAAGCATGACGAGTGACAGGGTAGAATGGAAGAAAAAAACGTATTGCGCCGACCCCAAATAAGATGGGACAAGGGCAGGAAGAAGAAGAAGATATACATCCAAGACCAATCCGCCTTGCAGATATTTATTTGAACTTACAATTTCAATTAGGTAGATCCGAACTCAAAGTGATCCGTTTATAAAACACTAATTTAATATACAGGGTACAGTACAGTGGCGTAAATAGTGGTCCAACGTTAACGGGTTGATATACTATATATTCAGCTATCACATACCACAATTTAAAACCACATTTTACCATAGGTCTCAGAATAAAACTGATCTTTATATTTAGATCTATTACCTGTATAAGGAAATAATAGTACAAATATAACCGCTAAATGGTATCTAGATAAGTCTGCAAGTCATGAATTATAATCGGTACCTACAGTTTCTCAGCAATCAACTCACGCATATCTTCATACATTCATAACGTGACCATTTAACCATGTATCAACCCATATATCAAATGAATACGTGCTATACAATATAAAAAATCGCGCTGACGCATTTTCAATACCAAATATTGTTTGGAAAATTTGGAAAATATTGTTTTTATTTAAAAAAACATGGTGTTGTTTTGGTGAGCATTAACCTCGGACCCAAGGCTCCTTTTAGTATTTTTAGTTTGGATTTTGGCTACATTGTTCTACTTACTGCATGACAACGACCTCCATCTCCCGTTTACACACAATTCTGTCTTCTGTTGTTGCTCGCCACATCAGACTAGTTATAAATAAAGTTAAACTTTTAACCTTAATTTTAGATACTTTCTATCAATTGTCATCAACTCAATCATTGACTTTATTATAGTTATTTATCAGTGTACAATTTTGTATATTTATTGATGAAACTGTAGACTTTTGTTCATTTAATTTAAGTAGATTTTTATGTGACCATTATTTTGTATTAGCGAGGTTCTTACAAAATGGGTTGCAATGGAATTTGAGCTTTCGTTTTGGAGTGTATTGTTCCAAAATTTTATAATAATCTCCTGGACTTCTAACAAGTCAATGATTATCTCAAATTCTGAATTCAAATAATAATCAAATCAAAGCATTTATTTCAAAGCATTTATTTCAAATAGACCATTTACAGGCACTTTTGAATAGTCAAATGTCGGTCAGTCCAAGAAAAGTGAAGCTAAATTGCACGTTCCAAAGAGTAAATAGAAACGTTCCAAAGAGAAATATAATAATGGATATTATTTCTGTAGGTATAACCCAACTGAACGAGTACCCGGAGCAAGTGGAGCTGTTGAAGAAGATCTGGTTCACGAAGTACGCGCGCCACTGGACCGGGCTGTGCAAGTGCAGCTGCGCCTTCGAGAACATCTTCATGGCTGAGCTCAAGTCCAACGATGTACTCGGTGAGAGTTGCTCTCCTTAATCATTCATCTATTGGTAGTAATCCCAGTGGACCTAACAGATGATGTTTTATACGAACCCGAACAATTCAGGGAATCACTCAAACACAGAGATGTCATCAAAATCGGCGTAGCTGTTTAGGAGTTCAGTGATAATGAAAGGCACACTAACGACCTAGCTCATCACGGATGCAATTTATTTTCTTGTGGCTGCCTAAACAAAATATTTCTAATAATTTGGAATATAAAAAGTGACATCAAATATGTTAAGTGGCGCGAGAGGGCGTGTTAAGACTTTTACTGACTAAAACTCACCTGTGTTCCTTCACTTTGCGTTTCACGGCTACGGTAACTCTTTCGAACAATCTCGCAGTCAACCTTGCCTGCCTCTGCCGTACTACCGTTTGCGTAAATTATTTCCGTGATCAAAATTGACTCATCCTATCGCAGTGTGCCATCTTGTTTTTTGTATTATTTTATGTTTATTGGATGTATGCTTTGCGATCAGTTTTTATATACCTTCAGATTCCGGAAAATCGGAACTTGATAGCTATAATGCTAAAGTAAAGCATACGTATGGTATCACTATCATTTCAAAATACGAATCAGGTACTTTACAAATTATAAGATTTACAGCATCATTCAACGACTCAACGTAATAAATATTTACTGTGCACTAGTGTCATAGATAATAATGATAATATTAGACGCGTATTTGTTTTGCTAGCACCTACTTATCTGTTTACTTTACCCGACTGCCCCCGAAGGAGAGTAATGTGTTTCGTGGATATGTATTTACGTCTATATCAGCGAACTGCACTTTAACCTAAACGTCTTGATGTGTTTAAATTGAAAATATTATCTGTCAGTTTTCCTTTTCTTTACCCTATTCGCGTTAAGATTAGACATTTAAAGAAACTTTTTAACTGTCTGTTCAACCGATTTTAACTTCTAATTCGTAGACATAAGAATGGCATTAAATGCAAAAAATGTGGTTAAAATACCAACTATTTTCTGCAGCCCCATTTGTCTAGTAACGTAATAAAAATCAAAATCGGTTGAACGGACAGTAATAAAAGATTTTCATAAATGTCTAATGTTATTTTGAACAGTGTAGTGAAGAAGAAAATGCCTCGAAAATCAGATAACATTCACAGAAACTGCTCTTTTCTTTCGCTAATGTGTTAATAAACGTATATTTATGAAGTATGTTATTAAACATGAAGACTCGACGGGAAACATAATAAATCAACACCAGCTGGAAAGAGTAACATTGTAACTCAGTTTTAGGCAATTTGCATTCTGCTTTTTATGCAGAAAGAGTATTCTTCTTCTTCTTGAATCGACGGTTTCCTTTTCCCTCAAAATTTTTGGGCCCAGTACCAGCAGGTAGAAAGAAAGATGCCTCAAAACTGAGGGTACAATGTTATTCCAAACAGGTATCGAAATATATTTTTTTCGATGATACTGACTTTTAATCCGTTCTATTGACTTTTGGATTTAAGTATTGTATTCAGTAATAAGAATTGAGTAGATCCATTGTGGTCAGTTGTAATGGTTAAGTATGCATCAGTTCATTCAAAGCCAGAATCATGAATATCCGCGCTGTCAATTTGTAAACTAGCATATGCGGATGCAAAAACCAGAATTGTCATAAAACAACTTTGAAGCCAAGTTTTTCTATTATGTAGCATTTTTTGACATTGTTTTTTTTCCGAGGAGAGTTTATATATTACGAAGTACTGTTCGAGACTGTCCTTTTAGAGAGAAGTCCTTAAATCATCAATTCGCATTCTACACATGTTGGTAGGCCACCATAGGCTCCTAATATAGCCCTCGTGTAACAATACATTGAACACAAACAATTATATAAATGTGACAAATGAATTATCTATTGAACAAAGAACCTTCTACTTATGAAGTCGGTTAAAAGTAGGATGTAGACTGGGTTAATGCAGGCATTTTAAAGACGGTGGGTCATGGAATAATTTGATCACGATTAATTTCTGATTTGTGGTTTTATGAATTGGTAGAAGAATTTTGGGTTCCGTTTTTGGCAAGTCAAGCCAAGTTTGTAGGTTTGTGAGATTGTTTTTTGGAAAAAATCTCTGGAATACTAATCTGAATTTGAACATTCTTTGACAAGAAAACTACATTATTCCTGAGTGACATAGGCTAAGTATGTTTGACACCCAATTGGGAAGGGTCCGATAGTAATAATTACAGTTTGTAGAAAGGTGATCTGCTATTAATTACAGTACTAAATTATAATATCATAATTGTTTGCATTTACAGGCCTACACAGCTGGTTGTTCTTCGCCAAGCGCGAACAAGATCGCAAAGCCAATTATTTGGGCTACATTGACAAGCTAGATCTCGCCGGGGTAAGTTAAAATTTATGGTTATTTTTTCATGTACGTTGGTACTTAGGTGCTTTCTAATTCGAATGATATATCTCAAATTGAAATGGGAATCAGCCCTGCGTGACCCTTATGATATATAAAATAACAATAAACGATCGATCAAGGATCGCAGTGTGGATTTTGGAACTAGACTTCCCAATATTCCAAAAGCTACAAATTTGAACGATCAATATGTACAGTTCGACAAAGGATCGATTAATGTGATAACACTCTTGAGAAGTGATATGAAAGAAAAGGGAGTTAGTGATAGCATGACGGTTGACTGGACAGAATGGAAGAAAAAAAATGTTGCGCCGACCAAGTAACACGAGACAAGGGCAGAAAGATGATAATAATGACTCTAGATACAAACATCACTATCTACTTGCCTATTAAAATCAGACCATTAAGAAGAAAACCGACATGATTTAGGCACATTTTCGGTTCCATCAATGCCAACCAATGACTGGGGTTATCGCAGGGTTAGGCCAGTAGAACGATTGTCTTGGGTACATTTTTAATAACAGAACCGAAATCAAATAGTTATCTGTTAAATTACTACCAAGTTTAAACACGTTTTTTTTTTAAGTATTTGATGGTAACTTAGGCGTAGGGATTGAGTGATTGGTTGCTGAGCTATGTGTCGTGTTTTTTTTTGTTATTTAAACATTGCTCCATACTAGGAATGACTTCAATACCAACATGTTAACACACATACACTAGACACCCAGACTCGAAACGATTAATCAGTAGGCCATACAAACATTTGTTCCGTGTGGGGATCGATCCGGCGCAGCAGCCGTGAAATATTTGCATAGTCTAGAGATACTCGTAGTTGTTCCGACTTTGGGTGTTTTCTGTATGTGTTTGCACCCACGAGACAGAAGTAATTCCTGGTTTGAGTCAGCGTTTATTTAAAAAAAAAACTCATAAATTAATTTCTCTATAGTCTAAATGTAGAATTAGTAGTAATATGTGTAGTAATTTTACAAAGAGGCCATCTGACCCTCCACAACATAAAATTCTGTGTATCAAATAAATAGCGTGCAGTACCTACTAACAACCAGATGTGTGCATGACCAGATGAATGAACGCAAGCGAAACAATCTAAAAACAGAGTGTGTGAGGATCGAAGCAGGTGCGTTCTAGTTTTTGGCTAACCCCATAGGAAAATGACGAAGTTGGTGTGTGTGTATTATCAAACCTTATCAGCTCGAGTCAGGTTGGTCTGCCTGCACTGGAACAGATATTTCGACCTAACTTCTTTGGATAGGTACATTGTAGATATCCCATCTATACGCATAAAACGTTTAGGAAACACATCAATTAAGCTTCACAAATGGGAGTGAATTACCGCCGGGATCTATGTTTCCTAACAGCTACAAAGTCAAGAGTGAATAGGCTACTTCTAGGCAAGATTGCTCTAAGGTCGACCTCATAATCACCGTGAATAGTCAAGCAAAAGCATATCAATAATAAACTTTTTTTAATCAAAACGTAACCAAATGCCTGTTATATTTTACAGAAAGGAATGATTCTGAAGCAGCACTCAATCCTGAGCGAAACGAAGGACGCGCCCGAGGTGACCATGTTCGTGGGCACGTCCCCTGAACTCGAGCTGGCGCTGTACACCATGTGCTTCATGGCGCGCCCCGACCGGCCCTGTCGCCTGCGCTACAACAACATCAACTTCTCCATACAGACCAAGACGCTCAAGTCGGATAACGTGATCCTCATTGACACAGCATATCCTTTCTACTAACAGTCTACATACTAGTCTAGTTATAACTGGTGCACTTCACGAGCGTGCGTATAAAATTGCCATTTAAACCTAATGTCAAAGAAATAAAAGTCACAACGCGCGCTCATGAATTGCAAACACTATACCTACATATATACATACATACTCAATACACTATAAACTATATTCAAAAAATATTTAAAGTCATAAACACTCAATCTGAGTCTCTGTAGGTAAACTAAAGCTCTCATAATGAGGTCCAAATATCTATCAAATTATGTATTTATATACTTCAGAACAAAGATAAGGCTAGAGAGAAGCAAATTGTTATCAGGCCCCGATCCGCGGGTCTTGCTCTCTATGATAAGCATGTTATTAAATATGACATTTCGCAATAAGTTTATAATAAGACTAGATAATGAATAAAATAATACACAAATTCACTGTAAACATCTTTTTATTGCAACATTTCTCTAAAACATCGACGACTATAACATATAATATATAATAGATGAAACGGTATATTTAATATAATCTTAATTTATAGATAATAATATGACAGAAGTACCTTTAGTGATTTCTTTAGAGATTTTTTACTTTCGGAAACGGCACAAATTAAGCCGATTTCAATTAAAATATGTAGATTTCGGTAATATATACTTCGTAATACTAGACAATCTATATAACAGTGCTAAATATTATTTTGAAATTTAATACCATTTAGCAATATTTAACAATAAATCATAAGAATATCTACTAGGGCTAGGAACAACGATGAAATTCTTACCATTCAAAAAAAGCTAGCTAGTATTGTTTAATAAAAATAATTAAAATAAAAAGTTACAAACAACTTCGATAAAAAGTATAAAATAATTTATATAGCATATACAATACATTTGAATAGAAAATATCAACAACATCTATGAAGAGATTGATCACTAATTTCAATTACATCGATTTTAATTACTTTCGTGAATTTAAAATAACTTCCAAATGCTTAATAAAAATAAGATTCTTGGTAGAGATAAGAAAAACGTTACTTTGACCCCTTGTGATTGTAAGTCACGAGTATTACAGATGTGACGAATTACAGACGTGTATATGAATAATGGTACATGATTAATAAATATTATACAAACGGTAAAAACAGTACCAGAGGTTTATACAGATCTCTAAATGTACCTAAATGAACCCGTATACTTATTACAGAATACTAATAGTCTGATTTAAATACTTCAATGTTGTATGCAATTGTTTGTACACTTATTATAGATCTCCTACTTATAATTAATTTATATTTACCCGCTATTTCATTTTTTCTGACCGAATTGACAGTAAAGATATATTAAAAGTAAGAAATTAAATAAAGAAACTCTTATTGTAAGACGATATTAAATACTTCTGACTAGAATACCGTTGGCTTTGCAGTATACCCACAGTGTAGATATGTTGGTCTTACATTGTATTTCTAAACTAATTTGCTTAAAATTCTATGATTTAAATTCTCTTAAAATATATACAAACAATCATGATAATATCTAAAACCACCGATTCAATAAGTTCATCTCTCCAATTATTCTCACCAATTGGCGTATCCTATTGTTATTTTTTAGAGGGGCCTAGCCCCTGGCATGCATGTTTTTGTGTTATCAGTATTTTGGCGTCTATAATAGAATTTCGAATCGGCCGAATATCATCATAGGGTGGGCGCTAGACGATACCGAGGTGGGCCCACTTGCCCTCTTCTTTTATGCACCTGTTTTCGCCTTAATATTCAGGTCTTTTATAGCGGTACACATTTTCTATAATACTTTCTAGCAAACATCTGACAAAAATTGTTACAAAACTGATTTATGATTACATAAAAATTATTCTTAATTACATGAGTCACAGTGACACTTAATTCAAACGAAATAGGAGCCATATTCGTGTGGCATGACACCGCGGCGCGGATAGAAGGTGTGCGTGAGCGAGTAGTTCATCAGGTTGGAGATGTTGGACGTGTAGATGTCGGCGAAGCGGAACAAGCGTCGCGAGAAGTAAGTCGGGTTGTGGTATGTACGGAACACGCTACCGAATTGTGGGTTAAATACTGCCTTTATTTCATTCCTGCAATTTACATAACATCTCCTACAATGGAAGCATGAAAACAAAACACACAAGCGTTATTTTACAGCCAATCAGTCACGAATATAATTATATACGATAATTTTGATTAAATAGTTGCGTCGAAGTTCGAAGAACAAATAAATTCAATAATATGCTTAAGGTAAGGCGAAAGTTTTTTATTTTTACTTTTTGCAGGTCAGAGTCAAGTTGTATATTGTTTAAAATATGATTGGTGGACGTAATACTTGTATTTATTTACAGAACTCTAATCATTAAAATCATCAATACAACCCTCTCAGTTCGTCTTACTTTATTAAATGACTTTTCATGAAATACTGACAGGCTCGTATAATTACGTAGGTTACATTTAATTTCATAGATGAATACATATTACACCCTTTTATCATATTTTAATCAACATACAACTTGATACTGGCTTGAAAAAAACAAATGAAAGTAAGTGAACTTAAATTTCGCAGGCTAGAGCATCGCACTTAATCATAGCCACTGAGATAATGGTTTAATTTACCAGCTTTAAAGGGTACTATGGTCAACAGATCACCCAAAGCGCAGACAAGTGTAATCAAATTGCTGCAGTTCTGCAAAAAGTCTTACTCGTAAAACGATCAGGCGCATATTTCACGAGAGAAACTCAATACTTACAAGCGATCCAGTAGGCATGAAACAGTTCCAAAACTCTTACATAAAGCGTACATACCTCAGATAGTCCCGTTCGTTCATCCAGTCCGTGACAACCTCTAGCGCCTCGGGGTCCTTATAATCCTGGTGGTCCTCGATCAGCTGCGTCAGCATCTGCAGCCAGTTGGCGTTCTCCTTGAACGACTGCGTGTTCAATGTGTTGATTTCGTGCTGGTGACAAAAGCAGATAGAATAGTTATTTGATTAGTCCTGGCCTTTCCTCAGGCCTCCACTCTAGGAGAGAAAATGGACCGTAATCCACCACGCGGGCCCAGTGCGGCTTGGTGAATGTCACATGTCTGCGAATTTTTGGTTCTTCTAGGACATGCCAAGATGCTGTTAAATTATGTATAAATGTAAATATTAACTAAATAAAAAATAAAAAAATCATTTATGATGACTTCGATATCGATAGGTACATGTTGTATGGAGGAGACTCTTTGATCAAACCATACATTTTGTAGAACAAATACTTTTTCGAATAATTTAAATAATTATCTTGAGATTTAACAAAAAATAAATCCAGTTAGAAATATTTTTTTGAGAATTATCCCGTCGACATATTTTATCTTTGCTATCTCTAACAGAGCTACCGCAATCTAAAATTTTCGCACAGGAAATTGTTGGTCGTCTCATCGAAACGAAGCTATTCGCGAAGCTTCAGCTTGATAGTAATTATTTTTACATCAAGGATCTTTACTACAACTTTTGAGCGTAGGACCGGGATAACGTACCACGCAATTTGTGGAACAATATGACTGTTAAATTATATAAATATAAACGAAGTAACAAAAAAAAAAATCAGCTGGTTAGTAATCATTTATCATGACCTCGTTATCAATACATGTTGGAAGGAGGGACTCTTTTAGCAAACCATATATTTTGTAGGACACATACTTTTTCGAATAATTTTGATTAAGGGCCAAGCGCCCGAAAAGTGCCATAAAACAGTGATTTTCTGAGGCCTACTCCTCCGTAACGGCTAGGTCAATTGGTTTGAAAAAAATATATGTTTATCATAGATTCATGAACAATAATATCAACATTTGATTTTTTCGTGCAATTAATACTTTTGTCAAAAAAAAATATTTAGCAACTTCGCAACTTTTCGCAACTTTTCCCTACTCCTTCGAAACGGCTTGGACCTTTAGAAACATTTTTACACATAAAAATTGGTAGTTAAATAGTCTTCAAAGTGAACATTGCATATGTAAATCAATCAATATCTCGCAGAGAAAATGGATTTAAAGCGCTTTCCGGGCGCTGCTGGCCGAAAATAAATGCACAGATTTGCGTACTGACGCGTAGGCGAGTGCGAGAGTTGCGTTCACATAATTTCGGCCAGATGGTTCATGGGCCTTAATCTTCAGAATTATTAACAAAATAAATCCCGTAAGTAATAAACTTTTGAGAATTATCAAATCGACATATTCTATTCCTGCTATCTCTGCTATCTACCACAATCGAGAGTTTCGTATAGGAAATTGTTGGGCGTCTCATCAAAATGAAGCTACTCACAGAAAATTAGCTTGATAGTAATCAAGTGCAAAAAATGTACCAGGGAACCATGACTAGAATGGAGATTTATGACCTTCATTTTAGCTAATAACTGTGCCATGTTATTGTAGGCGGTACGGTAGGCGTTCATATAAGGTTGGCAACGTTAGATCTATCTACGAGTATATAAATAAAAATGAATTTTAATTCTGTTCGTCTCGCTAAACTCGAGAACGGTTGAGCCGATTTGGCGATTTGGCCGATTTGTCTTGAAATATTCGTGGAAATGCAGCGAAGGTTTAAACGGTGAGAAAATCTGGAAAAAAATCACGAAAAAAATTTTTACTACAACGCCATGTCTAATTGAAAAGCAGCCTGCTGGTTCTGGTAATGCCTGTAGATGGCGTTATCCTGTGACAGCTTAGCTAAAAGGACTAGAAGTTTACCGGATCAGTTGGTCTATAATATAAAACCGGCCAAGTGCGAGTCGGACTCGCCCATGGAGGGTTCCGTTGCAGCAAGTAACGTAATATAAAAGTTCTTGTAGTTCGTTGTAACTTTGATCGATGTTTTAATAATAGTTTTTTTGTTTAGATTTATGACGTATTAAAAAAAACTACTTATTAGATCTCGTTCAAACCAATTTTCGTTGGTAGTTTACATGGTAATGTACATCATATATATTTTTTTTATTTTATCATTCAACTATTCAATTTAGAAAAAAATGATGTTACAAACTTAAATATCATTTTTGAAGACCTATCCATAGATACCCCACACGAATGGGTTTAATACAAAAAAAAATTTTGACTTTCAGTTCTAAGTATGAGGACCCCCAAATTTATTGCTCTTTTTCTATTTTTGTATGAAAATCTTAAAGGAGTTCACAGAATACATCTACTTACTAAGTTTCAACAGTATAGCTCTTATAGTTTCGGAAAAAAGTAGCTGTGACATACGGACGGACAGATAGACAGACAGACATGACGAATCTATAAGGGTTCCGTTTTTTGCCATTTGGCTACGGAACCCTAAAAATGAATTGCTAAATGTGTTGTTAAGTGCAAATCTCGAGAACAGCTGAAGCGATTTCGCGAATTCTTTTTTTGTGGTTTGTTATTTTGAGGAGAAGGTTCCTAAGGAATGAAAAACCCTAACTTTCATTTTTAAATTCCATAGTGTTGGGTAGAGTAGGGTAGTGTAGGGTAGTGTACGATAGAGTAGGGTAGTGTACGGTAGAGTAGGGTAGAGTAGGGTAAAGTGGGGTAGAGTAGGGTAGAGTAGACTCGAGTAGGGTAGAGAAGGGTAAAGTGGGGTAGAGTATGATAGAGTGGGGTAGAATAGAGTAGTGTAGGATAGAGTAGGGTAGAGTTGACAGCTTAGCTAAAAGGTATCACAACATAACTATTAGGCGTTACAAAGTTCGCCGGGTCAGCTAGTTGTTGCATAAATTGGTATAATTTTGGTGTCTTCCAGGCAATAGGTGAATAGGCTCATAATAAGCTAGTGCACTATCAACGATTGCATCACTACGAACGAACGGATCGCCGTCAAGACTGTCTATACAGGGTGTGGCGTAAATAGTGGTCCAACGTTAAGGGGTCCATACACCATATATTCAGCTATCAGATACCACAATTTAAAACTATTTTTTACCATAGGTCTCAGATTTTTTTAAATAAAACAACACCTTGCGACACTAATGTGGTTCTAATTTCAACAAAAAACATTATTTTCCTCTTTTATTTTTTGTATATTACTGCTGAATATATGAGCTATAAATATGCACATAACTGTTTTAAGTATTGTAAACTCTTACGGATAAATGTGTTTATTTCAAATTTTAATTAGTCTTCAGATAATCACGAGACTTTGGGCGCGAATGGTGTAAAAGAAATGTACTACACTGTCGGTGCCCATTATTGAAAAAATATGTAGCGTTTAGTGTCACATGGGCCACCGGCGACAGCCACAAAATGACGCCACCGGTACCTATATTTCGTACACGTTTGCCGCCGGTGGCCGCTAGTGATGTAACGAATATTCGCATTTGCGCGAATATAAGCACAGTGCATTCAAATTCACAAGAAATATGCGAATACTTGGCATTTTTTCGTGACAAACAAGATTTCGTTACAAAAAAAAAAAAAAAAATTTCGACGAATATCGCGAATATTCGTCGAAATTTAACATTGTTTACATCAGTTGTATTATCATTCTATATCAATTCAATCAATACTTAAATACCTTTTTGTTTGTCAAATAAAATTGCCAAATATTCGCAAGTTTCTGGAATCCTGCGAATATTCGCGAATACTCGTTACATCACTAGTGGCCGCTACACGATACAAATCGCCGCTGCTCGGTTTTTGTGGCCCGCACTGGCCACTAAACGCCGATACAAAATACTGGCCAATAAACGCCGCGTGGCCTTCTTCACTCGCCACTCAGGCATTTAAACCTTCTTCGTCAGAGTCCATAAAGATACTGCGCGTATGGGTTAAAAAAAAGCAGCGACTACACAGCTAGCCACAAGTGGCTGTCGCGCGCTTCAGCTGCCTTTGTGGCCGCTTCTTGCTTCTAGTGGCGGCGTTTGTGGCCGTAGCATGTGGCCTGTGATCCTTAGACAAAAAGTAGAACTTTGTAAGCGTGATACTCACCGTCAATTCGTTGATGATCGCGCCAGTGCGCCAACCGTGCTCCAGGGTGACGTCAGCGAGGTCGCTGTACGGGTGGTCGCCGAAGTACAGCACCTGGTGGCCGTACCAGCCCGTCAAATCCTGCAGCTGCTTCACTGTTCCCTGTAATGTTATTGTAGACCTTTATTAATAGCACAGCAGCACTGCAGCGGCATGACTTCCTTCCTGTCTTTCCTCTTTAATCCATCTTCGAGGAGTGAGTAATAATTATCAAAAATTCATAGAGCCGCACTTGAATTATTATTTTTTTACGTGTATGTTTGACCACTATCTCACTGTGGCTGGAAAGACCTCACGGCGTCCTTACCTTCCGCATGACACAGGTCCTCACCGGAAATGGCAAGTTCGGGAGGTTCCTGTTCCGAATTAAAGCGGAAGTGACGCCCGGGTGTCGCCACCGTGCGGAATGCCCGGAGGACACGGTAGAGCACATAATCGAGGTGTGCCCTGCTTGGGCGGAGCATCGCCGTGCCCTCGTGGGGGTGATCGGCGGCGGATACCTCTCGCGCCGGGCCTTGGTCGAGGCCATGGTCCAGAGCGGGGAGTGGCAGGCAGTCGCCGACTTCTGCGAAGCAGTAATGCTCGCTAAGGAGGAGGCCGACCGCATCAGGCTACGGCGCTCTCGCCGCCGCCGGGATTCCGATCCCGATTTCCAGCCACCGTAGGCGCGGGCTTGCGGACAGTGAGCAATGGGTAGCTCGCTGTCCGGCCGTCCGGTAACTGTCCGGACCAAGCCTAAGTCGTCGACGGCGCGCGCTCTTACCGCACGTCTCAAGGAGTTATCAGCAACAGCAGGGGCTCAGCTCGGTCGAAGCCTACTGGGGCCAGGGTTATCCGAAAGGGTGCTCGAGCCCCAGTATGAAGGTTTGAAAGAACGGGATGGGTTTTTTAGTCAGTAAGAGCCTGACATTATCTCCCGCTCCGCCCAGTAGCCGGGGTTGTCATAGGCTTGATGATAAGTGAAATGGTCGACGATACATCAGCACGCTTGCTTAAAAGTAAAATAGTAGCAATATTTCCATTGCAGTTTATAGCTTTGTCCACCATGGGATTTGATGGACGACAACGAAACTAGTATTTCTGCAAAAGTCAAACAAGTTGCTTAGTTTTACCTCATAATAAATAATTCCTTTTTCTAACGAAGACACTCTCTCCCAAATATGTGTGTTAGCGCTTTTATCGAAGACTCGGATGGGCCGTGACACCTCGGTAAAGAACTTGGGTTTGTTCGCATTGACTATCACTACATCGAAATAATCTCGCCAGTCGTGGCCCACTAACATCTCCATGCCTGCATTCCTGAAAGAAAATACTCAAAATATCAGCAAGCATGTCTAATTAGTTCCTAGAATCAAAGTTTCTTTCACTCCATGGTCATATTTACAGATCTTATCAATATGAAGTCCTACATTTCAATTCAAACTTACAGACAACTATGGTTTCGTTTATTGCATATGTATATTGCATAATCAACCTACATATCCCACTGCTGGGATTCTCAGCTCTCCAGTAGTAGAGGGATACACGCGAACCCATTGCGGGTTGGATGTAATACGTCTTCCAATTTTGGTTTTTGAACATGCCAAATTAGCATAGCCTAACCTAACGATGTTTTTCTTCATCGTTTTAAGAGAAGCGGTGATGAAATAAATTATACAAAATAAAATACCAGCATGGGTTTGAACTCACGACGTAATACCCGAGAGCCTGCGTTTCCACGGAAGTGGGGCTGGAGGGAAGCGGAGAAAAGCAGTGAAAAGTGGCAACTGTTTCCATTGATGCGGAGCGGGGAAGAGCTTAGGATGTTTTTAATATCGTGCGATTTTGGTCAGACATGCAGGATTTCCCCGCGAATTTTCATTTTATACAAGTATTTATTGTTATGCGTGAAATATGCACGTGAGACGAGTTTTTTTGCATTTTGAAATTTTTTGCATGCGGGATTGCCCCGATGATGAAATTCGCACGATATTGAAAACACCCTTGGTTGAGCTGCCCTCTGCATCTGGCTAGGAGCCATACCTATGTTAATTTGTTTTATTTCTTATTCCGCTCAGCTCAGCTCCAAACCACTTACACTGTTTCCACTGATGTAAAGTGTAGAATTCAAGAGCTGTGATTGGCCAATTCACGGTCCGCTCCGCTCCACTCTGCATAGCTCCGCTCCCCTCCTCATAGCTCCGCTCCAGTTCAGTTAACGCACCCTAAGTCGGAGCCGTTACCTCTGTGCCACCATTACTCTACACTACGTCACGCAAGTCACTACCGTTTTATTAGGTAAAAAGTATAGGACATTATTTTTTGTATTGATATCTCCATTGTGATTTCTAATGATCTTATTATAAAGCACCAAACTAATCATAGACCTCGAGCGGACTTTGTTATGTACCTACCAAGCTATGCACGGTGGTTGAGCGATTGACTGTTGCTCGGAACAAATTTTTGTATGGCCTTACAGATAGGTGTTCCGGATAAGGATATCTTGTGTATGTGAGAGAACGACAAGTAGAAAAAAACCTATGTTAAGGAACACACTATTTCAATCGGCATCGTTTGATGACGTTTGATTCGGAATACGTATAATATGCATACAACCCGTGTCGTATATTTGTTACATGCATCAAACACGTGTTTATCTCATTCTTCTGTAAACATACCAAGGTACTTGTCTCACGTGTTTATTAATAGGACAATATGCGTTGTATATTTAGTTATACAATATTGTACTATGCTGAATGGAATGGACATAATTGTAATAATTCAAAGTTTCATTTTTTTTTTTTTTTTGTGATCGAAAATCGTCAAATAATTTCTCCCTACTGAGAGTGTCAGACTTTTACTGACGTATTCCTCCAATAGCCTTTAGCGTTCCAGGGACGCAATAAATCTTACAGCCCTAAAGAATCCCGCAACTCTGAATACATAGTGTACATACAACTTACACAAAATGATAAGGGCTGTTAGTTACAAGGAACAGTTTCTTATCATTGTCCTGCAGCATTTGGAAGTATTTCCTCAAGTCTGCATTGGGCCTGACATACTCCTCCACATTTTGAGCAACAATCTTGTGCATGATGGGATGACAGCTTTGCACTGAGTTCTGCAATTGAAAGAGCCATAGAATAAAAACATTGTAAGATAAGTATTCTATAGACATGAAAATATATAATTTTATAATTCAATTACCTTGACATCTAAGAACAAAATTTCTGGATGATAATCAATATGATTTTTAATAAAGTATTCAGCTACATTACAAAGTAGACCCATTTCAGGTACTGAAAATAGATCAGCTAAATGCACCATCTTAGCCCTATTTGGCTGAAAGGAAAAACATAATATTTTTATTACTAATGTAGAACTAATGTGTGCTACTGTACTGTGGTGAATCACATTTGAAATGCAATTGGATTTGTAACAACAAACTGATTTTGCTCATACCCACATCCTAACTCAAAATACTTTTGTTACTTGGCAATCATTCCAAAATGTGTTTTAGGACAATAATAGATGACTTTCAAATAGAAGATATAGCAAAACAAAACAATACTACTTTGTAATGGTGAATGCTAAACACATAGCTCTGTGTTTATAGAGTATAGACAGAATCATATAAATATACATGTATTTTTACACCACCTACTCGTTAATGTAGTTGTATACGTCACACAAACCTCAGTTAAAGCAAGTCATTCTATCCATAAGGAGATAATGCAGTATGGGCACAGTATTAAATTTGAAACAGTATGAAAACTACCTACAAACACTCGAAACGGCACACTCAAACAAACATATGCATCGACAAGACCCACAAGCGAACGCCGCGGTGCTATCAGTAGTGAGTGCCGCGTCGAGACTAGTAGTCACGTTTAAGTTTATTTCCGCGAACCTTATAAAAATGCTTGAACTCAAAACCGCAGCTATCATTTTTTAACTTCCTGCTGATTCTGAAAGGTAAGAATGACTTATTGTTAAATTATTGTATTCGAATAAAATTTTAAGTCCATAGGATCTAACAAAATAAATTTATGAACCTAACTCCGAAAGTAAATCTATATTTTTTTTAATGTTTTTGGCTTGGAAACTAAATCTTTATCTATTAATGTGAATCCAAGATGGCGGATGCAATAAATTATCAACTTTTTCGATATGGGTGTATTTTTCATGATTTTCGAGGGTGTTGAAACTGATACTACTATCAAAATATAAATCCAAGATGGCGGCTGCAAGAAATTATCAACTTTTTCGTCATGGGTGTCGTTTTCATGGTTTTCGAGAGTGTTGAAACCGATTGTTCTGTCAAAATGTAAATCCAATATGGCGGCTGCAATAAATTATCAACTTTTTCGATATGGATGTCTTTTTCATGATTTTCGAGGGTGTTGAAGCCGATAATACTGTAAAAATGTGTATCCAAGATAGCGGCTGCAAGAAATTATCAAATTTTTCGATATGGGTGTCTTTTTCATGGTTTTCGAGAGTGTTTAAGCCGATTGAACTGTCAAAATGTAAATCCAAGATGGCGGCTGCAATAAATTATCAACTTTTTCGATATGGGTGTCTTTTTATGGTTTTCGAGGGTGTTGAAACCGATACTACTATCAAAATATAAATCCAAGATGGCGGCTGCAAGAAATTATCAACTTTTTCGTCATGGGTGACGTTTTTATGGTTTTCGAGAGTGTTGAAACCGATTGTACTGTCAAAATGTAAATCCAATATGGCAGCTGCAATAAATTATCAACTTTCTCGTCATGTGTCGTTTTTATGGTTTCGAAGATTTTGAAATAATGCTGTCAAAATGTAAATTAAATTGAATAGTATTTACTTTTTTACAAAAATTGTATGTTTACCTTCCTCCTGAGTTGTAAAAAATTGGTCACCAGCTTAAACTTTTGTTTATTAAACAGATTGCAACACTGACACCTTTCCTGATGATAATGTTGAAGAGAATATTTAATTATTTTTTCTGACGTTTCCAAAGGCTTCGCTTAATATCTTGAGAAGATTTAATAAACAGATCGCCTCAAAACTGTATCGTTTGTGAGAACATTTTAACGCGGTACTGTTCAAACCTAAGATTCGTGTCGAACGCCCGAAAACAGCCGTTTATGAGTCCAGGTGGGTTTCCATTACGTTTAAAGTAACATTGTTTATTCTTATTCCAGTGTGGGTAAGAGACAGAGCTATACAGGTTGTCTCGCACTACCTCTCACCCTGGGCACGCCACAATTATGGCGGTAAGTCCCCTCTTTGAGGCGTGGCTGGAAAGATCTCACGGCGTCCTTACCTTCCGTATGACGCAGGTCCTCACCGGACATGGCACGTTCGCACCGGATTCGTGCAGAAGTGACGCCCGGTTGTCGCCACTGGGTGGAATGCCCGGAGGACACGGTAGAGCACATAATCGAGGTGTGCCCTCGTGAGGGCGATCGGCGTCGGAGACCTCTCACGCTGGGCCTTAGTTCAGGCCATGGTCCGGAGCGAAGAGGAGTGGCAGGCGGTCGCCGACTTCTGCGAAGCAGTACTGCTCGCAAAGGAGGATGCCGACCGCATCAGGCAACGGCGCTCCCGCAACCGACGCGCCGCCGGGATTCCGATCCCGATTTCCAGCCATCGTAGGCGCGGGCTTGCGGACAGTGAGTAATGGGTAGCTCGCTGTCCGACCGTCCGGTAACTGTTCGGACCGAGCCCAAGTCGTCGACGGCGCGCACTATTCCCACGCGCCTCAAGGAGTTATCAGCAACAGCAGGGGCTCAGCTCGGTCGAAGCCTACTGGGGTCAGGGTTATCCGAAAAGGAGCTCGAGCCCTGGTATGAAGGTTAGAAGGAACGGGGTGGGTCTTTTAGTCAGTAAGAGTCTGACACTATCTCCCGCTCCGCTCACGAGCGGAGGTTATCATTGGATGATTTTCGCCACCTTAAAAAAAACCTCTCTCCCGCACTGGAATAAGAATAACAGATCTTACTGGGTGGGTTGCTATGACGTTTAACGTCGTGGCAACCCACCTGCCCGCGCATCACCTGCGGTGCCTACCGCGCGCCCACATCGAAAAGCACTCAAAAAGTCGAAACGTATTCCAACCGCAGCTTGCGTAGGTACATTCCCGCTAAAACTTGTGAAATGTTGCCTGTCAATCGTGATAATTACAGACACAATTGAAAGACAATAGGTGCGCGAACGCCGGCGTTCGCTTGGAGTTTAATGAATTAATGACAAGTTAAAAATCTACAAGTTGTTTTGTGACAATTTTGCAAATTAACTAGGTAGATAATTATCAATAGTAATTATCTACCTAGTTCATTTGCCTAATTTATTACTTTGATTTAAACCTAATATTAAAAATATAGTGTTGTCTATAGTACTACCAACTGTGGCCGTGAATGGTACGACGACCAATCAGTAATCAGATTTGAATATTGACAGAAAGAGAAAACGCGCGGGATTTTTGGTGAGACCAAAGACCATTCTGGCGAGCTAGCAGTCGTGTATCATTTGTTCTTTGTACGAGTAATTATTCCAAAACTAGATATTTATTTGTCAACTATATTAAATTTGTTTTCTGTGTTGGAAAAATACAATAAGTACTATTCTATGTACTATACAATAAGTATTTTCACTCATTCTTAAAAGCCATAAACCCAAATAATTGTGGGATATATGATTCGGGTGATATCACCCCATGAGTTAACAAAATATTAAACTGTTTCTCGTATTTTAAAATTTTAATCTTTCGTCTTTTGCTGAGATTACCGACGCCATTAAATTACTTATATAAATTTTATATACAGTAAACTAGTTATTTTAATTCGTTTGATTGATCACCGGTCGTTGTGGCGACACTTGGGGGAGGTTTATGTCCAACAGTAGATGTCTTTCGGCAGATATGATGATGATGATTGATCACTAAAGAATTTTTTTTTTTTCATAAAATAATATAACATTAAAAGTTACAACCCTATTGTTTTTATGAAGCGTAGGTATTTATTTTATAAACTAGGCTTAGTTTCCATACTGTTCCATATTTATACTGTGGTATGGGCGATCCATAAAGGCTAATGAGATTTGAATTTGAAACATCAAAAAAGTTGATTCGAAATTCAAACTGGCCATTAACAAAAAAAAGAAAATAGAATAAAACGTGCTTACTGACGAGAGCATTATAGAAAATTGAAACTATAGAATCTTGGTGTAGTGAATTTTGTTTGTTTGATGAACTTGTAAACATAATACTTATATTTCTCTAATATAAGATTTGGTTGATCAAATTGTCTTTTAATTATCTCACAGATGGTGTAAAAAGTAGAGTATGGAACACAGGGATAAAGCTGTCTTTGTCTTGGGCGGTTTAATTTCTCTCTTCACTCAGGTTTCTTTATTAATAATATAAATCAGCAACCTTTGTTTCGTTCGGAATTCAACATGCCGCCTAAGACTTATAGACACTGCTTTATCCCCTATTCACATAATCTACTATTGTATTATATAGGAGTAGGTACATATATATCAATGTCTTGTCACACATGGTCCTTGTGTCAACATTGTAAAGGGGAGCACAAATGAATGATTGCTTACAAGTGCTAGTGATTACTAACTGCTATCTAGTTACAACTGTCGAGTATGCCACACCAAGTGATTTTCAACCTTAACTAAAGCAATCAATGATTGAAAATTAAATAAAAAACTTTTTACAAAAATATATAACCGACTTGAATGTTAAAAAACACTGAAAGTATAAAATAACTTAAATTTCGGAAGTCGGTGTTTCTATAATAGTTTTGTCTCTTCGTTATTTAAGACCGACTTCCGAAATTAAAGTTATTTTATACTTTCAGTGTTTTTTAACATTGAAGTCGGTTATATATTTTTGTAAAAAGTTTTTTATTTTACACTTTTTAGTTATGGTAACACCACTAAAACGTACCCCTTAGACAAACTTAAATAACTCATAGCCACAGTGCATCTCATAACGATTCTAATAATCTCAAACATAGTTAGATTACATTAATTTATTTTTTTTTCTTTCTAGCTTCATCATCAGATCAGATTACTTGAATACATCCCCCCCCCCCCCTTTTCTGTCCGTCCGGCTTTAATTCATCCGTCCGTCCGTCCGACCGTCGGGTTTAATGAATTAACATGATTATTGTGATTATGTAAGCAATATGATATTAGGTAGGTTTTACCTAATACCTAAGCAATATGATGATTATACGTAGAATTTTATAAACCATGTGCAGTTTAGTTCACACTGTTACTACTTTAAGGTAATTCTTTTCAAAACTGGACAGACATGTGCTTGACTACTAATTCAAGTGAACAATGATGTGATTGGCAATGGAGATATTTACTTTGAAGTAACCTATTGATTCTTTGACATAAAGGCTCCTAAGTTGTAGTTGCAATTTTATTATTTTATGTTACCTAAACTACTTACCTTAAATAATTAAAGTACTTACTTTATGAGCTCTAGTATCACCTTCAACATAAGCTATGGGTATAATTCTGTTTCTGTATAACTTGAGTACTTCATCCGAAGGCACCTGTGTGAGACCACGGTACACTGCTCCAAATTGAATTTGTAAAAAAGAATCCAATTTTAACAGGAGGCCTTTCTCTATGTCATAATGCAAACCTCTGACAGCAAAGTTTGGATTGTATTCTAACTGTAATATTTCTGGGGGATACTGAAAACAATAGACAATAATAGTGTGTATCAGTGGGTCAACCAACATCTTGAACAATAAACCACTCAGAAAATATTAAAGAAAATACAAAACCTAAAGATATAAATGAATTAAATTTTGAAAAAGGAATAACATGCCATAGATATATATTATTATTATGTTTTTTTTTTTATAACTTGTAAGTTGATCCAAAGTTATGACAGCTCAAAGTGATCTGTTTTATAAAACACCAATTTTATATGGAAAGACTTAATATTGAATATTAACAACTTAGACCTTTTACAGACTGGTTTCCACCAAAGCATGAGCAGCAGTTGGCCACTACTTGGACTATCTACTACGGTGGACAATCACATAAACAGAAACCTGTTATCTACTACTAAGCTCAGTCTTAAGCTAACTCATCAGTTAACTTCTACTTTCTAATGGTATTGATTAGATAGTTTTCCCATACCAACCTTATACTTTTCCAGCAGTATTTCTCTGCCAAGATTATACAGTAGATGTTCCAAGCTAGGTTTGTAATGCGCTAGTGTGTAATCATAATCAAATCCATATACTTTAACTTCAGAGAGGTCCAACTCATTGCAAGCGAATACTCCCCGTGGATTCACATCTTGAGGTAGTTTTTTTGCTATGAAAGGTGATTAAAATTTTTATTATTTTGCAGCTTATTTAAAGAATCAAATAAAAAACATTTGCATAAACACTTACATTTAAACTTAAGCTTTGTGCGGCAGTAGGCTTCTTTTAATAATTCGCGTGTAGAAAAACTCCTGCGTATTATATCTTCTGGATATTTTTTTGTTAACTGTGACAGACAGTATTTCCATTTTCTTATACCATTCATTGTTATATTACTACGTAAACTCATCAGATATGACATTTTTAATTAACACAGGGCCAAATTGTTCACTTAAAACTTAACCCAACACATATGGATTTAGTATTTTACGCATTAATGTAACAAAAAAAGATTAGGTAACAGTCAGTTTTTATATTTATTTAAAATCGTTGCATAATTATTCGAATAAACACCACACACACACTACTTTTACTCTACTATACTCGTTTAACTGCTTTTGGTTTTCGTACTCGTCTGGTGGACTGTCATTTACGTCTTATTGACATTTGGACTGTCGATGTCAATTTAATCCGCGTTCCGAATCACGTCAAAGAGCTCTACCAGCCAACTATCAGCCAAAAGAATATGCTTTAGAGTCCGTCTAGAAGTCTGTCTAATAAGTCAACCGACTTGGGAATTTTGTATAATATTTAATCATTTAAAAAATACTTATATTAGATACTTTTCATAAGGTTCTTCTGTTAGTAAACAATGAACTCTATCTCTTAATCAACCTTGATTATTGAACCTGTGTTGACTACATCGGATTTAATTAAATCTTAGTAATTACCCAAGTTGTTTAACTTATTAGACAGACTAGCGTGACCTGAGAAAAGGAGGTTACAACCAAAAATTTTGAATGTGGTATTATTGAAATAGTAGGAGAAAAAAGTTTTGATACTAGAGTATTTTTGTATTTATAACAATTGTATAATAGTTAATCCTAGTCAAAAACATGTGTGTAGACTTAATTATTTGGTGGGTGTATGGTAAAGGTCAATAACACACAATGTTAGTTATTATCTCAAATTATTTTATTTTATCTGATCTCTCAAACGCTATATGGCGTGGCTGGAAAGACCTCACGGCGTCCTTACCTTCCGCATGACGCAGGTCCTCACCGGACATGGTTCGTTCGGGAGGTTCCTACACCGGATTCATGCGGAAGTGACGCCCGGGTGTCGCCACTGTGCGGAATACCCAGAGGACACGGTGGAGCACACAGTCGAGGTGTGCTCCGCTTGGGCGGATCATCGCCGTGCCCTCGTGGGGGCGATCGGTGGCGGAGACCTCTCGCTCCGAGCATTGGTTGAGGCCATGGTCCGGACCGGAGCGAGGAGGAGTGGCAGGCGGTCGTCGACTTCTGCGAAGCAGTAATGCTCGCAAAGGAGGAGGCCGAACGCATCAGGCAACGGCGTTATCGCCGCCGCCGCCGGTGCCGGTGGTAACTGTCCGGACCAAGCCCAAGTCGTCAACGGTGCGCACTGTTCCCGCGCGCCTCAAGAAGTTGTCAGAAACAGCAGGGGCCCAGCCGGGTCGAAGCCTACTGGGGCCAGAGTTATCCGAAAGGGCGCTCGAGCCCCGGTATGAAGGCTTGAAGGAACGGAATAGGTTTTTTAGTCAGTAAGAGTCTGACACTATCTCCCGCTTTGCCCAAGAGCGGGGTTTGTCATAGAATGAATTTTTAAATCGGAAAAAAAATCACTATATAATATTCAAATAATATTCTTTAGCCTTTATTTGGCCTTCTTTCAAGAATACCAAGTGCACAACACCGCGATAGTCAAATAAAATGGTCAACATGATTTCAACTTCATCACGTCTCGCCAACACTAATAATGTGTTTCAAGGTTGTTGGGTTGGAATCGATTCGTTTCAGCATAGAGAAAATTCAGATCTTTTGGGATTAGTCAAGTGGGAACATGTTTTAAATCCTCCCCTAAGGCTACCCACTGACCCATGTTTTATACTCCAATGATTGTTTTAAATGTTTTAAATCGACTCGTGAGACACAAAAAAATCAACAGCTCTCAAACTTAAACTACGATTTCAGTCACTATTTCCTTCACTTTCACAATTTTAACTTCAGTTGAAGATTTTGATGCTATTTCATCGGAATATATATGCATTTTTAGTACCTCAAGAGATATCTCTAACAATTTATGTGGTCCGGCCGCCAGGCAGTGCTCTATGGCCGCGCCACCTCAAATTTAATAGAGTATAACGATCTAAGTATGTGGCGCGGCTAGGGAGGATTACTTTCAGCAAATACAATGAAATATGCTTTATTTCTTTATGCCAACGAAAACCTTGAAAAATGAATGATGCATTTTAGATAGATAAACGGATAGATATATCTTTGTATCTAGAATATCTAAGTATTTCTAGATACAAAGATAGATATAACATTTAATGGCACAATGGGTTCAATATGCATTTTAATACAGTACCTAATTGCTATTTTACATTTCATGCTTTTTTTTGTTGGGGAAAATCATCCTATGACAACCCCCGCTCTTGGGCGGAGCGGGAGATTGTAACCCACCCCGTTCCTTCAAGCCTTCGAATACCGAGGCTCGAGTTCCCTTTCGGATAATCCTGGCCCCAGTAGGCTTCGACCCAGCTGGGCCCCTGCTCTTGCTAACAACTTCTTGAGGCGCGCGGGAACAATGCGCGCCGTCGACGACTTGGGCTTGATCTTGGAGCTACCCATTGCTCACTGTCCGCAAGCCCGCGCCTACGGTGTCTGGAAATCGGGATCGGGATCTCGGCGGCGGCGGCGAGAGCGCCGTTGCCTGATGCGGAGTATTACTGCTTCGCAGAAGTCGACGACCGCCTGCCATTCCTCCCCGCTCCGGACCATGGCCTCAACCAAGGCCCGGCGCGATCGCCCCCACGAGGGCATTTTACTTCATGCTGTGCTATTGTTTGTAAAGTAGGTTGAAGATTTAATTTGTTCTCTTTAATTTTTGTACTTAGATTAAGTATTTCTTTTGTGAATTGATAATTTTTAGAAACGAAAACTAATCTTTAAAAAAAACTAAAGGTATTCTAAACAATCTTATAAGTAACAGTTACACCAGTAGGTAATATTAAAAAATATTAAATTTGTGGAAAAGCGCTTCCGATTAAGTTTTTACTGCGGTAACGGAAGGTATGCGTTGTAATGCTGACTTCCTTGTTAGCCAGCTTCACTTTGCAGTCATTATCGGCGCGGGTGACGAAGCAGAGAGTGTACAGCGCCACCTCGAGCTCCGGCGAGGTTCCAATGAAGATGCTGTTGACAGGCTTATCGACACCTTGTTGATTGAAGTGTAACTTCATGACAGCCCCTTTCTGAAAAGATCATAAAAATGTTTTTATCATAATGTGTTTTAACCGGACATAATCAATTGTGTGAATGTAAGACATTGTCCACTTTTCATTTAATTCTCGGACGATAGACAGAAAGACGTTTAGAGGCCAAACTAGTTTTATAAAAAAAAAAACTCACATCGCCTAATTCCTCATACTTCAAATACCCCAGATAATTAATTCTATTTGCAGCTTCTTCTCTTGAGAAATAAATCCAGTTGTGCAAACCTGCAAAAATTAATATCTGTTAGTGGGTACGTCGTCCTATTCAAAATCACAAGTAAGAAATGAAAATAAATATGCGTACCAGAAACACCACCATTCTTGAGTTCTGAGACAAAAATATGTTCGAAGCCGGAACTGCTGATCTTTCCTTTACCTCTCGAATACAAACCGAACCATAACTGTTTCAAAAAGTCTCTTTGTTGTTTTGGGTCTGGAGTCACATAACCTGTATAGGTAACAAGATATATTTTATAAGGCATTTATGCAGGATGGAAGGTGGGACATGGTCAGCGGAGAGACGCTGCACAAACACTGAAGATCGGTACCGTCCTGGAATTTCAATCTGTGGAGATTGTCTTTTCTGCGCCCAGCCTGGGTGCGGAGTCTGTTTAGAGTTTTTCATGCTGGCCATGACAACTCCTGTCCAGAAGAGAGATTTTCCGATGGCTCGATAAAATCTTCTGGAGATTTAAACTTGTTCTGCCAGAGGTTGCATCTCTCCGATGTCGTGTTATTTTGAGATGAGCTTACGCTTGCTACAAAACTTTTACAACTTTTAAAGTCTCAGGGGCTCCAAGCTGTAATTGTGCGTTGCATTGCTGTTGCCGAACACTGGGCCGCGCATGGATTTCCATTAGTTTTGCCATCGACACGCTAAGAAGAAGAACAAGATTTATACAGTTTTCAGCTTTTGAATGTCTTGCTAAGGGGCCGCTTTCTGAATTGAGTGTTTTGAAAGTAAGACGTTCAAAACGTAAGAGCGTGTAGCCGTGGCCATAGTTTGAAAGGTTGTCCAATTAAAGCAGACTTGGTAAGTATGATTAGCACCAAGTCAACTTTATGTTAATTCTGAATCGGAGGTAATAATTACCAGAGATCGGAATAGGTAGAGTAAACTAGAGTACTTATCGACAGTGGAAAGGTAAAATTACTTAAGCGCCAGTTTGGTCGAAAATAAGTTTTATACCTTATTGTAAGTTTTATAAGTTTGATAACTTATTTTCGACCAAAGTGGCGTTTAAGTAATTTTACCTTTCCACTGTCGTTATATATTTATTTTATTTAGTAAATAATTTACAATCGACAAAATCCTGTTAAGTTTCCGGGATTTTAGAGATATTTATCAACTTTATAGATTACTCTACCTATTTCGATCTCTGTTAATCGCGCATCTTTTTAAACTTTTTTGTCTACCTATAAAACGTTCAGTTACTGTTATTTATAACCTATTGTTCGTGATATATCCATATTCAAAAATATTGATAAAATCAAAGACATTTAATATATACCTACTACCAATAGACAGGACATAGCGAACAAATGTCCAAAACCGATACTTGTTACTTGTGAGTAACAAGTCGCTCAGTCTAGTATGACACCCCTAAACGTCAAGTCATGTTTGTATCCGCTTTAGGCACTAAAAGAAAATCATTTTCTGAGAAAATGTGCTGAGTTGCGCATTACGCTATTGTAAATCTTGTTATGGTAAAATTATTGGACCTAACTTGGGTTTATTTTTGTAAATATTCTTGGTATTTACGCAGTAATTAATTAAAATTCAACAATTTCCATGAATAGTTCTAGAACATTTGCTGATTTTATGATAGCGCCATCTATTGCTGAAAAGTTTAACCTTACCTAGCACACACCAGTGGCGTAGCGTGGGTTTTCGCCGCTTGGGGTCGACCAGAAATACGCCGCCCTTTGTTGTTTATTATGTTTATGAACACCAGTATTAAGACCGACTGCAAGTATCCCGTCGGGGCCACTAGCTTTATTCTTACGTATGTCTTTCTGATGGATACGAATATCTGACATACTCGTCACGTACCCATCAAGAGAAACAGGGGGCGGTGCGTCACCGGAATTCAGACACGAAGATTCCGCAATAAGAGGGGCAATTAAGTTTGCTTTCTCCTCAGCGGTGTGAGCCAGGGACCCGTCGGGTTTCAGCAGTGGCGGAGGTGAGGGACGGCAGAAGTTCGATGCACTCGAGTTTGCCAGGGACCAAAACGCTTTACTACCAACGGGGTTTCTTCCCAATTCGGCCAATGTGGTCAAACTGGGACCTCCACAACACCTTAAGAGTCACGTCACTTGCCTTGCGCATACGAGTGTTGGCCCAAGGTCGGTATGCGCGTGTTTAATCGCGTCAGCGTGAACACACTCAGTGCAAAGTGATGGTTGAGCTTGGTCCGACATTGGTACGTCAGACAATGAACCTGGATTAATAAAAAGCAATATTTCTGCTGCAGCACGCAGGGTAGACTTAACATCGACATCAAAATTTACTTGGCAAGTACGTAACATTTCGCTCGCAATTTCGAATGTCTTAGTTTTTTTTTGGTGCTTTCTGCCGCCTCCTTCCGTATGCCGCCTAGAGCCATGGCCCCCACCACCCTGCCCTCCCCAAGCTACGCCACTGGCACACACTGAAGCTTCTACCACGAGCTCAAATTGTGATCTATTTTACGACCTAAACCGAACTGTTTGATCCTTTTTCGTTCGTACTACTGACATTTTAACTTATCGTGGTAAAGCTCCAGGCCATCTACCGAGCAATAGTTAATTTATACAAATTTTGACAAATTTAATTCGCGTGATTGCTATTCAAAGCTAGATGGCGTCACTGAGAGATGGGATGACAGTTTTTCTAAGACATTTCTCCTGATAGCCGCTCTATTGTATCACTTTAAATCTCTTTGGATAAAATACTACAGTCAGCAAGAATAATGAAAGTTACAAATCTCACGTTTTGCGTACTCAGTAATGATAAACTTATAAAATTATAGGTACTTATGAACTACGTTAAAATAGGTACCTATTTATCTACTTTAATATAGGATGAAAAGTGGAAATGACACTTATAGGGGTAGAAGTACTCTACCCTATAAATATTGTGTGCATCAGAAAGGCGGGTGTAATTTCCAGATTTGCCTAAATTTATTACAGTTATTTGGTACCTTCTGTGTACCTCTACGTACCTCTTTTGAAAATCTGTGTACCTAAACCCATACAATGATATTTTAAAAATTAGGTACACCCACCATCCTGACGGCAGAACCGCGGGTGTACTGCTAACCAATATATGTAGCCAAGCGTACTGTATTAGTTAATTTGGTACCTCTTGTGTACCTGCAGATACATGTATTAAATAAACGAAATACTGTAACGTTGCTGCGAAAAAAAAGAAAAGATTTTTCTTAGACCGCGTTATTATTTTATAATACTAACTAAAAATAGTAACGACGTCAAAGACTACATTAAACATTATGGCCACAATACGCATGTGCAATATGTTTGCAATGTGCAATATGTTTAATATTAGGAATCCCAAACCTCCGTATATCATTTAGTCACTATTGCATGACCATACCGGGAGTCGGAAATGAAATTACCGGACACAACTTACATACAGACTCAGGAGAACACTTTATGTGATCCGCAAATTGTTATTTTAAGTGGGCATCAAACCCACAACTTCGCGTTCAGCAGTCGCATACTACGACCACTGGACCACTGGCGGTCTACAATTAAACATTTTTTTTGTTTGTTTGTTTGTTTTTGTAATTATGTATACATATAGGTTTTTCAATTTTTAACTTAAGTTATCAGTACTTACGTAGATTGTTATTTTTAAAGATAAGTATGTCAAAGAAAGATATTTTTTTTCGCAGCAACGTTACAGTATTTCGTTTATTTAATACTTATATTTGCAGGTACACAAGAGGTACGAAATTTACTTAGACAGTACGCTTGGTTACATATATTGGTTAGCAGTACACCCGCGGTTCTGACATCAGGATGGCGGGTGTAACTAATTTTTTAAATATCATTGTATGGGTTTAGGTACACAGATTTTCATAAGAGGTATGTAAAGGTACACAGAAGGTACCAAATAACTGTAATAAATTTAGGCAAATCTGGAAATTACACCCGCCTTTCTGATGCACACTAAATATTGATGTTACTGATTTTTACACAAAGGTTTGCTGGAAAAAAACTCATTACTGAGTTAAGCTCACCTTTATAAGTGAACTGTCTGTATCTCCTTAGGTTATGTTATGTCTTTGTGTACCTACAATAAAGAATTAAGAAAGGACGTTTTCTTTAGGGACGTTTAAATAAACTGTATCATAGTTCAGGGTAGCTTTTAAACAACAGGCAGTTTACCGATGAGTGCGGGGCGTTTAGGTCGCAAAAGAATCTATTAAATCGATGTGCGTATAACGAAAATATACCTGACCTGACCTGTTTGTCTAGTGGTTAGTGACCCTGACTACTATGCCGGAGGTCGTGGGTTCGATTCCCACCCAGGACAAATGTTTGTGTGATGAGCATAATCATTTGTTCTGTGTCTGGGTGTAATTTTTCTATAATATGTATGTATTTAGAAATATATAAGTATGTTTATCAGTTGTCTAGTACACATAACACAAGCTCTGCTTAGCTTGGGACTAGACGGCGTTGTGTGATAGTTGTGGAATATTATTATTATTATTATTATACCTATTTTTTACCGCCATCTCACCTAATGGAAAGCAATAATGGGGTCGACAATGGGGCACGCTTCGTAGAAGTAAAAAAGCGATTTTTCCCCCTGAATAGAAAGCATTTAAAAAAAATCTGCGGTACCTACCTACTAACTTAATTTTGTTTGTGTATGTGGTCCCACTCCTGGGTAATCCTTTGCTCGATATAGGTACTTACTTTTGGAAAATCATTGAATGTTTATTTTATGCAAAAACAGCATAATATAGTAGGTATCAACATTTAGTAGGTAAGTATCCTTAGTAGCTGGTTCCCTTTCGGGACCCATTTTAACTCGCCACCCTATGACCCTAAATACCTAAAATATTCAGTTGGAACTGGAAAGTTTTAAATATATATTAATTAAGTACCTTTATTCTTCAGGAACGTCATTAAGTGCCTTATAACAGTCGTAGACATTATGGCGTCCATGAAAGCGTTCTCTTCGGTTCTCTCCTGAAAACAGAAATAAACTCGCTTAGGTAGGTAAGTTTCTGGTGGATATCAAGATACCGTTACCAGAAACTAATACTTTCTGGCCGTGGACAACAAACTTTTATTCTATGCCAATCAGTGGGGCCAGGGTTATCCGAAAGGGCGCTCGAGCCCCAGTATGAAGGCTAGGAGGAACGGGGTGGGTCTTTTAGTCAGTAAGAGTCTGACACTATCTCCCGCTCCGCCCAAGAGCGGGGGTTGTCATTGGATTATTTTTTCCCACCATAAAAAAAATGCCAATCAGTAAACATCGTTATCGCAGCTTACGCAGAATGTGGAAAAAACATATTTTGCCACGTTCCGTGTATTTTGCACTCATGCATCACAACAGGTAAACAAAGACCTGCCTGTTTTGGGGCGTTACTCGCATTTAGTAATGACTTCATCCAACTAATTTGTTTTTCAAGAGTATGCTAAATCTTGACTGCGTAGCTTTATCTTTTTATATAATGAGTTCAATAGTTCAACTACAAGAGTAAGATAGACGAGTATAATTATGTTATTGTATTTATTTAGGTCCCCCGATGATTGAACGGGTCTGAATTTAGAAGGCAAGAAAAGAAATACAATTTTAATAATTGTTATTAAATACCTAAAGCATACTAGCTATACTGAAGTTTGCTTAAAAAAAAAATCTTTTTAATCTCAGACCAATAAAGAGGGATGTTATAAGTTAGACGTGTGTATCTACAGGTCTGTCTGCTTCTGATTACGACATCGTAGCTCCTAAACGGAAAACCCGATTTTGACCTAGTTTTTCTTTAGGTAGTTTAAAGACGTTGCGTCAGACTAAGACAAAGGTGGAGAGATGAGGTTGACTCTTACCGAGATAGTGGGAGCTCTTCGCCCAGCCGTGGGAAATAATCGGCCAATTCGTTTAGATTAGATTAGAAAGTTAGCTTGATTTTTTAATTTAATTTCTTAACTATGTTTCGAGAAAATCTGTTCACCATTTGAAAGTTATCAGTTGTTTTCTAGTTGATGAAGGAATGTGAGCAACTTCCACAGGTCTGACCAAGGTAGCCTGATGATGCAATGTGACTTTCAGAATGCTCAACTCTACTTACAGTAGATGTGTCGTATTTGAGCTCATTGAAATTAATGGTCTCAATAAGTAGATCATAAGTAGCAGGAAAGAGAAATGAGAATAAATTGGTAAGATATTTGTTACTTTTATCGTTCAATCGATATGATATTTTGGTAAGCATCGTAGTACCGTTTAGGTGAGTTTCAATATCTAAAGACGTATTACTTCTGCCAGCAGTGAAAATAGAAAATTATTCCAAGGGATTAGGGCATAATATTGCTGTAAAAAGAACAAAGATTTTGCTAAGAGGCCTATGTGCAATTCAGGACAAGGTCTACTGGTGTGCTAAATTTCATCCAAATCTCTTCCTTTGAATGTGAAGGAATAACAAACACACGCATATGTATAAATACATACATACCTACACACTTTTGTCTTCCTATAAGCAGCATAATAAAAGGTACAAAGGCTAGCTTAGTTCGTAGCTTCTCAAATAAAACTGACTGTTGGGTATAACTTCGAGAAAGAGGTCAATCGTCGAATACGACTCGGCTGGGCAGAGTTCGGGAAGCTGCTCGGTATCTTTTCGTTCAATATACCACAGTGTCCCAGAATGAAAGTCTATGACAAGTGCGTGTTGCCAGTGATGGCTCCGAAACGTGGTCATCAGAGGACTTAAAACCATCCAAAGGAAAGACCATAGATATAAGAAAGGAGTTTTTTTATATTTCTATTGGAAAGGGTTATATTCTCGGAATTTTCTTGCGTAATCATATCAGAAATGAAGATATCCGCAAAACAATCAAGGTTACTGAAATAGTCCGAAGAATCGCCAAACTTAAGTGGGTTGGGCACATCGCTTGCAGAGCACGTGTTGGATGGGGTAAAGGGTTCTGAAGTGGCGATCGCGTAACAGAAGATGCAGCGTTAAAAGGCCTCCCTTAATGTAGACCGATAACCTAGTGAGGGTCGAGGGAATCCATCGCAATGGATGCGAGACGCACGAGACCGGTCATCATGGCGACACTTGGGGAGGCCTATGTCCAACAGTGTAATTCTTTCGACTGAAATGATGATGATGATGATAATTAACGACAATTACCTGCGGTGTCACATGTTCATTAACCAATGTGTCTCGTTCATAATTGTCCAATAGCGGAACGAATTTCTGAATAGTTGAGATGTTCCACACTTCAGGAGTTACGGTGATTAGTCTACGACATAAATACATTTTTCAACAATTATTTAATCAATTTTCAGCTAACTCATCAAGTCTATACCCACTTACGGTAAAGGAGCCATGTCCACTGTTGAATGTGACGTAGTCTTCGCTTGATAGTTAATTGTTATGTATCTGGCTGCATTATTTGTGTCCTTCCTCAATAATTCTTCACCAAGTGATTCTAGTTCAGCATCAGTAACGGTGTTCGTATTTGTAGATCCAGGATTGTTGTTGACTAGGGAGCTTGGTAGCACAGGTGTCCCGGGCCGAGAAGGGGTTCCAGGACGAGTCATGGACGCGGTAGGATATCGTGTAGTAGGTTTAGGTGTCGTAAACATAGTAGTACTAGGTTTATTGCCTCCGACGGCTGTGCTGAAAGTCATTGGTTTAGGTGTGTAAACCGAAGGTGTCGACGGTAAGGTTCCCGTCGAAGTCGGCCCGTTTTTGTTTGAGTTACCTTGTAAAACTGAACTGTAACTAAATGTTCCTTGACTCGGGCTTTTGTTATCATAATAATTTATAAGATCTTTGACCTTGCCTCCAGCAGGATGGTTGTTTTGTTGAATTGGTTTAATAGTTGTATATTGAGGCGCAACATAGTCTCTTTTTCCGTTAGATGGTTGGGGATTACGTGGGGGCGCAGGGTTGACTGCCGCTTGCGTTTGTGATGGAGAGTGTGGCCCAAGCGATGGAAACTGAGCATCATAACTAGATTTGCCACCATTTTGATTATTCGGAGACATTTGCGTCGGACTATTTCCTCCATTCGGCTGATTTTGCTGTATAGGCTTAAGAGTCGGATATTGAGGCGCTACATAATCCCTTTTTCCATTGGATGATTGAGCATTGCCTCGTTGTCCATTATTAACGTTATTGGACGTAGGTGTCTGTGATTGTGATGTCGATGGGGGACCAAGAGCGGGAAATTGGGCATTATAATTATTATAAGAATTGGCTCCATTTTGGCTTCCGTATGTTTGCGACTGACTACCGGATGGTTGAGTCGTTACTCTTTTATTTCCACCATTTGCTGCACCTCCTTCATGCAGTAAGAAGTCTGTATTCGTATTAACCCATTGTTGCTTATTATATTCTAAGCCTGAAAGGAAAATGGATTGAATTAAGCAACAAAATGTGTAGGTTTAGACAGACATAATATTTTTTATCCTAAATCTAACATGCACGCTCTATGACTAAGTGGTTATTTTGACACGCCTCGATGTTCGATTTGGATAACAAAAACGTACCTTTAAAATATTAACAGCGCTAATGCTTACTGATATTGACCTAGGTGTATTTTCATAACAAATGCTAGTGACTCAAAATAAAGCCTTTTGCTTGCGATCGGTCGAATCACAGGCAAAACAAACAGGAAAATTAATAGTCTTAAGAAAACTGCAAGTATTGGCCATGAGTGCTGCTGCATAGTGTAAGCCAATTTTACGAAGTAGATTTTTAAAATTAATACCACATTTAATGCATATATTAAATCGATATAATCCGAAAGTTTTGCTGCAATTTTAGTCATAAGCTGGTGACGTCGTCGCCTTAAACCAAACTAAGCACTAAGGTCAGTTACCTATGTACATAGTTTTATACTTTCTACAGAAGTATGAAATCATCACAACTAATTTTATAACAATAACAAATCCGCGAATTTCGCGGACCATTTGAATGGCTAAATGCGGCCAAATAACATTAATCATTGATTTAGTTCAATAAGAAAACAAATCAGAGTTTTTATGCCTGTTTAAGTTGTAAAAATAAGGTATAAGTAAGTAGGTACGTAATTTTTACAGTGTAAATCTTTCAAAATATCGTCTATTAAATATGCGGGTAAATGAAGAGAAGGTAAACCTTCACTGGAGCACTTTATGCACATTTTTTTTTATAACTTTTCATTATTAAAATTAAGATATTTTTATGTAGATACCTAATATAAAAATAACTTACCTGAACTATTTTGTAGAATAACTAAAATTCCACATAAAATTGCTACACAATTATTCATATTATTTGACGTTTTATTTATCGAATAAAGTTACACACGAACACAAAGCACTTATATCCGTGTTGCTCACATTTATGTTACGATCTGAATTACAACACAACCGTCTGCCTTGACCGCGCAGTACGACTTGAGTGACGTCTTACTTACGTGTCTGTGCGAGTGCGAAAACTCCATAATGAATCAGAGACAGAGTGTTTCGCTAATATCGACGTTACATAAGAGACGTCGAGAGTTTAATTTGCCTGGTTTGAGACTTGTAAACTATCAGCTTTTTTTTTACGGTGGGAAAAATCATGCATTGCTAAAACAGCTGATGTCATTCACAATTAGATATCTCGTTTTAGTGTTCTAAAATATTTTGATTCGTTACCAGATATCGGAATAAGTAGAGTAAGTACCTATATTTACCGTAAGTTAGAGGAATTAAAAAACAGAATTGATAAATAGGCACCTACCTCCTCCAAAATCTCGATATCGTAAATAAATGACGATGAAATAAATTCCGGGCTTTACGAATTTTACGGGATTAATAATTAATAGTTATATTACCTACGGAACTCTAAAAACAAAGCGCCGTGTACGCACGATCCATCTTTGACGTCGATCGTTTAAGATTTAGAGGAATAATCAAGGGGTCGAACCATAAACATTTATAAAACAATCTTATTGCAGGAACGTTTTGTTTCCATCATAAAGTAATATTACTTCATTTCGTACCATGAACTTAATCGCTCAGTATGATTGTATTCCTGCTAAGGGTTGGGAAAGAATGAACGATTTTAAAGATTTTGTCTTTTCCCTGCTAGAAAGAAAAGATACACGCTATATAGATCTGTATAGCGTTGTCTCTTTCACATGTTTGTTTGAATCGCTAGTTCATTGTGAACCAATAGAACACATTGAACTCAAAAAATGTCCTTTTAAATATATTTTTAAAACGATATAAGTAACTTTCTTAAAAAGGACGTAATAACTTTAAGAATTTACATTAATAAAGTAGAAAAACAAAAAGCTCATATTCAGAATTCGGAACGTACTATGTTTATATTAACAAGATTCTTATCATTGTTGATTTGTTGAGTGCGGTACCGATTTTGAAATATTAAAATAGTTTTCAAGTGCTTAAATATATTTAAAGTAGGTAATCTGTCTTCAAGTGGTTTGTGTTCGAAGCGGAAAATTGAACCCACGAAGTGCGTATGTTATCCTTGAAACTTATTGTCTAAGGACGTCATGGAATCAAGGTAAAGTTAAACAGTGAAATAACTTGTTGTTTGTGTTGTTGTTCGTGCAATGTTGAAGTCAGAGTTATCTGCTTCCAAAAACAAAAAAAATCATATTATATGTGCGCTATTTAGAATAAAATAATAAATTAATAACCCACGTAAGGACAAAAATCACTAGATTAAACAATTAACTGGGCTCTTTTAGGCATCGAAATAAGTTTTAAATACTTTATATGTCCCAAAAAACCCTTTAAATGGTACTTATTTGGAAAACAATAATAAATCCGCTGCGTCCGAGCAACTTTTTTACTCCTGCTAATTTGACGTAAAAACAATACTGCTAGCGGTCAAAAATCTCGTCAGAGTACGAAAAGAATGAACTTTTTAAGAGTGACGTCACAAAATCGCTAAGAAAACAATCTTGTTTTAATATTGTAATAAGGTTGTTTTGAAGGCGTCATGGTACGAAAAGCCTAAGTAATATTAAAACAATACTGCTTTAAGGTCTTATGGTCGGCCCCAAGTGCGTGTGATTGATTTTATCGATATCTATGCGTATTATTTCTGTTCAATATTGTTTTTTTTTTATATTTCAATGGATAGGTTTTGTAGTATTACTTGTTAAATTAGTTATTAATTTAATGTTTTTTGAACCAAATTAAAACATTGTTATATCAATACGCGTGAAGTGTAAAAACTTAAATTACACTAAAAAGATAGAGATGATCAAAGTTTTTCTTAAATTATAAAGTAAGTACAATTAGCACGAAAAACAAATACACTTCTGGACACATCTATTGGCCCACCTTAGAGTTTAGGTTTCGATGGCCCCTACCGAAATATGATTGCTAGATTGAACAAAAACTGTTGATGCAGTTTTAAACCTGATACATTTTACCATCTTTTTCGATCGTATTGTTTTAAATTTGAATTCAGAATACCATACGACATGAAGCTACGCCTAACAAGTCGAATATGCGCCTTGTTAAAGACAATTGATTTTTGAATAAAAAACATGTTTTATCAAATAAAGGTTTAATTTAATAACGCGTGTTGCCTCCATGGACATCTACCACAGCTCTCATACGATTAGGCATAGAGTTTATCAACCTGCTCTATGAAATTTTGAGGGATCATCTCCCATTCCTCTTCTATGGCAGTTTTCAACTCCTGCATCGTCTGGGCAACTGGCTGACGAGCCCTAACACGTCTTTTTAGCTCGTCCCACATATGCTCAATGGGGTTCATGTCTGGGCTTCTGGCTGGCCAGTCCATAACTGTGATGTTCACATCCCGAAGATATTCCCTGACGATGCCGGCCGCATGGGCTCTTGCATTATCATGCATAAAAAGGAAATTTGGGCCCACATAGTCCGCGTATGGTATCACGTGAGGTTCTAAGCACTCACGAATGTACCTTTCAGCATTTAATGTTGGCAGCCGTGGTCCTGTAACAACCTCAAGTTGAGTTTTGCTGCTCGCGGATATACCGCCCCAGACAGGCCATGAGCCACCGCCATAAGCAACCCTCTCTTCAAAGCAGCATTGTGCGAAACGATCTCCCTTACGTCGGTAGACCTTCTTCCTTCCATCATTGCCATGTAACACAATTTTAGACTCATCAGAAAAGAGTACAAGGCTCCAATCTTGCTGTGTCCAATTTAAATGACTGCGTGCGAAATGAAGGCGCGCTGTTCGGTGGGCTTGCGTTAGTTTGGGCCCATTAGCTGGCTTTTGTGGTACCATATCGCGTTCTTTTAACCTTCTCCGAATAGTTCGAGCGCTCACAGATACTTCGTGGAAGTCGCGAAGTTGGTTTTGTATCTAAATGGAGGTAAGGTGACGATTTCTCAAGCTGGTCGTCACGATGAATCGATCCTGCCTTTCAGTTGTGACCCGAGATCGTAGCCTTCCTTGGCGACGAACAAAGCCGCCAGTCTCTAGGTACCTCCGATAAACATTTCGGACCGCAGATCGACTTAAATTAAGTTGAGCGCTCACGTTTCTTTGGCTGTGAATAAGTGCCACAGCTTGGGTGGCGACTTCAGGTGAAGTATCCATAGATTATTAATAGAACCTCACCTTAATGTTAAGAATAAGTAATGTTTGTTGCAAAACCAAAGATATCAATCACTTTTTCAAGAATTAAATCCAAGTAAACCAATAAAACCAAGTGTTCTTAGTATTCGATTGTTTGATATTAACAAACAGGCTCCAAATTGTCTTTTGTTTCTTTAAATTCTGTGTTCGAAATTTAAAAAAAGACTATTGAATGAAATTGTGAATGTGCCAGGTTCAAAACTGCATAAAAACTTTTTGCTCGACCTAATATAAAATTTTAGCTAGGACCAAACGAAACTGAAAATACAAGGTGGGTCAATAGATGTGTCCAGAAGTGTATAACTTCTTGAAGTTTTTTTTTTTTGGCTAAAAGTTACAATAATTTGTGTTTAGTATGCAAAAATATTGAATTATTATTAAAAAAAACTGGCTATTTGGCGGTTTCGTACGATGGGTCCTAAAAGATTAACAATATTGCTCAATATTATTGACTGACTAGGCCACCTTAGTCAATTATTTATAAGGCAAAGCAGCGGTCAATGTTCGAAGTTTAAATTAAAAATCATCGCTATTTTATCAAATCTTTGTCTATAATACCGAAAGTTTCACATTTTATTTCTTACAAATATAATAAAGCTAGTACCAATATATTATCAACTTCAATTTAACTCGGATATAGTGGTTTTAAACTTTTAATGCCTATATGAATTACAAGAAAACTAGTTTTACAAATACAATCTAAAAGTGATTTATTTTTTAATTATAACTTGCACTTTTCGTCCATCGCGATTAACTTTACGTTAAGTCACACTTATTTTTTGTTTTAAAATGTATAATTTCATTTTATATAAACACATTAGACTATATAAAGGTTGCTTAAAATCAAATTGTTTCATGTTACAAATATTATTCATATTATTTACTTAAACTTCGGTGGTTTTGGAATTCCTAAATGCGAGCAATTTGGCATCTTCCCGACCAAATTGCAACGACGTAGCTACACTTTTACTTAAAATTTGGTTACCAAGTTTAACTTTCATAATATTATTTCTGAACATAATATGTCTACGTGACAGCTTGTTTGCAATATGAAATCCTTCATTTTCTTGGAGTTTATTTAACTCACACGATTAGAATCTAATTTACTTCTTCTTCATTTCTTTTAGGATTGTTCTTTTAGATAATCCCAATCATTTTTTTATAAGCTTAAACAAATTTAGTGATCGAGGTCCAACAATATAGTCACATCAGCTTGGTGTACGGGATGTTTGAAAGTAGTCTTAAACTAAATTTTGTAGTCCAATGTACATCCTAGAAGCTTCATTATATTGGTAGAATGTCCATGAAGGTTAAGGAGACTACTTACACACCGGCATTATGGCACTTTATTAAGCAAATAATTTTAAATAAAATTACTTCACATTTACAAAATTTCTTCTACATTAAACAATGCAATTATATTCAAAAATATAAACCTTAAATATGATGAGATGACCCTATAGTAAAACAAGTGTGAACTGTCACAACAGAAGTGACAAAACATATATAACAAAGATTTTTGTAACTCATGACATAATTTAAAAGAATGCTCATGGAGTTTCTTACACGTCCTTCTCCATAGAGATCTACGATTTGGAATGTGCTCCTTAGATTCATTTTTTTTGACTGACCGACATTTTGACAATTCAAAACTGACTGATTGGACTATTTGAAATAAAGTTTCTGATTTCCAATTTTATTCGATTTTGATTTTACATTTCCATATTTTTA